>JANFAM010000015.1:23125000-25540833 GCA_024362665.1 Prunus padus
TCAATGGAAACAACCTGTTTGAACTCATTTGCACAACAGCAATGGCTCCTCTAGTGGGATCATAAATCTCACAAACACCCTTTTGAATAGTGATTACATAACCCTTTTCTTGTAATTGACCAGCACTCAACAGATTACTTTTCAAGTCAGGAACGTAAAGGACATTAGAAATTGTTTCTACAAAACCATTCTTGGTTCTTATCTCTATATTACCCTTTCCCATCACTTTCACAGTGGAACAATCACCAAAACTTACTTTAGAATGAAAGCCTTCATTTAAATAAGAAAAAGAAGACTTACTTCCACACATGTGGTTACTGCAGCCCGTATCCACATACCAAACATCAGACTCAGGTTCCTGATTAGCTTGAACAACCATTAACAAAGTTTCCACTTCCTTTTTTTCAGCAAAATTCGATTGCGCTTCCTTTTCTTCGTCTTCAGGCAGCTTAGTATAACATTCAGAACGATAATGTCCAAATTTATGACATCTAAAGCACTCTACCTTTGATTTGTCAAAATATTGATCTCGTCCTCTGCCCTAAAATTGACCATCATCGACTTGAAATGCCTGATGCCATCTCTATTGCCTCGATCTCCCTTCCTCTACCCCTTCCTCTTGAGTTTGAGAAATAAGTAGAGATAGAAGCCTTTAAAGCTTGCTCATCTAAAGTTGAACTTCGGTTCATCTTCTGTTCATGGACCAGCAAGGAGCTCTGTAGTTCATCAAGAGAAAATGCATCTATGTCTTTGGATTCTTCAATGGAACACACAACATAATCAAATTTTGGTGTCAGGGAACGCAATATCTTTTCCACAATGGTGACATCTCCCATCTTCTCACCATGAAATCGCATTTTGTTGCTGATCTCCATAGTCCTGGCACAGTAACTGGTGACAGATTCCCCATCCTTCATTTGTAGAGTCTCAAAATCTCTTTGCAAAGCTTGAAGCTGTGCACGCTTCACTCTAGCAGAGCCTTGATATTTTTTCTTCATGGAATCCCAAATATCTTTGGAAGTTTCTTTGCTAAGAATTGTTTCCAAGATGGGACGATCAATTGCCTGAAAAAGGTAATTTTTGCCTTCAAATCTTTGAGCTTTCTCCCTTCCAACTCTGTTTTCTGGACATCTGTCAAGACTGTATCTGTTGCTGGTGCTTGAATTCCATATTCAACGATCAACCAATACTCTTTTGACCGTAGAAAATTCTCCATTAGCATACTCCAATGGTCATAGTGACCATCAAAACGTGGAATCGCAGGTTGCACAAAATTGTTTTCAGATGCCATTGAGTCTTGTTGCTACAAGGTGAAAGCTGTTGCTTTTTCAAACC
Organism: Prunus padus; assembly: GCA_024362665.1. Taxonomy (NCBI): domain Eukaryota; kingdom Viridiplantae; phylum Streptophyta; class Magnoliopsida; order Rosales; family Rosaceae; genus Prunus; species Prunus padus. The sequence goes on from JANFAM010000015.1 coordinate 23,126,336, forward strand.
AGGCCCAGTGGGGGCTCTGATACCACTGATACAAGGGTAAGGAAAAACAAAAAGAGACGTATTGGAATGATAAAGCTCTGTATTTCATTGATAAAGAAAAGAGCCTATAAATAGGCTTTACATCAGAACACTTTATCCTAGCACTAAACCACAACTCCTATATAATAGGATCACACAAGACACTTTTTCAGCCACGAAATCAAATAACTAAACACCTAAAGACTCGGACAAACTACCAATGACTAGAACTTTCAATAAATATTATAAAATAAAACATTTAAATCTTAACAGGTCAGCACAACATGTTTTTAATTGGAAAATTTCAGGTATTATAACACGAGTGAATTAATAACGCTATGTTGAGAGATAATATAATCGTATGCAAAACTATATCTCTTCAGGAAGTTCAACATATTGTAACATGAATGAATTGCTAATTACCACAACCCACAAAATCTCCAATTGTTGAATTAAGTATTTTGAGATCACTTCAGTTACAATTAATTAAACCGAATGCCGTCTCGAGAGAATACTCTTGTATACAAAATTCCATTGCATGTGTGTAGAAGCACTCTTGAACGTGTGATGGGCTGCATGTAAATCCAAAGCACTGGCTCAACTGCAAACCACACTAAGAGAAGATCCATGTCTTGTGTTTTACAATCCTTGTTCTTTTATGGGCATTTTGCACACCATGAAGAAATCTTAGCACAGAGCCCAAACCAACTATTAATTAAATCTTTTATGGGCAGTTTAGCTTAATTATTAATTAAATCTTGCCAGAGATGGCTTCACAAAGTAAAAACTCAAATGGCTTCCTTTTTTAAAAAAAAATAAAAAATTACATTGAGAAGAAAAAACCTTGGAATTTCGATTCTGGGTGCCAAATAGGGAGAAAGGAAGAGGGCCACAACCACTGTGGTAATTCCGCATTGGCCAATGACTTCCAAATTTAAGAACTTTCGATTAAAAAAGAGAAAGAAAAAAGAAAAGAGAACCTTTAGAATCAAATCTATCCAAATCATCATACAGGCTCTCTTATACATGTGTCAAAATTCAAATTGATTTGCTAGCAGACCAGAGACCAAGCCAACAAATGTAGAGAGCTAAGACCAAATCTCAACAATGAAATCTTAAGATATACAGGTCACAAGAATCAAGCTGCCAGATCCAACCACCTCCCAAAATTCAATTTTCTCTCAAGCTACAAAAGTTAATTAGAGACAACCAAAAGAAGAATGTGGCCAAAAGTTGGGACCCAGATCCAAGCACCAATGGGACATCAAACCCCACAAATTCACATGCTCTCTGTGAGTGAATTTGCCCAGTTGAATTAACTTTATTACCCACATACACAAATATTAATTCATTTAATATAATTGTATAGTACTCACTATTTCATATAAAAGGGATGTATACATTTTTATTAATTATTACTATTTGCATGTTTGAGTTTGATGAATTGGGCCAGCTCTAATTATATTTCTTTTCTCCATTGAGTTTTGAAGATTTTCTCTGATATTCCAGAGAGCATCAAGAACCTGTCTAACACTTTCACTAACTGGCTTCAATTCAGTGCTGGTGTGACAGGTAGCAGCCATACTGGCAGGTACTAATGCAAGCGTATTATCAACATAATCCAAGTGAACATTCTCATAATTCTCAATCTCTGCCATTGAATATTTTATGTTTGAATAACTGAAACAATTGACAAATTTTATTTTAATTAGCTTAATTAAGCAAATCCCAAAATGGAATGTCAAGAACATTTCTAAGTACACACACTAAGCTTGAAAGAACTTCTCAGGTTAATTGGACTTGCATACCTATTTTCATCAATCTTTGAATCTTCAGATTTGTGAGTTGGGTTGTGGCAAAACCCTTCTGGGGAAGGACATCTTATGCTAGAACTTGAACTGGAACTGGAAGCACTGATACTTTCAGCAGTTGTGTTTTCTTTAGTGAAGAGACTTTCATGGCTTTGCTCAGATGTGGTGGTGGTGTCTGCTACACTTTGATCAAAATTTTCTGAGGTTTCTGACTCTGTAACTTTGGATTTGGGTTCATGGGCTTCTGGGTCATTGGAGCCTGCTGATGAAGTAGTAGTGGATTGACTGCAAGATATTTCACTGTTTTTGGAGGAACTTGACTGTTGGGATTCTACTGATGAGGATGAAATTTTCAAAGATTCAAGCTTTCTCTTCAAAAATTTGAGCTTCTTTTCAGCTCTGTCCTTCAATTTGATCTCTTCATTGAGCTGGTTCTTTAGTTCCATCAACTGTTCTAACCCCAACAATTTAAAACATTATAATGTGAATGTGACAATACATAACTCTTACTCTAGTCTAGATTTTACTTCAGAGTCAGTATAATTTTTTAAAAGAAAAATATTCAGTGCCTTCAACAACAGTAATTAAAATTTGAAAATTACCTTCTTTCCCATGAGTTCTGCATCCTCTTTTGCAACCCTTGAAGCTTGTCTCTCTGCAAGCAGCCTTCCTCTTAGGCACTCTAAAGTCCTCAAACCACCATCTTCTTCCATCTTCCTATCACTGAGACAAAACCCACATCACATTGTCAACAATGGAGAGAGAGAGAGAGAGAGAGAGAGAGAGAGAGAAACACACCTCCATTTTCCATCTTCCTTGCTAGCAGCAATCATTGTCTTTCTACTTGGTCTTTCAATGCAGCAAATTCTTGATCTCAATCTTCGGTATTCAACTGTACTCAAGAGCCACTCTCCCCCAACTATATATTCAACTCTACTCAAGAGCCACTTCCACCTCTTCAAAATTCAACTATGCCCTTTTTGATAAAATTCTAAGAATAAAAGAAAACTTGAAATGTCCCTTCTTTTTATTTTCTGGTGGAGAATCTAAACTTGGCAAAAACACAGATGCCACAGTCAATGTTTAGAAAACCAAGAACAATAGTGTCTTTGCTCAATACCAGGTGGGAGATATTTCATTTACGGAAGAGACACTGCCTGTGTACTTCAAAGTATGTTGTTGGTAACTGTGATCATCTGCCAAAGTCTTACCTGTTCATTTTATGCCCTCAGCCAAAAGTTTATTTGGACACAAAATGATTTATTTTGTTCCCTTGGTTTTAAGTACTTGACCACTTTTGTTAAAGTTGTGCACCTAAACCATGCCCCATCCTTTGTCCTCACTCCTTGCACTTCTTTTAGGCCACTTTCCCCTTTTCGCCTTGGAGCTCTTTCATCACTGATAAGGCACTCAATGCTAAATCATATTAGGGTTCTGATAATTCTACCATATTGTTTTTGTTTTCTAATAAGCAGAGAATTTAGACCACTTAATGTATCAGATGTGTGAGGACCATTTTAGTTTTAGCTACAGACTACATTTATTGATGTGCAGGCTTCTGAGGAGGAGGGAAAGGGAGGGTTTATATAAGATATGAATAGATCTAAAAATTTGAAATTTGAAGGACATCAATCATACAAGTAAATGTTCTTGATGCAGCTATTTCTTTCTGTTACCGTCATGTGATTTTACTGAATTGTCCTCATCCTCCACCCACCTAGCTCATGGTATTTGTTCACATTATCTGTCATATATAGTTTTCTGTTTCTGACATAAACAATAGCACAAAAACTAAAACAGTGTGTTTACCCGTGTAAATTGGACACTAGTTGAATATCAAACAATACAATTTGCAGATGAATCTTTGTTTCTCTGTTTTCTTGCTCTCCCAGTTTGAGCTTCATGACAGATCCTTGAGCTTCATATTACAAGTGTCATGCATTAACATCTATGATGCAGACATATGCAATGTATACTCACATGCACCAGCATCTTGGATATAAATGTTAAAAACACCCCACTTCCATTTTTAATTTGTTTCTTTCTTGGGTCAAATTCTGAATTTGTTTTCTCGATGGGATCTCCTCAAAAAATTGACAACACCATTTTCTTGGGTAAGTGGCTGCACCACCTTCTATTTTACTAGAACAATTTAGAAAACACCACTGGCCAAGTCACCATTATCATGTCCAATTGTGTATGCTTTGGTGTAAAAATTGAAATCATTGTATTTCATATATAATAATTCATAAAAAAATGAAAGGTGAACATTATTTCTGTTTTAAGGGTGTCAAAGTTATTTGTCTTGAACTGCACTCAAAGAAATGACTAAGCATATTTCTTTATTTGATCATACGCCATCAATACATCTACTTACCAAACTTCATCTTTCTCTATTGAATATATAATGAATAACAAGGCAAGAGCTTTAAGCACACTCATTGTAATTAACTGGACTGGACCACTTCAAATTATTGTGAGTGGGGGGCCTTTGGTTTGGCAATGTGGAATATTATCCTTCCAAGTTTTTCATGATTTCAATATCAATCCAGTTGGAAGAGCAAGAAGGGTCCAGAATCAATAATATGTTTTGAAAAACATTCCCATAGCTAACACATGTTGTTTAGTCTCTTGAGCTTGTTTATGCGTAAACATTCCCATACCTACGATAGGCTTTCAAATGCTGCAACATTTGCTCCTAATAATGAAGATACCTGATGGGTATATTTTATAGTATATATTTAATCCCAATCTTGGTATATTTTGGTTAATATTTTGGAAGAATTTTGATACTTTGAATTGTATTTTCAATAAAGGGCTTTCGACTTCATTTGGAGCAAAACATGATCAAATGGACGAATTTTGAAGTAATTCCAGTTGGAGGACGTTCGTGAGTCACTTGGCCCAATTGTATCAAAATTCCAGATTTTTCTATCAAGCGCTTGTTTTATGGCGATAAAAATAAAGGAAGCATGCAGTCTTGGAAAAAGTGACGTTTTGGGCCCTTAATGGCGTTTTTGGAGCCCAAAATGACCTCGGATGGATTCGTGGCCTCTTGAGATGTGTTCAGAATATTTTTCTCTTCAAAACAAGCTATTATGGGCCTGATTTGGAGCAGTTTTGAGGCCAGAACGTGAATGGGCAGCTTTAATGCATATTCTCTTTATCCAATTAGGATTTTATCTCCTTGTATTACCTTATTTTTATTTAGTCTCCTTTTAGGAAAAGAAAAGCTGTCTTGTGAAGCTAGGTTTTAGGGAGTATTTAAGTTTTTTTCACATCGCTTTAGGGACATCTCTTTTTCAGACTTCTTTTTGGCTTTTGGGAGAACAATTGCTAGGGTTCTTGGATTTTCTACTTCCAGGTGTTGTTATTCCTTTTCTTCTTAATAATATTTTCTATGATTTCTATTATGAATATGCGTAACTAATTCCCTTTTTGCTAGGGTGAGGCCACGAGCCTTAGCAAGAATATGTAGTTTCTATCCAATTTGCTTATGATTATATGCATGCGAGGTTTTCAAATTATTCATCAACCTGTTAAACTATCTAAGTGTCTTGATGCTTGATCACCATTAGGATGTTTAGAAAAGTAATTTGATGCAATTTTGGTCGGAGGTCGGTCCTTGAAATTGTGAAGGCTTCTTGTGATTAATATGTGCGAATTCACTTAGGATGAATACCACGTCTTAAGGGTTGCATGGTTTGTCAAAAGGTTTCACAAAACTTAATGAGTCATGTATGTTTAGATTTGATCCGAATACCACAGACGGATTGCATGTATGATATACGCTCTATGTTGGGGGTCCAAGTAGGCATATATTAGGAATACCTAACCTTTGAAATATGCATGTATAGGTCATAAGTAATTGGGAGAACTATATAGAATTGCTAAGGTGACGGCGGATCCCTAGTGCTTTCTTAACTTGATTTCTCAAAACACAACTGTTTCTTTTGCTTTTAGCTTTAATTTGGCATATTACCTTATTTTTATTAGTTAACTTCAGCTTAATTTAAGGTCTTAAAATCAAACATCTCAACTTTCTCTTTACAAGAATTAATTAGAATTTGGTTTGCTACGAGTTATTTAATAATCCTTGTGGAGAACGACCTTGCGAGATCCGTTTATACTGCAATAACCTTGTCATTCTTGCAAGTTTTATAGGTTTTTTAACCCTTTTGCACCTGTGGTAAAATTCCTATCAAGAAATTGGCGCATACCGGGGATTATTTCAAATAATTCATTCTAATCAGATTTTGCATTAATTATTGCCGTACATACATACCAATAAATAAATAAATAAACATAATAATTTTCGTTTCTATTTTATTTTTACAGATCATAGCAAGGAAGGCAATGCAGATTACAATCTGTGCATGGTTAGCACACGTTCGATAGCTAAGCAATTGTTTCCATTTGATCCGTAACCCGAGCAATCTTTAAGGAGGAGACGCAGGAGAAAAATTTACAAAGGGTTCCTTCACCGCAAGGGACTTTTCTGCATTCTTTATATTACGAGGATCCGCACAAGAAAGAAACAATGGCTTTTGTTATTCCGCAGGCTGGTGATCCTTTGGGTAATTCTTTAACAGCTCATGCCACTAACATACCAGGTTGTATTACATATCCAAGTGGAGGAAGGGTCTACATTCGAAATCAAGCATCACATGTTGAATATTCTACCTACATTTCATGGGTTATCAACCGAAGATCCTAACATGCACATTGCAGAATTTTTAATGGGATGCAAGAATATTTTGGTGAAAGGATTTTCAGCTGAATCTATCAAGCTTCGTTTATTTCCATACACATTGAAAGATCAAGCAAGGAGATGGCTCCTCACACTTCCATCCGGAAGCATTACCACTTGGAACCAACTCGGTGAAAAATTCTTAAACAAGTATTATCCAACTTCAAAGACTCTCGACATGAGAACTCAAATTTTATCTTTTGCCCAAAAACCAAATGAAGAGTTTCATGAGGCATGGGAACGGTTTAAAGAGTTGAATAGAAAATGTCCACATTCTGGTATTAGCAGTCTTGATCAAGTGCATATATTTTTCAGAGGTTTAAATATGACAACAAAAACTCTTGTCAATGCTTCATGCGGAGGTTCATACAAGGATAAAAATGCACAAGAGGCTTGTTTATTATTTGAAAAATGGCAGCAGATACACAAAGAATGGGCGGTTGAGCAACCACAATCTAGGTCAGTTTTTGAGATATCTAATGGTTCTCCATATATGTCAAAGACAAATTGAAAAAATGGAGAAAAAGCTTGAAAGATTTGATGCAAAATTTGACATGTTATTACAAAGAATTCCAAGTTCACAAATGTTGTCAGACAAAGTTATCAAGTGCCTGTAGCATTTGCAATGTAACAACCCATGATTTTTTGAGCTGCCCACATAAAGATGCTTATCCAGAATTTGCAGCAGAACAAGTTAATGCATTTAATAATTTTCAGCGTCCAAGATATGACCCATATTCAAATGTTTACAACCCGGGGTGGAGAGATCATCCTAATTTTAAGTGGGATAGAGATCAACTTGCAAGGCCACAATTACAACAACAGTACAAGAACCTGTTGCACCTAAGGTCGCTTGGGAGGTAGCAATTGAAAAATTAGCAAATACCACCAGTCAAGAAATCCAAAATCTGCAGGCAACAGTGAAAAACATAGAAAAACAAATGGGGCGATTGCATTCCAAGTTTCGTAAAGAGCACCGGTACATTTCCTAGCCAAACTGAACAAAATCCAAGGGGAGGAGCAGATTGTAAGGCGATTCGAGTTCTACGTTCGGGTAAAAGTTATGACAATAGAGGTGAAATTTGTGCTGGAAATTCGCAGCAGATCACGACCACAAATGTATTCAGAAATTTTGCGAGAATGATATTGTTGCATTCTACAGATTCTATGGGCAGATCTGAAAACAAAGTGAAAAATTGCTGCAAAAGCGCAAAACGTGTTTATGTGCCTCCAATGCCTTACCCCGAAAGGTTGAAGCCCAAAGTTAAAGATCAACAGTTGACAGATTTTATGAAGACATTGGCCAAAGTTCAGATTAATCTCCCATTGATTGATGCAATTAAGAACATTCCATCTTATGCCAAGTTTTTAAAGGATGTTTGCACAAAGAAAAAGCAGCTCGTGGATTTTGAAAAAGTCATTCTTACAGAGCAACGCAGTAGCAGTTGTTATTACACAAATTGCCTCCAAAGAAACAAGACCCAGGAGTTTTACAATTTCATGCACAATTGGAAATTCTAATTTTAAACGTGCTTTAATTGATTTGGGTGCCGTATTAATTTAATGCCTTTTTCTGTTTTTCGAGAGACTAGGACAAGGAGAAATCAAGCCTACATCAGTTATTCTACAACTAGCGGACCGTTCGATTTGCTTATCCTAGGGGAATTATTGAAGACCTCATTATTAAAGTGGATAATCTCTATCTACTTGCAGATTTTGTGGTCTTGGATATGGATGAAGATATGCAAACACCTATCATTTTGGGGCGACCGTTTATGGCCACAAGTCGGACTCTAATTGATGTGGAAGGGGACATTGACTCTACGCGTTCAAGACCAATCTGTTGTGTTTAATTTGTTTGAGGCATCCAAACGTCCTGCTGATCAAAGACGAATGTATGCACATTAATGTGTTAGACAGTTTAGTTCAAGACAGTTTTCACTCCAATACGAGACCAGTTGCTACATGTTTTACAAGGGGAAATTGGGGCATATTCTCAAGATAAAGGTGTTCTTAAGTACACTCACGCATTGGACAGTCTACCCACACAATTGCCCGAGTTTATACATGTTTACGAGAGTTTAGGGAGCCTAAACAGCCCCTTAAATCATCTAGACAACAGCCACCAAAATTGGAGTCAAGCCTGCACTCCGATCATCTAAAATATGCACATTTAGGAGCCGCAACGACAACGCCAAGTATTGTTGCAGCAGATTTAACTCCCACAGAGGATGATAAATTGCTTAATGTTTTGAAATATCAAGATACATTGGGCTGGACTAGGAAAAAGCAGAAATTGCGGTCAAATGAGGTTGAGGAAATTCGTAATGCCAAGGCATTTCATGACAATCAGATTCTCGGAAAGAATTTTCATCCAGGGCAAAGAGTTTTGTTAAAGATTGAAGTTATTTCCAGGAAGTTAAAGTCTCGTTGGAATGGCCCCTATTTGGTTACTAAGGTTTATCCTCATGGGGCGATTGATATTACAAGTGAAATTAATGGCAACACTTTCAAAGTGAACGGTCACAGTGAAACCATATTTGGAGTCACCCTTCGATATTGCACGCGAGTCAACGACTCTAAAGGAACCAAAGTGATCGACCACCTGACTTACGCAACGTCTAGCTACGAGACTTAAAATAAAGCGCTTATTGGGAGGCAACCCAATTTTTCTAAACTCTTTCTTGCTTTTATTTTCAAATTTTTAAACCAAAAAAAAAAATTGTTGTTTTTCTTCACTAGTTTATTTTACTTTATTTTCTTTCTACTCCTAACACATGGTGATTCAATGCGAGGACACAACACACGGACATATCAATCGGCACATATCAAAAGCAGCAATACTAAAATCCTACACTCGGAATCCTGCACCCAAAGAAGAATACTAAAATCCTACATCCACAAATCTTGCCAAAATTCGAAGTTATACACTGGATGCCGATCCGGGATCCTCAAGTTTTTTTGCTGCGTTGTCCCCGAGTTTGTGTGTTCCTTGCCTTGCCCTTGCACCTCTCCTGGATCTGCCTCTTTCCTACACGGTGCACATCAATATGAATATTCGCAGGGGCAAAGAACTCGCATCTATACATATCACACATCTACACGGACCAGGACCAAAACCAACTTCAGGAGCCCACCTTACCTTCATCGGTTATCAGATCTGCTCTTCGTTCAATCCAGTTGGAAGAGCAAGAAGGGTCCAGAATCAATAATATGTTTTGAAAAATATTCCCATAGCTAACACATGTTGTTTAGTCTCTTGAGCTTGTTTATGCGTAAACATTCCCATACCTACGATAGGCTTTCAAATGCTACAACATTTGCTCCTAATAATGAAGATACCTATAAATGATTTTCGTGATAGTGTTACGGATAAGCTCAGGCTGCAACATTTGCTCCTAATGAGGCTTAAACCTATTTAGTCATCTTAAAATGCTGCAAGCAACAATTTTAGGCAGCTTAGAATTAGAGTCTCCTTGCCAACAGGTTCTAACCTAGTCGAAAAGAGCATTGAATTGCAGACTAGTGGTCTAAAGTTCGAACCACCATGACACCTTAGTAGTGTATGTGTGAAAAACATTCCTCTTTATTGTAATTTAGACTATTGCTTATACTTAAAAAAAAAAAAAAAAAAAACTAGAGTCTCCTTTTTCCACCTTGTAAAAACATTGTTGTCAGCTCAGCTCCATAAAACCATAAACTCTTGCATTAGTTTTGGGCTTATGGAGTAAGTTTGGGCTCATTTAGTTGTGGTTGAGCCTAGGTGGACTTCATCGCCTAAAGTTTTCTAATAATTGGCCAACCTGAAAACCGAGCCCATTCACATTTTATGGATTTAGTTAGGGGGATCTGCTCTGGTTTGGTTTTTCATTGGCTAATTTCGTTCTTGGTCAAAAAATGTTTTCAATCTTAGGAACTGACCAGATTTTTATTTTATATAGGGTTGGTTTTAGTGTGTCCAAAATCTCCACTTGATTTAGGAATCGTTTGGAAGTGATTCTTGATAGAACAAAAAGCACTTTTATGGAGAATCACTTTAAGTGGTTTGAAGTGATTTTATGGAGAAATACATGGGAGGATCTTTTGGCCAAAATCGCTTAAAATAATTTAAAGTGATTATATAGAGAATCACATAGGAGGTGGTTCTCCCATAAATGATTATGGCCCATCCAGAATCACTTCCAAACGAGCCCTTAATCGGTGTTGTGTCAGAGTCTCAGTTGCATATGAACTTATGTGAATTTTATATACATATATATACATAGGTGAATTAGAGTTTTTAGGTTCTCAATTGGGGTTTTATTTTTATTGTGTGTGTGATTAGTATGCTGCACTTCTTTTATATTTTTTCAATGCAATTTTCAAGTCTACCCTCAATTGCTAATGACCAAATGTTTTAGAATGTTGAAAGCAATTAAGGGATTTGAAATTGCAAATAAACATAAATACTTTAAATAAATAAATAAAGAGAAATGCCTTTTTGAGGTGGTAATATGGTTTCAAGTAGATTAAAACCTCATGTTATTGGAGTGGAAAATTATTTAATATACAAAAATGGATTATATTTCATGACCCTATCCAACCAATTATGACCATTGGCTTTTGATAAATACACACATAAAACTTAAAAATAAATTATTTCCCAGAATGTTTATGCATAAAACATCTGTCTGGCTCTCGTAGTCTCATTATTTGCTACGAAACTAATCTACATATTCCTATAGCCCTAAACCACATGCGTCAATATCAAGTATTATATATGTGTGATTCTCTACACCCCATTCATCACATCCATACAAATTGCAATTCCCCATATCCTAAATAAATCTCTTCACAGCCAGAAAATTCACAATCTATTTGATTGAAACACGTGTACTTGTTTATGAATGAAGGTAAAAGATTGCTTGGTACTAGGTACAAACTAATCTACACTACTTAATACACAATTACTCGACAATGGTTTATAGTTTAAGTGTTTAAGAGCAGTTATCTCTGCATCCGAAATCGTGGATTCGAATCCTCATCCTCTAATATCGCTTGTATCAAGAAAAATACACAATCACTGGAATTAAGTTAAATCTACTAGTGGAGATTTTGGTACCCGATCTCAGCTAATCAATGCCCTTAGATTAAACCCTTTTCATTACCAATCTTAACCAAAACCTCCCACAGCCGTTGGATCTCCCCAAATACATCATCGGTGGGAAGCCTAAATCTACAGCATGGACAAGTGTTCCTCTTCTTCAGCCACCGCAAAATACACATCCAATGAAACAAGTGCCGACATGGCAATTCACACACATCTCTGTTTTCTCTCATCTCCTCTTTACATATCACACACTCACTCCCGCCACCTCTCACCTCCACCGAAGGCAGCGCCACCACCACCGCCGGCGACGCCGCCACTTCTCTCCCCACTTTCCCGCCATAGCAAAAACCCATCACACTGACAAATCTCAAGCACCTCGTCAGCACCTCAACGTAAGAAACCAAAGCCGACCCATTATAGACCCCAATGCCTGACAAAGTCAACATGTCGTCAGAGTACAAGTTGCTCAGAATTTCGCGCCATTTTGCGGTTGGTGCTTGGAGGGCTTCTGGGTTGTGCTGGTGTACGTCGCAGAGCAAGAGGAGCAGCAGAACAGAGTCGAGGTCTCGTTGCTTGACACGCTGCGGTGGCGGGTTGGGTTGGAAGTGGAGGGTGAGGTGGTGGAGGGAGGAAAGGAGGTGGTTGGCGATGAGGAGAGTCTTGTGTGGGAGAGAGAGGGAGTTGAGGCGGTGGAGGGTGAGAGAGAAGAGGATGGGAGAGGAGAGGAGAGAGGAGAGGAGGAGGTGGTGGTGGTGGGTGTGAGAGAGGATGGTGTGGGTGAGATCTGAGAGTTGGGGTGGGCTGAGTGTGGCCAGAGCAGCCATGATTGTTGTTGTTGCTGCTGTTGTTGTTTCTTCCATTATGGGATCGTGTGCTTGGACTTTCACCTTTTAACTGTTTTTATAGTGAGTGGAAAAGGTTGAGGAATGCTGTGGCTTTTTATGTGAATTTTGGCTGGACTAGTTTGGCCATGGTGGTCTCTTGTGATGACCATTATGCCCCTTTGAACTTTTGTTCTAGTCTTGTGCTAAATGCTGTGGATTATTATGTAGCCACGATTTTTGTAATGGATCAAAAACCTATAAATCATGGTCCTTACATTCAAGGAATTATGTAGCCACGATTATTAGGGCTTTTTCTTTTTACTTTTAATTTTTTTATTTATTTTGGAGGGAGGGTTAGGTGACTTTCTAGTTGTATACTACATCATGCACGGGATGCCAAAGAAAAGAGATAGGGGCATTTTAGACTTTTTAGTTGTGTAGGAGTTTTTTTTTTCTTTCTTGGTGAGGAGGTCGGTACGAGTTTTATTAACTGTGTTCGATGATGAACACAGTCTTAAATAACGATATTATCGAACCCCTCATTTTCCCATTCACCTACTGAGTCTTATCCAACCCACTACTGATACGTTTGTGAAAATAGCTATGCTGTGTAATATTTATAAGGTCTTTAAAATTCTGCAAGTTAATATTATTTAGGATAAATTTCCATATATAAAAAATTCCCTAAGGATAAATTTAGACATATGTTTAATGTTATTTATTATTTTATTATGGAGTTGTATTATTATTCACTATTGAGTTTTAATATTGTTCATTATATGTGATACTAAGGTTAGCGTTCTTTGTCTTTGTGAAAATAATCGCCGATTTCTTTGTGAGAGAAATCACCGTTGTGAGAAAGAAGCGGTTGGCGTTTGGTAAACTTTTTGTTTAAAGTGTTGTTGATACTAATTCCGCATAATCGGATAATAATTCATGCATAATCATTAAACCCAATGCCTCTTGAACTGCATAATCGTAAAATGAAAGCACTCTCATTACTCGCTTTCCCATATAGAACTTTCTCTCACAAAGAATTTTTAATAATAAGTGATTTTCTCATAGTTTACCAAACGGGCTAGAGCTTCCCAAAATTTTTAAAAATCACTTATCACCTCAAATAAGCAATGCCAAACTGCACTAAGTTTTAGTTTTAATATGAATTCTTTCTATGTGGTATTAAGTTACTCATATATTTTATCTTTGTTTTTTTGGTCAAGCTCATATATCTTATCATATGTATCAAGTATAATATATTGTAGTAAATTATAATAACTAAAAAATTATGGAGTGTTTAATTTTCTTTCACTAATTAGTGCATACTTCTAAAGTCACAGTGTTTGTCAGGTCACTACATAATCAACTTAAATCACTCAAACCCACCATGTTATGCATTTCCTTCTAATTTTTTTGTGATAAAATAATAGACAATTGACTAAGTAAACATCCTCTAAAGTTTCAATAAAAATTTCCAAGTTTTTCTCACAATTTCCGTGATTTTTATTCAATTTTTATCAATATCGATATTTCCTCGATATTTCCATCGATATATCCGTATTTTTGGACCACCGATATTTCTGAAACTGTCGATATTTTAGACCTTGCTTACATTCACATTATATCAGCTTCCATTTGTCATTACATGTTGTCGATTTTGCATTGATAATATTTTTTGGTACAAGTGGAGGTTTGTTTTCATTGTTAAAATTTGGAAGAGGGAAGGGAAGATGCTATTGGGGTTTGAACTTTGGGGTATATACCTATTGGCGTACAAGCGGAGATTAAAGAAGGCTTGCGAAGTAGAAAAACAAGAGTCAAAACTCTGAAATTTTAACAGTTGCGAGTAATCTCAATCCATTGATAATACATATTTGGAGTTTAATATTCTCTACCATGTGAGCTATTGTTTTTGTTCCATTTCAATCTCTTTACAAAATAAATAAAAGAGCAAAAACCCAAACTTGATAAGTTTGCGATAAGAGAGTTGTTAGCACTTAGCAACAATACTAGTGCATTGGGTTGTGGGGTAGATGAATTGAATGAAGTCGCTGGGGTATGTAGGTTTGTTTGTCCCTAAGTTTGTGTCCAGTTCACGCCCATTTGTCCTTCCTCTTTAATTATATCTACAGAACCACAATAATTATGAACTGTCTCAAGCAAAACAAGTAGAAGGAAAAAAAAAACAATTGGCCCATCCATGGCTCGTTCCTCTTGTCCCCTGCACTGCTAATAATGCAAATGAAGCTGAGGGAACTTAGCAACCATACCACAATATTCTTCGCTTCTCAAGGCTTCCTGTCACCTTTCACACTTACATGCACCGCCTACAGCTCCGACTAATCTTCATTAGAACTTGAGTAAATTTCTGAGCCTGAATCTGAGTTTGGAAAATGAGTGTCTAATTACCATTATCTCCCTTGCTTCCACAAGAACTCTTGGGGCCTAAACAACATGTGTTTCCAACCTGTGTGGTAGGGTATGCTGGTAATCCCCCAATGGGTACCCTGGTCATTTTCTAGAGAAGACACAATGGTAAATCCTGTCATCATACATATCATTGGATCCTTCAACAGCAAGAAAGAATCTACAGCTAGCTTTGTTAAAGTATGGCCAGTTTCATTCCAAAAGCTTTTTACAGCTATTGGGATCTCAAAAGGAATATGTCAAATAGTGATAAGATTTTTAATCAAAGAATGAGTGTGATAAACAATAAAGTGGGTGTAAATAGAAACACCCAATCAAATAAATTGAACTGCAAGGCATAGTACACTTGTAATGATGAATGAAACTCGTTCCTACTTCTGAGCAATTAAAACACTTGAATGTAACAGACCTGCAATATTGCACACCATCCAGGTGCCACTTCTGATAAATAGGGTAGTTCTTAAAGCATCATTCCATTAAAGACCCTCATCCAATTCCTATTTTGCTTGAGCCTTCCAGTTATGATGATCTTGGCTCAATTGTTAACACTCTCCTCATCTAATTCATCCTGCAAAACGTAACCTTTTTCTTTCATCAACCCCAGCAGTCCTTCCAGTATTTCATAAATCTCTTCGGTTCTTCCGTTTGATACATCTTTTGCTATAAAGATTTGTAATCCATCACTTGTTTCAATCCAGCTACTGCCAGGAATCTTCCTCAGTCCAACTTCTTTCATTCTCTCCCTGACCTTATCAGCCTCTTCCCATCTCCCAGCTTGTGAATACAAATTTGCCATGATGATGTAGTTCCCTGTATTATCAGGCTCAATCTGAAACAAACGATCACAGACAAACTTTCCCAATTCTACATCACCAGAAACTGAAGCCCCATTAAGTAGTGCACCCCAAACCTTAGCACTCGGCTCAACTGGCATTTTGTGAATCAAGTCTACAGCTTCTGTGAGTCGCCCAGCTCGGCTAAGAACACCTACCATGCAGGCATAATGCTCAACCGAGGGCTGAATGCCATATTTCGGAAACATGGCATCGAAGATCTTCCAAGCTTCATCTACCACTCCAGAATGAGCACAAGCTGTTAAGACTGCTGTAAATGTCACTTGGTCTGGTTGAATGCCATTATTTAGCATCTCATAAAAAAGACCAACAGCCATATCAGCATCTCCATGGGATGCATAAGCTGAGATTATTGCCGTCCAAATGATCAAGCTCTTACCTCTTGATTGATTAAAAACCTGCTGTGCCCCATGAACGAACCCCGACTTTGCATAAGTATCAATAATAGCAGTCGCGACATAAATATTCGCATCAAAATTGTTTCTAACAGAGTAAGCATGTAGTTCCTTCCCTGCTTTCAGATTTGATAAATAGGATATTGCAGGAAGAATACTTGACAGTGTCACGGTATTTGGTTTGCAACCACATGCCTGCATTTCACAAATTAAATCTAAGGCGGCTTCATGCCGGTTGTTCTGAACTAGACCTGAAATCATAGAATTCCAAGTACTTAATCTTGGCTTCTTACTTTCTCGAAAAAGATCCATGGCTTTGTCAACAAACCCATGAAACATGTAGCCCGAAATTAATGAACCATAAGTGACCTCATCCTTTTCACTCATCCCATGCAATAATTCTTCAGCATAATCCAAGCTACCACATCTTGCATATAGCCCTATGAGAGCATTACAAAGAACAATATCCATCTCAATTTGACTCTCATTCACAAACTGATGAACCTCCATACCAAATATAAGATCATTGGACTGTAAACATGCCTGCAAGACACTAACCACTGTCAACCCATTAGGCCTCAACCTCCCTAACCTTAACATCTCCCGAAACAACTCTTTACATTCTGCGTAATAACCAGCCTGTGAATACCCGGCAATCATCGAATTCCACGACACCGTATCTCTGTCCGGCATCCTATCAAACAATGTTCTCGCCCATCCAAGCTCATCACATCTCGAGTAGTAAGTTATTAAGGAATTAGTAACAAAAACATCTGAATCAAACCCATGACGCAGAACAAAACAATGAACCTCCGTAGCCAATCTTGAACCGGAAAGCAAAGCTCCGAAAGCCTTCAAGACACACGTAACTGTGAAATTATCAGTCTTCACTTCGTCCGAACACGAAGACACCATAGCTGAAAACAGCTTCAGAGTGTCGGAATGCATGTTGTTAAAAGAATACCCAATGAGCATAGCGTTCCATGAAAAGGTGTTCTTGTGGGGAATTTGATCGAACACCTTCCGCGCTTGGCTGAGGTGGTTGGTTTTGGAATACAAAGTGATGAGCTTTGAGGCCAGGAAGTTGCTGGGCACGACTGCGAAGAGGACGAGGCGGGCATGGAGCTGCTTGGCCTGACGGAGCAGGCGGCGGTCTGTGCAGTGCTGAATGAGTTGGCCATAAGCCCCGCAGTCGAGCACATCGAGACTGTGGAGGCCTTGTAGGGCTCGTTGGACGTAGCCGTTGGTGGTGGCCGAGATTTGAATGTTCAATGGCTTTGCAAACCACATTCATTTGTTATTATTCGTACAAGATTAGCTGCTCCTCTTTTTATAGCTGTAGCTTTTCTATGTTACATCTTCTTTCTCACTGTACCCGGACCCGGTTCTTATAAAAGAAAAAAAAATTCCTTACTACTTAAAAGTTAGCTTTTTATGCAAGAGAATATATATAAAACTATCCTAAAAGGACCAGTGATGGGGAAATTTACTGCTAGAATACCCAACGGGGTCTAGCTAGAGGAAAACGACTTTAATTTGCAAATTAGTTGTCTCAAGTTCGAACTTTTATGACACATTAATAGTGTGTGAGAAACCCCTCTTCTTGTAGTTTGTATTCTTCCTATAATTACTCAGTTAAACGAATTATCATGGGACAATTTGTAATTTGATGAATACACACTCCTCTTAGAACAATTATGTGACAATTTATTTTGAGAGGAGGTTGTGTATACTTGACTAATCAGTTACAATTAAAATTGTTTGCAATAGTATGACAAGTCATATTTAATATAAAACTGTAAGTAATCGAGTGAGTTGGACCATATATTATTCCCCTTATATTTTTTTTGGTGCTATGATTATACCTATCTCAAGTTTTAAGCTATATTTTATTGATTTTTCTAGAACATTTATATATTTTTTGCTTTTCAGTTGACATAAAAATGGATTATTTATTAAACAAACCTATTTTTCTTTCAACATTCTCAAATGAGTTGAGAGTATATTGTGTCCATCCGAGTTGAGAACTACAAAGCAAGTAAAGAAAAAGAAAATTCAATCAGGTTCACCTGAAACAGTTGAAGGGCTTTGCTGTTGGTTTTTGTACAAGATTCAAGAATACAGAGGAAGAAAAGTTACAGCAGCAGCAGCAGGAATTACATCGCAGCATCCTTCTTCTTCTCCGAATTTTCAGCGGTAAGCTCATTCAAGCAAAACCCACTTCGCTGAAATGTGTTTCTCTGGAAAATCTAGCGTCCTTCAGTTCAGTGGAAAAACTTGGGTTGACTTTTTGATATGCAAGTTACGAAGAAATGTGTGATTTCTATACGTTTGCAGTTACAATTTGTGCTTTTTTTATGGGTTTAGATTTTAGTTTCTTGCACGAGCTGAAGCCGAGCTAATTGGAAAATGCATATTTCTTGGAAACTCTTGAATTATTTGATATTTTCCTTTTGGAACAATTGGGTAGTGACAGTGAGAGGTTGCATGGACTTTGATGAATTTGGTACCTTTGGTAATTTTTGATAAATTTGGATTTAGAGTTAGTGACCTCTTCTTCATTCTTGCAAAGTTGCTATGTGTTCACCAAAATCTTTGCATCTCAGACTTTACAGGGGCTTAATGGTAACTTAATCCATGTTTGCCCTGAGGAGGTTTCCTACTGCCTGTAGGGTACCATCTGATTGAACAAATGCCTCGGTGAGAAATCTGTCACTGTTTTTCTGTTGGAGGTTTCAATCTGCATTTGCAATAGTGCAAGAGGATAGTATTTGTTAGTTTTGAGACTTCTATATACCAAACTGAAACAGGACGAGTTTAGATTTTGCCAGTCCTACATGTTTACTTTTCACAATTGTCTTTGGTCTCCTCCCTGTCATGTGCTTGCTTGTACAGTTCTTGGTGTAACTTTTCTAGTCGATTACTTAAATTGTTGACATTTCTTGCATTGCAACTTTTGAATTTGAAGAATTATACTCATCTTATGGTCAGATAATGATTTCTTAATTATAAAAATCATTGCAGCCTTTTCACATATATGAGACAGAGTTCTAGGAATGGAAAACACCAGCAACGAGCAGGAAGTTGAGCCTTCGTCGGCAGAGATTTATGAGATACCTGGGGAGCCTGCTATTGTCATTAATGGAATGCCTGAGATTCCCCCAAGTGATGGCACTCTTCTTGCTTTCTCTAATACTGTGCATGATGCAGAATCCCATGTCAAAACTAACTTTGGTGAATGGTTGGAAGGAAGGGAAGTAAGAAAGTTGTTTGGAGAGCAATACTACTCTGGTACAGTAACTGAGTATGATAAAGAATCAGGCTGGTACAGGGTGGTGTATGAAGATGGCGACTTTGAAGATCTTGACTGGACTGAATTGAAAGAAGTGCTACTGCCCCTGGACATCATGGTTCCACTGAAAACATTAGCCCTAAAAACTCTCAGGAAAAGCAAGAAACCTGTCCATAAATCTAGGAATGCTATGGCTCGATCTCGAACACATAAAGCCAAAACCACGGGAAGTAAGGGAAAGAAGGCCTCAGTACCTGAAGATGCTTCAGTGATGAACCCCAAAGTACCTGAAGATGCTTCGATGATGAACTCCAACGGTTCATAAACAGTGAACATAAAGAAGGGTTGATGGGGTTACATTTACATTCCGATGGACTTGAAACAGCCTGGTGTGGAGGATAAATGATTTGAAAACTGGTCTTGCTAGACGTTTGAGAGAACATTTTCTTACTTAAAAATGGATACTGAATTGGAAGGTGAACAGTGAGGCTTAGGTGACTGTTATATTAGTCAATGATATTGTTGTATTGCTTGTAACATGTTAGGCTTTACTAATACAAGATTAATTAGTGGGTGTTGATCAAGTTGAGTAATTTACTTGCCTGCATTGCATGATCAAAACTCATTGGTCGAACAATTTTTAAAATCAATTCTTTCCTCTATAATGTGAATGTAGGGTTGCAAGTATGTGTTGTATTTTAGGAGATAATTTTTTTTTAGTACAAGCGATAGTCTAAACTACATGGAAGGGGGATTCTCACACACACACAACTATGATGATGTTGGGATTCAAACCTAAGACATTTGGTTTGTAAGTCAAGGTCATTTCCCATTGGGCTAGACCCCGTTGGCATTTTAGGAGATAATTATTCAAACATGATTTCACTCCTTTTTCATGAGCTATCAAAATAGAAAATAAAGAGAAAGAGCTTAGAATATAGATATATTTTTTTGTGAAAAAAAGTTTAGGGGGAGAGTGGTTACTCTCACCACCAACGCTAGGGCATACCCACAACTTCAAGCCGGAAGGATTTATGCGTGGCACCCAACTACCAATCACACCGCCACCTGCCACCAATATGGATTTATGTAGAAAATTCCAGATCGGGCACCTATGAAGACTGTTGACAGCGAGACTCAAACACTAGTGAGGCTACACACAGTGCAGGAACTTTACCAACTAAACAAACCCTCATTGGCACTTAGAATAATTTCTTACTGCTTTTTCATGACAGAATTAGAAATAGCTACTTGAATACTTGTCCTGTCAAAAAAAGAGTTTAGATTATTTTCTTATTGTTTCTTAATGCATAATGCTTGTATTTGCTAAAATCCCAACAATATCGTGGGAATAAATTCAGCAATATGTCAACCGAAATATAAAAATAAAAAGTAAAAAACAAAAACTCTGGAATATCAATGAACTTCGAAATGAAAACGGCCCTGTCGGTTTTACGTCTTTTCCCTATCCATCCACATCACCAATGCCCCGTCAGTTTACTCTTGCTTTTCCATGTCAGCATCGTCTTCTTCACTAACAAGTCACAACGCGACACATACATAAAACCCCAGAAAGAAAAGAAAACGAAGATCAAATTAATACCTCTTGTTACACGCTTCATCTTCCGTACTTACTATATGCTTCTCTAGGGTTTTTCATCCACCAAATGCTCCTCCATTTGCTCTCTGCTTTGAGTTTTTATTCTCCTCAGAAACCAAGTGGTGTGGCTAACTAGGAAGGAAGGTATCCTCCAATCTCTGTTCTCATCAAGTTATTTGGTGTCTGTGAAAATGAAAAAACTTGAAACAATTTGTACTTTTTAGTAATCTGCTTTATATTGTATATTGTGTTTTGTGTAAACAAAATGTAGCCTTTTTCTTTGTTGCAGCTAAACCAACTATCTTATTCATTTCCCCACATTTTTCTCTGCTGCCAAACACTATATGCAGTTATTTTAGTATATCATTATACAATGATCACAACACAAGGTTAAATTTTAACCCTTTTTTTCTCTAAGATGTTAGTGTGCCTCCTTTTTGGTTCTTCCTCCCCTGGTTTGCCGGTTTGCTGCTCAATGAAGCCAAATGCTTGTTTGTTTGTTTGTTTTTTCCAGGAAAGGTTGTATCATAGGCTCTATAGGGGTATTTTTGGGTAAATATTGAATTTCATGAACTCTTTAGGTGGTGGTGATGATGAACAAGTTTAGATTTGGAGTGCATTGGAATAAATAATCGTGATATCTGTTGTAGGTTTCTTTCACGAATTGTCTTGTTGGGTTGACTAAACAAAGCCTTTGTTTTATTAAGTGCTGTTTCGCAATAAACTTGTTATTCGAATTTTGAATTGTTCTTAAATTTTCTTAGCAATTAACACAGTCCCTTCTTTTTTTAATACCTTTTTTAAAATTCGACCAGGGATACATTTGGAATTTTTCCTTGGTGAATTGAGATGCAGTGAAGACTAATGCTGGAGTTTCAGTGTCAAGAAATGATGATGACGACTCTACGATTATTTGCTATGCTATTTATTTACACTGTTAGTCAAACCTAAGATTTTTCTCTGTGACGGCCTTCAATTTTGAGATTGAAGAAATATGGAAACTGGAAGTCAAGGTTCAATGAGGAAAGTGAAAAATGGAGGACTCAAAGTCCTGTGGGCCAAGCAGTTGAGAAGTATGAAAAATGGGTTCAAAAGAGACCATCATCATCCATCTTGGCAAATGGCTATTCAGAGTCATATAGATGCCGCACATGCTTTGGTACAGTTGGCTAATGAAGATCCTAGTCTGCTTCATGGTGGGTTACGTTCACATGGAATGAAGCATAGTGTGAAAGGGATTCCAAGCATAAAGGATTCGAAGGGGAAGTCGAGGGGTGATAGTCATTCGGATGTGGCTGGGAGAAAGGTTAATTTTTTGGAAAAGCGTCAGCAAGCTGACTTTGGAGGTTCTATGAAGGATGAAGATGCTGCAGCAGTCTTAGATTTTCATTTGCCAGCAGTGCCATATCCTGCAGGGAGAAAGCAGAAAAAGATGAAAATGTTTAAGAAGCTATCTTCGCTCGTACCAAAATATATGAAAAGTAATGTCAGTGAGAAGGATGATAATGTGTATGAACCATGTCAGTTGTTGGATAGTCATGGTCATGATAGACTACGCATGTTAATGGCAAAGAAACGGAAAAGGGTGGCAGGATCCTATTCAAAAAGAGAAACTGTGGAAGTTGCAGCACCAGTAAATTTACCCTTGAAAAGGCAGGGATTCAAATTGCCCGTTCCTACTGTTCATACTGGATTGTCATTCTCCATTGTGCATCTCCTTACTGCCATTCGAAGAGCAATGGTTGTTCCACATGCAGAAGATGATGAAGTGGTGTATGGAAATGATCAAGGGGTTAGCAATGCTGAAGGGATAATTCGATTTTATTCTCTCAAAGATAAAGGCATTAGCAATTCTGTACTAACAAATTCCAAAAGTTTACCTTCTCTCACTCTTAACAAGATTGTTGAGCGTGTTAGATCAACTCCAATGGATCCTTCTATTCTTCAAACCCAAGAGCCCCTTCAAGATTTACTCAGAGGGGTTTTGGAGATATTTTCATCGAAAACAGCGCCTTTAGGAGCTAGAGGATGGAAGCCACTCGCTTTCTATCGCAAGTCCAGTAAATGTTGGACATGGATTGGTCCTGTCAACGTTAACTCATGCAATGCTGATGAGGAATATGTATCTTCTAAAGCTTGGAGTCTTCGCCATAATGTGCTTGTGAAGTTGGTTGATTCCTTTGCTATTTGGTACAAGAGTTTTCAAGAGAGATTTCGTCAAGTTGGAAGCCTTCCTGCACCACCTTTGATTTTGATGCAACCAACACTAGATGAAAGCGAATGGTTCAGGGACACAATGTCTCGAAAGAATGCTATCAGTCCGAACTCTGAAGAAGTAAGAGCGTACTTTCAAAGGGAGGAAGCTTTGAGGTATTTAGTCCCAGATATGGCATTTTCTTACACAGCACTGGATGGTCGAAAGTCCGCAGTTGCTCCTCTAACTAGTTGCAGTGGTAAGCCATCATATAGAATCCGAGATCATTTTATGCTTAAAGCTGATCGACCACCTCATATCACCAATCTCTGTCTTGCGAGAGATGCAGCTTCTAGATTGCCTGGAAGTATTGGTACCAGGGAAGATGTTTCTACTCTCGTTCGGCACTCACAGTATGTAGTGGAAGATGTCTCTGATGAACAACTTTCCCGAGTTGTTAGGTCTGCTCTGTCTCGGCTGCAATATGAATTTGATCCTTGTGTAGAATTTGACAGACACAGAAAGTTGTGGGTTTATTTACATGGAGAAAGAGGCGAAGAAGACTTTGAGCAAGATGGTACCCTATCTACTTTAAGAAGGAGACGGCATCGAGACATGTCATTGAGCAATCTATCTGTTCATGAGACAGCCCTCCAAAATGGACAGGAAGAAACTTGCATGTTATCTGCAGTAGGAAACAATCTGGATGTCAATGTTGATACCTTATTGTCGGGTGATAGAAAGTAACTACTTTCATGGGAGCTCATAACTTCAGTGGTAGAGCTATGACTGAACTTATGAGCTCCCATGAAAGTAGCTGATTTGAGATTTCAATGATCTGTGTTATGCAGTCATTCAAAATGGGCATTTCATTTTGATACGAGGGTGGCATTTTAATATAAGGTTCTTGCTTGCTTAGAACCTGAAGCAATAGGGGAAATCTTTTGTCCTTCGAAATATTTTTGCGAAGGTTGGAAACAGTAGATTAAGCTGAAAGATGTTTACGGTGCTCTTTTATGTTGTGTTAATATATGGGAATATGAACCACACTTCTTTCTATTTCCTTTTTCCTAAACAAAACTTGTAACACATGTTATGTTATAATGACATCGTACTTACTTGCCACTCAAAAATTTGTAACAGATGTTATGTTTTAATAGCACTGTTACGTTTTTATGGCTAGAGGAGAAAATTCTCAATGAGAACTTCCCTGCAAATTGTTATGGTGAAAATAAAGGGACATTCGAAACTTTTATTTTACTAGTGTTAGGCTGCTGGCATAATATACAGTTTTTAAGCTCAGATCAGCAATCAACATATCAGATTAAAAAAAGGAAAGGAAAAAGCTCAACAATCAATAGTTGGCTGCTAAGCTTCATGGGCTTTGTTCACACGAATGAATGGAATTCTCCTTCAAGCCTCTTTCAGTTTCAGGAAGAAACTTTCTCAATCTATCTTACAGACACGTTCATCACACTCTAAGCCCTTCTTCTCTTCTCAGAACCTCACACGAACATCGCAGAAAACTAAGAAGCTACGCAACGCTCGTAGAGTTCTCGATCTCATCACCCCAAAGCCAACCCTCACTGCGCGTTGCCGCCAAGGCCATCTTCGGCTCATTCAGGACTTTCTACAGTCAGATTCCGAACACTTCAGCAATGCCTCTGCTTTCTCTGATTCAAATTCGCCTTTAAAAATCTCAACTTTGTTCGATGAACTGTTTGATTCTAGCTCTGTTTATTCTCCATCATGCGCAGAAAGGGTTCCGATTGATGCAAGCGTTTTGTCACATGCCATAAGCTCATGTGGGTCTTCTCGTAATCTCCATGGTGGGATTCAGTATCACTGTGCAGCAATAAGAAGTGGGCTTGTGGCCAATGTTTATATTGGAAGCTCTTTGGTGAGCTTTTATGGTAGATGCAACGAGTTACAGAATGCCTATCGGGTTTTCGAGGAAATGCCTGTGAGAAATGTGGTGTCATGGACAGCCATTATTTCAGGGTTTGCACAAGAGTGGCAGGTTGATGTGTGCTTGCAGCTTTTCGGTGAGATGAGACATTCTTCAAAACCCAATGATTTTACGTATGCAAGTATTCTGAGTGCTTGCACAGGCAGTGGAGCTCTTGGGCATGGAAGAAGTGCTCATTGCCAAACCATTCGGATGGGCTTCGATTCGTACATTCACATTGCTAATGCTCTTATCTCAATGTACTGCAAATGCGGGGATGTTAAAGATGCGCTTTACATATTCAAAAATTTGGATGGTAAAGATAATGTATCTTGGAACTCCATGATTGCAGGGTATGCACAGCATGGCCTTGCGTCACAGGCTATTGATATTTTTGAAGAAATGAAACAGCAATGTAGAGAACCCGATGCCATTACTTTACTAGGCGTGCTCTCTTCGTGTCGTCATGCTGGTCTCGTTCAAGAAGGCCGGCTTTACTTCAATTCAATGATCAAAGAACATGGTATTCAGCCAGAACTAGATCATTATTCATGTGTTGTTGATCTTCTTGGCCGGGCTGGTTTATTGGAAGAGGCTCGATGTTTCATCGAAAAGATGCCTATTCGTCCCAATGCCATTATCTGGGGCTCACTGCTTTCTTCCTGTAGGGTTCATGGGAGTGTGTGGATTGGCATTGAGGCTGCAGAGAGCAGGCTATTGCTGGAGCCTGAGTGCGCTTCTACCCATGTACAATTAGCAAACCTGTATGCTAGCGTGGGATGTTGGGATGACGCAGCAAGAGTTCGGAAGTTGATGAAAGATAAAGGGATTAAAACAAGTCCTGGGTTTAGCTGGATTGAGATTAGTAATGAAGTTCACAGGTTTAGAGCAGACGACTGTTCAAACCCCAAAATGATTGAAATTATTGCTGTCTTGGATAGTTTGGTAGACCACAATAAGACTTTACGCTATGAGCCTGAAATGCAAGAGGAAGAGGTTGACGATGCTTTATATATATAAGTAACTGTGTGACTTGTAAAATGGCAGATTGTTATAATTTTTTACCTGTTAGATCCATATACCCATTCTCGTTTGAACTGATGATGGCAAACTTTTTGAGAACAATGTTTCTCGTTCGCCACCAATTTTTTTCTTTATTGAAAAAACGAATAAAGAACAAAAGATTCTTAGCTTCCTTAAAACGTGAGAAAAAATGGGGAAAGAAAAGACATCTTATAACAAGCAAAAGTTAACATGCTACATAACAGCATATACCGAGTTCAGATGATACTACAAAATCCTATCCTCATTTTATCATGTCTCATAGCAATGCTCCTGACAAAGGGAACCAAGAAAGCAGAAACTGTTACTGGAGAACACGCATCAAAACTTCACCATTCAGGCAGAAGCCTTTGTTCTTCAAAAGGAATGCATTCATTGCCTCAGTTTGAGTATGAAAGCGAACAGTTGCCCATTTAGTGGGCCCTGCGGAAGGTGGGGAAGGTCTGAAAAAAAAAAACATTTTTTAAAAAAAGATTTAACAAAGTGAAATCAATTTAAGAATGATATTTATGAGTTTATATTCTTTGAAATCTACTAGGCATACCTGAAACTTAATTGGAGGGAAGACGAATCATATTCACAACCAGACAGAAATCGTTCTACATCTTCTGGAACCGCATTAGGAGGGATTCCTTGCAATAAAACCTGGTAACAGCAGGCAAGTCCATTTAAAGTGTTCTCAGAAATATCTTCGTCATGGGATAACAAATTAATTGTAAGCTAAAGATATATTGGATTCTAATTCAATCACCAAAACAAAGTATCACTTGTTCATGGCATATACTTGGGGGGAGAATCCAAATTACGAAGACAACATATAATATGTACATACGGCAGCCTTGTTTTACCAAATTTCTTGCAAACATACTAAAGCAACGGTGTCCAGGAACCCAAGTAAACTGTACAGTATCAAACTGCCTATGGCATATATAGCCTATTAGCCAGCCAGTAGAGTTTGAATTAGCCTCCAATGACAAATATATGGAATCCTCATGAACAATATATTAACGGTGTTTAAGGCATCAAGAATCTTGTCCTCCTACTTGGTCCATTCTATAACAAGTGATTTTTTTTGAATGAAGAGTAAAACCGAACAGACAAACTTACTCCAAAGTTAAAGGGAAAAAACATTTAGACTTACCATTTTCCCATCATAGGGAGTAAGAGAGTCCCATTCCACTCGATTAGCCTGTCATTCATAAACCAAGCATTAGCACACTACACCACAAAATAGGTAAGCAACAATTACATCTTATCAAAGCATCATGGCAAGGCAGCATTACCCTCTCCAATTTAAACAGGCGGCCCTTTTTGGCAATCACCCTAAGTGCATTACTATAGGCTTGCCGCGATGGGAATTGCACTAACCTAATAACAAAAAAATGCATATCTAAGCATCAGGAAACACATTTTATTGGGAGGAATTCATTGCATTGCATACAGGAAATTAAAAGCATCAACAATTGAAGTGAAAAACTATCTTTCTACTCGCAAATAAACAAATTAAACAACACGCAATTTACATTCCCATCGCCGTAAACCACCGATTATAATCCATTTTAACATCCTCCAGACTCAAATTACAGCCTTCCAGCAAATTCACGACGTCTGTCTTCAGCGTATTCCTTTTGATTCCAAGCAGCTTCCCATACACCGATCCTGAAAACAGCACATAAAACACATTGCCACGTTTGTCAATGAAATGAAAAACCCCAAACCCAAAACCCATAGAACCCTAACTTGTAAATGCAAAATGACGAAAATGCCCGCGGCAGCTGAGTCTGATACCTGTGCTTGGGGTTTCGAAAAATGATTCGGACGGTGAAGACTCCTGAGGCTTATCGGACGGCGAAGACTCCAGCGGCTGATCGGACGTTGAAGAGTCCTGAAGCGGGTTTTCGGCTTCCGTCGAAAACCGTCTCACCGGTTCGCGCAGAAGCGAAGTGAGGCCGCGGTTTTGGGCCATGGCCGTACGGACGCGGAGGCTTGACATGATTGAGGTTCGAAGAAGACCCAGCTTTGACATCGTTGCTTCTTCTCGAGCTTTGGAGATTCACAGTGGACTGGCTTCAGTGTCTATGACTCTATGCTGCATAGGCTGGTTGCGCTCGGGTATACTATTTATTAAAAGAATCCAGAGTATAGCCGCGTGGCTATCCTATTTATGAAAAGAAACCAAAGTATAGCCGTGCGGCTATACTATTTATTAAAAGAATCCAGAATATAGCCGTGCGGCTATACTATTTATTAAAAAAAAATCCCGTGTATACCGTGTGGCTATACTATTTATTTAAAAAATCCAGAGTATAGCCGTGCGGCTATACTATTTATTAAAAAAAGTCCGGAGTATATCCGCGCGGCTGTACTATTTAATTAAAAAAAGTGCCGAGTATAGCCGTTCGGCTATACTATTTATTTAAAAAATCCAGAGTATAGCCGTCCGGCTATACTATTTATTAAAAAAAGTCCAGAGTATAGCCGCCCGGCTGTACTATTTAATTAAAAAGTTCTAAAGTATAGCCGCTCGGCTATACTATTTATTTAAAAATTTAAAAAAAAGTCCTGAGTATAGCCGTATGGCTTTACAATTTAATAAAAAAAATTAAAAAAAATTCCCGATTATAGCAACTAAACGAGTGATCACTAGCCCAGTTGCAAACTTATCCAATCCCAATTTAATTTTGTTGGGTTTTGGGTTGTGAAAATTTCCAAGCATAACATTTTGGATTGGGTTTGAAACCAACTCAGACACAAACAAGCACAAATACATGCTCCCCAAAATTGGAAATTGTGGATGGTAAGTTGTCTGCAATGTCTTGACTCTTGAGGATTTAGCAGAAACACAAGTAGGAATTAGCTCCTTCAAGTTTGAATGACTCACGCTCATTCTGCAGAAACATAAAGCTAAAATGCAAAGAGAAAGAAAGTCACAGTATGTGCTGAATTTCCTCCATTGTCGGCATATAGATAGAATGGCCCAACAAAAGAAGAAGTTGTTCAGGTGTCTTCCAAAATGACCTTAAATCATTCACCCATGTCAGCTGCTTAGGTGTCTTCCATAGATAAGATTTATCTGCTGCCATGGCCAAAAACGTTTTTCTTGTCTGAGTATAGCCCCACGAATATACTATTAAAAAAATTTTAAAAAAAAGTCCAGAGAATAGCCGCGCGGCTGTACTATTGAATTAAAAATTTTTTTTAAAAGTCCCAAGTATAGCCGTGCGGCTATACTATTAAAAAAAATCACATTTTCAGTTTAATCCTTAAATTCGTTTTCAACTCCCTTGTTTTTTCTTGACTACTAGACAAAAATCACATGTTTTAAGTATTACTATACTAAAATGACATGTTATGCATGTTAGAGAGGTGTGGAGAGCTTTTTTATATTAAGATTATTGCTAATTATATATCCTTATTATATTAATTTTTTTTATACAAACGATAGGAAATTTTATAAGATACTTTTATAACGAGCCAATACACCTACAACAAAACTATACCACAGCTAAATATCACAATATCCATGTGAGTCGAAATTGATTCACAATGCGAGTTCTCTTAATTAAGATCTAACCTCCTCCACTTTTCAGGATCAAGAGACAAGCAATAAGACAGAACACAACTGTTGTTTTAAAGGTGTCATCTTTGATAACCGACATGATTTCTTTATCCTGCTATAGACAAGGACCAATATGTCATATCCATTGGAGTCCATATCAATATCGACCCAACCCAACCAGTCCTTCTCAAAGAGAAAAGGTCATCCACCCAACCCAACACACATTATATTTGATTTTCTCCAGATAAAGATTGTGTGTGTAGATAGTAAGGACAGTTGTATATATAAATATCTATAATATTTGCTATATTGGACTGAAAATATACTTATAAATTATTTTATATTTATAATCTTATGGGCATATTAGTCTTTTTCCTGGGCTTTTCTTTTTCATTTTCCACCGACTAAAGAGATTCCTTCTCTATGCAGTTTGCCAGTTTGATGAACAAGATATTATGGTGCATTTGCAGTAATTATGCTACTAATTAAAATTAGATCGCAGAATAAGTACTTGTTTAAAAAACAAACGCGACACATTATTCCATGGTTGGCCACGTCAGCTACAATTGGAGGGGCATGTTCGTTATTCCAATTGCTCTTATCACTTCTGGATATCTCTACAAATAATAGTCATATGGGGACCAATCTATCTATCTGTCATATATTAAAAGTTGAGTGGAGTTTTGACAAGCTTACTTTGGAATTATTAGGGTTTAAATAAATATCAGAAGGTCCTGGCCTTACTCTCTTATTTGTAAGTAGAGCCAGATCTTCCTTCACAGGTTATAACTGGGGAGCGCTTCTTACAAGTTATCACCTGACTTATATAAGCTTTGATGTCTTTTTTTAATGAAAATTGTAACAATTTTATGCATGTAGAAATTACGGGAATCCCCTTTTGTGTTTTCGCTCTTAATATGTACTATAGTCTATAATTAAATTGATTTGATAAATACAATTCGAGAAAATGTCGATATTGAAACATGTAACCATCGCACAGACGATGAATTGGATCAATGTCATGGCCATAAGAGCATCTCTATTTTAAGAGGTGTAAATTGGAGGTGTAAAACCACATTTACATGTACTTTACACCTTTGGAAGATGTAAGTGTCGTTTTTCTCCAATATATAGATGCAAAAAGGACATGAAACAAAATGATTTTATATCAAGTTGAAGCAAAATGATATTTATGGTATTTTGGTAGTTATCTCAACTTTTATATGTTTAGATCCCATCACTTTTGCATTATCTCTCCTCCTTTTCAGCCTATGGGACCCAACAAATGGGGATGTAAAATCATATGTAAATATCATTTTCTTTTTTCATTTTCAGGACAAATGCTATATTTGCATTCATTTATACCTCATCACTGGAGTAATTTTCGACAACTTCGAGTGTAAATGTCATTTACATCTCCCTTTACACTCTTGCAATGAAGATGCTCTAAGACGTCACCATAAAAACAAAAACGCCGTAAGTCTTCTTCTTCTTTCCCCACACAAGGATCCATAATCCATCCACCTAAAGCCAAAAAACCTACCTGCTTATCAGTGGGCCCCCACCCACAACTACCATTCCCGCCCCGTCAACCCACGCAACCCGGGCCCACCCGAGAGTTGCAGTACAGCAAACCGTTCACCCCAGTCGTGCCTGTCCTTTCGATACGGCCGTACGCACACAAACCCATTTGCTTTTCTCCGTAACAGAAATACGGAATCCATTAATTTAATCACTCCCACGTAATCATTGATTATCTCCCTAATTAATTCCCCCCCACAAAACAAAAAAAAAATCTTCAAGTTGTCAACTACACCAAGTGATTCAAACCTCAGGGGAAGGTCGTTTCTCTTCCTCTCCACCTTCAATTCTCCTCCCATATTTTTAATTTCTTCATCCCATCATAATTTCGTTATCAGTTTCTCAACAATGGCGTCGCTTCTCTCCACCACCACGCAAACCCCTGCAAACCACACAAATATTGCACAAGGCCTGTATGCTGACCAGGTTCTTCTTCTTTCCTTCTCTGAGCTCCTAGCCAACATGGACTTAACATGGATAGCGGATTTTCTCAAGGGCATGGTGAAGCCGCTGGCCGCGACGGTGGTGGTGCTGTTGGCGGTGGCCTTGTCCTTCATGCAGAAGCTGGGTTTGGGTGGAGAGATGATTTACTCCATTGCTAGGGCCTTTGTCCAGCTCTCCATTATTGGGTTTGTTCTGCAGTTCATTTTCACTCGGGACAATGCTGTTTGGATCATTCTGGCTTACCTTTTCATGGTTTGTGATTGCCTCTCTTGTGTTGCATTTTGTTGCCCATGTGTTTGGTTTCTGAGAAAATTGAGAAGGAAAAGAAAAGAATTTGAACTGATTGGTCTCTACCCTTTTTCATGGGTTTAATTACCTTTTGAAGCATGTTGGTTGGTTGGTTAAATTTTTTGGTTTTTGTAGAAGTAGAGGTCTCTACAAGAAAGATGTAAGAAATTAGTACTCTGCTTCAGTATAGAATTCTAGAGCGACAAAAGCAATGGAATTTCGGAAGATACCCAGAAAAGATGCCAAAAAAACTATTTACATTGAATTTTAAATAGATTTTGATATGCTAGGTAGCACTTCTAGTGCTTTTTGCTATTAAATTTCACTTTAATTCTTGATCTCTTTTAATTTTTAATTTTATTTTTTATTGCTGCTACAGATTGTCAAAATTGTGTCAATAATTGATTGGCTTACTTGAAAATCTCTATTTCATGAGCTTATATGATGGTTGCCCTGCAGGTAACTGTGGCAGGTTACACAGCAGGCCAAAGGGCTAAGCATGTCCCTAGAGGGAAGTATGTTGCTGGGGCTTCCATATTGGCTGGAACCTCAGTCACAATGCTCCTGCTTATTTTGCTCAGAGTCTTCCCATTCACTCCAAGATACATCATCCCTGTTGCAGGAATGATGGTAGGAAATTCAATGACAGTAACCGGGGTTACAATGAAAAGACTTCGCGACGATATTCGAACTCAAATGAATCTGGTAGGTTAATTCTTATACAAAGAGAACTAATGGAAAGTTAGGAAACTATATTGGTTGAAAGTCTTTTTTTATTTTTTTATTTTTTGTTTTGCAGGTAGAGACAGCATTGGCTCTCGGGGCAACGCCGCGCCAAGCAACACTTCAGCAGGTGAAGAGGGCTTTGGTGATTTCCCTGTCTCCGGTTCTGGACAATGCGAAAACCGTGGGTCTCATCTCGCTTCCCGGTGCCATGACCGGGCTTATAATGGGAGGAGCTTCTCCTCTGGAGGCCATTCAGCTGCAGATTGTTGTGATGAACTTTCTCATTGGTGCATCTACAGTTAGCAGCATCTTGTCAACATATCTGTGTTGGCCTGCCTTCTTTACCAAAGCTTATCAGTTAGAGACCAAGGTCTTCTCCTCAGAATGAGGATTTTGTAGTGCCCTTAATTACAAAATACAGATTGAAAAATGCACAAAATTAGGCCTCCCAGGGCACACTTGAGGGTCTAGTAGCTATGTAGTGTAGCCATATTTGAAGTGTTAGATTGTACAATGTCTATCAATCGGTCACTCTGTTTCTCTCGGTGACAAAAATATGCATCTGTGATGTTGTTTAATTATTTTGGGCCATAATAAACACATACTTGGAAAAATTTGTATTTCTCATTAACACATTGGCAACCCTTTCTTTTCCTCTTTTTCATCCCTCAGTTGTACATAAAAATATTATGATATTAAGCATGAATGAAACAGAATGTTGAACACTATTTAAGAAAAGGAGTTAACATTCCAAGGTAGAGTTGATGATTTTTCCTTGGAGAGAGATGATCGGAGTGGAGTCGGAGGCAAATGCGGTGAGGTATTTAGTGTTTTATCGATTGGTATTGTGTTACTAGCGGCGGAGGTGGTGGATGAGGATTACGGTGGTGACCGCCATGACGATGATGTCCTTGGCCAGGCCCATGATGGCCCTTCACTGGGCCATGATCACCCTTACCTTTCTCATGATGGCCGCCACCTTTCTCATGATGACCCTGACCTGGGGCATGGTGACCCTGCAGATAAAAGTGGTAAAAAAACAAATATGTCAATCACCAAAATAAAAAATTAAGATGACTTGTAACTTAAGTGGGAAAAAACGTTTAGCCTCACATATGTAATGCTAGAACTTCAAATTTTATCATTTTCTTTCGGGCAAGGAATAAAATATCGATGATATCGGAAATATCGGTAGTCCAAAAATACGGAAATTTCGATGGAAATATCGGGATATTATCGATATTTCGGTCCACGTCGTCGATATTATCGATATTTTAGTTCATGGATATCTAAAATATCGATGGTATCGAAATATCGGTATTCAAAAATACGGAAATTTAGAAATATCGAGGATATTATGGATATTTTATTCCTTGCTTTCGGGTAATCTTGAACTGCATACATTTTTCATACCACATTTATACCACCTCTCAATAGAGGTGGTGCTACAATCTGATTGGCTCACCGAACCAATACACGCGCTCACCTCTATTAGAGAGGTGGTATAAATGTGATATGAAAAATGTGCAGTTCTAAGATTTCCTTTTCTTAATGTTTGAGTTCAATTCTTACCCTATTCTTTTTAATGACCATTAGAGTTCGACTTGCACCCTTTCCTAATTTCGAGTTTACTCTGTTCTTAATGGCAATGGAATTGGACTCTTATTCTTATTTGATACGGAGCATATGCCTCAAATCAAGGACTTAAAGTTACCTTTAGTCTCGGAGGCAATGTTGGCTGAGAGGGTGGCGGTGGTGATGATTGTGGTGGAGACGGCGACAATGGTGGAGAAGTAGATGCATGTGATGATGGTGGTGTTGGTGTTGGTGTTGGCGGTGGTGGCGATGGTGATGGTGGAGTTGGCGGCGGCGGCGATGGCGATGACGGTGGTGGAGATGGCGATGGTGGTGTTGGTGTTGGTGTTGGTGTTGGTGTTGGTGTTGGCGGCGGTGGCGATGGCGATGGCGATGGCGATGGAGATGGCGGTGATGACGAAGATGGTGGAGAAGTAGCACTGGGAGTAGGAGGAGGAGAAAGTGGAGAGCCTGGATTAAAAGGGTCCTCATTGACATAATTCCCAGGAGGAGCATATTCACAAATAATGAGCAAACTTCCGTTGGAGCATCTGAACCGAGAGCACCCAACTTGTTGAGTGGTCTTCCATACAATCTGCGTGTAGTGGCCGCAAGCTTTGTCTTGGGCGCATTGTCGTTTTTCTCTATTGTAAAATTGCTTCTCATGAGCCCAATCCCTCACTGCCTCTCTCGGCAACCAATGGGCCTTAAAACCCCAGAACAAGTTCTCCCCGTATTGGCCCTTCGAGTGGCGCATACCGCAATCGGTCTGCTTCTTGGCCCAATCCTCTGCGAATTGGGCCAACGTGTCATTCCATACTAAGGGTGGCACGTTCTCGGCCTTTCGAATCTCGTTATGCGCCATGATGAACTCTTGGGCTAGCGCGGGCGGCGGGTATTCTGTGTAGTTTTCATTGTTTGGTTTCAATGCGTTGGCGATGCTGTTGACAATGTCATTGGCGGCATTTGCAATCCCACCAATGGTTGTTCCAATGCCATTCCCAGCATTGCCTACGTTATTGGCATGGGGATTGGCATTGGATTTGGCAGTCGTCTTTTCAACATGATTGATATGATGAACGTCATATCCCGGGAGGTGGAATGGGTCAGCCGAGATGAAGGGGATCAAAATAGAGGTGGTGATTATTACAGTAGCGAAAGTTTGACGTTGCGGCATTGGGTTGTATGTGGAGGTGGGGTGGTGGCAATGGTGGTTGTAATTTAGGTATTTTATATTTGATAAGGGTGAAATGATCTGGCGAAGTTGGTTTGGTTTGGTTTAATTTTGGTTGCCAGCTCTCAAGTTCCGAGAGCATCGGCAAGAGAGAGCGAGCATGAGAGGGCTAAGAGGTGCTTTATTTGGTGTAGTTTCCATAAAATGACCTTACAACTCAATCGATTTACCATCATGCTATGCCTCATCCTTCTTGGGGCATCCATATAGTTTTATGAAAATAGATAGATTGATGCCAAAATTGACCCTTGAAAAAAGCATAAATAGTTATGCTATTGTTAGGAGGCTGGCGATGGAGAGCCGCAGTTTCGGGACGTCTTCAGGTCAATGGCTCAGAATGTTGTTTTCATGCAAAATACCTGTCCATGCCTTCTTGTGCTGCAAGCTCAATGTTAGTTAAGTTAGTTGTAGTTCTTTCAGGTGTGTGTTTGCTGAGCTTCGAATTTTAGAAGGTTATTTTAAAGCAAGAGAGATCAATTTCCACCATCATCAAACAGACTATGATGTATGAAGGACTATTTTATTTTATTTTTTGGTCTGATATATCAAGGACTATATGACTCATGTTCTTGCTCAATTCGTGACAATATTATTCTAATTGTCCATTAATCTGTTTTGTCTATTTTCAAAATGAAAAGGGTTTGGTCACATTCAATTTTATTTGGAAAAGTTTGGTTTTCATCAACAATGGAGGGAATAGATTAAGTAGTGTGTTTATTTTATAACTCTCTCATTTGATCAAGGTCAAATTATACTCGTAGTCTTAATTTTAATGTTATTATTGAAAATGATGTTTTATTCAAAATCGAAAGAAACACCGTATACGATGATAAAAAATATAGTATGAA
Source organism: Prunus padus (assembly GCA_024362665.1). Taxonomy (NCBI): domain Eukaryota; kingdom Viridiplantae; phylum Streptophyta; class Magnoliopsida; order Rosales; family Rosaceae; genus Prunus; species Prunus padus. Next base: position 23,162,852 of record JANFAM010000015.1, read on the forward strand.
AAGCCTATTTATAACCCAAAGAAGCACCGTAAAATAATAAAGATTATAGTATGAAAAGTCTATTCCTAACCCAAAAATGATAGCCAGTAGGGGTGGGCTCGGTTTGGGTTGGTTCAGTTTTGGGCTCAACCCGAAACCGAATCGAACCCTCTCGGTTTGGCTATTTTGGAAACCGAAACCAAACCATAAGTGATGAAAACCGACCACTTGGTTAACCGGACTTGTTGGTTTGGTTTGGTTGATTCGGTTTTGGCTTTACTGAGAGAGAGAGAGAGAAGAAAAAGCAATGAAGAGAGGGAGAGATGGAGAGGAGAGGAAGAAAAAGAGAGAAAGAGAGGAAGAGATGGAGAAGAAGAAGAAGAAGAAAAATAAGAGAGAGAGAGAGAGAGAGAGAGAGAGAGAGAGAGAGAGAGAGAGAGAGAGAAGAACAAGGAAAAAAATGTATTATATATATAAATTTCTTTAAACTATGTAATATATATATATATATATATAAACTATATATATTTTTATTATAATATTTTTAATATCTTCGGTTTGGTTTAGTTAAACCGAGTGGATTTGGATATTATGAACCGTAAAACCGAATTATAGACTTGGTTTGGTTTGGGTTCAAACCGATAACCAAAAAATTTGAAAAAAACCAAACCAACCCGACCGATCGATTTGGTTTGGGCGGGTTGGTCGGGTTTCGGTTCCAAATGCCCAGCCCTAATAGCCAATAACTAAACCGTCATTTAAACATATGATAATATGATGCAATTAACGGCTTGTTACTTACAATTAAGAACAATAACTGAACAATAGCTTAACAAACAATAGATTCCCATGCATGTATATCCATGACATGTTGCCACTTTATATTTTAATTTGGAGCATTAACAAATTTAAGGGTTGTCCTGAATTGCTAAAACTAAAACTACATGTGCTTAAGAAAAAAATCAGAAATATTACAGACTACAGAGACTACAAATGTAATTTGTCTTCATTTGCTTTTCGACTACGTGGCATGATCTGAGAAGTGGTGTGCGCACTACGCACCTAGCCCACCAGAGACTGAACCGCGTGTAAGTTCCGAAATGGCGTAGCGCGAACTGGTCACGGTCTACCCCGATTTTCGTTTATCTATCTTCTTCATCTTCTTCGAGCGCACGAAAACAAAAAGATTCGAAATCACCAGCAAACCCACCAGCCACACTTTTCATTTGACGATATTGCCCCTCGTCGCGGTGGTCTCAGGGAGACAAAGGAGAGAGCTGCGTATCGCGCACTCCCGCCGTTTCTCTGTCCGATCATCTCCTCCAAATTTTCGACAAAACGCGATATAAATCTCGATATGCCGATTCGGAAGCCGCGGATTTCTAAGGTTTCAATCAATTTTATCGTCTTTGGCGTGTTCCTCAGCTGCTTTCCAGGTAAATTTTCATTATTTTTCTCGGGAAACAAACAGGAATTTGATGTGTTGAATACGACGCCGTTGTGTGTGAGATTGATTTGTTTGTCTTTTTGTACGTAGGATGTATATTATCGGCGACTGTAACGCTGGATTCGATTGTGATATACGACACACACGAGTTCATAAAAGCTGTGAAGCCGATTGTGTATTTCACATGCCAAGGGGAGAACAAGACGGTGTTTCCAGATGTGAAGGAGAAGAACGTGCCGTATGAATTCAAAGGCGAAGAGTCTTGGCAGGTGAGATTGTGCTTATGCTCAAAATTTCCGTTTCTATTTCAATTTGCCTTTGTTTTAAAATTTAAGACTGTAATTTTTGATAAGATGAATTCTGTTTGGTCCAATTTAGAAAACATAACTAGCCATATCAGGGCCATTGAATAGGTAGAATAATGTGCGGTACTGATTGACTGTGACAGCATACTATGTCTGATGCCCTGCTAGAAATCAATTGTATGTATGTACCCAAGCTGTTGTTGAGCTGAAAAGCTGTTGTTGTGCTTTTAATTAGGTAGGTTTCTGATGGAATTATGATTTTTCATGCTTTCAGCCTCTGACAGAGTTTTCGAGTAAGAAGTGCAAGCGATGCGGGTTGTATGAGAAGGACACCTTTAAATCAGATGACAAATATGATGAGTGGGAGTTATGTCCTTCTGACTTCAATTCTTCTGATGGAAAATACATCCGATTCAAGAGCAAGGAATTCAACGCTACCTTTTCGTGTCCAAAGTGTCTACCTGCTGCTTCACCTGGTGAGTGAGAGTCTACTCAATTGAAAATTTTGAGATCATTTCGTTCATGCCTAGTTTAAGTTGATACGGAGTTTTGTGGTTGAAGCCTTAAACTGGTCAGAGTAAGCTCACTTTTAGATGGCATGCCAATGCTCCCATATTGGATACCATTCCTAGCTAATGATATTTTAGTACATGTTACTCAAATGAGTGACTAGAAACTTTGGTGGTTTGTGTTTGCTAGAAATAACAGAAGATAAAGCTCTGCATGATTCTTAACTGTAGTTGAATGCGTTCGATAATACGGGAATTTCCAGATTTTCTTGATGCTGCTGCCTTCATTTCATGCTTGATTACCAACTGGGGTAGCTGTTGTTGGCATGCATACATCTGTATTTGAATCCAATCTACTCTTATATTTAGTGTCCAACTTGTAATCATAATTTTCTGGCCGTATGTTTGCAGATTCCAAGTCCGCCACTGCGGCACATAAAGAAGAAAAGAAAAATGTATGGCATATTGCTCTAGTGATATTAATCGTTGTTGTCGTTTTAGTAGTGTGTGTTGTTGGAGGAGTAGTTGCATACAAGTTCTGGCAAAAGAAGAAGAGAGAGCAAGATCAAGCTCGGTTCCTAAAGCTGTTTGAAGATGGGGATGATATTGAAGAGGAATTGGGGCTTGACCATGTAATATGATAGACTTATAGTTAATTTAATTTTTTACCTTCTTTACAGTAGGTTGATCTTACATAAATTTTGCTATTGTAAAGAGTAAAAAAAGAGAACAAAGATAAAGTTAGATACATACTGTGCAAAATCTTACTTTTCTTGTGACGCTCAATGTATTCTTGAGTGGCCAAAGTTGAAACCCTCTGTCGTCGATGGGTGCATGGCTTTGTACATACTTTAGTCGAAATTAAGAGCTGTATATTTAATATTGCGAGTTATACAAATGAAAGTGATGCGGGCATCATTTATAGGTTCCTAATTTATTTGTTATTTTCCTTAGGTTCTCTAGTTTCCAGATTTTAGTAGGATTTGATTAAAGTTTCCGAGTTTATTTGGATTGGTTCCTTTGTGGATTAGAATTTCTGTTTAGTAAGAGATTTTTATCCTATTGTCTCTAGATTTGAGTTATTGAGTAAAGTTTATTTTCCATAGAATGGAGAATTCTTTCTGTTATCATTGTTTTCGCTTCCGCTAAACTACCTAAATCTACCATTCACCCATATCCTACATCAAAGCCCAATCTGTTTCTTACATGAGCCTTCCTTTCTTGGTCTCAAGACTCTCTCTGTTACTTCTCCAAACTGCAAACACCACACTGATCCAGGTATTATTGTAGAAACAGTGAGATTTGAGCTGGGTCAAGAGAATGAACTCTAAGAGGGAACATGAAGATAACGTTAGAGTGAACGCGGAAGTGTTTGAATCTGACCCAAAGAGGCAAAAACAGAATGGACATTCATCTCCTTCCTCTTCACCACCTCCACCTGCCTCTGAGGATGACGAGGACAACCAGAGAAGGCCACCTGTTGATGGCTATAGAGGGGATGATGGTGATAATCAAAGGGATCTAAAAAGTGGGGTTGACGTTGAAGAAGAAGAAGATGATGATGATGATGATGATCTTGAACAATGACTTTACAGGCGGAGCCGTGAAATTGAGGTCAGGAGGGATTGCCCATATCTTGACGCTGTTAATCGCCAGGTTTTGGATTTTGATTTTGAGAAGTTTTGTTCTCTGTCTCTGTCAAATTTGAATGTGTATGCATGTTTAGTTTGTGGCAAGTATTACCAAGGAAGAGGGAACAAGTCCCATGCATATACGCATAGCCTTGAAGCTGGACGCCATGTATGACATTAGACATGTCCTGAACCCGACGCTTATGGAGGAACAAGTTGAGCAGATTGACAAAAACAAGCAATGGTCTAGGGCACTTGATGGTTCTTATTACCTTCCTGGAATGTTGTGGCTCAATAACATGAAGGAGACTGATTTTGTCAATGTCAACATTCAATCTTTAATGAGTCACTCCACTAAGAAACTTTTTCCTCATCCCTAAGAATTATCAACATTGCAAGTCTCCACTTGTTCATCGATTCGGGGAGCTCACAAGAAAGATATGGCATGCACGCAACTTCAAAGGACAGGTGAGCCCGCATGAGTTCCTGCAGGCAGTTATGAAAGCCAGTAAGAAACAGTTTCGAATAGGAGCGCAATCGGACCCTGTTGAATTCATGTCATGGCTGCTTAATACACTGCATGCACATCTTACAACTTCAAAGAAAGATAGCAGCATCATCTATGAGTGCTTTCAGAGGGAACTGGAGGTTGTGAAGGAGATTCCTAAGAAAGAAAATGGTGATGATCAGAATACAGATGCTGCGACTGAAAACAACGGCATTCTCAAGGAAACTTACAAAATGCCTTTCTTAATTCTTGGGTTGGATTTGCCCCCACCACCTCTTTCCAAAGGTGTGATGGAGAAATACATAATACCCCAGGTGCGGCTGTCCAACATTTTGAAGAAATTTGATGGGGAGACTGTGACTGAAGTAGTCCGACCTCGCATAGCAAGGATGAGGTATCGAGTCACCCGATTACCACAGTATCTTATTCTCCACATTCAGCGATTTACCAAGAACAACTTCTTTGTGGAAAAGAATCCGACTTTAGTCGACTTTCGTGTGAAAGACTACATCCCCTTGTCAATCCCCAAAGAGAATGAGAGTTTGCGTTCAAAGTATGATCTGATTGCCAACATTGTTCATGATGGAAAACCTGGTGAAGGTTCATACAGGATATTTGTACAGAGAAAGTCAGAAGAATTATGGTATGAGATGCAGGATCTTCATGTTTCAGAAACTCTTCCCCAAATGGTTGCTCTTTCTGAGACTTATATGCAGATATATGAGCAGCAGCAGTAAACTTGGGACAGTTTCAAGTCCCATGGTTGAGGGATTAGGTGGTTTTTAAGCCTATTCTGGGAGTCGAGTGGTTTCATACACGAGGAAAACAAAACGAGGGCAAACATTTTGAGTACTGAGGTGGCAGATTTGTTGGTCTAGTGGCATCTGCCCGAATTTGTGAGTTTTATGTTTCCATGGATTCTTTAAGTTCTCTAGAGTGTGTTTGGATGAGGTACTTAGAGATGGGATTTGGGGCTTGAAAGTCCCATATGATCAAAACTAACCTGTTTAGCAAAATTTAAAGAAGGATTTGAGAAATGACAAGGAACTTTGAAGAGGAACTTTGGGAGGCCAAAGTCCCATGACTAAGTAACACCTTAATAGGTGTTATTTACAGTACCGATAGGTTTTATGAGCCCCAACTTGCGGACGAAGATTGTGGAGACGAATTTGGTGAAGTCCCTCATTCTTGGTTTTAATTTGCTATGAATACCCTCCCATGTAATTCATTATGGTAGATTTGAGTTATTGAGATATTAGAGAATTCTGATGTGAAGCCAAATCCCTTGTTGCGAAGCCAAGGACGGGTGTGAAGCCTCTTGAGTGATTCCAGACCTATCTTTATGTGATTAATTTTCTGTTTTCATTGTTTTCGCTTCCGCTAAACTATCTAAATCTACAATTCACCCATATCTTACATCAGAATGAGAAACACAAAAATTCCATGATCACAAAGATTGTTGCCAAGTCATTGTTCACTATATGTTCATTACATGTCTTTCGGTCTTATCGATACAAGCAAGGCCAGTAGCCAAAAAGACTCTCACAAACTCTGATATCCAGCACGTTGTAGGAAGGTGTGATCCTGGTTTCTTGCTCACCCCAGCCATAGGTCTCTGTTTCCCCTCCAAAAGCAAGCCAAAGATCATACCAAGGATTAGAGTCACAAGAAGGATGGCCTTCTTGAGTGACTTCTTCATGCCTCAAATGGCTTTCATGTTGTTGTTCACTCTGCCTGGAGCCTTCTATCTCCTTCAACTCACTGTCTCCTTCATTGTTGTGAGTTCCATTGCCATGGGAGAAGTAACCATCTCCCCAACACTGACCAAAGGAGCTCTCATATTCTCTGAGCCAGTTTCCACAGCCATAATATGGTAACTCTTCACCCTCATAAGTCTCCTCAGCAAGTTCATTCTCATTCCAGAGACTGCTTGCGAAATCAGCCTCTTCTGTCCCGCTTGATGGAGATGTTAAACCATCAAGAAATCCCTCCTGGGAAGAAATGGGGTTGAAGAAAGGACAAGGATACCATATTGCATCTGATGGCTGATGTTCATCATTGTAAGCAATGACATAATTTCTATCATATGGAATGAAGTGGGTGTCTTCAACTCTCGCCTCGTTCATGTTCAAGCTCCAACGCAGGTCGAACCTTGCTCAATGGTCTCTCTGAAACTTAGCTTAGTCCCATGTAGACATGTAATTCTATTCTATTCTAGGAAGGAAGCATTCTGGAGTTGGGACATTCAAGGAAAGGCTAGAGGCTAGAGCGTATTCTAATCTGTGGGAAAGGTTGTTTCTGATAAAAGAAAAGAAAAGTGAACATGAGCATATTGGTCTCTGAAATCTATCGTAAATGGCCATAACTTTGGTTACTAACTACTAATGCCTTCATGAACCGAATATCTTTTTGTATGAAAAGAAGGCTTCAGAGATTGGCCGGCAGAGCATCTTTATTCGATTCTCATTCTCTGAGAGAAGAAGTCACGGCCTCCACTTGTTGAGAAAGCCTTTCTTTTGGTCCATACAATCCCATTAGCTTGCAATGTGGTTGGCAAAATATCTTCTCAACTTGTCACACAACAACAATTCACTGCTGAATTCATCAGATGTAAACTTCAGCTCATAAATTCTGTTTATGAGGAGATCACAAATGAAGAAAAGAAAGAAACTGGTTTGGAATAAATCCCAAATGGTATTTCATTATGGTTTACAATTACACAGCATTTCTGGTTCCACAAGAAATGGAACCTGAACCATGATTTGACAAACTCTTTTGACCCAAAACCACCTAAATCTCAAACAATATGACTACCTAAATCACAAAGATTAACAAGCAGAATCGAAATGCTCCACTAACAGTAAAACATGAAATATCCCGTAAAGACAAAGAAACATTGCCAAGACTTCAAAAATTCTCAAGGGAGGTAAGTGTCTTGATCCCCATCCACAAGAACTGGATTGTGTGCACGACGAACAAACCTGACAATCTCTGCTAACCGACGACGACCCCGATGCTTTGGCAAGGCTGGAGATGGCAGAGTCTCGGTTCTTGGCCTCGGAATATCATCCATCAATGATGGGATTGGCACCAAAGGCCCTTCAACACCATGAACAACACAAGAATCATCAATGTGGAAATTCGGGGCAGTGACAAGAACGTCATTGAAAGATACCCTTTTGCCATCAGTGCCGAAAACAAGCCTTGTGTTGTGGTGGAGAGCTGGGAGGGTGGTGTTCAGTGGAAGCCTAAGGAGGGACTGGTAAGGCAAGGCCTCCGACGTGTAGATATGAGCATGGAGGGTGTTGGCATTGAGGGGTTGCCCTAAGAAGCTGTCATCGGGCGGGACGAAACAGGTGACGGTGGTGTTGGCGGTGGCGGTGAGGTTGTGGGAATGCAAAGCATGAGCAAAGAGTGTGAAGCCGGATGACGAGAGAGAAGTGAATACGGTGTCTGAGCAGAGGGCTTCAATGGTGGGAGTGAGGGCCAAGAAAGCTACGAGGAGAAGTATGGACATGGTTGAAGTTGAGGTTTGTGAAATAATCAGCTTTGGTATTTTGGAGAGAGGGAGAGAAAGAGGAGGAGGTGAACAAAGTGTGTGAGGAGAAGTTCTTGAATTTGGATCTGTGGTGGTTATGAAACTTCTTGAAATAACGGTTTTAACAGACTGGTGGACTTGGACCAAGTTTGAGAGCTTTCACTGGCTTAGAGGTCATATGTCCACGCAATTTTCTCACGCTCCTACAACTCTGAGCTTAATCTGATAAGTCCGTGTGTTTAATTGTAAATCAAATATGATCAGTATTCGACAGCTGTACAAATTAATTCTAAATCAAGTAGATTAAGCAAACTGAGCTCTTTATGCAAAACCAATCATTTTCAAGATGGTTTTGGTACAAAGTGTTCTGAGGTATGTCCAAGTCCTCAACCTTGTAAACAAAAATGTTGAAACATTCAAATAAGCACTTTGTGAATTACATTAAATTGTCACTTTGGATAAGCCTATTTCTTGTCTCAGAATCTGCAGATGCCGAAAAACTATGGCTCTCGAAGCTTCTTCCCCAAGTGGAGATCACTAATCATTGGCCAGTTTGGTGCTCTGAATTGAGTGAGGAATTTGAAGGTCCATCAAAATTGAATCTTGCCCAAATTTGTTATACCAGTTTGCTGCAAATTTGTCATAATTAGCAATGCATTCAAATTTCATTCATTTAACAACTATTGCTGCTGGAGCTTGAAGTTACTGCGCTGTTGAAGTTAACCAACTCTTTTGAATGAGGACCATAAACAGACTTTATGGTGTCCCTGCAGCTCCTGCAATCAAAAAGATGGAAAGTTGAGCCAAATCAAAGCATGAACAAGAAAAACTAAAGGAACCCATCATTCTCAATTGCTTTTAACAGAAAACCAACCTACAGGCTTCCTTGTTGAACTTCGTCTCATTAATCCCATACAGTGATTGAAAAACCTCTGCCTCCACACGACAAAAATAGGGACGATCTGTTAAAGATTTCAAAGTAAAATGAGAAGGCTGAAAACAAAAAGGTGAGCTTTGTAAAACAAGTGAAATGAAATGCCTCACCATTGTAAATTAAGCACTTGCGTGTGCCCTTGTCGAAGTTTACACACCACCCATCTGCACCCACCATGCTTCTGTAAAGCTGAAATAATTCACATAAAACCCAATTCAGAAAACGAAAAAGAAAAAAAAACCTAATGATATTGAGGATTTTCTCAGAGACGTTAAGAAGAGCAAACCTCAATGTCAGTTGGGTTATTGAAGATTTCTTCAGGGGTAGCAAAGGAGGGACCTTTTTCGAGCTTGCAGCAAGCTCCACAACCCTCTATGCACTGCCACGTCTGCTCCCTCCTCTTCGTACCGAACCCGATACTCGTCGTAGACGGCGGCGGGATTTTGCTTGGCTTTGTCTTGGCCGTCTGACGTGGCCGGCGTGACATGCCGACTATGCCAAGACAGGGCAAAGCCACTGCGTTGGACATTGTGGATAAGAGTTAGGTTTATTCAAATTGTTGCAGAAGGTTTCTTGTAGTGTTCTTATTCCAAGCAAGAAAATAACTCAAATTTAATTTGACCAAGAAATGGAATTTATTTATTTTTGGTTATTCCAACCGGTTATCTGTTCCAAACTAGTAATTTGGCATTTTTACCTGGCCATTAAATTCAAAACAATCAATTAATTGTGAAATGTAATTAGGAATTATATAGCTGGTCAAATTCTTTAGTGCCCGGATTCAAGTATCAATAAGGCTTAAGTGCTAAAAAGGTCCTTGCGTTTTATAGTCCCTGTCCACATACGTTGGTCAATTTAGTCCCTGTTAAAAAGGTCCCTGTAACTCTCAGTTAGTTTTATTTTATTGATATATCTTGAAGAGAAGACTAGTTTCAAAATAGGGTAACAAGATTGAACTCCACAAGTTCTTTTTTTCTTTTTGGTTGGTTTCTTATGTAATATTTAAATAGAACAAGCGAGTCATATATGCTTCATATAGATAGAAGCAGGGAAAAGTTAAATAGTTTATGCATGCTCAAAGTTTTGTCTCAGAAACAAATTCTTCTCCAGAACAGCCTAGGGTGACGGACTGCGTCCATCCTCATAATCAAAAGGGCTCCTATCGTCCCTTGGACTGGGGCTGCGACCATTAGCTTCGGTAGGGCTCGGGTACTTCCCAACAGTAGGGCTATCCCTTCCGGGGCTACTCGGGCTTCTGCTTTTCCCTCTGGGGCTAACAGGACTTCTACTGTTTCCCCTGGGACTGTAGTCTGAGCCATCTCGCTCTGTGCTCAGTCTACCATTTCTGGGAGAAGGGCTACCTCTCCCACGGGGGCTGCCTTCATCAGGTGTAAGGCTGTGCTTCCTCCCCTTTGAGGGCGGTGGACTCTTCCTGTAAGGAGGGCTCAGTGATCTGTCATATGGATCCAGGCTTCGGCTTCTCCCTCTCCTTGCTGGGGATCTTGATCGACTGGCAACAAACAAAATTATCAAGTTGTTAGAAGAATATGAAGTATAAATCTCAATAGACATCATGCATCTGAATCTAAGTTTGTTCACCATTTCCCCTCCACATTAGGTCATATGAGGAATACCAATTCAGTTATTCTCTTAAATAAAAGAAACACAGTTCTAAACCCCAAGCATGTACACAACAGATAACTACAGTAAACAAAAGTTGTTAATGATCTTCATATCAATCATGTCAAAATTACAAATACATCCAAGAACACATGATAAATATGATAAAATACATGTAATAACGAAACTCGAAAGCAAGAGCAAACTCGCTGACCTATAGCTGCGGCTTCGGCTGTAACTTGGGCTACGGCTTCTCCCACGGCGAGGCGAACGTGATCCAGGTGACCGACTCCGCCCACGCCTGCAACATAATTTGAACAATGTCAAAAAAGAATCCCACAGTGCATTCAAAAACAGGTGGGGGGAGGAAACAAGCAATGAAACAAGACTTGAGAAAAAGTGATTACCTTAACTCCTTGGGACTATTTTTGCACTGCCTTTCTATATGACCTCTTTCTCCACAGCGATAGCATTTATTCTTCCAGTCACCAGCCTTGCAATCACGAGCCCAGTGGCCATCAATGCCGCAATTAAAGCAACGACCAGACCCAGGAGTAGGACCTCTTCCCAGATATTCCCGGGAACCACGCGGTCCCTATTCCACGTAACACAGAAAGGAGATGTCAGTTTGATGAGAGAGAACATGAACAGATTAGAAACCTGAGAACAATAATATAAAGTGACGAGGAAAAGAGGGATTTAGTTTAAATGTCAAGTAACATTGGGAGTACAGCAGGAATAGCAATCATGAATTGGCATTGTAACACTAACACCCCTGTATGTAACCAGGAAACTAGAAGAGGCATTTTAATTCAAAAACTTGGAAGAATCCATAGTATAACATGCACAGGTATTTGACTTGGAAAGGAAAATTCAGCTTATAGACCTTACCCCCTTTGCAAATTCAACAATAAGACGAGTTCCATCAAACTCCCGACCATCTAAGCTATATCTGGCATCATCAGCATCTCGAGGATCACTAAATTCCTGTTATCAAGAAGTAAGAGCAGAAGACAAAACAGGTGACCCCCATTTTTGGGGTTTTATGATCCATAAGCAGGTTCTGAAGATAACAAAATATAAGCAAAAAGAACAGAAAAAACAAGAGTACGAAAAACTTACAACAAATGCAAACTCTCGCTTCATGTCCACATCTCGTACTCTGCGTAAACGGTTGCCAGAAACAGTAAGGCTATCATTACTTAAGTACTTCAAGTGCATGATACTTCGCCCGTCACAGACGAACTAAACACCAGATTGAGATTGTTGCCATTTGCATAAAAACACGCAATAAGACTACAGAAAGAATCACCAAAGTCTCATATACACTCGGCAAGAATTTCCACCAATTCCACCAAGGCCACCCTCTCACCATAGACCTCCAAGTAAGGCCAAACCCCAGAAAACCTTCAACAAGATTATTCAAGTTAAGAAAACACAACACCTAGGGGCAAAAAGCTCCCACACAGAACATGAAAATTTACATTAAACCAAGCACAAAGGCAAGCTTGGCAAGGAACCAGATGTCCCCAACACTTCTGGTGGATGCCCTCACGAACTGATGTTGTGATTTCAATATATTGCATGGATAAGTTAGTTTTCCATTAGATTTCAATTCATAAGGTACCTTAACATGATTATTGTGATATTGAATATATTGCATGGATGATGAGTTTATCACTCAAAACACATTCTGAAATAACAATTTATCACTCAAAATACATTCTGAAACAACAAAAGCAATTACCTGCCATATCTGCTGAAAAGGCGTTCCAGATCACGTGAACGAGTGCGTGAAGCCAAACGACCAACATATAGGCGCGTATTGCCATATCGATCATCATAACGAGGCATTTTCAAGCTGCCAAAAAAAAAGTAATTAGCAAGGTAAACACTCAAGAAGAAACCTTGCTACAATTCTGTCCCCAAAAAAAAAAAACCTTGCTACAATTCACAAATCCAGTTAATTGACACGAATAATAGGGAATTGGTAGACCAAAACAAATACTTAACACTTCCAATTCCAAAACACTGCATCCAATTTTTTCAGACCCAACTCATTAGTTGATTTAAAAAAGAAACATACACAGATAAGGGATAATTTGAGAATCCATAAAAATTGAGTGGGGCATGGTAAATTTTGCACACTATCTAAAGCAGAAACTCCTAATCTCGAATAATCAGACAATTAACACCCTCCAAAAACAATTTGAAGAAAAAAGTGCAGAGCGTAAACCAATCAAGTTTCCAGAAACAATTGACAAGCCCTAATTACATTCTTTAATCACCTTAACAAGAAATTACCCAGGATCTACAAATCTCCAGCTCAACATATAAATTCGAAAGCAAATTATCGCATACAGAAAAACAAATCTAATTAAAACCCATTGAAAAAATTAAAAAAACTCAAAACTTTATAAACTCACTGAATTGCGAACGAAAAATAAACGAGAAAACCCTTTGAAATCCCAAGTATTTAAACAATTGAATTATTGTTAAAAGCGCGTACCTTGACTGGTAAAATAGCCCCAAATTTCGATTTAACCCTAATAGCGCTTTCGAAACACAGAGAGATCGACAGATGGATTCTGTCTCTGTTATTTATAGAACGAAGCCGACGGGTTTGACGGCCAGGATACGTTTTTCTTTTATACAAGGGTTAGGATTTTATCAGATAAATAGACTGAAATATTTATCCGGGTTTGAGTAGGTAATAATATCACCGCCAAATGTCATTATTTATTGCTTCATGGGCCTCAGATTAATTGGCCTTGACCCAATTGACTTTATAGGTACAATTTGGCCACAAAACTAAAATTCAACTAAGTTACAATTATACACTGAAAATCAATAAAGCAAATAATAGTGAGACAGATTACATGGCTGTGATGTGACACCCCTCTCACCTGACAAATTACTACCTCCTCTTGTTCTTGCTGCCCAACAACAACGTAAAATAAAACAGAAACCTAAAGAAGAATCCCCAGGCAATGGTGATCCACAAGCAACTCCATTTACTGAGGTCGGTGATCCCCTGCTGCTTCAGTATATCTGTTCCCGTGGTCACGCACGTGGAGCCGGTGATGTTGACGCCCAAAGTGGCGCTCATGCTCTTGAGCAGCTTCAACTTCATTGCCACCGGGACGGTTCCTAGTGGTGCGTTGTCAAATATCTGGGTCCCTCTCACAAAGCACTTGGTGGGGTCATCAAACTCATTTTGCAAGACAGCTTCATATGGGTACTTCACTAGGGAAATGTAGTGGAACCAAATCCAATAGAGTGGGATTCTATCTCTACTTATGAAGAACCCACTAAAGAGAAGGAAGTATGCCAAAATGGCCACCACAGCTGTGTAGCCCAACATGACATGAGTCACAATGCCCGAAAGGAATGTGACGAAAGAACTCCCGGCCCAAAACGCCGCGCAAACAGTGAAAAAGAAGAAGAGGAAGCCATGAAGACCGCCCGCCAGACCCACGGCCCAAAAGGTGGTTGCGGCGAAGGCTAAGGAGAGGAGGAGTAGGGAGGGAATGGAGATTAGAGAATGAGCAAGAACGTAAGAGGACCGGCGGTAAGCGTTGTAGGCGGTTTCTCTCATGAAAATGAAGCGTTCTTGGATGAAGATTGGGATGGCCTCGGCGCAACTATAGAATGTGGTGGACATGGCGAAGGCGAAAAAGCCCAACCGCTCTTCGATACCTTTTGGAGAGTTGTCAAGCTTCCAAAACATAGTGCCTAAAATAAGTCCGGTCACGAGGACCGCACCTAGGCGAATGCCGAAGAGCTCTGGCATTCGTCTTGAGTTTGTGAGGGAGCGTTTGGAGATGACTGCCATTTCAATCCAACATGGGTTGGCAAATGTGGGGACTGAGGAGGAGAGGCTTGGGTCATTGGGTGCACCGGAGACTAGTTTGCCTCTTGAAATGCTTGCACTTATTGCATCTTTGAGGGAAAGCTTGGGCCTGGTGGTGGAGTTGATCAAGTTGTTTGGGTCTGCCTTTTGTCTTTGCTGCCAAGACTTGTTGAATTCCACCAAGCTCCTTGTTCCGCCTGTTGAAACATCCAATTTTAAAAATAGTGATGAGCACCATATCATTACTAAATTTATGTACAAATGATCATGTGACATGTCACAGTGTTTAGTTTGATTCAAATTTATGTCCATTTTATACTTTGTTTATTTCTAGTCGACAAAATACGATTGGCCCACGTGTTCAATTAGCAAATTTTGGTGAACAAATTTAACGTAGGTTTGCTCTGTTTTCTTCTGGCCACCACCAAAGTCATTTTATTGGATAACTTAGGTTTCTTTATATGTTAAACTTTTCTTAATTCAATTAGAAACTCTTCTTAATGCATCATAAATTAAAGACTCATAGTCCTAGTTGGTTGCAGCAAAATTCAAAGTCAATAGTAATTAGACCAAAATGCGTGGCATTTAATTCTCTAATTAGTTTAAGGGTTGGTTTGCCATGGAAGAGTGGTGGTGACCTGTGTCTCCTATAATCTATTTTCTACACGCTTCCATTTCTTCACGAAAACCCCATTCTACAAAATGGCATGATGTATTTCTAGCTAATTAGTGTTTGTTTAACTCACCTTTTCTTTTTATACTTGTAACAAGATATCCCCCGGCAATAGGCAAGGGTGTTATATCTCTTCATATCGCCTATCAGAAGAAGAGAGAATACAAAGATGGAGGCAATGAAACGAGAATAGTGAAGTATTTCTACTGCTGCTATAGGCTGGTTGTATGGGATAATGGGAGTTCATATCTACTGTGGACTAACTGTATGCCATGGTTTGTTTTTGTAGGCAAGAAATATACTAATGGAAAAAAGCAATCTATGGGTTATTCAATTTATGCCCATTCTAAACATTAATTATTTCGACTAGATAAAATACTACTCATGTGTGTGTTATCATGTTATTTAATGAACAAAATTAGCGAAGTTGAAATAGTGACCTGGGGTTTCCTCCAATTCTCGAATGAGGTCGAGAGCAAACTCAGTTCGGTTCTCAGTTTCGGGAATCGGATGTCCAAACTCCCCGAAAAACACAGGAAGATTCGCCGGGGAGCCACCATACACAGTCTGTCCATGAGAAAGAAATATCAAACGATCTAACAAGCTCAAAATCCTGTAACTGGGTTGGTGAATGGACATGACCACAATGCTCCCACTCTGAGCTATTCTCTGCAGAACCTTCACCACCATGAAAGCACTCGTCGAGTCAAGCCCTGAAGTTGGTTCATCAAGAAACAGAACAATGGGGTCGTGAATTATGTCAATTCCAATAGAAACTCTCCTTCTTTCGCCTCCAGAGACGCCTCTGTGGCCCTCATCGCCGATCACAGTCGTGGCAGCGTTTCGAAGACCTAGTTGGTCGATCAGAGCATGAACTCTAGCTTTCTTCTTGGACTTTGATAAGCTGCGAGGAAGCCTAAATTCAGCTGAGAACATAAGAGTTTCTTCAACTGTAAGCATTGGGAACAAAAGATCGTCTTGCATGACATAAGCTGATATCGCTTTCATGAGCCTTGAGTCTAAGGCCTCTCCGTTTAATGTGATCGAGCCTTTCAAACTGTCCTGGGCGATTCGATCGGCTAAAGCATCGATCAGCGTTGATTTTCCGGACCCACTTGCCCCAAGAACCGCCATGAGCTCGCCTTCCCTAGCCTCCCCGGAGATGCCATTTAGTAAAACTTTGGTGTTGGTGTTGGTGTTGGCGTTGGCGTTGGCGTTGGCGTTGGCGTTGCTGCTTCCCAATTTGACCTCTGCCGTAGTGGATTTAGCACCAAAACACGAGGGTATTAAGTTCACTTTGCGTCGGACTTTGACGCTATATGTAAGATTGGTGAATGAGAGGACAAAAGGGTAGGAGGAGGGAGGGACAGAGCTGCAAGGAAAGCCTAACTCAAGAATATGATGATCATGATCAGGGCTTTGTGCATCTCCAACCCACTTGAGAAGCTCCCCAAGTGTAGGGTTTACGCCATGCCGGATTCTAGGGCTAAACTCCTTGAGCTCCATTTTTGGGTGGGTTTGCTAACTAGTTAGAGAACACATTGAGAGCAAAGATTTATAGAAGGTGGCATTTTGATGGTCATTGTGTTTGGTGGATTTAAGTGTCCAACCGTTGCTTTCATGAATGCTTGCTTTAGTTGGTCAGAAGAGGAGAGGAGAGAGAGGAGAGTTGTGCTTTGTACAGCTTTCTTTCTAGCTCTACACTTCTTACCAAGTCCAAAGGGGCTTTTGGAACTATATGTAACTATTGCATTTCTACAGTTTTGGTGCTAAAATGCCAACTACCACCCCAAGATTTTATATACTTTCTTAAACCTCATAAATAAAACTAGATTTTGATGGATGGATAATGATGAAAATGAACATTCCGACATTAAAATGGAATTTTCAAGTATTCACTATACTAATTGCTTCAAAAGTATCAACCAAGCTAAATTAAAATATATGCTTAATAGCAAAGGACCCACTAGTGTAGTGGTTTGGAGTATTTACTCCCTCAGGTAGCATCTGTGTAGTGTGTGAGTTTAGTATGCTATCGCCTATCTCAATAGGAAATGTCCTTAAATAAATAAATAAATAAATATAGGCTTAATATCACAAAACGTCCATAAGGTTTACGAAACTATCAGATTGCATCATTAATGTTTTTTTTTTGTCATTCGTGGTCCTCAAGGTTAGTATGTATGAACACAAATGGTCCATGTCATTAGGTTTCATCAAAAACTCTGTTAGTTTGTTGATGTGGCATAAATATATATATATATATATATCACAAAACATCCCTAACGTTCACGCACCTATCACAAATGGTCCTTGCGAATTTTTTTTATTTTTTCATTTAAAATCCATAAAATTTTGGTTTTCATTTTAAAATTATCTAAAAATATATTTTGTATCTTAAATACACGTGATACTATATTTTCGATTTGAACTCCACAATTTTGTTATGTAAAAGAGAGTTTTTCAGTACCACCAAAGGCAAAATCCCAAGCAGGCTGAAACATTTTTCTATTGTTTGATTCTTGTTTACTATTTTTTTGTTTGGTAAATAGATTCTTATTACTCCATGTGTATTGATACGAGGTGGTTTTAATTATAGTCACCCTATCTTTAGCCAGCTGGTACACCTGAAACATACAAAATTTTATCCACTGGTGCTCAACAAAATTGCTAGGTTGTCCACATCAAAAGAAAACCGTAAATTTTCTTCTTTGTTTCTTCTGGCCATCACCAAACTCATTTTATTGGATAACTTAGGTTTCTTTTTGCTCACTTGAATTAAAAAGTTGAAAAGGGATGGGATGGAAGCATCCAAAGAAAAAAGTTTTCAAAAGAGGAGATTGTACATGCAATGCAATATGCATCAGAGTCCTGGTTGGTTGCAGCGAAACTCAAACTCAATGGTAATTAGACCAAAATGCGTGGCATTTTAATTCTCCATTAGTTTATTTTATAGGGTTGGTTTGTCATGGAAGAGTCACCTGTGCCTTTTCCTAATTATAATCTTTTCTTGTCTACACGCCTTCATTTCTTCACGAAAACCCCATTTTTACGCATGGCGTGATGTATTTTGTGCAACTTTCCTGGCTAATTACCTGTTTATTTAACTTAACCTTTTCTTTTTTATATTTAGTAAAAAAATCTCTCTCTGCATATAACATATCTTATCTGCTTATGTTAGGTGAGGGTGTTACATCTGCTCTAGACTGGCCGTGTGGGATAAATGGGTGTTCATCGACTGTGGACTGACTCTATGGTATGGTTGGTTTTTGTAGGCAAGAAATATACCAATGGGAAAAAGTAAACTTTGGGTTATTGACCATTTGAGTCAACTTGTTATATACACTTGAAAAATGGCAAATAAGGTGAATGAGGACGACAATCAAACTCTAACCGTGACTTAATGGTTCAACATTCCAAACATAATCTTTCCCTTGGATAATCTCTTTTTCTATAATAGTAATCTTCTTTTATCAAAATAATCAACAATCTTTCCAGAAGCTTGTGTGTCAAAGATGACATTTTTATCTGCTGATATATAATATAGGTGTCTTTTATTGTAGGCAAGAAATATATAAATACCCAATAGAAGAAAGCAAGCTTTTTGTTTTATCATGGTCAACCGTATTGGTGTGGAGCAGTTGCGCAGAATATTGATCACACGACTGTCGTGTCATTTGCTTTCTTAGGAATGAGAGTTTGATACTTGTGCGTCTTCATCCTATTCTTGACGACAAGGGGGAAAAAATCCAAGTTGGAAAGTGAGATGGGCAAAAGAAGATAACTTGCATAATTCTTCTATTGCATTCTCTAATAAAATGGGGAAAAAGTTTAACAGTTTTTACATAAAAACCTGGAAAAGAATTATTTAGATGAGGGTACGGGCAAATCACGATATTGTTGTGACCAATTGTTATTCAACAGCCAGACCATCCCTAAATAAAACGGGAAGAGGGTCCAGATGAGACCCCCCCTGATAGAAACTTGCTGTGTCAGAGAGACCCCCATTTCCACGGAATACCAACACCCCTTGGACCAACAATCTCTATTGTAAAATTTGGAACTTGTCTCACTCTGTCTTGGGCTTTTCTCTCCTCTTGGTTACTTGAGACCTGCTGGTCCATCTCCCGACCAACTTGAGGATCTCATCGAGGAGAATCACCGGTAATGCAACAGCCAAAACCAAGAGCCACTCATTCAAGCTCAAGGGCACAATGCCGAATACTTGAGCTAAGAATGGCACATAGAGGATCAAGAAGTGCAGGCCGAATGAAACAGACATGGCCACAAGGAGCCAGGGGTTCACCCATGGGGGCATCGACAACAGGCTTCCGTCCTCCGAAAGGGCATTGAGGGAGTTAAACATTTCGATGGCGACCAACACAGAGAGGGAGAGTGTCATAGCTTTCACTTTTCCACTATGGAAATAATCACAGGGGTCATTCTCAAAGGAGATAACCTGAGTTCCAGCTGTGAAGGGTGAAGCAGTAAAGTTTGTCCAAGATGAGCACTGTCCCCAGTTGGCAAGTTGGGAGTAAGTCACAAGAGAATGGCCATCCCCACTGAGGTCGATACCCAAGAAGGAACCATGTGTATACCAAATAATGAATACGCCGACAGTTGCCATACCAACATACATCCCAATTACCTATCCAGCCAAAGATTCAAGGGAGAAGATTAGAGAGAATGTTCTCAGGTGAAGTCATTCAAACTGTGACATCAAAATGCAACAAATCGGAAGAAAGAAGAAAATGAAAAGTTACCAAATAGCGGAATAAAATCCAAGCGCTGATAAGTGAATCATCACTTCTACGTGGGGGCTTCTTCATTATGTCTTTGTCTGGAGGATTAAATCCTAATGCTGTTGCAGGCGGTCCATCAGTAACAAGATTCACCCACAAAAGCTGGACAGGTATGAGGCCTTCAGGAATGCCTAATGCTGCTGTTAAGAATATGGAGGCAACCTCACCAATGTTCGATGAGATCATGTACCTGAAACAGGGTTTAAAACTTTAAATCAGGGAAACATACACGTCCAGGCCTAACAAAGTGGACACCATGCAATATGAATTTCTTTCTTATTCATTTGTTTATCATACCATGGTTTTGTCTTTTATCAAAACCTTTTTATATTATCATTCAGGAGCATTCTAATGTATGGCAGTAGAAAAAATGCTGGACAAATTTTCAGAGGAAAAGAAAAACCATTGTTTTAGTCACATCTCTCTAAAACACTAAAAACACAGATAACAAACGAACCTGATAAAAGCTTTCATATTGTTGTAGATAGATCTGCCTTCACCAACAGCAGCAACAATTGTGCTAAAATTATCATCCGCCAGAACCATGTCAGAAGCTTCCTTTGCAACCTGTCAAGGAGAAGAGATTGGAAAGTTTATGGTATGAAAGCGGAGACTGTCTAGAAGGAAATAAAGAGTTAGTAAATTAAGCAAAAAAATTAATGAGCAATTAACATTTAAAAGACATCATTAACAATATATCTATGGTTCCTTATCCTTAGCCCTAATACTCATATGTTGGTAACAGGGGTGCTGTTTCACAGAGCATTCCATTTACATCTCTAAAAATGAAATCTCAAACAAGAAAATACTATATGTCACTTATCAATTTGCTTTGATGCATGTAATTACTAAAGTCACTGTAAATTGAAGATTTAATTCATGAACTTACCCTGTTAATATATTAAGTTACCTCTCCTAGTGGTTTTGATATGTAATTAAGTGCCTCCTAACAAAAAAACAACTAAATAAATTACCTCAGTTCCAGAAATGCCCATTGCAATCCCAATATCAGCAAGTTTCAAGGCAGGTGCATCATTCACTCCATCACCAGTCATGGCAACCACCTCACCATCCTCTTTGAGCAGCCTAACAATCTCTTGTTTGTGCTTTGGTTCAGCCCTTGAAAACAAAAGCCCCCCACTTTGTCTCAGATAGGCTTTCCGATCAGGCAGACACATAAACTCTCTTCCTGTAATGCTTCTTGGCTTAATGTCTTCACCCTCACCAAAAACGCCTATTTCATGGCATATTGCTTCTGCTGTGTTCTGGTTATCTCCAGTAATTACCATAACACGGATTCCAGCCGCTCGGCAGTCTTCAATCGCATCGAAAACCTCCTCTCTTGGGGGATCCTTCACAAATTTATACAACAATCGAGTTAGATCAAAAAATGATAATATGATGAAATGAATAGGTAAAAAGATGCAGAGAGGCCATATTACAACTCACCCACAGTCCAACCAGGCCAACAAAAACAAGGTTGCTCTCAATTGATGAATAATTGGATGGATCAAGTAAAAGTCTATGAGCTGGATGATCTTCATCACCGTCATAGGATTCAAAATCGGCGAGCTCATCTTTATAAGCAAAACCCAGACAGCGTAATGCACTAGTTGACATCTCATTAAGAGCTTTTACAATACTGTTCCTTGAGTTATCATCCAGTGGTACAACAGTACCGTCAAGCAACTGAACCTTAGTGCTTCTCTCCAACACATTTTCTACAGCACCCTGCAATAATGCAGCACCTCATTTTAAAAGTCCACAACATTTCCTTAAGATATATATTTTTACATGGAGAAAGAGCAAGGAAGTACGTGTGGGCAATGCAATTGCTAATGCTCAACTTATCTTTTCAATTTCCAACAGTGAAACAAGCAGCATAATGTTGCAGAAAAGTAAGGAAACACAGATTGAAAAACAGACAAGGCCCTTCTATCCGTCATGCTTTTTATTTCTAACTGAAATGTGAAGTTTCAAATTAATTGCACACATTATAACCTAATTCAAAGGGTGATTCTAGTTTATTCTAAAAAGGCAAATACAACTACAAAAGTCAGTTCCAAACAGGGATCAAAGGTATTCGGATACTTCCAAACAGAAAGCCTTGCCCCTTGAGAGATACACCACTTGCCAAGTCTTACAAGAGCACTACTTTAGTGAAAAAGTAAAAGCAGGACAACATAACATAATTTCCCCCCTACCATTCTCTGAAGGAAAATAAAAAATCCTTAACAATATTTCAAGTATATTCCTCAAAATCTCACGCTGTCCTCATGAATCCTGCCATGCACCCTTTAAACATACTTCACAAAAGGACACTACAAAGATTCCCAGTTTGTAATTGAAATTTGAAAATTAGCACGACACACCTTTGCATGATAGAATTATCAGAATATATGAATATAACAAGTTCATAAAGTTATCGTTAAAATTGAACTACGATTGCAAACCTTCACTAGCAATGACTTTTTCTGTGAACGGGAGTTGACAATGACACCCATGGATTTCCTATCACGATCAAACTCAAGGGTTGCAACTCGGCTTTCAAATTCATTCCACTTCTGGCAACAACCTTGAGAAGAGATATAACCATACCAGACCATGTAAATTTACAGGTTCAAAATTATAACAAAATAGAGAAAGGAAGCATTTCATGTCTGGAGTGTGACTTACGTAGCAATTCGCCTTCACTTGATTCTGCACCCAGAGACCCTTCAGGAAGGCCCATCTTCTCAACTAAAACCTGAAATGGCAAAAGGACAGACTCAAGCAAGGAAATACCATATATGATGTTCAATCAGGTAATTGATCAATTTCAAAATATGAAAAACCTATAAAAGTCAAATGAATAAACCTACAGCATAAGGGTCTAATCTAACCTTTAAAGCTGCCTCCGTAGGCATTCCATGAGCAACATACTTCTGTTCTGCATGAGTAACGCCAGCATCATTGCAAACAGCAGCTATCTTTGCAATCATTTGAAGATTAGCATCCATACGACCAGTTGGCCAGTCATGAATTTTACCATCGAATGGATTGTATGTAGTCCCATCCACCTTAAACTTGCGTAGTATAGTAGGTCTAGGACCCAAAGCCACAAGTTTTGCCACTGCCATCTGGTTTGTAGTCAAGGTCCCCGTTTTATCAGAACAAATCACAGTTGTACAACCCAGAGTTTCAACACTCGGCAACTTTCGAACCAAGGCATTCTTCTGGGCCATTTTGCGGGTACCAAGCGCCAAGCAGGTTGTGATGACTGCGGGCAAACCTTCAGGAATGGCAGCCACAGCCAATGCAACTGCAATCTCAAAGTAATATGTGCACTTTTCAAAAGAAAACTTGAAATTCGCCGGCCAGCCATTGACATATTCCCAAGTGAGGAAGTACTTGACATTGATGAGCCACACTAATGCACAAATCACTCCAATTATCATCGTAAGCATCTCTCCAAACTCATTGAGCTTCTTCTTCAATGGTGTATCTTCCTCGCTCTGCGAGGCATCATGGATTTGCGAATGAACCTTCCCAATCTCAGTCGACATCCCTGTCTGCGCAACCAAGCAAATGCAATGCCCATTCACAATAGTTGTCCCCGCAAAAACCATACTTTTCTTCCCTTGAATATCCGCGTCCTCAGAAACCGGCTTGTTAGTCTTATTCACCGCCTCACTCTCTCCAGTCAATGAACCCTGCTCGACCCTCAAAGTCGAGCTAATCAATTCCACAACACGCATATCAGCAGGCACCTTATCCCCAACTTTAAGCTCCACAACGTCCCCGGGGACGAGCTCCTTGGCCGCCAAACTGGGAACCTTACTCCCATTTCGAATCACAGACGCATGCTCGGACTGAATCTCTTTCAGCGCCTCCAACGCCTTCTCGGCATTGCTCTCCTGCCAAACCCCAACTATGGCGTTCACAATCAGGATCAAGAAGATCACCAAAGGCTCCACAAACGCCGTGATCTCCTTCTCGCCGCCTTCTTCCCCATCCAGCAAAGCCAGAACAAAGGAAATGACGGCCGCAGCGAGCAGAATTCGAACCAGAGTGTCGTTGAACTGCTCCAGAACCAGACTCCAAATAGACTGACCCTCGTGCTTCTCCAACTCATTCCATCCATACTTCTCGCGCCGCTTCTCGACGTCTGCGGAACTCAACCCTAATTTCCTGTCCACGCCAAAGTGCTTCTCGCACTCCTGAATCTCTTTTGCCCACGCAGGAAAGACATCACCATCGGACGGCCTAGGGTTTTTGTCCTCCTTCTGTTTACCGAAATCTTGCCCTCCCTTCCCCATTTAGATCTACCACAATCAACACAGAGACAAACAATTCTTTTCAATCTTTTTTCAGATCAACTAATCCAAAGCAATTGTTTTTCCAATAAACCCTCAATACTGAGAATCGAATCTTTAGAAAACGGAAACTCCAAGCGGATAGGAAAAATTCAATTGCAATGAACAAAAATATAACAGTCGAGAAAAATACAACGAATTGGACTGTTTAGGGCTTTGAATCTTCAAATTAACCTAGTTTTTTTTTTTTGCACAGGGGTCCAGTTCGTACCTCAGTCAGAATTTGCTGTTTGTTTCTCAGGAAAATGAAACGTTAGCCTTTAAGAGATAAAATGGGAAAGACAACCCAGAGCTTCAGATCAAAAGCATCGGCTGCCGTGCCTCTCCCACTACCACTACGCTTTCTGCTTTCGACACACACTGTCTCTCCGTCTCTCTCCTCGCTCTCTCTCAGACTATAAGAGATCAATGGGTAATTAATCAGGATCAGAATTAGGCTATTGTTCTGCGAAGCATCCCAGGGTGATTAAATAACGACGCAATGCTTGGCCTTGACGTGGTCGAAAGCGATAGCTGGCGGTTTGGTAACGTGGCTGAATTCTATTGGAGGAGTTTCGCTCATCTTGGTTCCTATTGGCTACATGCACTATTCGTGCGGGGGTGATGTACTTCGTTGGCTTTTAATATAATGATTTTCTGTTGGCACCCAACGATCCAAATTACGAGCTGCGGTTCATTTGATTTGAGCAATAATCCGGATACGGGTCAATCTGGAACGTCAAATAACTTGTTCTCTTCTCATTGACCGTAGATCAAACACAATTAATCTTTCCAACACAATTTTATGCCTTATCTTTTATGTACCTAAAAAGCCGGAAAACTTGAAAGTGGAACATTCAAAATTCCACAAATTATAGTTGGTTAATGAAAATACTGAAATAAAAGACGCTTCATTAAGTAAGGATAAAATAATAATTCACAATCTGTGTAAATTGAAATAAATAAAGAAAATTAATAAAACCATAGGGGTTTAGTTTTTTTAGGATTTTTCTTATTGAGAGGGCGATAACATACTACACTTATACACACTACACAAATATTAGGACTCGAACTGAGGACATTTTCTCGAGGAACAATTGCTCCAAAGAACTACACTAGAGGGTCCTTTACAATTAGTAATTTTGGGTGTTCCAGGTACACCACGTGGCTTGTGTATCATCCAATAGACGTACGACATGTGAAATATTTCTAATGCAACCAGTCACATATCATAAAAAGCAAGATATATTTAGTTATATACACATTCTTAGCACTAGTGATATAGATAAACTCTACACCATTTAATTTATATAAACAAACCTAAAAAAAATCCAAAAAAATGACAGTTGGCCTTATTAAATTACTTTGATGCCCTATTGAGTGTATAGAGTTTTTTTAGTGATTTTTGGAGTTGGGCTTGTTTTAATAAATCAATGGCAATTTTGTAATTTATAAAAAGTTGGAAGTCTATTTGTTATGTTGTAAATGGGCTTTAGGTGTGTTTCTAAAGTCAATTTTATGTAGTTTTTTTAAAAAAAACTGAGCTCTACATTTGGTATAATAGTGAATCTTCCAAACAACAATGCAGTAAGTTGGAGAATATTTACACATGTCATATGTGTATTGAATAAGACAATGTAACGCCAGATAATTCAAACATATAAAAATTTCTCTTTTACAATTGCTCTAAACAAACTCACAGGGGCTAGTTTTTTTTATTATTAAGAAAGTAAATAAATATTTGTAAATACCTCATCCGTTCCCTTCTTCATCCCAATATGCTCTTGTCATCTTTAAATATATATATATATAATCTATTGCAAATTATATGTTCAATATAATTCATATGGTTATATGGAGATTGATTAGGATTCTTGAAACTAAGAGTTCAAATCTAAAACGGCAATTCTATACCCTAAAATAATGGCTCACACCAAATATAAATTCAGTTTTTTCTTGTGGGATTTATGTCAAATTGGAATCCCATGGTTTTTTACCCAAAAAAAAAAAATGGAATCCTAAGGATAAGTCTTTTGCCATGACTATGACTAACTTTGGACAGACCTTGATTATGGAGTAGGAAATCATGCCTTTTGAAGGAATAAAGTACTGGGGAAACTTAAGCCAAAGGAAAAGCATTTCAGTGCCAGACACATCGGACTTTGAACGACGAAGCTTCCAGGAAGAACCACAAAAGGAAAAAAGAGGATTTTGGTTTTAAATAACAAAGGTCGTTGTTGAAATATTTATATGCACTTTCTGAGTGTTTTACATTTGCATCATAAAACCTATTTCAATCAAGTGCTTATTTGCTACCACAAAATGATAGTATGTGTTAGGTCTCTGTGCATGTCTCCTTACACTCGAGTTCGGTTTATCGGTTCTTTTTAATACACAATAACACGTTTTTGTTTAGTAAGGTCATATTTTAGCCAGAATCCGACTCTAGAAATACAAAACCGGCATAGTTTTCTGGAAATGGAAGTTTTTTACTGCTGTGTACTGTGAACACAGAAGGGTCATGAATGGTGCAGTCAAAATCAATTTTGCATGTACTTTGTTTGAATCTAACTACTACGAAAGTTCCAGTCTTTTGACTACTGACTTTGGAAAGATTTGTTTCTCAAGCAAGATAATAAGTATATTTTTTTAGTTGTTTTTTCAACAATATTAACATATAAGTTTGATTACGACTAATTAACATAATTGAAGCGTTATGACTTTAGTTAAGTTTTGTAAGTTATATATTATTTATTTTCGTACATATTATGTTATCAAATTATCAACCTAGATTATTCGTACCGTTTTGATTCATCGTGTAACAAATAAAGATTTTGATGGTAATAACCAGTGCTCTCCAGATTTCAGGTCAAAATTAGAGTGCCCGTGAGCCTCCAAGCTGTCCTAGAAAACAAGATGACTGAACCAGTACAATTTATATTGGAAATTTGTCTCTTTCCTATATAAACCTTCACCACATTTTCGTTTCCATATTAAATCCTGATTATTTTTTGCTGAGAAGTCAATTATATTCCATAAATAATGAGATTAATTCATTGGTTAAACCAAAAGGCAAGGTGTTTGATAAAACCAGCCTCAAAGCTGATGAGAAGGTACCTTCCTTTGTACCACTGATCTCTGTTTCTTAATTAATATTTAATTATTATAACTGATAGTGGAAGCAACCAAGAAGAACCACAGGATTAGTAAACACAAAAATAAATTATTTTAAAAAAATTAATAATAAAAAAGTCTGCTCGTGTCACTGTCGGTTGTTGCGTGAGGAGGTTTAGGTTTATTCCAAAGTCCCAGGCATATGCTTTTGTGGTGGGGAGGAGGAGACCCAAGAAAAGAAATCACTGTGTCTTGGTGACTCATGGGAAGCAAGAATGGAAAGAAGAAGAAGAAAAGAACCCAGGAAAAAACCAAAATCCAATGACTTGGAGCCCACAGCAAGAAAACTTTGTGTCAAGATGTGAGACTCTGAAACTGAGGGGAGTTTAGTTGGTGACTTTAGGCAAAAACTGAACCTACCACCATAACGGCCCATCAAAATTTCTTGATAGCTGCCTTCTTTGAACAAGTTACAAGTTTGAATATTGGGGTTCTATTTCGGTCCCACATATAAAATAAGTCAACGGAGAATGCTAGTAATTTTTTCTCTAATATTCTCCTTTAGATATTCTTCATTCTCCTTATGACACGTGTCAATTTTCTTACATTTAAAACAATATAGTGGGTCCTTTGCATTAATGACATGGTTTTAAGTGTAAGGAAATTAACACGTGTCATAAGGAGAAAAGAGAATGTCCAAAAGAGAAGGTTAGAGAGAAAGTTGCTAGCATTCTTTTAAGTCAATAAGGAAATGTTGCCGCTGGGTATGTGAATGATTTTGAGTCTTTGATGTAGATTGATATTATATACATCAACGATTAATAACTTCTAATTGATTCAATATATAAAAGAATTTCGTATAAATCTTAAATCAACGGCTGAGATTCTAATATATAATACTTACAAGACACCTGGATCCTTGAAAAAAAAAAACCCAGGGAATCTCTAAATCAGATGAATGTATATGATGAAGGTGAGCCCAAAAGAAAATCTATGATGAAAAGATAAAAACCTCATTGTCTCATAAAATTGGATGTTAATCAGATGGAATCTGGTTTGGGTACTAGAGGTTGAGTAGGCCCTGGTGGAGTGTGACCCCAGGTCCCCACTCAACCAGGCATTGCTCTTGGCATTGTTGGAGGGGCTAACTGTTGTTGCCACTGAGAACAGTGAGGATTGAGAACCTTTCAATTAATTCACTTTGGATTATTAGACCTAAGACCAACTGTTGTCCTTTCCAATATCATGTCCAATCAAGTAGTCAAAGATTTCACCTTTGGCAAATCATCTATTGGCTCTTACAAAAAGTGCTTCTGTGATTAGAATTTTAGATCTATCGGCTGCTTGTACTACAAAATCATCCTAAAAATCAATGGCTTTTTTGTGGCCCGGCTGGCCTTCTTGGTTCAGAAGTGATTTTGTGTGTGACATTTTGCAGGCCTGGCCCTTGTTTTTTATTTATGAAACTGAGTGCTTCAGAGGTTTATAATCATGGGTTTTCAGTGAAAAACTAGGAAATATAATAATGGGTCAGAATCTGGGCCGTACAAGTGGACTTAGCTAGTCAGTGAAATGTCTGAACATGGGCCTGGAACCAGTCCTGGTTTCAGGGGGGCTTCTAAATGCATACAATAATTTGATTATTTCCATTTTATCCCTGGTTGTACTAATAATAAAAAATCTAAACTCTTGATTTATTTAAAAGCCCAACAAGGGGAGGCAGATTTGGTGCAGGCAAAAGCAAAATTAGAAAATGTGGGATCTTTGCTTAAGTTCTGGATTATACACTCTTCAAATTTTTGGTTGCATTCGGAAATCTTCTAGATATTGTTATAGAGATTATGAGAAAGATGTTGAAAGTAGAAAATTAAGAAAAAAAATTTCATATCTACATTCTTAACACATATAGTCCGCATTAAAGGCCTATTTGGAAGAAGTGATTCCGAAACTAGAGATTAAACTGTTACAATCCATATAAGTCAACAAATTTTGAATTAGAATAAAATAAATAATTGAATATCAAACACATTATAATAGAGTGCTGTTAAACGAACCATAAAATTAATTAACTAAGTACACTCTACTACCAAAGTATTTATTGAATTACTAATTTACCATAATATAAAATGACCAAAAAGGTTATTTGGAATTGTGAAACAACTATAATTTTAATAAGTACACCATACTCACTATATTCAACCCTAATTAATCGTCGGTGCCCACGATGAACAACGTAGTAACCACTGGCAAAGGCGCAAGGAAAGACATCTCAATGCGCTCTATTACTTCCATGTCTAAATGCTCGAAAATGAATCTTGAAACCAAAGTGAGATGATATGATATTTACCAGGTTTCTACAAAATTGCTCTCATTAGTCCTCTCTTGGTTTTTTCGTTTGCTTCTCGTTCTCCATCTCTAAGTTTCGTGTTTGTAGAAACTACTGCTTAATTTGATTTTTACAGCTAATATTCAAAATTTCTCGCCAAATGCGCATTTGAGTATCATGTTTCTACATCTCATTTTCTTCCGTATTCCCTTCGAGTTGTTTTGTTATGTTCAAATTATGTAGATTCGCTTACACTCTTATTGAGCTCATGCAGGTCCATTCACAAAATACAAGTACATTCAGAAAACACATGTACCTTCATATAATTTTTCAAAACTCTGGGATTTATGAGGTCAAGTCCTCAAATTTTAGTCTGGAAGTTGGTGACATCCTTATAATGTCTGACTTACAGAAATAACAACAGAAAATCCTAAAATTTAAATCTCCCTTTACAAGTACAGAGCAAATGGTATCATATATACCTGTTGGTAAAGCTCATCAACTCTAGTTGATAGACACCGTCTTTGGCGGAGTTTCCAAAGTATGAACGTTGATCCCACAAGCTGGAGATCTCAATACAGTGTCAACAAGCTTCAACATGTTGATACTAAAACATAATCATTAAAGGCTGCTTTAAGAATGGAATACCAGTGCATAAACTCGCAAGAATGAAAATTAAAGATTTTGATGTAAACCCAAAATTTGAAAAGAGGGCACAAATTCATGCAAAAAGATAAATCTGGTTTAAGATTGGTATTAGAGTGTGTGATAGAGTGTATATTAGAGTGTACAAGCGGTATTTTGGTAGTAAAATCGGGTGTACTTCATTAATTTTATATTTTGATTAAAATATTAGGATATACTTAGATCATAGGTGTACTCGTTTAGCATATGATCTAATGTTTTAAAGCTTTGTTTAACAAATTTAGACTTTAGGCCATCCAACTCATGCCCAACAGCACAGCACACAAAATGACACAATACAAAGAAGCAGTCATTGCCAATTATGTCACATCATTCTATACACTACTCATAAGAACATGCCAAATACCCCACTACCTCAAATCAACAAACCCCTAATTACATTTCCAAATACCATAAATACCCTCTCTCTCTGCTCTGCTCTGTTTTTTTGTATATCTTTTCTTGCAATCTAAGTCTAGCCTCTATTATTTGGTCCAAACACAGCCCAAATGATATAAAAACCCCCAGAACACATTTACATATATTCTTCTGCTGTGACCTGCAGAAGTATATATATACTCGCACATTACAGTTTGCACTGAAAAAAGAAAGAACATGACTTCAGTTTGCATATCAAACTGCGTCAACGACGCACGTGACTCGCGCGTGCCGATGCGAGCCACCTACGTGAACCTCTACAAGTGGCCCGAGTCAGACGCCGAGTTCGTGAGGTCGGTGAGTTCCAAAGGGCGGCGATCAGGTGGTGCGGCGCAGCAACATGGGCACCCAAGAGTTGTGGACAGCATATCCTGCAGGCAAATGTACCTGAGGAGCTACACGTTCTCAAGGAAAGAGACGGTACCTGAGAAAACCCAGAAATGTTTTGGCAGAGTCAAAGAGAAAATAATGAACAATAAGAAGGGGAAGGCCAAAGGAGGACGCAAGAGGAGTAACAAGTGTTTGGTTCTCAGGAAAGTGAAGGAACTGTCATCTGCTGCTCTGTTTAGAATTTTCCAGAGGTTCTTGTCTTGCTCTGCTAGTGTAGATGTTGTGAATTGAAGTTTCTTAATTTAGTTTTGTTAATTTATAATCCAGAGAGTATGGTTGTTTGTTTGTGCTTTTGCTTCTGTAATTTTGTGTTGGATACATAAAAGCTGAAAAAGGGAAGAGAAAATAGGGCACCCATATATATATTTGGTTCTGCAATTAATATTTCTGTATTTATATGCTTTTGGTTTAGAAATTTGCATTTCTCTCTCTCTTTGGTACCTTAAAAAGAAAAACCCAGATGCCAGAAAGCAAGTAAAGTCCAGACATTTGATTATTTGGTTTCATATTCTTTGTTTGATTAAAAATTTGGCTTTTGCGTCATCTTGGGGGGTTAGTTCATGGTGTAGTAGAATAAAAATAATGTAAACCAGTGACTCTAAAAGAGGTGTTTAGGTTGCTTGCTAGCATATGGTAGGTAGCTTAGCTAACTGCAGATATAAAACCTTGTAAATATATATATAATGTATGACTGTTAAATCATGCGTCAAAATAGTAGAAAGTCCGGCTCTTTGACTGATGCTTGGCCAGTTGATCAAACTTTGGTAAAGAATCGCTGAGCTGCACGGGGCTCGAAAATAACTGCACAGAGAATGTTTCAAAGCTCAGTTGCATAAACAGAGGACTGAGTCAATGTTATATTTTTTTATTTTTTGGGTACTGATAAGATTCGAGCTTTCAGTGACAGTAGTTTATATGAAGCCCTCAGTGTTGCAACCAGAAAAATATATATTAAAACAAAAGTTTTATGCAAAAAATTTGCTAATTGGCTTTGGATTCGGTTGAGTTTAGGGAGCTATGAAAGGGAGACCAGCTCTTTTGGGTCAAAGAATCTTTCTCTGTCTTATTGGGGAAAAGCCTATAGTTACGGTCAATTTTCCCTGGATTTGGTGCCAACTGCAAACTAGAAAACAAGGCATTAAAATGAGCAATTCAACATGGAGAAAAAATTGATTCGGTTTCTTCTGTTGTGATCCAAAAATTACCTAATGAGGACACTCCTATGGCGATTCTTTTGACACTCTCAGAATCTCATTTTGAAAAATTGATTTGATGAAGACATTTCTTAGTGTTTTAATTAAAGTTCTTTTTCGTATATGTTCCTTCAAACGAGAAGAACTTGCATGTAACGGGAAGAATAATATTTTGCTATCCTCATCCAATTATGTGAAAAAATTATCATGCGTGTGGAATGTGATTGGTTGGGGAGTGATATACAAGTTTTTCTCCCTTCAAACCCATCAGGATTAATTGGGGTTCTCATTGTCGTTTTAATTGCAAATATTGGATTTTTGCCTTCAAATGAGAAGGATTTGAGGACATGATCTCTATCTATTAACAATCAAATTATGAAATGTATAATTTTGTTCATGGGAATTGTCACAGATTAGAAGGTATGAATAAACAAATATTAAAGCATGGGCGGATAAGTGGCCTGGCCCTGTCCTTGCTAGCTAATTATTCCTGTGCTTATTATGCCCATGCATGTTTTCTCATTTGAGCTTTCGGCCTAGTGAGTAATTTTTTTAAAGTCACGGTAACATCATCACGTAGTATTATTAATTTACCTATATTACATTACGTCGAGCCATAGCAGCAACCGCGTATTAAGATAACTATAATGAAGCCTGGCTTAGTATGATAGCGAAGAGTGAAGAAATCACAAAGTGGCAACTCTGGGCCATGGAAAAGAGAAAGATATAATGATAACAGCCACCAAACACATTGGCTTTTTGTTGATGAAGCTTGCATTCTAAGGAAGGTTGGTTAATGAATGCTCCTGCTGAAACTTGATTCCTATGGCTATGGGGCTCATCAACATCATCTAAAAGTATAGAAAATTGAGTCTTGAAACTTGTAATAATAAGCAAAATGGTTTAGTCAGAGGCCAAAATCCCTAATTCAGCCTTGAGATGCATCCTAATTCCTAAAGCCAAAGTTTGCTTGGGGTCTTGATCTTCCTTTTTTTCTTTTGGCCAGTGTGACTTTGGTCTTCCTTATGCTAGCTTAGCTTCCAAAGTCATGCAACACCACCAACAAACACCCTGGCCCTTTGGAAAAGAAAAAAAGAAAAAAGAAAAACAGTCTTTGATGCCATGGACGACACAGGTGCTTTCCAACCCTCTGTTTTGTCTCAGCCCAACCTTTTTCTATTCATGTCCACAAAATTAGAAACTCAAAACCTTGAAGCTTCCAATAGGATCCATACAGTACAGGTCTTTTCAAACTTCTATCTTATCTTGACCCATTTTTCATGTCCCATAAACTTGGAAGCCCAAACTTGAAGCTTCAATAGAAGTCTAGCCACCTTATCCCTTCAATGGGTAAATTTTGCAGCGTATTTTACTAACCAAATTCTCCACTGTGATACTCAAATAAATTCCACATACATTGAGGAATGGATGAGTAAACATGGTATAAATATGATACAAATAATTTTGGTGTAATTTTAATGTCATCTCCTACAACATTAAGGAGAATATAATAGGATGTTGATATTATTGACCAGATGAACAAAGCTTTGTTCAGGTTTCCTGTCGACTATCGTTGCGACATTGTTCGAGGAACCATAGATGATGACGGAGTTGCGACATTGTTCGAGGAACCATAGATGATGGCGGAGTAAAGGATCGTTTACGAGGGTATGTTCTAGTACATTGCACATTCTCATCCTAGCTGTTGACATTATTTATAACTGCAACTTCTAGTTTGAGGCATACTTATTATATATGTTAAGATGTAGCCTTGTAGCTTTGCTTGGTTGCATTGGTTGTCCTGAATTTGAACAAAACAAGTATGTACTATATTATATTAAAAACAGAAAGAAACAAACTTAGTACCAATTCAAATCTTGTTTGCATTGTAGAAAGTGGCAGTTGCTAAAATAATCTGGGTGAATATGCTTTAAAGAAAATAGAACAGCCTTTCCTGTCTGGACTCTCTCTGGATCAGCAATAAAATTCTCACGATTCAATAGCAACGCCTCTTTTTGGAGAGGGTTTTGGAGAGTAATTTTGAAGTTGATGTGGAAATATTTGCTTTTCCTAATGATCCATTCAATCATGAAATATTTGCTTCGTCTCCTTTCCATCCTCATTGTCCACGTGTCCTCTCTCTTTTATCTTTCTTTGGGCCGAAAAATAGAACCTCACCTGCAAGTGGCTAGTCGCTCAGTGGTTAAGAGCATGTACCCATGCACACGTGTTTTTAGGTTCGATTTCCCTCTCCTCCAATATCGCTCGTCTAAACAAAGATAGAACCTCAACTCTACTTAAATTACCAATCACCCCTCTCCTTTCCTCACCAACTCTGTCAATCATTTTGTGACGTTATTTCCAAGAAAATAATAAGAAGCTAATGCACACTTGTGAAACTAGAATTCTCTAGAAAACTTGAGAAAAAGACAAGCTAAAGTAGGTTAGAAGCATCCCAAGAAAATATCATGTATTAATCTCAAGTCAATCTTCATTTTCTGCCCCATCATTGATGTTTCGTTTTTATGACATCTGTCCTAACACTTAACAGATACAAACACCATTAACTCTGGTTAGACCCCACCACCATAGCAGAAAATTCATAATTGTGGTGAGGTTGGCAAAATATGGTAAAGGATTGACAACACTGGCAGCCCTTGTTTCATGATTAGGAGCCTAAGAAGCAATAACACGGCTTGTGTTTAACAGAATTCGTTTGCATTTACTATGATGATTTAGATCACAAGCCTTGCCTAAACAGCCCTCAGCAGTAAAACCTCTACAAGTTAATCACAGAAAGATCAATACTAAAACTCAATCTCGACACAGCAAGAAAGGGGACACAAAACAAGCTGGTTAATGCCTCTGAATTAAGACCGATAGGTTGCCAAAAAAGTTTTTTGCTCCATAATGATCAGTTGTCACCAGTCTTAATTTGTATTCTTCAAGTTTGTATGCTGCTAAATTTGTTTTGATTAAGATTGAATTCAGTTTTTTAGGGTCAACAGAATTTGCTAGAACAGACTATAGCAGTAACCTGATGATCTTATCTCAAGATTCTAGTAGTTTCCAAGTAGGTTTGGTATTCAAAGTTTTAAATGCTTCAATTATTAATTTTCGTAGTTTGACTCGGGGTTACATAGATAGACCTTCTAGCAGATTCAAGCTTCTGTTAGGGTGGCAATTACCAAAACTTCCATAAGCTTCCTAATTTGATTAGAGAAACTAAAGACTCTACAGAGAATGCAACTAGTCAATAGTTCATAGTTACATAGGACTTGCAACAGATTTCAAGCTTTGAACATGATCACCGTCATGCAGAAATTATACTCAATCTTATCATGAACGAATTTATAACACAACTTGTAATGAAAAAAAAAACTTAGTTCAGTAACCATTGTCAGCATTATGATTGAAAATACTATTAATAATCCTTAGGAATGAAATGAGTCACAACTGCTAAAGTGGTACATATCAAATCGAGTAGTATAACAAACCGAATCTAAACAGATACAAGCGGCAGAAATCATTATCAGTGTTATAGATTGAAATCATTATCAGCATCTTTCAATTCAAAATCCTATCAAACAAAAACTACGAGGCAGAGTATCTTAAAACAGAAAACTTCTTATAACATGTAAACGAACAATAATACAATTGAAAGGAAAACAAAAGAGGCAACAGAGTAGGAGCAGCAGACCTGACCCATCATTAATTCTATCAGTAAATCCGATAAGCGGAACTCAAAATATTGCACGGGCAGCATCAGCAGCAACATAGTCAAATATAGATGGGCAGCAAAAAACGAACACTACCCAATTCAAAGCTCAAACTCCTCGTCCCTAAGAGCCATCTCAGCAGCCTCTTCTTCCTCCTCATCAATAATAAAGTACTCGTTCCTCTCCACGGGCCTAAACATATAGAACATGACCATGTAAAACACCAGACTTGCACTCTCCTCAGCCGCATTGCTCACCCACTGGTACTTATAAGCTGCAATGGTCTTAAGCGCGAAAACCACGATTCTTGTGAAATACAAGTACCCAATAACGACAATGTAAAATTGCCTGAAAAGGGTCAACTTGGCCAAGTTTCTTGCAGCTTTTCCGTCGGTTTTCGACGTCTCTCTGAGAGACCTAATGGACCAAACGATGGGGAATATGATAGCACAGCAGCAAATGATATCAACCAACAAAAACACCTGGTTCCAGGTGACCCAGTCCTTGATAAACGGCCCAGTTTCCCCAATCACAACGGACGCCACGTTGGCCAAGACCTGCAGAGGGATTACAATCATCAACACCTTCTTCTCCTTCTCCTGCAAGAAGGGCTTCAAAAACGACCACCCGGTCCCGATCAAAACGATCACCGTAAACAACAAAACGACACGGAGGAACTGGAAGATGTAGAACAACACATCCCATCCGTGGGCCGTACCCGTGACCTTGACATAGTGCTTGTCCTCCGCGGCGGAAATCAGATTCAACGCCTTCATCAGAAGTAGCCCACCCATCAAAAGATGGATCCGGTGCACGGATCTCTTGTTGGTGTAACAGAGGTAAACCCAGAAGCCCACAAACACCAAATAGGCCAAAAAGAAGACGAAGAACAGAGAAGGAAGATGGGTCAACCCGGCCGACAAATAGTCACGCGCACCATCTGGGTCGAGATTGTAGACCTCCGTCCGTACAAGCATGGAGACCGTGGTCTCCGGAGCGCAATTGGCGAAGTAGAGGTTGTACTCGTTCGGAGCAGAGACCGGGTACGAGTTGTTGAACGAGGAGAGAGGCGCCGGCGAGAGCTCTCTGAAATTGAAGAGATGGGTTATGTAACGCGAATCCAAAACGCAGAGCTGAGGTTTCTGCTGGATCTCGACAAGGACTTGCAGGAGGGACTCTTCGGAGAGGAGGAAGAAGCCTAGGCGCGATGGGTCGATGTTGCTGAGCTTGGAGATGACAGACACGTGCGAGACCCGGATGGTCACGTGACCGCTGTGGGTGAACCCGAACTTCTCGAAGATGATCATGGGGCGGTTGTCGGAGGAGATCGTGAGGCTCTTGATCTCTGCGGCGGTCGGGGACACCAGCGCCGCCACCAGGGCGGCGATGACGAGAGGGACGAGGGGCAATTTCGTCATTTTGCTCTCGGTCCAGGCCTTGGAGGAGAAGATGGAGGGGAGATCGGGAGAGAGAGAGAGTTGGGGATTTTTAGGCACGAAGTAAGCGAGGAGGGGTTGGCGTGGATTATAAGTTTTGTTTCGGTTTGACGATAATGACCCCCTTTCACTATGAGCCAAGATGAGGCCCAATTGTTTATGGGCTTGGTGCCCCGGCAGGCCCATTTTCTAGACACTGTCTCGTGGGCTGGTGGAAAAATATTAAATCTACGCATGTGCAACACGTGGACGTATATTCGGATGTCACACTCACAAGTCATGGTTTTTTTGGTCTCACAAATACCCTTGTTCCACCATCAAACCCCCACATTGCCATCGTGGACTAGCAATTTATTATTTTCTCAAATCAATTAATTTACTATCATGTCTAGTTGCACAAGTGGACATGATTGATTACTAATGACAGCGTTTTTGTTAATGATAATTGATGTGATTAATGTAATTTTATTTGTCTTGTCCTGACACATTCAATACAATTAAATTAAGAAGGTGTGTGAATAGTTTTTTTTTCTTTGATCAAAGTGTTCATGAGAATTTAATAGCCCAAGAAAAAGTGTAAATTAGCAATGAACTTATAAACAATCGTTCTTTCAGATTTAAAAAACAAGAAATATAAACAATCGTATCGGGTGGTGACACTGACACATGACATGTGTGATTTGATTGATAAATTAAGACTTCATTTAGATAAAGAGATTTCAAATCTATCAAATATTTGTTTAGGAATTAAATCTATGAATTTAGATGCTGTTATCAGAAAAATTGGAAGAAAACAAATAGATTTCAAATCATTTAAAATCCATAATATTTTTGTGTGAAAAAAGGAAAGGGCATTATGGATAATTTGGTTCGGACCGTATGTTAACTTCGAGACAAAAACTTATAGCACTACGAGGTGCAGGTGCTGCCGAGGTGGTGGTCCGACTCCACCTCGTTCAAACCTGGCGACATGCATCTGAGTACATCAAGGAAAAGACCAAACTACCCTTTCTTCAAACACCACTAATTTACACGTCACCGTCCATATTCTCCACGTAATTTCGTCGAACCACAGGACCAGTTACTTATGTTCCTTCCAGGGGTACCTATTTAATGCTTAGCCATGGAGATTTCTGTCTCTGGTTTTTTCTTTTTTCCTGTTATCCAAACAAACCTCCAAAGGAAATCCAAACTTCGAAACCTCCAGTATTTCAACGACGGAGGTTGGATTTCCAATTCGCCATCCCAAAAGCCCAAATTAAATTCAAAATCAAAATTCAAGAAGAAAGAGCCCGCAGAGAGAGTCGTTTGAGTCTTTGAGCTGTCTCTGATTGCTCATTTCTTCATATCATTCCAATTCAAACCCGTAAGTTTAATCACATTGCTCTTCGTTTTTGCTAATTTTATGTGTTTTATGATTTTTCAATGCATTTTCGTTCTCAATTTTTGGTCTTGATTACTCATGTGTTTTTTTCTTTTCAATTTATAAAGATGTATTGGAGAATTGTCGTTAGTGTTTGCTTGATTCCCGAGAAATCGAAGGAAAATAAATTTGAGCTTTTTCAGCATCTCAGAGCTCAACTTGCTTGGATTGTATCGAAAGGTTTCAAATTGACTAATGAAAAAAATAAAATTTTTATTTTTCTTTCTTCATTACCTGGCAACCAAACAGAGTGTTAGGGTTTCCAATCATTTTTAGATGATAAATGGTTGCTCTATTTGTGTATATTGTTCAAATTGTTAGATTGTGTTGTGTGATTATCATTCCATTATGTGTTATGATGCAGATACCAAAGAAGGATCAGAATCATAATCAAGAGAAGAGAATTTTGGATGACTGCGTGAAGACAATTTTTTTGTTGACAATTAAAGGTTTGAGTTTAGATGCTAATTGGGGTTGCACTAAATTTTGAGGGGTTGTTAGTGGCTTGACCAGATGAATGTGGTTGGCAAAGTTGGGAGCTTGATATCCCAAGGTGTTTACTCTGTTGCCACTCCTTTTCATCCCTTTGGTGGGGCTGTTGATGTCATTGTTGTTCAGCAGCAGGATGGGACATTTCGAAGCACGCCTTGGTACGTCCGGTTTGGTAAATTTCAGGGTGTTCTTAAAGGTGCAGAGAAGATGGTCCGCATAAAAGTAAATGGAGTTGATGCCAATTTCCATATGTATCTTGATAACTCAGGAGAGGCTTATTTTGTAAAGGAGGTTGATTCTGGTAAAGGAAGTGAGACAAATGGGGTTGTGAAGGATTCTGTTACTTTAGAACCTACACAAGCGGAAAGTATTTTGGAGATTGATAACCAGACTAATGGTAATGAAAACATTCTTGAAATTCGTAGACTGGAGCATAGTGTCTCTGATTCGATGGTGGTTCAGTTGCGAGATGAACGTGGTTCCTTAGGCGCAAACCTGATACAGAGGGCAGAATCTGATTCTGATCGGAGGTATTACGAATTTAAAGATGAGCAATCTTCTCTAGAGGGTTCCGTTGAGTTATCAGAGTATGGATCAAGTCGATATGATAATTTAGACAGTGATCATATTGTGGAATCACAGAATTTAAACTCAGAAGTTATATTGGTGAGTGTGGATGGTCATGTATTGACAGCCCCCATTTCAGCATCAGAGCTTAGCACAGAGGATGTGCAAGACACACCTCGATTCAATCTTGGCCCAGGTGAAGAGACCGACTTCTGTGAAGGCAATGAGGAGTTTAGTTCAGGTGAAACTGCTTGGGCTGCTGATTATATTTGTAAGCTGAATGAATCTACAACTAGTGATGCATCTGGTAATGTTTGCGGAGTTCAGAATGAAGATAATGTTATTGGCCGTCAGCTGGAAGTTGATGAAGGAGACAGGGGACTTGCATGTCAAGCTCAAGAAACTCAAAAGACTTCAAGACAGGAAAGAGATCTTCAGATGCATAGCGATTCAGAAGATGCATCTACTAACAAGGCAGACGTTTTCAACAGCTGTTTGGAGCTAGAAGAAATGGCCAAACGTGGTGGGAAAGCTGATGTTGAAGATATGGGGTCCTCATTGGAGGTTCAAAATTCACCAGAAAAATCTAATCAGACTCTTCCAGACCCGGGGGTTGATAGAACTGAAGCTGCTAGTATTATTGAATTGAGAAATGACAATGAGTTATCTGCTTCTTGTGGTTCTGTTTCACCTGGCAACAATATGTCTCCACATGTACAAGTTGGAAGTGAATCAGTTGAGAAGATTGTGTCTTCTTCGCAACAAATGAGTATTGAAAGCATTTCTGTACATTCTGTCAGTAACGATCCAGACTGGAAGGATGAACAGTGTGTTACATCAGCAGCAGTCGATGAGACAGAGAGTAGTCAACAAATACCTGCAACTGGAGATGAATGCAGTAAAAGTGAGCTAATAGAACCCCCAACAGAATCTTCAAGTGAAGAAACACAAAATGACCTAATAAAACCCCCAACAGAATCTTCAAGTGAAGAAACACAAGTCCATTCAAGCATAAGTAAGCACCTCTTACCTGCTTCAGTTGTTATTTAACTCTCCATATTTTTTTTCTTGATTCTAGTATCTAATTTGTGTTTACTGTTCTTACAATTTCCAGGGTTTGAGATCTCACTCTGTGGGAATGAACTTCGTGTGGGTATGGGCGTCAAAGCTGCTGCTGAAGCCTTTGCTGCACGCCGTGTATCTGCACAGGATTTCATAACTTCTGCGACATCGATTTTGAAAAATGAAAATCTGATTATCAGATATAGGGAAAGATACTTTTTGTGGGAAAAAGCAGCTCCTGTTGTTCTTGGAATGGCTGCATTTGACCTAGATTTACCTGTTGCACCCGAGGATGCAATTCCTGTG
This sequence comes from Prunus padus, assembly GCA_024362665.1. NCBI lineage: Eukaryota > Viridiplantae > Streptophyta > Magnoliopsida > Rosales > Rosaceae > Prunus > Prunus padus. Next base: position 23,204,135 of record JANFAM010000015.1, read on the forward strand.
GAGCAAGATGGCTCAGAAAAACCAAGGGATGAGGATTCAGGAATGCCTTCCACTCCTACTGGACGCAGATGGAGGCTCTGGCGTATTCCATTTAGAAGGGTGAAAACACTTGAGCACACCAGCAGTAATTCATCGAATGAGGATGAATTTGTTGATTCTGAATCTAGTCTGCAAAACTCACAACTTGAAGCAACTCCTGAGTCCCCTCAAAAGCAATTTGTAAGGACAAATGTTCCCACCAACGAGCAGATAGCATCTTTAAATCTCAAAGAAGGTCAAAATATGATAGCTTTCAGTTTCTCTACCAGGGTTTGGGGGACACAACAGGTTTGCCAATCATCTGGTGTTTCATTTATAAATTTGAGCTATAGCCAATAGAGTTACTAATCCATTTTTATCTTTACCAGGTTGATGCACATATTTACTTGTGGAAATGGAATGCCAGAATTGTAATTTCTGATGTTGACGGAACTATTACCAAGTAAGGCTGCTGTAAATGTAATGTGGTTTTGATTGCTAAAATAAGATTGCTTCTGCAACTTTCTGAAAGTAGATGGAAAATGTTGAAAGTTGTAATTCTCTTGCTTTCTTCTATTGCCATAGGACAAAACCATAAGAGACCTAGTTTAGTTCCAGACAGTTATGGAAATTAATTCTTTGGACTATCAGATGACAGCACTGGCAATCTGCAAACCTATCAAAAATACAAAAAAGACTTTACCATCATGATGTTATTATTGCTTAGTTTAAAGATAAAACTTTCACCTGAATCCATTTTTTCCAGGTCTGATGTGTTAGGCCAGTTCATGCCATTAGTTGGAAAAGATTGGACGCAATCTGGTGTGGCTAGACTTTTCTGTGCAATTAAGGTACATATCATTGCATGGGAAAAAAAGACTTGTAAACCCCATGTTCTAACTGAGTTTAATGGGATTGCATAACTTTAATATTATAATGGAATCATTTGGTTTTCTTTTGTACATTGCTATCTAATATTGAGTCCTGCTTTTTCTACAGGAAAATGGATATCAGCTACTGTTTTTGAGTGCACGTGCAATTATACAGGCATATCTCACGAGAAGCTTTTTACTCAACCTAAAACAGGTAACCTAATAATAGCGTGGTTTTTGGTATCCCTTTCCTTCTAATCCAACACCAAATTATAGTTCCTTGCCTTCTTTAAGTGATTATGTTGATAGAACATGCATAAGCCAAGTTGATTACTCTTCTGTACTTGCAGGATGGAAAAGCTTTACCCAATGGACCTGTTGTTATCTCACCCGATGGATTATTTCCTTCATTGTTTCGTGAAGGTGAGGTTATCTCTGTAATATCTGTTCAGCTTGCATTAACTAAATGTATTATAGTATTTATGGTGCCCAGTCTGTAATGGTAATCTCACTGATTTTTTTCATGGAGTATACTATGTGCAAATGAAAGCCAATAGGAAACTAGAAACTGAGAAAGGCAAACGTACAAACTATTTGTAGCGTTTACCACAATATAAATATTTTAGACGCTGGTAGGTTGATTTGGATCAAAGCAGCATATTTCAGCCATGGTATGGTTTTATAGGGTGCCTGTGGTAAATGAGTAACTATTCTCTCTCTTGTTCACTGTTGATATACGATGACTATCACATCCTCTATTTATTTGGATATGCAATCATGAGAACCTTTCCTTGATGTCTCATTCACTTGGATTTTATGCTACTAACTTGAGCATTTGTTATTTTCGTTGACCCGTGAACGAAAAGCATATAGTTATCCATGGTTTTATAGACACATCACACCACCACTGCCAGATGCTAACTAGCTCCTTTGTTTGCTTACATGTTTGAATTCTACCTGTCTTTAATTTTTTTTTAAATGTTTATTTAGTTTGCGCTGATCAATTAGTTTGTATTTACCTATTTGCTGATGGCAGTTGTAAGAAGAGCACCACATGAATTCAAAATTGCCTGTTTAGAGGTAAATAGCTAAGAAAGTTAAACCCAAGTTAAAAAGCAAACACGTATGGTTGGCATTGGACCTTTTTCTTCTAACAGTTGTGATATGTGATAAATCATATACTGCAGGACATAAAAAAGCTCTTCCCCTCTGATTACAATCCATTCTATGCGGGTTTTGGAAATAGAGACACAGATGAGCTCAGCTACAGGAAAATTGGGATTCCAAAGGGCAAAATATTCATAATCAATCCCAAGGTAATTGTCTTCCACTGATGCTTATCGCAAACTAAAGAGAGCAAATGCATGTATCTTCTGTGGCTAAACTGTTTCCATTAACTGGCAGGGCGAGGTGGCCATCAGCCATCATCGCGCTGATGTGAAGACGTACACATCCTTACACACTCTTGTCAACGACATGTTTCCGCCAACTTCACTGGTTGAGCAGGTAACTTAACATTCTTCTACGTCCTCACCTTGGAACATAAACCGAAGTGCGGCTAGAGAGAGTTCTAACTCTGGCTTTGTTTTCATAATCGATGATGAACCTGGTTTTCAATTTGCAGGAAGACTTCAACTCGTGGAACTATTGGAAAGTGCCACTGCCAGACATTGAGTGATGGTTGTTACTTAGAGAAAACATTTCCCTTTGGCCAAACATGTCGGCGGCTTGGAGGCGCATACACAGTGTAGAGATAACAACTTAACATTCTTGCTGATCATCGTCTCCATTCTATGCACATAATAGAACTGATGGCTCCTTTTTTTTTTGGGTCAGTTGTATTATCAGTGTAATATCCAAGCCATTGGCATTGTATTAGAAACTTGAGATTTTGATAGTCAAGAAAAGCTCTCTTAAAGAATAAAAGTTATTTTGACACTTTGCTTGCCCTCCCTTTCTTTCCCTCCCCTTTCACATTAGTGTATCATTAGATGTACTTATCCATTGTAATCTAAAAACTTTTGCAGTATCAGTGTAGTGTGTGTGAGTTTAATATATTATTGCCCCTCTCAATAGGAAAGGTCCTCAAAAAAAAAAAAAAAAGAACTTTTGCATTAAACATTTAATTACAACACGGTCTAGTCACTAATCACTAGGGCTCGTTTGGTACACTGTATTAGACTTTGAATAGGAGTAAATAATCCATATCATGTGTTTGGTGTCAACTTGTATTATTTAATTACTTGACTATTTTAAACGGGTTGGGCTTTTAATACTCTCCTTACCCGATTAACTAATACAACTCACACACCCTGGTTTAGATAATACACGCTTAATTATACAGATAGGGAAAAAGAACACACACGTTCACGTGAAAAATCCAACGAAGCTATTTTCATCTTCTTCTCCTTAAGGTTCTTCTCTACTATCTTCTCCAAGGTTATTCTCTTCACTCGTCTCTCTCTCTCTCTCTCATATGCTTCTTCTCTCTTCTTCTGTCTTCATCTTCACTTTTATTTTTTATTTTTTTATATATTTCCTCGTTTATTAAATTTTTGTTGAAATTAGGTTATGAGTTTTTTCTTTTTGACTTTTTTCCTTGATGTATTGGAACACTACATGTGGCTATGTTGTTAGAAATGTGCCCTAAGAGCCAATACATTTGATGTAATCTCCTTAGAATACATTTCGTATATGATAATAAATGACAAACTTATTTGTCATCTTTTACATCAATTAAAGAAACAAATGTCCAGGGAATGCTAAATAAGAGATAAAGTAATCTAAAAAGGTTAGATTAGGGAGACCTTTAATATCTTACTATAGTATCCCAAAATGTTCCTAATCATAGGATTATCAAATGGGCATTGATAAACCGTCAAGATTAGCACATACTACGTATGCTCAATTAGGAGGATGGTTAGTCTCAAACTATTTGTGTAGATGACACTAATACAAGTATGTGGGTGCTCATTAGTGAATGGGTACACTGAACGCGATCAACCGTAGTTCTTGTATGGAGTATTTATCTACATGTCAAACGAGAACTCATAGTTGCAATAATGCAAATTAGTCCTTAGACTGAGGCATCATGGTTGTCCTATGATGCGTTATTGATCTTAGATAGCTCTTAAAGGCAAGCCGTAAAAGATTTGTCTAAAGTGTTGTTGGGATCTCTTAATTCATCATAGGGGCATGTGAATGTACAATAAGGAATCTCTACCTTCGATAAAGAAGGAGAATGTTTCGAGATGTGATTCAAGAATCTTTGGCCAAAGTATTTTGAACTTGATTTAGAAAGTTGTTCTTAATCATGTTCTATTGAATCATATGAGGTTATAAATCATATTAAGGGTTTGACATAATCAATCCGTACCTTAATAATATGATATGAAACATTGTATAAGAGAAGGACCGTATTGCATTGTAATTCCAACTCGAATAGGTTCTTCACCAATTCTGGTTAGCTTGGGTAGCCTTGATATATTGCTAGATGTCATTCTTGGTTCGTGGAAGTCCTAGGATTGATTGTGATCAATCCATATAAAGGAAAAATTAAAAGGGGTTTTAATTCAGTTGGTTAGAAAGAGTTCTAATATTTTCCCACGCCTTGCTAATTAGAACCTAATGGATCGCACACCTTAAATGGTTAACTTTGAGGAATACATATGATGTTGTGGAAATAAATTTGATCAATTTGATATGGATGATTTACTACGTGTAAAGAGTATTTGGGCCTCGGTAATAGTTAACGGAAGCCCAAATGGTTGAGTATTAAGCCCAAGGCTTAAGACACCTAAACATTATGGTTTAAGTGTCACAAGGCCCAATTTTGGAAGCCCAATGGGATTTGGCCGAAAATGCATAAGTAAATGGGTATGGGAATTGTTTCCATAAGCTATCTTTCATAAGCTCATTACACAAAACACAATCCAACATCAACCAAATAAGTTTGGGAGATCAAAGAGAGATAAAAGAGAGTTTTCAAGAGTGAAACACTTTCATCTTTCAATAGGTTTAGATTGAAACCAAGTCTTGGGGATCTAGCACTAGCATCCTTGTATTCCCAAGATTCTTCCCTCTCATCTCAAGGTTCCATTGGTGTGGAGACTTAGAGGCCATATACTTTTGTGGCTCACATGGAGGAGAAAGATCAAGGAGAAAAATCAAGGAGCAAAGATCAAAGATCAAAGAGGAAATCAAGAAAGAGGAAATCATCAAGAGAAGACCAAACACAAATTGGTTCATATAATTGCTTCAAGGGTAATTAGATCTTATCCTTTCTCTTGAAATTTCCATTTATGAAATCATATCAATGTTCATGGCTTAAGATACTTGAAAGAAGTTTTGTTTTTGATTTTAAACATCCACCATATACTTCCGCTGCGATTAATTTGATTAAATGCATGTTTAATATTCAAATGAACTTCTCAAAAATGTTTTGAAAATCCTTCATATGTATCCAACTCAATAATCAAATAATCAAATTATCATCATGCGGCTGTGTATCAAACTCAATACATGGTGTTGAGTTTTTCTTGCGTTTTTTTCTTTATATATTTCATCTTCTCCAGTATCCAACTCAATAATCAAATTATCATCCCAAGTCAGCGATTAGAACAATACATGCGACTATGTTTTTCTTGTTGTATTTGTTTTTCTACTTTTGGTGCTTTATTGGTTTGTTTTCTGGTTATATGAAAAAAAATCTTGGCAAAAACAATTGAAAAACAAATCTTGTCATATGAATCTTATAAAAAAAAAAATTCATGTCATTTGAATTTCAATTTCCACTTAAATTATCCAAGAATTTTTGTAAAAAATAGTCGATTCGATGTTATCCTAATAAAGACCAAACACAAGATAGTTTAGTCGACTATTTATCCGTAACAACACCAAACGCCTTATAATATTATGGATAAACAATCAATGCTCTCCGAAACAGATTAATACTATCCGATAGAAATTATTCAGTACAATCCGACGTACCAAACGAGCCCTAAATTATGGTAAATCTTTAAAACTTACATGATCAGTTAATACGCGTAAAAAAGATTAGTGATTGGATTTGTCATATTTAAAGACCAAGGACAAACTATGTTGAACCTTAAATGAAATGATCAAGGAGAAATCAATTCATTATGTGTTTATTACATAAAAAAAATTAATAAAAAAAGGATATAGCATTAGTACTTGAAAATGGCTACAATGTTGATTAGTATATTTCTAATGATCAAGTAGCATTCTACATAAAATTATGTTTATGCAATATTTTTTTTATAAAAAAAAAACCTTAAATCATGTTTATCATAAAACGACGTCGCTCCGTATGGTTTAATTAAGCGTTTAATATTCCAAGAAATCCTCCACGCCCATGCTAAACGTTGCTCGTTTGCAATTAGTAAGAATAGGGGTAATTTGGTAAATTCGGAGTCGAAAGAAGAAAAGGAAGCGAGACAAAAGGAAGCCGCGCAAAGTACTCCAACTACAACCAGAAAAAAAACGTTCATTTTGCACCCGGAAGGAATTGCTTGACTTCTTCTTCTCCATCTTCTTCATCAACCCAAAATCAACAAAAATTCGCCTCCTTTCATCATTTTACCTCTAATTTATTTCTTTAATTTCTCTAATTTATTTGTTTATCTGTTTGGCGAGCGGGAATTTCCGAAAGAAAACGCGAGAAAAAGAGAGCGGCGGATGACATGTCGTGGATAAGAAATGCGGTGAACCTGGCAGTGGAAGCAGGGGCTACCAATAGCCTCACTCGCACCGTACGGAACTACGCCGACTCTGTCGTCCTTCATGCCGGGAATGCCGTCGCCGGCGGAGCCAGACTCCTCCTCCCTGATCGCATTGTATTATTTCCCAACTCATCATTTCCTTTTAATCATTTTATTACTTCATTTGAAAGAATTCAAATTTTGATTGAAGCTGCTTTAATTTTCTCATTTTGCGATTATCTGCTGTTTGAATGGATGCCCGTTTCGTTGCAACCCAAAAAAATGAATTCCCATTTCATGTTTGTTTGTTTTTCTTATAGAAAAAAAAAAATTGGAGTTAGTTTTAATATTAATTTTATTCAAATTCTGATTTGTTTGCTTGGGTTTGTTAATCAGGGCCCTAGGAATTTACAGAGTTTTAGGCATACTGTGAAAAGATTGGAAGAGGTGTCTGTTTCCTGTAGAGGGGTAGAAAGGGTTCAGCTACTGAGGAGGTGGTTGGTTGCACTTAAAGAAATAGAGAGATTGTCCACCCTTTACAATGTGAACAATGAAAGAAGCCCTGATGACCAACTTAACTATGATGAATCCATGGAATCGCCAAAAAGACCTACGCTGGTGGGTAAACCCTGATGCACTCTACAGTTATGTTTTTGTTGTTTTGGTTACTCTATCTTTGTAATTCTTGTATGTTACTGTTTGAGACAGGTTTATTACATTGACTCTGATATGGGAGATGAACCAAAAACTTTTCGCGATGTCTTTCTACATAGCCAAGCTCTTGAAGGCATAACATTATCAATGGTAAGTTGAGAAATTATTAATGTTTTCTCATACGCATCATACCAGTCCTCTTGTATAGACAAGTGCTGAGAATGGATCATACTCTCCAATTTTGATCTTAATTAAATGACTTGGTTGACATAGATGGAAGTGTTTGCTTATTTTACCAATTACAAGGCTAATCCCCTAGAGCTTATATGATGAGTGAGTGAAGTAGTGCTTATATGATGAGTGAAGTCATGGGGTCATATAATAACAAACGGCAATCAAGGGTCACCAAGAGGTGCATAATAATTGCATTATAAGTAGAAAAGAACTCTTCTTTTATTATACATGGAAAGTCAAAATGAAATGGTTCTAATTTATTAAAGTTTTTTTCTTCCTCCCTCTAATCTGTGTGCAAAGTTGTAGAATATTTTGATTTCTTCCTTTAAGCTTTCCCTTGAGTTTTAGTGCAATTCTGCATACATTGGCTGGGCTTTGTATTTGCTGATCCATGGAGTTTAACCACAGGTTAACTCTTTTGTATGACTCAGATTCTTGAAGAACCAAATGAGGAAGAAGTTTCACTACTTTTGGAGATATATGGGTGATTTTTCTCACTCTTCTAATATTCTCATAATGGCTGATTACCACTTCTTTGGGATAACTTAGGTCCTTGAAATTACATTTTTAGTCCATAACAACGGCAAGAAAGATTCTGTTCAGTTGACCAAAAAATTATTCAATAAAGAAAAGATAATTTTCCTAAGATTGCTTTTGCGGATAATATTATTTGAATATTAAAATATTTGAATTTTCTTGTACCATATACAGGCTCTGTCTTACAGGAGGAAAGGAGGTACATAATGTAGTAATGAGCAGTGTACAGAATTTGGCAGCAGCACTTTCATACTATCAAGATGAAGTACTGGTAAGGACAGGCATATGCATGAATTCAGCATGAATGGGGTTAACTTAAGGCTGTAAGCCTTCTGAGTACTTTTGGGATCAGACATCTAAGCATGGCCTAAATATTCAGCTTTCGCAAACGTTTTGCTTGAAATTTTCTTGTCTCAGTCCAATCGACATTCTAATAATTGAAAGTGCATCTTATTAAAAGTTACAATTAATATTATCATTTGAAGGCTTCAGTTCCCAAGAAACCATTCCCTTTTTTCCCCTGTTTCTTGAACTGCCGTCTTCATATTTCTACTCATTCTATTCAAATTTTTTTTTTTACTCATATGAAAAGTTACATAATTTTTTCATTAGCCAAAAACAGTAACGTTTCTAACCTTATGCAAATTATGTTGCAATTTAAGATTTTTGAGTTTAATGCATGCGTCCCATTCTTATCTATTTTTCTTTTTACTTCTATTTTCAGATTAAACGAGAAGAATTGCTCCAATTTGCTCAAGGTGCGATTGCAGGGCTGAAAATAAATGCTGATCTTGCAAGGTGGTTGAGGAACATTTTTTTTTTTTCTTCGCTGCATGTTTAGGCATTGACATGCAAACCAAGAGATATTTGGAATGAAAATGACTGTTCAGTTATTGGTTTTTGATGTTTTGTGCTATGCTGATTCTTCTGTGATTAAGAAACAGAATTTTTGTAGCTCCACTTTATGCCTTGATATGTTAAATTTGTTTTTTTTATATGCTCTAGTAGATATTATATACTGAAGTGACTGTTGCATGCTCGGACTTTGATCAAACAGATCAATCAGCACTATGAATTCATAATATGTATATTTTCTGCTGCTCAGTCTCTCTCTCTCTGTGTCTACATGTGATCAATGAAACTCCAAACTTGTTAAGCATGATTCTTTACAATTATCTTTCCATACCACTGCATTTTGTGCTCTTGAAGTTTGGTTTTCCTTTTTCTTTGTTAGTTTATTATGTAGAGGACAATAACGTACAGCAGAGTTTTTTATTTGCATACCCTCTATTCGATCTCCTTTGGTGAATGTTTGGAATCCACATGTTTCCATTCTTAGACAGTCATATTTGGTTTAAGTTTTAACAAGATCCAGTTGTTTCTTCACCTAATCTTGTCCTCCGCCTATTTTTGTTCTCTGCTCTCAGAATAGATGCTGAAGCCTGCAGTATAAGGGAAGAACTTGATAAAGTGATGGCACACCAAAAGCCTCTAAGTGAAGGTTGTGAAAAATCATCTGAGAAGGAAAGGGATGCAACAATAGAGGTAAACTTGATCTTTTTATTTATGCAGATACAAGCACACATTCAAATACACATCCCATAACTGCACAGCTTTATTTGAGATGATTTTATTTTATTCACATTCAAATTAATAATGTTATCAGAATCTCTGTTTCAGTATAAAAGAAGTGCTTGTAGAAATTCAACTGTTCAAATATGATACATGCCCTAACTGTTTAAATATCATCAACTAAGGAATTAGGATAACTAAGTGTATATGACTCGTTGAACTGAAAGGTCTGATTTCCTTGCAGAATTTAAAAGAAGCACTTGTCGAAATTCAACTATGTTCTAGGTTGGAGGATCTGTTATTAAAGAAGAAATCCTTGAGCAATGGGGACTCGCACAAGATGCATTGTGAAAAGGTATATTCCATTTGATATCATCCCCGCACCTCCTCCCTTTTCTTTGAACTGTAACCAAAGAGGAATTGACAGTTCTGAATGTTCTAGACTGATTCAGGGTTTGACAAACAACTTAACCTAAAGGTGGGTTTGATTAAACAGTTTTTAACAGTTCAGTGAGGTCAAACATTACATGGTATCCATGAAACATATCCTGAATGCAATCTAGAGAAACCGTGTGAAGAACAAAGCTACAAATTTTCAGTTCATCTTATAAAAATTAATCTGAACATTCTTCTCAGTTTCTGTGTTTTTTTATTATTTTAAATATGGTTACTGCATAAGAAGCGTGGCTATGCATTTGAGGGGCACTGCATATGTTTAGGCAATTAGGCCCCATCTTCTCAGGCCAGGTCTTCTCTTATTTGTATTTAACTGCCCTGTTTTAATTTATATTGCAGGTTGAAAAATTAAAAGTATTTTCAGAATCTCTTGCTAACTCCACCTCACAAGCTGAAAAGCGCATTTTAGACCACAGGTTTCAAATTGTATTTTAAGCATCTTGCTTGTGTCTATGTGTGCTAGTGTTGTATGCAGGTTTCCATGATTGTTTTTTTGTCCATGTATAGCTGCACATGTGTTGAGAAAATAGATGATTATGTAAGCACATCTTTGGTGAAACAGTTTTTTGTCCATGACCTAGTTTTTCCGAGAATTTTCAGTTTAAATGAATTAGCATATGTTTATTTCCTTCTTTTCCTACCTGATAAAATGGATTCTCATATTGTGTATGGACCGTAAAGGACCTTTTTCATCAGAAAGGGGTCTGCTTGCTGAACATAGTGTTGAAGTAGATTAATCTGATGGTTGTCATTAATTTATTAGGGAGATTAATTTTTGTTTCATTTATTTAGATTGGAAAGCTGCAATCTTGTAGTGTTAGATGTTTTAGCTGTTTTTTTTTTGTGGCTTCTTGGCCACTTCTGTTGTATCTTTTATGTTTTCTTCAATAAAAGTTCGTTTCTTTTTAAAAAAACCAAAAAGTGCACTTGAGCTCTATACATTTTTGGTGCAAGTCAGAACACACCTCTCCATTTTGATATTTGATTAATTGCCATTTGACAAAGAAAATGTGAAAATTAGGTCCAGTTGGTGTTTCCTTAATCTTTATTTTCTTTAATGGTTTTCATTCTTTCTCTCAATACTTCAAGCAGGTTTCAGAAAGAAGAAGCACTCAACTTTCGTGTAGCTAAAGCTAATGAAGTAAGCCAACTGGAGAAGGTATACTGGCTCAAAAGACTTATTTCCCCCCTTTTCAAAAGAGAATGTGAAAGAACTATGTGAATCCGTTCAACTAAGGAATTCTTTTGCACAGCTATGTCATAAGTCTCGATTGAATAGGCATTTTCAGTAAATGATAGCTTAATTAATATGTCTTGAAGCCTATCTATCTGTACTTTATATATTTAAATGGGCTTCAGTTGCTCAGAATTTGTGGTATTCAACAGAATGGATTTAATCTCAGACTGTTCTTTTAGCTATTATAAAATTTGAACCTTACCTTTTACTATTTGTTTGATGGATTTAGACTTAATTTTTGTATCTTTGAGGATTAACCTTATCATGCAAGTATTGCCCGCACTGGCACATGTCAACTTATTTAGATGCTTAAATAAAAATTGCAGACTTCCCACACAATGATAGGTGAGAAATTTTTGTACCGATTGTTAATATGTATAGAAATGTGATTTAAGAACATCTTAATCATCTGTAATTTATTTTTTCAGAATTGATATATGACTTCTTTTTTGTCTAGTAGACTTGTTAAATTTTTATGTCACATATAGTTGAGGCCTACTGTCTATATAGTGGACTGTTTACTGGAATAAATTTGTTTGGTTGTGATCCATGTTGTTGTTGACGTCCACGAAATTGTAGTAACTTGGCATTTTTCAGGAATTGGTGGCAGAGATCGGACAACTTGAGAGGCAAAGAGAAGAACTCCAACAAGAACTGAAAAAGGTTCCTCCTCTGTTATATATAAAGAGATAGTGCACTTTAGGAGATCGCAGTCATTTCCAATAGTGTTTAATTAATCGTTAGTTCTAGGCTTCTAGGTAAAATGTACTCTGTGATATTCATATTGATGATGATAAACTGAAGTGGTGCGTTTTTGTTAATGAAAAATTGTCCCCATTCACAGAGCCTATTTTAAAAAGTTGAAGGGTATTCATGAGAGTATACATATGCATTTTTTAATTTTTTTTTGGTGTGAGCATCAGAAGAGGTGAACTGCAAATGTCACCCCCGCCAATTCTATAGCCTGCAAAATAAGTCCTATTGTGTTTTATCATATTCTTTTGCTGGGGGGTATATATATACGGCTGAACATTTTTTACAGGTGATTATTTCATTGAAGGCTGTTCGTGCACGCCTTCACAATGCAAGGGAAGAAAGAGAACAGTTTGATGAAGCAAGCAATCAGATTCTTGTACACATAAAATCAAAGGTATTATAGGTTTTTTGTTATGCGTTAGGTCACATTTAGAATGCATACATTAAAAATGGTTTTCTACAGATGTACTTTGGACGAGCATTTAATAGCTTGCTATGGAGTATCTATAATATCTGTTTTCTTTAATCACAGGAAGATGAGCTGTCAAGATCCATTGCTTCATGTAAAACGGAAGTTGATGTTGTCAATACTTGGATTAGTTTTTTGGAAGATACATGGGTTCTCCAGACCTCATACACAGAGAAAAAGGAGAAGCAGGTCAAGTATGTAGATCTTATTTACACTGATCAGCAAATGAATCTGATGCCAATATTTCATGTTGAACAAATGTATTCTGAAAACTTGAAATGGAATTAATATCTTATGATATGATCTCTTTAATGTTTTCTACTTGCACTGTTGTCTACATCCCCTATCGTATGATGAGTTCTTCATATTTAATGATATTTGGTTATTTTCTTGTTCAAGTGGTGAACTGGAGAGATATGGAGACCATTTTGTGAATTTGGTAATCCAACTTCTCTCTACCTACAAGGTAATAGTTTTCTTCTTATATGTTGATAATTTCTTTTAAATAGTGCATCACATTCACTTTTATCTATTACTATAATTTTCTATTTTCACCTTCTTATTGGTGTGCCTGTCTTGTATCATAACTAGGAAAGCTTGGGATCATTCATCGTTCGTATTAAGAATCTTGTGGACAGCTTGAGGTCAAGTCAAGGGTAATTTTCTCTGTTTCTATTAGCTTTTCTTTTACACAGTTTTATCAAGCCTCTGATTGTTTATTTATATCAGAGCAAATATATCACCTCGTATAGATGATGGAAGTTCAAAAGTAAATAACCCAAGAAAAAATCTTGAAGAGGAATATTTGGACATGGAAGCGAAGGTATGCACACATTTTCCACTGTTTTTTTTATCCTTTCATAAGTGAAATTTTCAGTCAAATTCTTTAAGATCACGTTCCACTTTTGCATGTATGTATTAATCTTGTATTTCTTCATTCATTGTGCTTTGAACCGTTATATCAGCATGAAATATTCCTTAATCTAATTTCCCTTTGTCATTTCAGTTTCTGACCACCTTAAGTGTAGTGGAGACCATGAAAAGGCAGTTCTACGTTCAAACTGAAGGCATTTTCAGGTACACTCTCGTCTATGCTGTAATTTCCCCTTCTGCCATTAGGTAAACCTCTATGTTTATAGCATCACTCCCTTGATATGATACATGGTACACTCTTGATCCAGGAGAGATGACCAGAAGGTCAAAGACCTCTTTGATGCCCTCAAAAAAATAAAAGATGAATTTGAATCCATTGACAGACCGACATTGGAAATCGACGCTTCACCACGAAGACCAGAGACACCGTCTAGTGATAGGCCCCAAATAATTCCGTCTCCTACATCTACCTCTCCATTGACCGCTGGACCTCCAGAACTCAAACTGGATGAAGTATCCAATGCTTCCTTGATTAAGGGAGAGAAGACTTTAGACCCAAAAGAAGAACTGGCAAAGCTAGAGCCAGAACATGGGAAGGCCCCTCCATTGACCACTGGGACTCCAGAACTCAAACAGGATGAAGTATCCAATTCTTCCTTGATTAAAGGGGAGAAGAAGACAGTAGACTCAAAAGAAGAATTGGCAAAAGTAGAACCAGAACATGGTAAGGCCCTTCCATCGACCACTTGGACTCCAGAACTCAAACAGGATAAAGTATCCAATTCTTCCTTGATTAAGGGAGACAAGACACTAAACCCAAAAGAAGAATTGGCAAAACTAGAGCCAGAACATGGGAAGGTTGGCAAAGAAGGCTTAACAGAGGAGATTAATAACTGGGAGTTTGATGAACTTGAAAAGGACCTAAAAACCCCTAGCTGACCAGCAGGAAATAGGCCAAATTCATACGGTGGAATATCCGAATATGTATACTGGTGCATTTTGATCTCATAACAAGGCAGGATTATGGCATGTCTAGTGGAACAAGCAAGTTAGTAGCTTTCATTTCCAGACAAGATGTAATGCTATGTATTTACAGGCAACACTCCTCATAGGTTGTAAATAAAAAGTGGACAAACATTCGAGTGCTTAGGTTTATCGATGTGTGTAAATTCTATTATCTTTTATTACAAGATGTAGATACCTTAAAAGTTAAAGCAAATTAATTTCTCCTGTGTATAGATACCATAACCATGCAACTTCTTCCAGGTCTGAATGAAACATATTGTGCATAGAGCAAAGAAATTGATTTCACTGATCATGTGAGCAACACTTGATTACAGGACATCTGCTGCATATGGAATAGAGATATGTGATAGCGACCATCGTTTACACGTGAGGTGCAGGGACGGACCTATGATTTCAAAATGGGGTGGGCTAGATTTTTAGGTTCGGCTAAACCTTATAGGGAGTTTTATGAAATTTATCATAATATTATATAAATTTAATTTAAGAACATATATATATTTTTTTTTAAATTTAAAGAGTCCAATTTTACACCAACAATGCCAGCAACAATTGATTATATATGCTTAAAAAATTAACATTAGTTGACAACGCACAACTCATATTGCAGCTTATTTAGTATAAGTCTTTTATACTAACAATAAGAAAAGAAAAACACTCGACTGGGCTATAGCCCAGTTTGTACATACTGCAAGTCCGTTCCGGGTGGCTATCATCCATTGATGGGTGATGAGACCTACTGCCATCACTGCGTGGACGAAGGTGGGCGACTGTCATTAGTATTTCTTGCGAAGAAAATAGACTTCGCAAAAGTGGCAAACCTAGTGAGCTTTGACATAAACTCATATTCATAAAGCCGATGGAGTTTTTCAGTCACATTAGTTAAAATGAGATCAATCATGCGGCTAGGAGGACCAGAACTCGAGCATCTCTTAAGATTATTAGCATCACGTGACCTCTTGATCAGGTGTTAGCAAGATTAATATCATAATATGGTCTGGTCTCGTGTAGGCACGTGATGGCTACCATTACTGGCAGTGAGCTTCCACCTTTTTTGTACCTTTTAATGGCTCCATGGCAGGCCCTCCAATCCATGCCAAAATACTATTTACCAACTAGGTCAATAAAGAAGTTGACAATAAAACCCATGTCTACAAAATAGGGAAGAAAAAACAGAGGAAAAAGAATTGGGTAAAAGCTAATGTTGACGAACAAAATAAGCAAATGAACTCATACATTGTTGGGAAGATGATGTAGAATCTTAAATTAAATATGAAATACAAAATCCTTTTTACATTATTCTAAGACACTGACTAAACAAATATTATGAAGTTCTGTTCTCAGATGTTTTTTACTGGCCATGAAATTGGACCTTTGTGGGTTGTTTTTACTTGTTAATATGGTCAACAGTTTGAAATTTCAAACACAGTAATATTATAAACAATGATGATGATGAGGTTAAATCTTTGCAACATTTTGACTAGGTTGGATAAGGACATCCACATATGATAGCCCATGATAGTTGTTGTTGTGGAGACAATATAAATTTTTATTTTGTGTTCTTTGATGAAATAAATGAAATGAAAAATATCTCTCTCCCCTCCACTTCCTATAGAATTGTGAGTGAGAGTGCAGAAAACCAGATTTCGAGAAGTGGGTTGCCCAGACAAACATAAAAAATACACAAAATGGTTTTCAAATTCAAATCTTGGTTGCAGGGAGGTTAGTGGATGTTGCAGAAAAATAACATAATTATACATGCAATTCGCATATAAACATGAGGTGCATTATTTTGATTTGAGAATTTTTGTCTTTAAATCAAGGTCCTTTTTATTGGACGATTGGCTGTTTTGGCAGTTCAAAAAAAAAAAAAAAAGGGAAATAAAACAATTACAAATGGTATTTGTCATAGAACCTAAAATATGGGTTCAATCTTTGAGGAAAATTCAAAAGTGCTACCAATAACCTGAAAAGTGAAAAGGAAGCACAAACTTAATTAAGAGAAGTGATCCATTTAGAATTCCCATATAGATATTGGATGGATATCATAATTTCAGATTATATTTAATTTCTCAGAAGTTTGATTTGCTCTCTCTCCTTGAATCTTCAATGTACTTTCATTTTCTTAGCAGTGTTCAAAAGATGGAGTATGTTGTTTACATTGAAACTCTCAATAAAAACAGAAGCTCTGCTCTGTCAACATCTAGTACTTGAAGTCTAAGCTTTGTGCTCAAACATTTGAAGAATCCAAATTCAAGGCATGTACAGGAAGAGTGGATGTGGACTAAGAAAAACGTACACATATATGGGGATTTTCAAGCCATGTCATCCCGCTAATCACGCTCTACAGTCTTGGCATTATAGTTTGATTTGATGGTTTGATTATAAGCAGCTATGTGTCAAAATTTGGTTGGTTCAAATCTGCCTTAAGAAAACTATAATTTCTCAGGAAACTGTCAATAATCACAACATTAAAATCTCATGGGACAGTTTATAAAAACTGTGATTGGAATCTATTGAAGCTACAAAATTATTGTTCTTTAGCCCAAAATACAAGAATAAGCTACAAATTAATGTTCTTAGCACAAAAGGAAAAAGTTATAGTTATTTTCTTTCTGCATTTTAGTTCTTGGAAGCATTCAAGATATTGAAAGAGAAAAATTATTATACTATTATATATTATTCTAACTTGGCAACACCTTTACTTTAAAGGGTGCTCTGCCTCTTCCTTCACCAAGCTCTCCTTCCCATAAGCATCTTCGCACACAAACACATACACACACATATACAGAGAGAGAGAGAGAGAGAGTGAGCAGGGTTACATGAGATGGCCAGAAGCCAAGCCTCAGGTGAAAATACAGATGCAGACTACATAGACATCGAAGTAAGCTCCTCTTCCAACTTCATCTGTTATTCCATTGGCTCTCCACCACAAACCAGAGAGTTTGAGTTTCAAATGTCCTCAGTTTCTCAAGATAAAGAAACTACAACATCCCCAGCTGATGAGCTCTTCTACAAAGGTAAGCTCCTTCCTCTTCATCTCCCACCTCGCTTACAGATGGTCCAAAAGATCCTTCAGAGCTCAAACACCTCACTTGGGAACAAAACCCAAGAAGCCATTGAAGACAGCTTCAGCATTCCCTTCATCAATAGCTCTACCACCACACCTTCCACCAATACAAGCACCCCATTGGATAGGTCCTGCAATATCTCACCCTTAGAGTCTTGCAGGGTCAGCAGTGAGCTAACCTCAGATGAGTACATCTCTGAATGGACAGCTGAAATGTGTGTTAATTTCATTGGTGGTCATGATCATCCAAAGAAATCTTGGTCCACAAAGCTCAAGCAGATCAAGCAGTCATCTTTGGGTCAAAAACTCAAGGCTTCAAGGGCATATGTTAAATCTTTGTTCAGTAAGCCCACTTGTGCAGATGACTACTCTTGTGCAAAGCCAGCAAGAAATACAGAAGCAGAAAATTGTTCAAAAGTCGAGGACTTTTGCTCAAATAAGTACATGAAGGTGGCCAAGAAAAACCCTTTTGGGAAAATTGACAATGGCAGATATCAAATATCATCAACTACTCTCATGAAAAGCATTGAGAAAGAAATGGCTGAGGAAAATGCCAATACCCACAGAAAGTCATTCTCTGGGGCCATTCAACATCCATCTGCACCAAAATCCTTGTGTTCATCCACAACTTCCTCTGTTTCTTCATCTTCATCTTCATCTTTCTCATTCAGCTCAAGTGGGTTCTCTGATATGCAGTTGCTGAAGAGAAGTACCAGTGCAAATTCAGAGCTTGAGAGCTCAATAGAGGGAGCAATTGCTCATTGCAAACAGTCCCAGCAGCTGTTTAGCTCAAGAAAGAGTGCAAATGAAGGTCATGGGTTCTGTTCACTGTCTGCTTCAAGGATGCAGTTTGTGGGGGTCAAGAGATCTCACCAGGCCACATCTAATGATATGAGAGACACACATGAATGTGATTACATTATATGATTGAGAATTTCAAATGTTTCCCACTACCAAGTTTTCCTGTTAATCTCTTTTGAATTTGGGCTTCATTTGAATTTAATATGCAGTGTGATTGATGTACAGGCATTTGCACGTTTTTCCAGCACTGTTTGATCTGAGTCATCAGACTTTCTTGGCCTGCATTCATTTAGAGGATTTAACTGTTCAAATAAAAAAAGTCTAAACACACTTTCCCTGGTTCAACTTTTGTTACATCAGAAGTTTTGTAGTTACAATTGAGTTGGTTTGATTATTTATGTTACTTAGTTTAATATGCATTAATGTTATCAATTATTGCGTGTGACAAATGACTTGCTCCCCTCTTTATTAAAAAAAGTCATCAAGATTTGACCCAACAAAGACATTTTAAAGATCACTATATTGTTTTATATATCTTTGGTGACCAATGGATCTATAAATTCTAATCCAATATCTCCATGTTGAATAATGTGGAGAAAAAAGTCACAACTACATGGTTTAAATGTACCTGATCTTTAAGATAGTCTATATGCTTTAACCACACCAAGAAATCTTTAAACTGTTGTAAGTTGGACTTCCTTTAGAGTTTTTATTTATGATTTTTTTATATTGAGAGGGGCGATAGTATACTAAACTTACACACACTACACCTATACTAAGACTCAAACTCAGGATCTTTTTGAAAAAGCAATTACTTCAAACCGCTGCACTAGTTGGTTTTTACAGACTTCCCTTAGAGTTAATTGATGCTGAAAATGAAAACCATTCGGAAATATCAGAAGTAATGGAAAGAAATTGAAAATGTGTTAGCACAACTAGTAAAGTCCCCCAAAATAATAGAAACCTTTTTCTGTAAAGTGAGTGAGTGACTCAAACTTTTCTAGTGGTTCAGGTACGGTAAAATTAGCTGGCTTCTATAAGCTGCTTGTCTCCTGAACTTGAATCTCAATGAAAGTTTCAGGCTTTATGTCCATCATTCTTTTTTGTTTTTGGATAAAACCATCATCGTCCTTTTAGACTTTTTAGTTTTACATTTACCCAAAAGAACTGTGTGGGTGATATTTGTTCTACTGTTCTTTCTCTTCTAGACTTCTGGTCACTACTGTACTGCATAGAAGTTAGGGACACATCATCCATTTATCTTTTCTCTGTCATTAAGGTGACTTTCCTAATTATCAGGTGATCTCATAATCTCTATAGGGGAACAGATGTTCCCTATGATTAAGGTGACTTTTTTATTTTTTATTTACAAATATTAGTTTATTTTAAACTAATCTAAATTAGAGCAACTCCACCCATTTTTCATGGTAAAGGGCTAGGGGAGACAAGGACGATCACTATTTACCAGAATAGTGGTAGCCCTTGCAAAATGTAAGGTTCGTTTTCACCCGTTGCCATGGCAAATGGCAAATACTATTCACTTTTACTATTTATTTTATTTTTTTACATGATATTAAATTTTAGTTTTATGTATGAAATTAATAATAATAAAATTGATAGGTATGTATTAAAAAATATTTCTAAATATTTTGGATTTTTTAAAATTTTTTTACGTTGCTGACGTCAGCAGACGTCATCGCCGACGTCAGCTGGACGTCATCGCCGACGTCAGCTGGACGTCATCGCCGACGTCAGCGGGACTTCATCGCCGACGTCAGCGGGACTTCATCGCCGACGTCACATAGTCCAGGCAGCAGCCCAAGCAAGAATAGTCTGAGGGCTAGCCCAGGCTTGTGGGCCCAGCATCTTGCCCAGGTAGCTTTCCACCGCTGGAACGCTGAAATTGGATTTAGGCTCGTGGGACCCAACTAACTGCCTCTGCCTGGGCTCCTCGATGGAATCGCTCTTATGAAAAGAAAATTCGAATTCGAGTGAAGAGTAGGTCACATCCTATAATACTTTGTTTTTCTAAAAGAAGCAGAATAATTGTTCTCCAGCAGTTCAGCCTGGAAAATTAACACCAAGTTATGTTGTGTTTGAATTCATTTTACTGCATTGAAAACTATAGTTACACAGTGTTCCCTGTCTGCCTCTGCAGAGCATCCACAGAGGCATGTTCCACATATCAGAATTGTATTTAAATAAATAAAAAGGAATGTAACAGCAATGTCACACCAAAACTATTATTGAAGTCAAAAGATTAATTGAAAATGTCAATTTTCAGGCCAAGAACATTTTAGCATTCCATTCTTTTTCTTTTTCTTTTTCTTTTGATTTTGACTGAACATTCATTTCAAAAAATGTGTCTGCTAGATTTTTGACAGGACAAGATGTATGAAACTTATTTGTAGAGCACTAGGAAATACACATACAATACATACAATACAAGCACATATAACAAGAAACTCATATCCCCACCATAACATCAACATGGTTGTCTATGCCAAAGTTGAGAAGGATAGGTCTTGTGCCTCTTGAGGATGAGGAGAAAGATTTTCATGAAATGTGGATAGCACTATTTTGCTATGTCGGCCAATAACGCTATAACATATGTGATAACACTTCTACGTTGCTTAACATTATTAATCAGAGTGCAATCTCCGTTGCAACTACGTTTTTCTCGAGGAGAGAATGAGTTCTTTTATTTTCACACATGTTAGAAATGATTAGCAACAGCTTCTCTATCTACTAGTAAAATGAGGGTGAAAAAGTTAGAAAACTACCTGCATTATCAGCTGCTTTTAAGTTTTATGGCTTTTCTTGTATTTATGTCCTGTTCAGATTGATATGCCACTAAACCAGACAATATCATAGTTGTTAGAAAGCAGTGGTCTCTGATATCATAAATTGAGGGAATGGAAATTTCAACACTATAATATGTTGGAAATTTAAGGCACTTATATTGGAAATGTAATGGGGACCAATAGACTAATTATTGGTGTTTCTGATAAAAAGTATATTATGATTTTGGAATTTGGAGAGGCCAGAGCTCTTAGCATCACATAAGGAACAAATTGTTCTTTCTCCTCATACATAATATCTTTCTCTATTGACTTCATTTGTCTACATGAACAAGAAAAATAAAAATAAAAAGACTAAGCATGTTTTAATGGAGCAGAAAAACTTATGTGAAACGGGGATAGAAATCAGAGACTATCACGTGAAAAACTTATCACACGTGACATGTCTTGATTGATCGGAGTAACAAAACTGTGATATCCAGTGTTTATCTTAATGGAGGGTATGAGATGTATATGTGGCATTTGGTGGGACCGGTGAGCAAGTGGAGCATGTCTGCATGTGGGTAGTGTCAGCTTGGAGAGATTCAAGGCATCAACATTATTTCCTTGCACTTGCAGAGATATTTCTGGACTAAATGTTTTTCTGCAATGACCTTGTCATCTTCTTCAACTTTTATTCTAGTGCATGTCCTCATTAACATGACCACCTATAAAATGAGAAAAAGAGTTGCAGACAGGAAAGAGGCTTCTCTTTTATCCTGTTTACCCATTTTAAGAAGAAAAAACAATGGCTAAAGGCATGCACACTTCAAAAAAGAAATACTTTTTCTGCATAAGAACTTTGGTAGAATGGTCCAAAACTCCAAATATATCATCATGTAGCTAAGGTGGATTTCCAAGTCTTGCTCCTTTCTCAGCTGAGTCACTTCATCCAAATGATGCCATCCAATCCAAAACATAATTGGATGATCTAGTGGTCATGGGCTTTTGGAAACAAGTATAAGTTGGATGTATAATATGCATATATACATGCATTTTAGTATATATAAAAAACAAAAATAAAAACCTCATACTTTTGTAAGTTACAAAATTGGGTCAAGGAAAATATATCTTCTCAATATGCTTTAAAGAACATGCCCTGCTATTAAATATTTAACTGGCCATCTTGTAGAACATCAACTTCTACTTGCCTAATTGAGAATGGCTGAGATTATGTTCTACATCTCTTATATACATCAGGGACCAGAAAACAAATTAGGAGGCAGGCAATTTATATGTAACATATCCCATATCAAATTGCATAGACTTTCTTGCTCTTAAACTCAGTGTTGAGAAGCTCAGAATCTGACATCACAGAGAAAGAACACGAGTATGAGTGCGACCGGCTGCTCATCGATGACCTCCTAGTGCTGCTACGCATTTTAGAAGCTTCGACTCGCTGCGCAATCATCCAATAACACATTGTTCCCAATGTCGTCCCCATAATCACTGTCCCTATAGCTGTTACTCCAACAGCCAACCATTTCTCTTCTCCCACAATTATATATGACAGTGCAAGAAATGCCACTGAAATCATCACACAAGCCATCCACATTAGCTTGTTTATGACTGTCATCAGTTTCTCCTTTGCCTTCCTCTCTATAACAACAATTGAAGTTTGAACCACCACAACAGCCAATGATATGAAGAGAGCAAAAGAGTCAAAGATAAAGAAAACTACAAACTCTGTTCTGGGGGCAATATTTGCTTCTCCAGGGGAGTATCCGGGAGGAGCTTCTTTGAGGGCAATATTTCCGGGAGGAGCTTTTTCAGGGGGTTTAGGGTACTGGCCCGGGAGAGTGAATATTGCAGCAAAGGCAACAGTGGCAATGAGGACAGCCACAACTGTGGTGGAGTTTATTGCATTGTTTAGTCCCTCTGAATGCATTTTGCTGAGCCGCTTTACCATACCATGCACTTGATTTCGTGTTTGTCTTGTGTGCTTAAGCTGGTCATGCACCTCGTGTTTTATTTCACTTACAGTTTGTTTGAGTTCACGGTTTGTGTTTAAAGTTGGTGGCTTTATGGATTTGGCACTTTCAATGCCATGCTCTACTAGAATAGCAGCGATCAGTGAGTGCCCCGATCTCTCAGCAGTGTCAAGAGCAGTTTCTCCAGATTTGTTACTGGTGGTTTTGGCCACTCCCTTATAACTTAACAGCACCCGCACAATCTGCAAAAAAGTATGATCTCAGGGGCTTAACCATATGAGGATTCAAATTACCATTTAAGTATTATGTTCCTATGCCCAATTGGACCTCATTCTCAATGTCACAATTCGACTTTATATGACGATTATTATGCATATAAAGAAAGAACAGTTTAGTAATGAATATAGGCCCATCTCTCTTTGAAATGTTTTAAATGCCAAAAAGAACACCTTTTATTACCTGAACTAGAGCTTTCTGGGTTGCTATGTGCAAGGCAGTGTTGCCTTTGTTATCGACCACGTTTATCAAGGAAGGATCTGCCTTCGCTAGCTCATTTACCAGCTCAACATTCTGTCCCTTGACTGCCATATGGAGAGCTGTCTGCCCCTTCTTATCATTTCTTGTTGCAATTCCAGTTTCTTTACTCAAAAGGGCCTTGACCACCTCCAAATGCCCTTTCCTTGCTGCAGAATGCAAGGCAGTTTTCCCGTTGCGTTGTGCTATGGACACCAAGCTGCACCCGGTCTCCAAGAGGAAATTAACTACTTCAATATGGCCCTGTGTTGCAGCAGTGTGCAATGCTGTGCTGTTTGAGTGATCAACGGTCATCGAAAGTTCTGGAATGGCCTCCATGAGGACCTTCAGCACCTCTGAAATTCAGCAACAGAACAATGATTTGAGATGATTTCCTCCAGAAATTACAGGTTATTAGATAAGCCACAATACTGTTATTATTTTTCAATTTCAATCTTTATTTGCAAATTGTCCTATTCTCCTACAGAATTCACAAATGAAAATGAGGTAAAAAAATTATGCAATAAGATGAAACTATTTCCTTTGTGATTATTATTGTATGTGGTGCAAATTCACATCATGTTAAAAGACGGAACAAGGTGACTATACTTGGAAACATCCATAGAGGCTTACCTAAGTTCCCTTGCTTGGAAGCAATGTGAAATGCATCAAAACCATTTCTAGCTTTGATGCCAGCTGAACCACTATCATAGTATTTCATCATTTCCTTCACCAAATCAACATAGCCACATTCAGCCGCCACATATAAGGCGGTTTCACCCGAATGATTCTGCTTCGACAACACTTCATTCAAATCCGCCTCCCCACAATTAGAGATGATTTCTATGACCAATCCCAAATTTCCTTGCCTTGCTGCCAAATGCAAGGGAGTGTCTTTACGTTTTCCTGTTAACTGCTTAGTCATCTTCTTCTCACAGAAGCTCTGTTGCCTCACTGGAGCTTCCATTGTTCAATTCCAATTCTGTTTGATCAACTTTAAAATTAAAGTTTTCCCTTTTCACCATGAAGACCAAAAGTCAAGCATGGCAACCCCAGAAGACCAATTTATGAATGAAGAGGATGAGATAATTCAAATGATTCCATGAGTTTGCACGTGGGAAATCAGGAAATTTGATTCCTTCGTACCCATAACACTCACACTGACATCTTCTGCACCAAAAATAATTCAAATTATTAAAACAAAGCCCAATTGTAATTTCTCTCTCTCTCTCTCTCTCTCTCTCTCTATGATTATTTATATACACAAATTTTTCATCACCCATCATTGCAAAACAGTCATCATAACAAGAGGGCAAGAAGAGAACAAAACCAGTGAGTCTGCAAAGTTGAAACCGTGTTTGCAGTGTGAAATCAAATTATAATAATGCATAAAAGTCATCCAAAACAAAAGTTAAAACTACAGTTGGGCGGGAGATTCTTTAATAAGTATTTTATTTTAAGGATTAGTTACAAAAGCAAAAATGGAAACAAAAATAGTGCATATGAAATGAAACCTTTTTGAAAGTGTGAAAACTGAGAGAGCCCAAAAGTGAAGTTCAGTGGAGTGCAGCAGATTACAAGACTTTTTAAAAAAGGAGATGTCTACTAGTTTTGGACAACGAGCACTCCTGTTTCACCACGTCACCATCAAATATGGAAATTTGACGTGTACCTATGTGTTTTTCGCATGCCTATAAACGCGGTTACGCATCATCAATGAGATTTGATTTAAAGAAAAACAGTGATTTCAGGTTTTTTTTGCTTTTTTTGAATACGATAGTCTAAATTATAAATTGGAAGAAACGAGGTTTCACACACACATACTAATAAAGTGCCATGAAGATTTATTTTGTAAGTCAATGTCCTTTTTTATTGGACTAGACCTCACTTGTAAACAGTAGTATCAATTTTATCCAATCATAATCGAAATTTTATTATTTTTAACTAAACAAATCAAATATGGATTAATGTTAATCACATGTTTTGCTAATCATGGAAATGATTATTTGAACTTACTATCTTTTTTTTCAAATTGGAGGAATACTATTATACCAAATGGGAGTGGATGGTTATGTTTATTTCTGTTTAGTATGCTACATGTCACTTTAGAGAAATTAATATTGATAAATTTTTATGCGGGTACAAGTGATAGTTTAAATTATTCTAAATTAATACAATTTACATGAAGGAGAATTCAAACTTCAATTCAAAGGGGCGGACACATTACTCTAATCAACATACCTAATCCACATCTCCAAAACTAACTATGGTTTAAGTAAATGCTTATGTTACTCAACATTTACCACTTAACATAAAAATTATTCTCGGAAGTTACCGTTTGAGGTGGTATAATGACAAATTGTGGGTTGAGTAGGATGGATCCCAAAAAAAAAAACATTGACTTGGGTAAAAGACAAGTCAAAGGCCGGCAAAGAATATAAATGAGAATCCGGCAAAATCATGGCCACATCTTTCCATCACCCACCAGGCTTCAGTGTTTCACGCATCTTTCTATTTTCAGCGGTCGGTCGAGATGCATGCCACCAATAGCCCAAGAAAACAAAATTGCTACTTATAGTTATGAATTCTTGGGCCATTTCTTCTCCGCAACAAGAACATTTTTCTCGACGTTTGATCGAAATGGACAAATGTGTTATTCGAGTTACAGAAACACTTATTGGAAAAGCACCTAATAGTAGGTTACTCGTTAAGAAACGTTTCTTAGCTCATAAGCGCTTTTTGTGCCAAGCATTTTCGTTAGAATCACAACAATATTTTATTGGAAGGTCAAGTGATTCTTTGAAAAACACTTTTCCAACCTAGAAAGATGCTTCTTTCAGAGGAAAATCTTCCCTAAAAGGAACCCAATTTATTTTGCAGGGAACAAGTGCGGAACCGAGTAGCTCACTTGCCATAGTGCCACTGTCACCCGGAGAGACCACCTGTAGACCACACCGTGTGAAGCACCTGGGTCTTTCTAATGACTTATGATATGAAGGAACCATAATTGACTTCTTGGCAATGCAGACAATAATAATTCAACTAAAAAGAACACTGCAGGGAAGCACCAAACATTTTGTCATCCCAACCAATCCCAATCTTAATTAGCGGACAATGAAAATATAAAAATAATGGCTAGTCTCTCAACCATTAAGTTGATTTCTTGACATCAATGTGTGCTTTGTTTTTTCGTTAAACATGGATTTTGTTTCTCTTAGAGAACAGAAGTTTTCAGAAACTTAAAACCTGTTCCATATGGAGAGCCAGCTAACATTTTCACACTGACATACAGACACCAATTAGAGGAAGAAAAACATGCCTTGACTTGACTTCCAGCTTCAGCTAACAAATAAGTGGTGGATGTAGAAAGTGCTTCAAACAGTGCATGAAAAGATGCGACTCAAGCTATGGGATCACCATCCACCAAAGCAAAAGTTCTTTTATCCTGATAAAGCAGAAAGATGGAAATGAGCAACCTTTTTTGAAAATGTACAAGCTTTCCTAATAGGCTCAAGCTCAGGAGAAAGTAAAAAAGAGAATCATATAGTGTGTTCAACTAATCAACTCCTAAAGTTGCCAAATCTTGCAAATTGGCTATTTGTGACTGAATTTAACTAATCACTGCCATATTTGGATCAAATATGAGTATTCAATGCTTAGGAGCCTCAGGCCTCTTG
This sequence comes from Prunus padus, assembly GCA_024362665.1. Taxonomy (NCBI): domain Eukaryota; kingdom Viridiplantae; phylum Streptophyta; class Magnoliopsida; order Rosales; family Rosaceae; genus Prunus; species Prunus padus. The sequence goes on from JANFAM010000015.1 coordinate 23,231,388, forward strand.
AACATTGTGCAAATCGGATACCTTTCGTTTTTTTACGGAATCATCCAATAGTCAATAATGTGATAAGTGCTATCAAAGATGACCTGAAAATATGCAGAGAGATGAAGGAAAAGGGTACCTTCTGTAGAAACATTGTCAACATCTTGGATCCTCTAATTGGAGTATGTCCTCTCTGATCTGCATGGACAAGAACCTCAACAGTCAGTGTGATGCAAAACTATCTTCCAGTGTTTTCTCATTAAAGCTTTTGCTTTGTTAAACACCATCATGGGATTTGTAACTGATGCCTCACTCGTAGAAGGAAATTTCGAAATAGAAACTTTACGAGTAGAAGAAACATGTGATGAGGGAAAAGTAGAAATGGAAACCTGTACCAGAGACATCCCCTTGGAGCAAACTCAACTTTTTTATAAGTTCAAGCAACATCCACCTAATACATTCTTTTTTCAGCCATCTGATTGCATGCTGTAATGCTTCAGATTTCATTCACTTATCAGATACACTCACATTTTTCAGACAAATAATGTCACGTAAAGTCACATTCAAAATTATGATAAACTAATCAACAAGTCACTATCTATGCTAGAATTCAAATAGCATATCACCAGTGACGAAACCTATATAAGTTACAAATGAAGACTGATACCATGTGTACATCGTACAGTATACAAATGATATTTCTCACTTTCTGCCTTTGAAGGTTAAGGATATAAATAGTTTTGCTGCAAAACTTTGTACTCCTCGAGACACCCAAAACTTCATTTTCAAAAAAGTCCACTCATTGATGCTATTACTAGGGTCCCTGAATTTCATATGTATAGGTTAGAACCTCTTATGAACCAACTACTCTTGTATTGATTTTCTTTTTCATGTTAAAGGCAGACAGAACCAGAGGCTAGTTCCAAACTAGACTATCATCACAGGGCATATATACGGTTAACTTCTGAATCAGACTCTGAGTGACGCGAGGAATAGATGGTTCCAGTCCTCGACATCTTCTCTCTCTTCCTCACTCTACGAAACTTTTTGGACTTCACCACATAATATGTCATGGTACCAAGAACTCCTGCCATTATAACTCCCCCTATAACTGTGACAAGGATTGCAGCCCATATATTACGCCGGCCAACCACTATATATGCTGAAGAAATAAATGCTACTGTAGTGCAGACAGAGGCCAGCCACATCAACTTATTGATCACTTCCACAACCCTCCTCTCCGTCTTTGTTTCCCCTCTGACGAGGGTGATTTGTACCAAAACAACAGCCAATGATGTGAAGAGCGAAAGAGCATTAAAAATGAAGAAGATTTTGAAGGATACACGGAACGACACCACAGCCTCCCCAGAGTCTAAATCACCACCAGGAAGTGTAAATATAGCTGCAAATGCTACTGTTGCAAAGAGTGAAGCAACCACTGTGACTGAGTTAGTGGCATTATTGATTCCTTCCCTATGTAGCTTACGGAGCTCCTTGGCAATTCCACTAACACTCTGGTTGGTTTTGCGAGCTTGTTCAAGCTGAGTATGGACATCTTTTTTTATCTCTGTCACAGTGTTTCTAAGCTCATCCCTTGGCTGGTTAAGTTCATTTGCTCGGACAGCACCGTATTGAGTCAAGTTTTCCTTAATTGTTGTGATTTCTTCAGAGTAAGGAAGTCCTTCAGCTATATCAAGGGATGTTTTATGGTCTCTTGTTAGAGCATTCACATTTGTGTCACGAACGAGTAACAGCTCATTGACTATCTGCAAGCGTGATGAGAAAATTGAATGACTAAAGATGTAAACCAAGCTCAACCCAAGTTAAATAAAGATCAATCCAAAACGTATTGGCAAAACAAGGTCTTAGACTCTTTAAGGAATCCAAACCTAATGTGCATCCTTAATCATATGGCCAGAACTTGTAAAAAGGAAAAACTGAATGAAGTCAGTAGCATCCCATCATAGAACAAGAATATATTAAAAGTATTAAAATGTGAAGATCCAAAAGTTGAAATACATACCTCTACTCGCTTTTTCCTGGTGGCCACATGTAATGCCGTATTGCCGAACTTGTCTGGAAGCATGACAATAGCTGGATCCGTTTCGACAATCAACCTCACCACTTTACTGCTGACACCTTTTACGGCCATATGCAAAGCAGTCTGTCCTTTCTTATCCGTTCTTCTTGCTAGTTGTGGACCCCTGTCAAGCAAAGTTTTCGCAATATCTACATGCCCCTGCCGTGCAGCAAGATGCAATGCATTCTTCCCATTGGATTTAGAAACATCCAGCAAACTGGGATCTTTTGATAGTAATTCTTTAACGACTGCTGTATGCCCTCTTGTAGCTGCAGATACAAGAGGGGTAGCATTTGCCTGGCCAACTGTTTTGCTAAGCCCCGGGTCATAGTCTAACAGCATCTGGACAATGGCTGCATAAAGCAAGTTATTGAACTGAGGTGACATGGTATTGAAATATTTTACTATCTGTTCAACCAAAAGAAACTGGAAAGCAGAACCAAAAGACAAGCAAGTAGCGAGCAGTGTCAAGACTTGATTATGAATAATCACCAATAATGGAGCAGAAAAGGCTCACACGAAACAGGAAAAGAACTTCTCAAAAGGAGCCATGCCTGAAATGGACACAACACAACACTATTCCGAATCTAGTGAGGATTAATTATCTATCATGTTTGCCTACAGTATCAATAGTTAAGCACCAGAACAAGATATAGACTCAAAAAATCCACTGAGAATACAAAATAGCTGTGGTCTTTGTTTGACCAGCGATGAACATTAACATCAATTCTGGTTACCTACCCTTAAACTTTCCAGATGAGGTCTAAAAATTACAATAATGCATTCCATTTCAACCCTTAACTGAATCAACAGCAACAACAACAATACAAAGTTTGGCTGAAACTATTTAACTTATGATTACCTTGTTGCCCTTGATTTGCAGCAATATGCAACGCATCAAACCCGACCTGATTCTTCAACGAAATGCCCTCCTCGGTCATGTAGGGCAAAAGCTCCTCTACAATACCAAGATGCCCCTGCTCGGCCGCAATGAAAAGGGCCGTCTCTCCCAACTCATTCACCTCATTCACAATGGCAGACCTTATCTCAGCCACCTCTTCATCAAACTCAGAACCTGCCATCTGGGCATCAATCTCCCCCAGAAACTGCTGCACAGCCGCCAAATCCCCGCGGCGTGCAGCCAGGTGAAGCTCCGTGTCATTGTGGCGGCCGGTCACCTGCTTCACATACTTCTTCTTCCCCAACTGATCAATGCGCTTGCCGGAATTGGACAACACAAGAGACTTACTGGAATTCGAAAGAAGCAGGGCCTTGCCTGAATTCGAAACAACCAGGGCCTTGCCTGAATTCGAACCCAGCAGAGACTTGCTGGAATTGGAGAACACAAGAGCCGGCCTCGACGGGTGAGGTGACGATGGCGGCTCCGAGAGAGCTCCTGGGGTTGAGGGCTGCACTAGCCCCTTCTCCAGGTCCCTCTCACATCCTTACCAATCAAAATTCAAAACAAAATCCACAGTTTCAATATTCATTTCCACCAAAATAAATAAATAAACTAACACATTGCATCAAATACTCTATGAATATATAACAAAAACCAAACAAACATTCAGAAAAAAGAAAAAGAAAAAATCTTCCAATTTTCCCGCGAAATTAACCCAATGGAGAAACGAAAATGAGGGATCAGGGAAAACCCAATTCCTCTTCCCATTCACTTTCATTTTCCTGCACATTCTCAGCAGCCAAACACACACGAACATGCAGAGAGAAAGAGGGAGAGAGATAGTACCTGAATCATGTCCGACTCCCAAACGGATTTGCATTTTGAAAAGCGAGCGCTTATATGTTCATTTTTTATTATTAAAAATGTGATGAATTTGATTGGGGAAATGAAGACTGTGTGTGATTAGGGTTTTGAAGGCAGGTGGAGTTGTTGGGGGTGGGGCGGGAGGAGGTGGCAGGTGGCGCGGGTGGCCAATGACGGGGAAACTATTTGGGGGAGTTTTGGGGTTTATTTTATTTTATTTTATATTTTAAAAAAATGAGGTTCACATTCAAAATAAAAATAATAAAAGAATGATGCCGTTAATTTGATGCCAGCCGGGCCCTGCCATTTTGAGGCCACGGGCCACCAGGTCGAGCCACACCGAACACCATGAACCATAAAATATGATGTAACAAATTCTTTTTTGTTGTTGTTGTTGTAATTCTGAATTTATGATGATTTATTCAATTTAACCGCCTTCACTCGATTTTAGTTTGTTCTCAACTTATAATTTGAGTAAAGTCAGTTTTAAACTATGCATTACATTAAAGCTGACTTAAATCCACGTACAATTTAGTTCACCCCAATACTTAAATCATTAAGGTATAAGTTTTTTTTTTTTGGTTTCAATTAAGGTATAAGTTTTGTTATTGTGTAAAAAGACAAAAGGGATGGAAATTAAAAAGGGAGATTTACTATTATACTTAATATATGAGCTCAAATTATAAATAAATAAAAATCTATATTAAAATGAACTTTAAAAATACGCCTAAAGCTCATTTACAATATAACAAAAAGGCTTTTAACTTCTTATAAATTACAAAACTGCCATTGATTTATTAAAACAAACCCAACTCCAAAACCTCATTAAAAAAAAACATAAAACACTCAATAGGGCATCAAAGTAATTTAATAATCAAAATTAAATTCAATAGGGCCAGCTATCATTTTTTTGGGTTTTTATTTGGGTTTGTTTATAGTTTTTAAATGGTGTAGGATTTATTTATATTATTAGTGCTAAGAATGCGTATATGACTAAATATCTCAATTAAAAATCCTAACCAAATTAGTATTAGTTCAACCAATTGGAAGCTCTAATAATTTAGGATTGGTAAACTTGTTTCAACCTAATCCACATTCTTAGGTCTAATACGAGAGCTTGGTTTCTTAAGAAATTTTTCTTCAAAATCAATTTTCAGCTACTTTGATTCGAAGGTAACTTAAAATTTATCCATAACGATAGTTGCCACATAAAAAGTAGTGGAGATTACAACAAGACTTTATTAGAGCTTCTCCACCGCACGGGGCCTAGGCAGGCAGGAGGGGGCCTTTGGCCCCAAAACTAATTCCAGCGCAGCAAGGCTAGCACTCAAGGCCTGGGTCCCACCAGCCCGGCAAGCTCACAACATTCTTGTCTGGGCTCAAGCCCGAAGGCTGCTGATCTCATAATGACGTCAGCAACTAAAAAAAAAAAGAAAAAGAAAACCAAAAAGTTCATAATTTTTTTAAAAAAATACCTACCCATATTATTTACTTCCCACACCAAAAAAACTCTATACAAATTCATCTTTTCATATCTCATATGAATAGTAAGTACCCTTGTCCTTGCCTCCCCTTGCCCTTGCCCTTGCCCTTACCCTTTGGGGTGGAAGTGCTCTTACGGCACGAAAGAAAGGCGTTGGCAAATGAATGACAGTTTTGACATTTGTAAATCTCTTGATGAGAGGAGGGATGTGTTTGTTTAAATTTTTAGTTGTGAGTTGATAGAGGTAGTAGAGGACGAGGAAATGATGGGTTCAACACTTAAAACTATAACAATTAAGAAACCTGTATATTATATTCAGGTATGCAAAAAAGTTCACAATTTGCAAACCATCTTTACTTTTAGTGACAAAAAGTTATATTTTGCACTAAATTCTCTATTTTTAATTAGACAAACAAAAATAAGAACGAAATAGACCTAACGAATTGGTGACCACTTATGTTGATGCTCAAAAATGGATCGGCATTTCTGGGCTCAACTATGATGTCTTTGCCTTCGGTAGTCCCGGACTTGGTGTGCTCAAATTGATCTGTAAGACAAGAAACGATCGGTAAGGATAGCACCGTGTGGTACTGCCGAAGGCTCTCCGATGCTTAAGTTAAAATAAGTACGGAGTGGATAGCAATTTTAGCAGAGTAATAGCTAAGTGGCGAAGGCTCTTGATTACCTCCTTCTTGGGGCTTGTGTCTGCCTTTATAGATTTTGGGTAGTGTGCATTTTGAGTATAATTTCGATGTGGGACTGTAGACATTGCATAATTAGGCTCCACGTGTCAAGTGGAAGATTCGAGATTTGGGTCGTTCTTCAAGGGTCTTCTGCACTTAGGTGCCGATCGCCCTTCATGCCGATGGCTATGAATATCCACGTGTAATCTTCTTACCGGTAGTCTAGATAGGGTATAAACAACTTACATGGACAGCTCACTCTTTTAGCAAAATATCATTCGCGACTGCAATGGCTCTTTCGTTTCTGCCTCTATTAGGAGGTTTGATCACATTTACCGTGCTGATCATATTGAGCTCCTTGCCTTATGTGAAGGTTTGCGCTTGGGTTCGTCTTTAGGTAATTCCCAGCTCGCCTTTGAAAGTGACTCCCTCTCAACTGTTACCACTGTCTTATCGAAGACCACTGATTCATCCTCCCTTGGCCACCTATTTGAGGACGCCAAGTTTTATCTAAATCATTTAAATGGAGCAACTTTGGCTCATGTATCTCGCCACTGTAATGATGTTGCTCATCGCTTGGCTAAATTTTCTCTCTCTGTTGATGGTTTTGTCGTTTGGCATGAGTGGCCTCCTGGATTTATTCAGGACTCTCTCATCCATGATTGTAATCTGCTTTAATCCCTTTTATCAAAATGCCGTTCTTTTCAACAAAAAAAAAGTGTCGGCCAATCAACTGTGGAGGCAACCCGAATAGGGTGAATTCGGGTCGGGTTTTACTCGGATAGTAACTCTCCTCCGACAAAACGAACGCTTTAACATAACCGACTCAAAGAATAAAACGATGCAAAAACGAACAGCGAGACCATCTCCATCTCCATCTCCAGCTACAATAAATGGGAGTCTGTTTTCACTTCACTGGTACAGCTCACAAGACGAGTTTTTTTCCGTTTTAATTCCGCCATAATCAGACACTCTAAACGGCAACGTTTTTTTGCCATAAATGGGCAACTCCCACGGCCACCGTAAACGCCGTAACGGCCCCGTCTCCAGTGGAACGGACAATTCGGGCTTTAAATACGGTCCGTCGGATCAATCAGCCCAAATCCCGAGCTCGTCAGCTAAGAAGACCAGCATGGTGGCCTTGCCGTACGCTCATGTCGATGCGAGCTTGCGAGCCCTCGCTGCTCAGGCCGAAGGCTTCGGCCGCCTCGCAATTGGTGGCCTCCGCGGTGCCCTTTACCACGTCACCACTCTAGCTGGTACGCTTTTTGATCGAATTCCGAACTAAATGTGTGTTCTTGCTTAATTGTAGTTTCAATTGCTGCCATCCGCTTTGTAAATGTGTTTGCTTTGGGTTTTGCTTGTTTAATTGGTAGTTTTAGTGTTTTGTTTGGAATCTTTTGAAGTAAACTTGCTTATGGAGCTTGGAATAGTGGAAATGATTTAGATGATTAAGTTGGAGCAAATTTTCCAAAGGATTTGTCAATTTAAATGCTTGTGTACCCATGATTGAGTTTGGAGCTAATTTGTCAATAATTTAATGACGTCTGTTGCAGCTTTTTGATCTATTGAGATCTTCATCTGAGATGGATAGTGTAGAGTTATTGTGAAGCTTGAACAATGAACCATATTCATTGCTTGTTGGAAGGTTAAATTTTTATTATTGTTCTTTATTTGATTGTAGATGATGGTCCTGGGTCACTTAGGGACGGATGTCGTAAGAAAGAACCACTTTGGATTGTCTTTGAAATTTCAGGCACTATCCATCTCTCATCTTACTTGAATGTGTCATCGTATAAGACTATAGATGGCCGGGGTCAGAGGATTAAACTTACAGGGAAGGGGTTGAGGCTGAAGGAATGTGAGCATGTGATTGTATGCAATTTAGAGTTTGAAGGTGGTAGAGGGCCAGATGTTGATGGCATTCAAATAAAACCCAATTCCAAGCACATATGGATAGATCGGTGCAGCCTTCGTGATTATGATGACGGGCTTATAGATATCACCAGGGGAAGCACAGATATTACAATTTCGAGGTGAAGTGAATCTCCCAACTTGGAATTTCACCCTTTTTACTTTTGTAGTATTTAAGTTCTTTGTTTAACTATTATGCAGGTGCCATTTTTCACAGCATGATAAGACAATGCTAATTGGATCAGACCCCTCTCATATTGATGACAGATGCATCCGGGTTACCATTCACCACTGTTTTTTCGATGGGACCCGACAGCGGCATCCTCGTGTTAGATTTGCGAAAGTACATCTATATAACAATTACACCCGAAACTGGGGCATATATGCTGTTTGTGCCAGTGTAGAATCACAGGTGATGATGCTACTACCAATGGCTATTATATATTGCTTAAATACTCTTTAAAGTTTTCCAAGGATTTTATCCTAGGCGAGGTTAATATGTTATCATTATGCTTCCACTCCAGATATTCTCTGAATGCAATATATATGAAGCGGGACAGAAGAAAGTGGCATTTAAGTACCTTACGGAGAAGGTGTGTCCCTTTTTCATTTTCATTTACCAATTACATGACTTCAAGATTTCTGACTTGTACAATTCTGCAGTAAAGGTTTAGTATTTGACATATTAGAAGCTGATATAGAAATATTGTACATTAGTATCCGGAATTCCAACTGCCATACACCCTCCTAGAATAGTAGAGGCTGATCTCAAATTGAAAAGACAAAGGTGAGATGATTTTGGGAGAAATGCTAGAGGATTCTTAGATACTGGGAAATTCTTTTGCCTAAATGTGCATTGGACATGGAAATCACTAATGAGGAACAGACCATGCTTATCGAGTAAAATGACGATAGCTAGTGCTGGGGCTAGCCGTATGTTGCAGTCATAGATGACATGCACAAGTAGTTTTGAATTCAGAGAGGAAAGTTGGTTGGATGTGGTCAGATGATATGCAAAAGCAATTTTGAATTCACAGAATAAAGTTTGTTGGAATGAAGCATACGCTTGAGTAACCCCATAAATTCTGTTACCCTGCTTTCGTTTCTTTAGTTAGGTACTGAATGCTGAGTGGATTTTGTTCAAGAACCATTTAGCATGAAAGCATATTATTGTAGTAGAATGTGAAAGTTGAAATATTGTAGTAGACTTTTTTGGGCAAATGAAAACTACATCAATTCATCCAATAGAGGCCGTTGAAATGTATTCTGCATATGTGAGTAACTTATTAATTATGATGGATTTTCTACAGGCAGCGGACAAGGAGGTGGCAATGACTGGCCACATTAAGTCTGAAGGGGACTTATTTATAACTGGAACTCAAGCTGGATTAACGCCCGTGGGTGTCGAACACAGCATGTTTCATCCTAGCCAACACTATCAGACACATACGGTAGGACCTCCCACTGATGATCTTAAACATGTTCTCCAACATTGTACAGGATGGCAGTCTGTTCCACGGCCAGCTGATCAGACGGGAGTGGCATAGTAGCCTCATTACCCAAGTTTTATTTCATCTTCAATTTTAGTCCTCTGTCTTATATTTTATAGTCTACCCAATATCTTTGTTGTGTGTAAAATAAATAAAATTTACCGGTCTTTTATTATTTTATTATCAATAGCAGAGATGAATATGTGCCGTCAAGAGAAGTGATTATAGAATACTACGATAGTATGGTCATGTGGTGCATCTTATACAAGTGTTATAATATGGTGGATGACATGATTTATGACATATTTAAGGATAGTTTTGTTTGAGGTCCTGCATCAGTTTATTTTGTCAAATATTGGGTCATATGCTCTTGGAAATTTTCGACACAACTTCATGGAAATATTGATGCGTGGCCACAATATTAATGTCAATTATGAAGGCCAAGGTATTTTCTTATTAGGGAAACGTACGTCGTATGGTGTTGTTTAAAAGTTTATATATGATATGATTTTTTAACAATCTAGTTCTGTTTACAAATCATGAATAGAAACATCCATTTGACCAAAAGAAAAATGCCAAATCAAATCAACAGCAGTTTTAAGTTGACTCTGTTTTTGTTTGGAGAAAACAGAAATGTCTGCCTTCATTTCAACTATGAGATTTTTCAACTCCCAATATGTCGTTTTTTTAAAAACTCAAGGCTGCAAAAGAGTGTGAGAGCCAGGACAGGACAGATGAATGAACCAAGTAGCTAAACTATAACAATGAAAGAATTATATTCGTCGCACGCCATCTCTTCTCAGAAGATTCTGTGTTTATATGTTTTTGTCAAGACTCCAAAGTTTTTCAGCATTTCTCATAATTAGTGGTTGAGGTTTTTCTCCTACTTAATTAATTACTATTTAAAACTAATTGACTCTCATGCAACAACGGGGATATCATTTTTTGCTATCTCAGCCAATAACGCAACGACGCCGTGATAACTTTTTCATACGCTATCATTAGACGTTTGTTGTATTTAAAGAATAACAACGTTATTCTGCTATGCGTAAGTTTTTGGTAATTGAGGACACAAATACAATGTTACACAGCAGCTTACTCAGATGTGTTTACTCATATTCGATGAAAGGCTAATGAAGTTGCTCATCGTCTTACTCGTTTTGCTATTAATGAAGGTGATAGTTAACCAGTTCAAATAACTATCCGAGATCCTGTATGCAAATATAATCTCTCTCAATATCGTTTGTATCTTTTATTAAAAAAAACTAATTGAGGCTTTAACAAAATCTATCAGCTACCAACAACCATATCTTTCGTATGGTCCACATATTCCTTTGACAAAAAAAATGTATGCATTTTTCCTTTTGCCGGTGATGAATTCCATACATCGTTTCAACATTTAAACCCAAGGAAGTAGGGGGGCCAGCCTTTTGGGGGTCACAATCAAAGTGAAGTTCCATCAACCAATTTATGAGAACCCCACGGTTGGCCTGGTAAACTATGATTTTCATTAAGCTAAATGGATTACAATAATAAAGAGTGAATTTAAGACGAATTATAATATGGACGTCTTAGATACGGCGCTTTGACCCACGCAAAATGTATAAGCTTAATAAATACTTAGTTTACAAGTAATTGCGTATTTATTATATTGATCAAGGAATGTGTCGTGGAGTTTGTTCGTTATAAAAAGAAAAATGTCAAGGGAATGTATATGAACATATGGGGCAAAATTTCAATTTACAGAAATACAGGGGTGATCGTATAAGTACAAGTAACAGAGTCTTTCAAAAAGTCGTTACACAACTAACTTATTCCAACTGTCCGACGTACAAACAAAAACCGGCGACTAAATTCAAAAAAGTCGCCGCAAAACACCTCAGAGGTAACTCTAAAGTTTCAATGAACTCCGCGGATGGGACGACGAATACTGCGACGAACCATCCGAGTCCATGGTCCCCAAAAACAGGTCTGAAAAGTGATTTTCAACATCTTCAGGGGCAAATCTGACATACAACCCCACGTTTCTCCCGCCCCCAACCGTCAGCCTATGGGCGTCGTAAAACTCCCTGTAAACCGACACCAGCTTTTTCGCTATGGACACCTTCATCTCGTCTCGGAGTTTCCGGTCCGGTACGACACTTGTCCTCTGTTTGCGATGCGCTTCCTCGAAGCTGAAATTGAAGTTTCGGAAGATCAGTCTCGCTTCCTCCGGAGAAATCTCGGCCGTCGGATTTTCGGGCAATGAAGCGAAAACTCTCCCCCACGCCAACCCCTCGTAGTTTTCTGCGAATTGCCTCACCTTTCGTTCGTGCTTCGATATCCAGTCCTCGCCGAGAAGGTACTGGAGATTCGATGTACGGACTTTCGAGATCATGTGCTGGAGATTGTTCGCTAAGAAGAGGTACGAGAGCGAAACGTCCTTGTAGTGCTTTGCCTTGTCGTCGAGCTTGCAGAGGAGGACGAGTAGGAGCCAGGCCATGCGGAGGGAGATCACCGGCGCCTGACCGTCTTCAGAGTGGGGGCTGTCGAAGTACGATTCTGGAAGCGACGATTTCGCCGGCGGAGGCCAGTCGGTGACTATGTCGACGAGGACGTTGCTGTAGTCGGTAAGGAGAGAGAGGTAATTCATCACGCGGAGAGTGAGATCGTGGACGCCGCCGCCGGGAGAGACCGATTTCGACGAGTCTTTCTGGATCGTCGACTCAAAATCGGCGAGCATTGATCTGACCGACTCGCTGAGTTTAATGAGCGAGTTGAGCGCCTGAGATCGGACGGCAGCGGTGGACTCGAACGAGAAGATGGAGTCGATCTCTGGCCAGCGCTCGGAGATCGAAGTGTACATATCGAGAAGACGAAACACTTCTAGAGACGACGAGCTTTTCTTGCTCTTGGCGACGAGAACTTGAGGGAAGCCGAAGAGTAAAGTCGCGGCTTCACGAGATATGTGCGTGAAGCAAGACTCTCTGATGGAGGCGGAGGATGCGAACACGTGATCGCACAGGATTCGCTCTCCGTTGAAGAGCGTGGAGATTGACATCTTCACCGCATTCAACCAGCTCCTGATTCTCAGATCCAGAACCTCCCTGTCCATCTTGTGTATCTGCGAAGAGCTCAATCTCTCAACTCCTAGCTTGTACATTCCCTCGTCGATGATCGATTTTCTGATAATCTTGTAGATGTGAACGCACTCTTTGGCGTAGCCGGAGGAGATCATACACTCGGCTATGGATTTCAAGTCGGCCATGGCGACCGACGAGACGTCCTCGACTTCGGAGATGGATTCTCCGGCGAATCGCACTTCGTCGTCTGTGGTGGCGCCGCTGTCGTCGTAATCGGAGGTGCTGGACCGGGCAGACGTGACGGAGGATCTGGACCGGGTCGAGACCGATTCCGGGTCTAAATGGGCACGGTTCATGGATAGGATCTGGTAGAACTCTTTCTGCAGCCGCTTCATTGCGATCTCCATGAGGCTCTGCGCGTGGACGATTTTCTCGGAGGTGGGGTCCTCCGAGACGAGGAAGTGCATGGCCTTCTGGAGCTCCGTCACGCACATGATAAACTGCTGCGCTTCCTTTTTGCTCTCGTAGAAGAGAGAGGTGACCTTGGCGTATGTCGATGTCTCCGGGTTCCACTTCATGACCAAAACGGCGGCGTTTCCAATGATATCCTCGATCATTGCGTCGGTGAAGTTCGTTACGGGGACACGCCGTGGGGTTGGGAATGAGACGGAGGAGGGTCTAGAAGGGGAAGAAGAGTAGGCGGCGAACGACGGCGATTTGGAGTGAAAGCACAGGCTCCTCATTCCTTTTCTTGGCATTTTCAATTTAAAGATAATTAGTACTGGATTGGATTGGCTTAGATAAGATTTTCTCTCAGGTCTGAGCTCTCTACTTTCTGTTTGTTTCTCGAGAAAATTGGTGGCTATGTTGTTGTGTGTGGGATTTGGAGGGAGATGATTTGGTTTTTTGGTTGGGACTGGTGAGTGGGGAGGGGGTATATATAGAGACGGAGATGGAGGAACGACACCGTTGCTTGGAGAAGGAGAACGTGAGTTTTGACTTTAAAACTGGTGGTGAGAGTCATATAAAAAGAAGGCACGTATTTGACCGTGACGCGTTCCATTGACAAATTAAACCACAATTTCAGACTGAGCAAAGGATGTAGCTTAGCCTGCTCGGTCGCAATAAGACACAAATTATTCAAATAAATCAGGAGAGAGCCAACGAACGGTACAAGTTAAACATAACATTATATTAATTAAGAAAAAGAATCAGTAATTAATGTTTGCTTTTTGTTTGTTTGTCTGCTTAATTAACAAGAAAAGTAATATAAAATTTATTATCTTACTAGTTTAGTGTGGCTGACCCTGAGTTTTGGGGAGGGGGGGTGTTTAGTGGGGTAGTTAATGTTGAAAAAGGAACCTTTAGTATCACTCACATACATATGGAACGTAAGCGAATATATCATATGGGTACTTAATCTGTATAAGGCATGACGTTTTCTCCAAAATAATGAAAAGGAAGAAAATAGTGAATTGGAAGTGCATAAAATTCAAAACTTAAGAATAAGCTCAGAAAGTTTGTGGAGGACGAAACAAAAAGACCAACTAATTTGAAAGAGAAAAGCGACATGACTTATGAAGCAATCAATCTATCTTGAGTTGGATTCCTCTAGACCTTTTGGTGTGCTCCCAAGTGGTTTTGAGTTTAAGTTCTCATGGTATCCGTGTGTGTGAGTTATTCCCTTTCTTTCCTAACTTTGCATTGACGGAACTAGGTAGAGGGTTACCATGGGCTCTATCCCAGGTAGCCTTTTTTAAAATTAAAGTATATTACATGTATTTTAATGTTATTCACCGACAAAAGTTTAGTAGCCCACTCAAATGTAGGGCTCGTTTGAGACTGCTTCTCTATGAAGTACTTCTGCTCATAAGCGTTTTTATTATAAAAATATTGAATTTTCATGAAAAATTCAAGTGCTTCATAGAAAAGTACTTGGGAGTACTTCATGAGGAAGCACATAACATGTGTTTCTTCAGGAAGTGTTTCTATGACCCAAAATCGCTTTTAAACTGTTTTGCTAACCGATGTCAGAAGCACTTTTAATTGTTAGAAAGCGCTTTTAGCCATTCCAGAAGCACTCCCATACATATGGGACGTAAGTGAATATATCATATGGGTACTTAATCTGTATAAGGCATGACGTTTTCTCCAAAATAATGAAAAGGAAGAAAATAGTGAATTGGAAGTGCATAAAATTCGAGGAAAGTCTGATACGTATCATTATTCCGTAATTTCAGGCAAATTCAAAACTTAAGAATAAGCTCAGAAAGTTTGTGGAGGACGAAACCAAAAGACCAAATAATTTGAAAGAGAAAAGCGACATGACTTATGAAGCAATGAATCTATCTTGAGTTGGATTGGTCTAGACCTTTTAGTGTGCTTTTTGGTGTGCTCCCAAGTGGTTCTGAGTTTAAGTCCTCATTGTATTTTAATGTTATTCATCCCACAAAAACTTAGTTGCCTACTCAAATGTAGCCTAGTAACCATTGTTCACTCAACTTTATAGACCTATAATCATCTTATATTTAATTTATTTGTTCAATTAAAAAACGTAATCTCTTAATAAACACTCTTGATTTAAACTCTCTACCTTTTACTATTGTATATTTTTATTTCTATAAAACTATAGAAACATTAAGTACCCCCAAAAAAAAGGTTGTTAGATTTTAAGCTAATAACTTTAGCTAGCCAATCCATTGAAAATTTTCTAGTTCCAACTTTGGCTAAAAAAACAAAACTAAACTAAGTACAAACTTAATTAAAAGAAGCACGCCATTTGAGCACGCTCCTTTTCGAACTCTCATTGTGAATGTAAGTCCTTACAAACATATGCTCCTTCTCGAATGTTTGGAAAACATTTTTCTCGCGAGACATAAAGCGTATGTTATGCCATGGAAGGTTGAAATAATCTGCTTTTAATCATTAAATGAGATTAGTCTTCAGAATTATAATTAGTTAATAATTCCCACTTTATACCATCTTATAAACTATGGTGGATGCCGTGGAATGGGATCCAAAATAATATTGCTAGGACAAGCAATCTTCCATGCCCATACGTCATCTCCAATATGTAATTTATTTCTTTGACACTAGCATTCCTAGTTGCATCATTATTTCGAATCCCATGGTCAAGAATAATTTTTGTATGGTATGGATACACCAACCTACAGTGTCATCCAATACACACGAGAAATGTGAAAATATTCTTCAATACATATAGAACATAAAAATAAAATATTTTCACATATTCCATGTGCATTGAATGGTACACCAACTAACTGGTGTACTCGGAAAATACAAAAATTTCTCCGTGGCCGAGTAGTATTATTTGGACAAAAATAACCAAGTCGGTCTTGGTAATTATTATTATGATGGACTTCCACAAATCAATGATCACTAAAATTGAAATTTTAATTTAATAGACAAGTCATACACATAATAAATATATGTATAGGTTCACTTTTTTTTTTCATAGTCAAGTTTTGTTCAACCCATGAAAAGCGCGGGTGCATCTGTTGCAAGTTGCAGCTATCCAACAAAATTAAACAGAAAATAAATCTGAATAAAATAAACAATAAATAGAAACTTCTATATGAAGAATAATTCTCATCCAGCACGTGGTGATTATGCATCATGCACACACACAATCAGTTAATTATATACTTTAATATTATATACATTCTTATTATGAAATAAAAATTAATTTACGTGGACTGACATTAATTGGCATATATATGACAATAATTTTCATAATTTTTGGTTTGTTATTCTCCGGTCATACGCGATTTCATGTCATGACATGCATGCAATGTTGCGTTTTTTGTATCCAGTGGTGTCGTTTGGCTCCTAATAATGTCCGTACAATGCATGGATCAAAGTGATTGATCACTAACCACAAGGTATGGTGCGGTTGACAAACTATCACCTTCAGTTGGGGAGCTACCTGGTGCCTCAATGGCAGGGGTTCGAAATTTGTTGGAAGCACTTTGTGGCCAGGAGTAAGCCGAACCCCGAATGAGGATTAATTTCATCCTTCGAATGTGGGGACACATCGTGGTATTTACCCAAAAAAGTGATTGATCACTGCAAGTCTAATGAAGTTGATAATTATTCCTTTATTTCCATGTGATACAAGAAGATGTATACATCATCCAACGGTGAATATTTACCAATTATTATTGCTGATTTCCATTATGTACGGATTCTAGACGATCGAAAAGCAAATTTAATTTAATTTAATTAGGATTAAAGCACATGGTTTACAAATAACTCGTTTGTATTTGGCTGCATATGAATTTTATAATTGGAGAGAAACGAACAAATATTTGGGACATAAGTTCAGTTGGGGAAGCGGGGGAATCACCAGTGGATTAATTAAGGTAAAGAGTATACGCGTATTGCATGCAATTTTAGAAAATAATAATAATTAAGATTTGGTATCCTAAGAAGATCTAGGGCTTGAAGGAGAGGAGAGAGTCTCACCGCGTGCTTTGAGTGATTTGTAAAGACTACATGGATCTTATACAAATTAGTTTATTTTTGTAACTCTTGGCTTAATGTATGTATCAGATAGAATCAAGCCGGATATTTTTATTTATTATCATCTACTCGTTCTAATTTAGTGGTATTTTTCTTCCATATAGTAGTGAGAAAAAAAACTTGCTTTGATATATAGAGTACCTATACATATAATTATACTAAGGGCCAGTTTGGCATTGTTGTGCTGTGAAAATAATCGTTGTCAGATTTGCTGTCAGAGAAATCAGTTGTGAGAGAAAGAAGTTTGGCGTTTGGTAAACTTTTTGTTAAAAGTGTTATTGGTACTAATTCCCGCATAATCATTAAACCCAGCGACTCTTTGAAACTAATTCCTGAATAATCGAGAAAATGAAAGCACCTCATTACCGCTTTCCTTATAGCTTTCTTTCACAACAATTTTTAATAATAAGTGATTTTTATAGTTTACCAAACAGTGAACTTTCCAAAATTTTTAAAAATCACTTATCACCCCAAATAAGCAATGCCAAACTGGCATTAAGCTATAGAAATCTTTCTTGGTCTATTAAGTTTTTTGGGGGCCTGAGACTAAATTAATCTAAGCTCATGGAATATAACCCAATCTAATATCAAAATATTCATTCTAGAAAGACAAGCACAACGGTAGGGGAGTGATAAGTAATCTTTAATCAGTCCTAACACATTTGATAATCTAAATCTTTCTTAATTTAGATAATTAGAAGGACGGGAGTCGAAGTCTTCCCTTTTTTAAGAAAAAAGCCGTAGATTATTTGATTTTCTGTGGCATGCCCCCATCTCAATCTCTGAATGTTGAAACTTCTTTCCTTTGCTGGTATTGTGACAGATGGAAAGAAACCGTTGATCACCATGACTGACTTGGTGAGAGTCTCCTTGGTATTGTGACGCGTCCGTTTGTGTTTGACTGACTTGGGGAGAGTCTCCAAATATTTTGCCTCAGTTTAATTTGCATATGAACTCAAAGCGGTAGAAATCGGCTGTCCGATATTAAATTTTTGTGGACTGAAATATATGCATGGGGTCTTTCCCTGGAAAAAGAAGAAAATAAATTAAACGCGTCACTTGCATATGTTGTTGAATTTTCAGACGTCATCGTATAGTTTTAAGCTAGGTCTTTTTAGACGGCTTGATGTGCCAATGTCATTAAAGAAATTAACGGCTAAGTCTTTCAACGCGCATATGCAATGCAAGTTCCTTATATTTGTATCATTGTAATTAATTAACCCTAATTATAAGCCTTTGTGTGAAAGGCAAAGTGAAACAATGAAGGATTTTGCTGTTGGATTGTAAACATCAAAATATTTATAATTTATAAACTGAAACCTAGGCATTGCTTCTTTGATTAGATAGTGTTTATTCATATCGATACCCTTCACATTTGGTTGTTAAATTTTTTGAGCTACACTTACAAATTACACCCCCTCAGGTTGGAGTCATTTTCAACAAAGGGGCATGACTTTTTAACCGTTTTCACATTGTTACTCAAAGTTTTATAATGTTATCTATTTGGCATTTCTCGTGTCTGATTGTCTGTTCTTTCGTTGTCTTTAGACTAAGTGCGGGGCCTACTTCTGAAAAACAATGAATCATCTCTTTAAGGGAAAATTCAGAATAAACTTTTTTGACAATATCGATGCACATATATTTATTCTACGGGTATTGTAGAAAAGAATCGATGATATAGCTAATTCATAGTGGCGGAGCCCCGTAAGGACCAGAGGGGTCCCAGGTCCCTACTCAACTCTTTCTCTCTCTTCCAAGCCATTTCACTCTCCTTTTCTCTCTCTTTGTGTGTAAATTATTTAATATTGTGTGTATGAATTGAATTGAATATTGAACAAGGATACAAGGGTTTTATATATACAACAATCATAACTTGATGTGTGAAAGCTATAATTTAAAGCTTATTTCTTGATTTTTACTTTAGGCTATATTGGTTCAGGGGTCTGACAATGATTTTCAAGAAGCTCTACAATAACTTGTAGTGTTTATACTCTCATTTCCTTTATTTTTATATTTTGTAAAATGACCCCCTCTAACCTCAATTCCTGGCTCCGCCACTGCTAATTCAACGGGCTAGATACATCGATTATAGGTGGTTAATTGAAATCTATTCTGCAATCTTGGACAAAATGATGCACAGTATATGGTCATTCGTAGCAGAAGAAAGAGGGTGTTGAAGATAAATGGAGGAGAAAAGTGGTAGCTATATACTTAATTTACGCTTTCATATATAGGATGGCCAACAAAGTCTAAGATCATAGTATATTATCAACCACCGCACACCACAAACTGCTATTTTTATTTTTTTTTGGGGTCAATTCACACACTGCTATTAAGCGATGGATACATGTCAAATATCAGTTGTGAACGTGTGGCGTTAAACTAGGCGTGCCATGTATTTGTAGTTTGAATGCAGAGCTCCTCCCCAGAGAAAGTCTCGACATGCACGCAAGGGAATGTTGCAACTTGCATGCATGTACTTGACATTCTGGACAGCAAGTAATTAACAAGCTAGACCAACTTCATACCATGCACGAGATTAAGTAACTAATGCTTAATTAACTCATAATGGCCGCGGTTGAACTAATGTTCAAAAATCTTTGTTTCGCAAACTTATAAATGCTGGTACTTAATTTATCAAATTAGACAGAGTAATGTAACTCATAATAAATGGTTTGAACTCAACTCTATAATATAGTCCAAATCGAACTATGAAACAAGATCAATATACATAAATACCTGAGTTTTACCAAAAATCAAAAGCTGCACATAAACTTTTTTTAAAAACTGTTAAATTTTGGCGGTCAATTATAGAAAAGAATTGTCTATGTGTGAATGAGCTATTGCAAGAATTTGAAACCAACAACTCAATTAGTTTCGCTTTCTTAAGATTTGAAGTAATGAATTGTTTTGATAAGTTTTCCCTTTCTTCGACCGTTTAAACTCTCTCATCCGTACACGTAAATCAAAAGTGGTACATAATATTGAAATTTGTGATGAATAATTTGGATTCGATGGCGATGTGATATGGAAATTTGTGATGAATAATTTGGATTCGCTGGCGATGTGATTGAAACTTTTGATGTGCGCTTGTCAGCGCAATTCAACATAAAATTGAATTTCAGTTCCCAACAATTTTGAATTTTTGTCACATTCTTCTCATCAAATGTGTATATACGGCCATTTTCAACACTGATATGCTCTAATCATACATAATCTGATATTAATTATAAATAAAAAAATTAATGCATTCAGACTTGATTTCACTTAATCAATTATCATCGTTATAAATTCAATAATACAATATAGATTTTACCCGCGAAAACTGTCACGATCCCGTGGTTATTATTATTATTTTTTTATGAGTACTCAATCTTGAATCTACCATTATATTTGAGGGAAAGGGGACCAATAATTTGAATAATTAGTTTACCCTCTTAAGCAGTTTCACATCTTATTCACGTAATCTTTTGGACGGCAATTTGGATGAAATTGCGTCAAATTTAATGATATGTGCAAAATTGACCATCCATAAAGAAGAGTGCTAAATTGACGAAAATAATAATTAGACCAACTATCGTGATAGTTTATAATTAGGTCAACATACGGGCGGTGCCTACCATGGATTCTCCATTAATGAATTAATGTGTGCATCTTACACACTTACGTGCAATTAAAATCATTCATACTGATACCAGTCTCTATTGGCCTATGGGACCATATGGAGGATGTGGTCACCGTGAGAGCTTTAAATATGAGATGGTTCTCGATTTAAGCAGACAGTTGTTGTGAAAAGTAAGAATGTGGATTGGTCCTCTTCACATACTAATTAATACATGCATATTCCGAGTATGATCTTGAGATTTTGACAACGCCAAGAAATTCAACAAAATTTATAAATTAAAGATAGAGATGGAGTTGAGAAATTTCCTGAAACCTCAATCGTGCACGGCATACACAACCTTATTAGCCGAGATCGATTATGCAGTTGATGAAATCCCAAAACGAAATGGAGTTGGCTAGTTGCTACTTGGGTTTTCAAGCTTTAGAAAACCGAGAGCTTAGGTAATAACGCTTAAGTTAAGAAGAACAATCAACTCGGTATTAGGTGCACTTCTAGACCTGATCAGATCTAAACGTATAAAATAGTTAAAAGCTACCAAGCTAACAACTTGACCGCATAGCGCAGTGGATTAGCGCGTTTGACTTCGGATCAAAAGGTCGTGGGTTCGACTCCCACTGTGGTCGCAATTCTTTTTATCATATTTTTTTTGTCCTCCCTTTTGGACCCAATGCAATCAAACAAGGAAAGTTTGTCTCCTTGTTGGGCTCCGATTTAAATTCCATTTTATCTAATGGGCCTTCAATGTGTCCCCTTCCCGATTTTGTGGAAGGCCCATCCTCTCATGTTTGGTATTGGTGCAATTCAAACAAATTTGTTTGTTTTTATGGGAGCGTTATATTGTAGAATGAACAATTGAAATACATAGCTCATCATACTTTCATCAACAACAATATGCATATTATCCCTCATATCTAATGATTTAACATGTAATTAATTCAACTAAATTATGCATGAAGCACTTTTATTCTTAAGTGTTTTATGTGAAGCATGGCTAAATATTTATTAAAAATTCAAGTACTTTATGAAAAATCACTTGAAATGTGCTTGATAAAAAATCACCCTAAATGCTTATCTTAAAAATGTGTTTTTATGGCCAGTGAGTATTTACCTCTGTTGTTGAGGTCTTTGTTTGCAAACCTCATGACACCAATTTGAATTCCCCTTGTGGGTGCCTCTTCTTTTTAGAATAGAATTCCCCCCTCTCCTTAGAATAGAATATCGATCGAATAAAAAAATAATAATTTTATGATCCACACACTGCGTTTGTATTAATACTTATCTAAAAAAGCATTGCGTTTTTTTATAATCCAAAGGTACTTTCGAGTTTTTCTCCTTAAAATGTAGTATTGTGACTTGAAAAGTTCCACTACACACTCGCAAACTAGACCGTACCATAAAATTGTCACACCAAAACGCGCGTTCGGTGAAGCGGGTCCAGTCCAAGCAAATCCCTTCCCTTCCTAATTACACAAAGCAAACCCCGATCTCATCATCATCATTTACAACGTAATCATATTTATTTCCCCGTAAGTTAACCGCTTCTTCTTCTTCTTCAGAAACAGACCTTCCAACCTCATCACCATGATTTGATTGAATAATTGCACCACCCACAATCAAATTTAGAGTCAGCACACTGTTTCACTACCTTCTTCAACCTTCAACAACAACAACCACCCATTTCTCAGCTCCACCTGAAAGTCTCTGTCTTATTCTCAAAACCCAAACAAAAAGAAGAAGTGACAGAGAGGACAATCCCAATCTCAATCTCAATTTCTCAAGCATGAAGCAATTGCACAAGCAAGCGAGCGTGAATCAAAGGAGAGATGAAGAGATCCCATCAAACCTAGCCTCAACCTACTCTCCCAAGGCTCTCAAGCACCCTCGATCTCTCCCCAGATCCATCAACTACCTCTTCAAAGAACAGAGGCTCCTCTTCATCCTCGTCGGCATTCTCATCGGCTCCACCTTCTTCATCCTCCAGCCCACCCTCTACCGCCTCGGCCCATCTGACCCCAACAACCCCACCACCTCCATCTCCAGATCCTTCTCCACCACCCATGACCTCGTCTCCAAGCCCATCCATGCCAAGGTGGGTCGGGTCCCCGTCGGGCTCGGCAGGCGGAGGCTCCGAATTGTCGTCACCGGCGGTGCTGGGTTCGTTGGGTCTCATCTTGTTGACAAGCTCCTTGACAGAGGCAACGATGTGATTGTGATTGATAATTTCTTTACCGGGAGGAAGGATAATCTGGCGCACCATTTTGGGAACCCGAGGTTCGAGCTCATTAGGCACGACGTCGTTGAGCCGATTCTGCTGGAGGTGGATCAGATCTACCACTTGGCCTGCCCTGCCTCCCCTGTTCATTATAAGTATAACCCAGTCAAGACCATTATATCCTTTTTATTCAATCATGTTCGTTCTTAGTGTTTATGATCACTCTTTCTTTATGGTTTTGATTGAATTTTGGCATTTGGGTTGTTTTTGTTTAGTTTTGTTTGCTTTTTTGGGTTGAATTTTGAAAAAAATAAAGGATTTTGAGGTCCTTGACTGTGATTACAAGACCAATGTGATGGGTACTCTTAATATGTTGGGACTTGCCAAGCGAATTGGGGCAAGGTTTTTGCTCACCAGTACGAGTGAGGTGTATGGAGACCCCCTGGAGCATCCTCAGAAGGAGACTTACTGGGGAAATGTAAATCCTATAGGTGTGTTTATATGTTAGATGTTTATGTCTATAAAATGTTTGTGTATAATGCATTTTGTTGCTTGCTTAACATGTTTATATATATATTTGTCTCTGTGTGTATGCTTGAAAATGAGCAGGTGAGAGGAGCTGCTATGATGAAGGAAAGAGGACAGCTGAGA
Source organism: Prunus padus (assembly GCA_024362665.1). Taxonomy (NCBI): domain Eukaryota; kingdom Viridiplantae; phylum Streptophyta; class Magnoliopsida; order Rosales; family Rosaceae; genus Prunus; species Prunus padus. The sequence goes on from JANFAM010000015.1 coordinate 23,254,874, forward strand.
CATTGGCAATGGATTATCATCGAGGTGCAGATGTCGAGGTAACTGAAACATTGGTTCTGATATGCAGTTGTAAATGTGCTATCGTGGAATCCATAATTTGATGCCTGGATTGATAGGCATGCAGATGTAAAATGTTAACGTCATTCTTTAAAATGGCAGTAAGACCATGTAGGATTAGTTTAATCTTGAGAAACTGCATGATATCTTCAATTTAGTGGCACCTGTCCTCCATTTTTTCCCTTATAGGTACATTAGACTTTGGGCGATCTGGTCAGTTTTATTTATTTATCTTTACATAATCTTCTATAGTCATTTTTTCCCCAGCAAACTATTCTGCTTTATACTTTAGTTGTCATTTTAAATGTTGATTCAATGGACCTTTTAAATATGCCATAGTACCTTTTAGATATGCCATAGTTTTGAAGCTGCCAAGAATCTACACATGAAATTAGAAATTTGTAAAATTAGGGGTTGCAAGTAGCCAAGTGAAATTTATTACTTGGGGGCTTTCCTTGTATGGTTGCTTGAACTTTATGGTAATGCCCAATTTTCACACTAGCCAAGTGAATTTTGTTATTTGGGCCTTGTATAGTTGTTTGAACTTTCTAGTAGTGCCAATGGTCATCCTTGACCTGTTTCATTTTTAATTGATCCTTGGCTCTGAGGTATACAAGTCATTGTTTTTCCAGGCTTGAATTTAGAACATTGTCTCATCCAACTGCTTTTGAAATCCTTTCCTATCATGGAGAAGCTATAACTACTGTAGTTCAAAGTAAGATAGGATTTGGTTTGGTTTCCACCATTACCTTGTCAGACTTACATAAGGCTTTCTGTTTTCAGGTCCGTATTGCTCGAATTTTCAACACTTATGGTCCACGTATGTGTTTGGATGATGGGCGTGTTGTCAGCAATTTTGTTGCTCAGGTTAATACTTAATACTACCTTTTTCTTTTAAAGTGGGTTTTAGATTTCTACTATTAATAACTCATGACTCTGGGATGTTTCCTAATGTGATTATCATTGTTGTGCTTTTCTAACTGTTTTGGGGCTACCTGTGTAGGCTATCCGCAGACAACCATTGACTGTGTACGGTGATGGTAAACAAACACGAAGCTTCCAATATGTCTCTGATTTGGTATGGTAGACTTTCTGCAGTTTCAATATGCAGTTCTTTCTTTGGAACTTTAGCACCTGCCATATTACTTATTCTGCATCTTTGCCACATTTTCTTCCGGGACCTTGAAATATTTACATTGTATACCTGGCACATTAGGTCTCATTATTGTCAGCCAATTCTAGAATCAATTAAACTTTAGAAGATGAACTGAAAGCCCATTATATCCTTTTTGTCTGCCTTTGAATTCTAAGGGGCTTTTGATTGAAACTGCTTTAATTAGTGAATTGATGTGGTGGATGATCTAATAACACTTTTTTTTAATGATAGGTCAATGGACTGGTAGCATTGATGGACGGCGAACATGTGGGGCCTTTCAACCTGGGTAATCCAGGGGAGTTCACCATGCTAGAGCTTGCTGAGGTTTGCCTTTTCCTCCTTACCATAATTTTAATGTTTTTCATACACTCCCTTTAGACATCAGAAAATGGTCCAAGGTGCTTGGACGGTAATTCTTTTAAATTTTTTGTAGTGATTTTGCTCCTTTTGATCCTTTTTTTGTCCCAATATCCAGAAGCTGATAAGAGTTTGATATTCTTGAGTGATTTTTATGCTTGCAAATGAAGAGCAATTCTACACTGGCATTCTCAAATTTTCGCTTTTTCCTGATGAACAGGTTGTCAAAGAAACAATTGATTCAAGTGCGACAATAGAATTCAGACCAAATACGGCTGATGATCCACATAAGAGGAAACCTGACATTAGCAAAGCAATGGAGCTATTGAACTGGGAGCCAAAAGTGTCCTTGAGGGAGGGACTGCCTCTTATGGTGAGCGATTTCCAGAATCGCATTTTAAACGAAGACGAAGGAAAAGCCATTAATTAAGAATGCGGAGAACCAGTATGTATAGTGTGAAGAATGACTGTATCTTATCGATTCGTTTATTATTGTCGTCCTTTTACATTACTTGGAAATTCAAGCAAAAAGCCACTGTAGGAAGATGTATCTGGTTATCCACGGTGCTTGTTTAGCACAACGTCTACAGTCATTAGATTTTGATGGCATTTTTTTAACCACCTTTTATGGTACACATTGTGGTGGTGCAAGGTTGTATCTTCATTTATTTTATTTTTTTGACAACTTTTTGGTATTTTGGAAGGAAAATCACCTCTCGCTTTTGGTGGGTGTGGTAAAGTTGATAACATTTGGCATGAAAGAAGAGGATGGTAACTGTTTTTGATGTTGACTTGTTTAGCAAGAATGACCATACTCCTTTGACTTCATCAAATTCTTTTATTTTAATTTCCTATACAACAAATGACTTGTAGCTTAAGGAGTGAAGAGCAATTACTCTTGTACTTGAGGTCGTGTGTTCGAATCCTCATTTTCCAATATAGCTTATATCAAAGAAAAAAAAATCTTATATATGAAACCCCTTTAATCCCAACGGCTTTGCCGACCTAAATTCAAGAAAGTTTTGTTTGTTGCCTTTTCTTATGATGGGTAGGTAAGGTTGGGATCATTGCATGCCCATGCATGGTTTGGTCACTTGGTCCCGGGACCATATATAGCTGCTACAAGGGAAAAGTTGCAAACCCCATCTCATCTTTTTGAGTGAATGAAAAGCTCTCTTCATACAGCACACATCTATAATTTTCTAATAAAGTTTTGACCGAACATAAAGCAAGAAAGCCTACCTTCTAACATCCCCACCATTTCCACCACCGTGCAACACAATAAAATGTGCCATTTGGAGGCCCTTTGTTTAAAGATAATGATATCTAAATATAATCTCAACTCCTTGAAGCTGCAGAAAACAGAGATAAAATTCTCACAAGTTTCACCGAAGACCTTTTTATGCTTCCACTTAAAAAAAGCCCCCACGTAAATATGGGTTAGGTTAATTAGTCAAAATGATATGCCCGCACAACACCTGAGTTCGATCTCCTTTCCATACATTTAGAGTAGTTTAGAATATATATTGCTTTGTCAAAAAAATAAAACCCCAATCTTTCAGAACATGGTGACAAACAAAGTGGTTTGAGTGTGGGAGAGACACTTGGTCAAGGTATAACACACAGTGAAAAAAAAAGCAAAAAAAGAAGGAAACGTTTAGAATTGGGACTCTGCATTGGTGAAAGTTCATGGTAGGCAGGGGATATAAAGGAAGAAAAGGAAAGGAGTAGATGAATGATGAAAGCCATTTTATTGAAGCATCCGATTCCATGACCAATTGCAAATGGTTTTGTGTCTCATCCCATCTTCACAAAAGAAAGAAAAATTCCAAAATGGCTTCTTTTTTATTTTCTTTGTTTTAATTTTTTAAAATAAAAAATCTGCTGGCAGCATTTATTCCATAGGAATCTAAATAATTGCATGATAAATATCATCTGGAAAGTAACATTTTTGGTAGTAGGTCCTTTTCCTTTAATTATTCATACATTTTTTGTATTTATTTTTATTTTTCTGTAATTTTAATTTCAATATGAAGTAGGAGAGGAACTGAGGAAGCCGTTGGGCTGTCTCTTCTGAGCTTATATCATTTCAAAAAACTGAACTCTCATGGGGACAAGCTGCTGCCAAGCATGAATAAATAGTGAATATAAATTTGTAGGCCATGCATGCCCAGCAGGATTTCATGTACTTGCAGGATGTGTTTGTATAGTAAATTAAATTTCCTACAGATATAATATATTTATGGATTTATATTATATAGTTTTTAAGGCCAAACGCATCCTAAGGAAATGTCACGGGTGCCTGCTCCACCCTTATCCAAGCCAAAAATATGCACCTGAGCCTGACCACCCATATGGTTATCAAATGCCCTAATTAAATAAGCATTTATATTGGTCTTAGTGCACCATCTGCAATATCTTATGCAGCCTTCTTAATTACTTGAAATAAATAAATATACCAAAATGAAGGAACACCCAAAAAAAAAAAAAATTTAGCTAATAACCAACACTCGTAATTTACTTCATCTAATAGGCCTAATACTAACTTTGAGTTGCCAACTCTCGTGTTCAAATCCCGATGACACCATAGTAGTGTATGTACTTAAAAAAAAACCAACTTCGAGTTTGAGGTGGATTTGAGCAAATTGGAGTAGATACTTTTTTTCTTGAGAGTTTTGAGGCTATATATGACTCAGTTTTAGGTCTAAATTGCATGTGTTTTCATAAGGAAATGATAGGTGAGAATGTTGAAAATTTATGACATTTAATATAACTGGAAAAGGAAATAAGGCACTTACTACACATCATTTTCATCCATTGAATCCACAGAAAAGTTAGCTGCAGATCATAAAGATGACTTTCTGGGTAGGCTGCTGTTGAGCTAAAAGCTTACCCCACTTTCATTTACCCTTGTACAATTTAATCCAGGAATACCATTATTGTGCAAAAGTAAATATTTTTTTTACCACAATCTCAACATCAAGTCCTCTGTACTTGTTCTGCCCCATGAACTGTGGTTGGTTAATGACAAACTAATAATGTTTGACTGTAAAAGTCCTATTTGGCAAATAGTCATTGGCATAGTAAGAATCAAAGTCCTGAAAATTTCACTCTGGATGAAAAACTCCATAATCTGCATCAATATTGTTTTTTGCGGTATATTATATAGTTAAACTATTTTTTTACTACATAATTTGCTTGGAATCTACAACCATATTATGATTCTTCAAAATCTCCCCCTTTATCTGCAAGAGTAAGCTTGAAGCTTAAAAGCAGAAATTAAACTACCATATCTTTAAAGCTCTCTCTCTCTCTCTCTCTCTCTCTGTGTTATCTGTCTGTCTTTCTCTCTCTCCCCTCTTTTATGCAGATTCTGTAAACCACTAGTTCCCCTGAGTCATCATTATCAAAATGAAGATGAAAGGCATAGATATCTTCTGTGCATCCCAAGCTTCAACAGCCATATGTTTGAGCATGGATCAAGCATCATCCTCCTCATCCTCATCAATCATTCAACTTGGTGGCAGAGCCATCGACCGCCACAACCCCATTATCAAAGATGCAAGAAGAAGCACGAGCACAAGAACTCTGCCCATTGCTCCATGCTCTTCTTCTCAGTCACCAATCAATCCCAAGGCTTACCATCAACTCCAAAAGAGCAAGAAGAAAAGCTCCTCCTCCTCCTCATCATCAAGACCAAGCACTGACCATCACCAAACCAAGAAGAAGATCTCCTCTTTTAGCTCCACAAAAGAAAATGACCAGAAGAGGAAGAGCAGTGCTTCTAATCCCAAGCCAGCTGATAATGTTAAGAAATTCTCCTCTGTTCCAAGTGAGAGTGTTAGGAAGAGCTCTGCCAACCCAATTGATCTCATCACCCCTCCTGGCTCCTCTAGATACCTTCTGAGTGACACTGTGTTCTTTGATGGGTTATCTGATTATGATCCAGTTTTGGCATTGGTTCCAGTTGGGCACAAAAAGAACCCAGCTACAGTGCTGAACCAAGAAAATCAATCTGCCAATAATTCTTCAACAGGCTCTTCCTCCTCTCTGTCAAAACCACCACAACCACCTCCTCCTTCCAACCAGGTTTGTCCAAATTGTTCTTTTTTCTTTCTCAAAATTAATCTAAAATCATAACCACCTTATGTCATATAAGCAGCTAGCTGAATGTATAGCAGTAAAATAAAATGCAAAAAAAAAATTTATGATTTGATTGCAGGTTGTAGTGTTAAGGGTGTCCCTGCACTGCAAAGGCTGTGAAGGAAAACTGAGAAAACATCTATCTAGAATGGAAGGTAACCCCCTATGCTTTGTTACCATACAGTAATTGTTTAGCTCCTTGAAATTAAGGTCAGAAATTCAACCAGATTGCCTCCTTTTTAACTATGTTAAGAGTCATAATCAAGAACTCATTTAGTAAATTTAACATCCAAATAAAATTAATGGTTATTCTCATAAATAGATGAACTTAATATTATTGTTGTCAATTTATGTGAGCAGGAGTGACATCTTTCAACATAGACTTTGCAGCCAAGAAGGTGACAGTCAGTGGAGATGTAACCCCATTGAGTGTCCTTGCCAGTGTCTCAAAGGTGAAGAATGCACAATTTTGGCCAACAGTGTCTGCATCATCTACCTCACCAGCTTGTCCTACCAAACTAGACGCCAAGAAATAATAACAGGTAATTGAAGAGAGAGAGAGAAAGAGAGAGAGAGACTGGGCTACTGTAGCTGTATGGTTTGGATGTGAATGAATTAAATTAATTAATAATTAATGTTAGTGTAAATGCACTATTAGCTGCATGGGTGGAGAGGAACCAGATTCTGTATTGCTTGGCAGGAACTAGGTAGGAAGTTGAGTGAGTGGTAGAATAGAATCCATATCATTATCATATTATGGTTCACTCTTTTTAGTTTGCTTTGAGTTTGGGACCTTTGCTTTCTGTTTCTTATAAGAAAAAAGGTGGAGCCTTTTAGGTACCCTACAAATTAAAAGTCTGCGTGGCCTCCCCATTTTATTCTATTTATCAAGTCCCCATGTTTTTGTTTAATACTGCCAGCAGGTCCTCGTGCTTCCTAAAAGCTATTTTGTTCTGTATTTTACCACTGTTATGCGCTGTAAATATTGCTTAGGAAACAGTAAAAATCTGATTGTTTGTTGGGTTGCCGGCTCCAGGACCATATTCTTGGTTGCCGCCAGGTAAAACCAACTAAGGTAAAGGCACCCTTTTCTCATTAAAACGGTTAACTCTAGATGACCCAATTTTTTTTTTCCCAATTTAGGTGGCATTTTTACATTTAGTTATCCAAAATTGTTATTTTTCTTCTTTTGAAGCCCAACCCAATGATTTGATCTCAGTTGCACATGGCTGAACATAAGATGTGTCCAAGGGAGCAACTTACCATTCTATGTTTTGATACAAGTGATATCGGAGAGAAGAGATTCGAACACAGAATCTCGGGTGTATGAGTGCTCATAACAACTTAAACTACAAGCTCTACAAGCTCTTTGTCATGTTAAAGCAAAAGAAAGTGAAAAACATGTGATGATTAGCAACTTAATTAATAATTAGTATTGGCCTAACAACCTCGACTCTTAATGGGCTATTCTTTTGGGCCGAATGCGAGCAGCCAATCAGAATATGCTTGTAAATTCAAATATGTAAAAGCATATATCATAACAATCTTAACAAGTTTTTCATTTAGAATTTCTCTCATCAGAACACTTTTGATTTACCACCATATCATAACAATCTAACAAGTTTATCATTCTGAATTCAGAATTTTACTTTCATCAGAGCACTTATGATTGACCACTACTTATTTTTCTCAAAATCTGTTATACTTCTAAAAAGAAAGAAAAACCGTCTTCCTTCTTTCTCTGGTCAAATTAAAAAATAAAAAAACCCTTTGAAATTGATGAAAAAATTGAAGATTATCTACTAACCTTTCTCTCTCAACTCGGCATATATAGCCCACAAACACCACCCTACAAATTGACTCTCTCCCACATAAACCCTCCTGCCTCTGCCAGCCTCTCACCATGCTCAGACAGCGCAAACCAGAAGACATAGAAGCCCCATTCCCTTGGGCTGCACCGAAACGTGCCACAGTCTGCAGCCTTGAATATCTCCATTCCAATCGCATCGGCACGATCAGCGGCCTTGTTCAATGCCAGAAGTGTGACGAAAGCTATGAGATTTCTTACGATTTGAGGCAGAAGTTCACGGAGATTGCGATTTACATTTCGGAACGCAAAAGCGCCATGCATGACAGAGCACCAACCGTTTGGATGAATCCCGCATTGCCTGATTGCAAGCATTGTGATCAGAGGAATTGCATGAAGCCTGTGATTTCCAAGAAACGGTCCATCAATTGGTTATTCTTGTTTTTGGGTCAAATGCTTGGGTGCTGTCAGACTTCTGAGTTGAAGTATTTCTGCAAGCACACCAAGAATCATAGGACTGGTGCTAAAGATAGAGTCTTGTATCTTACTTATTTAGGCCTCTACAAACAGCTTGCTCCCCATTGGACCCTCTGATATATTTAGATTATGGGGCGCTATTAATGTAGCTGTTTAGTTGAGTTTTCATGGGTCTTCTTTGAATTATTCACTACAAAAAAAAGTTACCAAAAAGGGTTTTTTCGGTGACTAAACCCTTTAGTTACCCTTACATTAGTCACCAAATGTCACCAATTATTGGTAACTGTTGCCACTTTTTTTTTTGTAGTGATTTCACGGGTTTTCTTTTAATTTTCAAACATTATATGTAAATTAAGGTTTTGTGTTGCTTAGTTTTGTTTCGTATGAAAATATTGTTTTTCACATTTTACTTTAATCTTATTGTCAAAGTCAATGTTTTCTAAGTAGAGAATATGGAATTTTATCTCATCTGCTACATTTGAATAAAAATCAAATATCAATCGCTAACATATATGTGCATTGGATTTGATCAAAAGAAAAGTGACAACCTCACATTCGATTTTGGATTTGACCCAAAAGAAATACAGGTTTTACTAATGAAATATCATCTGTATAAGGGTAGTAAATTGGTTTTCACTTTTATGTATGCGAAAAGAGAAATCTAACTTGTTACATTTACCTACGACACTTGAATTTTGGGATATTTAACATTCTAAATAGAGGGTTTAACATATTAGTTATGAATACAATTATCACTTATTCTAAAAATAAAAAACATTCAAAATGGAGGGTTGTCATGATTAGCAACTTGATTAGTAATTAGTATTACAGCCAAAAAAATTTATGTAATTAGTATTGGGCTAACAACTCTACTATTATTACTGCCAAACCCCATGACATCATGATAGTGTTCCTAATCAAATATCATCTGCTTCTTATATAAGGGTCATATACTAGAGATTGGTTTTCACTTTCCATTCATAAAACCAAAAAAACAAAAACATGAATACCAAGAGGGCAACTTACCATTCTGTGTTTTGAACACCAACTAGATGGGCCTAATTTGGCTAATTTTGAAATATTTCCTTTTGTAGTTAATATTGTAGTAGTGATAAATCTTAAATATAAAATATCTCACAAAAGCTGCTAACCATATCTCACTGTCTTGTCTAAATAAACTTCCTATAGACTATGAGTGATTCAAATCTAATGTCATCCAATCCAATGATATTAGCCAACAACATTGTTTTAATTAGTTATCAATCCTAATGCTGGGTGCACACACAAACCTGACGATGATTAGCAACTTATTTCACTTGCAAACAGCTTTTGATACAGATCAACAAAGGCCAATTAGAGTTGGGTCCTAAACTTCTTTGCATACAGATCAACAAAAGCGTCAACCACATTCTGAAGTTACAATAAAACAAAATCAAATTCTATTATCTCATCAGAATATTTTTGATTCTCCAATAGTTATATTCTCAAATCAGTTATATTTCTAAACAGAAATAAAACTGTCTTCCTTCTTTCTTTGTTCTTCCCTGTTGCCATCAACACACTCCACCACCTTTTGATTTTCACCTCTGCCATCCCCACACAGTCCTCCTATTATCTCCCATGATCTACCCGCTCGTCCTGCGCGTCCCAAACGCGAAGATCTCTTGCTCAAACCCTAAGCCAAGTCAAAACAGAAACCATCCTAGCCCGATACCCTTGGGCTACAACAAAACGAGATCACTGGCATTTTCAATGCAAGAAATGCGATCAAAGCTTTGAGATTTCTTATGAGTTCCAAATTTAAATTGAAAAAATAAATTGCACGCAAGATTATGATATAAAGTTATAAAACTCCAACAACCATGCATTGAAAAGTTTAACCATAAGTTCATCTGTTAGTTTAAGGGAGAAGAGGTTTAGAGAATGATTGGTAGTGTTTAGGACAATAGCTTAACTTGGAAAGAAAACATTTGAAAGAGTAACAAAGTAGTTTTATTCTATTGATTGAAATAGGAAAGGTACAAGGCTTTAATACTTGAGTTGGCTGATGGCTAGAGTTGGACAACTGTAGTTTTTTAGCTTAAGTACTTTGAGAGGCTGTAGGCTTATTTATAGGAATACTTAGTCGGCAACTTTGCTTTGGACAAGTCGGTTGCACAGTAACCGACTTTTCTAAAGTCATTTTCAGCCACATTGTCTTTCTAATTCTAGATTTCTCTAGTTATAATACATTATATAATTAGTAGGATGTTTCTAGTGACTTTAACTTGTCAACTTCTCTCAATTTTTCTAGATTATTCTATATTATTCAAGACACAAGTGTGCATTAATTTTAACATCATCAATTTCCTCATTTTACTTCCCAAAACCTGATTCTTGCTATCCACCAAAGTTGTTCAAATCCAAAACATCTACAAAACTTTAAATTCAGAACTAATTCTTATTTTCTCAAAATCCTTGGAAGGAAAAAAATCTGTCGGCTTGACATCAACACCATCACAGCCTCTGTCTCTATGTTCACTAGTGCTACAACCAACACTGCCTTTTGACTTTCACTTCTCCAATCTCCCAAACAACTCCACCATGCTCAAACAAGGCAAACAAGAAAATATACCAGCCCAGCCCCATTCCGTTGGGCTACAACGAAACATGCCACGGTCCACATAAATATCTCCTGTCCAATGGCATGGACATGATCAGCGGACTTGTGCCAATACCATTCTAATCGACGCGTCATACTATATGTAAATTTCTTGTTACAATTTATAAATAAGGTCCAAAATGGAATCACATATTAGTAAATTAATGAATTATCGACCAATCGGTTGAGATTAATAATTTGAGGTTATAGTTGATATATACCTTGACTTCCAATTTGGTTAGCGTCCTCTTACTACATCCAATTTGGTTCAAATTTAATTTTCTTAAATGAACTTAAAAGAGTTGGACTTGCATCGTCTCTTTTACCAGGGCTTGATGGTGAAGTTGGAATGACATTCGGTAACATATCAAAATTCAATTTTCTTGAAGACCTCACTCAGAAAGATGGATTTGTCAGAACTAGCAAAAGCACCAAGGTTATCCAAGACATTTTTGGGGGGCTTCTGCCATGTTCTCCATGCTTCTCTTCTTTTTTTTTAAAAAAAAATTTATTATTTTTTATTATTTTTTAAAAAATTGATTTGGGAATGCAAGTTATATGCTACACCCTGCCTTATTATAAGATAACTAGATTATACTTCAATAGGAATTTTTTGAAATTTGTAATTCTTTTATTTGATTTCATCCCTAGTAATTAATCAAGTGTTCGATATGGGGTTGACCAATTGTACAGGTTTTATGTGAAGCTAACAGAAAAAATGACAATGAATTCTAATAAATTTAGAACAATCAAAGATTTGTCGGTGCATGGACACTCGAAGGGAGAAAAGAAAAAAAGACATATTGGTAAAAAGAAAAAGAAAAAAACAAAATAATACTAATAATTCTTAACTTAGAAAATTGAACCTATTGGTGGTTTATTGTTTCAGTTTTGTGGAGGAGACACAGAAGAAGAAAATTTGGGGAAGAAACTTCTGAGGAGAAAAAAAAGAACAAGTTTTTATTGAAGGAATATAATGGATTTTGAGAAAATAAGAAGTATTGGTAAATCAAAAGTATTCTGATGGGGTAGAATTCTAATTGTAAATTTTGATTCACTGGTACTTCTTATTTTCTATAATCTGTTATATTTTCAAAACAACACTGTCTTCGTGTTCCCTGAAAAATTTCTTCCTCAAATTTTATCTGAAGCCTTCTTGTCTCCATAAAAAAATTGAAACTCACCCTCTGAGATTGATGAAGAAGATGAAGATCTTCTAAACCTATCCCTCTCAACTGGCCATAGCCCACCAATGCCTACAAACTCACCCCAAACTACTCCCTTGACATCAACACCTTTCACCAGTGCCACAGCCACCACCCTCGCCACCACCTTCTGATTTTCACCTCTCCAATCTCCAACACAACCCTCCTGCATCTCACGAGGATCCATGACACACATGGCTCGTCCTGGCCGACCGGAACTGGAAGATCTAAGCTAGAAATATTTAATTCTCACATGTAACTCTTGAAAACTTATATATGTGATATACTTGTATTTTCTATTTCGGCCCCAACCTTACAATTCTGACTCCACCACTTGGGCTACAATGAAACGCGCGCACTCCTGTCCAATCGCATGAGCATGATCAGCAGCCTTGTTCAATGCGAGAAATGTGACAAAAGCTACGAGATTTATTTTGATTTGCATCAGAACTTCATGGAGATTGCAAGTTTCCTTTCGGAACACAAACGCACCATGCATGACAAAGCACCAGCCGTTTGGATGAATCCTGCATTGCTCAATTGTATGCATTAATTGTGAATAGAAAATTTGTACGAAGGCTGTGGTTTCGAAGAAAGGTCCAGCAATGGGCTGTTCTTTGCTTTTGGGTCAAATGCATGGGTGCTGTAAGCTTTTTGAATTGAAGTATTTCCGTAAGCACGCCAAGAATCATATAGGACTCATAATCCTTTTGTTTGCTACATTTGAATAAAAATCAAATACACATTACATGGGACAAACGACAACAAGAATCTAACTCAAGAACTTCGAATTTGGGATACGACTAATTCAAATGTGTGACGAGTACAAAACATACCAATTACTAATCTAATCTACAAGTTATATTATACGTGAATTTCTTGTGTCACATATGAATTCGTTAAGTTCGTAATAGTTGATCCTTGACTTTCAATTTGGTTATTTGATGGTAATAGTTAATACATTGACTTTCCATTTGGTTATTTATTCGTAGTTGAAGTAGGTAATGTTGTGGGAGCGATAATCCCACAAAACCTGCTAACCATATCCCACTGTCTTATCTAAATCAACTTCCTATAGACTAGGGACTAGGACTAATTCAAATCTAATGTAATCAAAGACAACAAATCCTGCTAAAACAAAAGAAACTAAAACACATGGCGATGATTAATTAGCAACTTATTTCACTATTTGTTTTAATTAAAACACATTAATTCGATGTTTAGCAAATTATTTCCTTGTTCCTCAGTTCAGATTTTTTGTTTTCAAACAACATGGATAAATTCACGGTGGAGTTCCAAATTTAAATTGGAAAAGCAAATTATCCAAAATATCGTATCTACAGCCACATACCATAACAATTTTACAAGGCTATCCTTTTAAAAAATAATAATAAAATTTAGAATTATAGTCTCATCAGAATACTTTTGATTCCCCACAACTTATTTTCTCAAAATCAGTTATATATTCCTAAACAAAAACAAAACTGTCTTCCTTCTTTCTCTTGTCTTCCCTCAAATTCGTTCCCCAAATTCCTTGCTCGAGTTCACTTTTCTTCCCACGCCTTCTTTGTCTCCCCCACAAAAACCCTTCTTTGTCTCCACCAGAAAAACCCTAAAAACACCATGAAGAAAAACTTCAAACCCTCTGAAATTGATAAAGAACATGAAGATCTCCTGACCCTTTCCCTATCAACGCCTCATAGCCAACACATGCCTTCAAACTCAAGCCAACCTCCTCGTCTCTTGGCTTCAACAACACCACCACAACGCTTGCCTCTCTTTTCAGCAGTGCCACCGCCACCTTTTGATTTTCACCTCTATCATCTCCCACACAACCCTCCTGCCTCTCACCATGACCTACCCGGGCCGTCCCGCCCGACTCGAACCCGAAGATCACCTGCTCAAATCCTAAGCCAAGGCAAAACAGAAACGATCCCAGCCCCGTACCCTTGGGCTACGACAAAACGTGCTACGGTTCACAACCTTGACTATCTGCAGTCCAATCACGTGAATACGATCACTGGCCTTGTTCAATGCAAGAAATGCGACCAAAGCTTGGAGATTTCTTATGATTTTCCCAAGAAATTCCTCGAGGTTGCGAAGTTCGTTTCGGAACACAAATCCGCCATGCGTGACAGGGCACCAGAATTTTGGACGAATCCCACATTGCCCGATTGCAAGCATTGTGATCAGAGCAAATGCATGAAGCCTGTGATTTCCAAGAAAAGGTCGATCAATTGGCTCTTCTTGCTTTTGGGTCAGATGCTTGGGTGCTGCAAGCTTTCTGAGTTGAAGTATTTCTGCAAGCACACCAAGAATCACAGGACTGGCGCCAAAGATAGAGTCTTGTACCTTACTTATTTGGGCATCTGCAAACAGGTTGATCCGAGCGGACCCTTTGATGCTTAGATTATGGGGAGCCAATTAATTAGCTTTTCTGTTGAGTTTTCTTTGAATTATCTAGATTATGTACTCTGCAATCAATAGGGTTTTGGGTTGCTTAATTTGTATTCTTTCTTTTGATATCGTATTCAAGTATTTGATTTTGTTTGTTTGCAAGGTGCTCGACTTAATGTTCCAAATTCCAAGTTAAACTGATTGGGAAAAACTTAATTACCATTCTTGTTTGTTTTCACCTTTTACATGCATGTATGTACCAGTCCTATTCCTTATGCATAGGGATTTCTTCCTAATGTAGCGATTTCTGAGGGATTTCTTCCAAATACATAGCGATTTCTTCCTAAATCTGAAATTTTATATAATCATTTCAAATTTATTTCAAACGTAATTTATGTATACTATTTTCAAATTTATCTTTTAAAACTTTATTTAAACAAACATAATCTTATCTATATATATATATATATATATATATATATATATATATATATATATATATATATATATATTCTCTTATCAGGATGCGTTAATGTGCGGAGCGTGCGGATGCGTGTGTAAATAAGCGAGGAAAGTAAGGCAGTGACAGAATGCATCTGCGTCCGCACGATAATAACGTCAGGATATCCGCATAAGAGAATTTGTATATATATATATATATATATTGTTAGAAAACCTAATCTGATCGGGAAAATCGTCTCTTTTTTTGTTTTTGTTTTTTGTAATAATGGGAATATGAAATTTTGTCTCATTTACTACAAATGAATAGAAACCCAATACACATAACATTGCACAAATATACTAATATCCGATGTAAGGTTAGATGGCTCTTCAAATAGAAAATCGTCTCTCTTTTTTTTCCTCATAACATTGCACAAATGGGAATATCATATTTATTCTCATTGCTACAAATGACTAGAAACCAAATACGCATAAAATTGCACAAATCTACTAATTTCTGATGTAAGATTAGTAGATGGCCCTTCAAATAGAAAATAAAGATTTCGGGCCCAAACAATAAAATTTGCACAAAAGGTGCACGGGATTTGACCAAAAAGAAAAGTGACATTAATTTGAGAAATCTGATTCTAAATTGTTATATAAGGGTCGTGTAGTGGAGATTGGTTTTCATTTCCCATTCGTAATCCTTCAATTAACATGGCAGTAGCCTATGAAAAAATTTCATGGGTGGCCTCCGTGCTTGTGCTACTTTTAGGCTTTGCCTCATGCTCTTCACAGGGTGGTGGTGAATTTACCCACAGAAGCTTGAATTTTTGGAAAGCAGCTAGGGCCCGTGTTCTACCAACTGGACCTAACACTGGAACATCAAGAAAATTCAACTTTGGTACTTTGCCAAAGGGCATGCCAATTCCACCATCTGGGCCTAGAAGAGACCCTCCTCCTCCTCCAGATTCAACAAGAAAATTCAACTTTGGTACTTTGCCAAAGGGCACTCTAATTCCTCCGTCTTGGCCTAGCAAAAGAACTTCAAGACCTCCTCCTCCTCCTCCTCATCCTTTCAACTTTGGTACTTTGCCAAAGAACACTCCAATTCCGCCATCAGGGCCTAGCAGAAGAACTTCAGACCCTCCTCCTCCTCCTTTCAACTTTGGTACTTTGCCAAAGTACCCTCCAATTCCGCCATCGGGGCCTAGCAGAAGAACTTGGACCCTCCTCCTCCTCCTTTCAACTTTGGTACTTTACCAAAGTACCCTCCAATTCCGCCATCGTGGCCTAGCAAGAACTTCTGACCCTCCTCCTCCTCCTCCTCCTCCTTTCAACTTTGGTACTTTACCAAAGTACCCTCCAATTCCGCCATCGGGGCCTAGCGTAAGAACTTCGGACCCTCCTCCTCCTCCTCCTTTCAACTTTGGTACTTTGCCAAAGTACCCTCCAATTCCGCCATCGTGGCCTAGCGTAAGAACTTCGGACCCTCCTCCTCCTCCTCCTTTCAACTTTGGTACTTTGCCAAAGTACCCTCCAATTCCGCCATCGGGGCCTAGCGAGAAGAACTTCGGACCCTCCTCCTCCTCCTCCTTTCAACTTTGGTACTTTGCCAAAGTACCCTTCAATTCCGCCATCGGGGCCTAGCGGAAGAACTTCGGACCCTCCTCCTCCTCCTCCTCCTTTCAACTTTGGTACTTTACCAAAGTACCCTCCAATTCCGCCATCAGGGCCTAGCAGAAGAACTTCGGACCCTCCGCCTCCTCCTCCTTTCAACTTTGGTACTTTGCCAAAGTACCCTCCAATTCCGCCATCGGGGCCTAGCGGAAGAACTTGGACCCTCCTCCTCCTCCTCCTTTAAACTTTGGTACTTTGCCAAAGTACACTCCAATTCCGCCATCAGGGCCTAGCAGAAGAACTTCAGACCCTCCTCCTCCTCCTCATTTCAACTTTGGTACTTTACCAAAGTACACTCCAATTCGGCCATCAGGGCCTAGCGGAAGAACTTCGAGCCCTCCTCCTCCTCCTCCTCCTCATCCTTTCAATTTCAGGATGCAGCATTCTGGGCCTTCATACGGTCCACCTCGCTATGAGATTCCACCTCTTCCCGCATTTGGGAAGAAGCTACTATTTTAATTTTCTAGGTTCCAATTGATGTGTATGATATGATGATTATGATATTTATTATTTTAAATAAAGAAGGTTCATGATGGATCATATGTTAAGGAAATGAAATATTGTCACTCTAAAGTCAATGCTTTATTTATGAATGACATTGTAACGTGTTCCTTTTTAAATTTTTCTTTTTGTCAATTGAAAATAAGTGAAATAAAAGAAATCCAAGATACTAAGCTACAAAGATTTCTGTATGCAATTCTGACTCCCATCTGTTCCTTTTTTATCCTTCAATACCTGATAAGCTACAAAGATTTCTGTATTCAAATTTCGGGATGCAGCACTTTTGGGCCCTCATCTGGTCCACCTCCTCCTATAGATTTGAACGATTTTAAGCACCCTAAGTATTTTTTTTTCTTTCTTAAGCACCCTAAGTATTAGAGACACCAATTACTCTTTATAGTAAATTTGGCTTACATCCTTCAAATTCAATTTGCCGTACCTACAACCCTTCACTTTTTGTTCCTATAAATAATACCCAATTTGTATAAGAAAAAACCCATAATTAGGATCCAACTCACCAAGTTACCTAATTAAGCATAATATCTGATTTATTGTACTTTTTAGATTCCAAAAATACCCCCAACTAAGCCATTATTGCATTTTGTATATTAATGTAGGAATCAATATGGAAACAATTTTTAATTGGATTGTATATAATGACATACTTGAATTTGGAAAGATCTCCAAATTGTTGTAATTGATGTAGGAATTAATTTTGAAACATTTTTTAAAATTTAACAATAAATTCATATTTAGGTAATCGGTCTGTTTAATAAAAATGTTTATGTTATTTTCTTTTTATGAATTATACATGACTAATAATCTACTTTATAATTGTTTATGAATACTGTACATACTAGTTATGTTGAAAAAATAATGTACCTATTACTTGTTCTATGAAAAATAACTAATAATCTTTTTATTGTTTGTTTTATGAAAAATATAATTTACCTAGTATGAAAAGTGTATCTGTTTTTAATTTTATATGAGTGCTACTATTTCCACTCCCTTGTCCTATTTCTCCACCCACCTTATCTTCTCACCCACCATGTAAATTTGAAAAATCATAATCCTAATTTTCCACCCACCACTATTCCTAAAATACCCTTTAATTATTGACACCTGAATATTAACTTAACACTTTTAACAATAACTTAATGCTATTGAGTCCAAAAAAATAACAAAATAAAAAGAAAAGTTTTCAGCAGCCAGCTGCCGCACACTCCACCAAACCTAATTAGAACCACTTGTACCTTCCACCTCCAGCCAAGCCTTCTCCCCTCCCTCCTCCTCCTCCTATCTCTTTCACCATTATTTCAGTTGTATTAAACAACACCTTCAAACCCCTATCTAACCTTCTTCTCCTTTCTCCATTTCAATCAACCCACGAATAAACAAACCCATGAGAAAGATGACATCAATTGGTCCAGATCTGAGACGACGACATCGACTACACTGTTTGCCAAAGTAACTCATGGGTTTGTTTATTCGCAGCACTTTAAATAAATCGCAGCAACACCATAGTGTTCCTAACAGTAGTAGCAGAGCCGTCCTTTGGGTCGGGTTTGCATTTTGCAAAGAGAAAGATGGGGAGGATGATATTGAATAATGCGTTGTGGTCAATAGTGAATGCGAAGAGACGAGGAAAAGCTACTGTGGAATTGCAACCTATCTCCACAGTCATATCACCATTCCTCAAAATCATAAAACATCAAGGTTAACAACTCCATTTTCTTCTCCTTTTCTTATATGGGTTTGGTTCAGGTGGCTGGCGGTAGGGTGAGGAGGAGAGGTTGGTTGTCGTGGGGTCGGGTGGGTAGACAACTAGTGGTTGTTTGCTGGGCTTTATTTATTTATTTATTCTAATTTTCTGTTTTTATTTTTACTTCTATTTTTTTACTTAACAGTGTTAACTTATAATTAAGTCCTTAGAAGTAATTTTACAATGGGATAAATTTGTCTTTAAAATTGTGAAGATAAAGTGTGTGGGAAAATAGGACAAGGGGGTGGGAATAACAGCACTCTTTTCTATTCCAATATACCTATACATTAGATGACATCCAATATACCTACATTAATTTTAATGTACTTACTATTAGGATTTAGGTATTATATGTCATCCAATATACCTACCATTTGAATAATATACCTACTACGAAATATGTATAGGTAAATTATTATAGGTAATTATGATTTATATGTATAGCTATATATATATATATATTATTTATGAACGAACATATATTATATGTATTATGAGAATGTTTTGATTTGTTGAGTCCAGCAACACCATAATAATGAGAATGTTAGATATTAGGGATTGTTTAGGAACAATCTTTGGATAACAAAAATGGTAGGGTTTTGTAAATAAGTAATAAGAAATGGGCAACTTTTATCCTTCATGGCATCCGTTTTCAAAATTGGGTTTTGGTTGGAAGTAAATATGTAGATGAATTTTTGTATAGACTATTAGAGTTTGCAAGGGCCTATTACATAATGACCCTACTCTTTAAACCATCGCGTCACAATATATGTAAATTTCTTGCTATGATTCATAAGTAAGGTTCAAAATGGGCTCACGTATAAATAAATCGATGAAATACTCAATTGGCTGAAAATTTGGGTGCATTCCTTTTGCACAAGTAGTGTTGCGAGACTTGTACGTTATCATTTGTCGCGACAACAAGTACTAGAGATGCCAATTACTCTTGTAATTAATCATTGAAAATGTGTTTGCATAGTCCACTCTAATGCACTCATGCATTCCACTTTTTAATCATTGAATTGAATTAAAAGAAAAAATATATATAAAGAATTGGCCGTTGCACCAGTTAATACATTAGATTTAGTGCATAATTACACTTGAAAACTCCAAGTTGGCTTCTGTTGGAAAATTTTGGTTGATGGATACCACTTTTCCTGCAAAACATCACATACAATATAAATATTAGAAAAATCAAAATTTACGTTGACATAATAAAGTAAATAAAATCAACAAAATTACAGCAAAATACTTATCTTTTGTGATGTAGAAATCGGTCTTCATGGAAGCATGATTGGAATAACAGGTTTAGGTTGAGTCTTGTAATCAATCCGATCAAGAGTAGATTTTATCCATCAGAGACAATGTCTCGGTGTAGCTAGATTGCATGGACCCTCTAGGATACAACCAATGAAACCTTAATAGTGTGTGTGCGTGTGAGAAAATCCCCACCCCCTTCCTAAACATTGCCATAGTACATAAAGCAGAAGTTTATACACGAAACATTGTTCACAGCACCTAGTAGTATGGTGCTCGACGAAATTGAACAACATGAGATTAAACAAATCAACGTGTGATTTCCCAACTCAACATGAGATTAAATTCT
This sequence comes from Prunus padus, assembly GCA_024362665.1. Taxonomy (NCBI): domain Eukaryota; kingdom Viridiplantae; phylum Streptophyta; class Magnoliopsida; order Rosales; family Rosaceae; genus Prunus; species Prunus padus. The sequence goes on from JANFAM010000015.1 coordinate 23,275,104, forward strand.
GTACCAGGCCAGAATTTAATATTTTCTTTAATTTCTTGATGAATCTAGAAGAAGAGAACCAAAATTCAGTTTTCCCTAAAAAAGCTGGGCCTGCCTTCTTTGCCAGGGCTAGATGGTGGAGATGGAACCTTTGATCATACGCCAAAATTCAAATTTTTTGGTGAAGCTGAAAGCGTTGGCCTTGCATTGCCTCCTGTGCTTGGGTTAGATGGTGGATATGTAGCCTTTGGTAACATGCCAAAGTTTAATGGACTTGCATTGCCTCCTGTGCTAGGGCGAGATGGTGGATATGGATCCTTTGGTAACATGCCGAAGTTTAATTTTCTTGATGAATGTTCTAGAACAACTGGACTCACACTATGTGATTTGCCAGAACTAGAGGGTCTTGGAGTGGTTTTTGGTAGCCTAGGTTCACTGGAATCTGGAGAGCAAGAGGCAAAGCCCAAAACTAGCAAAAGCACCAAGGTTATCCAACACATTTTTTGGGGGGCACCTGCCATTTTCTTCATGCTTCTCTTCTTCTTCTTCTTCTTCTTCTTCTCCTTCTTTTTTACTTATATTTGGGAATGAAAATCATATGCTCCACTCTGCCTTATAATTTGCATTCATCCCTAGCAATCAGCCGCGATTTCCTCTTCCCACTCAATCACTTGATTGATTGATTGATTGATTACTGTAATCGCTCCTAAAGACTAGCCGTTTCTTTTTCAGTCTTTGATTTCCATAAATTGTTAATTGTAATCAATCAGCTACTGATTAGGAAATCATAGTTATGGTAAATTCTTTACTTTCTTTCAATCAAAGGCCTATAGGGTTCACCAATTGTGGAGGTTAATTATGTGAGCTAAGAGGAAAATGACAATGAAATATAATAAATTTAGAACAATCGAAATATGTGTTGGTGGTTGGATGGGAGCATTTTTCCTTATCACTTTAACCCAAGGTGTATATTCACCACCATTCACAACATTTGACGCGTGTCCATGGGCATAACCATGGTTCCATAAATACAAAGCAAAGAGTTAACTATAGTTATGCCAATAGACACGTGTCAAGTGTTGAGAAGAGTGGTGAGTATACACCTTGAGTAAAAGTGATGATACTTTAACTTAATTACATATGTAAGAACTTGGCATCGAAAGTCTGGAACGAGTACATGAATATATGAAATATGAAAAATAGGAGAAAAACAAGAATGAAATATTCTTAACTTAGAAAATAGAGCTTAATATTATGGTAGGTTGATGCTATAGGCTTGTAAAAATCTTGGTATATATGTAATGTAGTGTGGAAAATATACCGAAGGCCATTTGAGCCAATGAATGATAACCCAAGTACATGAACAAGGCCACAAATTTAACCATTATATTAACATATAAACAAACACTTCAGCCATTATAAGGAACACGTTTGTGACATTTATAGCAAATTAATTACCCTATCGATTATATGTTGCAAATTTAAATATTTTACTAAGCTGGATAAAACATGCTACATTTTGCTTGTGACAGATTATTTATCCTAGTAAGGTCCTTCAACGTTGAAGCAAGAAATGAAGGCCAATTTTCAAATTTTGTCCAAATTAAAGGTAGAAAAATGAGTTGGTCATGAAATGAAAAATATTTTCAACTCTACATTCATATTTCTGATTTTTTTTTTTTTTTTAACATACTTTAAATTTGTGAGTTATCTAATTCAATATAATTCTAGGTACCAAACGCGGCCTGGTGGATTTGAAGGACTGGTCAGTGTTCTGGTGGGTTGAGATGGTTGAATTGGTGCATCAACTTTATTTAAAAACCTGAAACAGGTGAGCTCACACAATTATCTGCTACTAGCTAGAACAAGGTGGTAGAACTGTAGTGCACCTTTTGTAACATACCAAAGTTTAATTTTCTGATGAACTTTGCTGAGGAGGACTTGCATTATGCCTACCACCAGGACCAGATGGTGGAATGAGAGTACCCTTTGGCAGCATAGAAAACTCCAATTTTTTTGGAAAAGGAGGATTCAGACCATGTCCTTTACCTGCATCAGAAGGTTGAATTGGAGGGCCTTTTGGTAATACACCAAACTTTGATTTTCTTGGTTGAAATGATAGAGGGGGTGGATTTTTGCTATGTCCCTTACTTGGACCAGATGGTGGAATTGGAGATCTAGTTGATAGCATGTGGCCAAATGTAGCCCCTCCTCCATGAAACTGCCCATGCTTCTCTCCTTTATTTGTGATGAGCTTACTTGCATCTGGGGAGAAAGAGGCAAACCCCAACACTAGCACAAGCACCAAGGCCACCACCAAGGACAATTTTTGACAGGTTAGTGCCATGCTCTTCTTCATGAATCTCTTGTTTTCTCTTTTTCCTTTTTGTTGTTTCTGAGTGAAAATCATGCCATACTTGCTCATATAGGAATTAGGTTATACTTCACTAGGAAATTCTTTAAAGTTTTTACTTTATTTTCCTCAAGTGCTTGTTTGCTATTTAATAGCACTATCAATCCAAGTTAGCTCTATGCCATTGTATTTCATCTGCATATTCGTCTGTAGCCAGTAAAGTATTCCATATGAGGTTCACCAACTATGGAAGCTTATCAAATGTTTTCTTCGTTTAAGGATAGGAGGAAATTTTATCTTAAAGGAAAGTCATTTTCACCCTACTAACCTGGTATTCATAAATATGAGTTCAATACGGTTACGTATAAATACGAAATACGAATTTGATATCGATACATATTTATGGTAAGTTTCCATTGTGGCGGCAAAACTTGGTTGTAAGTGTCCTGTTGTAGTCTGTAGTCTAGTAGATTGCCAAAGAAAACAAGAGTAACATCATTTTGCAGTCCCGAAGCATTCTATCCTCCATCATTAGTCATACCAAGTTAACAACTTTTGTAGCAAAGACTAATCTTTTTATTCATCTTCTCATGAAACTACCATTTCATGGCTTCATTTACATACTCTACTTAAGCTTCTAGACCAACAATGAAAAAAACCTCAGTTGAAAATTTTCGCATTCTACACTACATAAGCACTACCTCTGCTACTAGCTCATCTATCAACGAGTTCTCTACTTCCCTACCTATTATGTCTATGTCATCTCCCAAATCCAACCACAGCGAGTCTCTTTCGAGCACTTTCTCCAGATTGTCCTCATTTGCGTTCTCTTCTTGGCTTGCCAGCAACTTGCAGAGAACACCATGGAGTGCACTTCTATGAATCCACTTGGGACCAACTCTTTTGTTTGCAGGCCTCACCCATGGGTGTGGATCAGTGAATTGCTCAAACATCTCCAAAAGCCCTGAATTTATCCGGTCGAACAGTAATCTCCTCTCATGCTTTGGCCAAGAAGTCTGATCAGAGTATTTCTTCTCAAGCTCTTCAAACAGTAAAGGACTCACAGGACATTCTGGAGTGTGCCATGTTGTCAAAAAGGTACCCGAGTCGGCACTGTTTAAACCAGATTCAGTTAAAATATCGGCCAAGTACAAGGACTCCCAGCTCCCTTGATCTCTACGAAGTCCTATTGCATCTGAAAACCCAGTAGATTCTTCACCAACATCTTCATCACTTGAGATTTCCATGGGTCCCTCTGCATATGGTTCTGACTCCAACTTGAGTAGCTGAAGCTGCATCCGAAGCCCTAGCAACCAAATAGAATATGAAAATTAAGGCAAACAACAGGAATAGATCAATTAACTAAATGAATACGCAACACAGAAGGAAGAAAAGGTAATCATAGTCATAATAGAACTCAAAACGGATTCAGTTCAACAAATCCAATTGATATGGCAGACAAAATTTCAACTCCCACCAATGACTACAGCCCAACTTATCCAACATCTACACTTCGAAATTGCAAAATCAACTGACTTCTCGCACATGATATAATTGGAAAGCAGCAAGGCAATAGTTTATTCTATTCCAGCACCTACATATTCCATAGGGAAGCTAGCACTAGAAACCTAAAATATAATCAATATAAATGGTCTTCCAGTTACCTTGCAGGTCAGCATTGAGACTCTCAAAGCATTCAGGAGAAGATGATGCATCATCAGTGAAAGGAACTTCTAGAACTGAAACAGGACTGGGTTGATCAGCCTCCTTAGTTCTTGCAGGCGATTCTATTCCAGGTACAGGGTGGTCAGAGGGGACTGCCCATTCAACAGGTGGCCTGATTGATGGTTCCTGGAAATTTATTGAAATATTTAAGAAACAAAAATATTCTTGATGCAAAGCTCTGCTTTCAACTGAGCAGGAAATGAATTCCAAACACATAGAATAGAAGTGACATACACATAAAGTATGATGAATTAATACATCTACTTGTTTGTACAAAATGGTATATGAAAAAATCATCAACAATAATGAACATGTCACAAAGAGTAATATGCAACAGGTTTTTTTTTTGTCTTCAGGAACATAAAAAATGAAATCATATAAGAGTTTTTTTGAATCAGTCCTGGGGATTTCAACATCAATAAGTCTCTACTAAGTCTATATCATTACAGCATTGATATTATCCTATCACTCAATCAAAAACCAAGCAGACAATTAAACACAAACCTGAGGAATTAGGTTCTCTTTGGGAGTAGAAGAAGAATCGCCTTCCACCGACATATGAGAAGATGATTCGGGAAGGAACGTATCAGGAGTTTCGGAAGGTATGGATGCATCCACATCCACCAGTTTTACAGAAGCTGGACTTGAATCTGCAGCATTACCAGGTGATGACTCAAAGACTGAAATATTCTGCTGGGATTGATTGTTCTCTTCAAAGTCTGTTTTATCTTTACTCTGAGTAGTATGAGTTTCAGGTGAAATGTCAATAGCTTCCCTACTTAAGGAGCGAGAAGAATACGATCTTTTATTACTGGATCTAGAGTGTTTGCGGGCACCTTCTCTAAGATCAAGATTCCCCTTTACTAGCTGGTTTCTTTCATGCTGGACTGTTTCTTTTGGTATCAGATACCTGTCGTCACGTATAGTTTCACGGCGCATACTTGTTTTATAACTTCCAAATGCACTAGATGAAGCAGGAAGAGATTTCGATCTTGATAAACTATTGATACATCCATCCTTCCAGCCATCCCTACTGCTGATACCCAGAGGTCCACCCCATCGTGCAGGTGCATCTTCAGTGGAAAATTTATCTCTAAATCCTGCCTCACCAATCTTGGCATTCAATTTTTCTGCTCGCATTTCCTTGTCGGGGATAGCAAGCATTTCAGCAAGGGTGCTGCCCCTGCTAACAACTCCCACTTCTTGGGACTTGTGAGTCATTTTCCATCTCTCTGAGAGTCTATTCTTGGCCTCTCTACTCACAGTTGATTCAGTAGAGCATGATGATGACGGCCTAGAGTGATTATTCAAGTGAAAGGAATGTCTGGAAGCCACTGACATCACCTCTGATTCATTTGCAGATTCATTCTCAGACATGCTACAAGAACTCTCATCACCAGCATATCCTTTCAAACCAGATGATGAAAAACGTACAGAACCGGTGCTAAAGTTATTCCTCATTTGCCTTGTGATTTCCTTAGCAACTTCCCTAGATTCTCTAGACTTATGCCTCAAATGGCCATCTTTATCTTGGAAGTTTTTCCTTCCCCAGGATTCTGTCTCCCTATTTCTAATGCTCGGAAATTCTGTGTGTTTCCTACCATCTAACATAGAAGCATGAGAAGAACAAGGTGATGAAATAGTTTTGGTAGCATTCAGCATCTTCCCAATGTTAGGTTTCAGAACAACTATCCTTGTAGGAGGAATGGAAGATTCATTTTTCGCTTCTGATAGGTTTAGTGATGACTTGAGAGAACTATGACCAGCATGTCTACTGTCAGAGTGGCTAGAAAAAGAATCGCGATGCTCCTGAGGAGATTTACAGTTATTCTTCCGAGGGGTTTCTCTCGCTGATGTCCAGCCAAGGTCAATGTTCTCATACCTCTGAGCTTCTGATGACTTCATAGAGGCTATGCGACCACAACGGGAATGGGGGCCACCTTGCAGATCATGCAGATGCTTTGCGAACGATGATTCTGGTTGCTGAAGAAATTTTAGAAGAAGATCCTTGTTAGAATCCAGCACCTCAAGTGCATCATGGAATTCCTTTGAATCCTGTAGCCTCTCATCTGTTGAAAGACGTTTAGCATCCATGAATTTCTGTCGAACAAAAGCCATCTCAGCATCACTGAGCTTCGAGTTAGCATTCCCTCGCGATGAGTAACTACGACCTTCTACCTTTGAAGCTTCGAAAACTTCAAACACATCCTTGAATTCTTGTTGCTCCTTTGAGTTCTTCCTAGATGAACGGCGGTCATAACACATGCTGCTCCTCTCCTCTTTCTCTACCAATCTTGTCCTCTGAAGACAATTCTCTGAAATGCTTTTCTGTTGTCTATGAGCAGGCTGCTGAGGTGGCAGCCCATCAAGACCCATCAATTTGGCAATAACGCTTGGCGATCTCCTTCTGGGTTCAGTTTCTCTCAACATCTCCTCAGCTAATAATTTCTTTATTGGAGTTCCAACAACTTGCTTTGAAGATCGTCGCCCCAACTCAAACGTGAACTGCAAGGGGAAAAACAATACACTTGATCATGAATGCCATATCTGTATTTGTTATTTTGAAAATAAATCAAAATGAGGGAAGATTTCACAGAAAAACGCTATTCTTTGGCTCGCTTCAACACAAAAAAGTTGTTACTCTGTTTGTGTTACAAATGACAGGAAAACAAAAACCAAATCATGCAGCTCAATATACACAACTAGAAAATGAGCTTACCGAGTCGTCCCCTGTAGAGCCACTACTGCAAGAACTAGAATCAGAGGCCAATTTTGGAAAGTTTTTCTGTTTCTGAACCAGCCTGTTTCCTGGAAATAAAACCATAAAACAACATCAGGATGTCCCTTCGAAAGCATAAACAAAATGAGAAGGATCTACTTCATAAAATTTAAAAGCAATTAGAAATCAAAATAACTAGTACCCAGCCCAGTAAATAATCAGACAGCGATTAAACAGTTCGTGGGAAAAAGGGAAGAACTGGAACAATAAAACGTAGAAAACATGGCAACGTCTGGAAAACAGCATGCAGAAAACAGAGGAAATTTCATAATTGTCTTTGACTAATAAAAAAGAACCAATTGAATTATAACTCATCATCTCCTAGAACTCATTATGGAAACAAAGGAAATCATGGCAATACCACCACAGAAAAGTCACAAACTTTACCAAATTACAGAGACAAACCAAAATACCCTGCATTGCACAGCCAGTAGCGAAAAGAAATTAAAGCTGATAAATAAATAAAAATTGTTGCCTTTAGTGGATAACATGATAAAAGAAAATTTGAGAAAAATCCAAAGTGGTTATGAAGTTCAAAACTTTGTTATTTTCTTTAATTGGAAAAGAAGAGATTAGTAGATTCCGTTCAAGGGAGCTTGATAGGTTAGCTTAATCGTTGCGTTTCGAAAACACCAGGGGAAAAATAGCTTCTTTCAGCCAAAATCTGAAATTTCGTCTTCCTTTTTTTTTTTTTTTTTCCTTTTCTTTCTTTCTCTCGGTTTTCTCGGAAAACAAACAGGGTCGGAATTTCAGACAACTTACAGAGCTGAAAAAACACAAAACAAAAAAAGCGAAAATCAGAGCACCAGACCTCCTCTAAAAGCTCGTTCAGTGGAGGCGAATCTTTCCTCGGAGCTCCTATCAGCAATGCTCGTAATCTTAGACCTCCTTGGCCGCAACTTCTCCATTTTCACTCATTAAAACACCCTCCCAAACCTAAAAATTAAAAATTTACACACACAAAAGTAATGCGGGGGAAACGGAGATCGGAAACTCCCCACAGACGCACGTAACACGAAGCTTCGGAGAAAATCACACCTAAAAAGAAAAAGCCCTGAGTTTTCAGCTCCACACACACAAAAGAAAATCTGAAAAAACCAGATCTTGAACAGAAAGAGAAGGAGAGAGAAGGCTGTTGAAACGGAGATAGAGAGATAGCGTGAGAGTAATAAAGAGGCGTCCGTCCGTGTCTGAGAACAGAGAAGAGAGGGAGAGAGAGAGCGGGTTACTGGGTGTGAAAAGAAGAAAGCGAGAGAGAGGAGAGAGTGGGGTTGGTTTTGGTTTTGTTTTGTTTTGGGGGTTTTTGAACTTTCAAATAGCGATAGACTGACATAGGGGCCTCTCAGCCTCTGCGCGGGCAAGTGGTGTGTGTAAAAGGACGTGAGGTGAAACAGACTATGGCTCTAACCCATTTTTCCACGTGTCCTTACTGGGCTATGGCCACGTCACTGTCCTGCTTGGTCCTCCATGGCAAGCTGTTGGCTTCACTCCTTGTATTTTTTTGGACAATTTCATGGCTGTTCTGGTGTTTCCCTCTATGGTCATATGGGGGTACTTGAAGATTGTTTAACTGCCAAAAATTGCAAGAAATGCTTGTGAGTGAGGTAACTCTTCTAATGAATACTATGGACATCTCTGTTGTTCAGATTATGTTTGTCGTATGAATAACAATTTGTTTACATGTAGATATGATCTTGCCTAAAAGATCAATTTATTGGGGGCGAAAAGGGGCAAAAACTAGTCTATATTTCCAACGATGGCGTGTTTGCATATAGATTATCTGTAACTAAAGGAGTATAGAATCACAGTTGAGTCATTTGCATTAGTAATTTAATAAGTCCACATAATATGATCAGAAAAGCTAACTCCTCTAACATATAGCTTCTTAATAGGATACTATTACTATATATAGATGTCCCAGTTGTTCGAGTGATGTTTGTCATTTGAATGACAGCTTGTTAGTTTGTGATATGTTCTTGTCTAAAACATCAATTTGTCGGTGACAAAAGGGCCACAATTTACTCTACTTTTATACTAACATCATATATCTGCCCTTACCTAAAACATCAACTTGTCAACGATGAAAATGGCCAAAATGTGGCTTACCATTGTACTGACATCGTATTTATGCCCTTACTTAAATCATCAATTTGTCTGCGACAAAAATGGCCAATATTTGGCCTACATTTACACTATTATCGTATCTTTACCCTTACCTAAAACATCTATTTATCAGGGACGAAAAGGCCAAATTTTGGTTTCCCTTTTGCACTGACACCATATCTCTGCTCTTACCTAAACCATCAATTTGTTAGCGATGAAAATGGCCAAAATTTCGTCTACCTTTACATTGACATCGTATCTTTGCCTTTACCTAAAAATCTATTTATGGGCGACAAAAAGGGCCAAAATTTGGTTTATCTTTACACCGACACCGTATTTCTACCATTACCTAAAACATCAATTTGACAGTAATGAAAGACCAAATTTAAAATTTTAATTTGTCGGCAGCGAAAAGGCCAAAACTTGGTCTACCGTTATACTAATTGTGTCTCTCTACACTTACCTAAAACATCAATTTGTTAGTGTCGATAATGGCTTAAACTTTCTAACGACATTGCATTCACTTGCACCTTACCCTACAATTGAGAGGCAAATTCACAATCGAGTCATTCATGTTATGCAGCAATTGATGGGTTAACTAACCATCAATCATATTAATTAATAATATAACTAGTATATACACATTAACCAACACATCTAACATTATACTAAAAATAATAAGGTAGGCAGTAACAAAAGATGAGGACAGATATAAGAGCGGGCACAAAAACACAAAACACACAAATTTATTAGATAGGTGTGATTTTTTTTGGTGATCGTGATTGTATGTACACATAGGGTTCTTTTTGTTTTTCAACGGGAAAGTGATATTCAAACACCTTTATCTATTATAATATACGAATTACTTTTTCACAATATCGACCGAGTATAAATACCATGTTATTATGCAGTTGATTTCATTATGCTGTGTGCTGGCATATTTATTTATTTATTTATTTATTTTTCTAATTTCCATTGTTTTGGATGAATGTGGCTCCATCATCTTTATTATATGTACAAATGACACAGACCAAACAAAGAGAGGAATCTTGAATTCTCAAAGCAATTCAATCTGGGTAGGCATTTGTAGGGGTACGTGTAGGAGAGGCAATCTTTTGTTTTGCCTGTGAATTATACGCACCCACCGTTTTGTTTTGTTGTGGTAGGGATCAAACAAATGTCATGCAATTATGGGACTTGTGTCCGTTTAATTATATAAAAATGGATCAACGTAGACATATTATTAACACATGTATTTAACAAATTTAATTTGCTTCCATTCTATTTGATACGAGATTCATTTTATGACCCACAATCAATCAACCTTAAGCTCTTGTCCGGTGTACCTAAAGGGCAAGGCCTATTCTCTTCTAATTAACTGTTTATATGGTTTTTATTTATTTATTAAAACCGTGGTTATTAGCAAAGGAAGGATCCGTTAATGTAGTTGGTTGGAGCAAACGTTTTCCCCAGAAAAGGTCCTCGGTTCAAGTATTAGTATCTGTGTAGTGTGTGAATGATTTTAGTATGATATCGCCCGTCTCAAAAAGAAAAGTCCTTGAAAAACAAAAACACCATAATTATTAATTAATTAGAGCATAAACAAATAGAGGGTCACCCTTGATTTTGGATACTTTTGCCTCCTTCCCCCTCACATGCGCACTTAAAACTTCAATTTTGTACTTGAAAATGTTGAAGATTATGAATTATAAACCAAGCAAACTCTAAACCCATGATTATTGGGTTTTTGCATGCATGATCATGTAGTTAAAATACACTTAGGGGTCGGCATTAGAAACCAAAAAAAAAGTAGTTAATTATCAAAGTACCCAAAAAATTGATCATGTGTCTGTTGTGTAGGAGCTAGGGGCAACCACTGAAAATCCACATAGGCCATTGGGTGTGCTTTACTCTTACATATGATATGACCACCCAACCTTTGCCCCCCCAAAATTTGCATGATTTTGCTTGGCACCTTTATTTCTGTGTAATATGGAATCCAAGCAAAAAGCATCACAACATGGAGATCATTGTTGTCTCCAATCCCTACCATATAGTTGACAAATAAAGCTAGCCACTTAATTTACTTCCATTTGCATGATCATCCAGACGTTTTTCTATGTGTTTGATTTGTTTTTATTTTTTTTGGTTTCCTTTCACCTTTATGCTTCTTTGGGCAATCATTTTTTTTCATAGAATCATGTGCAAAAGCAAGAGGGCTCTTAGCCCCACAAGCCCATGCATCCATCTACAACTAACATAGATGAAGTTTTTCCTTCTTCTGATGCTTGGAAGGACTTGAGTTTTGCCAATTGCTAGAGTGTTCTGGCAATGATTAAAAGCAAAAGTTGAAAGCAAACACTACTTGACTAGACTAAAGTGTGATTATTTAGGTCTAAATCCACAATCATGGCTTTTGAATGCCCGCAATCCTCTGTTAACTTTTGACAAATTACAAATTCCTTGATTAATTAATGCAGACTATACCTGCATGCCACAGCCACATTGGCCATCTTTCTGAGATTGCAACACTAATTAGACTGACTAGGCAGGCAGGCCTGCAGGCTTAGGACTTTGAACTTCATATCTTAACCATCAAAATCTCATGCCAAGCTGCTTTCAAATAGCTAGACACGTATAAGTATATTTATATAACCCTCAATTCAACCCTGTCTTTGTCTCCAATTGGCACATCGTGTAAAGAAAACTAGGATCACCAAAGTCATCTGATCTAGTTTCTAGCTGATTAATTAATTAAATAAGACAAAACCCAACACTAATCCGTTTCTAGAATATTAAACCTGCTAGCTTTTGGTAGGTCTGTCTGCAATGAGGATCTCATAGGCTTCTTATATTACTCTGTATATTGTGTGGTACTTTCAAATCTTGACTGCATGAATTCCAAAAATAAATTTGCACACGCAAGTTGGTAGGTAGTTGATTTTCTCATAAATAATGTGCATCTTTTTTTAGGTCAGAGCAAATATATATGTTACTCCACGCAAAGGGTGTGTGGAAGATGATTCTCTAAAGTGTACTATGTCTTCTGCCACATAAAATAAAAGTGTTATATAAAATCAGAACAGCTTGATGTTTTAGTTTTCTTTTTCTACCAACGGCCGAAGTGGAATTCGAATTTTGGATATCTTTCAATATTGAAAAGAGAAATCTCACTAAAATAAGAGCTCGTTACCAGGGCAACTTGGTTAATATTCATATTCTAAGACATCAAACAAGGTTTTCTTGTACAACATGCATTGATACAAATTGGGTAAAGGTCATTTGGGTGCACCTGGGACAAGAAAATGGGGAAAATGTACCAAAATCTGCAAGAGATCATGTAATTGTCCAAACTAAGAAGCCATGTATATTTACAAGTTTCATGAGGGCCGCTTGAATTATTATAGAGCAAGGTAAATAAAGTATGGTGCTTGGAAGCTAGATAGGCCATGAGGCATGACATTACAGAGGCTGGAGGAGAATCTCCACGAAGAGCGGGTGTGACTCAAATCAACACCAAAACCCAAGAAAAAGAATCTTAAGATAAGAATATGGCAGGAAAGAAATTTAAAGATTAAAAAAAAGGGCCTTATATTTCGGCTTCTGTCATCCATGGATGAGACATTCACATTTCATACTTATAAGATTTGGAAACTCAATTTGATTCAATTGTAGGCACCAGGAGCGTTTCCTTGTATGATTGCTTCAAAGCCTTCAATGGCTCCCATAAGTACAAGAATTGATTTCGACCCAAAAAGAGAGTACAAGAATTGATGTGAAATGTGTCACGTCTGTTATATAATTTTGAATTATTGTTTAAGTTATTATATGGAGGCATCACATGACTTTCACACAGATTGTATTTCTACTAGGATCTGGCTCCTTTCTGGAACCATACAGAACACAGACAATTTGTTGAAATCACCCAACCATTTATTGTACTCAGTTCAGAGTTCAGACCAAACAAAATAGAACACATTCTGAACCATTCTTTTAATGCTTAGTTCAGAGTTCCGACCAAAGATAGGAGTATCCAAGAATTCTTGCAAGCTTAGTGGAAGTAAAACAGGTTTTGTATAAGTTAGACAGAACTGGACCTCTTGGTTGGCTCCTGAGGCCCAATGGGCCAATTCTTCTAACATGTCTTCATTCTAGCCATGGTGATTTCGCTAAAGTAGCATTGCTGCTATTTGCAGAGGCTAAAGTCACTGCCAAAGACTTGATGCCCCATTCTAAATGCCTGGACAGGTAAGAACAAGCAACAACATAAGAACCAGCTGCTAATTGTTGGATATGTAATTGTATGGTAGGATGAAAGATACTTCAAGGTGTGTATGAATACGATATCTTTCAGACTTTATTTTATATGATATCTTTCAGACTTTATTTGCCCTCATTACTTGGTTGGCTCATGAGGCCCAATGGGCCAGTTCTTCTAATAGTAGCATTGCTGCTATTTGCAGAGGCCAAGTCACAAAGATGACAAACAAAGATGACATCTTTATTTAATTTGCAGTTGAATAAGCCAAGACAGAAGCCCAGGCATAAAAATAGAATAACACATCCTTACATAATGCATATTGCTAGCTTCTTCTTCTCAAATTGAGATATGAGTCTCTGGTATCCTTCATTTTGTTGACAACAACATCAATTTGCATCCGCTCAGCTGGTAATATTGCAAAGCATGAGAGTCCTATCTGCATCACCGAAACCAAACACTCCTCCAATCTTGTTTCAAGGATAGGGCTATCATCTTGGTAGCCTATGTCATTGTTGTATCTTTCATCATCACCATCTGCATAATCTCTTTCAATGAGCAATGAATGGTCAACTATGTCCATGCCATGGTCAGGCATTGCCATGGCTTTGAATTGGTGAATGCTCATACCATCTCCGAAAATGCCATCTGTAGGTCTTTTTCCTGTGAACATTTCTAGCAACAGTATTCCAAAGCTATAAATATCTCCGACGATGGAAACTTGGCCTCCCATGCCATACTCTGTCATTCATCAATACATGCATTAGGATCTACTTTATGAGTTTTCCAGAAGAAGAAAAAAAGGCGATTATCTTTTTTATTTTATTGGAAGTGACTTAAGATAGCTTCGTCGTAGTAACTTATTAGGAAGAGAGAAATAAAGAATGATATAAACTCATACCTGGAGGAATGTACCCTATGGAACCCTTTAGCCCAGCTGACAAGGATAGACTTTGGGAGGAATTATCCGATACTTCCAAGAGCAGCCTTGCTAAACCAAAGTCGCCAACATGGGCAACCATATCTTCACCAAGAAGAACATTGCTTGGCTTTAGATCACAATGAACAATGGTCTTTTCACAATAGTAGTGGAGATATTCTAAGGCAGAAGCAACGTCAATCGCAATATTGAGTCTTTGGGTAAGGCTTAATCTCTTACTTTGATATTGCTCATCATCTTTAGGATGCAGCCATGAGTCTAGACTTCCATTTTCCATGAACTCGAAAACTAGACTTTTGAAGTCATTACCCTGATTATCAATGCTTGAGCATGCAGTTATGATCTTGAGAAGATTACGATGCCTTATACTTTTTAAAGCTTTGCAGTCATCAATGAAACTCTTGAAAGCTCCTGGTTGTTGAAGGTTTAATACCTTAACAGCAACTACTCTCCCATCACTAGGAACAAGGCCGGTCCTGAGTTTTCAAAGGCCCAGGGCAAAAATCTAAAATGTGCCCTACACACATTAATCACTAATACTAGTATACTTCTTGTTTTATCAACTAAGCATTGGGTTTTTTGAGAAAGTATCTATTCGAAAATATTTTTAGACTTTGAGCAATGTCTTCCATATTCCTAAATAATGAAAACAAATGTCCAACTATGCATACCATACCAGTGAGTCAAAGAATTTCAAGAATGCAAGTCAAGCCAATATCAAAGAATTTCTTTTAAAACTCTCGTCACGGATCATTTGTTCCAAAATTTCGGATTCATCTCAATATCTTATTCCTAAAAATTATGGAAAAAATATTAAATCAATTTATAATAATATAATATAACACTTATTATAATAAAAAAATTTGGGGCCCCCTTGAATAATGGGCCCAGGGCAGTCGCACTGACTGCCCCTGGGCAGGGCCGGGACTGACTAGGAAGTACTCCTTTGTAAACAGAACCAAAACTTCCCGAACCAATCAGTTTCTCGACTGAGAACCCGTCAGTTGATTGAACGAGTTCTAAGTAAGATAAATCTGATTTCCAACCTTGATAAGAATGTGAAGTTACAAGGGAACCTCTCGACTTTTTGACCTTTGAACGAGCAAGAATGAAGCATGACAGAGCAATTATGAAGGCAAGTGCACAAGCTAGAGGGATGACTACCTTTAGGGCAAGTAGTCGTTGAGGTGAATGGGACTTTTTGATGGAGCATGCATGTAGACTTAATTTTGGGAGGCCGCCACAGAGCCTATTGTTTCCAATAATTGAGAGACCACTCGCATTTGAAAAGATCCCTTCCGTTGGAAATTCACCCTCAAAATCATTATAGGAAAGATTGAGATAGGTAAGTAATGTAAACTTCCCTAAAAATTCAGGAATTTGTCCAGATAAGTTGTTGCGCGAAATATCTATTTCTTCCAAACTTCTTAAACTTTTAAGAGATTGAGGAACTATTCCTTCAAAATTATTTTGTTCCAAGGGCAGCCACCGCAACATAATACAAATGCCAAGAGTTGTGGGGATTTCACCTGATAACTTATTTCCCGAGACATCTAGCTCTACAAGATTTACCAAATCACTCACTTGAAATGGCAATGGACCAGTCAAAAAATCGTTAAACAGTCCTAAATAAAGTGAAAGGGATGAAATGCCGACAAGCTCTCTAGGTATGGTGCCTGTCAGATTGTTATTAGAAAGGGCAAGTACGAGTAGACTTTGGCAGTTTCCAAGACTTTGAGGTATGCTTCCCTCAAACCTGTTGTTGAACATGAGCAGCTTTGTCAATGAAGTCAAGTTACCTGGGGAAGAAGGTATCGGTCCAGAAAATTTATTACTATTCAAATTCAGTTCCTCTAACTTTTGAAGCTTTCCAATTCCATTAGGGATTGTACCACTCAAATTGTTCTGTTCCACCCCAAAATACTCAAGTTTTCGAGTTTTCCGATGTCATCAGGTATTCTTCCGTGTATCAAATTTCTGCCCAAATAAAGATATTTTAGTTGGCTAGAAAGGTTGGTTATAGATCTTGGCAACTCTCCTTGGAATAGATTAGTGTGAAGACCCAAGACCTCTAGGCTAGTACAATTAGCCAGGAAGCCGAGAAAATTCAAGTTGCCACTCTCACTTGTCAGCCTATTGCTACCAAAGGTCATCCAAACTACGCTTTGCAAGCTGCCAAGATTTTCAGCAGGGAGTGTCCCAGTGAGACCATTTTGACTCAAATCAAGCTTCCTAAGTCTGGAAGAATTTGACAATGATGCAGGAATAGTTCCTGTGAATTTGTTGACACCACCGTGAAATTCTTCGAGATTAGGAAGATTAATGCCGAGATTTGGTGGTAGCTCTCCATGCAGCTGATTTACAGCAACACTGAAACGTATATTGAAGAAATGTTATAGATTGAAGAAGGGACCTTACCAGACAGATTATTTCCCGTCAGTGAGATATTCTGCAAGGCTGTTAGACGCCCGAGCTCATTTGGTATGCTTCCATGAAAATTGTTTAGGCCAAGATAAAGCTCAAGCAAAGAAGAAAAGTTTCCTATCCAACCTGGGATTGCTCTAGTGAGATTGTTAGCATAAACGGATAGATAATTTAAATTCAACAATGAACTTAACTGGTTCGGAATGGACCCTATAAGCTCATTGAGAGTTAGACGAAGCTCCCTTAGCTGTGTAAAGTGAGATATATTAGTTGGAATCTTCCCGCCGAAAGAATTTCGAGACAGGGTGAGATATTGCAGGCTTCGTAGACGACCCATTTCTTGAGGAATTTCACCATGAAAACTATTGCTGTCTAGGTTGATTCTAGTAAGATGAGTAAGATTTCCAATAGAAGGTGGTAAGGAGCCTACCAGTTTTTGAGAACTCAGGTTCAAAATTACGACTCTTTTATTGGAATGGTTGCATGTAACGCCAACCCAACTGCATAAATGAATGGAATCATTCCATGAGCTCATGAGATGGAGAGGATCTTGAGTGATTCTGTTCTTCAAGTCCAGCAGCGCCAGCCGATCAGTTTCATTTCCAAAAGTAATACAACTGGGTAGAGTTGCAGAATTCGAATGTGTGCTCATGCATAAAAGAATGATCACATGAAGGAATGTAAACAAAATCAGCCTGCCACCATGAGTAGTGCGTGAATGCTCCATCCTTTTTTTTTTTAAAGAGCAAATCAGAAACCAAGTTTGGTTTTACACGAATGCATAAGAAAGAAGAAACCCCCGCTACATATATAGGAAACAAATATAAAAGTAAGGAACCAAATTAGAGTCAAGCTTTCACCGTGTCTATCAGGGCCCATCGATATGAATGGGAGAAATTGATGACAGTGATTTGGTTGATGAGCTCTGTTTCTTAATTATTTTGGATTCTGCTCTATCTGGTGATGTTATCATTTGGTTATTGTTGAAATTTAGTTCAACAAACGTTTTGTATATTTTCATCATAAATTTGTATTACAAGTGAGGACTCTTATAGAGAGGCCGAGTTAGGTAAACAACCCATTGAACAATTACAATCAGCTACAAGAAATAAACCAAAAGATAAAAAAGGCTAGCCCTAGTTACAGATTACAAGAAATCTAGAAGACAAACCCTGGAATTAAGGGATTGGAACAAAAAACAAGTTGGTAACAAAAATAACGGTTTAGTGGCAGCTGCAACTCCACCTGAGAATGAGGGCTAGAGTTGCAGTTGTAACTTGAACTTCGATGTGCTGTGATGTGCCTTGAGCACCTTCCAACATGGACCCAACGAAGCTCTAGCATGCTTATAACCGATCAGTTTCAATACTCCCCCTCAAGCTGGATCAAGAGGGTTAATTGATCCAAGTTGCTCAGCAATCTGTGGAAATGAATAGAGTCGAGAACTTTTGTGAACAAGTCAGCAAGTTGATCGTAACTTCTAGTGTACACTGTGTTGATGACTTTGGATTGGACTTAAGCACGGATATAATGACAATCAACCTCAATATGCTTTGTTCTCTCATGAAATACTAGGTTCGAAGCTATGTGCATGGCAGCTTGGTTGTCACAAAACAAAGACATAGGTTCCGTGTCGATGTAGCCAAGGTCAGCTAGGAGACTCTTTAACCAGATTAATTCACAAGCCGTAGCGGCCATGGCTCTATACTCAACCTCAGCACTTGATCGCGCAATCACCGTTTGTTTTTTACTCTTCCATGTCACAAGATTACCACCAACAAATGTACAGAAACCAGTGGTAGACTTGCGATCGAGGGCATTACCTACCCAGTCAGCATCTGTGTATGCCATAATGTGATTTGAGCCATGTTTCTTCATGAGTAAGTCTCTGCCAATTGACCCCTTCAAGTATCTAAGTATCCTTTTGACAATCTCCCAGTGAATCAGTGTGGGAGAGTGCATAAATTGGCTGACAAGGCTTACTGAATAAGCAATATCAGGTCGTGTATAATTGTGAGGTTGATCAGCTTGCCTACCATACGTTGATAGACACTAGGGTTTGACAGTGGTTCACTTTGGACATCTAATTGAAGTTTGCTCACAAGAGGGGTAGATGCTGGCTTGCAATCCAACAGGTGAGCTTCCTCCAATAAATCAAGTACATATCTTCTTTGATTTAAGAACAAACCCTTGGAGGATGTGGCCATTTCAATGCCAAGAAAGTACTTTAAGCTTCCCAAATCCTTAAGAGCAAATTGTTGATGAAGAGAGGAATTGAGGGCATTGATTTCTTCTATGTGATCTCCCGTTATAATGAGATCATCAATGTATATAAGGACAATGAGCTTACCACTTGTACTGTTGTGAACAAACAATGAAGAATTGGCATGACTCCTCTTGAACCCTGCAGCTTCAAGAACTGAGCTCAACTTCGAGTACCAGGCTCGGGGGGATTGCTTGAGTCCATATACAGCCTTGTGAAGCTTGCAAACTTTGTTAGTTTCATTCTCTTGTGGATGTCCGGGAGGAAGCTTCATGTATACCTCATTTTCAAGGTCACCATGGAGGCATGCATTCTTCACATCCATTTGAAATAGAGGCCAATCATGATTAACTGCTATAGACAACAGTAGTCGTACCGTGCTCATTTTGGCTACAGGAGCAAATGTCTCCTTGTAGTCAATGCCATAAGTTTGTGTGAAACCACGGGCTACTAATTGAGCCTTGTGTCTTTCAATACTGCCATTTGAATGAAACTTTGTCTTGTATATCCACCTACTCCCTACTGCCCTTTTTCCCTTTGGAAGATCAACCACACTCTATGTTTGGTTGTCATTCAGTGCTTTGAGCTCTTCTTTCATTGCTTCCTGCCACACTTGAATGTGAGCAGCTTCATTAAAGTTCCTTGGTTCAACATTAGTGGACAACTTATTAAGAAATGCTGCATAGGATGTTGACAGTTTTTGATAGGTTAAATTTTGGAGATGGGATGTCTTGCATTGTATGTAATGTATTCTTGCAGCCTTAAGGGAAGATGCCCGTCTCGAGGAGGGTTTCTTCGTGGTGCCAAAGCAGACTGTGGAGCAGTGACTGAGCTTTCTTGATCAGGAGATGTTTCTTCACCATCATGTTGCTCCGAGTGATGTTCAAGAGGAATATTGTGAGGATTGCATTCATGAAGGTTTGCTGGGGTAGGCAAAGGGAATATGTCTATAAGACTCTCCCCCTGAGGTTCTTCACGGCAACCTTTGTTAAAAAATGGAGCACGCTCATCAAATCGAACATCTCTTGAGACTCCAATCTTTCCATTATGTGGATTGTAGTATTTATATCCCTTTTGAGAGCTTGAGTATCCCATAAACACACTTTTGACAGCTCTAGGTTCGAGCTTATCTCGATGTGTAGCTTGAACATGAACATAACAAGTGCACCCAAAGGTACAGAGGTGTGAGATGTCAACGTTCCTTACCTTCATTACTTCAATAGGTGATTTTGAATTCAAAACACGAGTAGGTAATATGTTGATGATGTAAGCTGCGGTGAGAAGAGCACGAGACCAAAACCTTCTAGGAACATCCATTTGAAACATAAAGGACCTGGTTTTCTCCAATAAATCACGGTTCTTTCTCTCAACTACACCATTTTGTTGTGGTGTACCAATACAGCTGGTTTGATGTAAAATCCCATGATTGCTCAAATAATTAGACATGTTATTGGATGTGTACTCGGTGCCATTGTCCGATTGTAAGATGTTTAACTTAGATGAGAATTGGTTTGTGATTAGATTATGAAAGTCTTTGAAAGCATCAAAAATTCACTCTTGAACTTCAAGAGGTAAACCCAGGGACCCGAGATAAAAGTAACATAGTATTATATCCATCAAATGAGTTTACACGGGAAGGACCCTAGATATCTGAGTGAACAACCTCAAACAGTTTACTGGTTCTAGACTTGGAAGAAACAAAAGGAAGTCTAGTTGCTTTTGACATTTGACAGATTTCACACTCATGTGTTGTTTTACAAAACTTAGGAAAGAGTCATCATAGGTTACGAGGGATGGGCCAGTCGAAGATGCCAAAGTTGGTATTCTTAAGGGAGACTTAGGGTGGCAATAGGGTGCTTGACAGACTTGAACTTCTTTGAGAGATAATAGAGTCCATTCGAGAGAAGCCCTTCACCAATCTTCTTCTCGAGTAACTCGATCCTGAAATATGACACTTGTGAGGAGAGAATATGGCAAGGCCATCTAGAGTGGTTGTGATTTTACCTACGGACAAAAGCTGGAAGGGAAATGAAGGTACATACAAAGTCGTTGACTCGATCTCATCACTTAACAGTTTAAGTTTTCCTCTTCCTAGAATAGGTTCTCCTTTCCCATTTGCTATAGACACACGTGTAGATTTAGGCATATTTTGAAACTTATCTAAGCGAGAAGACTTGTTTGTTATATGGTCAGTGGCACTTGAGTCTATAATCCAACAGTCATGTGTAATTTCATTGAGTGTAGTGGAGAGGGCAGTGATAATACCTGAAACATTATCTTGAGTTGTGGTCTCAGTCAAGAACCCTGCGAATTTTCCGAGCATGGTAGTAGCTTCAGTGGGCCTCCTCTTCTTTGAAGAAAACTTGCAAATTCATTTATCAAATCTATTGGATTTGCAGTGAAGTTTGAGATTCCACCAGTCGAAGAACTAGCTGAATGGAGAGCCTTTGGAGTGAATCATTTCCCTTCTTTGATCATTCTTCCTTCCTTATCAAACCTTGGCTTTAACTCCGGGTGCAAGATCCAGCATTTTTCCCTTAGATGCCCTTTCATGTTGCAGTAAGTATATTTCCAATTTGCCTTCTTTCCAGTGAAAAAATTTTCACCAGTGTGTTTATGATTGCTAGTGAAAGCGGATCCCGAGCCTCTACATTTAGACACCGTGCATTTACCCGCATTTCATGACATCTAGACCATTCTAATTATCTAATGGTCCAAAATACGACTTTTCAATTTTTAACTTTTGACATCTATCTGTTTAATTAATCTAACCCTAACATTGTTAACTTTAATTTTATATAAACAAATTAAACTGAACAATAAAGAAAAAAATTATAAACCTAGCAGCCATTCCACCCACCCAACTTCGACCGCCACCTCGACTCCTCTCTACCGTTCATCGTTGACAACTCTCTCTCTTCCATGAATACAAAGACATCGCCAGTTAGCAAGAATACAAAGACATCAACCAAATGATTTGGATAGAAACTGGACCTCTCATCGATATGCATATGGACCAAGGCATTCCAGTTTTGTAGGTCAAGATTGAAGCCCCGTTGCTCGATCAGGCATCAATTTAAATTCCTCAAACTCAAGCACAATAAGGAAAATATGGACGATTGTGCAAATGATGCTTCAATAAAATGAGAGAGAGGAAAGGTTAAAAAGGGAAGGTTGGCTTGGCTATGAGGAGGGAGGGGATTGCTGTGAGTAGGGGTGGGTCATGGGTGGCTGATGATAAGTTTGTGATTTTTCCTCTATTGATTTTTATATATATATATATAAAATATTTAGCCTTTTAAAAACAAAATAATAATTAGAGTTAACAGTGTTAGGGTTAAAGTTAATTAAATAGATAGGTGTCAAAAGTTAAAAATTGAAGTGTCTTGGACTATTAGATTATTAGAATGGTCTAGATGTCGTGAAATGCAGGTAAATGCACAATGTCTAAATGTAGAGGCTCGGAATCTAATTGTTGAGGCCCAAATATAATCTCGGCCCAATGCTATACCTTATCGAGAAGAAACCCGATTTGGGCACGCGAAAGTTCGTCATATGCGCTTGCACACATGCCACGCCAAGCAAATAAGCAACACGCCACGTTACAAGCTTAAGTGGGCCCAAGCCACGGGAATGCCTTAGGGCTTGCTGAGCGGGTTGTGGTATGGATGGTTACGAGTATTCACGAGGCCCATTGATGGTCTAAGGAGTGGAAGTTTTGGGCTACTTGGGAGCACCAAAACTCAAGCTCATTCCTTGAGCCCAAACATATGGGTAAGCATGAGAGAAAACCTAGTAGCCCATCACCTTAAGAAAACCTAATAGCCCATAACACGTGAGAAAATCCCACATCAGCCAAAGCTTCCAACAGTCTGACGAAATCAAAGGGAACTCACAAGCCGCTGGAAACAAAACAGCCCAACCCAGCACCTTATAAAATATCCAACGTCATGCATCTCTGTTAAAACCATATCGCAGCCAAACCACCAAAACCAAGGAAACCCATGTGCTGATCACCTTTTTGACCAAGCACCCTTACCCATTCTTTCTTCTTCAAGCTTTGGTGAGAAAACAAGAAACAAAAGTGGGCGGCTCCTCATCCACATGGAGAAGTCCAGCTGCTTAAGGACCTTGGAACCCTAAAAAGCTGCGTGCCTATGGGTTCAGGCTAGGGAAATTTCACCAAACAAGAGTAAATGGAAGAAAGTGAGGAAAAGGGGAGAGGGTGGCTTGACAAAATTAAGGTTTTTAGCGCCTATAAAAGGAGCCACTTTCTTCCCAGCAAAACAACAACAACTAACCGATCGAAGACAAGCATCCCCTCTGGAATCCTTCAATTTCATGCTTTGTTCTTTCATCTTCCTCTTTTCTCTCTCTCAAAACCCACATCCAGAGAGAGCAAGCATCATCTCTCATCTCTGGAACCCTCCGATTTGAAGCCTTGTTCTTCCATTGCTTCTCATTTTCTCTTCTGTCAAATCGCCCAGGAGCTTGACGAAGCTTTCGTCAAGCTGCTGGAAATATGCTAAAGTCACCCATGCTTCTATCTTCTTTCTCTCTTTCCAATCGAAGGCAAGCAACCATATCCAGAGAGAGCAAGCATCACCTCTCATCTCTGGAACCCTTCGATTTCAAGCCTTGTTCTTCCATTGGTTCCCATTTTCTCCTATGGCAAGCCATTCCAGAGCTTGACAGAGCCTTTGTCAAGCTGCTGGAAAATTACCCAAAACATCTACTACTTCACCACTAGCCACAACGCAGATCCAAAGAGCAAACTTCGTCTTTCATCCTTAAAACCTCTGTTTCTCATAGGAAACCCAAGCCTTCTCTCTCTTATGCTAAACTCACGAATACTCAGCTCCCATGCCACAAGCTTCTCATGCCAAGCTTAAATATTTATCTGTAAGTAACTATTAGTTTCGTTGGTGAGGAAGACCAATGTGTTTCCTAAGGCTCACTACCCTTTCGAAGCACTCTTGGGGTCTGATTCTCGAACTCAAACACAAGGGGCGATTC
This sequence comes from Prunus padus, assembly GCA_024362665.1. NCBI lineage: Eukaryota > Viridiplantae > Streptophyta > Magnoliopsida > Rosales > Rosaceae > Prunus > Prunus padus. Next base: position 23,298,944 of record JANFAM010000015.1, read on the forward strand.
CAGCCATTTGCTCTTTACAGCAGCCCAGGCCCATTCGTCAAGCTGCTGGAACGAAAAAGACCCCTACATAAATGGTGACTTTGCTGGGGATTAGGCTGCTATCTTCACCAATACCTCCAAAGTCGAAGACCAGAAGCAATAAACCAGAGAGAATAAAGAGATAAGAACATTCTCTCTTTCTTTTTTTCCTTTTGTTGGCTATCTACTTTGCATAACAAGCATAATAAGGGTTACTGGCATGTGCCGTTTGCTTGTGTCTTAGATCTCCATTCTCAAGCAAAACCAAATCTTGCACGAGGGCTGGGGGCTTAGGCAAATCCATCATTCATGCCATTAAAGCGAACTACACATGCAAACTCCAAAATACTTGGGGGCTTCGTGCCAAGCAAATCTGTAAATATTAAATAAAATAAAAAGAGGAGTCAAAATTCAATTCCAAATGACTTGGGGGCTTCCTGCCAATTGCAAGAATTGAGTCAAGCATAAGCACTTCAAAGTTTCTCATGCTAAACCAAGCTATACCTCGGTTCCAAGAGCTGTGTGAAAATTATTCACATCCTCATAGCAAGTCCAAGCTATATCATTCCAAGCCAAGTTACATTCTTCCAGCTCCTACTCTACAAGCAGAGAATTTCTGGCACTTGCCTTATTTCAAATCTAGAAGACATAAACCCTGGAATTAAGGGATTGGAACAAAAAACAAGTTGGTAACAGAAATGACGGTTTAGTGGCAGCTGCAACTCCACCTGAGAATGAGGGCTAGAGTTGCAGTTGTAACTTGAACTTCGATGTGCTGTGATGTGCCTTGAGCACCTTCCAACATGGACCCAACGAAGCTCTAGCATGCTTATAACCGGTCAGTTTCAATAGTTATTAGCTTCTATCTGGTGATGTTATCATTTGGTTATTAGCTTCTATCTTTGATCTCCTTGTTGTCTCTTCTTTGTGCTCGAATCTGGTTTTTCGCTTTCTATCTGCCGGCCTTACCACTGTGGTCCTGCAAGTATTGACTTTTGGCCAAGACAGACTGCAACTCCTTAACATCCGAAATTTTGATCAATTAAGTTTTGGTTTTGTATCTGGACCTCTTGGTTGGCTCAAAAGCCCAATGGGCCAATTCAGCTATTAGCTTGCTCTCATTTTTGCCATGGTGATTTATTTTCACCAAACTAGCCTTGCAGAGGCTTACGGTGTACTATGGTGTATTGGATCCATTAAGTAGAACATGATAAATTAAGTTGCAGTTGAGTAAGCCAAGACCAAGAAGCCCAGGCATAAACAGAATAAAACATCCTTACATAACGTCACCCACACCATCTTTATGGATAGGAGGATCAATAAGCCTGATGTCGTTTTTACTACTTTATTATACGATTTTCAAGGATTTTGCTATATCTCTCTCAATACTATACACATTGAGAGCAACAGCACAAAAATGAAGAAGCAAAATAAGCAGCACTGTGCATATATACAAACAAAACGAAGAATCCCTTGCATAAACAGAATAAAACATCATTACATAATGTCACACACATGGATACATATAATATCCTTATACGAATAAATGCGGCTACAGATTTGAGATCAGATAACAAACTTAGCCCTATCTTGCATACTGCTAGCTTCTTCCTCTTCTTCTCTCTCTAAAATTGAGATATGAGTCTCTAGTTGCCTTCATTTTGTTCACAACAACATCCATTTGCATCCGCTCAGATGGTGATATTGCAGAGCATGAGAGTCCTATCTGCATCACCGAAACCAAACACTCCTCCAATCTTATTGCAAGGATAGGGCTGTCATCCTGATAGCGTGTAATTGATCTTGCTTCTATGTCATTGTTGTATCTTTCATCATCACCATCTGCATAATCTCTTTCAGTGAGCAATGAATGGTCAACTATGTCCATGGCATGGTCAGGCATTGCATTGGCTGCAAATTCGTGAATGCTTAGACCATCTCTGAACATGTCATCTGTAGGTCTTTTTCCAGTGAACATTTCTAGTAACAATATTCCAAAGCTATAAATATCTCCGAGAATGGAAACTTGGCCTCCCATGCCATACTCTGTCATTCATTACATGCCACAAGATGTCACAGTCAAATCATCTTTAGACCATACATATTATTTATGATTATGCTGATACATGAAGGAAATGAAAAAAAAAATGAAAAAAGGAGAGTGACAGAAACTTGTACCTGGAGGAATGTAGCCTATAGAACCCTTTAACCCAACTGACATGGTTTGACTTTGGGAGGAATTCTCAGATGCTTCCAAGAGGAACCTTGCTAAACCGAAGTCACCAACATGGGCTACCATATCTTCATCAAGAAGAACATTGGTTGGCTTCAGATCACAATGAACAATAATGGTGGTTTCACAATGGTGGTGGAGATAATCTAATGCAGAAGCAACGTCAATTGCAATATTGAGTCTTTGGATAAGGCTCAATCTCTTACTTTGAGATTGCTCATCATCTCTTGGATGCAGCCATGAGTCTAGACTTCCGTTTTCCATGAACTCAAAAACTAGACTCTTGAAGTCATTACCCTGATTATCAATACTTGAGCATGCAGTTATGATCTTGAGAAGATTCCGGTGCCGTATACTTCTTAAAGCTTTGCATTCATCAATGAAACTCTTGGAAGCTCCTTGTTGTTGAAGGTTTAATACCTTGACAGCAACTACCCTCCCATCTGTAGGAAGTACTCCTTTGTAAACAGAACCAAAACTTCCTGAACCAATCAGATTGTCCATAGAGAAACCGCCAGTTGATTGAACGAGTTCTAAGTAAGAGGTTGATTTCCAACCCTTATAAGAATGTGAAGCTTCAGGCCCACCTCTTGACTTTTTCACCTTTGAGCGAGCGACAATGAAGCATGACAGAGCAATTATGAAGGCAAGTGCACAAGCTAGAGGGATGACTACCTCTGGGGCAAGTATTCGTTGAGATGAATGAGACTTTTTGATGGAGCAGGCATGTAGACGTAATTTTGGGAGGCCACCACAAAGCCTATTGTTTCCAATAACTGAGAGACCACTTGCATTTGAAAAGATCCCTTCTTTAGGCAATTCACCCTCAAAATCATTATAAGAAAGATTGAGATAGTGAAGAAACGGAAACTTGCCCAGAAATTCTGGAATCTGCCCTGATAAGTTGTTGCGTGAAATATCTAATTCTTCCAAGCTTCTTAAATTTTTAAGAGATTGAGGAATTGTTCCTTTAAATTCATTACCTTCCAAATGCAAGTGCGCCAACATAATACAACTGCCAAGGGTTGTGGGGATTTCACTTGATAACTTATTTCCTGATACATCCAGCTCCACAAGATTTATCAAATCACCCACTTCAGATGGTAATGAACCAGTCAAATAATTGTTAGACATGTTCAAAGAAATTGAAAGGGATGAAATCCCCACAAGCTCTCTAGGTATGGTGCCTGATATATTGTTATCAGAAAGGTCAAGTTCAAGTAGACTTTGGCAATTCCCAAAATTTGGAGGTATACTTCCCGCAAACCTATTTTCATGCATGTAGAGTAGTGTTAATGAAGTCAAGTTGCCTATGGAGGACGGTATCAGCCCAGAAAATCTGTTAGTATGCAAATTCAGGGCCACTAACTTTTGAAGCTTCCCAATTCCATCAGGGACAATACCACCCAAATAGTTCTCTTCCATTCCAATAACATTCAGGCTTAAAAGATTTCCAATGTCATCAGGGATGCTTCCACGTATCAAATTTCTCCCTAAAACAAGATATTTTAGTTGGGTAGAAAGGTTGCCTATGGATCTTGGCAATTCTCCTTCAAAATGATTATTGTTAAGACCCAGCGCCTGTAGGCCGGTACAATTAGCCAAGAAGCTGAGAAAATTTAAGTTGCCAGTTTTCCCACTTTCTAGCCTATTGTAAGAAAAGTTTATCCAAACTAATCTTTGCAACCTTCCAAGATTTGCAGCAGGGAGTGTTCCAATGAGACCATTTTGACCCAAATCAAGCCTCCGAAGTCTAGAAGAATTTGACAACGATGTAGGAATAGTTCCTGTAAATTTGTTGATACCACCGTAAAATTCTTGGAGATTAGGAAGATTGATGCCGATATTTGGTGGTAGCTCTCCATGCAGTTGGTTATCAAGAACACTGAAAATGTACATGGAAGAAATATTATATATTGAAGAAGGGACAATACCAGACAGATTATTCTCATCAAGTCCGAGCCTCTCCAAGCTTGTCAGACGCCCGAGCTCATTAGGTATGCTTCCTTGAAAATTGTTGCGACCCAAATAAAGGCTTTTCAAAGATGAAAAGTTTCCAATCCAAGTTGGGATGGTTCCAGTAAGATTGTTAATAGTAAGCCACAGGTGATTTAAACTCATCAATGAACTGAGTTGGTCTGGAATGGAACCAGTAATCTCATTATGTAGAAGATCCAGCATGCTTAGTTGTGTACAGTGAGATATATTAGTTGGAATTTTCCCGCCGAAGGAGTTGTAAGACAAGTTTAGAGAGCGCAGGCTTTGAAGACGTCCCATTTCTTGAGGAATTTCACCACTAAAGTTGTTGTTCACTAGGTTGATTCCAGTAAGGTGAGAAAGATTTCCAATTGAAGGTGGTAAGGATCCTACCAGATTTTTAGCATTGAGCTTCAAAATCACGACTCTTTTGGTGGAATTGTTGCATGTAACACCAACCCAACTGCAGAAATGAATGGAATCATTCCATGAGCTCATGACATGGAGAGGGTCTTAAGTGATTCTTTTCTTCAAGTCCAGCAGCGCCGAGCGATCAGTTTCATTTCCGAAAGTACTACCACTGGCCCTGGGTGGTAGAGCTGCAGATTCCAGAGGAATGCTCATGCTCATGCATAAAAGAATGAACCCATGAAGGAATGTGTTGATACCGTATCTAACCAAGGAACTAGGAGCAAATCCCAGCCAGGCAAAGAGTCCCACATTGGAATATTACAAGAAGTAAAGACTCTCCCTCATCTATAAAAGGAGACCACTCTCCACTTAGAAAGGGATCCAAGAAACTGGGCTTCATATTTAGTCATGGGCTTCGCCCTTCTTCTCTTTATCTTTGGGCTCAGCCCTTTATACAAATGTAAAATACACATTATTATACTAATGAGAATACACTTCTCCGTCCACGTATATCTTGTCTTCTGTATATTTATCGCTTACCCAAATCTTCACACACATCCTGAAGGTCACCATTTTTGAGCATCAACAGAATGCAAACAAAATCTGCCTATCCTGAGTAGTGCGTGTCCATCCTTGTTGTAAATAAATGCTGAGCAAATCAGAAACCAATAAGTGTCTGTTTCTTTTCCTTGCTAGTTGCTGCGCATCATCCTGGCTGGTGATGTGTTAAGTACATGAGATGAGATGCTGAATAATCTGTCCGTCCACAGGGACAGGGGGACCTTTCCTTTGCTTGTCTATTACTATGTATATATGTTTTGAGTGACTTATCCTAGGCTGGGCCTTGTGAATTGTGAACTGATAATGTGCATAACGCGTAGTGACATTAAGATCCAACGGTCCACGAACCATGACTACCACACACTCGCATTCACGCAAACACTGACACGTTAACATAACACGGACACGTGATATACCATTCAAGGACAGCACTATCAACCACTAATGAATGGCCAGGGAAGGAAAACTTGATATAGCTAGTAAATGTGAGGACCAACCAAATTAGAGTCAAAGCTTTCACTAATTGAAGACCAAATTTGCTGAGTTGTTATAGTGGTTCAACTAATTTGCTGACAAATTGATTGTTGTGATTACTGCGCGTAGACGATTATGACAAAGCCCAACACAACACTAATCCGTTTATAGTCGTCTGCTTACTCTGTAACTTTGACAATTTTCTAGGGTTATTCTAGTTATTCAATAAGGCAAGGTTTTAATAAGGCCACGTAGCCGACATCTGATTTGCAAGGAAATCTTGTACTTGACTGATTATTGAATGAAGTTTTTCACCTTCTTGATCCTAAAAGAAAAAACAAGGTGGGGACTTTTCTTCCTTTTTCTCCAACATGCAACATGTACATTGAATTATATATTGTATCCAGTCTAACCTTTCTGATTGCTATACACATTGAGAGACACCCTTTCCATTCAATTTTTCCAGGCCGATGTTCATATCATATGTAGAAGAGGCCCAATTAATTCATAGAACAGACAAGAGCATCTATTAATTCTTGCACGCTTGTGGAAAACCTTTTTTTTATTTTGGTTTTGTAAAATGGGTGAAACTATAATGAGGGGTTTAAAGTGAGGGGCTTAAAGTGAGGGGTTCAATCTCACCATCAACAAAGCATGGGGGGGTGCATTGGGGGGTCCCATCTCATTTTGATAATGAGATTGAACCCCTCACTTTTAAACCCCTCACTATAGAAGCTCCCTTGTAAAATTGGGCACTTCCGGGCCAGTTCAGCTTTAAGTAGGCTCCCATCTAAACAAATAGCATGGTTAGAAAAAAATTAATCCATATCCCTTCACCAAAACAAAAAAACAAAAAAAATCATGGTTCCCATTAAATCCATATCCCTTCTTATAACATGTCTTCGTATTTGCCACGTTGATTGTTGTCACCCAAAGCCTTATTGTAATTTGCTGCCAGAAACATTTTCAACCAAATAACTAGAATGCAGTGAGAATGAGAATTGGGAAGGTATTTCTTCAACAGCTCCATTGATAAAGAATCATAATCCTACATTAACCATATATGCATCATACAAATTAAAATTAGCATTATGGTATACTATATATCATAGCGTGCTCTATAGCTGGAAAATCTCCGCCAATACTAGTGGGTCTTGTAGATCCTGATGTCATTTTTACTTATTTATTCTACAATTTTCATTGATTTTGCTAAGCAACAGCACAAGAACCAACTGCTAATTGAAGATCAATTAAACAAAATAAGCAGCAAAGCATATATATACGAAGATGGCAAACAAAACGAAGAAGCCCAGGCACAAACAAAATAAAACATCATTACATAATGTCACACACATATGGATACATTTAATATCCTTATTGGAATAATTTCTTGCAAATAGATGAGGCTATATAGATTTGAGAACAGAGAACAAACTTAGCCCTTCCTGCAAATTGCTAGATTGAGATATGAGTCTCTACTTGCCTTCATTTTGTTGACAACAACATCTATTGGCATCCGCTCAGTTGGTGATATAGCAGAGCATGAGAGTCCTATCTGAATCACCGAAACCAAACATTCCTCCAATCTCGTTGCTTGGATAGGGTCGCCATCCTGATAGCTTGTCATTGGTCTTGCTCGCATGTCATTGTTGTTTCTTTCATCATTAGCATTTGCATCATCTCTTTCAACGAGCAATGAAGGGTCAACTATGTCCATGGCATGGTCAGGCATTGACATGGCTATGAATTGGTGAATGCTTAGACCATCTCTGAACATGTCATCTGTAGGTCTTTTTCCCGTGAACATTTCTAGCAACAGTATTCCAAAGCTATAAATATCTCCCAGAATGGAGACTTGGCCTCCCATGCCATACTCTGTCATTCATTACATGCATTAGGATGTCACAGTCAAATCACATTTTTTGAACTTACATCTTCTTTATCAGTATGCTGATACATGTGGGAAGTGAAAAAAAGAGAATGATAGAAACTCATACCTGGAGGAATGTAGCCTATGGAACCTTTTAGCCCAACTGACATGGTTTGACTTTTGGAGGAATTCTCTGATGCTTCCAAGAGGAACCTTGCTAAACCGAAGTCACCAACATGGGCTACCATATCTTCATCAAGAAGAACATTGCTTGGCTTTAGATCACAATGAACAATGGTTGTTTCACAGCGATTGTGGAGATAATCTAATGCAGAAGCAACGTCAATTGCAATATTGAGTCTTTGGATAAGGCTCAATCTCTTACTTTGTGATTGCTCATCATCTCTTGGATGCAGCCATGAGTCTAGACTTCCATTTTCCATGAACTCGAAAACTAGACTCTTGAAGTCATTACCCTGATTATCAATACTTGAGCATGCAGTTATTATCTTGAGAAGATTCCGGTGCCGTATACTTCTTAAAGCTTTGCATTCATTAATGAAACTCTTGGAAGCGCCTCGTTGTTGAAGGTTTAATACCTTGACAGCAACTACCCTCCCATCAGTAGGAAGTACTCCTTTGTAAACAGAACCAAAACTTCCTGAACCAATCAGATTGTCCATAGAGAAACCGCCAGTTGATTGAACGAGTTCTAAGTAAGAGATTGATTTCCAACCCTTATAAGAATGTGAAGCTACAGGCCCACCTCTTGACTTTTTCACCTTTGAGCGAGCCACAATGAAGCATGACAGAGCAATTATGAAGGCAAGTGCACAAGCTATAGGGATGACTACCTTTGGGGCAAGTAGTCGTTGAAATGAATGGGACTTTTTGATGGAGCAGGCATGTAGACGTAATTTTGGGAGGCCACCACAAAGCCTATTGTTTCCAATAACTGAGAGACCACTTGCATTTGAAAAGATCCCTTCTTTAGGCAATTCACCCTCAAAATCATTATAAGAAAGATTGAGATAGTGAAGAAACGGAAACTTGCCCAGAAATTCTGGAATCTGCCCCGATAAGTTGTTGCGTGAAATATCTATTTCTTCCAAGCTTCTTAAATTTTTAAGGGATTGAGGAATTGTTCCTTCAAATTCATTACCTTCCAAATGCAAGTGCACCAACATAATACAACTGCCAAGGGTTGTGGGGATTTCACTTGATAACTTATTTCCCGATACATCCAGCTCCACAAGATCTATCAAATCACTCACTTCAGATGGTAACGAACCAGTCAAAGAATTTTGAGAAATGTCCAAAGAAATTGAAAGAGATGAAACCCCGAAAAGCTCTCTAGGTATGGCGCCAGTTATGTTGTTATGAGAGAGGTCAAGATCGAGTAGACTTTGGCAGCTACCAAAACTTGGAGGTATACTTCCCTCAAACCTATTATTGTCCATGTAGAGGTGTGTCAAGGAAGTCAAGTTGCCTATGGAGGATGGTATCGGCCCAGAAAATTTGTTATCATTCAAATACAATTCCTGTAACGTTTGAAGCTTCCCAATTACATCAGGGACACTTGCACTCAAATCATTATGTTCCACTCCTAAGAGGGTCAAGTTTACGAGATTTCCAATTTCTTGAGGGATTCTCCCGTGTATCAAATTTGTCCCCAAATAAAGATATTGTAGTTGGCCAGAAAAGTTGCCTATGGATCCTGGCAACTGTCCTTCAAATAGATTAGTTTCAAGACTCAAGAGCTCTAGGCTAGTACAATTAGCCAAAGAGTTGAGAAATTTGAAGTCGCCAGTTTTCTCATTTCTAAGTCTATTGCTACCAAAGGACATCCAAACTAAGTTTCGCAAGCTGCCAAGATTTTCAGCAGGGAGTGCCCCATGGAGACCATTTTGACTCAAATCAATCTTCCACAGTCTGGAAGAATTTGACAATGATGCAGGAATAGTTCCAGTGAATTTGTTGTCACCACCGTAAAATTCTTCGAGATTTGGTAGATTAATGCCAACATTTGGTGGTAGCTCTCCATGGAGCTGGTTGACAGCAACACTGAAGATGTGCATTGAAGAAATATTATAGATTGAAGAAGGGACAATACCAGACAGCTTATTCGACGCAAGTGCAAATGTCCCCAAGCTGGTCAGACGCCCGAGCTCACTGGGTATGCTTCCTTGAAAATTGTTTTGGCTAAGATAAAGCTCATGCAAAGAAGAAAAGTTTCCTATCCAACCTGGGATTGCTCCAGTGAGATTGTTAGAATCAACGGATAGATAATTTAAATTCAACAATGAACTGAATTGGTTCGGAATGGACCCTATAAGCCCATTGAGAGTTAGACGGAGATCTTTTAGTTGTGTGCACTGAGATATATTAGTTGGTATTTTCCCACCAAAGGAATTTCCAGACAGGCTGAGATATTGCAGGCTTCGTAGACGACCCATTTCTTGAGGAATTTCACCACTAAAGCTATTGAAGGCCAGGCTGATTCTAGCAAGATGAGTAAGATTTCCAATAGAAGGTGGTAAAGAGCCTACTAGTTTTCGAGACTTGAGTTTCAAAATCTCGACTCTTTTGGTGGAAGGGTTGCACGTAACGCCAACCCAACTGCAGAAATGAACGGAATCATTCCATGAGCTCATGACATGAAGAGGATCTTGAGTGATTCTTTTCTTCAAATCCAGCAGCGCCATGCGATCAGTTTCACGTCCAAAACTATTACCACTTGGTAGAGTTGAAGAATCCAGAGGTGTGGTCATGCTCATGCTCATGGATAAAAGAATGAACAAAATTACCCTACCATGAGTACTGCTGAGTGAATGCTTCATCCTGTTTTTAAATACAGAACAAAGCAGAGTGTGTGTTTGTTTGTTTTTCCTTTTGTTGTTAAAAAGTAATGCACATTTGAGAGGAATCTAATCTACATATATAATTCTAGAAAGCTTGGTGGAAGAAGAGGGGCTAAGTCGGATACGATAAAGTTCTGCAGCCAAGTCGGTGATTAAGAAATCTCTAGAGAGAAGAGAGCCACAATGTGTGGCTGAGAAAGATTATGAGAGTACTATGTCGGTTGGACAAGTCGGCAACAAGTCTCTATGAGATCCATTTCATGTATGTAATTAAGCTAGTAAGCTAGCAATCTAAACTAGCTAGCTATCTAGAAGGAAATTAAAGACCAATTGTGTTATTGTTGGAAAATTTTAGTGAACAAATACGAAAACATTCAAACAATTATGAAAGCGTGCATAATCTTGTCGGAGAAAAGAATCTTCACTCGTGTGTGATGTGAGTGGTGAACCCGGATGACTCTGTAGGGCTTGCTGCCATTAACAATATGATGAGGCCAAAACATCATGCCAAAAATCATGCCAGTGAATCTTGAAGGATTAAAAGTGATCGTTTCAAACCAAGTGTTTCTCTCTCTCTCTCTCTCTCTCTCTCTCTCTCTCTCTCTATACTATATATGGTAGCATGCTCTTTAGATATAAACAGAAACCAACAGGGGAAGTTACCAAATTCACCATCAGAACACCAAAATAATCTCCTTCTATCTGTAACTTCAACTACTGAGACATAACTGATTCAACGAAATATTAAATTTCACTAATCCAAGTGCAAGATAACTCTACAGTCTGAACACTTTTACTACTGCTACTAGGTTAATCATCTCAATCTAGGTATGCTGAACAAAAACGACAAACAAGGGCATAAGAGGCACAAAACATTCTTCCCTTGTTGTGATAGATAATTACAATTCAACCTCACATGAAATCGCACATTTTGATACATATAATATCCTTATTAAAATAATTTGGGTAATTTTCACTTTACTACAGTAAAGTTTACTGAACTCTAAAATTTTCACTTTATTACGGTAAATTTTACTGACTTTTAGAATTCGATACATCAAATTTTTTTCATCTCAGTTGCAATTTTATCCATGTATCTCATTCATTAAGAAATAACAACACAACATCCTTATTTCTTAAAATATGACATCTTCCTCATATTAAAACAAAACTTTATCCAAATAATTCTCCATGAAAAATCCCAAATTTTTCTTTAGGTGATCATTCAAAAATTATCCTTTCTTGGGTGACGAGATCATATTTCTTAATATCAAGTATGAATATTATATGGCATGACATATAATTAGACGTCGATAAACTAAGAATTGAAAATTGTAATGCAAATTTCATGGCAATAAAATAGTGATATTCCTTAAATGCAAGTGATATAAATGCAATTAATACTTTTTAAAATTGAAGCTTGTAAACATATATTCACAAGGCAAATTTGTTTTTTTGCTTAATATATTCAAAACTGAAAAGCATCAAATACAACACCAATCATGCCTAAAAACACTTGCAACTATACACCATACCATTTTAAAACAAGCCAACTTTATTTTATTTTATCCTAATATGATGAACACATAACCTTACAGATCAATCCAACTTTACATGATTCAATGCAATTAAATATGTATCAATCCCTTTACACGTATGGATCAATCCACTGTATGCAATAAAACAATCACTTAATTGCATATGAAAAATAGCCAAGTATCAAATATGTCCATACATAACCAAATAAGAAAGCATCAATTTTTCGATCAATCAAGTCACAAATACTAAAATTGCATACATTCCTCAATTTATATGAATATGCATAAACTTTTATGTGAACTAATAGTGATCAGAAACTGTAGTGGAACTTAAGAGAAATTTGATAAGAGAAGTTGATGCAATCAATTTTCCAAACAAAAACACATGTCTCCTTTATGTGATCAACCAAAATCTATTTCCTTTAGTCATGCCATTAACTTTCGTGACTATTCAAGATCACCAATATCAAATTACCATCAACAACTAAAACATGTTACAATCCGTATAACAAAACCAAAAATTGTATGCCAATGGAGTTAAGGTTCATTGTGACACACCTGAAATCTTCCAAAATTATATCACACGCGATCAATCTGTCCCCAAAACTTTAATCAAACATGGTTAACTCACATCTTTGGACAGAAAGTTAAACATGTTTTCAACTCTAGAACATGAACATACACGACTTTCCTTAACAAAGAAACTCCCACGTCTTTGGACTGAAGAAATTTCTTGGTAATTCATGCAGTGCATCTCCCATGTTGTTCCATTATAAGTGTACTCATGTTAAACCACTCACATCTTTGGACAGAGAGTTTTTTTAACATGCCTTCACCTATAATGCCAATTATGATCAATACTTTGAATCCAGAAAACTAGTAATGATTGAGTTGCTTTGGCTCACTCAACCGTTGCTAGAATACCTGTAGACTATGATCATAAAACTTCCAAATATAATAAAGTTAAAACTTTATACTTTTATCACCTTTAATAACCAATCTTAGAATCAAAGGTTTTTTAATCAACTAGGTTGCTTTCGCTCTTTAAATTGACACAAGAACTCTTGAAACTTTGATCTCAACCCTTCAAGCATGAAGGAGAAAACTTTATATCGAAGCACACTTAACAAAATATGTTAGTATAATAAAAGATAATAAAACAATACATTGCTTTTGTAACTTTCAATTTTAGGTTTTATCTTTCTGGTTTGGTACTTTATAACCTTTTGCATATGTAGACTTGCTTATGCTTATATAAAATCTAAAACTCAGTTGAACAGATTTCTCCAAAAACAGGACAAAGCAATTCATGGAAGATACGATTACTTATTTTATCAAATATATGCTTAAACCAATTCAACATCTTTAACTGGAGCTGAAGCTAAACTTAATTTGATCTCAATATCATATATATAAGTTGCGGCATTCAATATCATGCTTGAAAAAGATAAATACATATTCATTTTAATGCCGCAATTCAGAAAATTAAGCATATGCTTGAGATATCGAAAACTGAAGCCATATAAATATATAAGATGTAAATATGCCGTAAAATAAGATGATGTTCACTGAAGCCATAAAATAAGATGCTATTCGTATGGATAATTGTAGTCATGGAAAAGTGCACGGCTTGGGCATATAATATCACAGGCCCTTTAAAATCAAAGTTGTCAATTATTTAGGATTAAAACTAATTCATGACACCAGATGCACTTTGCAAAACACAGACATCAATGAAACTAATAAGAAACCAAGTGTTCGTATATGAAAGAAGACATCCCACTACAATGAATAATGCTAGTAATGTGAGGAGCCAAATTAGAGTCAAGCTTTCACTGTGTCTATCAAGTTGTGCTCGTGAGTCATGACTAACTTGCTGACTTGTTATAGTCACTAAACATAGATGGCTGGCTCTGCAAGATATAATATGAATTGGAGAAATTGTTGGTTGTGATTTGATTGAATGCAATAATACTAAAATGAATAATGCGTAGGCCCATCGATGCACCAATTTTCCAAGAGGAGTGGTTATTTGACCCTTCTCATTTATTTTCTATCTGCAGGCCTTACTACAGTGGTCGTGCGAGTCTTGAAAGACTAATTTGGCGTGCCACAATGTCAATCGAAGAATATCAACTCATGACTTTTGGCTAGTTGAGATGGTGAAATGTTATAATTATAATTTGTTAGCGCGAGTAGTCCCACCCAAATTGGGATTTACTTCCTAGTATATTCTGATTTTATTTATTTCCTTTTGTATAGATATTATGTAATTAGGATTTATCTTGTTTCCAAGTATAACCCTACTAGGGTTTGTAACCTTCTATTATAAATACCTCCTTTTGGAGAATGGAATATAATCTGAAAATTATTCTACCCATATTGTTTGACTTGGCATCAGAGCCGACTTTCTGGTGACCTGTGGATTGTGCCCACTTGTGTTCTACTGTGTGCCCTAATTTCTTTTTAGGGTTCTCTTGTGCCCGTGCCTGTGCCGTGTGTGCCCTCCTGGGTTTGTGTGTAGTTTTTTGTGCCCCTACTGTGTTCCGCTGCGTAATCTGCCGTATTCGTATCTCTACTGTGCTCGTGCTTGTGTTCGTGCCTCTGCCATATTTGTGCCTCTGCTGTGTTCCATTGTACTCTGCCGTGATCTGTTGAGTTTCTGCTGCAATCATGGGTGATAACTCCTTTGTTGGTGCTGTTGCTCACATACGCAAAATTGTGTGGTTCGACTCTATTCCAGTAATCGCTTCAATACTTGGATAATTGACACTGGTGCTTCGATCATATGACTTATGATGCTAAATTTTTGATGAATTGTCTAGTAACACCCGTGACCCATACATAACTAGTGCTAATGGCTTGCCTTCTCCTATTCTTGGCGAGGCACAATCTCTCTCACTCCTACTCTGTCATTATCTCGTGCATTGCTAGTTCCCAATATCCATTGTAACTTGTTATCTGTTGGTCACTTACTTGATACACTTAATGCTTACGCTACTTTCTATCCTACACATTGCTCTTTTCAGGATCTCAAAACTCACGAAACGATTGGGCATGGTAAACGGATAGGGGTTATATTATTTGACATTGCCTTCTACACCGATTCGTGATCGTGTCGTTCATACTGTTCAAAGTTGCGATGTCAAAGACAAACAACAAATTTGGTTATGGCATCGCCGCTTGGGACACCCATCGTTTGGCTACCTTAAACGTTTGTTTCCATCTTTATTCCGCTCTTGTGATGAATCCAGTTTTAAGTGTGAGACGTGCATTTTGGCCAAGAGTCATCGGACTGTGTTTCCTTTGAGTGATAGTAAAGCTACAAAGCCATTTGATTTAGTGCATTCGGATGTCTGGGGCCCTGCTCGTGTGACTTCTAATGGTTTCCGTTGGTTTGTTACATTTATTGACGATCGCACTCGCTTAACACAGGTGTTTTTTATGAAGAATAAATCTGATGTTGCTTCTATTCTTCCTGAATTTTGTGCCATGGTGTCTACTCAGTTTCATGTTCGAATCAAAGTATTTCGGACTGATAACGGAGGTGAATATGTGAATAATACCTTGACCCATTTCTTCAGTGCTCAAGGCATTATTCACCAAACTACCACCCCATTCACTCCTCAGCAGAATGGTGTGTCTGAACGCAAGAATCGTCAGTTACTTGAAGTTGCCCGCTCACTCATATTGGATATGTCTGTTCCCCATCATCTTTGGGGGCATGCTGTTCTGTCTGCTGCCTATTTGATTAATCGTACTCCTAGCCGAGTTTTTGATTTCAAGACTCCGCATGATGTGTTTGGTGCTCTTATTTCCCCTGTCTCCGTCTCCAAGTTGCCCCCTAAAGTTTTTGGGTGTGTTGCCTATGTTCATGTCTACTCTCATCAACGGAGTAAACTTGATCCTTGTGCTCTGCGCTGTATCTTTATTGGTTACTCTTCTACTCAGAAGGGTTACAAGTGCTATCATCCACCTACCCAGAAGGTGCATGTTACTTTGGACGTGACTTTTCATGAAGAAGTGCCCTATTATGTCTCTCCCTCCTCTCCAATTCAGGGGGAGAGGGGGAGTGAATTGGAGAGTCTTGGATTGGAGGATCTTGGACTTAATGATGGATGTGAAGATACTGGAAATTTTGCTGTCGGAGAGAAAACGACCGGTCGCCCATCTTATAACGACCGGTCGCCTGGCTTTAACCCTGATGATGATGCTCTCGGCCCGATCGACCGGTCGTCAGGATGGTCACGACCGGTCGCCTGGCTCTGATCCTGACGAAGATGCTCTCTGTGACAATACCTGATGATGTTCCTTGTGATTTATGCGAAGAAGAAGTTGATACAAGACCCCTCGCCGCCCGCCATTGCCCTACCAAATCGTGAAAATGAGTCAAGTGAGGTAATTTCGATGATCCGGCCGTGTCTACTTATCAATTACCCCCACGAACTACTAGTGGGAAACCCAAAGTACAATATTCTCCTGATATACATGCTAAATCTAAATATCCCATTAGCCATTATGTGACAACTCATCGCTTATCTAAGTCATATGCATCATATTTGTGTCAATTATCTAGTGTATGTGTGCCAACTAAGCTGCAGGATGCTCTATCTAATCCCAAATGGATGGATGCTATGAATGTGGAAATGGATGCCTTGAACAAGAATCAGACATGGGATTTAGTTCCTTTGCCACGAGGGAAGAAAGCAGTTGGATGCAGATGGGTGTTTACTTTGAAGCATAAGGCTGATGGCTCCATTGATCGTTACAAGGCTAGATTAGTAGCAAAGGGGTATACTCAGACCTATGGAGTGGATTATTTGGAGACCTTTGCTCCAGTGGCAAAGCTCAACACTGTGCGTGTGCTTTTATCTCTTGCTGCTAATCACGATTGGCCCTTATTGCAGTTTGATGTCAAAAATGCGTTTTTACATGGTGACCTCAAGGAGGAGATTTACATGGATCTCCTTCCTGGTATTCCTGTAACCTCTAAGGAGGGTGTTGTGTGTAAGCTGCGGAAGTCCTTGTATGGGTTGAAGCAGTCTCCAAGAGCGTGGTTTGGAAGATTTGCTACATCTATGAAGAAATTTGGGTATGTGCAAAGTAACTCGGACCATACGTTGTTTCTAAAGCGTCACAAAGGTAAATTGACGGCTTTAATTATTTATGTTGATGATATGATTGTATTTGGAGATGATCCGGCAGAAATGCAAAGTCTTGAAGTATCCGGCTTCCGAGTTTGAGATGAAATCGTTGGGTGATTTGAAGTATTTTCTTGGGATTGAAGTTGCCAGGTCTAAACATGGTATCTTTCTCGTCCCAAAGAAAGTATATTTTGGATCTACTTGCAGAGACCGGAATGTTGGATTGTAAACCTATTGATACCCCTAGTGAACAAAATCATAAGTTGGGGTTGTAACCTGATCAAGTTCCTACGGATAAAGAGCGTTATCAACGACTTGTAGGTAAATTGATTTATTTGACTCATACACGTCCACGATATTGCATATGCGGTGAGTGTAGTGAGTCGGTTATGCATTCTCCGAGTGAAGATCATATGGGTGCTGTGGTGCGCATTTTGAGGTATCTGAAAGTAACTCCTGGCAAGGGATTAATATTTTGCAAATATGGTCATACAGATGTGGAAGGTTATACGAGATCTTTGATTGGGCTGGTTCGATTCACGGATAGGCGTTCTACGTCCTGGGTATTTCACATTTGTTGGTGGTAATCTTGTTACTTGGAGGAGTAAGTGCTAGTTTGACATTGCTTATTTGGGATAATAAGTGATTTTTTAAAAATTTTGGGAAGCCCAGCCCGTTTGGTAAACTATGAGAAAATCACTTATTGTTAAAAATTGCTGTGAGAGAAAGCTATAAGGGAAAGTAGCTAATGAGGTGCTTTCATTTTCTGATTATGCAGGAATCAGTTTCGAAGAGGCGCTGGGTTTAATGATTTTGCAGGAATTATTTTCTGATTATGAGGGAATCAGTACCAACAACACTTTTAACAAAAAGTTTACCAAACGCTAAACCGCTTTATCTCACGGTGATTTCTCTCACAAAGAATCGGCGGTGATTATTTTCACAAAGACAAAGAATGCCAAACTAGCCCTAAGAAACAAAAAGTGGTGTCTAGGTCTAGTGCTGAGGCCGAGTACCGTGGGATGGCTCAAGGGGTGTGTGAGTTACTGTGGTTGAGAAGATTGTTAAGAGATCTTGGTTTTGGACCCCAGAGACCCATGGATTTGTATTGTGATAACAAAGCTGCAATTGCGATTGCGCATAACCCTGTGCAACATGATCGTACAAAGCACGTGGAGGTTGATCGACATTTTGTTAAGGAGAAGTTGGATGCTGGAATTATTTCTTTTCCATTTATATCATCCGAGAATCAATTGGCAGATGTTCTTACGAAAGCTGTATCTACTACGGTCTTCCTCAACTCGCTTGACAAGTTGGGCATGCGCAACATCTTTGCTCCAACTTGAGGGGAGTGTTAGCGCGAGTAGTCCCACCCAAATTGGGATTTGCTTCCTAGTATATTCTGATTTTATTTATTTCCTTTTGTATAGATATTATGTAATTAGGATTTATCTTATTTCCAAGTATAACCCTACTAGGGTTTGTAACCTTGTATTATAAATACCTCCTTTTGGAGAATGGAATATAATCTGAAAATTATTCTACTCATATTGTTTGACTTAATTCACATGACCAAGACAGACTGCAACTCCTTAATGTTTTTAAAAATGCATTTCCTGAGCAAATATCAGAAGTTTTGGATCAATTAACTAGTAAAGAGAAATGTGGGGCAGAAAAAAAAAATGCTTCAATTAACTAGTTATGATATTTTTGTTCTCATCACGTTGTGAAATCTTACCCCAATGCTATAACCGTGTTTCGATTTTGATGTTTCTTTAATCGGTGCGATGCTTAGAACTCTTATTAACAATATAAGAGTGGCAAACAACAGTAGACTTTAAAACATGTAATCGGAGTTACTAGAAATTTCATACCTTACCACTAGTCTAGGTAATTAAACCCACAAGCCACCTCTAGTCTAGGTAATTAGTACCTCTTATATGGATCTTTAAACTCATAATAACTATGCTCTAGGTAAAAGTACCTATTTAAAACGTGTACAATGTAAAAGATACAACGTCAAACAAGAAGCTATGCACGACACTCAAAACTGTCAGAATGTGAAGGTGAAAATGTCACACATTGGAAAGTTAGAAAACCTTACAAAGGCTTATATGAGCATTATGAAGGCAAGTGCACAAGCTACAAGGATGACTACCTTTAGGGCAAGGGTCGTCTACGCTTATCCAATTTGTTGTTTTTTGGCCCATTTTCAATAATTAAATGTCGGGTTTTAGTTGGAGATGACGTTGTATGTGTTAACGTCGGGGATTTACCGTCGTGGTTTGATGCATCAAAAGATGTTGGTCGATTTTACGACAGTTAAAAAACTGGCTATATGACGGTGGATTACCGTCGTCTATTGCCATTTCTGTAGTAGTGTCGTATTCTTTCAAATCTTAGTAAAAATTGGTCACATGACACAAGTTATTGACCCATGACACAAAGTAAAGAAGACGGTATTGCTCTCCATAACACAAAGTAAAATAAGAAATCAAATTAGAGAAAGATTGTAGTGGACACTTTCAAACAATTATAGTGGACAAATACCAAAACATTCAAACAATTATGAAAGCGTGAAAAAAAAGGAAGAAATCATATCGGAGAAAGAAAAAGCTCTAATACTGCGTTAGTGTGAAAAAAAAAATTAGTGGATGAATAAAAGTTTATAACAATTCTCCAAGTGGTTTGGTAATTTTAGTGGATGAACAAAAAATTCAACACTTGGGAAAGCGATTTCCCTGTGACAAAATATCATGCCAATGACAGTTAAAAGGAAAAATCATCACGCCATTGAATCTTGAAGGATAAAAAGATTGTCTCAAGCAAAGGTCGTATTAGAAACAGTTTGCCCACAAGAAGCTAAAGAAGAAGAGAAAGGGGCGTCTCCACGATCTGCTGTTAACGAATCACCTAGGGCAGAACTAATCCGTTTCTATAGAAAATTAAACCTGCTTATGGTAGGGGAGCAAAGCCTCATAGAGTCAGAGAACCTGTTTTTATTTTTTATTTTTTTAAAGACACAATGGTCTGCAATTCTGTGTTAAGGACTGTTTGGCGTGCGGTTCCAACTTGTGAGAGTGAGTGAGTGGGGCTCCTAAGGTTGATGAATTTTGAGCAAGACATCTAATCAAAACACATGTACAGTACTACAGTCCACTAGCTGAACAAATTATACAATTGATGGAGACGCACACCGGAGAAAAAGTGTCCTTTCAAGTTTTCTCTTCCTACAATAGCTTGATATAGTTCCAAGTTTCTGTTTCCACACTAAACTCATCAGCTACAAGGATTCTGCTGCTGGGAAAATTTATTGAATTATTTGGTGTGACCGTACTATGTAACGTCAAAGACGAATTACCTTACATATTCATGATCGTCAATATATGCACATAAACTTTGGCTAGCTAGTCTTTGTGAGGATACTTGGTGTTCAGCTATGGTTGAAATTCTCCAAAAGTAAATTTGTTCATGGTTGTAAAATGATAATGGAAAAGAAAAAATTCTTTGTATACATCTTAATTTTTAGCATTCACAATATACCAATGGAAAAGAAAAACGAAAAAAGAGATCTCTGGTATATAAAATGCTGAATTCAACTTCGCCCTATCTTGCATATCTCAACCATAGAAATGAATCTTGCATATTTCTGAAAACACAGTATACATTAAGCAAATTCTGGATAGGAGAAGAAAAACGAAAAAGAGAGGGTATAAACAGAATAAAACATCTTTCCACAATATTAATTATAATATTGTAAATAATGGCTAGGAGAAATCCAAGTCGGTAGGCTTGGAGAGAATGTTGAACACTGCTTGTATATGTTAAAGTCAGTCACGTCTCTCTTTATAAAGAATGCCTGATTGCGATACTTAGAATTGGACCCAAGGACGGAGCCAGCATAGGCTCATCGGGTGCGGATGCCCCCACTCATCTCTTTGTGCTCATTATAGGCCATGGCCTACACTGACTCACTATTTGTTATCATATATACATAAATAAAAAATATGTCTTCAGCGTGGAAGTTATAAAATAACCAAGAGTTTTGTCATTCACGCCCTTTGTAAATTCCAAAAAAACTGTGTCCAATCCCTTTTCTCCTCTTTTTGATGAAAAAACCCATTTTTCTTCTCTTCTAGACATCATAATGTCATCCCTTTTTTTTTCTTATGTTTTTTTTTCTCAGCTCCTTCTCTCCTCTCAAGAACCATTGAAAATGTGCACTCCTCTTCTTCTTCCTTTCTATTTTTATTTCCATGTTCTTCATATCAACTGAACATAGACCTTATTTTTTTCCCATCTTTTCCTGACTTTGGTGCGGTGTCTCTGGCTATTTTTTTCTTCTATTTTTGCTTGACTTGGTGTGGTGTCTTTGGGCGTTGTTTCCAATTTTGACTGACTTGGTGTTACTAGAAACGGCACCTGCAAAAATTTTGGTTTCACCCATTACCAGTGGTGGAGGTACAGTTTGATATTTGGGGGCCACAAGCTTAAAACTATGGGACTTTTTGTGCAAACTATACTATACTCTGTAGGGTGCATTTTCTTTCACCACTTTAACCATAGGTGTGTCACCATCATCTCCAATGTTTGACACGTGTCATATGTATAACTATGGTTCCATAAATACAAAGCAAAAGTTATGGTTATCTTATGACACGTGTCGGCATTGGAGATGGTGGCAGACACCTATGGTTAAAGTGAAGAAAATGCTCCTACTCTGTATACAGTCAAAGAGGTGAGAAGATGATGGGGGCCAGGCCATCCCAGACCTATAAATAGCTCCGCCCCTGCTTATTACTGAAATTTACTTAGCTGCCACTTATCACAAGCATGAAGTTGATCATTGTGAAGCTTGATTGAGATGCCCCCATTGAATTTTTTCCTGGCTCCATCCCTGATTGGACCCATGAAGTAATGGAAACAAAATCCGCCAACCATGAGTAGTGCGTGAATGCTCCATCCCTTTTTTTTTTAAATAAAAAAATACAGAATACCGAGCAAATCAGAAACCAAAGTGTTTGTTTTTTTCCTTTTGCTGTCAAAATAAGAAACCAAGTGTTCGTATATGAAAGAAGACATCCCACTACAATGAATAATGCTAGTAATGTGAGGAGCCAAATTAGAGTCAAGCTTTCACTGTGTCTATCAAGTTGTGCTCGTGAGTCATGACTAACTTGCTGACTTGTTATAGTCACTAAACATAGATGGCTGGCCCTGCAAGATATAATATGAATTGGAGAAATTGTTGGTTGTGATTTGATTGAATGCAATAATACTAAAATGAATAATGCGTAGGCCCATCGATGCACCAATTTTCCAAGAGGAGTGGTTATTTGACCCTTCTCATTTATTTTCTATCTGCAGGCCTTACTACAGTGGTCGTGCGAGTCTTGAAAGACTAATTTGGCGTGCCACAATGTCAATCGAAGAATATCAACTCATGACTTTTGGCTAGTTGAGATGGTGAAATGTTATAATTATAATTCACATGACCAAGACAGACTGCAACTCCCTAATGTTTTTAAAAATGCATTTCCTGAGCAAATATCAGAAGTTTTGGATCAATTAACTAGTAAAGAGAAATGTGGGGCAGAAAAAAAAAATGCTTCAATTAACTAGTTATGATATTTTTGTTCTCATCACGTTGTGAAATCTTACCCCAATGCTATAACCGTGTTTCGATTTTGATGTTTCTTTAATCGGTGCGATGCTTAGAACTCTTATTAACAATATAAGAGTGGCAAACAACAGTAGACTTTAAAACCTGTAATCGGAGTTACTAGAAATTTCATACCTACCACTAGTCTAGGTAATTAAACCCACAAGCCACCTCTAGTCTAGGTAATTAGTACCTCTTATATGGATCTTTAAACTCATAATAACTATGCTCTAGGTAAAAGTACCTATTTAAAACGTGTACAATGTAAAAGATACAACGTCAAACAAGAACTATACACGACACTCAAAACTGTCAGAATGTGAAGGTGAAAATGTCACACATTGGAAAGTTAGAAAACCTTACAAGGGCTTATAAGAGCATTATGAAGGCAAGTGCACAAGCTACAGGGATGACTACCTTTAGGGCAAGTAGTCGTTGAGATGAATGGGACTTTTTATGGAGCATGCATGTATGATGTATACGTAATTTTGGGAGGCCACCACAGAGCCTATTGTTTAACTTCCCTAAAAATTCAGGAATTTGTCCAAATAAGTTGTTGCGCGAAATATCTATTTCTTCCAAACTTCTTAAACTTTTAAGAGATTGAGGAACTGTTCCATCTTTCAAAATATTACAAGCACTAATTGATGGCCTTGAGTATTGTGTAAAAGAGAAATGTGGGGAAGAAGAAAAAAATTGACCAAAAGCAATACTAATTAGAATTGGAGTTGCTTGTTGTCAACCAATCACCTAGGGCAATACTAATCAGTTTCAAGAAATTTAAACCTAGTTTTGGTAGAGGAGAAAAGCCGCATAGCCTGCTATTACTCTGTTTTTACTTCTCTTTGGGGGGGTGTGGGTTGTGGGTTAGGGGAGCAAAGCCTCATGAATTTCACACAAATTGAACTTACACCATACAGAATTTGCTGCAATCCGGATATTGTATTCAGACCCAAAAAACTGAATAAGGCAAAAAAATCGTTTTTGGTAGGGCATTTAATTTAAAGTCTAAGTTTTTGTTGGTGCGGTTCCAACTTGTGAGAGTGAGTGGGGCTCCTAAGGTTGTTGGATTTTGAACAAGACATCTCAGCAAACACTCTACTAGCTGAACAAATTATACAATTGAAGGAGACGCGCACCAGAGAAAAAATGTCCTTCCTACACAAGCTTGATACTGTTCCAAGTTTTCTGTTTCCGCGCTAAACTCATCGGCTGCAAGGATTCTTGAATTATTTGATGTGACCGTAACCGTGCAAGGTAAGGTCAAAGACATATTCATTAATCATATCATCAACCTATGTACAAAAGCTCTTGCTATGAGAGGTTAAATTATCGGTTAGTCTTTGTGAGGATACTTGGGTTTCGGCAATATTATAACTGTTCGGTAAATTTGTGTTTATCTTCGTAAAATGAAAATAGGGCAATGAAATTTGCTCCCTTAATAATGTCTTTGTATACATCTTACTTTTTAGCATTCACAATATACCAAGCCTAGGAGCATGGTTTCATAGTGGCACCACCAATGGAAAAAAAAAAGACGAAGAAAGAAAGAGGAAAGGTATAAACAGAATAAAACATCCTTCCCATGCTCTGTATATAAAATGCTGAATTCACAAGAACCAGCTGCTAATTGAAGATCAATAAAGCAAAATAAGCAGCAAAGCATATATACAAACAAAACGAAGAAGCCCATGCATAAACAGAATAAAACATCATTACATAATGTCACAGACATGGATACATATAATATCCTTATTCGAATAGTAGTTTCTTCCAAATAGATGCGGCTACAGATTTGAGATCAGATAACAAACTTAGCACTATCTTGAATATTGCTAGCTTCTTCTTCTCAAATTGAGATATGAGTCTCTAGCTGCCTTCATTTTGTTCACAACAACATCCATTTGTATCCGCTCAGATGGTAATATTGCAGAGCATGAGAGTCCTATCTCCATTACCAAAACCAAACACTCCTCCAATCTTGTTGCAAGGACAGGGCTGTCATCATGATAACTTCTAACTGGCCTTGCTCGTATGTCATTGTTGTATATTTCATCATCACCATCTGCATCATCTCTTACAATGAGCAATGAAGGATCAATTATGTCCATGGCATGGTCAGGCATTGCCATGGCTGCGAATTGGCGAATGCTTAGACCTTCTGTGAACGTGTCATCCGTAGGTCTTTTTCCTGTGAACATTTCTAGCAATAGTATTCCAAAGCTATAAGTATCTCCCAAGATGGAAACTTCGCCTCCCATGCCGTACTCTGTCATTCATTACATGCATTAAAATGTCACAGTCAAATAATCTTTAGATCTCAGATCTCATTTTTGAGTTCTATAGGAAAAAAAAGTGGATTAACTTATTAGGAAGAGAATGGTAGAAACTCATACCTGGAGGAATGTAACCGATGGAACCCTTTAGCCCAGCAGAAATGGTTTGACTTTGGGAGGAACTATCTGATGCTTCCAAGAGGAACCTTGCTAATCCAAAGTCACCAACATGGGCGACCATATCTTCACCAAGAAGAACATTGCTTGGCTTTAGATCACAATGAACAATGGTTGTTTCACAACGGTGGTGGAGATAATCTAATGCAGAAGCAACGTCAATTGCAATATTGAGCCTTTGGATAAGGCTCAATCTCTTACTTTGAGATTCATCATCATCTCTTGGATGCAACCATGAGTCTAGACTTCCATTTGCCATGAAATCGAAAACTAGACTCTTGAAGTCATTACCCTGATTATCAATGCTCGAGCATGCACTTATGATCTTGAGAAGATTACGGTGTCGTATGCTTTTTAAAACTTTGCATTCATCAATGAAACTCTTGGAAGCTCCTTGTTGTTGAAGGTTTAATACCTTAACAGCAACTACCCTCCCATCGGTAGGAAGTACTCCTTTGTAAACAGAACCAAAACTTCCTGAACCAATCAGATTATCCACAGAGAACCCGCCAGTTGATTGAACAAGTTCTGAGTAAGAGATTGATTTCCAACCCTTATAAGAATGTGAAGCTGCAGGTCCACCTCTTGACTTTTTCGCCTTTGAACGAGCAATGAGGAAGCATGACAAAGCGATTATGAACGCAAGTGCACAAGCTACAGGAATGATTACCTTCGGGGCAAGTAGTCGTTGAGATGAATGGGACTTTTTGATGGAGCATGCATGTAGAAGTAATTTTGGGGAGCCACCACATAGCCTATTGTTTCCAAAAATTGAGAGAGCACTTGCATTTGAAAAGACCCCTTCTTTAGGCAATTCACCCTCAAAATCATTATAAGAAAGATTGAGATAGTTAAGAAACGTAAACTTTTCTAGAAATTCAGGAATCTGCCCAGATAAGTTGTTGTGTGAAATATCTATTTCTTCCAAGCTTCTTAAACTTTTAAGAGATTGCGGAATTGTTCCTTCAAATTCATTTCCTTCCAAATGCAGGCGCATCAACATAATACAACTGCCGAGAGTTGTTGGAATTTCACCTGATAACTTATTTCCTGATACATCCAGCTCCGCAAGATTTACCAAATCACCCACTTCAGATGGTAAGGAACCAGTCAAAGAATTTTGGGAAATGTCCAAAGAAATTGAAAGAGATGAAACCATGACAAGCTCTCTAGGTATGGCGCCAGTTATGTTGTTATTAGAGAGGTCAAGATCCAGTAGACTTTGGCAGCTACCAAAACTTGGAGGTATACTTCCCTCAAACCTATTATTATCCATGTACAGGCGTGTCAAGGAAGTCAAGTTGCCTAAGGAGGACGGTATCGGCCCAGAAAATTTGTTATCGTTCAAATACAATTCCGTTAACTTATGAAGCTTCCCAATTACATCAGGGACACTTGCACTCAAATCATTACTTTCCACTCCTAAGCGGGTCAAGTTGACAAGATTTCCAATTTCTTGAGGGATTCTCCCGTGTATCCAATTTCTCCCCAAATAAAGATATTTTAGTTGGCCAGAAAAGTTGCCTATGGATCTTGGCAACTGTCCTTCAAAGAGATTTGTGTCAAGAGCTAAGATCTCTAGGCTAGTACAATTAGCCAAAGAGTTGAGAAATTTTAAGTCGCCAGTTTTCTCATTTCTGAGTCTATTGCTACCAAAGGTCATCTTAACTAAGTTTCGCAAGGTGCCAAGATTTTCAGAAGGAAGTGTCCCATCGAGACTATTATAACTAAATTCAATCGTCCGCAGTGTGGAAGAATTTGACAAAAATGCAGGAATAGTTCCAGTGAAATTGTTGTCACTACCGTAAAAATTTTCGAGATTAGGAAGATTAATGCCGAGATTTCGTGGTAGCTCTCCATGGAGCTGGTTGGCAGCTACACTGAAATTGTGTATGGAAGAAATATTATAGATTGAAGAAGGAATAATACCATACAGATTATTCACCGCTACCGAGAATTCCTCCAAGCTTGTCAGACGCCCGAGCTCACTGGGTATGCTTCCATGAAAATTGTTGAAAGTCAGAAAAAGGCCTTTTAGATATGAAAAATTTCCAATCCAATTTGGGATGGTTCCAGTGAGATTGTTGCCAAAAAGTGCTAGGATATTTAAACTCATCAATGATCTAAGGTTGTCGGGAATCGACCCAGTAATCGCATTGAATTGAAGATCCAGCTCCCTTAGTTGGGTACAGTGCGATATGTTAGTCGGAATTTTCCCGCTTAAGGAATTGTCATACAGCGTGAGATATTGCAGGCTTCGTAGACGACCCATTTCTTGAGGAATTTCACCACTGAAGTTGTTGTTCATCAGGTTGATTTCAGTAAGGTGAGTAAGATTTCCAATAGAAGGTGGTAAGGACCCCACCAGTTTTTGAAAACTCAGGTTCAAAATCACAACTCTTTTGGTGGAATTGCTGCACGTAACGCCAACCCAACTGCAGAAATGAATGGAATCATTCCATGAGCTCATGACGTGGAGAGAATCTTGAGTGATTCTTTTCTTCAAGTCCAGCAGCGCCAGGCGATCACTTTCATTTCCTAAAATAATACCACTGGGTAGAGTTGCAGATTCCAGAGGAGTGCTCATGCTCATGCATAAAAGAATGAATCCATGAAGGAATGTAAACAAAATCCGCATACCATGAGTACTACTAGTGCGTGAATGCTCCATCCTTTTTCTTTTTTAAATACAGAATACAGAGCAAATCAGAAACCCAAGTGTCTACCCTGAGTAGTGCGTGAATGCTCCTCCATCCTTGTTGTAAATAAATACTGAGCAAATCAGAAACCAAGAAGTGTCTGTTTCTTTTCCTTTTCCTTTTGCTGTCAAAATAAGAAACCAAATGCAAAAGAAAGAAGAAACCTCATTACATAGAAATGAATGTTGATTGAATGAATGGCCAGGGAAGAAAACTTGATATAGCTGGTAAATGTGAGGACCAACCAAATTAGAGTCAGAGCTTTCACTAATTGAAGACCAAATTTGCTGAGTTGTTATAGTGGTCCAACTAATTTGCTGACAAATTGATTGTTGTGATTTGAATACTAAAAGAGGACTCTGTTTCTTAACTTTGCATTATACTTATTTTCTACATCTGCAGGCCCTACTACGCTGTGGAATCAGCTAGAGTGAGAAGTGAGGTTAGTCATTGATCCCTTTTTTGAGCGATTATGACAAAGCCCAACACAACACTAATCCGTTTCTAGAAGAACCTGGTTCGTCTGCTTACTCTGTAACTTTGACAATTTTCCAGGGTTATTCTAGTTATTCTGTAACTTCAAATACTGAGACAAAACTGATTCAACAAAATATTAAATTTCACCGATCGAAGTGCAAGATAACTCGACAGCCTCAACACTTTTACTACTGCTACTAGGTTAATCATCTCAATCTAGGTATGCTGAACAAAAAGAGAAATGACAATACAAAGAAATGGACCTGGCTATTATCTAGTACCAAACAAAACAGAGAAATATAGAACATTAATTGCCATTGAGTAAGCCAAGACAAACAAGGGCACAAGCGGAACAACAGATTCTTCCCTTCTTGTGATAGATCATTACAAAATGCTGAATTCAACCTCAGATGAAATCGCACATTTTGATACATATAATATCCTTATTAAAATAATTTCCTGCTTATAGATGAGGCTATAGATTGAGATTGGGTAACAAACCTAGCCCTATCTGTATATTGCTAGCTTCTTCTTCTTAAATTCAGATACGAGTCTCTAATTGCACTCATTTTGTTGACAACAACATTCATAGGCATCCGCTCTGCTGGGGATATTGCAGAGCATGCGAGCCCTATCTGCATCACTGAAACCAAACATTCCTCCAATCTTCTTCCCTTGACTGTGCTGCAATCCTGATATCTTGTAATTTGTCTTTCTTGTATATCATTAACATATCTGTCATCGTCAGAACCCGAGTCATCTCTTTCTATGACCAATGAAGGGTCAACTATGTCCATGGCACGGTCAGGCATTGCCATGGCTGTGAATTGGCGAATGGTTAGACCATCTTTGAGCGTGTCACTGGTAGGTCTTTTTCCTGTGAACATTTCTAGCAACAGTATTCCATAGCTATAAATATCTCCGAGGATGGAAACTTGCCCTCCCATGCCATACTCTGCCATTCAATACATACATTAGCATAATTTAGAGTTTATACTTCAAATCTTATTTAGAGTTTACTCATACTTCATTCCCAAGGAACAAGATGCAGTTATCATTCTTTTGATCAATATAGACATAATTGGGCTTAGTAATCAGTTTTTAGGAATAGAAAATTTGAGAATGATAGAAATTCATACCTGGAGGAATGTAGCCTATCGAACCCTTTAGACCAGCTGACATTGTTCGACTTCGGGGGGGATTATTTGGTCCTTCCAAGAGGAAGCTTGCTAAACCAAAGTCACCAAC
Source organism: Prunus padus (assembly GCA_024362665.1). Classification (NCBI taxonomy): domain Eukaryota; kingdom Viridiplantae; phylum Streptophyta; class Magnoliopsida; order Rosales; family Rosaceae; genus Prunus; species Prunus padus. Next base: position 23,328,570 of record JANFAM010000015.1, read on the forward strand.
ATGGGCTACCATATCTTCATCAAGAAGAACATTGCTTGGTTTTAGATCACAATGAACAATGAAGGTTTCGCAACGATAGTGCAGATAATCTAATGCAGACGCAACGTCTATGGCAATATTGAGTCTTTGGATAAGGGTCAATCTGTTGCTTTGAGATTGCCCATCATCTCTTGGATGCAGCCACGTGTCTAGACTTCCATTTTTCATGAACTCAATAACTAGACTTTTGAAGTCGTTACCCTGATAATCAATGGTTGAGCAAGCAGTTATGATCTTGAGAAGATTACGATGTCTTATACTTCTTAAAGCTTTGCATTCGTCAATGAAACTCTTGGAAGCTCCTTCTTGTTGAAGGTTTAATACCTTAACAGCAACAACCGTTCCATCACTAGGGAGTACCCCTTTGTAAACAGAACCAAAACTGCCCGAACCAATCAGATTGTCCACAGAGAACCCGTCAGTTGATTCAACCAGTTCTGAGTAAGAGACACCTAATCTCCAATCCTTATAAGAACGTGAAGTCAAAGGTGTACCTCTTGACTTTTTCTTCATTGAACAAGCAACAATGAAGCATGATAGAGCAACTATGAACGCAAGTGCACATGCTATAGGGATACCTACTTTTGGGGCAAGTACTCCTCGAGATGAATGGGGCTTTTTGTTGGAGCATGCATGCAGACGTAATTCTGGTATGCCACCGCAGAGCTTGTCATTTCTAAGAACTGAGAAACTACTTGCATTTGAAAAGATCCCATCTTTAGGAATTTCACCCACAAAATCATTATGAGAAAGATTGAGATACTTAAGAAAACTAAGCTTGCCTAGAAATTCAGGGATCTGCCCAGATAAATTATTGCGTGAAAGATCTATTTCTTCCAAGCTTGATAAATTTTGAAGAGATTGAGGAATTGTTCCTTGAAAGTCATTACCATCCAAATGCAGACGCTCCAACATTATACAACTGCCAAGGGTTGTAGGGATTTCACCAAATAACTTGTTTCCGGATACATCTAGCTCTGCGAGATGTATTAAATCACTCACTTCAGATGGTAGTGGACCAGTCAATGAATTGTTAGAAATGGTTAAAGAAATTGAAAGGGATGAAAGCCCAATAAGCTCTTTAGGTATGGTACCAGTTAGGTTGTTACTAGAAAGATTGAGTATCAGTAGATTTTGGCAATTTCCAAGACTTGGAGGTATACTTCCTTCAAACCTATTATCCTCCATGAAGAGCTGTGTCAATGAAGTCAAGTTACCTAGGGAGGACGGGATTGGCCCAGAAAAGTTGTTAACATTCAAAACCAGTCTCCCTAATTTCTGAAGCTTCCCAATTCCCTCAGGGACACTCCCACCCATATAGTTGTGTTCCACTTCCAGAGTGTTCAAGCTTAAGAGATTTCCAATGTCGGTAGGGATGCTTCCATGTATCAGATTGCCCCCTATAGTAAGATGTTTTAGTTGGGTTGAAAGGTTGGCTATAGATCCTGGCAGCTCACCTCCAAATTGATTTCTGGAAAGACCCAACACCTCCAGACTAGTACAATTAGCCAAGAAGCTGATGAAATTCAGGTCACCAGTTTTCCCACTTCCCAATCTATTACGACGAAGGTTTAGCCTAACTAAGCTTCGCAAGCTTCCAAGACTTTCAGCAGGAATAGTTCCAGTAAGACCATTTTGACCAAAATCAATACTCCGAAGTCTAGAAGCATTTGACAACGAGGCAGGAATATTTCCTGTGATTCTGTTGCGACCACCGAGAAATAGTTCAAGATTGGGAAGAGTAATACCAACATTTGGTGGTAGCTCTCCCTGCAGCTTGTTTCCAACAACACTGAAAACGTATATGGAAGATATGTTATAGATTGAAGCAGGAACCTTACCAGACAAGTGATTCCCTGCAAGTACGATTCTTCCCAAGGCTGTTAGGCGACCGAGCTCATTGGGTATGCTTCCTTGAAAATTGTTGTGAGAAAGACGAAGACTATTCAAAGATGAAAAATTTCCTATCCAACCTGGGATGGTTCCAATGAGATTGTTAAGAGAAAGCCATAGATGATTTAAATTCAACAACGAACTGAGTTGGTCCGGAATAACCCCAATAATCTCATTGGAAAAAAGATCCAGCACACTTAGTTGTGTACAGTGAGATATATTAGTTGGAATATTCCCGCCAAAAGAATTGTAAGACAGATTGAGATATTGCAGGCTCCGTAGACGACCCATTTCTTGAGGAATTTGGCCATGAAAGTGGTTGATTCCCAGGTTGATCCAGGTCAAATGAGTAAGATTTCCTATAGAAGGTGGTATGGAGCCTGCCAAGTTCTGAGCTTCCAGGTTCAAACTCAAGACTCTTTTTGTGGAATGGTTACACGTAACGCCAATCCAGCTGCAGAAGTTGATGGAATCATTCCAGGAGCTCATGACATGGAGAGGATCGCTAGTGATTCCTTTCTTGAAATCTAGTAGAGCCAGGCGATCAGTTTCATTTCGAAAACTAGTGCTGGGCAGTGTTGCAGATTCCAGAGCTGTGCTCATGCACAAAATTAGAATGAACCAATGACAGAATTTAAACAAAACCACCCTACCATGAGAACTACGTGAATGCTCCATCTGTTTCTTAACACAGAGCAACTCAAAAAACAAGTTTCATTCATCTACCCGAATGCATTAAAAAGAAATCTTATCACTAGAAGATATCTTGATTGCATGGCCACCCAGATATTGAGACAGTAACACGGCAACTGTGGGACCAAAAAAGTCAGCTCCCGCCTTGTCTGGCAAGGAATTTTGAGGTTCAAATTCATCCGCAGCTCCCGCTGGGACCCGACGCATTTCAAATAGTGATGAAGTCGATATTGGAAGACAAACCGACCAGAAAATAAAGTCAACATTCAAACACAAGACGCGTTTATAGTGATTTAGAACAATAATGTAATTTACTTATTTAATTTCATTGAGGAAATTAGATTTTTAACTAGTTGGGAAGCAATTCATTCTTATACGTGCCTTTGCCTCATCTAGATATATGCTTCTTTGTCTGGGTTACTAGCTCTTGTCTTTTCTCTCTTCTGCGTCGTGCTCTGTATCTAGTTTTTCGCTTTCTATTTCCGCTGGCCTGTGTTTGTTTGTGGTGGTCAGTGGTTTGCTCGCCGACATTGCTCTGTATTTCATGATTTTGGGTTTTCTTTTAATGAACTAATTAGACCCAAAAGAAAAAACCAGTGTAGTTTCAGGCCCTACCACTACGGTCCATATTGTGAATATTTGATGATTGATTGATTAGCCTTGTAGCTGCAGGCTTCTTGGGCTAACTAAAAGCTAATGGGCCACCAAAGCTTTATTGTAACAAGCCTCCATTTTATTTTTAGAACATTTCTTATTGAGAGAGGTAATAATATACTACACATATGCTGGGACGCAAACCCAAAAGCTTTCTCGAGGAGTAATTGCTCCAAACCACTACACTAGTGGGCCATTTCCTAACAAGCCTTCATCTTTTTCATGGTGATTGTTACCGAAGTAGACTAGCAGCTGCAGGTTTAGGTACTCTGTTATACTGGTTTGGAAAGTGCACATCACAAAAATGCATGCTCAGACGCACATTCCAATTTGATTTTGGCAGACTTCAAAGAACTAAATTGCACCAGCCAGGTAGAGAGCCTGCAGTCTTAAGCAGAAGTTACAGCTTTGATTCAATTGGTGCTCTGTCCATTGGTAAACATTAAAAAAAACCAGCCAAATTGGCCATTAACTATATGATGAGACCAATTATCATGCAAGGAAAAGCATACAACGACTTGCCATGGCATTAGGAAAGAACAATATTGCAGTAGAGAGCACAAAACATTCAAATCTGCATTTGTTCCAGAATAGATCCAGTCCATACTGCATACCAAAATATGCTACAAATTATAGACACACACAATCATATCATAATTGTCAACATCTTCACCACCACCTTCATAGTTATGTGCAATTTGTGTATACACACACTGTCAACATAACAACTACAACTGGTCCACTGCCACATTGCTATGTATAAAGCTCAAACTGAGTCATCAATGCAAATGATCACATACAAATTGTACGAAAATGCTCATGTACAAACTACTGCAGTTCATCACAAACAGCTTCCCTGTTATGAACATTCGCACTGACTTCAACCCCTAATGAGATGTGGAACAACTTTGAACCAAGTACAGCATCAATCGCCACACATGATGACTGAAAAAATAAAACAGCACTAAGGCTTTTCTGACAAGAAATTGACTGTATAACAACATGACTATAACTGGCAGGGCTACCGAAACTTAGGAGGAGTTAGGGCAGACAGTTTAAAGTTGCATAGAGGAAATAAATGGGGGGAAATTGCATCCTATGTCATTTATGAAGGTATAATATGCAGCAGAGCTAGAACACAAGAAGTGAAAACCAGAACTAGTCGTGTAGGATTAATCTCAGTTAAAGAAACAAAATTATCCAAAGGATTTTCCATCACTAAAGATTATTGCATTTCTATTTTCTACCAAAGTACCATTGATAAAGACGAAATCATACAATTAGCCGTACTGGAATAATCAATGCATGCTCTTGAGTTATAAACACATTAACCAACACGGGAAGTTAATCATTTCAGCATTGGCAGATCAAAAACAATTTCATTACATCTATAACTTCAAATACTGAGACAAAAATGGTCCAACAAGATATTAAATTTCACTGATCGATGTGCAGAAAGCTCTACAGTCTGAAGAATACTTTTACTACTGCTACTACTACTAAAGTTACCTACAGTTTGCATGAACACTACCAGACCAGCCAAAGCATTAACCAAAAACAGGCAGAGAGAAACCAAGAGGCAACCACCACATTACAGAAGCCAGCCACCACAACGAGCTAAAATTCAGCAACATAATTCCCTCAGATGTTCGACTCTGCTCTCTCCCTCTCCACCTTCTGCCCGAAAAGCTTCGTGGCAAACATATTGTCATCGAAATACTCTTTATAAGGGTGGTTCTTGGGAACAAGCTTCCTGAACTTTTCAAACTGTTTCTCAGCCTCTTTATTCTTCCTCAACATAGTATAAATGATTCCTTGACACAGATAAGGCCTGAAATCTCTCGGTTCTTCCCTCACAAGCTCTTGATAAAGCTTCAAAGCTTCTGAATAATTTGACTCCATCACGCGAATTTGGGCAATTAGCAGCTTAAAATCCCTCACATCCGACTTGTTCCCCTGCTTCTTGCACCCCTCCATTGCCTCTTCCACTCTCTTCACCACATTCTCCAATTTCTCGGGGGATTGCGAAGCAGACATCACAAGACCATGATAGGCCTCAACTCGCAAAGGGTCTTTGGCCAAAATCTCCTCGAACTCACTGGTAGCGAGTTCAAACTCACCCATGTAGCTATGAACATTGGCTTTCAGCAATTGCCACTCATAGTCTTCAGGTTCGAGCTCGATCAAGCGGTCCAGCACCTGAATTGCTTCCGTCAATTTGTGGGCTTTGATCCTAACCTCCATCAATGACCTCAGCGCTTCGACATCGTCGGGGTCTTGGCTCAATTGCTCTTCAATGAGCCTCTCTTTCTCTTCGACCGTAACGCTGTCAGTGGACGAAACTTCTTCTCTGGGCTCCACAGTAGAAGGCGCGACTGTGGGGGAGGCCAAGGCGGCTCTGTTGTGGAAGCGCATGAAGAAGAATGCGGCTGCGGCTATGGCGGCGCAAGTGGTCTTGAGGAGAGGGGAGGCGAGAGGGGCTAGGGTTTGGAAGGGTGAGGGTTTAGGGTTTTGGGGGTTTTGGTGAGGTGGGTCGGCGGAGGATGGTGAAGAGGATGAGGACGAGGCTCTGATAGTGAGAGAAGTGAAGTTGAAAGGCGGTGATGAGCGTGGAGGTCTGAAGGAAGAAATTGGTTTTGGGAATGATGGACGGTGGGGATTGAGTGAGAGGTTAAAGGGTTGGTGACGGTGTTGAAGTTTAGCGAGAGACTCCATGGATTGAGAGAAGTAGGGTTTTCTTAAACCCTGGAAGGAAGGTGGGGATAGTGGCAGAGAAGAAGGAGGAAGAAGAAGAAAAAGAGAACTAAGAAACAGGAGAAGTTCAAAACCCTGAGAATATGCCGTTTACGCACGTCGGTCCAAAACTACAAAATTATTGATCCAGCAGGAGGCTCCAAACGACGTCGTATATGTCATCGAATTGGACGTAAGCTTTCAGGCCTTGGGCTGAAAATTTCAAACTCAATATTGGTCCTCTTTTTTTGTTGTTTCCTCAAGTGGGCTTCATCTAGAGTTGGGCTTATATCTAATTTATCCAGTCCAGTAGTTTCCTTAGAAACTGGCAAAGGCTAAGTCCTATCTGTGTAGTGTGTATGAGTTTACTATGCTATCGCCCCTCTCAATAGGAAAGGTCCTTAAAAAAATTTAAAAAAAAGTCCTATCCGTGAGAAGTTATGTTTGTATTTAGGCGACTCGTTTTGTGGTTCGATCTGAACAGGATTATTTTAATTAAATTGGACTAATATAATAACTGTTGCTTTTGGTTTAATTAATCCAATATATTATGTTATACAGTCCAACATATCTCAAACCGATCCACCAAACGAGACTCCACTCCCTCCACTTTCCCCCACCCACAAAACATTCTCTCTTTTAACATAAAATTACAAACAACCAATTCGAAAACTATTATTCCAATAAAATAAATTGAATAAAAATTCATACCCTCGTAGGGGTGTATACAATTCCAACTTTTAAAGACTATTTTTAAGTGAGTGACTTTTATATAGTTGATAAATTCTTAATGACTTTTACATACTTTATAAAGTTAAGTGAAAAACATAATAAAATACTGTATGAAAACATATACTCCAACCCAACAACCATTTCATTATTCATACAAATGAAAAATCCAGTAATTTACCAGAATTATTGCTCGGATTATGGTTCAAGGCACATTTTTCCTTCTATAATAAAGTAGCACATACACATAGGGGCCCTAGAGCAAAACTCAATATAATGAAATATTAATATGTTTCGTGATGCAAGCATAAGGAAAAGAAAAAGATTCAAGATTTTTAACTAGCCTGACGGAAATAGATGAGAAGATGGGATACCAAAGTGGAGCCCAACCTTTTTTATTTTTTTTTTTTGAGAGAAAACGAAATTCATTGCAAAACTAGGAAACATTACAATCCTGGAGCAGCAGATCCTGAATTAAATCAGGTGGGTCTGCATCACCGATATTGTCCCCAACTTAATCACCTACAAAGCCCAATAGATGTGAGATTTTATCACAAAAGGCCTCGACAATATTAGTAGTTGAACCATTCATTATATATGCGAGAAACATAAACCACAGAGGTCTGCTGGAAATGAAAGAGAACCTCCACACAGTCTTCATAAAGAAAACCCAGAAAATACATATTTGATAAGTGGAGCCCAACCTTTAAGAGAAGAGAGTCTGCTTCTCACTGTTTGCTGCTTGAATTGGAGAAGATTTTTCTTTTTCTTTAGTTTTCTAATTCACTCATAAAGTCTGATGTAAATTAGTAAGACTTTTGGTAGTAGGAATTCACTTTAAAAGTATTGAAAAATCATTTATTTAATAAAGTTATCAAAAGTCATTAACTTTTTAAATACCGAAAAATTTTAAATACTTTTTAAAAATCATAATTAAAAATCACTAAACTTTTAAAAACTATTTAAAAATCACAATTAAATACATTCACACTTTTAACTCATTAAAAGTCATTAAAACGTTTAAAAGTGGTGTATTTTAAACGTTTATGTCACTCTCTCTCTCCACCGAACAAAAACGAAGGGAACCATAGCGACAAATCCAAATGACCCACACACAAAATTATTGGGAGAAAATAGACCAAACATAACATATAAAAAAATATACACACACGAGAGAATTAATTATGAAGAAAAATAAATAAGGGCTGGACAAGTAAATTTACAAAACAGTCCAAGGCATCTGCAATGCGAGACACACACACATACAAGAGGGAGGCCAATGGAGCACAGCGGGCTCTGCCACGCGTGCACCACGTGTACGCCAACCCACCCCAGCCACCCAACGAACCGAACAGGTTTACAAATCACACTTCCCAACTACTATTGATGAGTGCTGGACGACGTCGTATCTGCCGTCCGTATTACATGTCGTTATTTGCTGTCGTTTTTTTTGGCGGCCTTTACGCTGATGTTTACATAGAGAGAGGAATAGGTATTGGCTAGGAATTAAAGCCAAAAGGGCCATCTTATCGGTCGTTGTCTTGAATGAAAAATCAAACTACTTCTCATCATCATCGTCGTCGGAGCTGTCTTTTTGAGAAAGATCGAAAAGCATCTTCTCTATCCTTTGCTTTGTGATCTCCATCTCAGAGGCTCTAGCTTCCCTGTTCTTTGTGTATGCCTCAAAGAACTCCTTGTTCTCCTTCTCCAACTCCTTCCACACTGCAATTATATAGATTATTTAATTACCAAGATTCTATAATAATACCATGCAAACACTTAATTTTAAGTGTAACATGCATTTTGTGTGTACATAGAGAGTTGTTACAGTAAATCCTGCACCTGATGTCTTGTGTTCGAGTCTCTTATATCGCTTCTCAGGGAAAAAAAAAGTGTATATACATAGAGGGGGGAATTAATTTGGGTTGGACTGACCTGTGGAAGTAATGATGGGTTTGATGTTTGCATGCTTAGAGAGGGCTTCCATGCACTCTTCTTTGCTCATGTTGAATATTATGCACTCCTCGATTAAATGGTGCACCTGATTAATCATTATAATCATGCATGTCACCACCATTGATCTTCATCATCAAAAACTCTCAAAACAGAAAAACTATTGGATCATCATATATTAAATCAAATATTTAAGATGGAGAAGATGATGATAAAAAAAAGTATTAAGAATATTCATAAAAAATTGTAGCTTATACTTGCTATATAGAAGTAAAACAAGCTTACCATGTGGATGTATGAAGCAGAAGAATCGCCCATCTTCTTGTAGTATTTTTCTGTGTATATAACACCTAATGTTTTCCTCTAATATCGCAGAAGGAGGCTGGCTAGCTCAACTTGTTGCAGAAAGAAGGGGGAAGAGTGAGAGGCAAGCAGATGCTAGATCATAAGAAAACGCAGAGTTGGGATCAAGAAAGCCGAAGATGTTGAAACGACTGATAGGTTAAAATAAGAGAAAATCATGAGGAGGGATGGACGATAAATTATATATTTATATGGAAGGTAAAATCAATAAATAAATAAAAGTGCAGGTGAGTCTTGTGATGTCATAAGGTGGTGTGGGGGCTCCAATGCCCACGTGGGAGGAGCACGATGATTGGTCGAGAGGGGATGAGAGGAGATTCTACAAGCAGCCTTAGTTTGTCTCTTATACGTGGCCACTGAGCCAGTGTCCACGTGACACGTGGGACCCCTCACCTCCCTACACATGTTAGCCAGTAGGTTTTCATATGCCCAAATTCTGACTAGGTAATAGGTAAATCAAACCCATGCATCATTGCGCCGCCCACACTCCTGCTGCAGCACAAACTTTGGCCCAGTTTCTACTTACCTAGCCCATAATCTCAAGGAAAATCTTTAAGAAGATTAACTTTTTGTGTCTGCATTTCTACAATAGAATGTGGGGCCATCAGTATTGGTGACCCACCTATATTAGAAAGTTGATAAGTTGGTATCTGAAAGTTAATCTCTAACATGACCCTAATCTCAATATCCTCTCTTCTAAGTTCTAATCTAGCAACTTTATAATAGAATAGAGTTCAAGTTCGAATTATTATCAAATAAAAGTCAAACTCGATGCTAATGTATGTATTGACATACATAAATCACAATGGTGGATTTGACTACTGATCATGTTAATTTACAATATAATAAGAAAATATTGACATGATCAATGATTCAGATTCATAATTCTAATATAAGTAATTTACATCAAAACGACTCTTGTTTTATAATTTTATAGAAATTACTGATAGAATGAATAGTCCAGAGCAGAAGAGCTTTGTGAATATATATGTACTACTACTAGTACTTAGGGTATTTCAATAGGTGCCTTCTGTGTTCTTTTGCGTTTTATTTATAGTTTTGTATTCAGCCAGTTTTGTTGGCATGGGAGCTTTTCTGATGTATGGGATGGGAGGCATGACAAATTTATTCACTCAGGGGAGAAAAGATATATGATATGACCCATATGGATTTTGCTATTTTCACGTGAAACTAGCTAAGTATTATTTTTTTCCCCATACAGATGATATTTTTATATTAGTTTAATAATTAATCACTAGTCTTTCTGCACGCGCTTCTGTGCCTGCAAGAGGTTTTTTTAAAAAAAATTTAAATTTATTTTAGAATTTAAAAAGATAATGAATAGTTGTGTTTCATAAAAAATAGGATCTATTAACTGATTTTTATTTTTATTTTTTTAATATGAAAAAGTGTGAATTTACCATATTATCATCATTTAATTAATAATTTCAATTCTTAATATTTTTATTAATTAAGGGCATTTTCTGATATTTTGAATGTTTTACCATTATCTGCTTTTTGCTTTATATATAGATGACCTAAGAGTATAAAAAATTTCACTTTATGTTAAAACTGTTGCTTTCACCTTTCATTGACCTATAACTGTGGTTCTATTTACGTGTATTAAGACAAAGGCTTCCAACTAGATAATGTTTGCCCATCCAGAGCACCAAAATTGGCTTCTTGACCAATCACCTAAGGCTAGCTTAGATATTTTGGTATATATCTTAGTTTTTCACTAGATGATAGAAGGATGGAATTTCCAGAATTAACCACTGCCATGTTGCATCTTTGTTAGAGCATTCATAGTGGGAGGTGTAAATTCGGGGGTGTAAAACCACTTTTACATCCTCTTTATACCTCCAGAAGATATAAATGTAGTTTTTGCTCCAATTGAATGAATGTATATCCGGAGATGTAAACAACAATATAATGAAAACAAATTCATTATACACACGGTATATAATTCTCTTTTGCTTTATAGTAAATCAAAAGATACCCCCTAAGAAAAGAGAGGATATCTGTTCTGGAAAAAGAATGATTAGCATATAATGATCGTCCTTGTCCCAAAAGCAATGATAGAGCTTGGGTGAAAAATCCTCCCTTGTTCCTAACACTGTAAATGATCATCCTTAGTCGCTTAGCACGGGCTTTCCTTTTTTTATCATCTCCGTCTTTTGTATCGAGAGATCTCAAAAATAAGCTTATTTGAAGAATGTATCGTGAAACATGGATGTCAAACGGCTTTGTCACATGATTGCATTGTGGACTCTAATCTTCGACGCCAGCTTAGAATTTCAGCAAAACCAAATTTATAGATAGTATAATATCGGTTAGTGCAATTACAGCTCGAGATGATAATGACATGGTCTGCTCTGCTGTTGGTTCACGGTTTGTTACTTTCAACAACTCTGTTGGTGCCTTCATTATCAAATGCTCATCTGCTCTAAAGTCTAAACAAACAAAGATTAGCAATAGTTTAATCAGCATGCATTTTCTTAAACTTCAAACAACTGGCCAAATTAAAATAAAACAGGAGGCCTTAAGTGGAGTTTTAGAAGTAAACCCCTTTAAAATTAAACCTTATGAGCTGTTCAGTAAACTAGAAAATTTACATCAGTAAATTCAGTCCCTGACCGCTCACCCCATCTCAGTGGTTTTCACCATAGGTTATTTTAAGGCTAACCAGAGAACCCTACTTTGCCCATTGATGTATTTGAAATTGGGTAAGAAAAGAATGGCATATGGGGCAAAACACAGAAACAACATTTTAAAGTAATTTATTTTTATGGTCACGCATTTTCTCAGTGAGAATCATAAAAACAAACCAGAAGCTATGGCTATAGAAGAAGACAACCAGTATAAGACATTGATGGGCAGGTAAAGGGAGGAGGGGTGGGGTAAGCTTTACTATACAGAAACAATCGTACAATCAAAAACCCACATCTGTATTTCGACTCGTTTCACTCATTTTATATCTTTCAGGCTTTCTAATAGCTCATGCGCATGACTGATATTGATGAGGATCGTTGATTTACAAGGGGTAGCCACCCCTTCTCATATCTCTAGTGAAAAAGGGATGTCTTAGTGCTTCCCTTGCCTTGAGACGCTCCGCTGGCTCGTATCTTAGGAGCCCTTGCAAGAGTTCAATCAAATCTCCAGCAGAATGGTCCACATGCTGCATTATTAGGTTCTGCAATGGATGGTTCAAAATAACAATAAAGTAAGTCTGCAAGCACTTAATTAAAAATATAAGGGCAGATTAAATTTGTATTGTATACGTGTATGGTGTTACATTATTGGCATAAATAAGATAGCAACTTTTTAAGTTCTGAATCATTACCGGTAACCGGGGCAATTTGCAAACTGCCCTCATGCTTTCTCTAGAAGTTGCTCCATCAGGCCAATCCAGTCGTGCTCCCCTTCTAAAATATTTGTCAGCACGACGACTGCAAAAATTGGGCACAATATAAGAGCTCCATGCCAAATACAAAACGAGGGGATTATGCACAGTAAGAGTCTTACTCAGCTCTGAGCACCATATGCTGTGGTAGTGGGCCCAAAACCCTCTCCATCATGGCAAGATGCTCCAAGTTCTCATGCGTTTGAAATAGGGCCTCACCCTGTTGAAAAACAATACAAATGTCAACAAAATATTCTGCACCCCCTACGCAACGCAAATTCAATTGTAACTTTAAGTGAAAATGACTCAATTTTAGATGATGGGCCATATGAACTCAATGGTACTTACAGAGCAAAGTTCAACAAGTATGCAACCCACACTCCAGATATCACAAGGATAGTTCCATCCAAGACCTGCATATAACATCAGATGACTGTTATCTAAAAATGCAAACCCAAGATGTCACTTGAGTAGCCTAGAATTGTATTTACCCAAAATAACCTCTGGTGCACGATAATGGCGTGTTGACACCACATAGCTGTGATCCTGATGTTCAAATGTTGTACTCCCAAAATCAATGAGCTTAATGGCACTTGACTTGGGCAGATTCTTGAAATAGGAACCCTCTTTAGTCGACCGTGATAGAAACTTGATTCCAGTTAAGAAAAGAAAAGGGTGAAGTCAGGACTTTGAGCTTTACTAATTACCACAATAACAAAAACACAAGATCTGAAGATGGTTTGGGTAAAAAAATGAAACCTAAACTGATGCTGTACCAAATTGCTAGACATCTTAGACTAAGTCTAAAAATTAAGAACTGCTGAATGAAACAGAAAATGCTGTTGCAAATCCGTGCATGAGGGATACATTAGACTATAATGAGGCACAAAATAATCAAACACATGACAAAACCCACAACATTGTTGAATCAGATAACCCATATGCCCTCTCCAAGGTCTGCTTGCGTGTGAATGCACAAACACATAAGATGCTAAGAGACCAAAAGCATGATTTAGTAAGCAATACCTTATAGTCTGGCACTTTGATGTAGTCAGATGAAACAAGCAGAATATTTTCTGGCTTCAGATCAGTATGTATAAGGCGTAAATCATGCATAACTGCAAAAATAAACCAGCAGACAAGTCAAAAAGCAGGGAATTAACTGCCATTATTATCATCAACTACATGCTATACATACAATAATTATGTTCTCCTTATAATATTGGAGATGGAAATAAATATCATGCCCAGAAGGCCAGAATTCAGCTTTACACTTAAAACAGTTTGAGCATCAAGTTGAATGAATTTAGATAAAAAAGTGCAAGAATTGTCCACACACATGCTACAGACTCCAAAAGTTGTCTGCCAAGCTCCCGAACAAGATCAATGGGAAATGAACGGTAGCTGTTTTTGCGAAGAAAATCGTATAAGCTAGGTCCAAGCTTCTCAAATACCTGTTGAAACCATTTAAATCCATCCGCAAGTTTTTTTAACTCACAGAAAATTCAGGCATGAAGGAACATATATTGCCCCTCTAAACTAATTAAATCAGAAGTACCAATAAATACTTACAATACAAATATGATTACGATAGTCAAACCAATTCCGTATTTGCACACAACTGCAAAGAATAAAACCACTTATACCAACATCGCAAACTTCTACCACCAAAGAGAGAGACAGAAAATAAAGTATCCTTACCGAGTGCCACCAATATCATGCCTTCCAAGCCTTTGTAGGACATCAATTTCAATCATCGCAGCTTCACGATACTTATGTATGGAGCGGACAATTTTGATTGCCACAACTTCTTTCTTTTCATTGTCAATACACTCCAACACTTGCCCAAAAGTTCCTAGAAAAGTCATAGCCAAGATATTAAAATAATTCTGAGGAATTGAAAAGAGATATGTACCCCTTCTAGCTGAAGGTGAACTTTACTCCCAAGAAAGCAAGAATACCAACCCTCTCCCATTTTGCTGAGAATTCTGTCTGCAAGTATGATAAGCAAAAGGTATCAATTAGTGAACAAATAATAAGCATAATTGATAACAAAGAGTCAATCCATAAATAATGAACAGAAAACTTGAATACCAAGATCTAATGCATGATTCTATATACGGGAGCCCAAACATAAATAATTAACATTACCAAATAACCACACATAGTTTCAAATATGAATGAATTAAGAGCCAAACAATCATGTACATCCAAATCTGAACATGAAGTACCTACTTGCATAGAACAAGAGCTGCCATGGTTAGAGAAACTTACATCGAGCGGTTAAATTTTCTCCGATGCCGAACACGTAATGACCATCTTTATCATCAGGTCTCCACGGGGGGGAAGCATTGCGTGGCAACCCCCCATAAAACATAGACGTATAGGTGTAATTGGGGATTGGCCCATTCCCAAACTCCTGCCCGCAGTAAATTGGTGGGAACAGCTGCATAACATATAAAGCATAATCAAATTACACACACATGTATATAATTCAGGAATAACGTTTTATTATGTCCCTAAGCTCAAAAATTCAAGAAATCGTCAAGATTGAGACTTTCTACAAATCTATTCTGAACTATGAAACTTATGAATTAAAAAAAAGCTGTTAACCATGAGAATTCAAAAAATTACAGAAAAAACAAAAAGTTTGGGAAATTGACCAGGGATTGCAAGTAGATAACAAAATTTGGAAAATTAAGAGAGACGAACCTCAGGAGGAGGAAGAGGAGGGGGCATGTCCCATGCTAATCGAGGCCTCTTTCTGGGCCGCTTATCCATATTCTTGTGAGGAAACTCCATTATCCTCTGCGTCTCCATTCTTCCCCTAATTTTGTTTTGCTCCTTAAACAAAAAGATTCTCTCCAGAGCGATCGAAAATTATAACGAATCAGAAATTCAGTTCCTAATTAGGGTTCTGAGAATTGAAAGGATGAAAATTGAGATAGGATTTTGGGGGAAATTGATAAGGGGATTTTTTTAAGCTCTGAAACCCTAATCTTGGATCTGAAGCTCTAAACCATGGGACGGAATTAACCCTGGTTAACTGGGAATGATTCGATGACTGTGCGATTTCTAACTATGGGTTGGAAACGTGGGTCCCACAGATTTTTGATTGCTGAGGCGCGTGCGGGGACCGCCCGACCGGTTATATGTTAATGTAGTGTGTCGTGCGCGCCTTCCCACTGCGGTCATCTGACACGTGTTGATTTGCGGACCCGTGAGAGGCCACGCGCATATTCGCTTTTTATTATTTTTGGGCTTTTTTTATTGAACCCTTGAAAATAGGCCCAATGTTTTGTGCTTTTGATTTTTTCTTTTTCTTTTTTGAGCGGATTGCTCTTTTGAATTTTGATCTTTCAAATTTCCCTTGTTTTCATTTTTTAATTTGCAAAAGGGTAAACAAAATATCAAACCAGTAAAATGATATATGGATTTTAATCAGTCATTTGGATATTGAATGCAAGGCAATGTCAACTAATAAATCTTTCTGCTATTAAATAATTTCAATGTTCTAAGATTTTGAGATGAAAATTACTAATTAAAAGTATTTGTAATCAACATACATGGACTTAGCCAAGTTGGCTAGAACAGACGTGCTCTCCACTCTACACCCGAGTTCAAATCCCCCTCCCCACAGTTTAGATTAATATTATGGGTTGTATAAAAAAAAAAGTCTTTGTAATAAACTCTTTTGTTATATCATTTGAATAAATAGTAGTTCATTTATTTTTCTTTTAACATATCATGCCCACTAATTTGAAAAACATGTTAACATATATAATTTCTCCATATTCTGGCTGATGATGCATTTAGCCAGGGGAACATAATTAGCTGATGTAAAAGAACAACAAACAGACCAAATTGAACCAATCTGCTGTTTCATTGCAAGAACTTAGGGCCTTGCAATTGATTGAGCATCTCCTTTCCCATACTATTTTTTCCAAGTTCATTCTACTTTCCTCTAAACAGCCAGAAGAGCACTTTTGGCCTCACCCCATTTAGCTTCATTGGGGCCTTGAAAGTTGGTCTCCCTCATCTCAAGGTTGGCTCCAGCTACATATAGAGATCATCAATGGCATTTTCTCCTTGTCTGGATTTATTCTCCCTTAAAATCTCTATACAGAATTTTCAATACAGATAACATTTCACTCACTTGGTGATGGTTCTTATCCCCAGTAACAAATACATGAACTCTGTTCCTGATTTCTATCCAACTGCAACCTGGAACCCTCTTCAACCCTTTTTCTTTCATTTCTCTCCTTATTGTTGCCACACTATGCCATCTGCCAGCTGCAGAATGTGCATTGGACAACATTACATATGATGACACATCTTCAGGATCCAAAGCCAATATTTTCCTAGCTGCAAACTCCCCTAATTCCTTATTTGAGTGGATTTGGCAGCCACCAAGCAATGCCTTCCAAAACCCAATACCTGGTTCAAAAGGCAAGTTGCTGATAAACTCCTCAGCTTCTCCGAAACACCCGGACCGGGAGAGTAAATCAACCATACAAGCATAGTGCTCAGGCTTCAGAATGCTGGGGTCTTCAATTATTTCCTGATTGAAATAACAATAACCCTGGTCAACAAGACCAGCATGGTTGCAAGCCCACAATAAGCCAAGAAGTGTAACACTATTGGGTTTGCAACTTGACAACCTCATCCTTTCAAAAAAGCTTATTGCTTCTTCTCCTTTACCATTTTGAGCATAGCCACATATCACAGCATTCCAAGAAACAATGTTTCTTTCTTCAATTTTGTTGAAAACCAAGAGACTATCTTCCATGCTACCACATTTTGCATAAAAGCTTATTAGTGAATTGCTAATAAACACATCAAGCTTACCCAAGAATTTGACAGCACAGGCATGAAAACTTCTGCCCATTCCTAGTGCTGCTATATTGGCAGCTGCAATGATAGCACAAGGAAAAGTAGAATGGTTAGGTAACAACCCATTTCTAAGCATCTCAATGAATAGATTGACAGCCTCTTCATTGTGGCCTGTTTGGCTATACCCTCCAATCATTGCATTCCATGAAACAACATTCCTCTCTGGCATCACTTGGAAAAGCTTCAAAGCTTCTTCAAGCTTTTCCTTTTTCAGGTATGCACATATCAATGTGGTGTAAGAAACTACATTGGGCTTCTGGGTATCTTCAAAAGCTCTTTTAGCATCCTGGGTAATGCTCAACTTGGCATAAAGATCTAACATTGCACTTCCCACAAAGACATTCGAATGCAAACCTATCTTTGTTGCACATGCATGAAGTTGCTTGCCTATGATTAGGTCTCCAAGTGCAGTTGACGAGTGAATGACAGTGCCAAATGTAAATTCGTTGGGTCTGATATTCGAAAGAAGCATTCTTGAAAAGAGATAAATAGCTTCTTCATGACGGTGCTGCCGAGCAAAGCTGCCTATTATTGACGTGGCCGATACCACGCTCAAGTCAGGCGTTTCGTCGAACAACTGGCGTGCATGGAAGAATGCATCCGAGGTACCAAGTTGAAGGGCATGGGCATGAGCTTTCTGGGTTTCAGTAAGAAGGGCACCAGCCGAAGTGTGAGCTTTCCTTTGTAGGAGGAGGCCTACATAGTATGGTTTTCATGTGTTTGTGTTTGGGTAGGTACTTTTGGGATCAAATAGCCATGCGTAAAAGGCCATATTGGGTTAGCCCAAGAAATGTAACTTCAAGTGTTTGAACGCTTTAGGTTTTTTTTTTTGTTTTTTTGTTTTTGTTTTATATTTTAAACAATGGGGGTTAAATGCAAATTTTTGCCCAATTGTGGTGAAGCAACAGTTAAATACATGAAGTGACAATGGGGGTTAACTGCAATTCTTGGTCAAGACCAACCCAGTAATTACGATTTGGATCGGTCAATTTAGTCGATTCAGTTGAATTGATGCATACCCTTATGTAAATTTTCATTTTATGATAAATTATTGTGTCCTGATGTATACGTCAACACACTCAATCAGGTTGGGTCATTGTTGTGAGATTGGGCAAGACTAAAATATATGTGTCCTACTATTGTGTGAGTGTAGTCGAATAATCTATGTGATTCGACAGGCGGATCCAAGAATTTCTCCTCTCTAACTGCTTAGGCACAAATTGAAATATAGAAAAATTAAAAAAACAGAATGCTTTTCCTTCAAGAGAGCAAATGTTTTAGGCTTGGCGTGTTCCTTGAGTTTGATTGCCAATTGGAGAAAATTTACTTTTCATAATGAGGTCTCATTAAGTAGAATTTCAAGGATTAACAGACCAACTATGAAATCCTAATCAAGTCCAAAAACTACATAGTTACGATTTTATTCAGAAATCAAGATTGGATTTACACACATCACCAAAGCCACAATTTTATTCATAAACCAAAGTTATCATTTACACCAGTCACCAAAGTCTATGTATTCTTGTTGTTAAACAACAAAGAAGGATCTCCAACCCTCAATCAGAACCTTCTTCGTTTACCAGTTGCAATCTGATACTGCATGGCATCTGTATTGTTTCCAACATGCAATTGCAGGCCATTGTTAAAACAAGCAGAGCCACGTGCAAAGTTCAACACAGAAGAAGATGGTATCTGAGAAAAGCCAGGTGAACTCTCAAGGAATGAAGCAGAACCACTCGATGAACTCTGCGTTGGGCAAATCGAATCGACTGCTTCTAATCTCTTCTCTATTAATGAGCCACAATGATGACCTCCATAGATGAGAGTGGGTGGATTTTTCCACTTGGGAAGAGGTGCAACAAGAAGTGTTTGAAGTAAAGGACCAGTATCCATGACAGCCTGCATCAGTCTTCCTTTCTTGGGCAATGGTCTCACTCTAGCAATGTTATCAATTAGAACAGAAGCACAATCAAACTTGGAGCCACATTCTTGAGCAACAGACCTTTTTGGCAGAGCCAAGTTACTTGAATCGGCAAAGTTTGCATTAGGTAGGCCTTGGAAAGAGATAGAACCGAAGTTGCAGTTTGTGGGATATGAACCATAAACATGGAAATTGTATGTTTGGGGAAGAAGAGCTTCTGATTCTTTTAGCATTGATGGGTTTGTGGTTTTTTGGGGAATTGAGTTTTCATTATTGGGTTGTGATGAGAGGATATGAGTGGTTTGATCAGCTGGTATGGATGGCAATAACTCATTCATTAGCTTTTGCAACTGGTTTCTTGCTTCATCTCTTTCTTGGCAAGCAGCCTTCAAGCGTTCAAATAACTGCTTTATGACCTCCTCATTTTTGCTTACCTCCTCTTTTGCCATCATCTTTGCTGATTCTAGTTCAAAATTGGTGCAGAGAAGCTTGTGTTTCAGTTCATCAACACTCTGTCAGAGAACAAAGAGCCCAAATAAGCATGCAACAGTAGTTCAAATGAAAATCATTAACCATGATCATTTACTCCAAATGTTCATTTTATGAATCATTGAAAATTATACAAAACAGGCCTTCACTTTATTTGGAACATGCATAAATACACTGACATGAAGTGTTTCAAGAGCAACAAGAATTATAATTCATATCCTTTATTGCTCTCAGATATATTGCTGTATTTTCTGTATGATATAATTCAACTTCAACACTACAAATGCATCAAATTGTACAGCCAGTTGGGGAAAACTTTTAAACTAAATCTGACTTTCTGCCAAAAGCACCAAGGATAAACTGAACATAAATCTGGACCAAGCCCCTCATGGAGGCTCCAGCCAAATTCTTGCCATAAAACATGAAAAGCCAGTAAATATTGTTGTAAACAACAAATGAAAATGCATAGATGCACCAATTCTAATACATTGAAATGAAAAACCACTCACCTCTTGATCACTCCAAATGTAAACCATTCTCTCTCTCTCTCTCTCTCTCTCTCTCTCAAGTACACACAATGACAGAAGCAATGTGTAAGTTGAAGGCCTAGCCGGCTTGCAGAACAATTAAATTGAAGAGGGATAAGCAGAGACATAAAAAGGAGGGGGGCCTCTAGCAAGCTTCCATAAACGTAATCTTTAATGGTGGGATGAGTATAAGGTATGTCCGAAACCTTCTTAAAACTACTAATAAAATTTACTAAGTAGACTGCACATTATAATAACTCGCGTCCCTGTTGTATCACTAAATAAACTCTCCAAAAATGGCCTCCGTGGTTAAAGGGATTCTGTCGGATCCCAAACCTAACTCTCTCAATCTTTCATTGTCAATCAAATCAAATATATGGTTTGCTCTTCTAATTTCTAATTTGCCTACTGTGTGCTAATGAACCTTGATTAGTGGTAACTTGAAGGAAACTAAATCAAATGCTTAGCTAGCTTTTTTTGGTAGTGTAATTTTCAAAGCCTCGTAGGGTTTCGTGTGAAAACACGAAAAACCTTAGTTGTGTCAAATAACTCTTATGTCTTGTTTACTTACACATGGGTATTGGAATGATTCCAATTCCTTACTTCTCATGCATTTACTTACACATACATGATAAAAAAATTATGGGTGTTCAAATAGTTGATCCGATTCCAATTCCGCTTATTCCCAAATTCTTAACTTCCCAAATTCTTGACTTACCCATTCCTTGTTAATGTAAAAAGAAGAAATACACAGATAATTTTTACAGACAAATTAATCTTAAAGTTGCATAATCTATGCACTTAGACCCACTATCCATGAAACCATTTCCTTGTGCATAAAAAGCTTTGCAGACCAAAAGATGAGCTTTCATCATCAGATAGGATATTGTCCCTCTTGACCACGGTTCACAAGCTGAGGTTTGATTTGAGGAGCAATCTCTTGCTGATGTTTTTCACAAACAAAACAAAACAGAGTGATTTAATTAATCATATGATATGGAATTTAGATACATAAAAGACAGTTTATATTGATCCTAAGTTTTTGCTTTCTGAGTCAAGACACGAACATGATTGTCATCTTGTCTCAAATGTGACACCTGAGGCTAAATGGACCAGTACAAAAGTCGTTTGAGAAACCCATCCATGACGTTCCACGTGGCCACTAAAATGGTTTGCAAGATAAAAATGAAAGAAATAAAATTAAACATATTTGTCTTGGCTAATTATCTTATTTGCCTAAGGGAAAAAGGCTACTTAACCTACTGTTTTATTTAATTTAGGACCAGGCCAAAAGATCGGCTACGAGTCCGGCAACATTCTCGCTGTGTTAAATTCCCTTCCAATTTGAGATTTTTTATTTATTTATTTCTTATTTTAAAAAGGAAATGATTCATTGGCAAAGTCATATTGAGCACTTTTTGGGGCTGTATGCCCTACTAGGATGATCTCCGAATAGGTTAGGGGCGGCCATTTCATTATTGTCCCATACAATAAGTCTAGTTCCTCGTTTATTAAGAGTATCAAACATCGAACATGAAACTAGTATTTTACTAAGTCATGTTCATGCTAACAAAGGATTCCAATCATTTCTTATTGTTGATATGGAGAAAGTAAATCCTCTCATCCTTCTTTTCCTTTTTCAAGTTATAAGCACATTAAGAATCTAGATTCGTCATGAACATTACAAGAAATGGCTGTGGACAGTGACTATGCACAGGAGCGAATTGATATGAACTTATTCTAGAAGCATTACTTTCAGGGACGGATCCAAGATTTGAAAACGGGTGGGCTAAATTTATCTTACATATCAATATTTTAAGAAGATACAAAACTCGACGGTACAAGTGAATTTCATTGATAAAACAAAATACCCTAGTTAGAAACTTGTAAACAAAAAAGACTACCATTAAATCGACATTTTTGTTTCCCTTCTAAGTGAGATGGATATTCCTTTACTTTTAGTTGACATAATCCTAAGAGAATATATACTCCTAATTCTACTTCTGCCTTTTTTTTTCTACGTACATGATGAAAGGGTTGGCTATTGTAACAAAACAAAAGCAAAAAAAAAAAAAGGAAGAAGGGTTTATTTATGCGTAAGTGGGGTGGGACTCTTGTGGGATGATACTGTATTTTGGGCTTAAAGAAATAAAACTGAAGGAAATGTTTGACTATTGCAACAGAACAAACAAAAAAGAGGAAGAAGGGGATGCGTAAAGTGTGGAAAGGCTACAACTTGGGTGGGCTAATATTTTAGTTTAGGCTTAGAAACATACAAGTCACTTGGGCTATAACCTAGGTTGGCCCCATCTAAGATCCGTCCTTGATTACTTTCCGTAATTATAATATCACATAGAGTTAACCGTCGTTTTGCACCCTGAATTATGTCATAATTGCCAATTTAACTTATAGATTATTTTTTCGGTAAATTAAGGACTTAAACTATATGGAATTGGTTAATTTGGAATTTGCCGTCAATTTTTTAGATGTCCATCCATTTTCTTGTCACGTGCCATGCACATGATCACAAAAACCAATAAAACATCAAAATTGAAATTAGAAAATAATTAATAAAATGAAATGGTAAACAAAAAATAATAAAAAGAAAAAGAAATTACCTCATCTCCAGCCACCTCCCTCCCTAACCTCGATAACCATCACCCCAACAAAACCTAGGTATATGGCCACCCAGTGGCGGTTCCAGGATTCGAAAGCCGACTCAAAACTTATATAATAAACTTGACGAAACGAGTGAATTTCATTAATAAACATAAAAAGATTACATAGTGAGGGAGACGTAATAAGCCTTATCCTCAAATGCATTTATATCTACAAATACAAAAACTAAAATAAAAACCAAAAGAAAAATTAAAAGAAAAAAATAGAAAATTTTTTTTATTTCACATTAAAAAGAAAGATAAAATAGGGGACTACATTAATTTTAAAAAGCCAGGTTTATATCGAGAGAAATGGGAAGGAAGAAAATTGGCGGAGCTATGTTTTTTTTTTTAACGAGTTGTGACCTCATTTCGCCCCTTGTTTCCTTTTATAAACGTCTATTATGACATCCGTTTTTGGCTTTCCATCTCGAGCTCCATAGCCCTATCAATCATATTCCGTAATTTCTGAAATAGCAATCTTTGTGAGATACAAAAAAATTTAATAATCATAAGTAATGTAGGTAATATTTTTCTAACAAAAGAGAGAAGGAAAAGGAAGAAATAAGAAAGGGAGAGAAGAAGAGAGAGAGGAGAGAAGATAGAAGAAAAAGAACGGAAAAAAAAAGAGAGGAGAGATGAGATAAGGAAAAGAAAGAAAAAAAAAAGAGGGAGAGAAGAGAGAAGGAAAAGAACGAAAAAGGAGAGATAGAGAGGAGAGAAGGAAAAGAATAAAAAAAAGGAGAGAGGAGAGTGTAGGTAATTTATTTTTTAATAGAAATTTGGGCTGGGCAAAAGAGGAGAGAGGAGAGAGAAGAATGTAGGTAATATTTTTTTAACACAAACTTCAGTTCAGTGTAGGTAATTTATTTTTTAACAGAAATTTGGGCTGGGCAAAAGAGGAGAGAGGAGAGAGAAGAATGTGGGTAATATTTTTTTAACACAAACTTCGGCCGGGCATGAGCCCAGCCTGCCATAGGCTGGAACCGCCACTGTGGCCACCACCTCCACACACACCCACCCTTGCAACCGCTATTTTTTTCAGTGAATCTGGAACGCAACGATGTCAAATTTGAGGGTGCGACGTTTGCAATGGGCATCACAGCCTCCTCCCTCGTTGGTTTTGGTTTTATCTAGGGTGGCCTACGTGGTCCCCCTTTGGTGTAATATTTTATTTTCTTACTTTTGCTTTTATTTTGGGCTTCTAGCTTTTTCTGTTTTGGAATTCCTGAGAAGGCTTGTTTCTCTGGTTTCTTTACATCCTGGGGAGAGTCTTGGCTTCCCTGTGAGTATTGCTAGTGTTGCTTGCTTGGTTTGTTGTACTCGGCTTCTCCGTTTTTGCGAGACCTCATTTGAATGAACAAGGAATAAAATATCGATGGTATCGAAAATATCGGTAGTCCAAAAATATGGAAATTTCGATGGAAATATCGGGATATTATCGATATTTCGGTCCATGTCGTCAATGTTATCGATATTTTGGTCCATGGAGATCCAGAATATTGATGGTATCGGAAATATCGGTAGTCCAAAAATACGGAAATTTCGATAGAAATATCGGGATATTATGGATATTTTGTTCCATGGAATGAACTTAGTTTCTTCAACAAACAAAAAAAACCCAGATCTAGAACAAATCCTTCTTCAATCATCCTAGAGAGAAAGTGCATGTGCTCGTTTTGTATATCCACACCAAGCAAACCCAGCTATCATTGCATTCCATGTGAAACGTGAATTTATGGCCAATAACTCCCAATTCTTGCATCAAATAAAAGTACCCAATTGCTTCATCATAATACCCATTAAAAGCACAGGCCAACACAATCCAGTTTAATGCAAAAACATTTGGCTTGGAGTTTTATCAAACACAAGCTTTACAGACCCCATATCCCCACAACAAGCGTACGTCCCACAAGCTTTGAACCCAATAAGCTTTAAAAGGCATAGATGATTCAAACCCATAAATTTTTCATGGCCTCCCTCTACATATGAAATTTTGAATCTTGAAAATGCACATCAACGGTATAACTTATGGAACTGCATCAAAGAGAGGAGGTAGGGGATGTGCTGGAGGTGGTTGGTCGGTCGCCGCTGGGGAAGAGGTGGCTGGGTGGGGAGGGTGGGGTCGATGCCGTCGATGTGGAGGGGTGGGCTTACGGTGGCTGATGGGGGTGGCAGATCGAGGTGGGGGAGGGGGTTTTTTTTTTTTTTTTTTAATCTTAAATTTTTTCTGTCCTTTTACTATTATTTAGTATTTTCATTTGTATAACTTTTCATTTTCCTTTAAATTAAGAATTTACCCTTAATATTAACGAAAATTTGCATGGACATCTAAAAAATTGACGGCAAGTTTTAAATTGGCTATTTTCATATAGTTTAAGTTCTTAATTTATCAAAAAAATAATCTATGAGGTTAATTGACAATTATAACATAATTCAGGAGACAAAATGACGATTAACACATAATAAGATAAGGCCACTTTAGGTAAGCGTTTATCATATTATTTTGACCATACCAGAACTTTGAATCTTATCAATTTTTTCCTTCTTCATTTCCTGGAAGCAGCTGGAACTTTTCTTATAATATCTATTTCCTGAATGTCCTAGACTCCAAATACGAGGCGTACAAGATTGACAAAAAACTAAACGACAATCTTGACAATTTATAAGTATACTTCTAATAATGTGGTCAACTATATTATTTATTATAAGGGGTCCATATTAATATGTGTGACAAAAAAAGTCGCTTTAAATTAAATGAACGATCGTGATTTATGATTCATGTCATGTCAACTCTTGCAGCGTCCATGATGTTCATACCCTCATGCCTCCATGGAAAGTAGAGGTGTCAAACGGGATGGGCCGGCCCAGCACGGCACGAGCCCAGTCCGTTTAAATTAGGCACGACACGGCACGAGCACGAATATTAAATGGGCCGGGCTGGCACGGCACGAAAGCATGGACCGGGCCGGGATCAAAAAATGAGGTCCAATGGACCGGGCCGGCCCATGGCACGATATGGGCCGGGCTTGGCACGAGCCCGCTTCAAGCACGGCATGAGCCCAAGCCCGCTTTAAGCACGGCCCAAGCACGGCCCACTTAACTTTTTTTCTTTCTCAAAAGTCAAAATGCAAAAATTTGACATCTAATGTCATTGTTTATATGGTTTTTATTTTATTTTTTATAATCATAAACATATATTTGATGTCTTTCATTTTAGGGAAATTACTTGGGTCCTTAATTAATTAAACATATCAACTACAAATTAATTAAACAATATTAGAGTTGATATCTAATTAGTACATATGACATATACGCTTCTCTTATAATCAAAGCAAGACATTTCTTCACATATAAAATAATAAGTTGTTTAAAGATAAAAAGTTGAACTGGACTTTGTGGAGTTGGACACTTTTTGCCCTCCACCATTTCATATTGTTTGGATGTTTGATTGATTAATGTTTTCAAATAGTTCATCATTTCGTGCCTCTAATTATATTTTTAATGTTTATAATTTGAATTATCTAGTGGGAAAAAAAAATCAAGTGAAAAAAATTCAAATTAAATGGGTTGGTTCTTGGGCCCGATTATGGCACGAGCACGAGCACGGGCACGGCACGAGCCCGGCCCGGCCCGGCCCGTTTTAATGTGGACATGGGCTTTGGGCCAGGCCGGAATCAATGATTTTACTAAATGGGCCGGCACGGCACGGCCCGATAAATTAAATGGGCCGGCCCGGCACGGCACGAAAATGTTAAAAGCATGAATTTAAATGGAACGGGCCGGCCCGGCACGGCCCGTTTGACACCTCTAATGGAAAGTGACAATCTCAGCTCCACATCCACACCGGCTCCGTTACGTTCGTAGCAATTGAAGCCTTAGTTTTATGTTCCGTTGATGATTTCTTGAATTCATTTTTTGTTTATGAGTTTAACCCAACAATTGTTTTAGGCTTGAGAAGTTGGTTTGTAAATTTATATTGTATTTTGGTTTAAACAATTGGGTTTTAGTGGGGAAGAGGTGATTGGAGGGGCGGAGTTAGAATTGTAAAATTAAGGGGGCCGAAATAAAAAATACAAGTATATAAAATATCTAAATATTCAATAATTATATGTTTAGAGATAAATATTTATAATTTAGTCATTTCTAATTATAAATTATTTATTATAATAGAGGAAATATAAAAATATAGGGGGGTAGGGCCACTCTAGGAGTGGCTCACCAACAGCCCTCTGGTCTCCAATTCAAGTAAGCTCAGGTCAAGAATTTAACCAAGTTACGGGAATGCGCATGAGGTCTTATGCTTGTGTTGAGCAACGAAAGCTGTGCCTCGATGTTGTTGACAGCGAGGAAGCACTGATTCTCAAAGCCACCAAGGGGGTTGATAGAGAGCTTCATCTAGAGTCTTTGAAACACAGAAAGTTTCAAGAGATTTCAAATCAGAGCCAACAAGTGCTTGTTTGTGCCTTCACAGCCATCATCCTTATTCAATCCTTTCAGGCCTTGTTTGGTGGGCGGGCGATCTTGGAAAAACAAGGCATTGTTGTGCTGTGAAAATAATCACTGTCAAATTTGCTATGAGAGAAATCAGTTGTGAGATAAAG
This sequence comes from Prunus padus, assembly GCA_024362665.1. Lineage (NCBI taxonomy): Eukaryota > Viridiplantae > Streptophyta > Magnoliopsida > Rosales > Rosaceae > Prunus > Prunus padus. Next base: position 23,356,121 of record JANFAM010000015.1, read on the forward strand.
CAGTTTAGCATTTGGTAAACTTTTTGTTAAAAGTATTGTTGGTACTGATTCCCACATTATCAGAAAATGATTCCCGTATAATCATTAAACTTAGTGCCTATTCGAAACTGATTCCCGCAAAATCAGAAAATGAAAGCACCTCATTAGCTGCTTTCCCTCATAGTTTTCTCTTACATCAATGTTTAATAATAAGCGATTTTCTCATAATTTACCAAACAGACTGGGCTTCTCAATTCCCAAATAAGAAATGTCAAGCGGGCACTTAGTGGCTGAATTAAATAATATATTTATATAACAACAAAATATATACTCCAACACAATTAAATTTACAACAAATTGTAAATTGAAATACAATAAACAATAAAGGCTTTTTTTTAATCACAAATTATCCTTGAGATTTGCGAAATTATCACCTTTCGTCCCTAACCTTTGTTTTTTGTGACACTAATGATACTTGAGGTTACCCTCCACACATCAAAATGGTCCCTGCCGTTAGCTTTCATCAAATATTATGTTAAATTGCTGAGGTGGCACATGTGGAGAGCCCACAAATCCGATAGTATAGAGCCACGTGACTTTAAAACATATACATTTTTCTTATTCTTCTTCTTCTTCCTCTAAAGTTGAAAGTTTCAAACCCTTTCAACTTGAGAGAGAGAGAGAGAGAGAGAGAGAGAGAGAGAGAGAGAGAGAGAGAGAGAGAGAGAGAGAGAGAGAGAGAGAGGCCAAGAGTGGGTTTGTTGGGGGGAAGGAGAAGGCGCTGGTAGAAGGAGAACGCAGAAAGGATGATACATGTCTTTTTGTTATTATTTTGTTGGGCTTGTTCAACATAGGTCCCTACATTTTCTATTTTCTAGATATATACCCATCACTCTATAAATCTATGTGTAAAACCCAATTTCAAACTTAAATGACCAGTATGATATAATAGGTCATAGTATTCCTATGTTTTTACATCGTTGCCATCAGACTTCATATTTTATTTATAATTTATTTCAAGCATTTCATTAACTGCCATAATTGTAATTAATACTCCCTATTACTAGCATATCAATCACCCCATTTCTTTTGGTTGCCATTCCCTCTAACATATCGCCCCTAAAAATGAAAACCAAAAAAAAATAATCTGTAAATTACATATCCAATAATGTACCTATGCAAAATATAAATATAAATATATACATATAAAAATATAGGTATATTATTTACCAAAAAATTTAATAAAAAAAACTAGGTCAGTTACTTTGTAATTGAAATTTCCGTACATTTTTCATAAATTAAAAATAGGTACGCAATAATTTATAGAAAATAGGTATGTTGTATAATTGAAATTTATGCACGTTTTTTATAAATTAAAAATACGTACATTATGTACTTGAAAAAAATAGGTTCATTTAAAAAAAATTCATAAAACAAACAATAAATAGATTATCAAATTATTTTTCATAAAACAAGTAATAGGTACATTATTTTGAGAAAAAATAGATACAAAATATAGCAAAAAAATAGGTTCATTATACTAGGTAAATTGTTTTACTAGGTACGCAATAATTTATAGAAAATAGGTACATTGTATAATTGAAATTTATGCACGTTTTTTATAAATTAAAAATAGGTACATTATGTACTTGAAAAAAATAGGTTCATTTAAAAAAAATTCATAAAACAAACAATAAATAGATTATCAAATTATTTTTCATAAAACAAGTAATAGGTACATTATTTAGAGAAAAAAAAATAGATACAAAATTTAGCAAACAAATAGGTTCATTATACTAGGTAAATTGTTGTACTAGGTACATTATTAGAGAAAAAAAATACGTACATTATTTAGGGAAAAAAAATAGGTTCATTTATTTTTTAAAAATTGTTTTCATAAAACATACAATAAAAAGATGATCAAATTATTTTTCATAAAATAAGTAATAGGTGCTTTATTTAGAGAAAAAAAATGTACAATATTTACAAAAGAAAAAGGTACATTATGTAGAGAAAAAATAGGTTCATATTGTCAATATTATTATCCATATATTGATATGGATATTAAGAAAAAATAATAACTAGATAATATTATTGACAATAATAATCTACTTATTATAATATTGAATATATTAATAAACTATTCATCAAAATAACAATATTGATATTGATAATATCAATATAAAACTGTCAATATTGATATTGTGAGTTTTGACATATTATCTTTTTTATTTATAATAATCTACCTATTTTTTGGACAATAATCAACCTATTTTTTATATAATAATAATGTCCACTTCAATATTGATATTGATATTGATATTATCATCGTAATGTGACGGGGCCTGGACCCAAATTCCACTTTGGAATCCAGGCGGGGACCACGTGCGTGTCAGGCACCTAGCGAATCACAGGGCACAAATGACCTAATTGTCCATCTACTACGGTTTCAAAGAAATTCAGGTTACGACCGAAAAAATTCGACGAGTCTCGCGTAATTTGATCACTTCCAAAAACTTCACCTGTCGAACAATCGCATTAAATCAACCTTCTACCGGCAAGCTTCAACAAAGCGTTCAAAGCAGTTAAATTACATCTAGGGCAATTTCTCAGAGCAATCTACTAAGAGTTTACAAGGAAATTTAGTTGGTTTACAAAGATGCCCTACATCCCAGTGAGGAAGGAGGAGCGGGAGTCTAGCTGTGGTGGTCTCCTAGTGCCGCCTCTGCTGGGGCGCAAAACATTGAAAAGGGTGAGTGGACAAAAAAGAAAGTTCTACAAAATAGCATAAAAACATACTAACCCCCTTGTTAAAAACATTTAGAAAACAATTATAGATATAAATCATACCGAGAAAGATAAGCATGTATAAAACATATTTATATAAGTTTCTCGAAATCAGGAATTCTCATTTAGTAACAAACCAATTTAATTCAATAAAAAAGAAGTTAAAATAAGAATTTTGAAAAGACTTTTCAAATTCCACCTAAGCGTACCCTTTTCCAATATTAAGTCAATTCCAATATTTAGTCCAATTCCATATCCTCGTAAGACTCGGTGACACAAAGTCGGTCCGAGCCACGTCCTCGCAAAACTTAGGAGACACATAGTCAACCTAAGCGGCGTCACTCGCTAGACTCGGAAAACACAAAGTTTACGGCGCGTCACTCGCTCACGACGGTCAGCGTCCCGAGACCTAGGTGGGCGTGAGTCATGCTTGAGACTTAAGCAGAAGGCAACAATAGGTCCAGGCAGGGTAATCACCAATATCAATATTTCTATAATCCGTAAGCAACATAACCTTTAAGAAGGCAACATTCATTCGAGGCAACATCTAGAATGTCATAGAAGGTGGTTTAAAACCTTTCATATATCATTTATATATAAAACAAATCCTCACCTTTCCAGAGCCATTCAACTTTCACAATATTAAACATAAATATCATTTTTCCAATTCAATTCCATGCTCAAAACAATATTCATAACAAATATTTCAAATAAGCGATTGAGATCAATTTCAAGCTTAAACCCGTAAATCATAAAGTTCATTTCAAGAAATCAGTATTTGCTCGGAATGGAAATCATAAATGAATATTCACGAAAATCAATTAAATTCTATTATGCAACTTAAAGCTATTATTTGGAAATAATTAAATCCATAATAAACTTTTAATAAAACGTTTATTGCATAAAAACTAGTTTATAAAAATAAAGTCCACTCACAAGAGTCAAGTCTTTTTGGACCTTCGAAAAGTCCCACTCACTGCAGAGTCACTTTGACAGTGCTGATTAATCATCACAATATTTTATTTAAAAAAATTGCTCAATATAATATTTAATTAAAACCACGACCCCGGCTCCTAAAAGTGCGTGCACTAAATTTAAGATGATTCATATGCCCACATAAGCTTTTCCAATGCTTAGAATGGTCGGAGTGCCTCGGGACTCAAAAAGCGCTAAAGTCCCAAAAAAGTCAACACGGGACCACGTGGGGTCCACTCGTCGAAAGTCGGATCCGAAAGTTCCTAAAAGTTCCAAAGTGCCTAGGACACACGTCCCGAAAGTTTGGTCACCGATCAGACGGCCAAATTAACCGCGTCCTTCGCGCGATCGAGGCGGTCGAATGATTTTTAAGTAACCCTAACCTAGAGTTGGCATTTTGGAGTATCAAGGACTGTCCGCGATCCATCGAATCCTACCGACGCAAAAATGCGGGAACCAACATACTAAGAATTGAGACGATCCGGCCAGTCTGGCAACATATCGAGCAGGATAATGCGCGATAATGCGTAAATCCGGTTCGGTATCAAGCAATTTCGATTGAAATCCGAAGCGCCTACTGTGGCTCGTGACAGACGTAAGGATTCAAGTAGCAGAAATTTTGACAATTAAAAGTGGGCGGCGCGTGAGAACACGCACTGGCAGTCCCGATAGTTTTAAAAAGCGATAAAATTGGGCGTTCGGAAAAACTCCAAACCGGGAGCTATCCTTCCGCCTACCACCAGTTCTCGGCCTCCCGAACACAATTCTCAACTACGGGAAAGTCAATTTCGGACCCCAAGTGGGTCAAATCTCGATCACAAAACTGGCTGAAACTTAACTTCGAATTTAAACCTATCTACGCTGCGATTCGATCTGCACCTACCCATCCAACAGCTAGAACACGAAAAATAGGTGAAGATCCATACCTTACACGTCCGATTTGGTTGCCGGAGGACGACGAACGGAGCCGACGAAGTTTCAGTCAAGATCAGGTGTTTTCGGGCTGATTCCGGCGAAAATTGCGGCTGCCGGTGGCTGGGCTGTGGCGGGACGAGGAGCTGGGGTGGTGAGTGGTCCAAACCCGACCGGTCTTGAGGGTTGAGGTGGAGTGTGGTGGTGGTTATGGTGGTGAGAAGGTGAGAGGGTTGGAGAGGTTTCGGGAGAGCAGATTTTAAAATCTGCTTCAGTTTTTCTTTTTTTTCTGACTGCTGACTTTGGTTAATTACCATTCTGCCCCTGACACAATTTTAATCGTAGCTTCTTGATAAAAGCTCACCATTGCCGCGATATGCAGCGTATCGTATCAAACGGTAGTACGTATGGCGTGGCTTTCCCCAAATTCTTTCCGAGCAATAAAAGTTAATTTTAAACTCATTAAAATAATATTGAGGCAATTTTGTCTTTTTCTTTAAAATTTATAATTAAATATTAATTTAGATTTGGGTTGTTACATAATGTGAACTTTAATATCAATATCAATATCAATATCATAATCAGTATTAGTAATCAATATCAATATTGATAATATTGATAATGATATTAATGTTGATATTGATTACTCATACGTTAATGTTGAATTTAATAGATTACTAGTCAAATAATTCATATAAGGAAAACAATCCCTTTCTCCATTTTACCAATGCCCACAAAAGATGTCTTGAATTTCATTCAAACTTCCAACAGGCGAAGATCGGATCATGACTACGTTCAATTTAGTTATGTTCCATATAGTCCAGAGTGGGATTTGTTTTCTCTAATATGTGACACTATTGTCCAATTTAATAGTTCCTCATTTATTAAGAACATCAAACGTCGGACATGAAATTATTTCATTTTAATTGGAATAACAATTCCAATAAGTTCTTATTGTTGATATGGAGAAAGTCAATCCTCTCATCCTTCTTTTCCTATCATAGAAGATAAGACCACTCTAATTTAGAAAAGCGTTTATTATATTTTTTAGGGGTGGGCACGGTCCGGTCCGGTTCTCACCTCACACCGGAACCAGAACCTGCACTATTCCACTGGTCCGGTTTTAACGATTTTTTTTTAAAACCAGCATGTCCGGTTCTAACCGGTTATTTATTTTTTGAAAAAAATATTTTTTTTATTTTTTTTAAAAATACAAATGATAATTGTTTGTACCATATCTGACTCGCCTCTCCTTTCATGACACGTGGAAAGACTCATGCCCCACAGACTTGCCCTCACCGGGAGTCCCTTCGGCACCCCCTGCCGATCCCACGCAAAGAGTGCCTTGCCCCCCATTCCGACTGATCCAATACTACAATCGGCAGTGTCGTCTAGCACCACCGGCCGATTGTACGCTAGCCAACCCACGGATATCTAGTCCATTCGGCATACCATGCCGATTCTACTTCACAACAGATATCTTGCAAGATCTTTCTCGGGTCCTCACCCATGATATTTACTCCAACACGTGTCAGCTTCGGAAGGTACTCCCACGAGTCCCACATCGAAATTAAGTGCTTGGAGAACCACCAGGTTGCTCTATAAATAGAGCCCCTCACCACAGCTACAGGATAAAGACTTTATACTTGACTTTATGTCTTTGCACTGTCAATAGCTTGCTCCTCCTTCGAAACTAACTTTAGCATATGAGGGCCTTCAATTGGTACCAGACCGGTGCCTTAGGTCTCACCAGTTGCTCTCTTCTCTTTGACGAGGATCCAACATCATCTGCCGAAAGGGGAAGCACCTCCTCACAAACGTTCATTCAATCCCTCAACCGTCCTCACTACTTGTAAGTTGCCTTTAATTATTATCTGTTTAGTTTTAGTGCCAACAATAATAAATAAGTTATTTTTTGGGTTTGAAAATTAACAAATTATCCAATTCATACAATAGGAAATGTTTTGAAGTTGAACTTGGAAAAATATTAATTATAACATTAAAAATATAGCATTGGATTTAAAAAATCTGTTTTATAAAAATAAAAAAATTTGGTCCAGTCCGATGCGGTGTGGTGTGAAACCGGAATCGAAACCGGTTCGGTCCGATTCCGGTCCAATTTGTTGACTTTTTTGGTCAAACAATTTTTTTCTCCCGATCCGGTTCGGTGTTCCGATTTTCTAGTCCGAATGCCCACCCCTAATATTTTTATTGGCCAATGGCCATCACAGAACTTTGAACCTTGCCAATAATTTCCTCATCCATTTCCTAGAAGCTGCTGAAACTTTTTTTATTTATAAATAATATCCATTTGTAAAAGATTGACAAAAAATAAACAACAACAATCTTGATAATTATTAATTATACTAATCAAATCAACATTATATAATAATCTAGCAGACATGTTTGATTGGTTCATATCATTTACTTTAGTTTAAATAATGAAAACCAACTTTACGGGCAAAGAAAACCAACGTCATGTTTGATTGGTTCATAGGGGTCCATATCAATATCAATGTTTATCAAACAAGTCGGTTTAAATTAAATGGAACGATCATGATTGATGTCAACTTGAAGCCTTGAAGCGCTATTTCTTGCATTGCAGGGTCCATGATGTTCATAGCCTCATGCCTCCATGGAAACTGACAATCTCAGCTCCACATCCACACTGGCTCCGGTACGTTTCGAAGCAATTGAAGCCTTGGTTTTATGTTCTTCTGATGACTTCTTGTTTCTGAGCTTAACCCAACAATTGTTTTAGGATTTAGAAGTTGGTTTGTGAATTTGTATTTGTATTTTGGGTCTAACAATTGGGTTTTAGCAGGGAAAATATCAGAATCTAATGGAGGAGGAAAAGCTTGATCTGATCAGCAGCTTACCATTTGAATTACAACAGAGAATTATATCCTTCCTGCCATTGAAAGAGGCAGTAAGAGCTGGTTCCCTTTCAACTCATTGGAAGAGCCTCTGGTCTCCAATTCAAGTAAGCTTGAATTTTGATCCAAACCCAATAAACCATGAAGGCTCAGGTCAAGAATTCAACCAAGTTATGGGAATGTGCATGAGGTCTTATGCTTGTCTTGAGCAATGGAAGCTGTGCCTCAATGTTGTTGACAGCAATGAAGCACTGATTCTCAAAGCCACCAAGGGGGTTGACAGAGAGCTTCATCTAGAATTCTTTGAAACACAGAAAGTTTCAAGAGATTTCAAATCAGAGCCAACAACAAGAAGTGCTTGTTTGTGCCTTCACCGCCATCATCCTACACAAACAGATAGTTTTTCTGGGGTGAAGCATCTCCACCTCAGATCAGTCACCAACCTCACCAAAACCCTGGTGTCTGAAGTTTTCTCCAATTGCCATGTTCTTGAAAGCTTGAAGCTTGAGAAATGCAGGGGACTGGAAAGCCTTGATGTGAAAACAGACGGCCTGAGGAGCTTGGTGGTGGCAGACTGTTCAAACATGGCTGCCATTACAATTTCTGCGCAAAATCTCAAATCATTTTGGTTCCATGGTGCTCTTCCCCAGATTATCACCCTAAAAAACACAACAAGCTTGGTTGATGTGGTGCTCAATTTGAAGGATGGACCAATCAGCAATGAGTTTGACTGTGAGGAAATTCTCTCCATCCTTTTCTCTTTCAAGGATGTTGTGGCTCTCAGTATAAGTGGCTGGCTTCTTGAGGTATGAAATTATGAAATACATATAAATCTTTATATATTTCCAACTTCTAAGACTGAATTTGGTTGCTATATTGTTGAAGTGGCTGTGTTCGGCGGGAGTGATTTTTGGGAGGCTTGATTTCCAATTCAACGAATTAAAAGCATTAACTTGGATCGACTCTTTGATCAACAAGGACAAAAGAGACTCCCTTGCTTGCTTCTTAAATGCATGTCCTTTGCTGGAGAAATTGTTGGTTGAGGTAATTAAGTGTTTTAGACTTCAAATATCAGTTCATCTTTTTTATTAAATTATTTCGGTGAGTTGATCAAAGCAGTGAGCTCGCCCACTTGCGTTTAAGTTCAAATTCCCCTTCTTATATATTAAATTTATTTAAAATAGATTATCGCTTATATATATATATATATATATATATTGGTTGAGGTAATTTATGCTTTGAGCTTGTGGTGGCAGATTGACATCAACCTCAGCACCATCTCCTGCCCATTGTTCTACCAATACTGGCATGAGCCTCACCTTTGGATGGACTTCACAAGTGTCAGGTCGAACACTTCACAGCTCAAGCACCTTAAAAGCATTGAGTTGCTGGGCTTCACTGGCAGAGGCCATGAATTGCAACTAATGGATCTTTTGCTTGAAAAGGCAATTAAGGTCAACTCATTGACTTTAACGTGCCCTGAATTTTTATCATAACAAATTGTAATGGTCCCACTCTACTTGCAGTTTGAGCTTGGTTCTTTATGTAACGCTCCCAAGTACTAATGTTTAAAATGTCATTTTTGCATCTACGGTATTGTTTAATCAAGTCAAGTTTATATATAATTTTTCTCCGCAAGTGGAGAAATTGTTCAATTAGGACCACATCAACCAACCGTCCATCCACTCTTACGAATAATAGTAACTTAATGTTTTGAAATACTTTACTCTCAAATACGAGGTTATGGAGGATGGTCAAGTAAAGTTGCGCATCATATATCATAAATGAAAGGATTAGTTTCACCAACACCTCAAGAAGTTTTGACTTTATTTATTAGAATTTTCATATATTCACAAGTTTAGTCATGTACAATTTTTACTCTTTGATCATCTTTTTACCAAAAATAAAAATGTCTATTTTATAATTATTATATTTCTTTTTAGTGTAAGATTCACACGGATCCCTCAATATAAATTAAAAATGTAAGAACAAGTCCTAGGTGAACTTATGACGATAAATATTTGGTCTCATTAAGGCATGATTTAGTTTTTTATTTTTTATTTTTGATAAGGAACTTTGTTTTGTAATTTATCCCTTGTAAAAGTATTTTTAAATATCCTATCATTTGTATAAATAAATATAAAAAGAAATTGTAAGTGAGTTCAAAGAAAATATCAAATCCTAATTAGCTTGTCTTAGAAAATGTCTATATATCCTAAATTAAATTCGAAGAAAATGTCTATTTTACCACCTTATTTATAACTAACGGCACATATTGGCGCTAGGACAAATAAGAAGTAAAACAACAAATCACCTGCGAAGGAAACTCTGTTACTGTTAGGGTCAAAGTCATGGCCATAGCCGCCGCCATCTCACTGCCTCTCACATGCCCAGCTCGCCGCTCCCTCGCCTCCTTCACCTCTCTTCGATCTTCTTCTCCAATTCTGAAACTCAACTCTCTCAGGGGAAGTGTCGCTTTGAGAACTGCTTGTCTTCGCGTCTCGGCGGCCTCGTCTTCGATGAGCGTCGAAGCCGTCGAGAAAGCCTCGCCGGCTTCTTTTCTGGACCGGAGAGAGACCGGGTTCCTTCACTTCGTCAAGTACCACGGCCTCGGCAACGACTTCATTTTGGTAATTTTATATCTCTGAATGAAAATGTGTGAAAATTTTGCAAATTGTGAAATTTGATGAGGAACGAAAAGGTTAGGGTTAGGTGTGCTCGATTCTCTGTTTGGAGTTTTGGTTTTTTTTATTGATTATTTGATTTTGCGAGTGACAGGTTGATAATAGGGATTCTTCGGAGCCTAAGATCACTCCAGAGCAAGCAGCGAAGCTCTGTGATCGGAACTTCGGGATTGGCGCTGACGGAGTGATCTTTGCGCTGCCGGGCATCAATGGCACCGATTATACCATGAGGATTTACAATTCTGATGGGAGCGAGCCCGAGGTGACTCACATTTTCCCAAATATTACCCAAATATTGACTTTACTTGATACTTTGATTATTTATGATGCAGATATGTTGCATGTACTAATTATATGTGTGCAAGTTTATATGAGTTATGTTTTTCGAATTTATGAAAGTTTGATGTTCAATTTTATCGTGTAGATGTGTGGTAATGGAGTCCGATGCTTTGCCAGATTCATTGCGGAGCTTGAGAATTTGCACGGGAAGCAACGGTATGGATGTGAGCTAATGCTATATTTTTGTTTTTATCTAACAATGCTTGCTAATATACTGCATTGTTTCATTTAGTGTCTGTTTGCATTTTAAGAAGGGAAATATAATCTGTTTCATGTGTGTCTATTTTCTAACAATGATCTTTTGTGTATACCATTGCAGCTTTACAGTGCATACCGGTGCTGGTCTAATTGTTCCAGAAATTCAAGATGATGGGAAGGTACGTTCTTGTTTACTCTATGTATCAATATACCTTCTTGTTTATTTTATGTGTTAGTTTAAGTAGAGCATTTCAGGTTGAGATACTTTAAACACATCAAACATTTAATAATGGCAAAGCATGTGGCTTTGAAAATATTATAAGAAGGCCCACTGCTACTCTGCATGCCTCAGTCATGCTTTAAGTATGTAGATGGTCATCTTCAATATTTAGTGGACATTGACTTTCTGAATTGCAGGTTAAAGTTGATATGGGGGAACCAATTCTAAAAGCAACAGATGTACCTACAGGACTACCTGCAAACAAGAATCAATCTGTCATTAAGTCGGATCTTGATGTAGATGGAGTAACCTGGAATGTAACATGTGTTAGTATGGGAAATCCTCATTGTGTAACTTTTGGTACAAAAGGAGGCCAGGTAACTATTTTGTGGATTAACTTGGGACATATTAACTACTAATAGGGGTCTGTTGCAGAGTTTTCTTTTAATTGTCTTCTTTCTGATACTTCTCTTTTCTCTGAAATGAATGACCTGGTTTGGACGTAAATAATTTAGCAGAAGCAATGATACTCATCGGATGATTCATTAATAGTTGCCCTGTGGCCTTTAGTATATCACATCATTTTCAAATGGTTGAAAGTTTTCTTGAATATCCCCAGCTTCCCCTCTTTCTACTTGCATGATCTTTTGAAGTAGGACTTCTAGCAAAATCAATCATTGCTGACCGTCATATCTTGCTTTTGGTTGGAATGGAACAGAATTTGCAGGTCGATGAATTGAAGTTGGCTGAAATTGGTCCAAAATTTGAAAACCATGTGGTGTTTCCTGCACGAACTAACACAGGTTAGAATATATTTTTCTGTGGGCATGCTTTTGTTATTGAAGTCAATAGAGTTTAGTTGTATATTGTTAGATTAGATGCTATCATGCTACAAATCGTTTTTTTTTTGGGTGTTGTCATGACTCATGCGAGTCAAACAGCTAGTCAACACATGTATGCTCTGATATGGCCTAAAGTGTAAAAAGAATTTATGCCCTGCCCTATCCTCATTTAGTTGTGTGCCTTACTTATAAAGATCATGCTATATACTTCAGTGCGAGTTAAATATTTATTTTCAATCAAACTTCTTTGGTCCTTCGGTTTTGTTTTGTGAGCTTTTAATTCTTAAGTCTGTTTCTGTATTCACGAATCTCATTTTATTGTGATTGGCAGAATTTGTACAAGTTTTCACTCCTTCACACCTCAAGATGCGTGTTTGGGAGCGTGGTGCAGGTTAGTTCTATTGCAACCAAAAGAAAAACTTATTTGTGTTGCGATCTAATATCAAATCCCCTTTTTCTAGTGGGAAATTAATTACTTTTCATTGTAGGAGCAACACTGGCTTGCGGAACTGGTGCTTGTGCTGTAGTTGTTGCAGCAGTTCTTGAGGGTCGTGCTGAGCGGGTAAGTATTGGCATGCTATTTGCTGAATATTGTAAAAAAGTTAACATAACTGGTCTAAATATTTCACACGGAAATGAAATTGTGCCATTTTGCTCTATCAGTTTTAACGTTCAATTTGAAGAAGAGTAAAGTCATATATACAAAAATGATGATTCTAGTTATCTTAAAAGTTCAATTTTACTTTATTATCTCCTATCAGAAAAAATAGGTTTACTTTACTATCACAAGATTCCAACTTTTGAATGTTGCTTCATTATTGGATGATGGATTTCTGCTGTTAAATGCTGGCTCCTGATTAACCTCATGTTTACTGTAGTTTCTTTTACTCTCTTTCCTCGTTGCTCATCTTTTTTCATGCTTATCTTATTGGACACAGAATTGCACGGTTGATTTACCAGGAGGGCCATTGCAGATTGAGTGGAGAGAGGAGGACAACCATATATACATGACAGGCCCGGCTGAAGTAGTTTTTTATGGATCTGTGCCCCTATGATTAATTTCGACAAAATTGCATCTGTATGAGGATAGGTTTTGTTATTTAAATTCACCCGAAGAATTGCAAGTCGAGCTGTATTGTGTGCAGATATAGAAAACATCTTCTGCATATCTCTCTAAGCTTTTATGATGTGCTTGGCTTGCCAACACCCTCTTTCCCCTGTTCTAATATGCTATTGCATCATAGCAGTCATCCTATGCACAGTTTGAGCTTCCGCACGATTAATTTGTTTGAGTGTGACGAGTTTATACTATTAAGGTAGCAACATGCGGTGTTATGGTCATATCGAAAAAATTTATCCTCTTGCGGAAGACATGGATCGATCATTAGTTGCAATAAGAGTAATCATAACGGCAGCCAAATGTACACGAAACGTACATTAGACTTAACTAGTAATCTAAACAAATCAATGGCAAACTATCATTCTCGTGCTCACGTGTGTAATAGAAACAATCTCTTTTTAATACATTTTCTCTTCTCCATTTTGGAAAAGAAAACCCGACTGTTTGCCTCTTAAGTTGAGGAGAATTTATTTCTGACCTATTTTTAAAATTAAAACAATTTTTAACTCTTTCATTCTTCGTTATAACAATTATGTTACATTATTAGATGAAGTATACGAGTTTGTCACACTCACACGCACCATCATGAAGTTCGAACTTGAGACTACTAGTCTACAAGTTAATATCATTTTCTATTGAACTAGACCACGTTGGCTTGATTCTATTTTTCTTTATTAATAGAAAATGAGAAATTTGATTGAGACGTGTTCCAATGTTAAGAAGAAAAATAGAATTAGTTGGTGTTTCTCATTTTCTTAAAATTTGGCAAACTCACTGTGATTCAATGTGAATAAGATTTTATAGTTCAATCTAATAATTTTTTTTTTCTTTTTTAAAGAAATCAGATGTAATTCTATTTAGAGTTAAAATCATCAATGTTTAGCAGTTTATGAAGGAAGGAAGTTATATTAAATGGAATCATTTTCTGTACCCAAAAAACAGTGCTATCATTTTCAAATTTACCCAAGCGCGACTCAGGCGACGCGCCTCATTTGAATTTTCACGACCGACCCCACCACATTTGAAAAACGCATAGATTTCTGTCTGGCCCCATACAAAAACCCACGGTAGCCGTTGGAGAATCAGACCACCACTTTCTTCCTCATTTCAAAATCACGATTCGATCTTTCCCTAGAACCCTAAAAAAACAACCTTTATTTCGCTGAAAGAGGAAGACGAAAGAAAGCTTTCTTTTTCCTTGCTCTCATTTCAATTATCGAACCCTACTTCTCTGTTTGTGAATTTAAGGCAGAGACATCCTTAATTGGCTTCATCAGGCGATACATAAATCACAGAGGTATTTTCTTATCTTCTTCGGGTCCCAAATCACTGGTAAATCTAATGTACGGATTTCATTACCAAAGATGCATGTTAGGGTTTTTCTGGTTATGGTGATTAGGGTCCTTTTCTGGGTGTAACTTGAGTTAATTGATCGGCAAGAAATGTTTCGACATTGTTGGTCAGGGCTTTAGGGGTTTGTCAGGGCTTTAGGGGTTTGTCATTCTGTGGTTGATATGATTTATAATATACATGGTGATGAACATGAACTGTGTTGATGTTGGCTTAGGTTTGAAAGAGAGAAAAAAGTGATGTCAGTCACCCCTGATCAGTCTAAGAAAGTTGGGGTGGGGGTGTCGCCGTCCCCATCTCCTTTCCTTACACCTCGTCCCGAAAGGCGGCGCAGAACACTTGAGTGGAATCCAAATCGTCAGGACAAGGATAAAGAGGTTAATGTGCAAGTTCTGCTTAGATGCAGGTGAGTTTTATTTAATCTCCTCATTTGTTAAATAAAATCAAATAAAGTTTTGATGGTCTGCGGATTTTTGTGGCCTTCTCAGTTTATGCTTCAATTTCTGACTTGAAATCTCAATCATTTGGTGAGTTTCAGTGTGATGTTAGTTAGTCCTCACCCAAATATTGCTATCCCTACTTAATGTTGCCAACATTATGGGTGAACTGTATCGGCTGGGATTTGGATGAGAATCATAGTGAAGTTTACTTTGTTCGGCATTGAATTTGAGATATTTAACAAGCATTAGATTATACTTATGCCAACTGCTTATCTATAGGTTTCCTTCAATATTTTCAACTTGCTGCTTTCCCAACTTCTTTGTACTTGCACTTATGACTGTAGAAAATTATTCTACTTCTCATTTAATTGTTGACAAAATTTTCAACAGCTGGACCGTAGAAATGTTTGTTCACACAGTCTTCATGTCATTGAAGTTGTGTAGCTTCGAATTGTGTTTTATTTTTTGACATGGATTTGTAGTGTAACATTATTATGCCAGATGGATTTATCGTTTGCTTAATTTTAATTCAAAAAATTTATCTAAAGTTCTAAACTTTTGCGTGTAAGATCATTCTTGTGTACATCTGATGAGTTATCCCATTGGTTTATTGTTGATTTTGATTTCAGGCCTCTAAGTGATGATGAGCAAAGGTTGAACGTCCAGAAGGTGATATCCTGTAATGAACACAAAAGAGAAGTCACTGTTTTGCAAAGTCTAAATAACAAGCAAGTCGATAGAGTTTTCACTTTTGACAGGGTATGCTTCAATCTCCGTTGTGATAATATTACTTCATAATACAATCTTATGATGATCAACACGTCAAAGTTATCTTATTTACTTTAATTTGCTAGGTTTTTGGGCCAAAATCACAGCAAAAATCAATATATGACCAAGCAATTTCCCCAATAGTCAATGAAGTTCTCGACGGATTCAACTGCACTGTCTTTGCATATGGGCAGACAGGCACTGGTAAAACTTATACAATGGAAGGTGGGATGAGAAATAAGGTACAGATTGATCATCTAGTCATCCACTTGCTTTGACTGGCAATTTAAAATATCTTCTCTCCTCATTGTACACATAACGTTTCTTGTAGAGTGGCAATTTGCCTGCTGAGGCTGGTGTTATTCCACGGGCTGTTCGACACATTTTTGAGACACTTGAAGCACAAAATGCTGACTATAGTGTGAAAGTAACGTTCTTAGAAATATATAATGAAGAAATAACTGATTTACTGGCACCTGATGATAATCCAAGAACTGCAGAAGACAGGCAAAGGAAATCTATTTCCTTGATGGAGGATGGAAAGGGTTGTGTGATAGTAAGAGGCCTTGAAGAAGAAGCTGTGTATAATGTAAATGAAATTTATACTGTCTTGGAAAGAGGGTCTGCCAAAAGGCGTACAGCAGACACTCTGTTGAACAAGCGCAGCAGGTATTTTTTCCTCAGTTACTAACAATATGTTGACTCTAGAGGACCATTTATCAATATTTGTCCTTTTTTCTTGTTTGCAGTCGCTCTCATTCTGTCTTTTCCATTACTGTCCATATAAAAGAAGCAACAGTTGGTGATGAGGAGCTAATAAAATGTGGCAAAATTAATCTTGTCGATCTGGCAGGATCAGAAAACATATCTCGTTCAGGTGCACGAGAGGTATTATTATAAATCTTCTTATCTTAAGCTTGCAGCCATAATTGTGTTTTATAAAATTTGGGCTCTTCATGTTGTTCTAGTTATGGCTAGCAGTACAATGGTTGATCTAGTTTACATTTCAAAGAAATGACAGCCCGTACTTGGCTTCTAAATGAGTTTAACAGTTTCCTAACTTCAAAATTGGACTGTATATCAGAGATTGATAAAACTTGTGTTTAAAACTGTAGGGACGTGCAAGAGAAGCGGGGGAGATAAATAAGAGCTTGCTCACACTGGGCCGTGTCATAAATGCACTAGTGGAACATTCCACTCACATACCTTACAGGTACATACTGATATAAAATGTCTCTTTGTTACAATATTTGGCAGTTCACTATCTTCCTTTTCTATTTTCTGTATGTTTATTCAACTGTGCCGACTCTATCTGCAGGGACAGTAAGCTTACAAGACTTTTAAGAGATTCTTTGGGAGGCAAAACAAAAACCTGCATCATTGCCACAATTTCTCCAACTGCTCAGTGCATGGAAGAAACCCTAAGCACACTGGATTATGCCTGTCGTGCCAAGAACATTAAAAACAAACCTGAGGTTTGTTTGGATTATTATTTTTGCCTCCTTTTTTATTTCTCCGAATGTATTTCTTTACAATGAGGATGATGTTGATGAAGCTTATTCTTGCAGGCAAACCAGAAAATGTCGAAGGCTGTGCTGCTCAGGGATTTGTATTCAGAGATTGAGAGAATGAAAGAAGGTTGGATGGCACACTTGGATTGGTGTTTAATTTTATTTTAATCTGTTTAACTTGGATTGGTGTTTAATTTTCTTTAATCTGTTTAAAAACGAATGCAGAGGTTCGGGCAGCACGGGAAAAGAATGGTGTTTATATTCCGCGTGAAAGATTTGTCCAGGAGGAAGCTGAAAAAAAGGTAAATATTGCTTGCCAGCTTTCTTAACTATATATATGAGGACCTCAAACTAGGTGAACGCAAATAGATAATAAATGTTGCCTCTTTTATGCTAATGCTTTTGTATTTGTACTGATGTAACTTAATCTGTTTAAAACCTGGAAACCCTGCAGGCCAGGATTGAGAAAATAGAGCAATTGGAAAATGATCTCAACCTCACAGAAAAGGTACATTTTCTTGCTCATTGGTTAATATCTCTGCTATGATATTCATGTCATCAAACTCACTTCTTCTTGCAGCAAGTGGAGAGTTTTCGTGAGCTCTATCTCAGTGAACAAGAACAGAAACTGGATTTACAAAGTGAGCTGAAGGCATGCAAGGTATGCATGGACTTAGCATTATTGCCGTAGTCTTTTCAGTGTATGCATGCATCTTATTAGGGATTCAATTTTGTCTTTCTCAGATAAGTCTGGAAACTAGTAACAAGGCACTGCTTGATCTTCAAGAGAAATACCAGGTAGCAATCACAACCCTGAAAGAGAAGGAGCTTATTATCTCCAAAATGCTATTCTCAGGTAAGACAGACAATTGAGATATTGTTGAGAAAATTTTGTGTCTCTTTCTTCATATTTTAGTTATTGGTGACAAATGTCTGTGTGCTCATATAACAGAAAATCTTTTAATTGGACGTGCAAAGGAGTTACGAACTGATTTGCAGAATGCATCAGAGGAAATGAATTCCCTATATGAAAAATTAGGTAAGATAAATTAACTTCAGTATGCAAGCTCATAAGCATCCCTCATACAGAAAAGTATTGTGTCCTGCATATTTAGTAATTGGTAAAAAAATTAATTGTTATTATTCTATTATTTGTTTACATCTTCTGGCTGGACGTTAAGACAAGAAAGCTAAAGCGTCCTTTCAAATAGGCAAGGAGAAATATAGAAAAGAATAACAGATAACAAAAGATGATGAAGATAAAGGGAAATGAAAGTGTTTAGACCTAGGCATTATCATATCTAGTGCTTTTTGCTCTCTGCAGATCAGAAAGACAGAATGGGAGCTGAAAATCAGAGCTTGGTTTTAACATTTGGTTCTCAGCTTGATCGGAGTTTGAAAGATCTGCATAAGACCATCCTAGGGTCTGTTTCTCAACAGCAGAACCAACTAAGATGCATGGAGGAACATGTTCACTCATACCTTGCGAGTAAATGTGATGTAAGGGAGATTTTGTTATGTCATGAAATATGCTTTGCTTTCCTTGGTTTTACCAGTTATTTGTTTGTTAACGCTATTATTATTAACAGGCAGCACAGGTACTGGATTCGAAGATTAAGAAGATAACAGAGACATACAGTTCTGGAGTATCAGCCTTGAAGGAGCTAGCCAACATGCTGAAAACGAAAGCATCATCTGACCTGGAGCAGATAAATGCTAAGGTGTTATCACAGACAGTGGCCGTTGAGAAGGTAACAGTCTCAATTTCCCTTACCATAGAATGCCCTCAATTTAATAGCTGACTGTTGTACAATGTTTGTCTTTGTAGTTTCTTGTAACTGCAGTTATGGAAGCCAATGAGGTCATCCAAGATATCCAGCACTCTCTTGATGAGCAGAAACAGCTGTTGGCTTTCTCCACTCGACAACAAGAGGAGGTAGGTTTGTAGTTTTTATTTTTCATACTTGTTATAATGTGCACTTGAAAAGATTAAAGATTCTTAATATTTGAGTACAACTTTAGGGGTTGCAACGAAGTTTGATTTCCACACAAGTAATTTCAAAGGCCACTGGGAACTTTTTTGATGACCTTCATGACCGTGCTTGTCAAGTCATGAGAAGTCTTGAAGAAAGCCAAATCCAACGAGTCCACCAATTAGTGAATTTTGAGAAGATGTTTAAGGTAATTGCACCCTACAGGTGAATTTCAGAACTAGGTATAATAAATGCTGATGAGCTTTTGTTGCCTTAAAAAACAGGAAGAAGCTGCTAAAGAGGAAAAACAGGCTATGGAAAAAATTGCAGTAATATTAGCAACTTTGACATCTAAGAAAGCTTCAATTGTAAGTATTTTATCTTCTTCTTTTTTTATCACTTGAATTAGAATAGTTTGTCGGTATTGTTTAACTGACATTTAGAAAAATAAATATTAGGTGTCAAAGGCATCAACCAACATCCAGGACACAAGTAAACAAGATAATATCAGGTTGCAAAAGGAGATGTTTGACATACAACAAGTGGCAACGGATGCTGGGAAGGAGTTAAGCGAATATTTTGGAAAGGTGGAAAGTAACTTCATGACAGACACATTCTCAGCAGCTGAGTCTCATGCAATCATGGAAAACTGCCTCCAAGAGTGGTAAGTTTATTCATTTTCTTCTCAAATTTTATTTATTTACTCTTTCAAAGGATCAATATAAACACAGGAATACACATCAACCTGAATTAAATCTAGAAAAGATGCAGTTATATCCTCGATTTGTATAAGAAAAGACAGTGCCACAGTATTTTAGTATTGCAGCTGCGGTGGGGTTGTCCCTTATCAATATGTCTCTTCATATAACTTTTTACTTCCTATGGTATATGCAGCTCAGAGAGAGTGGGCGATTCTAGGAAACAGTGGGAAAAGGCTCAGTCAGCCATAAACACTCTTAATCAGAAGAGTGTTGCAAAGATTGAATCTACTGTGAAGTGAGTTTCCATTCCTTGACTCATCAAAACGTCTAGTCTTTGTTTGTTCTACCCTTCTAATGCTCTATCGAAATTTCCTTTCCTTGCTTCAACAGGGAATATATATCTGCAAACCATTCTGCACATGAAGAGTTTGTTTCCGCATCTTCCCGTGTGGATGCAGATTTCAATGCCATAGCCTCTGACACGTCGTCATGCGTTAATGGTAATTTGAATTTACGTGTGCAATGAAGTAATTCACTCCTATATGATAATCCATTCTTCTAATGCCTAACTGGTGATTTAAAAACTTGCAGCTTCACTAATGCTGGACCACGAAAAGATAAAGGAAATAGACTCCATGGCAACCTTGTGCTTGGATCAACTCAAATCAGTGCAAGACAAGCATGGTGAAGGTGTATCAACTATACGAAATGAAGCAGAAAAGCGCCTTGTAAAAGATTATCTGGTACGTTGCCTTCTGAGATGGAAATATGGAAAATATTATGTTCTTTATAGTATAGGGTCAACTTCATTACATAAAGCCTAATATCATTGCTGTTTGGTATGGTGATGAACAGGTTGATAAGCATAGTGGTGGAACTAAGAAACGAGTTATAGCTGTCCCCAGCGTGGAATCTATTGAGGAGATGAGAAGCTCCATTGAAGTCACAGAAGACTGTATTTCTGACAACAAATCGAAACGGAGCCAAATGGAAAGCAAGACCCCAGGTCCTAGAACTCCTTTTGCAGATGTCAACTGATGTTGCATGATGCTCCATTTCGAAATTTCAAAGCATGTTCATCAACTGATGAGCTATGAACACTACTAGTCCATCTATTTTCTACGATTGAAAAGTCCGATGATGCGCGATGGAAATGTCTAATGTTCCCCCATTTGCTTCCCAGAAGTTAAGAATAATACTGTAATATTTTGTAGTTGCCAGCTTGCCATAAATGAAAACAATTACAAGTTTCTCCAACTCCTCTACAATTGTCTCCAACGCCTCTAACTGATCAAATTAAGAATGTTGAAAAACACCAGAAAGATGAAAGCTGCTCAAATTATGCTTGGGGAAGAAGTTCTTCAGTGTGTCCCCACACGTTGAGGAATGTTCCTTGCATTTGCTGCTCATAGATAGGTTAGTGGTGCCGTTGAGTGTGAAATCATAATCTGGCATGAAATTCTTTTAAACAAAGGCTTTGAAGAAAATCATAGTGAAGTGATTTGAAGAATGAAAACAACTTGATTCTTTGAATTATTCTAGAGGGCAGCCCACAAAGCACAAACGTGAGAACTTTAGGTGCAGCAGTAATTCAGTTACCAACTATTTTCTTCGACTTTGTTTGGCAAGACTGGACTATTCATCATCCTTGCTGAAGACATTTAGGTGATTCTGTGTGCTTTCCAACAAAAGTGCTTTTTTCTGACTTCAATGTCTGAACAATCTGAAATACCTTGGAAGCTGCAAAGCAGATTCCTTTTTGCAGCTTCCTTCAAACTTCATAGTTCATAGACATAGCCCTCCACTGACGACTCGCTGCAACAGTTTCATAACTGGTCTTATAACCAAAGACTGGTCAACGCTCATCACGTGTTCATGTATCCACTTCGTTTTCTTCATTACAAAAGGATTGGTCTCCAAGTCAAAAAAAAAAAATGGTCAAACCCTTGAGTACCCAAAAAGCCAATGAAACGCACTACACTCTTGGTTTCCTTAACGCGGATTAGAGGGCAATACGGTCATTTCCTAACTCACTCCAAACCCCTATAAATAACAACACAACCGAAGCCTTCTTCCATATCTAAAACTACACTTTGTTTTTGGTTTGAGACATTTGACCAGCTTGTACGGTGCTTTTGCTTAGCCATGAAGAGAATGAGAGAAGATGAAGTAGAGTTAGGGATGAAGGGTTTGAACATGGAAAAGTTCCTCATGCTACTCTCATGTGGCATGGAGACCAAGTTCAGAAAGTGTTCATCTCCAAACGATGTGTTTGAGTGCAAAACTTGCAACCGAAAATTCCCATCGTTCCAAGCTCTTGGTGGCCACAGTGCAAGCCACAAGAGGCCGAGAACATCAATGGATCATGATCAACAAAGTGAGACAAGAAAAGGAAGCAATTTGATGGCAACGAAGAACAAGCCGAAAGCGCACGAGTGCTCCATTTGTGGCCTAGAGTTTGGCAAGGGACAGGCTTTGGGTGGCCATATGAGGAGGCACAGAGCTTCCAACATGAACCTGGGATTTTCTTATAAAGTTCCTGATGAGGTTGTTGTCGCTTCGAAGATTCCGGTGCTGAAAAGGTCGAGTAGCAAGAGGATTATGTGCTTGGAGATGGACTTGAACTTGACGCCATTGGAGAATGACTTGAAGTTATTGTTTGGGAAGATGGCTCCAAAAGTTGATGCTTTTGTTTCATAATTTTTTATGTTTATGTCACACCATTGTATTCTTTTTATTATTCTTTCGTTAATTTATATCATGTACAATGTTATTAATTGAATTAATAGATAAGATTCTTTTTAATTACTTATTGGATTCTCATTGGTGATATCGTTTGATGGAGAATTGTATGGAATAAGAAAGGTTCGCTTATGTTGTGCGGAGAAAACTAGTGTTGATCAAAGCAAAAACCACATTCTTTCTTAGCTAATTTTAATTAATAAATTAAACAATTCTGTTAAAAGAAACTAAAAAATGGGCAACTTGTTCTTCCAACAGCTTGAAAAAGTTTTTTTCAAAGGAAATTTAGGGTAGGAATATGGAACATTTATGCAACTACGTACTTTGGCTAAATTGGAATAGTACTTTGGCCTGTTTTGGAGTGTTTTTGGAAAGGCTAAAAGCGCTTATGACAACGTTTGGCAGAAAAGTCTAAAAGTGCTTCTGGGTCATAGAATTGCTTTATGGAGAAAACCCTGTCATGTGCTTCTTCAAGAAGCACTCCTAAGTGCTTTTCGAAGAAACACTCGATTTTTTTATGAAAAATTCAATATTTTTATAATAAAAGCGCTTTTGTTAGAAACGCTTATGAGCATAAGTGCTTCATAGAGAAGCAGTCTCAAACGAGCCCTAAATCACATCCAGTCGTACAAAGGTAGAATTGTTTTAAAGAATTCGAATAGAAGTCGAATAGTTTTTAAGAATATGTCTGACAAGGAAGGTTAATTAGTTATGTGAACTAAGACATATTATCGCGTGGATATTAAGTTATAGCTGCAAAGAACCACTAATTTAATGGTTTAGAGTAATGCTCCCTCCTGGAAAGGTCCTCAAATAGATTGAGAAAATGATAATTATTTTCAACAAATCTAGCAACATAGAGCTGCATTATTTTCATTTTTGAAATGTGAAATATAAGGTCCCTATCAACTGTTTTATTCTTTTCTTATTGTATCAATTATAACATATAGATGCACCTAATCATTATCATTTCATCCACCTTTTGTAGTTGCTAGCAGTTTGTGTGTTTGACTTCCCTACATGTTTCGAGGTTATTATCATTATGAAAGTACACTATTAGAAAAAAGAAAGAAATAGATTTTTTTTATTTAAATAAAGTATGAATATTTTACTGTGTATGTGGGCCAAGTCCATGTTTGAAAAGTTGGTCTAAAAAGAGAGGTACGAGATCCATGAAGCATTCGTGTGCCTTCCATGAAATGCCAAACTTACCCAAAATATGGGTTTTCCTTCCAACTTCCTCCTACAGTGACTGTCCTACGCGTACGGTACCCTCTTAACAATCTAAAACAAAATTCTTTCATATGGGCTAAGTTATCTAGAAACAAGATATCTCTTTCATAGTCCTCTAAGGACTTGTTTGAGCACTGTAACTATCTTGGAGGACTATATTTAGGACTGTCTTTACTTGACTTTGTCTAAGTTGGATAATTTATCCTGCGTTTGGTGTATGCACGGACTAGGACTAAATTTTTTTATTTTTTCAAAAATATCTATATATATGTAAATATGTATAAATACATATATTATGTACGTGTATATATGTATTTTATAATATGTATATATAATATATATATATATGTATATATAAATATATAAAATATAACATATATGTGTATGTACATGAATACATGTATATTATAAATAATATAAACATATATATATGTATACATATATACATATATGTATATATATATATGTGTGTATATATGTATATTATAATATATACATAGGTATAATACATATGTATATTATAATATATATATATATATATATATATAATATAAGGGTATGTTGTAATAATAATAATATACATATATATATGTGTATATATGTATTTTATAATATATACATGGGTATAATACATATACACACACATATATATATATATATATATATATATACGTGTAAATATAATATATATATATTATATATGTATAATGTATATGTGTATATACATGTGTATATGTATATAATACATACATGGGTATAATATATATACACATATATGTATATATACGTATATATGTATTATAATATATAATATTTATTACATATATACACGTATACTATTATTATAATATTAATACGTATATGTGTATATGGGTATATTATAATAATAATATACATGTATATATGTATATGTATATTATATATATTATACATGTATAATGTATATGTGTATGTATATGTATGTATTATAATATATAATATATGTTACATATATACATGTATACTATTATTATAATATTAATATGTATAAGTGTATATGGGTATATTATAATAATAATATACATGTGTATATGTATATTATATATATTATAATATATATTATACATGTATAATGTATATGTGTATGTATATATATGTATATATACGTATTATAATATATAATATATGTTACATATATACACGTATACTATTATTATAATATTAATATGTATATGTGTATATGGGTATATTATAATAATAATATACATGTATATATGTATATGTATATTATATATATTATATATGTATATATGTGTATAGATATATACATATATACATATATACGTGTATATATGTACATTATAATATATGTGTATGTAAGTATAATATAATATATAAATATGAGTATATAATAATAATAGTAATACATGTTATTATTATTACAATATAATTTATTCATCTTATACATTGGTGGGCATGGGACTAGTTAAGCCCCATTTTTCACATGGGTTTAGTTAAGCCTTCCTAAGGAGGTGTTTTTGGTGGGCGGTATTAACAATCCCATCTAAGACTAGGATTAGATGAAACAAACATAAGACTAAATTTAGTCCAAATTCAAGCCAGTGTGTACTCAAACGACCCCTAAAATTCTTTATCATACATAATTAATAATATTCTAGAATGATACTAAAATTATATAGAAATTCTTCTATGCGGACGTCTGGACGTTATCATCATGCGGATGTCATGTATCTTCTACTACCCTTTCCTACTTTTCTCTTGTTTACAATGATAGCATAACGTGCGGACATCCGGATAAGAGAATAACTATAAACTTATATGAATCTTAACATAACGTGTGATTTAAATTTGCAGTCTTATTACATAAGTACTTATCTAGGGAGGAACAAATTAGAGTAATTTTGAATATAACATATGGTTTAGATTTACAATCTCGTAATTATAAGCATTTATCTGGGACAGAACATTATTATATGCATTAGATTTGGATTTGATTTAGAAGATTTTCCACCTTAATGAAGGAGAATCTTAAGTGCAGATTATTCTTTGCCTACTGAAGATGACACATTTGGCCAGCTCTGAAGAAAAAGCAAAGTGAATTGATGCACTGAAAAGCCAATGCTTGCCTTTGATTGAATTGAAAGTGAAAGATGTCTTTTCAAATCCTTATCACAGTCTGAAACATCCAAACTGAATGAACCTTATTTACCTTGTCAATGGAGCATCCGAGTTTCAAGGCTTGAACAATGACACCACCATCATTCACTGGCTAAATTGGGAGAGGAAGAAGAAAGCTGTTCGTGTGCCCTATCTTTAATCTTTTTCCCAGCCACATCATATCACCCTTTCACATTTATATCTGTCGCTCCAATTTGCTATAAGTTACTGGGTACGTGATTTGAGCTGCCCAAGTGATGTTGCATGCATTGGTGCACTACAATAACGACTCTTCCTTTTTCTTTTAACGCTACTCTTACCACATTTGTATATCACATTTTAAATACCACTTTGGCGGATGAGGTGAATGACAACACATCATTTAAAATTAATTTAAGATTTTCTTTTCTTTTAAGATTTATCGACACTTTTAATTGATGTGGTTGTCAAAACTTCATCCGCCAGCGTAAGGTGGTATGAAATGTGATCTGAAACGCTGGTAAGTAAGATTACTCTTATTTATATATGTACTAATAGTAGTAACAACATTGAGTGTGCAACAGAGAAAATCTTGGGTGAAATCGGTTGTATATAACTCTATGCGTATGTTTATTATTATAATCAAATAAATAACAAGAGATATAGGAACATATAGTTATATACAATTAACAACATGAAAATTCTCGCCTCTTTCTGGTTTCTATTTGCTTTCAATTTGTGAAGCAGATTCATTATCCTCAAATTATTGCCCTGAGTTTAATTAAAATGTAATTGGGCTTAAAGGATCTCCCATTTGCATAATTATCTCTTGGGATTATGATTAGAACACTCATTATCCTCGCCACTTGGTAGTTAGATATGAGGACCATATACTCATAATACAAATGTCTAGAAAATTATCATAATAATCATCATGAGATCATGATCGACTGGTGTTCTAATGCACCTTTTTCAAATGGAGAAGAGAGATAAACCCCACTTACCCATTAGTTTACGAACTTAACAATTGATTTACTTTTTATTATCTTTCAGCTTACAACTTTGTGAGTCTAAATCGATGGAACACTTTGCATGTTTTGCAATTCATATGAAGGAAAGATTTGAAGATGGAATTGATAACCCAATGTTTTTTTTTATAAAGTTGGTCCATGAGAGCCTCCAAACGTTTGTACATTAAAATAAAAATTAAAAATTTTAAAAAAAACCCTCCAAAATTGGATTTCACAAAAGAATACTACTTGACTTCTTACTTGTAAGGAGATACTCATCTTTTCCTACAAATCACAAATACATATGCAAAAATATTTCATCAAAAATACAAAGAAAAACTTACTGCACACACGCTATCGTTATTTAAATGTATAAACTCCTACTTACCCATTACGGTGGAAAGTATTTTCCTTCACAAAATCGCATATAGTTGTAATTATTGTGGGTCGAAATTAACAATATTCATAACTAGCTCGATAGCTCCCAAAGTTATTCAATCATGACAATGAGTTGTGGGGCACCTGACAGGGACTTCGCCTCAGTCTCTGGTTCATCATGGATCGACGCTTATGATAGTTTGAAATGGACTATTATTATTATAATCTAAAATTGTTATTATCATTTTGATTCAAACTTCATTTCAAGGCTTCTTACTTTTTTCATATATGTGCTTTCAATGAAAATGACTGATTTTTTTGCCAAAATAAGTTGAGAATTCATCACTATTAATTTTTTTTTTCTCACGTGTATATATTGTATGTATTAGGAATGTTATTATTTGTACTATTTTTACTTACCGTATTATCGATCATCTCTCTAATACAAATAAATTCCACATACATTAAGTTTGGCCGCGGTCAATTAGACCACGATGGAGATGCATAATGCATTGCTGGAATGAATGTGAAAAGTGCAAGTTGAGCATAATCTATGTTTTGACTAGAATTACAGGGATCTAATGGTATATATTTTGCAGCAACCGGATGCAGAAC
Source organism: Prunus padus (assembly GCA_024362665.1). NCBI lineage: Eukaryota > Viridiplantae > Streptophyta > Magnoliopsida > Rosales > Rosaceae > Prunus > Prunus padus. The sequence goes on from JANFAM010000015.1 coordinate 23,383,910, forward strand.
CAACTCGATGTATAGGAAAAGTCAACCCATTGGATAATACCAAACAGATGATGAGTTGTTGCTTCTCTTCTCTTCTTAATTGATCATATGTGGAGTTGAAAATTCGTACGACCCTGTTCATTTTTTTGACAAATATTATTGAGAATTATTCTTCATGACCGGAATCTTTGACGTGAGCCACCGTTGATTGCAATTCCTACACCACACATGAGCTTATAAGGTCCATTTCTTGAGTTTTAAATATGATTGTTGACAAACTAAAAAACGTTTTGTTTTAATTTGAATCGCACATTCGAACAAATATTTATTATCTACTCAATAATTTAGATTCTTCTAACGAAACACTTGTGAACATTTTGGATGAGTGGAGGAGAATTGCTCTAATACATATTTTGGAGGAGAATTGCTCTAATACATATTTTGGTTGTTATGTTTCACTAATTTATTGATGCATAGCAAGATTTCATTATTAACAATTGCTCATTTGGTCAGCCATGACCTCAGAGCAGTCTAATTTTAAGAATATTAATAAATGTAGCTGTTATTTTCCAACATCTGAAGTTTCAATCAACCCCAAAATCATTGGAGGGAACCTTTGATTGAGAGTTGTTCATTGGTCCATTAAAATATGAAGTGAATAGTTTAATTAATCTTCATATTGCGACTACGTGAATCATGTATTTGCTCATCTCTATTCTAAAAGAATGATTAAAATTAACCCATAAAAACCCACACAAAAAAAGACAATTAAAGAAGAAGATCTGTGTTGATGCAAAGAGACAAGCACAAATTAACGTCATTGCTTAGCTAGTTAATTAAAATTAATACAAGGCTAGTAAAGTGTGATTAGCACAATGCCACAGAAAGTTATAGAAAATTCTTAATGATTGTAAGAACATTGAACATACGAAGCAATGAATAATTTGTTTAATTGACAATATTTGCTAATGCGGTAGCTGTTGGGAGGAGAGTTTCGAAGAAAACTATTGTGTTCCATTTCAGCTTACAAACCATGTGACAATGACTTTTAATTATGCATTAGATTAATAATAATTAACCACGATTAGAAGAAGCCATGCTTAAACTATATTAATCGTCTGATAAACTTTTTGGGACTTCACGTCTGTTATGGAGTAATTTAAATCTAAAGTGGGAGGATTAAGTATTAATATTGTTGGGACTTCACGTCATATGATCAAAATTAAAGCGATCAATGTGTATTCAACAACGCGGTTTAAATTTAAAGTTGTTGGTCGGTGATATGCAACTCCACACTCTTATGTACTATATTGTGGTGTGCTTATAGATCCAATGGTAGTGGCCATTTATGCTACGCTTGAAGTTAAAGTTCAAATACCAACTAGCATTGACTCTATGCTCTAGCGATAGTTGTTTCAATTTGGTTGAAGGAGGTTTCAAATTCGAGTCACATAATGATTGCGTAGACAATATATTTGTGGTGAATTCGTCCGATACCTAATTGTGAGCCTACCTTTTGTAATAGGTGAGTTATCCCGTTGTAATAAATTTTGTCAATTTCATATTATTTTTTCTCTCATCCATTTAACATCATCCTTTCCTTTGTAACCAACAACAAAATTATTAGTTATATTCATTTACTATATTGAAGACTAGGCATGATTGTACGTACATTGTAATTAAGAGTCTCTAAGAGCCTCTGATGAGTCCCAGAGCCAGAGGAGCAACTGTGATGGGGATGACCCCCAATGTGCATAATTATTGGCTCGTGAGCCTCATGATTAGGACACTTAACCCTAATCATGCTCTAAGTACTGATCAACCAACAGTTGGTTGGCTTTTAAGTGTTGTTATGGCAGCTTTTTGATAATTAACTAATCCACTTTCCATAGCTGATCCTCTCCAACTCCAAGCATGGCTTAAAGTTTGATCATCAGTGCTGCCATCTTTCTTGGCTGGTCGAGGAAATAATATACCAACCTCACCTGATCAGATACATATTCTAATTCCACGATTACAAAAGGAGCGACATTTATTATTGCTGCCCTGTAATTGAAATATAAAAATTGATCTCACCCTAAGCCATATCGATTGTAGCTTAATTAAAATTTTGATCAAGAGTTAATATAATATTTTAAGCACTCTTCGATAATCGATTACAAAAGTTGTTTTTGCAAAGTCCCTTAACTATAAAGATAAATCTATACACATACTTACTCATAACTATGATATATTATTATACACGTATATACGTACAAGGCCGGTCCTAAGATTTTAAGGATCCTATGCGAAACTTAAACTGGATCCCTCACATAATCTAATATGAAAATATTAAATAAAAAAATTTCCATGACTTAATGTCATAAAACAATTTTTTTTATAACTAAAATTCATCATCAATTAACATGTAATAACAATCACAAATCAAACTCATAAATTTTTTAATAATTTCATTTGATAAAGTTAAATATTATAGTATGTTCAGTAAAAAAATAAGAGTTCAAGAGAAAGAATAAGGCATGAAATTTATTTTTTCAAGTGGAAGAAATTACCTTCTTTTTTTTTAAAAAAAATTTGGACTTGAACTTGGGCCTTGTACCAAGAGATATGCGCTAGAAACAAGTTCCACCAAATACACTCATGTGTTAATATATGTTGCACGCTGAAGTATATATACGGTTTTTATAATATTAACATATATAATATAAACTAAAAATATTTTGAGACCATCAAAAATCGGGGCTTGTGCAGTGGCATCACTTGCACCATGTCAGGACCGCACGTATCACAACTAAGTGTAAAAGGCATTAATGTTACGTTAAAACTTGCATCACAAGTAAACCCCAAAATGGTACAAAAGAAAAGTAACTGTGAACCACGTAAGCAGTGAGATTAAAGCTAAAAAAACCTTCGTTTTGTTTAGCCAATTGTCGTAGGTAAGAGTGTCCAAGGTGCCTTTGCAAGCCCCAATATCATTGAGCTCAAAAGTTTTTGACATATAGAAGATTCTAGAGTGTCCTAGAGACACTCGTTGCTCATCCAAAGAAGGAAACCTAATACAAAATAACATATCTGGCCGGTCTGAAGAAACGTGTTGACATTGTGTACCACACTTGACACTAACATCTTTTTCTATAGTCTATGTACGTAGCTGAACAAAAATCCTTACAATTGGAATTTTCTAATCATATGGGATATTAAGTTAAAGAATGATCAGTAGCTAGTACTCTATCTGTCGGCTTAATACCTTTCGGCCAATTTCTCTCAATATTGCATGCATGTCAACCCTAGCTACCGTAAACTAGGTTGAGGAGCACCGATACTCAGTGTTGAAGAATATAAGTTCCACATCGGAATGAATGATTTCATTACTAATATCACCGAGGCATTTTGTGATAAAATCTCATACCTACTGAACTTTGTAGGTGGTTAAGTTGGGGACAATATCGATGTTGTTAGTAGTGGATTACTGACCCGTCTCTCTGAATTAAACTATCAGTGCATATGACACATCCTCGTCGTTTTAATTGAGTTGTACGGTTCCAATACTGATTTGTATTGAAGAGTTATTAAATAATGAATTACACAAACCATAGCTGACACGACATCACCTAATATTTGACGTATTGTGACGTTGTACCAATTTTTAGGGTAGAAATACTAGCTATATCTGTGTTAATTGCATGCTAACATCACGTAATTTGGCAGGATTGTGAAGTATGTGACCGAATTCACCGATAGTTGCTTCATAATGGCCACAATATGGAAGATTCTAAGGATAAATCCTGGACCGGCCTTGAGGACTTGCTATATATAATGCGCTCGTCAAAAGAGGTTTTCAACTCTTCATGTAAATAATTTGTATACGTGTCAGATAAACATTGCTTCTGATCATGTAACACTGAAAGGCGAAAGCAATGGATGGTTACTTCAGATATTAATAATGACTGCTTTTAGAAAAAAAATGAAAAAAGAGACTGCTTTTGAAGTTAAAACCACATTAAGAAAGTTACTTATCCTATCTGAAATATCTCATTACGAAAGCAAATATCTAGTGGAGCTTTTACAAAGTTTCTTATGGATTGAGATACGCTTTCCTAATGATCTCAGTTATGTTAGGTTTCGAACATGACATGTATATATATATATATATGCGTACATTATGTTTACTGATCACATTAGTAATCATATTTCTCACAAAGCGAGAGTTTTATTTGAAATTTAGTTAACATCGTTAGTTTTTAATATAAATAGTTCATGTGTATAGTTAATCATGGTGGATAGCCATTTCCAATTTGTAATATATACATTTATTTCTAATAATTTAAAGTGCATTGTATCTCAAAAGAAAATACATCCGAGGAGACAAACTTGATACATTATTTTCAAAGATGAGTATATATTTAATTAATTATCTTCCATTCTACTTCTATACAAGCAAGCTAATTTAATCTCAGACACGCATCGATTATGGAAGAAAACATCAAGCTGATGCCATCAAAGAACCCTAAAGTACACAACCTTTGTGGCCTTTTTTTCCTTTTCACATATTTTTTATTTATTTTGATAAACTTAAATCAATTTTAAATTAAATCCTATTATGTCATATTGGGGGTAGGTTATAGGCATGATTTATCGAATCTCCCTCGCCACTGAGGGCAGGCCACACAGCCATGGCTTTAACACAATCACGACACCTTGCTCGAAAGCATTGGCTTCTCTTCGCATCTCTGCATTTCAACAATGTTATTATAACTTTAAACTAATCCATAATGTGTTAACTTGTCTTTGTTCATATGAAGGGGCACATGGTTAGGGCCCTTAATCTTTTATTAATTATAATTACCACAAACAAATTATATAGATTTTTTTGGATTACTACGGATTTTGGTGCCTAATCTTCCACCAATTTCTCAAGCTAATCTTGACCAAAGCATTAGGAATGGCACGTGTTCGAACCCATTTAAATTTGGTTACTTTTTCTAATGAGGTTGCTGTTGCAGATTAACTTTTGTCGCTGCAGGTAATTTGCTAGTCAAAATGGTACGAAAAAGACCGCAAACGTGTGCGGATGATCAGTAAAGTCACCCCATTAACAAATAAATAAGTATTATTATTCTTGTATTTGTTAAATAATGCTTGATAATATTTGATGAGTTGGCAAAGTACGAAAGTTCCACTTGGCAACAAGAGGACCTGGCCAAGTGTTGGGTCAGTAGAGGCTGCTGATCCCACCTGAATTGTGGTGGAAACCTAACAACTTTTGTTATCTGGTTTAGTTTAGTAGAACTGAATTCAGATTTTATTAGGTTTTTTCTTTGTTCATGGTCAAGTGTTCTTGGGTTCAACTCACTGTATAGTTAAGCCTTAAACCCATTTGGACCATTTGAGCTTACTGAAATCACAAAATGACACATATATGTGACTCACTATAACGTCGTGAGTTTATTTTAACTCGATGAAATTGCTCTCGAGTTTTATTGCTTAGTTTCTGATTAGTTTACACCCCTAAACATTACCAACAACTTCTTTTAGCGTTTTATGCCTACATATGTTTAACCGAAAACGAAAACTTAACATACTTAATTTAATCATGCAATTAAATAATATATTGAAGTTCATGGTTGTTTTCTTGCTTTCTTCTAACAATGACCAGGTTTGGTGGTTCTGGTCAAGGTCTAAAATATCGATGGTAATAGAAATATCGGTAGTCCAAAAACACGGAAATTTCTATGGAAATATCGAGATATTATCGATATCGATAAAAATTGAATAAAAACCATGGAAATTGTAAGAAATACTTGGAAATTTTTATTAAAACTTTGGATGATGTTTGTTTAGTCAATAATCTATTAGTTTATCACAAAAAAATTGGAAGAAAATGCATTGCATGATGGGTTTAACTGATTTAAGTTGATTATATAGCGAGCTGACAAACACAGTGTGTTGTAGAAAATATGTTGTAATTAATGAAAGAAGATTAAACACACCATAATCATTTATATATAATAATTTACTACAATATTTTACACTTTATATATTGCATGGTAAGATACATGAGTGATTTAGTATCGCATAGAGTTCATATGAGGTTCAAAATTTTCACTATCTTCATCATCTCTATGTGTAGAGTAAATGTATTGTAAAGAGTAGTTGGAAAGTTGACACTTGAACAGAAAACTCATTCTCATGTGCAAATCGATATTTTCAATATTATAGCAATATCATGTGGATATTTTACCAAAATATTGCTGAAGTCTGAGTGAAATTATCGACATCGATATTTCCTCAATATTATCGATATGTGTATGAATAAGTTCCAAAAATATCCGTGATCTAAAAAAACGATAATATCATTAATATTTCGTCGATATTATCGATATTTTAATCCATGGCTCTGTTTATGGTTGAATCCTAACAATCTACTAAAAAACAAGATGGCTGTTTGTTGGTTACGAAGCTGCTGCACCTTCTGCTGGAAAGTACTTATCATCAGCTATCTTCACTGCTGGCCTTGGCTGTGATGCACATTTACTATGTGTCACATCAAATATATACAAATAATAATAATAAAAACTTATTTATTTATTTATATATATAAGAGTTGTAAAAGGCTTGTAGCCACCATTGTATTTAATTGAATGGGTACAGTTCCACAGAAGCTCCATGTCAGTAGTGTGTTGATGATCATTCTTTTCGCTCTCCTCGAGGCTTGAGTTGCAAGTTACAGCTTCTTACAATCATTTTCTTTTCCTTTTATAGGGTTAGATTTAGATTTAATTAGATCAACCACTCGTTTCAATTGTTTTACTGGTAGTAATTTTCAAGAAATCCAGCGTACGGTTGACATTAATTTGGGGGTAGTGGAGATTTGGGTTTGGATTTGATAGAGCCAAAATTTACCATTGAACTGAAATCAAAGGACAAATCTTGCAGCCAAATCAAAAGATTAGACAGCTAAAATAAAAGCCTCAATCAATGATTGGTGTGTAAAGAGGGTAAAGTAGGTACCACATATTAAGTAATGTTGCAATTTTTACAACGAGTGAATATACTCACAAGTTCACAACAAGACTATATCATTACTTACTAGTTATCAAACGTATATATCTTCATCATCATACATGTGAGTCGAATATAAGATATTCTTCAATTAAATGAAAACAAATACCACTAAACTAAGGACTAGTCGATCTTTGTCAAAGTCTTTTTTCATTTTATGTTTTTGGTCAAAATATTTTCTTCTTTTTTATCTTGGACCAATCTTTGCTCTTATTAGATTTTGAAGATATGGAAACAAAAATCTCCCTATATGGAAAGGAATCGCCTTGGATTTTCCTTCTATATATGTAATTCAATATTGCATGAGTCATAAGACTTTTTTTTTTTTTGGCCAAGCAACAGTCATACTCATAAGAAACAATTCCTAGAAGCCCTTAGATTTTAACAAAAACATATATCTTTTTTTATTCAATGAATAGATTGAAAAAGTGAAAATCAAACTTCGGCATATAAGATAAGTCATATAATATATAGACAATGAACACACAATATATGCACTTATGATATTTTAATGACATCACCATAAAAGATTACCAAAAATGAAAAATTCATTTGCTTAAAAGTCTCAAACTCTACACACATTTGGTGGAAAACTCTTCTTTTGTGCACAAGATGCCTCCTTTGATCCAAAATTACATATCATAACTTGATGAACAGATTAAGGACGGCCTGTGCGGCAACATCTTAATAAGATTGGAGTGGGACCCAGAGAGGGTACTATGGTCTAAGTGGTTGGGTTTTCTTGGCTTCATGCACCCCAAACCGAGGGCACAAGACTGAGCTCTGGTCTGGACGAAGAGGTACGCATACTCTTAACCGATTTGACCATCCATTTAAATTTTGCTTGGATGCATTTACCATTTTTTTCCCCTTTGCTCCTTTTGCTGCCACCAACCAACCATATTTCTTAAATTCTTATGCGCGCTGCACAATGTTTGGTTTCTTTCTGCTGCATTTTCATGGAGTTTTTACTCATGTACTTTTTACATAGGCAACTCAGTAGATTTTGAATTCTGGATTTCCCTTGTTATTTTTGAATTGGAATTTCAAAATATAACGATCAATTCAATTCAATGCCTTTAAAACTAAAATGTCACGTTTTTTTTTTCTTTTTCGAAAATAACTGGATATTTAATTCAAATTTGTGACCCAATAATATATCATGAAAGTAATGGATCCCATCGTCATCTATGTTAGTCTTGCGTTCAAATTATTACATTATAAAAAAAAAAATTTATGGATAGGAGTTTGATGATTCTAGCTTATCTTAAACTTGGTCTAATTTCATGTGAGAAAACTAAGCGAGAAACAAGAACGAACAAAGTTCTAAAGACATACGGAAAGTATTACTTCTTTGTTGCATTGCATTTGAAGCAATATGAACTTTAAACCTAACTAATTTTATACATATTGACTTAAAAAACTCTGTGAGAAAGAAAAATATAGTGTAAAGAGAGTTTTGAGTATTGCTAAAGTAACTGCTAAAAAGACAGCTTGAGAATAAATTTCCCTTTCAAAGTTTGGTTGACTTTTAATCCTTAAACTGAAAAATCTAGCAAAAATCATGACAAATTAGCCTCTCACATGATTTACTTAATTTTACTTTTCTTATTCGTACTATATGATAAAAGATTCTTAAGTCTCATGTACCTACTTGAACATCTTATCTGACACATATTTTAAATTTAAAACAAGGACAAAGGAAATAATTAACAAGAACACCCAAATTTATTTTACTTAAAATAGTCCATGTGCCAAGCTTATCCCCATTGATCTCAATGGAAACATTTAGATAGAATTTGTGATTAAACTCCAATTTCCATTGGAACATTACGCATATTAAGATTGAAGAGCTCAATTCATCTTGGAGGGGAAAACATAAATAAAAGAAGAAATTGAAAGTTGAATTGGTACCGTGGTCCAGACCTTTGACGTGCTCTCAAGTGGCCGTGTATTCAAGCCCCCATGATATCCGTGTGTATGAGTTTTCCCCACTTTGGTGAAAAAAAAAAAGAAGAAGTTGAATTGTTAATCTGTTACCATGAGTAGGGGATAAACTGCAAAGTGTTTTGCTACTAATTTGGCAAAGCCATCGAAATTTAATTTACCCTAAACATGGTAATTGCATAATTCATATTTTAACAAAATGACCAAAATACCCACGATGGAAAAAAGTGCTGTAGCTAGGAAAGTTGGACTTCAAAGTTGAACACCCTCTCTCGTCCAGTCTCACTCATCTTTCACTAAAATCTCTGCGAGCGAGAGGAAAGAGAGAGCCTTTTTATTTTTATTTTATCTCTCTCTCTCTTAATGTTTATAAATTTGAGAACCAAACAGTTGCCTTTTTGCTTTTACGAGGAACGCCCCCAAATTCCTCTGCATTCTCTCCTCTTCCAGCCAACCAAAAGAAGCAAACAAGCCCACACTTCAGGCTTGGCTTGTCTGAGCTGTCTCTTACTTGCCCTCTTTACCTGAACGAAAACGAAAGCTCCATAAAAGCAGAGAGAAGATTAAGGCACTGTTTTTCAAGTTTTTTCAACTTTCCTCAGTTACTCACCATCTCTTGTCCGATTCTTGTAAGTGCCCCTCACTCTTAGTTCTCCAGTAAAACCAAAACCCAATTTTTACTTTTTTTATATTTAAATTTTAATAATTTTGTTTTTGTAATTATTGTAGTTTGCCTGTTTTAATTATTGATTTGTGACTGAAACCCATTTCTAATCAAGCAATGCCACATGATAGTACGTCCCAGAAATCATACACTGCTCATGATACTCTCTCTGTTTCATTGTCCCGCTAATTTTGTGAAGCTCTGTTTTTTCTTCTTTTGTTCCCCATTTGTTTTTACTCTATTTACACCTTTGATTTCTCTTTGATCACCAAGATCTTGTGACTCCATGACCTATATTCAAAACCCAAATCCCAAATTTCTCAGATGGGTAAAGATTCTGGGTTTCAATATTGGTTCTTGAAGTCCAAATCTCACTTTTACATCCAAAAACAAAGCTCTGAACTTGGTCCTCTGCCTGAAAGAAACTCAAAAAAGTAAGCTTTTTTAATACCTAATTAAGTTAGATTTGATCCGTGGCTAAAGATCTCAAAAAGAAGGCCAAGCCTTTTGGTTTGTTGTTTGATCTTTGCTCCTCCACTCTGTCGTTCCTCTCTGTAAAGAAATATTCCTCACACCAAAAAGGATGAACCTGGCCTATTTTCTTACTCATATATTAAATATCCCAAGCCATTTTTCTTCTTTTATATTGTAAATTTTCTTTCTTTCTTTTAATTTTTTTTTTCATTCGCTTCTTGCTTACGTTAATTCCTAAGCTGTCTCCGTTTCCCCTGCAACTGGGTCTTTTATATTGCCGTTGAATGCTACAGTTGACACTAATTTAACCTCTTTGATATTCCGTCTCGCCGGAAAATCTGTCAATAAAGAATGGTTTTTTCAAAGCACCCATTTTGTTTTTCTTGACGACTTTCACTTCCCAAATCATATTTTTCTCTGAAAATTAGACGAAGTATCGGTGGGTTATAGAGTCGGATAACCTTGAAGTTTCCTACTTAACTCGCCTCCTCTCCGTTCAGATTTTCAGACGGTGATCGGACGGCGGAGCAATGCGGACCAACGGTGGCAAGATTTCCAAGGTACCCAATTCATATTTTGCCATTGAATATTTCGTTTATCGTAATATATCGGCTGGGCCGCAACCGAAACTGAAACCCGAAATGTTTTGTCTCAGCCCTCGTGGCCGAAAGTAGTGGCGAGGAAATGGCTCAACATACCGAGTGGCGGGGACGAGTTTCATTCCGATTACTCGCTCAAAAGTAAGATTTCGTTTGATTTTCGGGTTTTTTCTTGTTTCGGTGTTTCTCGTCTCGTTTCGGGTATCGGAACTGAAGTGGTGTGTTTGTTGTGAACTGTGTCAGACGAGACTCGCAGAAGGAGGGGCTGTTCGGACCAAGACCGCTACGTCGTCGTACCGGACGACTTTTCAGGTAACTTTACTGTGCAGCGGCACTGTATTCGTACTTGGTACTGCTTTGGCTCTTTCCCCTCCATGTGGCACATGTCCTCGTATCCGTCTGAGCCATCGGATCCACGGCTCTGTTTTAATTGATTGGACTCGAACTAGGTTATGATGGGGCTCTCCTTGATTCAGTTGGGTCCCCTGGGGTTTGGTTCGGACCCAACTCTTGGTGTGCCACGTGGACGGTGGATGATGTAGGTTGATTAAGTTTTGAGTTATTGTGTTGCAGTAACTTACACTTTTTGACTAGGTGTCCTTGCTATATTCTTTCTGAAAGTTATTGAGCTTTTTCAGTTTTGGGTTTTTAGTTGAGTTTTAATCTTATTTTCTTTATTATTTTGAAGATGGGTGTACATTGATGGAGGAAAGAAAAAGTTTAGGGATGGAGGCGCCAGCTGTCACTGATAATCTCAACCTCAGGTATACTTTGATTTCACATTTTATTCAATTTAAGAAATTGGATAATTGTGGCTTCTAATTATCTACGTGAGTGGTTGACAGATATTCACATATTATATCGTGGCCGTAATTTTTCTTCAATGAGTTTGACTAATGCTGCATGATTCAATTTTCCATACTTTTCTGAAGAATATATGACTGGGTCTTGGGTTTAGAAAAGATGATTCTTTCCACACAATTTTTTTGGGTTTTGACTATAACGAAGTCGTTTTGTCTTGGTATGTGTTGGATGATTTTTCAGGATGTTCGTGGGGACTTGGAATGTTGGAGGGAAATCACCCCACGAGGACTTGAACTTGAGAGAATGGCTGAGGTCCCCTACTCCGGCAGATATCTATGTTCTTGGGTAACCATCTTTCTTTTCTTTGCATTTATCTATCTTTAGGCTTTGGCATTGCATCCTAAATTAGACCCCTTTCTTGTTTTTATCTGTCTTTGTAATAGTCTAAATGTTGAAGATACTTTGCGCCAATGAGCAGTCGTCCAACACTTTAAAATCCAATATTCTTTTTATACGTGGGTTCTGTTTACCACGTTGTTTGTTTTACATCGCAAATTTTAGTTATGTCTAACAACATACGTCAAATTATCTGATAAAAGGATGTACATTCTTATTAATTTGGATTTTTTTAATGTTTTAATTAGGTTCCAGGAAATTGTCCCTCTGAACGCCGGGAACGTATTGGGCGCTGAGGACAAGAGTCCAGCCGCCAAGTGGCTTTCCCTTATTCGCGATGCATTGAACAAGAATGACCCTGGACTTTCTCAATATTACAACAATGCCACTCATACAGAGCACCCTTCACATTTTGACCAGCAGGCCATCATGAAGCCTAGGATCAGCTTCTCCGACTTGCTCTCTTTAGAAGACGAACTTAGCAATGCGGATTTCGAAAGACTGCTGAATTTGAATCCGGCGTCGACTTCAAGTGGAGAAAACTCACCGAGCTCGCCATTGATGTGTTCGTGGCCAGGCAGCAGTCCGATGCAACGACGCCGTTACTGCCTAGCAGCAAGCAAGCAGATGGTTGGAATTTTCTTGTGCGTATGGGTTCGTGCAGACCTTTGTAGGCACATTAGCAATTTGAAGGTCTCGTGCGTTGGTAGAGGCATAATGGGATATCTTGGAAATAAGGTTAGCTACTTGGAATGCCATAACACAAGTTCATGCAAGATGTAGCATATTACTAGATAAATAAAACTATTTCTACCATCTCAACTAAATCTAGCGTACTTCTGTGGATCCCGCATTAGTTGGTCGTTATAGAACGTTAGATAGTACAAACAGCAGAACTACCGGTACATATATGACGGCATTATAGCAAGGCTTGTAGCTCTAAGCATTATAATTTTTTGTGCGCAACAGGGTTCAATATCAATCAGCATGACATTGCATGGAACAACCTTTTGCTTTGTGTGTGCCCACTTAACTTCTGGTGAGAAGGAAGGGGATGAGATGAGAAGAAACTCAGATGTCATGGAAATATTGAAGAAAACAAGGTTTTCACATTCATATAGAACCTCACAACAACCACTTCCTCCTGATAGCATTTTGGACCATGAGTAAGTCATTCTTTTCCGCTTTTGCTTGTTTTGTTTATCTTGGAAAAAACCCTTTTGTTTAATGTTCACCATGGTTGTTTTAATCCTCCAATTAACACATTTTTGCCCTCTTAACTTTAATTAACAGCAAGGTTATTTGGCTTGGGGATTTAAATTATCGGCTAGCAGCTGCTTGCTCCGGTGACACACATGAGCTACTAAAGAAGCATGATTGGCAGGCTCTTCTAGAGAGGGATCAGGTAAGATATTAATGTAAGTACTGTTTTTCCAAACATAGGTTTGGATTGGTTGACTCCGAATCGAAAAGGGTGTTTTGGTACCATCAATCTCATGCTTGGATTTGGTTATATTTTGGCAGCTAAGGATAGAGCAACAAGCTGGTCGAGTATTTAAAGGGTGGGAGGAAGGGAGGATATGTTTTGCTCCAACCTATAAATACCTAGCTAATTCTGATCATTATGTTGTCCAAACTTCTAAATCTAGAGAGAAGAGACGCACTCCTGCCTGGTAAGATTCCAATTGGGTTGTTTTCCTATGAGAAATTTTATTTCTGTACATTCATTGAGCATGTTGAAATGAGGAGTAAGTAGTGATCTCCATCATTACACACACACATGTGCAATTATATGTTTCATAATGTTTGGTTTTGAATTTTCAATCATATGCAGTATTTTTGTTTCTTCCTCTCCACAAATCCCACATCATATGCTTTTTAATAGAGGCGAGACTAGCCTATTCAAGTGGGTTTCGCCTCTATCAGAGATGTGATCGATAATGTGATCAGTAAATGTGGTTCATATAAGGTCACGTCGATGAAAATATTTCTAAGACTATGACTTTAGTTGGATCTAAACTTATGCTAGTTAAGGGTAATTAACTTTATTAAGCCCCCCATATTCAGTTATTGTAAACATCCCCTCAGAACCGACAGGGGTCATTTCCTATCAACTTGATTGATTCTCTGGATTAATTTAAAAGATGTTGCAAATGTCTTCTTTTTCTAGTACCGACTTTTCTCATTGCTATCAAGCTGAATTTATGCAAATAATCTTTAACTATTACTTGCTACATTAATACGTAATGCAGGGGACCAATACTGTGCGAGCTGAGGGAAACCAAATAAATAAATAACATATCACTTCTTTGTATTTCCGCTACAGACCGCATGAAATCAATAGTTTAATCAGCCATCATTTATTTTGACATTATTTGAAGCTGATGGCTTGTTGACAGTTTAATATAGGAGAGTCGGCAGGTGAGACCAGAGACCTGTTTCCATCATCTATATATAAAAAAAATGAACATGTGACAATGACATGTTCAGACCGGCCATGTCTGCAATATCATATTCAAAGCAAGTTGCTTTTATTTTAATCTAGAAACCAACCCAAACCCAAACCTGAAAACTAAGTTTTTGCCTCATAACATGTGCATTCTTCTAGTTTCTCACTTGCCCTATTAAGTCTCATCACATGTTGGTTATGTGTGGATTTTACGTGTGTCGTGGTCGAAATTATTAAATATGGTACGGATAATTTCTACTGGTAGAACTTTTGTTCGGAGAAAGTTAAATAAATAAATTTGTTGAGATGCTAATGTGTTTTTTGGTGTATGTGACAGGTGTGATAGGATTTTATGGAAGGGGGAAGGGGTTAAACAAATGTGTTATGTGAGAGGGGAATCAAAATTCTCAGACCATAGACCAGTCTATTCATTGTTTTCAGTCCAATTAGACTTGACTAACAAGAAAAAGCCCAACTCTGCTGCTGTGACCACAACAGCAGCTTCCACAGCCAAAGCCAAGTCTTGCGTGCTTAAGTCTTCAGCAACATGCGTGGCCAAAGTCCAAGCAGAAGAGCTGCTGCTACTCACCAGAGCCAAAAGCTGCTGCTACTCACCAGAGCCAAAAGCTGCCTAGACACCGCCTCAAGGTTCTGAGCTTGTACTGCCAAACACAGCCCACATTTTTTAAGAGAAAAAGCAGAACCAGCCAGTGTAAAAATCACAGCTTACCTGACAAAAGCAGAAGTTGTTTGCATCCCTATGATCTGGCTTTTTTTGACAGTTTGGGACTGCAAAATTTAAGCTCAAAGCATGCTTAGATTTTGATGATGAAATTGAGTTGGTGAGCTGGTGGAGCAGAGGAGTGAAGCACAATCATAAGTATAGGATTGGGAAAAATTAGGCATGGAGAAAGAAATGGCTGCATCTCTGGGTTTTAGATGCTTTTTTGAACCCAGCTTTTGGTACAAGTTGATAATTTTGGGTACTGGTTAACAACAGTAAGTGGTGGTTCAGCTTTTAAGCAGAGGAATTTCTCTTTCTTTGAAATTTAAAAGGGAAGAGGAGACAGAGATTGATAGAAAGTTGAAATGTACATCAAAAGGAGGACAAGTTTTGATTGAAAGTTTCTGTAAGGGAACTGGGATGGGGGGCTCTAGTATCCTTGCTGCCCATTTTGTTTGCTTTTACAGTATATTAATGAAATTCTTTCATATTTCCAACTTTTCTTTTTCTCTGTCTTGGCTATTATTCTAGGGAAAATATATATCTCTCTCTCTCTCTCTCTCTCTCTCTCTCTCTCTCTCTCTCTCTATCCCAGGCAAATTATAGTGTATATTTATTAAAATTGTACTCCAAAAGTATAAAAGAGACGCAGTGTAGGGAGACATTTACATCAGATGGGGTAGTTCTTCTTCAATTCTACTCCAATTTTATGTTACATCATTTTAGCATGTCAACTCACAGTTCATTGTTGTAAATTGAAGTGAATTGGTAACATTGTGTCGGTATGTCACGTGATATTACAATGCGTTAACTTTAACTTTAAACCGAGAATGGAAATTGCAACAAATTATTTCAACCCAAGTTTGTTAGCAAGCCCACTATGGTATGGGCCTCAACCAACACCCTTTTCATAAGTAACCCAAGTTTGTTAGCAAGCCCACTATAGTGTGGGCCTCAACCAACACCCTTTTCATAAGTTCGTGTATTTTTTCTTTTAAAAAACAGAAGGTTTTTCATTGAGGCTAATGTTTGTTTTAGATGGCAAGTTCAAGTTAGGGTCTTCTACGAAAGGGTGGTGCTAGAGCGCCACCTTTCTTCCGCTTCACCGCCTACAATAGAGGTGGGGCGGGTGGGGCCTCTTTATTAGAGAGGTGGTGAAGCGAATGGTGGCTCCAAATATTATCCTCTACGAAAATACTATAATGATGAGATTTTTTTGGTGAGGGGGTTCAATGTGGGGGTCCATCCTACTATCCAACAAGAGAGAAAAAGTGTTGGAGTTAAACTTCTTAAATGAATAAATGGTGGGATGGAACCCACATTGAATCCCCTCAACAAAATCCCCATGATTATAGAAGCTCCCGAATTATCTAATAATTATATATTTCTATTTTAGAAGAAATGCATTCTTAGTGAAAATTGTTTATGTAAAATATGTTTAAATAGAAAGCTTTAGGGTTATTTAATTCATGAACCACCTATAATAGAGATGTTTCTAGTTCATAAACAATAATCTATCATGGAAATGTTTCCAATCCCAACAACAAACACCACAAGTTTTAGATAACAATGAAAATGACATAAACAGAAGTCCCAACAAATCAAAGCTCCAATGTCAATTTTAAGGTACATTAGTGATGCTGCTATTACTCACCACCAAAGTTGTTTCTTTTTTCCTTTTTCCTCAAAAAAATAAATTTAAAAAACACGTGGGACCGCCATTTTCTTACAAATCCAATGAGATCACGCCACGTGTTTCTGACTCACAACCCCAAGCTCCAAGTCCAACCGGTTCCCAAACAGTTCGAGTTCCAATGCCACGTGTACGGTCCCGATGCGATTCCCCACGCATAGTGATTGTGCAGGGCACCCACCACCACATCATCTTATATAATTTTTTTTCCCTCGAACCTCAAAATCCAAGTCCCTCACACTGTTAGATCTCGCCACGATCTCCGTCCGTACATTATCCGGCGTGTTTTCCGGTCACTTCGACGCCGGGAAGTTCATCGATCTCCGTCCGCGGATCGAACGGTTATTAACCGCTCCTACTTCAGGTTCGCATTGAAAATATCACTGTTTTGATGATGCGTTACAGAGTAAAGGTTCTAGGGTTAAAGAGTCTCGCTCACCTTTTAGCTGTTAAAGTCTCTGTTTGGTTGCATTAGGGATTGCATGAGTGGTTTTCGATTCTGGGTTTTTGAAAAATGATAGTCTTGGTATATATCAGTTCGATTTTCACTATGTTTTCCAACATGTTCTCGGTTACCGAACAGAGCATGACGATATTTGTGGTGTATGTATGATCATTGTTTTATATTGCTTGTGGGTATATTTATTCTGATTTATTTGTTTATTTCTGTTTGGCAGATAAGTTAGTACAGAAAGGTGTGATCTTGAGCAGTCGTGTGTTTATAATTGGAATGTCAATGTGCATTGTTGGTGGAAAGAGATTCGTATCGAGGAGTGTAAATAGTGCTTTAACTGGATCCTTGGAAAGGAAGTGCAGCAGCCTCAGTGGAGAGGAGTTTGAAGTAAAGCAACAAAAATGGTATGTTTGATGTCTCTTTAGTGAAGTTTGGCTTTCGAAATTGGATCTTTGCATGCGGCTTTTGCACTGTGGTTTTGGTAATGTCATGGTATGCATACTTTGTTATTGGAAATGTGCTTTAGGTAGTTTAGTTTTTTGTTGGTTTCTTGATGTAGGATATGGGTCAATTGAGCGTTTGGGTAATTTAGCGGAAGCGAAAACAATGGAAAACAGAAGGGGTATTTTTAATAATCACCCTAGAGTGAAAAGGAAAATTAAACTTATTCTAGGAAAGAAATCCTAATCCAAATAAAATAGCAAACTTAGAAATCCTACTGAAATCTGGAAAAACTAAAAATCCTACTAAATCTGGAAAACTTAGAGAACAAGTTAGAAACTAATCGCAGGAATACAAAATTGCCAGATTTAAAGACCAAATTAAATGATTTCCTCTTCCATCGTGTTCGTTTGTAAACCCTAATGGTTTTGACAAAGAAGTCCTCATCATTTCTGTTTACTATATATGTCTGCTAAGGCTTTTGAGTGAGTTTTTATTTATTACCAAACATAAAATGTGAAGTAGTTGTAATGACTGGTTATTGCATATGGCTATGGTCTCAAGGGTACATTGGTATTAGTTTGTTTTTTTTTTTATACTGATTAATGTATTAAGTTTTGGTATGTCTGTGTAATGTATATACATTAGCCAAGTGGTGAAGACATCTTTCTGAGTAGTCATTTGTGACAGTCTTTTCAGAATCAGGGATTTTGGATGCCAAAGGGTACCGGCTGTTTAAATGAAGGTGAGGCGCTGTATGACAATTCTTCTAGGATTGAGCCTAAGCGTTCTCATCAGTGGTTCATGGATGGCCCTGAGGTAGAGCTATTCCCCAACAAGAAACAGGCTGTTGAAGTTCCTAACAACAATCTATTTTCAGGAATGTTAAACGCAAATGTTTCTCCATGGGGGAATGTTCCCAGTTTTCACTCATTCTCTGGCCATTTCACTGAAAGGTTATTTGATTCTGAAACAGACCGAGCTGTGAATTTTGATGATAGAAACATTCCCTCAGCTGAAACAGAAAAGATGAACTTGGCTAGAAAAGTTAATGAGGATCTATTTGGGAATGATTCCTCATTTGGTTTATCTATGTCGCATACACTGGAAGATCCTAGAACAAGTCCTAATTATGGTGGGTTTAGAAAAGTCAAAGTTAGTGAGGTAAAGGACTCTGAGAATGTCATGCCTGTTTCGATTGGGCATGCTTATAATCAGGGGGATAATGATGCCATGTTGGCAGCTCATGTTTACAAGGCCGATGACAACACAGCATCAATGGGTCTCGCTTATAAGAAAGGGGATGACAGCTTCACATCTATGAGTGATACCTATAACAGGGCAGATAACAATTTCATATCAATGGGACAACCCTTTAACAAAGGGGATGAAAACATATCAATTGGTCAAACATACAAGGAGAGTAATAACACCCTATCAATGGGTCAGACATTCAACAAGGGCGACAATAATATCATCTCTATTGGTCAAACCTACAATAAGGTAGAGGAAAGTACCATATCAGCTGGTCATATCTACAATAAAGGGGAAGACAGTACCATATCAATGGGTCATGCCTACAGCAAGGGTGACAGCAATATGTTATCAATTGGTCACTCTTATAACAACCGAGAAAGTACTATCATATCCTTTGGCGGATATGATGATGATGATGCACATACCTCGGCAATCTCTGGTTATGAACTTCTTATGGGTCAACCATTTCCAAAAACAGAAGCTATGAATGAGAAAGAGTTGGGCAAATCAAATGCTGATGCACTTGTCAATTTACCTCATATAACTGCTGGAAATGAAAATATTTCTAAAAAGAAAGTTGAACAAAAACTGTCTAAGAAGGTTCCTCCAAACAACTTCCCTTCAAATGTGCGAAGTTTGCTATCAACTGGTATGCTGGATGGAGTTCCTGTAAAGTATACTGCCTGGTCGCGGGAGGTAAATCCTAGTTCTCATGCATTCATATTTCAGATTAGCATATCTTCGGTGACACATCTATATCTATTCTTCATATGCATTTTAGAAGGAGCTGCAGGGTGTGATTAAAGGTTCTGGGTATCTATGTGGCTGTCAGTCATGCAACTTCTCCAAGGTGAGTTTGTTCAGTTTTTGCTTTTCAAATCAAGGGAAGTTTGATGCCCAATCTGATGACCCACCGGACTTACCACTGCTTATCAGGTAATCAATGCATATGAATTTGAGCGTCATGCTGGTTGCAAAACAAAACACCCAAATAATCACATATATTTTGAGAATGGGAAGACTATCTATGGGATTGTACAAGAGCTCAGGAGCACACCCCAGAATATGTTGTTTGAAGTTATTCAGACTATTACTGGTTCACCTATCAATCAGAAATCCTTCCGTCTTTGGAAAGGTGATGCAAATGATCTCTTTATTACTGTTGGTGCCTTTCCCCTAAACAATGTGACACTTAAGTTTTCCACTTTTGTCTGATATAACTGTTCTATTATATGGACATCTTCTCATGCTTTCTCCTCTGTCTCCATTTCAGAATCCTTTTTGGCAGCAACACGTGAACTTCAGCGTATATATGGCAAGGATGAGGGGAAGCAATTTTCATGAAGCAAGCTTGTTGGAATTTCAAGGCAGGATCATCTTTGTTTTGTGCATACAAGTAATCTTTTTTGGCTATAACCCAATACTCGTTGACGGTGGCTTCACCACTAACACAAGGGCTCAGGCTCGGGGTAGTTATGTGAAGGAAAATGTGTTATTGTAAATCTCTGTGATGAACTTTATGCTCTTAGAATAGAGCCTCTGTTCTTGATCGTTGGATATATGATGACAGGTTGTAGTTTGTAACGGTCTTGAGGGAAATGAAATTTAAGATATTTTGTTACTTGTTTTCTGAAAGAATGTTTCTCTTTCTTAATGTTATTACATTCAGTGCTGCAGTCTACTACCATGTGATGGGCTTATTGTTGTCATGCCTGATTTTGACATCATGCATACCAAGTCACAGTGTAACAAAGTAGGTTGCTCAGACTATTGGACATAAATTCTTTTTTTTCTTTTGGTACTATTGTCATTTACCTTGCATCACATTTGGGCAAAGGTGACGCATACATCATGTTTAATTAAATATGCTGCAATGTTTATAACTATTGTTATCTTTAGGAACTGTGGATGGTGAAGGAAATGAGGAAAACAAAAATTTATGTAGATATTAGATTCCTCTAGTCATTTGGTCATTTCGTTACAATTCATTCGCCAGACGATGCAATCGTGATGGCCTGAAGATTGGGATTTTCCTTTGCTTCTTGTGCTTGTTTCGTTGATGCTAGTTCCTCTTCGATTGTTGGGGTTTCGGACTTGTAATCTTTGCTTTTCCCCCATACAACCATATATAGGCCGGCGATTATGACGGCAGCGCCGAGTAGCCTGTAAAATGATCAAATTAGCTAAGTTTCTTATGTAAGAGCCTGGTTTATGGTGGATTTAACACGATAGATACCTTCCCAGATACAGTTGCTCGCGCAAAATGAAGGAGCTCATGACAGCAACAATAACCATGCTTAGGGGACTGAAAGCTGTCACAAACACAGGGCCTCTGTATTTCATCACAACTCCTTGAATGTAATAAGCTAGGCCCGAACAGAAAACGCCCTGCATCCATTTTTATGTGTAAATAAACATAAAGAGCTGAAGAATTTAAAACCCTTTGGCTTAAAAACCAGTTTAAGATTTCAATCTTCAGGTAGAAAAAACCCAAAATGTAAAAAAATTCCAATTAGTAGCTTAGCATTCTTACACTGTAGCAAGCTGCCAATAACTTTGTGTCCCATTTGATAGCCCAAACGGCAGAGTTTCCCCTTTCCATCACCAACGCTAGAGCAGTTCCTTCCAGTGTGCCCATCAGGCATATCCAAGCTGAAAGGGAGAGCTCAGCTGGGTATGTTTTTAATGTGATTGACTACAGAGACATATAAAATGTATTAATTACTGATAAAATAATTAGGAGACTATCAACCAATCATATCAAGAATCTTTGTTTAAACAATCACCTGCAGAATCATGAAACAGGCCCAGCAGAAGCAGCCTATTGTGATCATTAGGGCACCTTTGATTGAGCTTTGGAGGCTTAAAGCCCCACCTGTTTGCTGTTCATGGCTAGTTGTTCCTCTGGTCCAAAACAAATCTAACAGTGGCCCCTTTACCAGTGTCATGATCATGGCACCTGCAACTGTTGCTGCAGTCCCAAACACCTTACTTTGGCTGCGGATGCATTTCAACTTTACTTTCTCAAGCCTGAGAGCACAAAGATAACAAATGGTTATATAATCCTCGGCCCGGAAAAGAAAAAAAAAAAACCCTTTAAAGACATTTAAGGAATAATTATCAGCACATTTGTTACCTAAGAATCCAAGCCATTACAAAAGTAAGGGCAGGGAGAATGTTGCACATAGCTGCTGCAAACGTTGCCGTTGTGTACCTCATTCCCATGAAATACAAATTTTGGTCAATAACTGGCCTGCCAAGAGACACAGAGGGAGATAAGAAATGGTTACAGGAAACTTAGGAGAAACCTTGTATAGCAAGCAATTCAGAAATTTACTCCAGTAGGCCGAGCAGCATTATCTTGATGAAGATTGGAAGCGTCATCTTCGGTCTTATTTTTCTGTTCAAGATCAAAACACTGTTTTAATCACTAAAAATCTTTCTTAACACATAATGTTAATGAATGAGAGAGAGAGAGAGAGAATCAGAGACTTGTCCAGGATCAGCGCAAAAGGGGCAACGACAGCAGTGGCAACTACGTGGCGGTAGACAACGAGCACATAGTTGCTCATCCCCTGGTTTAGTGCAGCCTTGGAGAGAATATCCATGCCTGCAAGCCCAAATTGCAAGAAAATAACAGCAAAGAAAGGCTTGGCAGCCTTGACTCTTTCAAGCAATCCATGTCCAAAGTTGCTCATTTTTGTGTAGATATATTCTCCCACTTAACCTGTTCCTTCAACTGTAAAAAATGCCGACTTCTCCTACATAATAAGGAAGCTGATGAGAGTATCTAGCTTCAACCCTTTTTATATTAGAAGCTGGCCACACAAACTGCCAGATTCCCCAGGGTGCTGCTTAAATACATGGTAATCTGTACTTAAAATTACAGGAAACCTACTAACCTACTAATTAAAAATAATTTTAGCTGAAAAACCCTTTTCGCCAAACATTCGATATAAGTACTTTTGTGATTTGTTTAGTAATTAGACTACTAATTATTCCAATAATAAAGCCTAAAGTCTCTCTTAGTGCCTCCAATTAAGTATTTGGGTATCTTTGCATGGGTTTAGAGGTCACTGCTCAAGTGGAGTTCCTTTTTCTGGATGTCTAGAAAAGTTGTTTTAGACAGTTCTATGAAACCCCTTCTTTTAGATCCGTGTACGCAAATCCCATATCTGCACATGAATTTTTAGATCAGAAAAGAATATATCGACATATTTTTGCGCACTTGAAAACCCTGTCTTTTGCTTTTACGTTAGAATGACTGAAGAGAGAAAAAAAAAGTACAACAGAATTCATTTCAACCAGATTCCCCTATTAGGCTCCAACATAGGTGATTGATTCTCAGCCTCATCCATGTTAACGCCCTCGAATTTGTTCTCTAAACATACCAAATTCCAGCACTTGCTGGAGGAGGTGACATAATGCTGATCAGCAGAAAACCAGAAGCTCTAATGCTTTTGGTAGTTGAATTAATGTAGATTCTGTTTTGGTGGTTTTAGTAAAGGCCATTTTTTTTTATACAAGCGATATTGCGGAGGGGGGATCGAACCTAGATCCTAGGGTGCACCGATAAATGATCTTAACCACACTTGAGTTACAAACCCTTTGCATTAAATGCCAGTTTTTACAGTCAAAAACTATGAGCACCCAAGTTCCCACTATTCTTTGTTTTTTTTTTTTAACACTTTAAATGGTTTGTTTCCTTGTGCTTTTTTCAAACATGATTCATCTGTAGACTAGGCACTAGTATTAAGGCTAAATGGCTAAACCAACTCCTATCTGGAACCCATTAGGTCATGTAGTTTAGAGATTGTGGGTCCAGGGCCCACTCAACAATTATGTGAAATAATGTGGATGATGTGGTTCAAAATCTGCTGCTTATTTTAGTGCTACACAGAGATTAGGGTTACATGAGGGTTGGTTTTTCTTCTTTTTTTGTTTTGTGCATGAGGGAGTTTAGGTTCAAAGATCTTTCAGAAAATTGACATAGATACTGACTTCGATCTAATTAACATTCAGGTTCATTTGGGCTACAAAAAAGAACACTTAACACATGGTTTCTGGTTCAAAAGAGAATGTTGCAGTTTGAGATTTCTCATGCTATGTGGTCTCCACATGCACCAGAGAGCTCAGCAGCATTCAAAATTATGCAGTTTTAACTGAAGAATCTTGAAAGTATTGATCTTCCTCACACACACACACATCACACATCACACAAATAGGAAATATACCTCTCTCTCTATTGTTTGTATGCATCAAATTTGTTTCCCATGTCATGGAATTTTTCTGGCACTAAAGCTCATAATGATGACAACTTACCCATCAGCCCACGTTTTCTGTTGCATCATCAGCTATAGATATTAGCATATGGGAAGAATTTGATGGCAGTGGGCAGCGGCATCTGAGTAGGCAACAAGACTTGGCTGGAAACTTGATGGCAGGCAGACCATGGCATTAAGCTGCTTATAAGACCAGACATGAGACAACTTCTTTTATTTTCCTCTGTCCAATCAGAAGTGCCACTAATGAATGACAGCAGCGTCCAGAATATATGGCAGTGGCATCTGAGTAAGATCCATTTCTGAACAAATCTACCCCAAAAGAATCACAGCCATGAAAACTTTCATGTATTAATCCGGCCACGTAATGATTCGAAAAATTTCTCTTGTCACACAGTCTAACATGATATGTTGTTTGTTTTATTGTTAATCTAACCATTCTTATTCAAATTTCGAGCATTATCCGAAATGTTCGATTGTCAATATAACAAAAACATATGAGTCTACTTCCTCTTCTCTTATCACTAATTGTAATGGATTCAGGAGGAACTACTGCATCATCCAGTGAGGCATTTGTTTTACTTAGTCTCCTTTTGGATGATGAACTATAATGGGATAAACATCAATTATTTGTGCCTACGTATGGTAGCTTTTGTATCTGTCAGGAGTTGCACTGGGGACACTGAAAGTGGTTCCTCATTGCAGAATGAAACTTTGCTTTATATGGTCAAACTACCAAAAGAGATTGTTTAAGATAAAAATGAGGATTTTCAAAGAAAAAGAAAGGGTTTATTTGGTGGAATCCATCACCTTCGATTTGTATTGACCATAATTATTTAAAGTTGCTGAAAGTGATCAGAAGCAAAAACACCCTTGTTGGCAATCACTGAATCAATAATGCGATAGATTTCTCCTCTCTTTTTTCCTTTTTACTTTATTTCTTCTTTTTTTAGTGGCCATGGCCCATGAATTATCAACTGTATTATTAAACTTTTGGTCAATTTTCAAACAAAAAAACAAAAACAAAAAAACCAAGGCAACTTTTAGCGTAGTGGAAGTCTATTAGCCCTGTGGGCTAGACACCAGAAGGTACCCCCACGTCCTAAAACCCTATTTGATGCCAGTTTTGTAGACAAGAATTTTGGTGAACAGTTAAAGAGAATACATTATCAGCAGCATTAGGACGCTTTATACGTAACCCACTTTGAGCACGGCCGTGCTGAAACCTGGGTGGTTCATGCTAAATGCACCAAAACTAACACCAGCAATACAATGATTTTTGGGAGCATTTCAGACAAGAAAACATAGATGTTGACATAGGGATAAGATGAGGCTTTACAACGTCTGTTTCGGAACATTTCGAACAAGACAATATGGAATAGAGTTATGATGAACTGGCCTCACTTCTACCTTTTTTTCACAGGCTCACACAGAAACACAAGAACCCTATCTTGCACGCCTGATCTGAGCTATTTACAGCCAGAACAAAACAAAACAAAAACGTCAACGCATGTGGGCGACTATTAACCATTGATTGGATTCAGCGTCACAGTGGATTTCCACAGCTATCAATGGTTTGGAACCACCGACGGGCGCACGAACAACTACTATAGCAATGCTAGATTAAGTCAGTCAAGTCCTATCACACTTCCAAAGAATGAAAGAAAGAGGGGGGGGATCTTAAAATGCTAAGTTAAGTCAGTCACTTTATTCAGTTTGAAGGAATTTTCCGTCCCCTGGATTCTTCCAGGATCCAAAAGGAGCATAAAGGAACCTTCATGCCAAAGCATTAAATAAAATGCAGCTCCCAAAAGGCATCACCAAAGCTATGAAACAATTGTATAAGGGATGAGACAGGCTACTTTCACTATTAAAGAAGGCATCAACTTCTCTGGTTTATATAGGCTCAAGAAGATAAACTTTCATGAAAAATCAACTAACATATAATTGACTTCCCAAAATATGAGGATCTACCATTCACACCCAAATCAGTAGTTGTTATAAAATAATGATAAAAGAAAGCGATACAAGCACAAGTAACATAGTTGTGACAAATCAGTTTTTCCCCCAGCAGAGTGTTTGTGTTGTCTTAAACATTTACCCAGCATATCATGTTCAACACACTTTTCTTAAGAACCACAGCAAGCAGATTTTTGGGCAGCTTGAGCAGCCCCGGCTCCCTGATCTGGTTGGTTAATCTTGATTGTCTGAGGCTGCCAAAATTCAAAAAAAGTAAAGACTCAGTATATATCAGACTAGAAGATAAAAGATGGGATTTAATCAAACGGTTGGCAACCAACTCAAAATTGGTACCAAGACTTGACACTCAATAATTTTCAAAGAATGCAAATTTGAAACATTGTAAGAGGACAGATTTGGACCAGAGGCCAACACCTTAGAGGGTGACTGCCAACTGGTCTATGCCCCCACCGCATAGTTTGATATTAAATTATTGAACAGAAATAGTTTCTTTACGCCAGAAGAGAGAAAAACAAAGGGGGATGAAATAGGGCTCCAACGTACAACAGAGAAAAAGAGAAGGAAAAAAAAAACAGATATTGTATATTTTCAGATGTTAAATTAAAAAGATTGTACAGACACTAATAATTTAGTTATACACCGGAAACCATGCTACATATGTATCAGGAGGGAAAGACAGTAATACAAGTGACATGAACCATTCAAAATAATCATACCTCAGCCCTCGAGTCAGTATCGGCGAGTCTTTGCTTGATATCCCTGGCTATTGAAAAGAAGACCTCCTCCACATTTAAATTTGTCTTTGCACTCTGTAATACACAGTATTTTCAGCAAATAGGAAAAAACCAACTACTTTGTAAGTTAGAAGAGACCATGAGAAACTCACTGTCTCAAAGAATTTGATGCCATATTCATCAGCCAGTGCTTGACCCTTCGAAGTGGGGACAGCCTGAAAAAGGTTACTTGTCAAGTAAAGATTGAAGATCACCAAGTCACATAGCAAACAAATATGCACCAACCAGAAAAGCCCATAAACAAGAAAACAAAGAGAAGGGATAGGAACAAACCCTTTTGCTTTCATCCATGTCAGCTTTGTTACCCACCAGGATCTTGTTGACATTGTCAGAAGCATGCTGTTCTATGTTACGAATCCAATTCCTAATGTCTGAATGCAGGCAGAAATTAGATTCATTACCATGTACATGTAATAACCAACAACTAAAAAAAATATTCCCTGTTAAAGAATGAATCACATCCATAGAATCCACAGACAAAATCCACAAAATCTTAATATCAGGCAATGGTACTTTCTTCACTGTAATAAAATCCACAGAAATAAAGTTCTATAAATCTAGGAAACTGACAAATGATGACTATAAGCATGAGGTGATGTAAGTGATAAAGAAGTTACTGTTAAAAGATGACTCATCAGTGACATCATACACAAGCAAAATGCCCATGGCTCCACGGTAGTAAGCTGCAGAGACAAAGAATAATTAAGAATGCTTTGAAAAAATTTAGGAAATGAACGCATGATTAGAAAAACCAATCTAAGAGGTAATATGAGATGTCAGCTTCGTTAACAGCTTTATGAGCTGAGACCCAGGTTCAAATTTGACCATCTGTTGTGCCCACCCACAAAACTAAATTTAGAATTAAAACCAACGAACTGAAATGGCCCTAACCATCAGGTCTACATATTTCTTCCGTGCATGTCTCACAACTGTAGCAATAAGGCAACAGAGAGACCCTGGAATAATATAAGACCTTTGACATTCAGAGAACCGTAAACCACCCATACAGAAAATATAGCAATATCTTAAAGTTAGACCAAAGACCCGTCTAGTCAAAGTATTAGGGTTTTTGTAAGAGGTCTTGTTGGCAGACTAGGGCAAAACTAAGAACATTAATACATTCATCTAACTTAAAAAACATTAATATGCAATTTTTTTTATAGTTTCTCCTTTATGAGGGTGCATCTTTGGCGGGCAAGGTTGCAAGCATCATATACTCAAACTTGCATTTAGGAGAAAATGGGAGAATGGTTACACACTCAAATTCAACCTAAAAACACTTTAACGTCACAGAACTAACCAGTTGTAATTGTCCGAAACCGTTCTTGACCAGCGGTATCCCAAATTTGCAACTTAATTCGTTTCCCATCAAGCTCTATGGTCCTTATCTTGAAATCAATACTGTCAAAGAATTACAACCTAGCAAGATTCAGAAGCAGTTGTAGAAGGGAGGGAGAAAAAAACCCCTAATACAGTCATGCACAGAAAATACCTACCCAATGGTTGTAATAAAACTAGTTGTAAAGGACCCATCAGAGAAACGCAGAAGAAGGCAACTCTTACCCACACCTGCAAAGTTGCATAATAAAGAAAAAGAAAAGGGAATTAAACTCAAACTAATGGCTGTGGTACACACAAGAAAACATAAATACAAATGTGGGCATGCTCAACATCCATAATCAAATCATTGAAAAATAATCAAATGCGGTACTTCCTAGATGTCATCTGACCCTAGTAACACTGGACAGGCATTTGAAAATAATCAAATGATTTGACGCCAGATGATAGTAAGTAGAATTAACCAAAACAATATAAATAGCATACAACAAATATTCACCTAAAATTGGAAACGTCCAAGGTTTTATATGAAACTACACCTTTTGAAATATCAATAGACCAACATATACATGTTTAAGACACCACTTCAAACAGCTAATTGGTTTAGGCTACACCATAAGTTTAAGTTTCTGGATTGAAGTGGGGTCTCAAACACGCATGTGTTGGCCTATAGGAGACTCCCCAAGGTGTTGTCCCCTAACAGGAGTCACTCAATGGTAAAGTGCAATCCAGCAATACTTTCTAAGAGTTATCCACTGATAAAAATTGCCCCGGAAAACATTATCAAAGAAATTATGCTAAGTTGAGTCCTAAGAAAACGGCATTCATCTTATAAAATAGGTCGAACTCCGATAGTCCCCGAACACAAATGGGATTATTTTGAAACTTCAATACAGACATCAGATGAAATGCTGACCCAAAGGAAGCCAAACTAGAACTTCAATTAACTAAATTAAGAGCAAACCTAACAACTCAGACCACCTATTAAGAACGAAGAGGCTAACGACACGGTGACCCAAAACTTCCATTTCGTCTAATATTACGCACAACAAACATACATCTGGAATCAACAGCAACCCAAATACGATTTACCAGAGAGAAAAAGGAAACACAAAACAGAAAACATGTGAAATATGCACGTCAAATTCCGAATCAATATAAATGATCAAATGATGTGACAATAACACATTCCAGTCCAGGAGATCACAACAAATGCGAGGGTAGAAATGTAAAATCGTACCGCTGTCGCCGATGAGGAGGAGCTTTATGAGGTAATCGTAATCGGCTCGAGCTCTAGCAGGTGGAGCAGCCATGGCAAAAAATTCCCAAAGCCACAAAAATTACCAGCAACAATAAACCCTAGATAGAAAAAAACTGCTTCCCGGTGAATAATTACACAAAAGCGGAACAAATAATCTTTGAAAAAAACAACGAGAGCGAAAATAAAAAGGTGAAAATTGATTTGAGGAAGAAGAAGAGATACCAGATCAGGTAAGAGGAGAGTGAGATCTAAGCAGATGAGAGAAAAGAGGAGGGAAGCAGAAGCAGAGTCCCTGATACGTCAGCAGACTCAGCACCAGTCGGCCGTTGATTTTTTTGTTTTTTTATTTGTTTCGGTTTTTTGAAGAGAGAGAAATGATGTGTTGTGGGATGAGAGTTCCTGGCCGTTGGATTGAAGGGGCAAATGAGATCTGTGTGGATGTGACGCACGTTATTATACTCACGTGAAGAGCGTCGGAGATGTTATGTTATGAAATGAAAGTTTTTTAAAATTTTTGGTGAACATGGGGATGTTGATAAACTTTATAGTCCGTTCACTCAAAATTAAATAAATGAAATGAGACAAAGGGTAATGGTGATGTTTTGAATTTTTTTCACATTCGATACAATTATTACATGGTGATAGATTGGCATAATTGTATCATGTTTATTCACATTATGAATATTATCACGTGTTATTTTCGTGATGGATGTTATCACGTGTTATTCACATAATGAATATACTTAAGAAAATAAAAATTAACATATAAAAACATTTCATCTTCAAACTTATTTTCCACTTCTTAAATGATAATGCATAATGGCATATGCATTGAAGCCAAATTTTTGTAATTTTAGCATACTTATAACTAGTTTTTGGTTGAGCTTAATCGATGGGTCGCTTTACTTATTGGCTAAATAGAGCTAGATGCAAGGTCAGTCAATGAGTCGAATGGTGGGTGGTATCAAGGATATATAGATGAGAGAAGAGATTGGCCAAGAGTTGAGATATGATCATTTTTTTGATTTGGATAATATTTTTAATATTAAAAGAGATTTCAAATTCAAATCTAACGTTGAAGAAAGGAGCAATGTTATATGTATGTTATCGTGGATCTCAAATTGATGAGAGAAATTGCCAACCTTGAAACATTGATCGCCCACCAAAAACTAGGTTTTTATGATTGCCTAATCTTATTCAGAGGCATTTCAAACAAGCTCCCTAGTCCAAATTTGACCTAGGAGGGCCTCATAGGTTTGAAGTGATGGGAGTAGAAGAAGCATGATGGGTTCAACATCTTTGTTCATAGCTATTGGGCTTTACAAAAAGGCTAACTATCAAAATTGGGATGGGTCTTGACTATGAACTAGAATACCCTTCACAAAACAAACTTAAAATATAAGGATTAAATACTTTTTTGGTCATTGAGTTTTACACGAAAATTTAATTTGGTCACTGATAAATTTTTTTAGCCAAATTGATCATTATGTTTCCTATAGTTTACAATTTGTAGACATTCTATTATCTTTCATTAAGTGTAGTTATTATTATTATTATTTTTTTAGTAAACACCTTCATTATTGTTCCTCTAACTCAACAAGTATGGTATATTGACCTATTATGGTTTAACAAATTGGGGGAAATAGTTGAATCGAAAGAATAAGGAAAATAAAAAAGCCAAACCAAATTAAAATGAAATCAACAACTTACGAATATATTTTGGCGCTCTATCCCCTTAATTACATCTCCTTACCATTTGAAGTCACAATGCAGTTCTCACTCAATCGATTTAGGTTTCTATATAGCATATCCAATCCGTGACCTTATACACAATTTAGATTTCAACCTAAGATTTCCCCAATTTGTTAAACCCTAATAGCACAATATGCCCAAACTCATTGAGTTAGAATAAGAAGACTAAACATGCTTCCTAAAAAATAAAAATAAAAATTGCATTTAATGGAAGTTAACGAAAGATAAATGAATGTCTATAAATTGTAAACTTTGGGAAACACAGTAATCAATTTGGCTAAAAAAATTTCTCAGTTACCAAATTGAATTTTTCGTAAAACCCAGTGACAAAAAAGGTATTTAACCCAAATATAAAATATTGTTTTTGTGGGTAAAAAAATCTCAAGTTTTACTACCCACTTCAAGAAAACAATATAAAGTTTTACAAATTTACTGTTTGTATTTATACAATCGATAATCTATATTACTCTAAATTAATTTAATATACGAAAAATGGAGATTCAAACTTGAATACAAGGGGGTGAGCTCATTATCCTATCCAACTGACCTAACCTATGTATGCTTCAGATTTACTTCATGCGAGGCTACCAAGATGATATATTCAATCCGTGAGACATTCATTGCAAAGCCTCCTCCTTACCAACTAAAACTACAACATGCTTTGCACATTCATGAAAGATTTCAAATCAAGCTCAAACATTATAATATACCCACCAACCAAAAAAAATGTATTTAAAAAAAAAGCAGGCGAAAAATCAAACTCAGGTAGGCTTACACTTGTATTCAAAGACTTCTCCAAATCCTTCATCACATATACAAAATAGTTGGCCAACTATGCACTCTAGATCAAACATGTTATTCATTTTTGAATTATTGTCTGGTACGTACAATATAAAAATGGCGGTGCCACTTGCCATTTCTTTTTCTCAGCTAAATATCTAAAACCAGCGATCTAAAATCTCGAGGCAGTTCCAGTTGGACGCTTGTTCTTTATTGTGATGGATGGTCGGGTTTCCTACCAGTCCATTTTGTGGGTGTCGGCGCCCTCCAATCATACTTGTTCATGCGCACAATTGACTTGTCTGACGCTTGGGCTAGTTGAGTGTGATTTGCACTAGAATTACAAAATGTATTTTAGATGCGTTGTTCCATGACAAATGAGCCTTCTTTATGTTGATGTCAGTTGCTTTTTGCATGGTATGATTGATGTTTCATGTCGATTCTAGAATTTAATTTATGATAACATTTTGGTAAGATAAGTGGTTCGTATACGTAGGCAACCAATTTTTTATCGTTGATGATAGTGATGGAGTTATGAATTTTTCAAGAGAGGGACAATATTTAAAGGACTAAAAGTTCAACAACAAAAATTAGACAACCAAATACCATTAGAATTTAAACAATACTACTCCCTTAAATTCATGATGAGTGAAGTCCCTTTGAAGCATTTAGTCGAACACATGGTGAGCACCATCATAAGGACATATTCCAACATCTCCTTTCGGCGAGGGAGGTGCATGACTCTGTTAGTAGTTGATGATATGCAAGTCTCACAAGCATTAACTGTAAAAAGTAAATTATCTCAAGGGCTAATCGTAACACATCATTTATCATATGAGAGAATATGAGTAAATTTCAATTTTCTATTTATCCAAAAAGGAAATTCCAAATTTCCCATTACCAAACAAGATAAAAAAGAAAATCAAATTTGATGAGCATCTTTAAAAAGCATAGAACAAGGGAGTTGTAAAGAAAAAAAATATTATGCTGCTACATCTTCATGGCGTTCGAATTTCTAAGTATAGATTCTTTTAAGACAAAGAAAAATCAAACTTGAATTTTGCAAGTAAGATTCCCGAGGCAATTGCAAAAATTCCTTGTTGTATATGGATTGCTACGTAGGACCGATGGAAAATGAGATGTATGATCGTATCAACCTCTTTAGTCATTAGTAATTGCATAATATTCCTAATAAGAAAAGTAGGGCATGCTCAACTCTTCAAAGAATCTGTAGACAATTTTCCAACATGAGATGCCTCAACATGGCCCAAGTTTATTAACATCATTTTCAGGTAAGTTTTTAATGCTATATGTATCATATCTATTATTACATCAATAGAGATGTTCTCTTGACAAACAATATTTAGTAACGTAAATTAGACTAGATTTACATGATTTTACATGTGCCATTTACCTCACAAAACTATACATGTTTGGTAATCTAACTATTTAACTATGGTAAAAGTTCAAATATGTAACATTTATATATACAACCCGTTACGTGCAAGTTGAAAACTTTGAAATTCATCTCCTGAAAACATATTTAGAAATTTAATTGTAAAATTTTTATTTAGACAAAAGGATTCCAAATCACAAAATTTATAAGATATTATAAAGAAAATTTTCTTCTAGATGTATCCAAATTTCAACAAGGGGTACTTAGTGGGCGGCCATGAAAAAGTCACTAAGATTGACGTGGTCATTATTAATCTTCCATAATCATACTTCTTTAACCGTTCACCAGGTCAATAAAAATGACCAAATTCAAACGCCGCCTCCTTGCGTGGACCAAATTTTTAATACAATCTGACTGTTCCCACGTAACAGTAAATCTATCCAAGGATAAGGTTTCATTTTTTTTAACCAATTTAGAAGGGAGACTGGTAGGTTTCTGCGGAGAGATCAAAGTCAAACCAAGAAGAATGTGGCCTTGGAATAATGGATAGGCATTCACACACACCCCTTACTCACACACACCCCACATGCCCAAGATAAAGGAAACTATCCCCTCTCATTGGCTGTGGTTTGCTTCCAATACACTTCTTCCACCACAACAATCCTCACCAATCAAATTCCCCCTACCATGGCCCACATGATTACGTGGCGGAATCAAAGAATCCACACGTAATTTTTGTGCTCCATCAGTTAGGCCCTCCCAATACCTACTTAAAAAACATTTTCTAGGTAAAGGAACTGTAACTTAGGTGATTAAAAACAATTATCCTTGTTGAACACGTGTGTTCAAATCCTCCCTCTTACTATTGCTTATATCACAAAAAACGTTTTTCGCAAGAAATTTGTATTTCAAATGATTAAGAGAATTTATTTATCAATTCGAAGTCATTTAATTTATCCTTATCCAATATTGCTTGTATCATAAAAGAAAAAAATTTAGAGGAATCGCTAAAGAATCTTCTCTCTAACCTTCTTTCGATTTCTCCATTCTCCTTACGACACGCGCATTTTTTATACTTAAAAAATGGAGATTTTCGACATAAAGGTTGTAACGTAATAAATATCATCGCTTTTAAGTGTAAATCGACACGCCACATGAGGAGAATGGAGAATCTTTCAAAAGAAAAGATTACTAGCATCCCCAAAAATTTATACGAGTACGATTTGTTTTAAAGACACGCCTCCGTCCGCTTCACGTATGAGCAGCAGAGCCAAAAAGAATGCCCCTCACGACCGTTAGGAACACCGTCTCTGTCCGAGGGGGGCCTTGCGCCAACACAATAAGGCTGAGACACGTAGTGGATCAGTGACAGCTGGAGGCACGTTATATTCGGTTGGCCAGAATATACGGATGCCATAAGCATTTTCATAGCACCAAAACTTGGGAACTTCTAACGTTAATATATATATATATATTTTTCCCCTTTAAATGGGAAGGCACAAAGAGAGCGGGAACACGTACAGCTGCTTATTGCTTTCCTCCACTTAAGCGCCCCATTCACTCCTCCTCTCTGCCTGCCTCCTCTTCTTCGTTTTGAGATCTGTGTTCTTCGGTCGTCTCCTTCCTTCCTCTCGAGGCTTCTTCTTCAGGTAGGGTTTCGTAACTCCGATCCTTTACCGGTA
This sequence comes from Prunus padus, assembly GCA_024362665.1. NCBI lineage: Eukaryota > Viridiplantae > Streptophyta > Magnoliopsida > Rosales > Rosaceae > Prunus > Prunus padus. Next base: position 23,419,118 of record JANFAM010000015.1, read on the forward strand.
CGTGCTTGCTTTTACGAGTCCGAGACTGTCGTTTTGTACACGTTATGCTGCATTTTAAGCTGATTTTAGCGTCGTTTTCTGACTTTACTGTGCATTTTAAGCTGATTTTAGCGTCGTTTTTGTTCTGTTTGTGGATCTGCTCTTTTTCTCTTCGCTTTCGCTCCTAAGCGTTTGCTTTTGCTGCGTGCGCTCCATGTTTGCTTTTTAATTGATCTATCTTTATCGCCATTGGAAATGATTGTGTGGAATTTATGCTAGTTTCTGAGATCAATTTTTCTAGATGTTGAGAGCTAGCCTTGTTCTTTGTTATGGCTCTGAGATTGTTCATGTTCTCTGTGTTGTGAATTACTTCCTATTTTCGTAATTTTTTAGTAAAGTAAAGCCATAGTTTGGCAGATCTATACACGGTTTCGCCGGATATTTAGATTGCAGAAGTTTCCATACATTTTCATTTGCTCAGCGTTTACTTTTAAATAAACACTTTGCTGACACGTTACCAGAAACATTTTGACTGTCAACGTGCGAGGATATTATTAAATTAATTTCTTGATTTTTAGCCTCTGGTGCAAAAAGAGCTTTTTACAAAATTTGGAGCTGCTGATATTTGTCGATCTGGTGCAAGAAGCTAATTCGTCTCCTTAATGCCCTTTTGTCATTCGTATCTGATAGCTTAAGTTCTGCAAATAGGGCTTTAGTCTTATGTGATCTTGATATCAAAGCCGGCTTTTGCGAGTACACTTTTTATGTACGATTTTAACATCTGGAACTGAAGAAAGAGCTTTTACAAAATTTTGTTGGCATTTTTTGATTTGGTGTGAGAAACTAATTCTTCTCCTTGCTGTCCTTTTGTCATTTGGATGATTGAATCTGATAGCTTAAGTCCTTCAAAAATGACTTTAGTTTTATTTGATCTTGTATATGAGGGTGTATTTGAGATATCAATGTTCAACTTCATTATGAATTCTGGAAAAATGGAACTGTTTCTGTATGTCCGTGTGTGTATATTGTACAAGGTTAAAGAAAAAGGGAAAGGAAAAAGGTTCAATTTGTTTAAATGTATCTAAAATGTTACTTCATAAGTCTTATCTTATTTGAAGGTCCTCAACATTTTGTGTTTGACTCTTGTTAATCAAAGGATAAAGCTCATATTTAGCGTGACATTCTTTTGTGATATTGATTACTACTCCAGTTGTCTGAGATAGACTTTTATGGCTTGTACATATGCCTTCTTTTGTTGGCCCACTTATTCTAGATTTTAACTTTTGGGACTTGTGTTTAAGGCCTGTTAGACATGCTCCATGAAACATTGTTGAAAAAATCGTATCGAAATCTTTTGCTTGATTAATTAAATAGCTCATAGAGTGTTTCTGTGGTTCTGCTCTTGATGACTTCATGTGGTCTTATATCTTGTAGTTATGGCTCCACCAATTGAGACTGTTCAAAAAGTTGAGCCTCCTCAAAAAGTTATCGACTCCCATCATAGTCATCATCATCATTCCTCACATCCACCTCTTAATGAGAGGATACTTTCTTCCATGACCAGGAGGTCTATAGCTGCACACCCTTGGCATGATCTTGAAATAGGTGAGCAGTAACTTTGGCAGCCATTTTGGTCATGTCAGCTTTCTTGAACTGTTATTTTACCCTATGTGTAACTTTTTTCCTTTTCATTTTAATATAGGACCTGGAGCTCCAAAGATTTTCAACTGTGTAAGTATACTGAACCTTAATAACTATTTGATGCCTTAAGTTTTTATTATAATGATTTTATCATTTGCTATACTTGCTCAAAGTACGCATTTTCCATCTGCTCCAGAAGATAATTTTCTCTATAATATCATAGTTGACAGTATTTTCTCTAACTACTCAGTTTTCATATTCCAATTCAAACAGTTACGACCTTTATAGTACTTATTCAGAAACTATGTATTGTGATATGTTTGGCATCCTACTGATCGTTTTTCTTGTGGAAATGTATCCAGGTTATTGAAATTCCAAAAGGAAGCAAAGTGAAATATGAGCTTGACAAAAAAACTGGGCTCATCAAGGCAAGTATTGCGCCAAGCTAATCTTCCTTCCTCATATTTTTAGTACATAAAGTATGCTTGCTGACAGGTGTTTGTATGTGCAGGTTGACCGCATACTGTACTCATCGGTTGTCTACCCCCACAACTATGGCTTCATCCCCCGAACTCTTTGTGAGGACAATGACCCCTTGGATGTCTTGATTATTATGCAGGTATTTTTATGCTTCTTTCCTTTGGAAATGCCATTTTGGAATTTTATTTTAGCATTCTAACCTGAATATGACATGAACCATTCCCTACGATATAATCAATCATATACATGTAAAAATCATATAAAAAGTTGTGAGATTATTCTGACATATTTGTAAATCCATGCACAGTTGCTGGTGAAATCATGTGTTATATTTGTAAAAACCTTTACACAGCTTCTAAATCCATTTGGTTTATGTTAAAGCTGATGCTTGTATGTGGAAACTCACGCTGATGTATTTTGACTCTGAAAAAACTTACAGGAGCCAGTTGTTCCTGGATGCTTTCTTCGGGCAAAAGCTATTGGCTTGATGCCTATGATCGATCAGGTACATATTCAGACAGAAATGGTTGTTCATTTAAATTTGTCACAGAGTTCTAATTTTCTATGAAATCAGGGTGAGAAAGATGACAAGATAATTGCTGTCTGTGCTGATGATCCCGAATACCGACACTACCAGGACATCAAGGATCTCCCACCACATCGTTTGGCTGAGATCCGGCGCTTCTTTGAGGACTGTATCCTTTTTGAAATTTCAGTTTCTAGAAATCGTAATTTTGTGGGATATACAGGTTCTTTCTCCAAAGCCCTATTAATTTTTTTTCCTTAACCAACCAAAAAAATCAGACAAGAAAAATGAGAACAAAGAAGTTGCAGTTGATGACTTTCTCCCTGCATCTGCTGCCTATGATGCTATCCAGCATTCCATGTAAGTTAATGCTCTCTGAAAATTACCTCTTTGTCTGAAAATTATACTGTCAGTGGTGTTATGAGAATGCAGATGTTAGAAATCAGAATAGCATGGATACAATTCAAAAGTACCGAATCGCCCCTCGACTTTTTCAAGTTTTGATCATTTCTGGTTCTTAAGAAAATTGATTTGAACTGCATTCGGCCTATATTTCATTTCACATCAGCCAAAGTCAAGCATTTTAATACCAGTTCCCATCCTCGACCAAGAGTCGGGGTTAGATGTTTGGGTTTGTCTAGAGAGTCTAAATAGTCTAATAATATTACTTGTCTACAAAGTTAAATGAATGGAGTTCGAACTTAATCTCTCAAACTCTCTTTGTTCTAATGTGATAGGGATCTATATGCGGACTACATAGTGGAGAGCCTCAGGCGGTAGTTGTTTGTGCAAGCAATGAATCTTGGGTGCTATCATCTATCATCTGTAATGAAAATAACTTTATTATTGTGTTGTTTATGCATACATTTTGTTTCGCAATGTATGCATATGCTTATACTACAACTCTAGATGGACTGTCTCCTCTGCTTCATATGACAAGTATTAAAACTTTTATACAGTAATGAATATCGAAAACGACTGCAAAAAGAATTGTAGTTTGGGTTGATATATTGGTTTTGTGTTATTCTTCATTCACCCTGGCAGGGGTTTGAAACATAGTGTACTTGTATGTATTGTGGCTGTTCTTTTCATTTTTTGGAGTAAAAATGTATTATTTACCATATGTCGATGTAATGAAGCAATTCCTGTGGACAGTTTATTTTTTGTAGAATGCTTGAAGGTGGAGTTTGTAACATCAATGTATCGTTTGTTACGGATTTCAAGTTTTACGGTTAATATGATGAAATAATCAGCTTAAAGTAAGCTTAAAACACCAAATGATCATTAACTGGCCACCAGGCTGACCAGCTACATTTCCATCACTATCCACATTAATCATAAGGCAAACTGATCAAATCGTTTATAAATTCGAAAAATCTCTGAGCTAAGATAATGAGTTTCAAAATCTATCCCTCATCGGCCCCTTCAATTTATCGAGAGAATGATCAAAGATGAAGTAAAAGCACGTGAAAGTTACTAAGCTGAGGAAGGTTTCCAAAGCCGCATAACAGCAATCATCAGTCAAAGAAACTAAAGAACTTTTCCTGCCAGCGATTTGCCTCCTAGCCTCTTCATGATCCATAGTGCCGCTGGCAAAAGTTTCCAGCACAACATATCCAAATTGCCAAGTTATACAAATATGTCAACCAAAATAAACCCATCAAACTTTAAAATTAGTACACACTCGTGATATAATATATCACTACGACCATGTCAATACACAAACTCAAACTCATTAATATATGCCTGCAAATCCAACCAACATATATATATATTTTTTTATACAAACAATAATCTAAACTACTTTATATCGATCTAATTTACGGAAAGGAGTTAGTAAAAGGGCACGATTTCACTGCTCTGACCAACTGACTTAATCTACGCAAAAACAAAGAAGGGTTGGGCCTAATTATTAAGTTGCCATTGTGCTTAGAAGCAGTCACAGAGCCCATAGGTTGACAAAGTGATAAACGTCCAGGTCACAACCACGGTGTATTCATCATCTCTACATCCACGTGGCTCCATGTCACCTGCACACCTGGCCGAAAACCCCGAATCCTCAATCATCTAAGCCACCAAAATCAAAATATTCCCAACGCAAAACCTAAAGCAAAGCCATAAACCCTCACCAAGCAACTGTTTTCTCCTTCATATCCCCAAAACCCAAAAACCCTATACTTTATAGGGCGATGTCGTAAAACCCTACATACCAGTCCGAACCCGAACCCGAAACCAAAACGAAACCAAGCGGACCACCATGAGCTCCTTCACCAACACCACCAACTTCGACAACCTCATGCTCCAAACCCTCATGGGCAGGCTCCAAATCCGACCCCCAACGAACAACTCCTTCCTCTCGCAAACCCTCGAAGAACTTCTCTTCGACGCCGCCAATCTCTCTGGCGATGAAGACGATGACGACGAGAACAAGACCCAGCTCGCCAAAGAAGAATCCAAGCTCGAGAAGGACATCATCCGGGTCATTCTCAGCGGCAAGACCGATTCCCTCAAACCCAATTCGGGTCAGGCCGTGACGATTGGGGAGCATCACATTTGTGTCGGGTTTCATGAAGAAACGGATTCGGATTATCGTGTCTGGGAGTGGCATGGGCATATCATGCTCTTCGATGAAGAAAATGGATACACTCCAGAGTATATATATGGGAATTACTTTGAGAGACTGATTGGCAAGGCTCGTACTGGCAGTAGTGGTGTTCGTGTTGAGGAGGAGGCTAAGGAGGAAGAGGAGGACAAAGAGCAGGTGGGAAATTTGGGGCTCAGGGAATTGATTGATGGTGGGGATTCGGGTCAGGGTCGGATTCTTCATCGGAATATCAATGCTGGTTCTTCAAGGTTTATATGAATTACCCTTTTTTTTTCCTTCCATATTTTCGTTTAATGTGCTTGTGTTTTATTGCTTTCGCATTTTTTACTGTTGAAGTGCTCTGGATTTTGAAAGTTGTTGTGAGTTGCGGAAAATGCTATATGCGATGTGATCTTGGAAACTTGTAATCAGTGACTGCTCTGTTCTACTTCAATTGCAATTTTGTGCTCATTAGCCTAAGATTTAATCCAACTTCTCAAATTGAGGTTTGGAGTAATCCTTCACTCAAATATCAGAGTAAAGAGCTTATGCCAACTGTTTTCCCTAAAGATGGCGCATATGGAAGGACACATCTATTTTGTAGTTAGAAATAGTAGTAAGTTGGATTTCTGTTTGTTTTGAAGTTATCATAATTGTACTAACTTAAGTTGAAGGCTCAAAAGAAGATCATGTATTTCACTAGCACTGTGATGAACAGATATGCAGTAGGTTGATGGAATTAGATTATAACCATGGGTGATTTGCTTGCTTAGATTATGAAAAAAGTTGTCCTTTAGGATGTTCAAGATGTTGACATAAAAGCTTATGAAACTTCAAGTATCTGCCTGCTATTACCAGGTAGGCTGAGAAAAAGAAGTATTGGTCAAGTGATTTTTCATATATATAGTCTGTTATCTTGAAATTGACAATATGAAGAACTAGGGACTAATTCTGCTACCACCCGCTCTTACCATCAATTGTTGCCATCTTCGGCAGGCATCACACAAGGACCTAGGGATTATTCTGCTTCTGCTTGCTCTCACCATCAATTTATTCTCATATTTGGTATTCATGTTGATTTAATGACAAGGAGGTTTATAGTCCTCTTGGAATATATGTGTTCTCTGTCTAGATCTAGATCTTGTTTCAAGTTGGTTGCTCCCTCAATATCTTTTTCTTCATCATCTTCTTATCCCCAATGGATTCATGTGGCAAAAAAGAAAATAATTGTAGCAGTTGAGTTGAATTCATCTTTAAGTAAGTTGTGCATATGATCCTTCTGAAGTCTCTTTCTCAAGCCTTCACCAAGCATTATATATTACTTTGAAACCTTGCATGTGGTCTGTTTCCTTGTAATAATCTTCTACACTTACTTGAATCATCATGTTCCACTCGTGTTTGTGGTAAGCTGTGGTTCAAAGCTCCAAACTGCCAGGAATTTGTTTAGGATTTTGGAATCATGTCATTACCTTCATGCAAACTATTTCTTGTCTTACTGTATTTAATCATTCACTGTCTATATGTTCAAACCATGCCGACCTTGCCATTTGCTATGCTTTGCGTGTTTTCCATGATTATCTTTCCTCTTACAGGGTTTAGTGGAGATCAAAGATTTGGTTTGCATAAGAAGTATTAAAGAAGGAGCTGGCAATGATCTTCTCATTTCTTTGTTTACTTGGGGTGGGAGATCACGGCTACTTCAATTTAACATGGTATTTGTATGCTGTTTTCTGTTAGCTTTTGTTTGACTTTCCAATACGTTGGGCAGTACAGAAGAGGAAGAAGTATATGTGTTGTGAGACTTCATTATGTTAAAGTAGTTTTTGATTAGCTTATCAATGGACGAAAATGGTGCATCCATCTTTGATATTACTTTGTTGTAAATTTTAGTTTTGCCTCTGTGGCTTGGCTTGTGGTTAAAGCTAAGGGTCCAATTTTGGGCCATTGGTGATCATTTTCAACGAATGATTTGCAGCCCCCTGTGTGTCTGTGTTAGGCCTTTGGCCCCGTTATGTGCCCAAAAAACAAAGAGGCTCGGCTTCTACTAAAATCGTGCTTTAAAAAAAAACACCAGAACAAAACTACTTTATTAAGCTTCTGCCCTAAAAAAAAAACTACTTTATTAATTTGAATTGTTTCAAGATACTTTATAAACTCTTTAGTTTTTTAATGTTCATTTCTTTAATTTAAAATAATGAAAAATAATACTTTTGAAATAAAAAAATTAACACATTTCTCCCTTCGCTTCATGAGGATACGGTTAAAAGTATGTACAGTTCAATTAACTCTTTTTTCTTCTTCTTATAAAAACAATAAATTAATTTAATTTATGGAATAGAGGGTGCGAACTTCGGTCCAAAGCGTAGGCTCCATGTCCTTACCAACTGACTTAACTCAAGCTTAGGGATGGCAATGGGGCGAATCGAGGATGTGTATGCTATTTTGATCCTCATTCTCGTTAAGATTTTGTTCCTCATCCCTGCCTCCATACAAGTAATATTCAAATTGGGGATTCCCCATCCCCTTCTTCGTCGGGGTATGAATTCCAAGCCTCGCCCCATTACAAAATACCGACAAGAAAATAATTTATGAATGAGAAAAAAAATGTTAGAAACTAAACATACAATACGAAAGTTTTATTTAATACTTAATCCAATATATAATATGTACGAGGAATATAAAATATGGGGATTATAATACCATACCTGTAACAATCCGATCCCAATTTAAGATTTAAATATTAGAATATTAAAGGGAAGGACGATTATACCCCGATTAAATTATTGGATTTAAAAATTTGACTTTAAGTCCGGGAAAGATTTTGGTGGAACGGAGTGCACCGTTGCATCCGGCTCGTCGAAACGAGTCCGTGGACATGCGGAACACCCGATTCCGAGCCCGAACGAACGTTTAAAGGTCTAAAAACAGTGGGGGCATTTTAGTAATTTCATAAAAAGGATAAAAATTAAAAACACGCTGGCCAATCGGCCAGCGCGTGTTCCGCGTTACCCCCAACCCTCTCTCCCTTCTTCCCCGATCGGTCTCCACCCCCAACTCGAACCAGTCGACGCCGGCTTCAGTTCCGGCCACGCCGACCTCTCAGACCTCCACCGAAGCATCCCCTCACCTCCCTCAACTCATCCCTGCCATCGGTTTCGCCAGAAACCGCCTCAAACCACCGCTGCGAACTCGAAACCCAACCGGAGCAACTCACCTTCGTCCGGCGTCGTCAGGCCTCCAAAACCTTCGATTTCGGTACTCAAGCTTCGGCGGATTTGCAGGAAGGCCCTTCTAAGGGTCAGGCAAGCTCGGATCAACAGTGAGTGGACTCTTGTTTTCAAAAATGAATTCTTTTCATTAATGAAGTTTTATCAAATGCTCTTGAATATATTATGATGATTTATATGTTTTGAGTACGAAATTAACTTAATTGCTTTATTTGAATTATTTGCTATGAACCTTGTTCCAAGCCTATTATTGAAACTTTAGTATGAATTGCATGACTATGAGTTTGGATATTTAAAGGCTCAAGGTTAAGCTTATAATTTAATTTTGTGATTATGAGAAGTTTTTAAAACAACTCTAGGTACCCAAGTATGTAACTGTTGCCTTCGGATAATTAAGGTTGCCTTCGGATTAATTATGAAATTGGTGATTACCCGGTCTACGGACCTATTGCTGCCTTCGGTTTAAGTCTGCGCGCATGACTCACGCCCACGAGTCTCGGGGACGCCCGGACCGGAGCGAGGACGCGGCTCGGGTAAACTTTGTGTTTTCCGAGTCTAGCGAGGACGCGGCTCGGGTAAACTTTGTGTTTTCCGAGTCTAACGAGGACGCGGCTCGGTTGACTCTGTGTCTCCGAGTCTAGCGAGGAAATGGAATTGATGGAATGTAAAAGGGTATACCTAGGTGGATTTTAAGAAAGTTGATTTAAGAATATTTCTCGTTATGAATAAGAATTTCTGTTTTGATGAACTTTATAAATATGTTTATATATGCTCACCTTGTTTTATTGTTCATTTATGGAATTACTTTCTAATGTTTTAACAGTGGGGCTATTATGATGTTTTTCAATTTTCTAAACTTTCTTTTTGGTCCACTCACTTTTTCAATGGTTTTACGCCCCCAGGCTGTAGATTGTAGCTGAGCACCACCACCGGCCCGTCATCACCACCACCGCACTCCTACGGCCTTGTGTAGGATCCACGACCCGAAGAACTTTGTAAATTAAGTCTTTTTAGTAGCTCTAAACTTGCCCAACTGTTTATGAGGCCCGAGGCCGTACATTTTAATTTCGGTTGGTGTGTGAACTTTAACTTGTGCTTGTTGAAGTTTGTGGAGATAAAAATTGTGCTCTTGCAGGTGTAATTAATTTAGGAATTGAGCCATTTACAGGGGAGACTCTGCCGAATTTTCGGCAGAAGTCGAACCTTAAAACTCTGTTTTCTCAATTTCCTTAATTAAATGGCAAAATGGTCAAGTGTGTCCGACACCCGACAGATGTCGGACACGAACAGGGCTTTACCAGGATTCCAAAACGGAATTAGGGTCGGGTCTTGTCAATACCCGCCATGTCCCAAACACCATATCCGAAAATTTCCCTAAATCCGTCCTCATACCCGATTTATATTCTTTATGCTCTCATTAAGGTTGATGTCTTGCAAAGACAGTAACCTGTTGTGGGAAAATTGCCACCACATTTTTTTAAATTTATTTTAAACCCAATTATAGTTTTGAAAAATAATAGTTTCAGATTTTAAAAAAATTAATTAATTCATAAAACAGCAAAGAAAATATTAATTGGCATTTTGTTACCAAAATGGGTCCAGTCACCCTTAAGAAGTCCGTACTATTACTATATCTATTTATTAATTGTTGCGAAATAAAATCTAAAATCCTACGGTAGGGAGAGTAGCCAAGTCAATTTCTCTTCAAGCAATCGTACGGTCCATATTTGAGACGGAAGCCAAATCAACTTCGTAATCCGTATAAGACTACGACTGACTCAAAAGCATCCGACTGCCATCCCACATTCCAAATCAATCCAACGGAGATCAAAACACCCACGTCACCGATCCTCGTGAAATCCTAAAACCCAATCAGAACCAACCTCACCACACTATATAAACACTCGCGCACTCTCCTCTCCATCCACCAAAATCCCTGGATTCACTCTGTGTGTAGAAGATCGTTCTCCTTCTCATTCGTCAGTTCGTTCGTATCGGATCAGAAGCAACAAAAAATCGGCGAAATGGCGCCAACGAAGGCCGAGAAAAGACCAGTCGCAGAGAAAGCCCCGGCGGAGAAGAAGCCGAAGGCCGAGAAGATCCCCAAGGAAGGCGGCGTCGAGAAGAAGAAGAAGAAGGTGAAGAAGAGCACCGAGACGTACAAGATCTACATCTTCAAGGTCCTGAAGCAAGTGCACCCCGATATCGGGATCTCGAGCAAGGCCATGGGGATCATGAACAGCTTCATCAACGACATATTCGAGAAGCTCGCGCAGGAGGCCTCGCGATTGGCTCGCTACAACAAGAAGCCCACCATTACGTCGCGGGAGATCCAGACAGCGGTCAGGCTGGTCCTGCCCGGTGAGCTCGCCAAACACGCCGTTTCCGAGGGCACCAAGGCCGTCACCAAGTTTACCAGTTGTTAATTTTTTTTTTCTCTTAAATATTTATATTTGTTATTATAAATATTTTGTTGATCCAGGTTTCTGGATATGGTGTTAGGGCAAATTGGATATATTAATGAAATTGGATCCTTCATTTTAATAAGATGTGCGGAGAGGTTTTATACGGTGCATGTTTTATTTTGTGGTATTGGTTTCATCTGATTCTGGTATGAATTTTGGTAATTTTGTTAAGACCAATGAAAATAAGGAGGAAGAGGAGGGTAAAGAAGATCAGTTGAATTGCTGCAAATCAACCTTTTTTGGTAAATATCACAAGCTATCCCCACACATGAAGGGTGAGATTAATCCATGCTCTTTATGTGTGAGAAAGGTCTCTATTTAGGCCAAGTGATATGTTGTTTGTATTAAAAAAAATCGAGAGCATTACAATTTTTTTTACATAAGTGATTCATTGATTAAAATAGTTGCAAATAGTCATAAAATCTTTGAACAAGACATCTCGAATGATATCGGAAAGGGACTCGAAGCATGAACATGTATCCATTAATGAAAGATCACAAGGAATGAACAATCTCAAAAGTTGAATAAAATTTTGAGTTTAATTAATTAAAAACGATTTGGTAGCAATATTTGCGTCTTTTTATGAGAAAAAGTAAAAACAAAAAAAAGGCCAATATTTTGTTAAAATAAAAGCGCTAGAAGGAGGGCTCGAACCTCCGACCTTGTGGTTAACAGCCACACGCTCTAGCCAACTGAGCTATTCCAGCTTTTGATTATTTTTCTATGATATTTCACTTATAAACGCTTATCCGTAACCGTAAGCATTCAAATGCAGCACTAAATTTATCATCAAGGATTTCAAGTTCAGTCACAATTTTGGCCCAAGTTTAACTGTCCTGGTAAACAGGACTGTTTCGTGTTTTTACAATACAACAAATTGTCATCCACCTTGATTTAGAATCTTTATTGAAACACCCAAGCATCATGAAGCAGATGCTCTCCAAATAGTAAAGTGCAAACACACACAAGCAAATTATCTCCAATTGCAGCATTGCAACAAGTGAAATCTAGAAGAAGGGGCTAATTTCATTTCATTTCATCAGAAACATGGATGTTCTACAATTGGAAACACAGAATACAATGGACTGAAATCCTAGGGGGATAATGACACATGAACCATCCTACTAACCAAGTACACACATGATGACTTCCATACAGAGATGCATTAATTTACTACCCACAGACACTACTAGTTAAGACAAGTTAAGCCTTCTTGGGGGACTTGGTGGCGGTGCCCTTGGCCGGAGACTTGGGCTCCTTCTTCGCAACCCTCTCTGGCTTCTTTGGCAGAAGCACAGGGTTGATGTTGGGAAGCACACCTCCATGGGCAATTGTCACACCAGCAAGGAGCTTTCCGAGTTCTTCATCGTTCCTCACGGCCAATAGCACATGCCTCGGAATAATGCGGTTCTTCTTGTTGTCTCTTGCAGCATTTCCAGCCAGTTCCAAAACCTAACCAAATCACTCCCATCACGGTTAACACTAACTCATAGCAACTCATAGAACATGGTTCATGCCATATACACCATATGCTTGAACCCCATTTGGCCACTGAGAACAATGTAGGCAAATTACAACAAAATAAAACAGAACCCCATAGAACAAATAAACTCACTTGTTTATCAAATATTAAATCTTTGATTTTCAAATTGAGGGAATCAATTGAAACCCATGATCAAAGTATCACCTATCAAACTCAGAACCCAATTAAGTAGCTGACCTATATCACAATAATTATGACCTCAAGGGCCTGTTTGCATGCGAAATTGAAAAGCCTAACTCAGATGTTTCAGTGAAGGTAAGCTAAGCTGACTCTTGATTTGCTCTACAATTCGAAAAGCCACGACTTTCCATTTCCTTTTTTCCATCAGTTTCTTACCCACCAAACAGATCCCAACTGATAATCAAAATCAAAAACCCTAAGAACCTTAAGCAACATATCAGCTCAATCAGAGAGAGAGACAGAGGAAGCTAAGGTTACCTCAGCAGCAAGGTACTCGAGCACAGCAGCCAGGTAAACAGGAGCTCCGGTTCCGATTCGCTTAGAGTATCGGCCATTTTTCAAATACCGGCCGATACGTCCAACCGGGAACTGCAGACCGGCTTTCACGGACCGGGATACCGGTTTTTTTTTGGGACCGCCTGTCCTCCTTCCTCCAGCACCTTTCTTGAACTTTACCCCGGTGTCCATCACTCTGCCTCGGAACTTCTGAACTGAATTTCCCGAGAAACAAACTGAAACAATAAAAATGTAAAAGTCAAATTTTAGGAAATGGAGCTTGAGTAAAAGGGAGATATATACAGGCTAACTAAGGTTAGAAGACCAAGAATGGTTTGGAATCCGGGGACGGTGGCCGTTGGATTGGCTCCGATCGACGGTTGTGGAAATCTGAGTTGGCAATCCGAGAGTGTGGAGTGGACCAAAGGGGTGTTGGTTGAACAGTGGAGTGCAATAGTGACAACAACCCAGGTGTAGGTCCCATGGGGGTTGTTCTTTCTCTTTAGATAAGTTCCAATTTGGGCTACTGTTCATGGTGAGTGAGTATTTATTGATATTATATTATAAGAGTAATGCTATTCTTACCGTATTTAGAAAGATCTCCAATGTACTCTTCAACCACTTCTTTGACGCTTCAAATAGGTGAGCCACATCGTAAAAATTCCTCCAACAGTCTCTTCAACCTCGCTCATCAAAAGTGTCAATAAATCATAAAAGAAAAGAAAATGTTAAATTAGTTTTAATTAATGTTGTTGTTCACTTCATTTATCACATAAAGTGATATAAAAATGTGATAAGATTATCAATAAATATAAGGTATGTTGATGTAGGTGCTCTCACTGAACCTCCATTATAAATCCGTGAATTAACAACATTAATAATTATGACAAAACTATATATATATTTTTAGGACATTTTCTATTGAGATGGGTGATATTATACAAAATTGACACACATTGCACGAATGATATAACTCAAACCCATGACTTTTCATGGGGAAGCAATTATTCCAAACCAGTGGCGATGATGTGCACAGGGCAAGTTGGGTGCCCACCCAACCCAATTTTTGTTTATATTAAAAAACCTATGTATGTTAATATAAGCTCAGCCCAAAATTAAAACAATTAAAATCAAACCCTACACACATGTTGCCCATTCAGGTGGTCTTATATCTTCTCTCTCCTCTTTTGGCTATGCAACATCTTGTTTCTTTCTCTTAGCTACCTGACAGCAGCAACTTCTCTCTCCCTCTATTGACTACATCTTTTGTTATCTTAGATGGACAACTTGGCAACAACATCTTCTCCTCCCTTTTCTATATATCTTTAATTATAGTTTTAATTTAAAATTGAGTATTCTAAGGTTTAATTAAGGATGAATTATAATTTTGGAATTTTGTTGAAATTAATTAGAGCTTTGATTTTAGGAATACCATATTATTGAGATTCTATTATGAGAATTTGGTTGATTTTTATTAGTATGTTTGATTAAAATTATTTATATATATTATCCATAGGCTATCTTTTATTATATCGGAATCCCAAGATAACAAAGAATTTGTTGTCTTTTTTTAAGAAAAAGAATGATGGATCATCATCTAGTACATTGTCTTCTAGCACTTCTTTATCTATACTCCAATATGTGATGAGAAAAATCTTCTTGAGTCTCCCATTGTCGAGCGTCAAGTTGAAAGAGTCGAATATAAAAGAGTCGATGATGATCATGATTTTAATATCAACTATCTTGAGCGTGATCCTGTATTATGTTGTCTAATATGTTAATATTCGGTGAATAAACAAGATAACGTGCGAATAGCATATATTATTTTAGAACCATGCCAATTCGAGTTAAACGATTATACAAGTCACTTAGATGGGCGGAATTTTCCTTGATTTAATAAAAAGTGGTTTGGCTTGAGTATTCAATTGCTAAGAATAAGGTATTTAGTTTTTCTTGTTTTCGTACTATCAAATTTAGTATGTAAATTTTACCTATCTAACTTTTGAATCCTGAAATCGCAAGTCAAAATCACCATTATGACAAAACCATTCTTAATTGTACCACTAATGCCTTTTTAATAAAATAAACCGTGTCTTTTACTTGAGTAATCCAATGGTAGAAAACTTGGTTTTGCCTCAAATTATTAAAAGCAAAAAAATAAAAAGGGCCTTTTGGTGCAAAGTGCAAACAGCCGGACACCTCCCCATCAAAATCTGAAGAAAAAAAGAAAAGTTCGTTGACCCGGCGCAACCCAACTAAAAATCTCCCGCGACAGCCTGGGTTGCCAACCGAGATGAACACGTGTACGTCTCCGATTTGATTTGAGAACCGCCAGACTCAGCCGTGGACCCATTGACCCAAATATTCCGTCTCATTCTCCTTCACATAAAACAAACAAAGGAAAACACCAACACCTTCTTCAATCCCATATCCTCTCTGATCCTTCTCTCTCCGATCTCTGAAACCCTTGACTCTTACCCAACATCCCATTTGGCAATTTATTCATCCTTCACCATGCTCTGACCCTAAAACCCCTGATTTCTAGACGACCCAGAATCCTGTTTTCTCATATTTCACAAGTCTGGTTCACGATCTGGGTGGTTTTGTGCAACGCGCGGGCTTAGGTGTTTCGAAGAGCATACGATAATGCCTTCGGTGCCCATTCAACTCCTGCTACGACCCTTGGTCCCTAACTTGGCTTCCTTCCACAGCGGCTCTTGCTCTCATCGTCTGAAACGTATGGAAAAAAGCGATCGGCGTGGTAATCTTAGTTAACATTAGGTTTTAATATCACTTTGGGTTGTTCTTTTTGTGGTTCTTGCTCAGCTTCCCAGACTCTCTGTTTGTTGGGTTTTTGGTGTTCTTCTCGTTTTGTGGTCTGCAAGAGGTTAGATAATTTTGTCAAGAAATCTGAGGTTTAGGGATCGGAGGATCTGTAAGGCTTACAAAGTTTGGTATTGGTTTATAAGTTCTTGGTCTGAAGGTTATTCTAGCTCTCAACTTTATACGAGGTAATTAAATTTCACGACTTTATGTTCATTTTAGTTCAAATCGTTTATATTGGCAGCTGGATATCCTGGATTAGATTGAATATGTAGTTCTTTTCTACTTGACTATGTGTTTGGGTAACTGGGTTGATTTAATTTCTGGAGTTGTACTTAACGTTCATTAACATGTGGGTTTTGGCACTATGTAGAATCTGGTATTGTAGATGGACATAAGCTCTCCGTGTGGTAAGTCGGTGTTGAAAAATGTAGACAGCTTCCCAGGTTTGCAGCCCTCTGCGAACCAAGCACAAAGTCCTAATAGTTCGTTTTCAGATCGTTTGGTAAGTGACCTTGTAAATGCTGTTGACGAGTCCTTGAATATCAAAGATGTTGGAGAAGAGTCCTTGAATATCAAAGATTTTGTTGAAGAGTCGTTGAATCTCAAAGATGTTGGGAAAGAGTACGTTGGTATCAAAGATGCTGGAGAAGTGGAACATGCTTCTTCTAATGAGGAAATTATTAGCGGTGTGGAGAAAAGAGACGCATGCGAAGGTCTTAAAGCACAACAGGGAAAAATCACTCAGAAGTGCTTGAATAAGTGTGCAACCATGCCTAATGCTAATGGGGTGCTGCCTCGTAATGCCTCCTCAGATATGGCAGAGGAGGAACCCGAAACAGCCATGCAGACGCCATTTGTGGAGGAACATCTCCACCAAGCTTACTCCCGCTCAGTGTCTTTGCCTGTAAGTTATCTGTGCTTATTGCGAGTGTATTGGCCCTAGAGTTGTATACCCCTTCGTATTTGGCTAATACTATGTTTTCACTCTTGGATTTTCGCATTAGTCATTGCTACTTTTGATGCCCATGAAGCATTGGTTTCCCATTAGTCATCACTATCCTGTCTCCATTTTGTCGGTAGTCTCTGCCTAGCTCGTGCAAGGTGCTGGAGCTACTTTATTTATGTGCATCTCCTCTGTCAAGTTATCCAGAAAAGTTATAAAAAGAATGCTTCTTTGATTAAACTGCCAGTCTTAAAGAAATATGTGTATATATAGTTAGTGTAATTATATTTATGTTTAAAACAATTTTGACTTAATATCATGCTGTCTTCTAGTTTTGGATGGATTGAACTGGCTACTTGAAAAGAAATGTTGTGATGGTCTACTTGAGCTTGCTTCCTCAGGTCATCTGCTCATAGGTTTTATTGTACTTGTGCAGGCTCCTTCGAAGCTACTTTCTGCAATGAAAGGCAGCCGGGAGAAAGAGGGGTTATCATCAGGGAAACTTACTGTCACTTGGGCCCCTGATGTGTATGATCCGCCTACTACATTGATGTCGCACACGGTTACAGGCAAGAAACAGCAGAAGTCAAAGAACAAGAAAAATTGGAAGAGAGATGGAAAGAAGGGGCAAAAGGGCAGCTCTTCTCGAGGAAAAGAGAAGAAGCAATATCGCAAAGGTGGGGCTTCTGAGAGGTCTCACAGATATCTGGATTCCCGTGAAACATTGGTTGACACAAACAATGATTTTGGTGACCGTGTGGTTGGTAGCCCAGACCAACATTCTTATTGTGGGAGCTCCTTCATGAAAAATTCGCTCACAAGCATGCATTACCCAGTTGCAGAAGCCCTGTGAGCAACATATTTTGTTGCGAGTATCACATCCTACGCTGTGTACATAAATAATTATCACTCACTGGGGTGGGTGTTTGAGAAAACTTGGAACAATATGCTACTCTGTTTGTGTCTGTCGTTGAGCCAGTGTGGTGATCCCTTTATATATAATGTGTGGTTTTCTTATGTTCCTTTTGCAGCAGCATTTTGTAATTGTATTTGGTATAATGGGTTGGCCTGACTTGTTAATTTCCCGTTTCGATAAATTTATGGGATTCTTTGTTCTGTATGGATATGGCACTTTTGTGTGTGCATCAAGGCGCATTTGCGTACATGCTATTCCAAAAAGGTTTACGAATACATACAGATTTTTAAACCTGTATCTATAAGGCAATAGCTAACAACCGTAATTTTTTGTGGCAGAACAACCCTAATTTTAGGTGGAAGAACATTGATTTTAAGCACGTTGGAAATATAGGTGCATAAAATAGCTAGTTGGGGTTTCAATATTGAGGGAAATTAATCAAGTGCTCGTGAAACCTGGAACAGTGTCTTGACATTACATTGTTTAACGGACAAGGCATAATGGTTTTGGACCTTCTGGTGTTACATTAACCTCAAGAAAATGCTCAAGTAAAAAGAATTGAAGACTTGACTGAAAAATATCTCATTTGAAATTCCAGTCGGGAGTTACACAATGACGAGTACTTTATGTTGTGTACTCGGCATTAATTTTAACATAATCATAACTTAAATCACAGCCCCATGCTTGACCTCGTCCTGGACCATCACCTGTTCAGAAGTAAAGGCCATATCAAACACAATGGAAACGAAAGATGTACCAAGAAACTTAAGTTTGCAGGCTTAGTAGTACTCAGGCAGATGGAAGTAATTAGTTATGATTGTGGTTACAGTTGAATATCCGACTTGCATAATGCTCCACTTGGTTCAGAAACTTACCCACAGATACATTGATTACAACCGTGCCATGGATCTCACCAGCCTTCTTGAGGTAGTCACTGGCTGCACCCCTGAAACGAGATCCAGCTAGTCAAACTACTAGGTTTAGAATAGATCTTCTCCGCAGAGAGGAAAAGATGACACGCTGAAAGGGAAAATGTGCTTGACACAAAGAAAACCTTAGATTACCTGTCAAATAATTGTGGTTCTCCACCATCCATGAGCAGAATATCCCCTAGCAATACTCGGAGCTTGGTTTGGTCAAAAGATATTCCTGCATAGCCTGCAGCAGCAGCGATGCGTCCCCAGTTTGAATCTCTGCCATATACTGCAGCCTGAGTGGCATTTGGGAAATAATTTAGTATTTGGTATATTGAAGCATCAAAAAGGTAGGCAGGGTTGGGATATCATGCCTTTACTAGTGAAGAAGATGCCACCGACCGTGCTATTTTTGCTGCTTCAGGCTCACTGTCTGCACCAGTCACCGTTATCTGCACATCTAGTCAGGATTAGCAAGGCATTTTTGAAGTCATACATGAAAGACCATAAGTTCATCATCCTCAACAAATCAAAGTCCAAATAATTTGCATAGTCTAGTACTTAGATGCCCAGATCCTACATTGAGCATTTTACAACATATCGTTATATTTGTGTGATTAAAGACATGAAAAGAAACAAAGATTAAGGGACCATAAAATCGAGTTGCAAGCTTCAAATTTATACTTTACATACTTTCGGCATCATTACTGATCTTAAATAAGAATGCAGACCTCAATTAGGCATGTTGCTCCTTCTCCATCCCAAGCTATGGATTTGGCAAGACCTTGCATTACCTGCAAAATGAATACGGTAAAATATGAATCCCAGAAGCTGGTTTTAGACTGCATAAAACAAATCAAATGGAAAAGTCAACTTATTCTTTCATTAGTTTCCAGTGAAGTCAGAATTTTGGAGCTCACTGTAAAAGATTTTGAGATAACAGAGGAATGCAAAACTTAAATGAAGTGGAACTAACCACATCAAGGCCTGCTTGAAGTTGTACTGCTTCATTACTGTTGTAGGAAGATATCTTGGTTGATCCAGATAACCCACTAGCTAACGCAATGACAGTATCATTGGTACTCGTATCTCCATCTACCTGCAGAAAACCCACACATGTGGTGGGTTATCATACTACAAAATAAAAATGCAACAAGGTAGGTTGATTACACCACGTGAGGTGTAGCCCCACTAAGTTATGGTGTTCGATAATTGGAAGAAAAAAAATGTACATACTGTTATTTGGTTGAAGCTTCGGTTGACAGCAACTTGAACCATTTTTCTCCAAACATCACTGCTAACCATTGCATCAGTTGTTATTACCTGTCCATGTAATCATATTAGTTAATAACTAGTCAAACATCAAGAGAGAAACACTAGAAGACATACTCCAAGCATGGTAGCCATATTGGGGTGGATCATCCCGGAACCTTTTGCCATTCCCCCAATTCTTATATCTGTCCCTCCAACCTGAAAAATTCACCAGTTTTTTTTTAAGGACCAGCCTGGTTTCTATTTTACTGCCTACAGGTTTCAAAAATAAAAACATGATATTGCCAAAGTTTTGTACAGCTAATCAGCAATTAACATAATCCAAAAGTAGCAGATATTGCATTCACTACAGATATAAATACAGGAAACAAGATCTTGCACACCTGAGACTGAACTGCCACACTCTTGCTAACGAGGTCGGTTGTTGTGATTGCCACTGCTGCAGCATCTGCCCTGCAGACCAAGCCAAAATGACTTCTCAGGGAGATGATTTAAAAAATTTAAGCCCCAAGGTTTCACAGAAAAAGAAAAACACGAACTGAAATTTGATGCTGAAAATAAACACAACCAGGTATATATGAAATTATGTCAGTTATCTAAGTTAAGTTCAAAACCATTAACATTTACCCCTCAGTTGATGCTGATAGTGAATTAACCAGTTTTGGAAGAGATTTTAGAAGTGCTTCCTGCATATGAAAATTAAAAAATGAATCGTTTGTACAACATTTAGAACAGGTCATGTTATAAATCTTCCTAAAAATTATCATGCAACATTTATCAGCTGATCTGTTAATATTTCAAGAAATCCTGTGCAAATCAGTATGATTAGAATTTTAGCATAACATGGAAACAGGAATATGATGGTTATATAGTACCTTTTTTATCCTTTGGCCAATCACACCAGTGGATTCAATCAGCACTTCCTCAGGCTTCATTTGAAGTAGCTGCAGTACAAAGTTTCATACTTACAAGGGATAACAAATCCAGCCAATGAAAGAGAATCTATCAGATTAGGGTGTTTGCCACCCTTAATGCCACATACCTTAGCAAGGCTGCTGACGGACTCTATTACATCTTGGTAACCTGCATCACCCTGAGAAGAATGGGAAATTTATTAGCATGAAAGACTAACTGTAACAGCATACTCAAGAGTATTCAACAGGACAACTGACAATATGCATCAGTAAACGCCCTACCGTGGCTGCATTGGCTTGACCAGCGTTTATCAAAACTGCCCGTGCCTAACAAGTTGTAAACACTTTTCATTAGCAGATCAAAATGACAAAATTAAAACATGAAAAGTAATATAAAACCCAACACAAACATATAGAGCACTACATTTACAATAAGCACAACATCATTGTCTAATAAATAAAAGAAGCATTTTCCATCTCACCGTTTTTGAAGTGTTTAATACTGTTTTGCAGTATAACACTGGTGCAGCTGCTACCACATTCGTGGTAAATGCCCCTGTGAGTAAACCAACATAGAAATAGCATAAATTTTATAAAAAATGTACAAAATTAATTTGCTCAAAATACCATTACTAAGAAGCATAAACCAAACACAAGCAACTCACCAGCAGAAGTGGCATCGACATCACAAGTGACAAGTGCGAGATCAGGTTTGTCACCTTTGGAGCGAAGACCGCCGAACAAACCTGCAGCTTTGAATCCTTCTGCAGCTGTAACTCCGCCGGGAATCTACAGACTCGATCACAGTCAGTCTCGATAAAGTTCAAAAATTTATCAAACAAGAAAACATAATTGCAGGGAACGGCGTCGTAGAAAAGGTCACCTGCTTCCAAGGCCCTTGAGGAAGGAAAATGGGAGCTGGTGGAATGTGATTGGAGACTTCACTTGCAGTCATAGAAATAGCCGGAACTTTGAAGTCCCTCCGAGACGAACCGAAACGAGGAATGGCGGGGAATTTGATGGAGACGTACTGAGGAACGCATACATACATCTCTGCAACACAACTGGAAGCTACTGCCTTCTGGAGTTGGATTTGAAAATAGCGGTTTTAGGATTTTATGGTTGAAGTGAAGGGGTTTTACGATCGAAACGTATTTATTTTGTTCCGGCGGCCGAAACGTTTCGAATAGTATAGTGCGTGAGAATTAAGAACTCGAATCGAATCTCCTCTCACTCCCAGACAATTGGGTACACGGACAAAGTCTAGGGTGTAGCTGGACAGGACTGTCTTACGCCCCGCCAAGAAAAAAGAAAAGAAAAGAAAAGCGTATGTTATAATTTGTCACTGAATGTGTTGAAGAGTGAATTGGAATACCTTGGTTGGTAGTTTAAAGTATTTCTTAATGATAAAAGTCTTTCATATTTCAGTTACCAAGTTATAACATACGCTTTTCTTTTAGTTAATTAAGCAAGCAATCTAAGTCTTTCATATTTCTCAATACAAATAACACAAGAGAGTATAACAGTATTTCAACTGCCCTTGCTTTCATCACAATGAGATCAACCCAAGGAACTTATGCAGTCATCCACACCATCCAATGGTCTTGTTAGTTCTGAAACCAGTTTCAGAAGGATCTGGCTGTGCTTGAGGTGGAGGCCTAGGCTCCCTAGGTTTCGCAGGGTCAACGAAAATAACCCACCCATCCAAGAACTTGGCATTCATTCCCTGTCTGGCTTGCTCGGCTTCTTCAATGGATGTGTATGTGATGAAACCAAACCCCTTTGATCTTCCCGACGCCCCATCGATAATCACTTTCGCTGCAGGATCATCAGCGCAATACGTTAACATTAAAGCAAGCAATCTAAGAAAGGATGTCAGGAGCAAATAAACAAGTTGCCTCACACTTTACCATCTACAATCTGCCCAAATGGAGAAAATGCCTCTTGAAGCTTTTCATCTGTTGTTAATCTGGAAAGACCTGCTCATTGCATATGGATGAAATAATAGTGATGAATCAACATCCTCTGTATTCGTATTCGTATATAATACAAATGGTTACGTAGTAGCTACTATCTATACATCTGTTTAGCAAACAGATGGGGCAATAAAGACTTGAACAGATTTGCAGCCATATTGGTTAGTGTTTTTTCATTTTTGATAAATCAGTCAAAATATTGGAACCTATGAGTTTGCAGCTTTGTAATCAAACCCAAAACAAGAATCAAACAACAAAAATAAACACAGATTGAAGCACAAGAATACGCAATGGAAAAGGCCTAATAGTTCATAAACCACACACACAATCTACACGAAAGGAGCACCCAATTATTTAAGTTCGCATTATCTGGGTAGAGATCATAAACTAATTTCACAAAGAAGAGGAAAACCCATAGCCAAATCTCGAAGAAAAAAAAGGGATCGAACCTTTAACACAACAAGCCAATTTGAAAGATGTGTTCAAAACAACATCAAAATGAAAACTTGCTTGGCGAGCAAACATAAAAGAACAGAAAGAAATTAAGAGAGTGATAGGTTTGATTTGAAATTTACCGCTGATGAATAGCTTGGGGGAAGTGAGAGTTGAATTGTGACGAATGGCGACGAATTGGGATTGAAGAGCAGAGGAAGATCCGCCAAGAACGCGTCGGAAGCTAGAGATGAACGCCATTTGATATGATCCGACTTCAATGGACGGAGAGATTACAGGGGTTTGGGGTTCAGGGTTTAACGAGTAAAGAGAAATATCAGGTTTGGTTTTGGTTCGGGCCTGGCAGCTGATAAATCACAACTCAGAAGCTTCTCGTACTTTGTGCGACCAAAAGGCCGGACCAGACATATAGCCCAATTGGGATTTAGTCGAACTCCAACTACATTAAAAAAACTTCCTGTTCTGTTTTCTTTTTCTTTTTGCTCTTTTTTTGTTCACGAAATACTTGTATTTGGTTTAGTAATTTTCCATTGGATATTTTACTTTGGTTAGTGATTCGCCGAGCTTGGAGTACAAAACTTCAGGGAAGAAAAGGGTCCAAAAACTTCAATTCTCCAGGACCTCCACAATCAAACTAGAAGTTAGTCCATGGCAATTTGCAGCCAACATCGGGTTTAATTTTGTTTTGTTACATTATAATATCGGATTCGGGAAGCTGAAAAATAAACCAACAAACAAGAGAACAAAGCATATCCAATACTGTGTTAAACTGTTCAGAGAAAAATATTGGCTTATTATTTAGGGTTTCTGCGTGGAAGATAATACAATGGTGTAAGTTGACTGTTTAAAACAAAAACAACATTCTCGTGATATAAAAACTAAGCAAAAGTTTCACGCATGCATGAAAAAAGGTCAGCATGCACTACTTTTTTTTCTTTTTTTTCTTTTTACATACATTCTTCTTTCTCCTCTCTTTCCCTACTCTAATTCCAGGTTTCCAACAACAAACAAATCTCAACAGAAGCTTATTGGAGAGGCGAATCACTAACCGGAAAAAAAAAAAAAAATTGCAGCAATTTTACAGGAGTGGTAAATCGCTACAGTGAAAAAAAAACATATAGATAATAAAACAATATGTTTCTACACCTAACTTCTCTGAGTGAAAACTATCGGAAAATCGACGAGCGGTCAATCCATCAACTTCACCACCTTTTCCAGCATTGACGTCCCCCTGAAAATTGTCAGCTGGACTTCCTTCAAGTATTTTGATAACTGGCAAATAAGATAACATTTTCAACTGTTAGTGAATGTGAAACAAGTATAGCCAAATTACAATACCAAGTTAAAAAATGTATTCTCTGTAACTGTATTCTATTGAAAAATAACTATTGCAATTCAAGTTTAGACTGATTCAATCAACAAAACATTCTGAGGGCATTTCGTGCAAACTCGTTCTGTGATTCACTTACTTGCTCGTCTCTCATCTTTCTAAAGCCTAATTTCTTCGTCCAGATTGACTCGGCTTCCTCAGCCGCAGGGAGAACCAGCTTTTCCACTTTCAGGGAAATAAGTAACCTCTCTATACATGAAAATAATGCTTGGAAATAACCCTAGAAAACAAATTTAAAAAAATGAGGTTCAACTTTAACAAAGCCTGACATTCTCATAGAAATGGGAAAACAACAAAGTATTATCAGATAGACGAGCAAATTTTAAATCCCAAATACATACTTTTCCTTGATGTTCTCTACTTGTAGCGACAATAGGAAGCTCAGCAACCTCCCGACCAAAAACCCTAAGGAGACCAGCGGATACAACAACAGACCTGGACATGAAAGAAAATGATTGCCAAAAGTGTAAAATAAGGAGAAACCCATCAAATAGTACAAGCAACACCAAAACCAGAAAAGCAACATACCTCACTATTAAAACTACACAATACATGCCTCCAAACTCTTGGCCCGATATATTTCTCCTGAAAAATGCCAGGAAAAAGAATTGCTTACCTAATGTTACTAACAGAAAATTTATATTGGATAAACAAACACTACAGACAAAAACCTAATCCCATAATCATTCTTTATGGAGCAGAACTCAAGAAGAAGTAATTGCAATGTATCTACATGCATAACAACACAAAAAAACCAGTTGGGATGCCTTCAGGTGTACTTGAAGATGCACAGCTTGAAAATGGACACGGAACTGCAAAACTTAATCACTAATCTTTCCTCTTAAGGGAAGGGGGAAAGGGGGGAAGTTTCAGTTTTTTTGTTTGTCAATGAACAAGATAATTAAAAGGATCACTTACCCATATACCATAACAGGGATCAAATCGCGACCAGATTGTGCAACAATAGGGTCAAAGCACTCCTGGCAAATGAACACAACATATAATTAGGTAAATATATTTGTCTAGTAAGAGTTTTGATGCTCTGTCTGGAACATAAGCTGCCAGTGAACTAAATGGCTGGTCTCTCTTTGGGTATTTAAACAAACAATTGGGAAAGAATAAAACACCCAAGTCCAAGTTCAGTGAATCATAACATCATAACAAGGCATCAAAATTATATATACTTACCCGAAAAATTGCAGCAGCCCTTGAAAGAAAGGGTAGATGTTCTGGGTAGCGACTTTTACCACTGAAAACTCGCCATTGAACATCATCTGTCACTCCATCAATAAATATACCTCTATCTGCATGCTTCCTGATTATTGTATCTGACAATGGAGCTGGAATCCGCTCCGCTCCATTATATACTAAATTCTGCAATGCTGCATGAATCTTATTACAGTCATCACAACAAAACCACTTATCCTTGGGGAGTTCCTGCAGCAAGATACGAGAAAGATAAATTAATACCTCAGAAAACATAAAAATATTAACCATTACAAGATACAGAACGTACTTTTAAGTCACATAATCCACTGTTCCGTAAGCAACCGACATGGAACTCCTTCTCGCACTAAACAAGAAGCAAGGGTAAGAATAAAACAATGATAATAATGGAATAGAAAATTTGTTCAAAAGAATGAAAAAGCAAGTCATACTTGGTCACAGATTATAACTGTTCGGTCATCAAATAAAGCCGCACTGAAATCATGGCTCCTAATAAACATAAAATAATATGTTAGCAGTTTCTATAACTGATAAGCAAATGGGGTACATCAAATGAAGAAATCAATTTTCAAGAGTGCTTGAGAAAAGTTAAATAAAAAATATTGCAAAGGAATTGCCTAGAATCCAGGCAACCAAATTTCCAACAAACAGTTTGTAGTCATAGCATTATGTTGAACATGATGTGGCCAGACTAAAAAAAGTGAACCTTCATTCACGTTCCCTAATACCAAGATCTCATCTGAAGGTGTATATACTTTTCAGAGTATCAAAAACTTATCCCTTTCCGCCAAAAAAGGATCTTCACTTCATGCTACTTAAAATGCACACAAAATGAATGAAATGTATAAAGTAGTGCAACCAACCTGCAAACAACACAACCACCAATTTCAAATTCAGGGGCTTTAAAGACCCTTGTCAACCGTATTACAATTGGTTTTCCAAAATTTGAAGATTCCCCCACAGCAGCTTTCCTACCAGGTTCAAATTTATCTCTACAATTTGGACAATGCCAATCACCTTCAGGAACCCACGGTAAATCCAAACAAGCTGCAACACAAACAAAGTTAGACCTCAATACAATGAAAGAAATCAATGCACCAAACAAGCATCAACATTAACCCATACACCCAGCACCTACTAGTTCGATAGACTCGTAGGGACCTTAACACCACCATGTTATAATATATATATACAGTTATTCTCTTATCCGGATGTCCGCAAGTTATTATCGTGCGAATGCTATTGTAAACAAGCAGGAAGGATGAGTAGTACAAAATACATGGCGTCCGCATAATAACGTCCGGATGTACGCATAGGAGAATTTATGTATGTATATATATATATATATATGACTTTAATGCCCAACAAAATGTTGATAATTAAACCTTTTTTCCAAAGGTGAATAGACTAACATGACTCCTTTTGAGAATACAAAATACAAAAGACATCGTAATAAGGCATCTCTTCCCATCAAAAGTACAGTGGGGGCAATATGTGCTGTTATTAGATTGAGAAGACTTAGTGATGTGGAACGAAAACCATTGATCAAATGATTAAAATATTCAGCACAGTTGCACTACTAAAACAAGGGAAGGACAAAAGACATTTAACACAAAGAGTTTATTTGTCACAAAAAAAATATCAAAATAAGATCTTCAAAGTTGATATGCACACCTGAAATCAAAAGTATAAACCTAAGAACTAAAAACAAGTATTAAAAAAAATATATATATAGAACCAATTAGATACATTATCAACCTGAATGATAAGCACGAGGGCAGCCATCACAAAAAATCATATCCCCCGTATCATGTCCACAAACTGCACACATATCATCATTTCCATCACTGCCACCAATGGTGAGGTTTTGCCCATTGGCCAAGGACATGGCTATATCATGAAGCGTCAATCCATTGGAAATATAGATGTGACGGTAGCTGCAAAAGGACATCAATTATCTACACATGACACATTAAACAACTATAACAACAACAAAAGTTCTTTGGAAGCTACTCACGGTTGACGCCTTGCAGCCATTCCAGCATGAGCTTCAAACTGTGAAGGGCTTATCTGTTCATGCATAAAGAGCACAGAATTGACGTGAGAGAGTAAAGGGAGGGAGGGGCTATAATAAAATGCAGAACTCAAATTTGATGTCGTCTTTGCAGCTCAGTATTTACCTCTCTGTCACAGCAATTACAGACTATACCATTTCCTTGCTTATAGCCACCAAGTAATCTCTGTAAATATCAAATCATCGTATCAATTAAAGATTGAAAATGACACATCTACACCTGAAACCAAAATCAACATAAAAGATATGTCGAAATTTACCTGGCCTTTGACATAGTATGCCAATTTAGCTCCATCTGGAAGCCCATTTGGCATAAACAGTAACCGGTGAAGATCATTATCCCTATCAACAGCACAAATTTCCCAATCAAGCAAAACTCACCCATTATTGGAACAACGTCTTATAAACAAAAACTCAAGAAGAAGCATAAAAGGGAATTTTAAAAAATGGACGAGGGATGAGGGCAACCTTCTCTTATTGCCACCTTCAGCAGGTTTCTTCTGGTATATAACTGAGTAAGGAGTGTGGGAGCTTGGTCTGCACGGCAAACACAGTTTCAGTTTTCTAATTCAAAATACTGCATCTTATCTGAAATCTGAATTAACCAATATGATGAAAAAGAACATACAATGTTTTATTCAACTATTATTTAATTAAGTTAGCCGCCGTTAGATTAGTCCAACAAAATTTAATGATTGACAAATATGCATTGTATAGA
Source organism: Prunus padus (assembly GCA_024362665.1). Taxonomy (NCBI): domain Eukaryota; kingdom Viridiplantae; phylum Streptophyta; class Magnoliopsida; order Rosales; family Rosaceae; genus Prunus; species Prunus padus. The sequence continues at coordinate 23,447,642 of JANFAM010000015.1, forward strand.
AAAGGAAAACATCATGAGTTAAGCTTGTTACCTGGGAAGAGAATGAGTCAGCCTAGGAAGAGAATGAGTCAGTTTAGGAAGCGAATGAGGCAGTTTAGGAAGCTTCACACAAGGTCTTTTATCTACTTCAGCCATTCCATCACTTCGATGAAGAGTTGCTGCAGAAATTTTTAAGATAGAAATGGGACATTAGGACCTTAATAGTACTTACAATATAATTATTTCTATATTTACAGAACAAAATTTCTTTTTCCCTTGACCCAATCCCTTTTTCCGAAGAAAGGCATTAGCATTTCCAGTCCTCCGACACTGCAAATGTGACCCTTTACTCAAAACAAAAACATCACATGAATAACCATCACCTTTCCAAACACGGAAGGACTCTTCATTGACAGAAGAACCAGCAACACCCCTTATCACTTCATCCAGCGAGTCTAGTGGAGCAGTCTTCAATTCTTGTATGATACTATAAACTGGCCTCCCATTCTCCAAGTATATATGATTATTAGGATGGCGAGTCTTGACACCAGCATGCTGCTCAAACTCATATGCACTGAGTACCTGTTCATATCATTGAATCAATCATCTATAACTAGTATTGCACTTAACTCTATAACAATCTAAATAATGAGTAACCTTACCTTGCTGAAATTGCATGAAGAGCAGGCGCACAAATAGCCACCATTACTTATAATTCCATGCAGCGCTATCTGCCAAACTTTCTATGAGGACCTCTATAATAAATAAATATTCATACTGCAAGCATACATCCAACAGAGGAAAAAGAATACATTCGATAAATTACCTCTGATGTGGTGGAAACATATTTCACTCTAGCTCCATCAAGAATACCAGTAGATAATAGCTTTTTGACATTTGTAGGATAGCTGCTCGAAACCTTGTTAGACGCTTCCAATTCCCTATTAGGAGTACATGGATGACAGTTTCCGGTTTCAGCGTACTTCCTCAAATATGAACTTGCAGGAAACTCCCTACTTGTACTAGCCATTGCTTGAAAGTCTGTTCCAGGCTCCTCATAAGAACCTCCATGTGGAAAGCCACTACCAAGTCCATTACTCACAGTCTGACTAATTGAAGCCACTGACTGACTGTCATAATCCTCCCTTTTTTTGCTGAACTTAAACGTAATTTTGCGAATCCCAGATGAACTGGCAAGCTTAGGAATTTCAACTACAATGCGAGAAGTCAATACATCACCATTCGTATCGTTATCAATTTGAGAATTATCATTCTCAGCACGCTGTCCATCGCTCAAGGTCTCCCCTGAGCTTGAATTCCCCAAACACGGGGAAGTGACTTCACCGCACTCAACTTGGTTACTATTTTCCACTTCAGCCGGTTGGCTAGTTATGTCCTGAAAAGTGGAGGCGTTCTCTTTTGGAGAGACAACCGGGTTTGAAACTTCTGAGCGTATATCCTCATTGGAATGCTCCTTGGCTTGCTTCTTGTTTGGAAATGAGTCTGGCTCGGTATCATCTACGACACACTGATGGTCTCGCTTCAATTCAGTTCTTGGGAAGTCGTCAGTTTCCACTCCCCCATCTGTTAATTGGCCCAAACAAACCGCCTCTTCTTCCATCCAAGTACAACAACTCCACTGGAAACTCTAATTTGCTAAGGCTCGGAAAATCAAGACTGTGAGACAGCATTCAATCAGAAAACCAAAGCGAAAATTTGAGGCCTAATTTGCTGGTGGTCAGTTTGAATTTGTCTCAAAAATGAATGAGCTTGAATTTCGAACTAAATCTTTCCCCCAGAATTCAATAACTGTCTTACCCTAAAATCAAAGAATAGAATCAAAACAATGAAAATAAAAACAATTGAACCTTTGGAATCATCGACAACGAGTAAGAGTAAACCGGTGATCGAAATTAGCAACAGACTGAACCAAAAAGTGGAAAATTTCACAAATTTACCTTGTTTTACTGATTCAAATCGAACAAGACTTCCAAATCCAAATAAACAAAGAGAAGTCAGGGAGATCCAAAGCGTCTTCGAATCGAATTTCAAACAATACGGATCTGAAATCTGCAGAGATAATTTAGAGCTCCTGTTCGTCGAGTGAGATCCAAGAGGAAATAGCGCGCGACGTGGTAAGGGTTAGGGTTTTTCAATTCCGTTTCAGAGGGTAACGTACAGAGCGGCAAAATAGCGAAATGAAAAGCTTGGCTCGCGCTCGAGATTCAACTTTTGAGGGAGAGATAGAGTCCATAAGACAGAAAATATTTATCTTTATTCGAAAGAAATAAATGAAAAATAAGGTGACGAATGAGTATCTTTGGAAAGAAGAAGGAAGGTGGGTGGATAAAGCTGATGGGCCCACTTTTTGGACGAACTCGATTTCGCCGCGTGGCATAGCTGCGTTACAACCGTCGGACTCATCAGACATTTTGGGTTGCACTGTCACGTGGGCGACACGTGTCATCGGATTTGGCCACCGAGAGTCCCGCTTTTTTTTAATCTTTTTGCGGGAATTTTGTATTTTCCAGAGAGTTTAGTACGAGCAAGTAACTGTGACTGATGTGTCGAACTGAATTTGGGCCGTTAGATGATCCAGGTGGCTACATCGGAGGGATTATAGAAGCTTTTTTGGGGGTTCATAACCGACTTAAAATGGACCAAACCTAACTGTCATAGCCGAAAAAGCAAAAGAAAGATAACGGTCCAGGCTCCAACCTCCAAGTAGATTAATAAGAAATATAAAAAAAATAAAAAGTAAAATGATAAATTACTTTGTGGGCCAGTCGTGACCTTAAGAGTGCTTCCAGCGCTAAGGGGGAGGCGGGCAAGAGGGGGCCTTTGGGCCAAAAATCTTTTCCACCGCAGCAACCCCAGCCAGGGCAAGGCCAGGGTCCCACGGGCCTGGGCAGTTCTGGGCAGATTTAGCCTGCTGCTGCCTCAAGCGCCATCGACGCCAGCGTGATGTCACAAGAAAGATAAAAATTTTAAAAAATTTGAAAAATTCCAAAAAATTCAGAAACATTTTTTTATACACACCTAGTAATTTTAATATTATTAATCTCATACATATAAATAAAATTAATCTCATGTGAAAATATCATACAGAAAATCTTATCCTAAAATTTTATCCGAAAATTGATTTGAGATTTTTATAATAAATAATGACATTAAGAACCGAAAATCTTATCCAAATTAATTGTTTAAGTATAAAAATAGGAAAAAACAGTTTAAGTGAATAGTAATTGCATTGCCCTTGCCTTCCATGGGTGGAGCAAAAAATGCAAGGCCGCACTATTCATGTGAATAGTGCCCCCCTTTGCCCTTAGAGCAACTCCACCCATAAGGGCAAGGGCAAAGGTAAGAGGGGGGGGGGCAAGGGCAAGCACTATTTACGTGAATAGTGCCCTTGCATTTTTTGCTCCACCCATGGAAGGGCAAGGTAAGGCAATTACTATTCATTTTGATTTTTTTCCTTCTTTTTTTTTCCTTAAACAGTTAATTTGGATACGATTTTCGGATAAGATTTTTTGTTGACACGTGTCACTATTCATTTAAAAATTCTCATATAAAATTTCGGATAAGATTTTCGGTTGTCATGTGTCCAAATTTATTAAAAAATTCACATCTCACTCATCCATACAATTGAAACACCTACTCACTCATCATACAATTTAAATACTCCCAGTCCGACACAATCGAGTACGAAGACGGCTCAATCATTGGCGGAGGTGGTTCCACCGGATCTCCACGTTGCGGAGTATTTTCCTTCGGAGGATGTAATCGTGCCATTATTTCCTCCACAGAACGCACCACGGGAACCGATTGCGGGCATTGTTCGCTTGAGGAGCCATGTGTAATGGTTTTCTTCACAGAACTGAACGAACCATGTGTATTGAATTTCGAACAATTCTTCACAACGTCCCAACATTGGTGATGTTTGAATTTTTTATTACCAAATGCACAAAACCACATTTGTGCTTGAAGAATCTATTAAAGAAATAAAATTGTAAATCCAAGAAAAAAAACATTAAAATGAATAAAACGGAAATTAGAAATTTGTTACATCGTCGCCAACATTTTCACCGCTTTGAATCAATTCCCTTGCTTTTGCCAACGCATATCTCCATTTCCCTAACTCTTTATTCAAAATTTTCCACCTACTAGCCAAGCCCATTTCCGTCCGAGTCGAACTCGATCTTTCACAAAATTCTCCATGAATTTTTCTCCATATATGAGAGAATTTCATCTCATTGCCTGTGATCGGGCAATGAACAACTTTGACCCAACACTCACACAACAAAATATCTTCAACAGTTGTCCACGTGCCTTTGGCTTCACTACAAAAAGCCAATTTTTTTTTTTACACAAATTGAATCTTGTGAAGGAGAAAAATATTTTTTTTGGAAAGTGAAAAATATTTGAAGCAGAAGAATTTGTATGAAGATTTGTTGTGAAAAGTGAATAATATTGGTAGGTATTGGGTGGAAAGTAAAAAATATTGAAAGGAGAAAATATTGTACACAAAATAGAATTTTTTTAGTACAAAATATTGGGTGGAAAGTAAAAAATATTGAAAGGAGATGAATTTGTATGCAAATTTGGTGTGGGAAGTGAATGGGTATGGTAGGTATTTATATAAATAATTTCCATAATTGTATTATATTTTATAAATTTTTTTTGCAATTTTTTTATACCCAAAAATCATCTCAGCCGTCGGATTGTGCAAAAAAACCCATCGGATGGCTCCAGCGTGGGCCACGTGTTAAAGAGCCGTTGGGCTATGACGCGACGCGTGTTTGTTTGAAATTTTTTTAAAGTTGGCTCGTGCATTGCATGCGCCAACGGTAAAAAAATTTCAAACAGGCTCGTTAACGTCAGCTTGCCTTCGAGCTTGGGTTGAGGCAAAAGTTGCCCTTGGGCTCGCCCCAAGCTTGTGGGACCCGCACCCAGCCTGGGCTCAGGCTTGTGCGCTGGAGCAGTCTCCCCTCTCTCAGGCTGCCTCCTGCCCGCCCCCCCTTCCGCTGGACTTGTTCTTATGGGTGGAGTATGTAACAAGTGGGTCTTCCTTATATATGTGATTTTATGAAATTTATATTTATATTTTTTTGTTTCAAATTTATGATTTCTAATAATATATTAAAACTCAAGTGATTTGCATAATTCACAAGATTCGATTGATCAACAGAGTGGTTAAGTAAAGATTAGGTGCAATGAACTCCCCTAGTGACTAAGGAATCCATGGTCACCCACTATTGGATTCAAAACTAATGACCCAATAGAGTTTCTTAAAATGAGTGTAAAAGTAAGTGGGCCATTGGATTTGAATTCAAGGATCAGTAACCACGGATTTCTTGGTCACTTGGTGACCAAGAGATCAGGACTCCTTACCTTAAATTGAAAAAAATACAAAATGAAGAAAAAGTAAAGGGACCCGATGCATGTGGATCTGAAACACACAGGACGAAGGTTCCAAGTACCATGCACGAACCCATCACCCCGCCAAAACCTCGTTTATATTCTTCTTCAAATCAGATGGATTCCGAGCTAATATTTTATCCAATAAAAGTTTTATATATTCGTAATTACATATATGCTTGATCCTCCCACCCAAACAGCCACGATTGTTCTCGAAATTACATGGGCAGTAAATTTTCTTTCCTCAAAATGATTTGTTACAATATATTTATGTATTTATTTAAGTATCGGGACCCGAATGCAATTTAATATAGAGTTTAGGTAAAATTATAGCAATGGTCCTTGAACTAAGATCAAACTTTACTTTTCATCCCTCATAGTGTTAAATTGTTATGGTTGTGTTTCAAATAGATCTCATGTTGCATCATTGGTTTGTTCATCAACTTAGTTAAATTTTCTGTCAATTAAGGGTAAATTGGGAAATTCATAATTTCTCTTTCTCTCTCTCTCTCGTGCGCTCTCCCTCTTCCCCGACGATTTCTTCTTCCCCCATGACTACCACCTGCAAGCTCCAACCCTCAAACCTATCCCACAACCACCCTCATCGTAGCCCGCAACCCCAAAGACCCACGAAACTGTAACCCCAGCCCCATCCTCCACCCAAGATCCGGTCAAAACAGAGAAGCAAAGGGTTGATGGGTAATCATATTTCAAGTGATGAAATTTCAATTTGCTGATAATCTGGTTGATGAGTATTTATCATTTTGCTGATAATCTGACTTTTTCGTAAGATTGGTCACTTTGGATTTGGTAGCTTCTTGGGTGCACTATCAAAATCGGGCTAAAAGCACGAATTTTATTTGTGCCTTTTGTTTCAAATAGCACGGACAAACGTGTCCTATGAAAACAGCCACTGTGCAGCCACTTTTTCTTGGTCGTCTCCCATATAGGAGTTTCAATTGATTATAGAGCACAAATATTGTGGTTCGTGGCAAATTTTTACAAAGACAAATCAAGCATTTGTGCTTTTATTTTGACAAATGACTCGAGATAATTGTGAGCTAAGCACAATTTCAAAATCATGCTCAATGGGTATATATTTCTAATAAAAAAATAGACACAATTTAAAAAGCGTGCCCAATGCCAATTGTTTAAATAAAAAAATTTACACATTGAAATTTCATTTCCACTTAATATAGTGATTAGATACAATAATTAAATAAAAAACTTGTACTTAAAACTAAATGTATCTAACATCAATGAATTAGAAGCTCCAAATTAAACACCCTTTATGAGCCTATGTCTACCTTTGTGAGCCTCCTCTACCTTTGTGAGCCTCCTTAATCACATTATACGCCAAATAAGAGCATCGGTATTAGAGAGAGGAGACAGAGAATCTACCACAATAGATAACCAGCTAGTAATCATAAACTCTTCAAGTTGCTTTTTTTTTAATAGAAACAATTTGTGTTCAAAATAAGAAAAGAACAACAGAGGAACAAAACAAATGTAAAAGGAAGCAAAAGCCAGAGAAACAAAACACACCGCCACCCTACACGAGAAAACAAACAGCCTCACAACAAGGCAACCACTAAGACACTACAGCCTGCAAATTACGCATAATTGTAGGATAGGGAATATCCTTAAAAGCATATGAAGTTGATGCGCAGAGGGCAGCCCGTAACTTCACCCTGTCTCATAACTCTACCACTCCCACTAACTTATAATCCTCAAATACTCTCCTATTGCATTCCAGCCAAAGGTTCCAGATTACTACATGCATCATATCTTAATTGTTGTTTATTTAGGCGAGCAAAAGAGAACCAAAAGATTTAGCTGAACTTAGTTAAGAAACAGTTTTAAAATAAAAATAAAAATGAGCAAACAATGATATCTAAGCACAAACACCAAAAACCCTATGAAGAACCAAAAGATCCAGTTGGAACTTAACTAAGAAGCACTAAAAAAATTACTACAAATGAGCAAACAAGGATATCTAACCTTCAAATAAAATTTAATACACTGAGCAGAATCACCAAAAATTGCAAAGCATGTCTTCAATGATAATTCTAAAAAAATTTACAACCAAAAGTAATTATCTAGAAATTCATCCAGATTTCTAATAAGGACCAAGATTTGTGATATGGACACACATTTCACTGAAACTGAATTTACTAGTGATTTAGCATCTAGCAGATAAGGTAAGAAAAATTGACAGCTAATTTTTGAACATCAGGGTACATACATGGTAGCATATAATGAATCTGAAAAACAGCTGCAGAAGATAAAAATATACTACCAAGTGGGGCAACGAAATAAGCATCTAGACTAAACCATTACTTCAAGTACTAATACAGACCCCAAGTTCTTGCAAACTTTGCTCAACCCGCTTGATAGTCCACTCAAGCTTAACTATGCTCTTAAAGTTTTCTGAACATGCGTTTACATCTATCAAAATGGACTCAGAGAATAAAAAAGAAGAAAAGATCAAGACAAAAATTAATAAATGACATATCCTCAAGCAATGGCATCTCATATTGTGCACATATACATTACCAAATATAATTAGCTGCTCTTCTTAGCTGAAATTAGTGCAAAGAAAATTTGAACTCAATTGTGCACAAAATATTACTCCAAACAATCTCATTTCCTCAAAGCCATTTATATTAGCTTCAAAATTAATATGAAAGCATAACTATTACAGTGGACCATATTAATACACCCACTTGGAGGTTAAAATATAAACATAATAATAGCAAGAGAGCCAACAATAGCATGTTCTAATCATTCTTGACCAAACAAATGCATGAATAAAAATTGAAATAACAGCACAAATGCTTTGTCTTTGAGCTTTGAAGCAAAGTACTATAAGCAAAATGGCATTTAAATGCTCAATGATAAATATGGAAAACATGTTAAAATTAATACTTAATTGTAGAAGAGAGAGAGGAAGAATAATATGTCATCCTCCTCCTCCAAATGAAACAAGCCGAGAGCTAAAAGAGAGAGGGATAATCCTCCTTCAATATTTCAGCAATACTATCAAGTTCCAACAAAACCAATGGCTACATACTTCATGGTCTACATTGGATTCAATGTAAATGATAGTACCATTTCTTGGCCTCTTGAAGTAAATACAAGAGCATTTGGGTGATCAAATTATATTAAAAGAGGGAACTAAACCAAATATAACTACACAATTTATACTTATCTATTATCAAATTCTCAGAACTTTAACTCTTGGCTTTCGAATTCTACATAGATATTTGTAATCTTGAATGTACAATGAAACTAAAAGTTAAGTATTACCATTAATGTAAGTATAAGTTTTGACCACACACACCTAAAATTTTCCCTCTAATTAGTCTTACTATTTCCCCAAATCCAGGTTGCCATGCATATCTCACTTTCATCACTCAAATCCAACTATTTTAACCTAAACGTGATATCTAAGAACTATAGAAACCAAACTGTACGGCAAAAGGAACACACGAATTTAAATAATTTAATTCTATATGGCAATCCAAAATCCAAACCATCTAAACAAGCCTCAAATAGAAGAAAATAATATGTAGCTGAAGGTTTAAGATTGACATCACACTCCAATAACACATTCCCAACCTCATTCCCACACAAAAAAAAAAACTGAGTTAAAAAAAACCCAAAAAACAAAAATCAACAAACAAACAAATCAAAACAAATCAAAACAAATCAAAACAAATGCATAACATAAAATGAAATAACAATGCGAAAACCAATTATAAGTGAGAACCAATTATCTGTTCTACTCAATATAAATTGAGCCCTTCTCAAAATCTGAAACCAAGTAAAAGAAGGAAAAAAAAACTTGATCAAGAAAAGACACATCTCGTCCCTCTTTCTTTTAGAGAAATCATGCTCTATTACCATCCAATCTCACAAAACTATATCACCTACTTTAGCCTAATTGAACAAGTTGTCTACCTAATAGTGAATTCTCGTATTTACAAACAGAAAAGGCGAAGGGAGCACATTTCAAACTCTGACCAAATCATAAACAAAAACAGAATATAACCAAATCAAAACACAATAAATTTACAATATAACCAAATGAAAATAAAAAACACATCAACATATATAACTTTAAAAACAGTGCCAATATCAAATACCCACAAATTTAAAAAAAAAGTTAAACTTTAAAATAAAACCAAAGATTAAAACCTAGTTGGACCAAACAAAACCATTCATATCATCTTATCAGATCCTAACCTAGTAGGACCAAACAAAATGAAACATTAAAACCAAAGCTTGAAGCAAGCAACACACAGAGATTGAGACAGAGAAATATGTATACCTTCAATTTTGCCTATTAATCCAAACCCACAGAGACTAAGCACAACAACTGCAAAATTAAGAAAAAATTGCTTTAATTTCAACAGAATACCAAAATTTCAAAACCCTAATATTCTACTAAATTGGGGAACGTGAAAACAACTAAGAATTAAAACCAAATACATACAAATTTACCTTAGAATGAACTAAAGCCCTCCAGAATTTGCAAGGATTCGGTCCAAAAACGAATGAAATTGGATGATGTTTGGTTAGGTTTGGAGAGGGAGAATGAGTCTCTCAACTCTAAGACACTTACAGAGGTGACTAAGAGTGAGAGAAGCGAGCGCGATAGAGACGAGTCGAGAGAGAGAGTCTAAGAGGGTTAGGTGACTGAGGGGCGACCTGGAGAAGAGATGATACCAGATGACAGACAGAGACGAGATCAAGAGAAGAGACGATACCAGAAGAGAAAGAGAAATCGATGAAGCCACGGCAACGCTGTCGGCGACTAAGGTCGAGAGAGACGAATCGATAGAGAGAGGAGCCGGGAGAGAGAGAGAGACGGCTAGTGAGAGTTAGGTCAGAAATAAGAAAGAAAGAAGATTAGAAGACTGGGAGAGAGAGTCGTGCGTGACTCGTGTGAGTGAGGAGAGCTTTAGGCACGGTTTTAAGTTTTTTGTGTCTAATTATCTAACTGAATTATTATTTTTAAATATACTATTGGGCACAAATGACAATATTCATGCTATTTAAAAATAATATTGAGCACTAATTGTTGTATTCGTGCTCTATAGCAACCTAAAAAGGCATGGTTGCAATATTCGTGCTTTATTGCAACCTAAAAGGCACGATTGCAGATTCGTGCTCTATAGGCCATTATACACAAGTAAAAGGCACACTTGATCCTTCTTCTGATCAAGTTGGACACAAAACTATTGTGTCTTCTCTACATATGACACAAATACTCTATATATGTGTCCAATGTGATTCAAAAGGCATGATCCTCTTTGTTGTGGCCTTTGGATCGTGCTTTTTGCCTAGTTTTGTAGTAGTGGTGGCTTTTATCATTTTGCTGATATCTGGATATGGGTTGTTTCAGTTTTCTTGTTTACATTGGATTTGCTAGCTTCTTGGCCAGGTGTATTGATATGCTAAGAGAAATTGGTCACTTCCTATTGCTATGTGTTTGTGTATTGGCAAAATTGTAGCTATGGGTTGGGGTTCTAGTTCGTTGGGGGTTAATCATTTCTCTCTCTCTCTCTCTCTCTCTCTCTCTCTCTCTCTCTCTCTCTCTCTCTCTCTCTCTCTCTCTCTCTTGCCTGCGGTTGGGATTACGGTTCGTGGTTCTGTGGTTCGGGGTTCGGTGGGGGAGAAGGAATATGGGTGAGAAATCGGACCGGGAGGGGGTGGGGGGAAGAAATCGGGTGGAGGGAGAAAGATAGAGAGATTTGATTTATTTTTACATTTTTGTGGGAAAAACATTTTTGCTCATGCCAAGTAGGACCTGTCATTGCCATGTCATCCTTTTTAACGAAAAAGTTGACTGAGATGACGGAGATGACGATTTCTGAAAATGGAGGCATAATTAAAGTACTACCGTAACAATTTAACAATATGAGGGACGAAAAATAAAGTTTGGTCTTAATCCAGGGACCATTGCTACAATTTAGCCTAGAGTTTAATATTATTTTTGAGTAGTGAATTACAGAAGTTTCATAAATTGAAACCATAGTTAACTATATATTTCAAAATCAGGGACTAATCACCCCCTTCACAACTTCATAATAAAACTTTTGTGGTATTTTTTTACTATGATCACATTTCGCGAGTAGCACGTAACAAAAAATGAGTGTTGTTATTTTCACCTCCCAATCTTATTTTCTCACACACCTTATCTTTCCACCTACTATGTAAATTTGAAAAAACACAATCTTATCTTTCCACCCACCATTATTCTAAAATACCCTTGAAAAAACACGGTATTGTTGTTGAACGTTCTTCTTATTATCGGTTTTCTTAAATTTGGAAGAATTTCAATTAGACTTAGGTTTTGATTTGGATTTGGATAGGTTGATTTTCATGTTGTTGTTGGTAGGTAGTGGTAGCGTTGTTCTTTAGGGAATAAGAAGAAGAAGGCTCCAGAACGATGGAGCCATTGTCGACAACCCATTCACCATCGCCAAATCCCGCCAGCATGGATCGATCAGAAAAATGTGGGGTGGCGGAAGATTGATGGCCGAGATCGGGAGATGGTCGAGAAAGGGGAGGTCACCCCTACAGCATTACGAGCTCAAAAATAGGTTTGCATACGAAGCCAAAATTGGGGGAGAGACAACACCATCAAAGTCATTGATCATCAAACTCATTGATTTATACATTATACATTCATTGGTCCTAACTTGTTTCTCCTTCATCTTTCTATTTCTTTCTTTGTGTCTTTCTGTTTTGCTTTTTTTCTTTTGGACTTGTAATTTTGCAAAAGAGGAAAAGATGAGGAAAAGATGAGATATCGGTTGTTGATATGCTTAAACATTCATATCTTTGAAAAAGACATATATAACCTCTTAATTGGTGATATGCTTATACATTCATATCTTTGGTAATAAAACCAATATCAACTATTGCATTAATTGTCAAATCCCCTCAAAAAGATGCAAAAAAAATCTCTACATATGATATGAGTAACTTATGTAAAATAAATGTGTAGCCAAATTAAAATTTAAGGACTAACTTCCCTTTCACACCTTCATAAGAAAACTAGTAGTGATATTTTATCACGATTATCTCATCTCGTGACAAGCACGTTATCGATAAGTATAACCAAAAATGGTAAAGATCTTCACTTCTCATTAACTTTGGTAAAACAAAGGTGTAGTCAAATTAAAATTTATGGCCAACCACCCATTTCACACCTCTCTAAGAAACTCTTAGTGGTATTTTCTTACAATCATCTCATTCTGTGAGTAGCACGTAATCGATATGTATATAACCAAAAAGACGTATACGACCGCGGCATCCCATAACTTTTACCCCCACCCACTCCAATTGTGGGGGTCAATTATGGGATTACAAAGCTAGATACTTTCCATTTTTAAACAATTTCATCTGCAAGATAGTGCCCATAGATCCCGGGACATTAGATAGAAAATCCCAACCTAACAGCTTTTAACCCATCTCAGCAGTATAAAAACAGAGTCAACACTCTGTGCTACATGCCTGTATGTCTACACCTAACTAGCTATACAACAACACTCTTTTTCTTCCCCACACACACTCCCATACGCAGCTCTTATCTCCTTTTTCATAACCACAATTTCCAAAAGAAACCAGAAAATGTCTCAGAGAGCCAATCGCCACCAGAGAAGGCCATCCCAGAGCTTGTTCATGTCCCCTGACTATCTTTTGGCCCCTCTTTCTGATGATGCTGCAGCTGCAGACAAGGTGGCTGATGCTGCTGCTGCAGTATCCGGTCATGATATGCCGCCGCAGCCAGTAACTCCCCCTCTGCCGCCAACCCCGAAAGTTGCAGAGACCAAGGAGGTTCCGGCCATGGACAACCAGAAAACTATAGACGCTGCTAACTAAGACCCAATTGGCGGCAGACACATTGTTCCGTTTATGTTATGTTATGTTGCGTTTTGTTTTTGCTGTTGTTATGTGTTTGGGTTTGTGATTGTGAATGTCTCAAGAATTGAGTATTTTCATGGATGTTGAGAATCAAAGATGAATCACATTAATGAGAAAGTTTCCTTTGATTTAATCGGTTCCTATTATGAATTATTGCTGATCTTGTGTTTATTTTCATCTCTTTGGATCCAATGTGGAGGCTCATTTGAGCAGAGTTATCTGTCCAAATATAAATTAATGGGTGTCTTGTAATTTTTTGTTGGAAAAAATTAATGAAATAAGTAAATATTAGAGCTCAAGGGTTCTCTGGGCTCTGCATTGGGGCAGTGACTGAAAGTTTTGCTGCAAATCCAAGAGTTGGGGAACATGTATTGATTCTTTCAATCTTGGTGGAGGCTTGGTTGACCCTGCTCTGGTGGTGTAAGGGTGTTCTGGGTTTATCCTCACAAACGTGTTTCACGTGGAGATAAATAAGTACATGAAGATATACACTCCGTTGCATGTAAGTTTTAATCTTTTAAATCAAGAGTTGCTAATCATATCTCACAAGTTCACAACTCTAATCAAAAGTGCATCTATTACCTATAATAAAACAACGCATTAGAGCATCTCCAACCGATATGTCAATTCCAATGTGGCAAGTTTTGACAAAAAAATAAGACAGTTTTAAGCATCCAACCGAGATCCCAAATCCTAGCTGGATTGACATCCTTCACTTTTGCTGTCAAAATTGATAGCCCACAAGTTGAGATGTCTTTTATTATTTTATTATTATTTTAATACTGGACCCACTCATTCTCTCCTCATCAATGTATAGTTTGTACCCTATTTAATATTTTACTCTTAAATATTGAGCCCACTTGCCTTTAAAAATAATAAAATAATATGTATATTTGATATATCGGTTGGATAAAAAGTTTCACAATATGTCAAATTACCACATAAGCCATCAAATTTAAATTTGATGTTTAGTATTTGACATCTCCCTTGGAGATGCTCTTAAAGAGATCGGTTGTTTTATGAATGTTGAATTAGATAAGTGAAAATATCATTATTTGTTCATCACCACAGTGAGATCAAATTAAGCCACGTGTTAGTAGGGCACCACATCCCCAACACGTGGATAGCGAATTACAAATCGCAATTGAAACCTTGACAAATTAAGCAGACCTATCCTAAAATTTAAAAATAAAAATTTGAACTTCACTCCTAGATGCATTAAGCTTACAAATATATATTTATAATAAAGTAAAAATGATTTAGTCTCATCCAAGATCAGCCCATAAGAAAGTAAAAATAACTTTACTGAATGTCACATTCCGCTTCTAATTGTAATTTTTTTTATTTTTTGCGAAATTCTAATTGTAATGTTGAGCATATGTTGTTGATGCATTCCTATTGATCTGGTCTTGCAATGGTCCCAATTTGGATAAGCTTGACCTTATTTTGCATTTTGTGTGGGGTCCATCTTTCACAAGCCCACCATAAATTGTATGTACACGTTTTGGGTCCTTCGTTGAAGGAGATGTCAGTTTTGTCCATTAGTGTAAAAATTGACACATGTCATGAAGATAATAAAGAAGGTTCAAAAAAGAAGGTTTGAGAAAAAGTTGCTAGCACTCCTCTTGTCGAGATATTGTAAAACCTCAAATAATATATAGATTTGTTTTTAATATGTCGGGCACACTGCCATATTTCTCTTTAAATAATCCTTCTCTCAATATAAAAACAATACAAATAGTCCTTACCTAAAAATAGATGTAAGGTATCGAAAAATTGAAATAATAGTGAAAATGCTTATGATATTTTTTTTCTTCTGAATTTGGGATAAAAGGGGGTTTGGTTGAGAGGATTAACCTCTCTATTAAGGGCAGATCTAAGCCTAGGCTGGAGGGATATTTATAAAATATTGAACATGATCTAAGTTTATTCCTACTCAAATAAATATTAGCCCATTGCACCAAATAAATATAGTCATGCATTGTTTTTCTTTTTTTAATAAACTAATAATAGTCCAATTTAAGTAAAGTAAATAATAGCTTAGTCCTCTATTTAAAATAAGCCCACTCCGGAATCATGTAGGAAATAATAAACATCAATTCAAACCTATATAAATTTGATTAGAAGCAGAACTCACGCTTAGGCTTTACCAACTTGAGTTATTCTAATCGTACTGATATTGGGCTACACCCACAAAGAGCAAACATCAAAAATTTATTCTAGCCACCCAAAACGCCATATTTGAACCTTGAGAGCCTAGAGGAAATATGTGACGACCCTGACCCAAATTATAAATTAAAATGAATTAATTAAATTATTTAATTAATTTGGATAATTTAAATGAAATAAAAAGGATTAAAGTAATTAAAAAGGAATTAATTGGAATTAAATATTAAAGGGGCATTTTGGTCCACTTTATTTTCGGGACGGAATTTGGCGAAACGAGTTGCGCCATTGTGTCCGGCTCGTCGAAACGAGTCCGTTGACGGGCGGAACGTTTCGATATGAGCTTCGGATTATTCGGAGGACGTAAGCGTCATTTCAAATTTTGGGAAAAATCTGATAAAGCCACGTGGGCCAATCAGAATCGGTTTTCTCTCTCTCTCTCTCTCTCTCTCTCTCTCTCTCTCTCTCTCTCTCTCTCTCTCTCTCCTCCCTTCTCTCTCCTCGCGCGATCTCTCTCCTGCTTTCTTTCTCCCGAGCTCTCTCTCTCTCCTCGTTGCGGCGAACTGCACCACGGCGACACTTGAGACCGGTCGCAAAGGACCGGCTTGACCTCGCCGACAATACCCACTAGCTTTCCAGGCGGAAAGCTTGAATCCACCGGCGATGTCGATCGGTTTTTCCCCGATCGTTCACGGCGTTGCGCCGTCGCCTCCGGTGAGCTCTGCCGTCGCGCAAGGTCAGTTTCCGAATCCTCTCAACTTGCTCTTGCTGTTTCTGGGTTTATTGGAGGTCGATTTGGAGGTTTGGTGATCGGATCTAAAACCTAGGTTTCGGCCGGATTTCATTTAGGTTTTCCGGTGGCTTGCCGACTGGTTCTGGGGTGGCTCGGCCTGCCTCGAGCTTCCCAGGGGCTGTTTAGTCGTTTGGGGTGGGCGGTGTAGGAGGTGGTGACGTTTTGAGGTTGGCCTGATTTACTCAAGGCACCCGCCACCCACGGTGGTGTGTGGCGGCGCGTGGGGTGGTGTGGTGGCGGTTCTTGGGTCCTTTGAGATCCTCGTGTCGCTGTGAGCGCGTGGGAGTTGACGGATCTCAATTCGGAGATCGTTTGGCCATCGAACACATCTCGCCTATTGCGCGATTCTCGGGTTCGATAAGATTGAACGGTTGGATCGTGTCCATTCTTGGATATGTTGATCTAGATAATTCTAGGATCGTATAGGATTTGACGGATCGTGATTCGAGTCCGGATACTCGGATCGATGACTTGAAGTTAGAATTAAATCGTAATCGTCCGATCGTGCGATCGTGAGCAATCCGACCGTTCGATCGAGACCAAACTTTGAGGACACGTTGTTTAGGTCGTGTTGAACCTCTAGGAACTTTCAGATCTAAGTTTGGAGGTCATGGGACCCACGTGCCCGGTTTGAACTATTCGGGTCGGGTTGACCAAGTTTGACCAGGTTTGACCGAGGCTTTCCCGAGGTCGCCTTGCAGTGTAGTTGACTTTGTTGGACTTCTAGGAATGTCCTGATCGTTTTGTAGGTCTTGGGCTCCTTGGGCCCGGGTTGACCGAAAAGGGGTGTTTGACCGCCGGTTGACCGTGAGTCTTCCGGGGTGGTCCCACTGGTTATAAGAGGTAGTTTGACCTTGGAATACTTCGTAGGACGTACGTACACGTTAAGTGGGGTTGTGTTAGGGTTTAAGTTTTCGATTCTCGTACGGTTCGCGATACTAATCCAATCCTCGTCTTTATCGCTTTAGGTGCGTTGACTTTTCTACGCCGCAAACGGGACCATTTTGAGGGTTATGCAGTATAGGACCAACGGTGAGTGGACTTTGTTTTTTACTGTGCATGATTTGAATGAATTGCATGAAATGCATGAATGGATATTTAATGGTTTTAAATCTTGAATTGATTAATATGTTAAGTCTTGGTTTGACTTTGATTTTATTATATTTAAAAGGGTTTGCATTTGAGTTTAATCTTAGCAGAGTAATAGCTAAGTGGCCGAAGGCTCTTGATTACCTCCTTCTTGGGGCTTGTGCTTGTCTTTATAGATCTTGGAGGTGTGCATTTCGAGTATAATTTCGATGTGGGACTGTAGACGTTGCCTAATTAGGCTCCACGTGTCAAGAAGAAGATTCGAGAGTTGAGCTGTTCTTCCAAGGCTTCCGGCATAACAGGTACCGATCGTCCCTCATGCCGATGGCTATGAACTTCCACGTGTAGTCTCTCTACTGGTAGTTTAAATGGGGTATAAACAATTTTTGTATGCTTGGATTTAGCATTGAGTGAGATTTAAAGATGGGTTTTCACTGAAAATGATGTTTGATTCATTATTAATCGGTTATGCGGTCGTTTGACCCTTGTGATTATTTTGAATATATAAATATATGTTTTGGACAGTGATGTCCTGATTTTGAGTATATATATGGGTTATATGCTTGACGGACTTGTATGTCCTGATGTTGGTGTTTGGGGTTGGGTACATTGTGAATGTTTGTATATATATATATATATATATATACTGTTATCGCATGACGATTGATTTGAGTGCTTTTAGCACCTTGTATTTGTACCTCCCCCTGTTCTCTTGGATACTGTTCTTGGATTCGAGTACTCTGTTGCGGTTCGATCCGGTGCATACCTTAACGGGGTGTAGTTGTAGATCCTTAATTGGATAGTCTGTGCGTATGACATATTAAGGACGTATTGGTATTGATGTTCGCTACCTTACAGGCCTGTGAGTTTAGTCCCACTTTGGACGGCTCAACCCTGGGCCCGGTGTCTCGATGAGACTGTACCGGTGTCCAGTCAAATGATCCCCTGTTGGATTGTTTTCCCCTGGTACTTGTGTGTGTATTACAGTTATACTATACCTATACGCGTGTGTTAGTACTTTCGTATTCATATTTCTTTTAGTGAGGATCGTTCCTTGCTTGTCGTGCTTGTAAGCACGTGGTTGTGAGAGTGGGGATGTTTGGGAAACTATTTACCTGTTTTGGTTGTAGTACTTGATTAGATTTCAGTACTTGTTAGGTTTTACTTATTGGATTGTAAATCCTGTTATATATATATATATATATATATATATATATTTATATATATGATTTGAACTACATTTGAGTTACGTATATTTGTCAAGTTTGGTTTGCTTGCTGTAAGCAAGCTATTCGGCATCTTAAGGTTTGTTTTATCTTATGTGGATTTTATTCCACCTTTATGCTTTTACATTATTAAATCCTTTAGTTTATGTTTTATAAACTTGTGTGAGTTTTGTTTTGGGAGGTTATGCCTCCGGAAAAGTAAAATGTTAGTTTATTCAGAAAAAGAGGTTTTAAACTGAAAATGTTTTCTCGTACTTTAAGATAGTACGGTTTTCAAATCAACCAAGTATATAAATGATTTCAGATGCATGTTTGCATTGTTTTAAACGGTGGGGTTAGTACTTTGATTTAAGTATGAAAAACCTTGTTTTTGTCCACTCACACTCTTTCTGCTTTGCGCCCTGTGATCGTAGTCGCCGCTTGCTACCGTTCGAATGCGCTTCTCTTCTCGAGCTCCGATGAAAGGGTAGGATTGTCATCCTTGAACCCTAAACTCTGTAATCTGTTATTTCTATTTCCGCTGTTGAATTTGTACTCTTAGTTGCTCGGTATCAGCTTTAGGGTTGAATTAGTTTGGCCGGAGGCTGTTATGTGTATGTCGTATGCATCTTTGGCGCTTGGGTTGTTTATCCGTTGCTTGTTTGACAAAGTTGAAGTTTTTGGCTAGTCCTTGTTTTAGGGAGACTGCCTGCTTTTCTACAGGTCTTGGCCCTTATAGGTTTAATCTCGGGAAGAGGGTAACTGCTTTAGTATGTGGGCCCCGACATGGGTTGATGTGTAACATCCTGACCCAATTTAGGATTCAATCCCAATTGTTTAGTCAAATAAATAATTTTGGCGAAATTACGGTTTTGCCAGGATTAAGGGTATTTTAGGCACTTGTAAAATTCCAAAAAGAATTTGGGAAATTGAGTTGCGCCATTGCGTCAGGCTCGTCGAACGAAGTTCGGGATATGTTGCACGCTCAATTAGGGTTGTAACGACGAGAAGCGATTAGAAAAAAAAAAAAAAAAAAAGCAATTTCAGATTTCAACCGTAGCGGATACAAGAAATGCTACAGTGCCGCTTATGAAATCGGTTCTTCTTCTTCCCGACTCTTTCTTCTCTTTCATTTTTCTTCCTCTCTTCGCCAATCTTTGGCGTGCGATTTCTCCCTCCACCGAACTCCGTTTCGAGGTGATTCCAATTGCTAAATCTTCATCTCTTCATCCTCTACAGCCTGCCCATTCCCCAGCTCAGAAATCCAAGGATTTTAAACTGGAGCGACTGAAAGTTCGATGGTTATCAAACTTTCCGACGAAGTTTTCCAACTCCGACCGCGAACTGCTTTTGGGTCGAGTGAGGTATGAAACTTCATCTACTCTTCATACTCTATCCATTTATGTATGTATTGTAGATTGGTTTCAAGCCTAGGTTGTTCGATTAGAAACCCATATTAGGCCGGTTTTTGAGTTGAATTTCCGGCCACTTGCCGGCCAAACTAGGTGTTACTTAGTAGTTGAATAAGTTGCTCCACTAGTTGAGTTGAACCTTTACCGAAGTATTGACCCTTGGTTTGAAGTTTTTCCGTCACCGGAATTACTATACACACCCAATTTCGCGGTTTCGGCAATAGTGGTGGTGCATTGTGTCCCAAAATGTTCCCCATGTCGTCCCCGAGCATGTAGGTATGCTCGGATTCCAATTTGGTTATCGTTTGACGGCCGAATCTGATTTACGCCTATTATGCGTTATCCGGGTTCGATATGTTCGGGCCGTTGGATCGGTCCCATTTCCTAGTATGTTGTTCCCCGTACCTCTAGGATGGGTAGGAACAAGCGGATCAAGAATCGGAGTCCCGGATACTCCGAATCATTAACCCTAGGTTAGGTAACCCTTACCGTCCGGTCGTGCGATTGTCGCAGTTCCGACCGCTTGACGAGACCAAACTTTCAGGACGTATTCTCTAAGTCGTAGTGAACTGTAGGAACTTTCGGATCTAAGTTTGGAGGTCATGGGACCGCGTCCTTTGACCTAGTCGGGTCGGTTTGACCAAGTTTGACCAGGGTTGATCGAGGGTCTCCTGAGGTCGCCTTGCCGTGTAGTTGACTTTGTTGGACTTCTAGGAATGTCCTGAACCTTTTGGAAGTAGTGGGCCCTAACGGTCCCGGGTTGACCAAAACGGGTGTTTGACCGCCATGACCGTGGAGTCTTCCGAGGTGGTCCCACCGTCAAGAGCGTAGTTTGACTCTAGAAACTCCCTAGTCGTGGTACGCTTACTTTGAGACCCGAGAACTAGTTTCTTGAGTTAAAGTTGGTTGTTAAGTAGCGCGTGACATTAAACCGTTTATTCTCTCAAATAGGTACTATTGCTTGCGTGCTCCGGAAGAAAAGCTCTCTAAGGATTGAGCAAGCGTGGACTTGTTGTGGAGTGGACATTTGTTTTGAGCGAGCATATTTTTAAAAGAATGAATTGCAATGCATATGAAATGATTTATTTTGATGATTGGGATTTCAAATATTGTTTAAGTCTTGGACTTGATTTTTGATGGAATTATCGGAAATTTATGCATATAAAACTAGTCACTTTGACTAAGGGGTCTTAATGATATTTTGAATCTTGGATAGAATATTTTGTGAGGTTATTTGGAATTTAAATTATATTCAAAGTTTATGCATGTTTTGGAGTCCCGGTTTATTCGAGGGACATTGAAGGTTATACAATTAATTAAAGGTATTTAAGTATTGAATTTGGGACGGGACAAACGTCCGGTAATTTTTGTATACGGTTTGGGTATGGTGAAATACCCGGGAATTTCTTAAGTTTTATATTTGACAAATTGAGGATTTATTGTTATGTTGGATTTCGGAATTATTTACTTTGGTTATCTAATCTTGGAATTTTTATATTGTTTTAAATCAAGGAATTTTCTATTGACTTTAATATTTGAAATTTGTTAAGAGAATGTGAATTTTATGTTTTCGGGAATTTAATAGTTTATATTTTATCTTTTATATTTAAACGTTGATTAAATGTTTTGGGTCTTGGATTTCATGTTTTTAAGAAATTCTATTTACATTTCGATTATGGAGTTATATATATTTGTTTCAAGTTTGGAATTGATATTATATGGATTATTTGGATTATATTTGATATTGGAAATTGATGAATACTTTGGGTTCCAGATATATATATGTTCAGACATATGTATCTATATTCTTATTGTACATATTTGGGTGTCAATTATGGACGGGGTAACGTCAGGGATATTATTGTGTTCGGGTTTAGATACGGGCTGAATAATACCCTGGTATTTAGGGTATGTCGAGGATTATATATACTAGATGGAGTGCTGTTAGCACCACTTTATGTACCTCCCTGACAGTTCAAGCACAAATGGATAAAGGATACAACGGAACCGGTTCACCCTTGGCGGGGTGTTCTGTAGGCCCGTGCCGGGCAATGCACGCGCGTAGGACTTTATTCACCTGCACATTATTGAGGTATTTTCTTTTGTGCATGTCCGGGAGTTAGTCCCCGATTGGGGGGCCTGGTTCCCCGGCTATGTGGTTGTAAAGGAATTTTTCTCCACGTAGTCGAGTCAACAATCCCCTTGTTGGATTGTTTCCGGACAAGTATTGGTCTAAGAGTCTTACTATTTATATATAGTATATATACCTATTACTATACTTCCATTCTTATTTTCTTTTAAGTGAGGATCCTTCCTTACTTGCTGTGCCCTACTGTGCATTGACGTGAAACAAGCGATTGGTTGGGAATTTGGTTTTCTTGATTTTTAGTCGTTTAGTTTTACATTTTCCTTGTTGGGATTTTATGAGAATTTAAATTTTTGTTATTATAAATATATATATGGGGGTGTGTCTATGGATGTTATTTCCAGGATTTATTATATTTGGATATGTGCAAGGGGAGTGATGCACAGTACAGATTTTAAATTAAGGTTTGAAATCGACGGTTGGGTTCAGAAAAAGGAAGTTATTCAAAGGAGTATTGCTATATTTTACTTAAATGAGGAATTTTTGGATGGATTCAATTCCATGGTTTTTATTTTAAGGATTTAGTGTTCAAGTTGTGGTTTCCAGAATTTTACTAAGTAGCAAAGCTACGGTTTTCTTTATGGTATTTCAAGGTACAAAGTTAATAGAATTGTTTTCAAGTACTGTTCGTATAAGAATATGTGTTTATACAAGGATTTTTATTGCATAAGTGCTTTATCATTATTTGCGAAAACGGAGGGGGTTATTATGTTCATTGAAAAATGAGGTTTAAAGTTTGATTTTTCGTCCACTCACATTTTCTGTTTTGCGCCCCCGGTGCTAGATCCAGAGTCAAGACCACCACGTCGAGGCATCACGCTACACTCCTGTAGGAGTTTTCTTGTATTTATACTTTGCTATCTTTTGCACAAAGTTGTAAAGTTTAAATTTCTTTAGATTTGCTCGTAGTGCTCACCTAGGATTGAGGTAGAGGCTAGAGGCCCTCCCTATTAATCGTATTATACGCTTTGTGCATGCTGCCCATTGGGAAATTCTCCGTGTTTTTAACAGGTGGGAAATTTTGGGAAAGTCCGTTTTTTGAGAGGAGACTCAGGATTTTCAGAGAAGTCGACTCACCCATTTCCTTAAATTAGAATTAAGGGGCGTTTTAGTAAGTAAGTTCTGCGTCAGGGTAGTGTCGACGGAAGCGGGGGTTGGACACGGTTCAGGGGAATTCGGAGTCAGGTCTGTCATGATGTGGGCCCATCAACGGGGTTCGACTCGGGTTCGGGTGGAATGCTGGTCGGGTCTGTCAAAATTGCTCTCCTCCTCTTAAAAATTGTACAAACCTATCTTCAATGGGTTCTTCAATTTTGGTAAGTTTTTCTCCTTTTTTTTATATTCAATTTCAAATTTTAATTGTTGTTGTTAAGTTTTTATGATTTAGGGTTTGAGTGAAAACTTTTGGAGATTGTTATATGTTTTATTTTTGCAACTTGAATTATTAATTAGCATATATGATTTTTGGTGTCAGGTATTTCTTGTTAGGATATCATGTCACATGATGATAATAGACCGGCAAAGAGAGAAAAAACTGTTTTGTACTTCTTTGTATTATATTTGCTTGCAATGTGGCTTTATTTGATTTATAAAATTTTATTTACATTTTTGTTTCAAGAGAAAAAAGCTTATAATATATCTCCTCTATAACCTTATAGAAATTCATGAGTTCGCCATTGCTCTCTACGCATGAGAGTCTAGTTGTCGAACTAACTATGTAGTCTATTCTCCTATCATTTAGAACAGTGCGATAGAATTAAAACTCTAGTAGAGTTCAGTATCATAAATTCATTGAAACAACATGGGTACTTGAAAAATGTAACTTAATAGAACTTAAATTTTATATCAACCAAGAAACTAAATAGAGAAGATCCACCTCAGTTAAGTATTATTAGTTCAATTATTGAGAACACTAGTGTAGCTTTAGGGAGGGTGAAGGGATTTCAAAAGTTCAAAATTAGTTGAATCATGTGGAGGAATGTGCTAGCTATTTTTAAAATTTTATTTAATTTAGATAAATGTAGTGACCAATTAATAATTCAAATTAATATCCTAAAGGTGGTAGCGTTGTATTGACGCAGGAAAAAGAATCTCTGTGGACCCGGCCCGTGTGTGATTTAGTTATTACCTTTTTTCCTGTCTAATTATTAAATTAAATAAATGACTTTGTGAAAAATTAAATAAAAATTATCCCAAGATTGTACTGTTAATCCAGTATGTCAACGACCAAAAGATCTATTCAACGTCTCATCAGCTTCTCTGCTTATCAGCCGAGCCCATCCAGCCAAGCCAACCCTAAGGAGCTTCTGGTGGATTTTTTATTTTTATTATTTTAAAACCGTATAAATATATCGAAGGGTTATATTTAGTTTGTTGCCTACCTTCAGTTTATTTGAGACATTTCACCAACTTAAAAATACAACTAAATGAAGAGAAAAACGTGTTATTATGACTATTCAACAAACAATGGAAACATAAATTTCGAAGAAGATTTTTGTTGGCATATATTCACTCACCCTAGTCACCTTGCTAGATTTTTATGGATTAAACTTCAATGGTCTTTCCTTAATTGCTTGAAAATAAAAGGTAGAAACAAATTGTGACAATTACTTACTATGTAGTTCCTTATAAATTGTTGAACTCAATATTTCTTGGAAGCACACCAAAGACCTGAGTCAATCCAATTAACACTCCATTGATAAAGTATATTGATTTATTTACATTTGTTAAATTGTTATTAAATTACATACAATAACCATTTAAAAAAGAAGAAGAGATATTTAGTTATAACTTATAGGGTCTCAAACCTCTGCATTTAGTATTGGTGCATTTAATGCAAACCATTAAATTAAGGGTGCTTTAGTTTTTAGCAACTATATATTTTACTACTTTGGAAAACACAAATCCAATTTAACTAATTAGTAAAAGGCCAATGAATAAAAAATAGGATGTAATTTTACAATCATGCATTGCAAAAAGCTTAAAATTACCAAAAATGCCATTTTAACTATTTCATTTTAAACCAAAGAGATTTAATTCTTCAAATGACTTGCACGCTTTCACCAGCTGCCTTGCCATATCCACATTGCCTGTTTCATTTCTCAAAAAGATGATCATAAATCATCAACGTTCCCAAACAAAAAGGTAAAAAAGAATGAACGCAATTTGTCATTGCATTTCTAGCATGGTTTCTCTCTTCCTCTCCTCGATGCGTCTTCGAAGAAATTACCGCATCAATTGTAACCTATCATCTGGAACATAAATAAATCTCCATACCAGAGAAAGCTGACTCCTCCAGAATCAAAGACAAACAAGTAGTTTGGAGCGGACGAGTGAGCAGATTGTGGGGTAGGCAAAACCAGAACATCACGTATGCAAATGTAAATCTGCACCTTATTTTCTAGCACAAGGAATTTTCATTGTAAAGCATGTTGGCATGGAGTGAAGAGTCGAATCAAACTAGTCTGGATAGAAACTCTTTTTCTTATTTCTAATGTCACTCACTAACTAATCAAAACAAGAAGGCAAATTCAACTGCATAAAACATCAAGAGAAAACAAATTATCAAACTTTCAAAAAACAGAAACTCTGATCAAAACTGCCATTCTCCTTTGATAATTTGACAATTCCAACTTCTAATGACATCCGTAGGCTCGACACATCATTTTTTTCAGCTTCTTTACAAAACTCAATCAAATTTGCTTAAGACGTCTCTTCTTCCTTGCCATCTTCTCAGGAAAAGTTTCCCGCTTCTTATCCTTCTTTGTAGCCTTTGGCTTCTTCTTCAAGAATCTCGGGTCCGCTAAATATGCCTTTTGTGTCAAAGGCACTCCTCTCTTTTGAGCCTCATTAAACAGGGCAGTGGCTATGATGTAAAAAAACAAAACAAAAATGAAAACAAAAACAAAAAGTACAATGTAGATATCAAATTATGTAAACAAAAAACTCTAAAAAAACATTTTAAAAAACAATTATCATTCTACAGGAACGTTTCAAAACCTCTAAAACGAAAAACTACCCGAGAAGATGAAAAGGAACATGAAGCGGTATGCGCTTCTGTTTTTCTGCATTGCGCTTATAGTTTTCTGCATTGCGCTTATAGTTTTCTGCATTGCAATTTATAGTTTTATGCAATGTAGTTTATGGTTTTCTGCAATGCGCTTTATGTTTTTCTGCATTGCAATGAGGAGACTAAAAGTCACTAAACCAAAAACACCAACCAAAACATAATACATACTGAATTTATTGCAAAGACCTTGACTGTATCGAAACAAGAAGACTCGTAAATTGACATCATATTTACCAAACAATCAAACTACCATAACTTTTTATTAAAGTCGCTTTTTAAAAATTTAAGCAACCCCAAACGCCACCTAAGAAGCATACATAACTGAAAGTTGTACTAACATAGGCCTATAATTTCTGGATATTATCATAAAGTTCCAATTAAGTAATGTAGACCACCAGGATCGAACGGTGGAAACCCCAAGAGAAAAATAAAGATTGAGATCAAGTTTCCTCCTCAATAACTCGGTGGATCGCTTCCTCCAGCCATTTCAATCAATATTCTGTCAAGTACCAAAAGCATAAAAGAAAAAAATTGAACAACTCAATGGTTAATAAAACCTCCAAAATGATTAGTTTGTTCCCACCTATATACCGAGCAATGGAGGTAGACGGACATAAAAAAAGGTTTTATTCACTCAATCGCTTACACTAACCAAATAACGATAGCAACAAGTATAATTTTATAAACATTTGAAAACGCATTACTGTGATTGAAAACCATATGGGAAACAACCGCAAAATACATCATCCAAAAAGAATCAGCGGGCAAATAAAAAGGTCAGTCCTTCATGCAAACCGTAAGCTTATCTTACTAATACTCCTAATCGGCTAACATTTCTTGATTGGAACAATCGTAAAGTTAAAATTTTGATTGGCACAATAGATAGAAAAGCACAAATATATACAGATATGAACCCTAAGTCGAGAGGAGAGCATAGATCCGAGGAGGGTTGAGGGAATTAGAAAATGAGAGTAAAAGAGAGGGATAGAAGGAACTCACAAGTGGGACAATGATGGGCTCGAGAATTCCATCGCAAATCGGTCTATCGATTTGATGATCACAGATCTTGGAGACGTGGTCCTCGTTGCTGCGGAGAGAGATCGATCAACAAAAGGGAAGGTTTTTAAACAAAAAGGGTATAATTGTCTTTTTAATGATTAATGTAAAGTGGACCAACGAATTTGGGCCTCCTCTTTGGCCAAATCCAAAACAAAATTCAATTCTTAGATATTAAAACCAAAAAAGAAATACTTTTTGTCTCAAATACTAATTAGTAAGGATAATTATGTCTAATACCTAATTTTTCTTTAAATTAATCTAATGATTTTAATAAGTCCACATCAGCAAACTTGTATTAAACTAAAACTTAATTAATCGCACCACATTATTTCCCCAAAGAACGTAACCCTCCCCTCTTCCTCCCTCCTTCCCTCTCTCTCTCTCTCTCTCTCTCTCTCTCTCTCTCTCTCTCTCTCTCTCTCTCATTGCCAGCCATGGCTATGGCTGCCACCTCATCCTCCCTCCCCTCCCTCCTTTATCTCCCTGCCCCACTCCCTCCCTCCCTCGATTTGAAAAACAAAGAGAAGGAATTATGTACATAGTATTGTACAATCATGGAGAGAGGAATAGATGGGTTTTTCGTTTATGATTTTGCAAGTGTAATTTTGATGTTGAGACAATAGTATTAAAGATAATTTCTCAAAAAATAGTATTAAAGATAAGAATTTGATATACCAATTCTTAGCACTAGTGATATAGATAAACCTTATATAATTTAATTTCTATAAACGAACCCAAAAAAACTCAATAAATG
Organism: Prunus padus; assembly: GCA_024362665.1. NCBI lineage: Eukaryota > Viridiplantae > Streptophyta > Magnoliopsida > Rosales > Rosaceae > Prunus > Prunus padus. The sequence goes on from JANFAM010000015.1 coordinate 23,475,670, forward strand.
ACAGTTTACCACATTGAATTTAATTTTGATTATTAAATTACTTTGATGCCCCTATGAGTGTTTTTATGAAGAGTTGGGGTTGGGCTTGTGTTTCAAAAGTCCATTTCATGTAGGATTTTTTAATTTATAATTTGGGCTCCTATATTGGGTATAATACTGAATCTCATTTTTTAATCAAAGATAAACTTCATTAGATAAACTTCAACAATACAATTAAAGACATCAACAAGACATCTAAAATATCAATCTCAAGAGGGCAACAAACTAACATTCTAAAAGCAAAACCAATGCGGACAAAAGCCGCACTAAAACTATTAGCCCACATCACCATTATTAACATAAGCCTAAACAAAGCCCACAAATATAACATAACAAAAATCCTAAAATAACCCATGAGTCTAAACGAATCCTATCACCACCATCTAAAGAAGAGTTGTCGCGACCACACCTACCATCGCATATAAGAACACTTGAATTGGTTATTGATATGTTTTGATTGTTTTAAATTTATAAAATATTTTGATAAATAGTTGAAAATATTTTGATAAATAGTTAATCACTTATCACCCCAAATAAGTAATGTCAAACGGGCACTAAGCGTTAGTTAATAAAATTATAAGTGCCATAAAACGTGGGCACAAACATTTGACAAAATAATTTATTTTTTTGGTTATAATGGAATAGATATGGACACTTGACCTAGTCTTATCACAATTCATTTCATCACCTCCCCTAACCATAGACATTTGAACCAAAAAACCTCAAAGATGGAACAAAAAGTTGACCAAACAAAAAAATAAATATAAAATGATGTTATTATTACTCTCCAATTTAATCCGTCACCGACTTTCTTTTTGCTCAATTAGAAAATAAATATTTTAATGAATTCATTCAATTCACCCATACTGGCAGTTTGTTAATTTTATTTTTTGGATGCTATTTAATATATTTTTTTAATGATAGGTTTTGTAATTAGAATCCTTCTTAAAAGGCGGGTGCGGTAAATATAAAGTGGGAAAAAAGAATAAAAGAGGAATGACGAGTCCATATCTAATAAGCCGAGTGTAGGGAAGCCGACTTAAGCAAAGCCATCACGCATCCACAGACAAAGCACCCGTACAAGTCGTGGCGGCACGCCATTGGCTGAATCGTGTATTAGCCGCTCCTCTATCATACGATCAGCTCCACGTTGTCAATCCTCTGGCATCCAGAGAGCCACCGAATATAAAGGGGCTTAACATTTCTTCTGCGAGACACAGCTAGTCGTCATCGGAGGAGAGACCCTTCCCTATATCTTCTCCTCCTTCTTCGTCGCCAACAAAACCCAAACAACGAGAAAAGATGGTGAGTTTTTCACTCTTTCCGGTCATTTTACTCATCTAGGGTTATGACCTTAGTATCTGTTTGGCTGCTGAGAAAATTTAAAGAAAATTAAAGTAAATTAAACGATTTTTAATTTTTTTTTCTCTGATTGCGATTTCTTAGCAGCCAAACGAATCATCGGTTTGATTGATTTCATTTTTTATGACGGTTGTGGTCGATCTGATAGTTAAAAACTAAGCTGGCTGGAATTTGAGCTCATTTACTGTTTATTTTTGCATCTCGTGCTCTCAGATCTGTTTTGATGTTGAATGTTTGATCGCGATTTGCTTTAGTCTAGATTAGTTATTTGTTGCCGAATTTTTATCTGATTGTTGCTGATTGGAAATGTTATGGATCTACTATCTGTAGCAGATGGGTTGGGATGGTCCGTGTTAAATTTAATTGTTTATTTTTCTTATGATATATTATATCAATGGTTACTTGGTACTTATTGTGTAATATTGATGGTCGATACTTAATCTTCATGTTTTATTTATATTAAACAAATTGTTGATCTAGTTTTTGTTAGCTATGGATGTGTATGCGCGTTGTGGTTGATTTAATTTCACATGAGTCGGACCAAAACTAAACAAATAGAAGTGTACTTTGTGTCTGTTTTTCGGAAGGGGTTCATGAAAGGAGTTTGAAATGGATAACTTTTGGTTGTATTGTTAGGATGCTTAGACATTGAGGGGGATTTTAATTTTAAGATCTTAGGATGAAAAGACTTACCCAGGATAAACAAATTGTGTGAATTTCAGCTGCGTTATGCCTTTTTTCTGTTGGAAATGAAAAATTATGGGTTGGTTGAGAGTGCATATAGACCATTTGTTTTTGCTTGTGGAGATTCATTTTGTCTTGGTAATTTTGATTTGTTCAAATATCTTTTTAAGTTATATTATACATCTCCCATTATATTGTGATGTTGCTGTCTGATCTTTGTTCATTGAATGCAATTTACAGGCCAACGCAGCATCTGGTATGGCTGTGCATGATGATTGCAAATTGAAGTTTTTGGAGCTTAAGGCCAAGAGGACCTACCGCTCAATTGTTTACAAGATTGAGGAGAAGCAAAAGCAAGTTGTGGTGGAATCTGTTGGTGAACCAACAGAGACCTATGAGCAGTTCGCCGAAAAACTTCCAGCTGATGAATGCCGTTATGCTGTTTTCGATTTTGATTTCCTTACACCAGAAGGTGTCCAGAAGAGCCGCATATTCTTCATTGCATGGTAATGCCAATTCTTTAATTATTTTCGATTATGTGCTTACTTCGTTGTCTAATAATCTTTTATATAAAATTCAATTGATGTTTTTATGAAGGTCTCCTGATACATCAAGGGTGAGAAGCAAGATGATCTATGCAAGCTCGAAAGACAGATTTAAGAGAGAGCTTGATGGAATCCAGATTGAGTTGCAAGCGACTGATCCGACTGAGATTGGTCTTGATGTCATTAAAAGCCGTGCCAGCTAGATAATCATAGGCTATTTGGTTGGGAGTGTTCTTTCCTTCAGCCTTTTGTTACTTGCGTGGAATGTTTATACATTGTGGGATGGCGGCTTGGCTAATGATGGCATGAATTTCCAAGTTTCGCCATTGTTTCTTATTCGTTTTGAACAAGTGTCTGTGGTTTCCGGTATATCATATGATATGTTTATTTGATAGAACCTATTTGTTGAGTGGCTGCTTTAGTAGCCGCAGGTCAACAAACTAATATGTAGCTGTTTGTGGTGGGTTTAGACGACACCTTACTCTTTTCAAGTGTTGTATATGACCCTTGTCATTTTACTTTGGAGCAGTATAAAGGAGCTTGCTTTATGACCTTCCTTGTTGCTGATTTCTTGGCTTGTTTTGTATTCACCGATATGGATTTTTGATCTATCTAATGGGCTGTTTCTCATGAGTGGTTCAATGAACCATTTGAGTGTGGTTTTAAGCCAGATGATGAGTTCATGTGGAGAAAAACTTGCTTACACGTTACATTGTCCCCATCTTCCTATCTGCATTTCTCGTTGATATTATTGTGGCCATTTCAATTTTCATGTTACATGCCTTAGTTGTTGGGAGTGTCGTTGTTACAATGACATGGTACAATCAGGGCAGAGCCGCAGAGCCACGTGACCCTTAGTTGAAGGGCAATAACTTACCTGTCCCCTTGTTGCATATCCCCTATATCTCTCTAGTCACATTGGTAGGCAAGTTTCCCTCCCGTTGTGGAAATTGCCCTTGCTACTTCATTCTATCTTCCCTGTCAAGGTGGATGCACGTCACTTTTATAGGCAAGTTTCTCTCCAGTCGCTGAAATTGCCCTTGCTACTTCAATCTGTCTTCCCAGTAAGGGTGGACACATGGCTTCAGTCGTTACGTAGAACAGCTCAATCATAAAATGCTTTGTCAGTTTCAATCATACCTACATTGTTTCAAATCTAGAATTTTGTACGACCTTCAAAAAATTTGTAGGGTCATGAAACAAGTAGATTGATTATGCATATTTGGAATTTATCTTAAGATTTTGTACTACATAGCAGAGGGGGCAGTGTGAGTTTTTCTTCTATGACTTTGTACTCGATGAGATAGTTGAGTGAGAAATCTCTTGTAATTTGTAGGGTTCAATCTTACCCATTTTCGTGTGACGTGAATAATAGTCTAAATTACTCTAAATTAGTAAGATAAGAACTAAAAAGTGACAAACTTTTGCCAAGCAGTTCGTATTGAGGCAAGGAGAGAACATACAGTTTAGTGAACTGTCAACTGTAGGAAGCTCACCAATACGACGTCGTACGGGCTTCCTCTGAGCCTCTCCTGGCATAAAAGCCAAAAGACATACCCCCAGGACGAGGTCCAAGAACAACAGCAACTTATCCGTCCCTCGCTTTCTGTACTTCAAGTTGTTTGTTCACCCGTTAACCTTAAGCAGCCAAAAGCTAGTGAGTTTTCATTTCAGCTGAACTTAAAAAGCTGCTTTCGTTAGGCTCTACCATGGCCTAAGCATCTTATGTGTTTGTTGAATTGCTTCAATGGCTTTCTCCTTCTGTCTCAAATGCTATCCTTGGTCTTTCACACACTCCATAACCCAGACACCGCCACCGCCTCCTTCTTCCTCTCACAAACCCTCCACTTCTCTCTCTTTCCCGCTCCTTCATCACCATGACCAGCTTGTCACCCACTCCTCACTCTCCTATTCAACCCCAGTCTCCACCCACCACCTCCCTCCAGACTTCACTCCACAGCAGCTTCTCGACACCCTCCGTCGCCAGAACGACGAGTCATCCGCGCTTCGCCTGTTCGACTGGGCCTCCAAGCAGCCCAATTTCACTCCCAATTCCACCATATACGAGGAGGTTCTTCGCAAGCTCGGAAAGGTGGGGTCTTTCGAGTCCATGAGGAACATCTTGGACGAGATGAAGCTCGCCGGTTGCCAGATTAGCTCAGGTACTTTCTTGATTTTTGTTCAGAGCTATGCGGCGTTTGATTTGTATGATGAAATTCTTGGTGTTGTGGAAATGATGGAAAATGAATTCGGATGCAAACCAGACACTCATTTTTACAACTTCTTGTTGAATGTTATTGTTGAGGGGGACAAGCTTAAACTAGTAGAAACTGCGAATATGGGTATGCTTAGTAGAGGAATTAAGCCGGATGTTTCCACCTTTAACATTTTGATAAAGGCTCTTTGTAGAGCTCATCAGATTAGGCCTGCCCTTTTGTTGACGGAAGAGATGTCAAACCATGGCTTATCGCCAGATGAGAAAACGTTCACGACCCTAATGCAGGGGTATATTGAGGAAGGTGACATGAAAGGTGCATTGAGAATGAGGGACCAGATGGTAGAATATGGGTGCCCTCGGACTAATGTGACTGTTAATGTTTTGGTTAATGGGTTTTGCAAAGAGGGTAAGGTTGAGGAAGCGTTGAGTTTTATAGAAAAGATGTCGAATGAGGGGTTCTCTCCGGACCAGTTTACGTTTAATACGTTGGTGAAGGGGTTGTGCAGGATGGGGCATGTTAAGCATGCTTTGGAGATCATGGATGTGATGCTCCAACAGGGATTTGATCTGGATATTTATACGTATAACTCATTGGTTTCTGGGTTGTGTAAGTTGGGTGAGATTGAAGAGGCAGTGGAAATTCTTGATCAGATGGTTTCCAGGGACTGTTCCCCAAATACCGTCACATATAATACTCTGATTAGCACGTTGTGTAAGGAGAACCGGGTTGAAGAGGCAACTAAACTTGCACGTGTTCTTACTAGCAAAGGAATCTTACCTGATGTTTGTACTGTCAATTCCCTTATTCAAGGTCACTTCTTGAACAGTAATCATAAAGCAGCTGTGGAACTGTTTGAGGAGATGAAGATGAATGGATGTCAACCTGATGGGTTTACTTACAGTATGCTGATTGATAGCTACTGTTCTAGAGGGAGGCTAAAGGAGGCTCTGCACCTGCTGAAAGAAATGGAGTTGAGAGGCTGCGCACGAAATGTGGTTATATACAATACTCTCATTGATGGGTTGTGTAAAAACAAGAGAATTGAAGATGCAGAGGAGATTTTTGATCAGATGGAACTCCAGGGGATTTCAAGAAATTCAGTGACCTACAACATCCTTATTGATGGCCTTTGTCAGAGTAGGAGGGTGGAGGAAGCTTCTCAGCTTATGGACCAGATGATAATGGAAGGCTTGAAGCCTGACAAGTTCACCTACAATTCCCTGCTCACATATTTCTGTAGGGCGGGGGATATAAAGAAGGCAGCAGATATTGTTCAGACAATGACTTCAAATGGGTGTGAACCAGACATAGTCACATATGGGACCCTGATTGGGGGGTTATGTAAGGCAGGTAGAATTCAGGTTGCAAGTAGACTCCTCAGAAGTCTGCAGATGAAAGGGTTGGTTCCGTCTCCACAAGCTTATAACCCTGTAATACAATCACTATTTAAACGAAAGAGAACAACAGAGGCCATGAGGCTTTTTCGAGAAATGATGGAAAAAGGTGATCCTCCAGATTCTATAACATATAAGATTGTCCTTCGTGGGCTTTGTAATGGTGGAGGACCAATTGCAGAAGCAGTTGAATTTGCAGTTGAGATGATGGAGAAAGGATATTTACCAGAATTCTCATCATTTGCTATGCTGGCCGAAGGACTCCAAGCTTTATCTATGGAGGATACCTTAATTAACCTTGTTGATATGGTCATGGAGAAAGCAAAACTTTCAGACAGAGAAGTTTCCATGATAAGCGGTTTCCTCAAAATCCGTAAATATCAAGATGCATTGGCCACTCTTGGTGGTATCTTGAATAGCGAAAAGCCCAAAAAATCTTATTGGCAAAGATGATTTGACTCTGAATCGGTTTTGAGTATCATCCTCTAGTCCAACAGAAGATGCAACATAGATGTAGTAAACAGAATGAAGGGGTTTTGGAGGATGATATGCGCAGAGTTAGGAAGCTTGAAATCGAAACATTCTAGCACGGTTGGCTTTCATTGGCCGACTTTGTGGAAACCATCTCTTCTACTTCCCCATCTACAAAAGGGAAATTCAGGTACTGTCTGGGAAATTTTAATATAACTCCACCTGAAATGGATTCGTCCTCTCTTTTGATACCCAATCTTCTAAGCTGATGTAGCAGAATTGAGGATGTAGAAGTATTGCAGATCATTTTTCAAGTGTATTTGCCATCCCTCCTTGAGGGTGTTTGTGTTTATTAAAGATATCTAGAATATAGAAACAATAGTTGGCTTACGGCTTGAGTATTTGGAAACAATGGTAAACAATAGGATTCATGGTGATATAACTTGAAATCATACGACTGCAACTTCTCAATTTATGTTGGGAATTGCATGTGCTGGATTTTACACTTATCGATCAAGGCCTAGAAGAAGCAATTAAGCATAATATCAATTTGGAAACATATATAAACCAACAAAATATTTCAAACCTTAAGAATAGAGCTATAGGTTTTTCTGTTGTGTCTTACTTATTCACATCGTGTTTATAACATATTGAGTAACCCAGCCCCTATCGTGTACAACGGGTGTAGGTAAGTTTTTCTCCGAATGCAGACGTGTATAACATCCAGCACAAACATGTTTTATATGGGGTATGAGTTGTGCCTCATGCCGGAGAAAAACTTTCTTGGAACGGGGATAGGACTGTAGTCCTATCCCCTCCAATCGCCGTGCGCCATGTGGACAAAAACACTCTCTCTCTTAACAAAGTTGTCCACATGGCGCACGGTGATTGGAGGATAGAACTATAGTCCTATCCCCATTCCATGAAAGTTTTTTTCCTCATGCCGTGCCGTGACCTTATAAGATAGCATAACTTTCTTAAAGTGGGAACCATCAGATTTAACGCTGTTAGAAGAAAATTTATTCATATTAGAATCAGATCCTTCCTCCTCTTCCTTAGTCGCAGGTGAATCTCATGCTGGGTATCTGCTTTCGTTTCAGCCACGATGAGACTTATTTCAACACTCTCTCCTGGTTCGGAACTTATTTCATGCTGTCCTCATTATTTTTTCATACAAGCGATATTCTACTTTAATATAATCTAAACTACTGGAAGATTTTGGGAAGCGTATCCGCTCTAATCAATTTGGTTAAGCCCTGCAACTATTCTGGAAGATTTAGATCTAATAAAATCCTACACCACCTGTTTTTTTTTTTTTTTTTTTTTGGGTCGAGCACACCACCTGTTTTAACACACACGAAAAATGTGTTCGGATTTGCCTTATTGGGTTAGGTCACAAAATTTTTAGCACATTCTCAGTTTGTCATCTTACACTTTAAATTTAACATATTTTTATTTTAAAATACTCGAGTGCAGAATGACACTACAAATATTGGGGAAAAGAATCAAGTTCTTCATTTTCCACCAACCTTTGAAAAGTACACTTTTCATTTGTTTATTGGACGGTTTACATCTTTTTAACCTAATCACAGAATTCATCTAAAATACATACATTCAGAAAACTAAAAATTAATCTAATTGTATACAATATTTGCATGAAGACTTTCGCACATGTTAAGTGCATAGAGTTTTATTTATCATTTATTAATTTATATTAAAGCATAAGAATAAAGGACTAGTATCATGGTACTAAAACATTTATTAATCTTATAATGAAGTATAAGAACATATGATATGAGTAGTATCCTGGTCCAGAAACAATTATGGCATGGTATTTCACTATATATATATATATACAAGGTACCCTACAATTTGTTTTTCAACGATTCAAACCATTTATTTTTTAAGTCTACATTCATAGATCATTCTTGCAAAAAATTAGACAAATTGGAAATCGTTTCGATATCCAATTGTGTCCTACAAAATCAATGAACACGATGCTTCAAGAAAGTACTAAAATTTCAATAATTCAATTGAGTGGTCAAATGATATCAGATTCAAGTATTTTTTGTAGAGATGATATTTGAATAAGTATCTACAAAATAGACGGTTTGGATTAGTGAAATACAATACGGAGTGAGCCCTACAAGAGTGTCCTTCAAATAAGCTTATTTGAGGGACACCTTTTAGGGTCCTCTACGAATTTTTTTTTAACGATCCAAACCATCTATTTTTTAAGTCTACATTCATAGATCATCCTTGCAAAAAATTAGACAAATCGGAAACAGTTTCGATATCTAATTGTGTCCTACAAAATCAATGAACATGGTGCTTCAAGAAAGTACTAAAATTTCAATAATTCAATTGAGTGGTCAAATGATATCGGGTTCAAGTGATTTTTTATAGAGATGATCTTTGAATGAGTATGTACAAATCCCTCAAATGAAGCTCCTATATAGAATTATATATAAACAAATATGGTAGTGACCACTGGTGATGGGAGATTCCTATTTGTCATCTTGATGACATAAGAAATGGTTCAGTTGGATTATAATTGATAATTTGATAACCTCACATCACGGGCCTTGCTACACAAGTAATTAAACATATGCAAAGATTACATTGCGTTGGCGTGGGGAGATTCTCGACTGTTGATGCATGTGGGGTTCACAATGCATGAACGGTCAAATTTCAACGAGACGCATGAGATTTACGCTAATAAAATTCTTTGTATGAAAGACCCATTACCTCAACTTTTTAAAAAGATTTTGAAGAAAAACCATGTTTCCTGAATAGTCTAGAATGCATTTTGATTGAAACACCACCTATAGGAAAGGAAATTCACTTTGACCACTTTCTGGTGCATAATAAATGGTTCTACAAGAAAGGCATAATGAAAACAGAAAAAAAGAGAGATTCTGCTATAGCTAGGAACAATCTTTGTGAAAAAGATGTAAATATAGAGAATATATATACGCCGCTCCTCAAGCCTTAACCAGTTAGTAAATTAATATGACGCAAAATACTCATTTTGGTCTACTGCACAACGTAATACTTGATTTCCCATGTTGGGCTTAGGGTGTAACAAAGGAGACAGCTGTTTAAATTCCATAGAAAATCCCTCTCAAAAAGGAAAATCAACGCTAAGTTGGATTTTGTTTAGTTTCTACCGTAGGTTGGGAACGTCAGCATAGCACCAAGATAAATCCAATGTGTGGAATTTTAGTTTTTAACGTTGGCTGGAAAAGGACTATACTGATTAGAGTCATCAAATGAAGCCAAACCCAAGAAACAGGGAAGGACAAAGTGTAGAGAGAGAAGCACCATATCAATCAATTAAGTTTCCGGAACATCAAATCTCTTAACTTGACTGATTATTTCACAGAAAGTAATTTTATCAAGTGGGCATTTATTCTTTAATCTTTACCTAAAGTCAAAGATATCATGACCCTTTAAACTTGTTGTGGCTGCCCATCTTCACACATTGACATATGTTAAAAATTCAAAAAATCTTTGTTTCTACCAATGCCATGAAACTTCACTGTTACCATTTCATTAGCTGTACTCTACATGCTAAAGCAAACATATATATATGTACCTGCAGAAATTTTGAGTTCAATCTTAGCTATGGCTGACTAGCTGCAGGGCATTCTGCTAGCTCAAAAATTATACCATCTCTTTTTGGCAACCATATATATCTTTAACAAGATCCCGGAACCAACTTAACCAAGTTGGGCAAGCACTACTGTTATCATGATCATGATCAGGATATGATTCAGTTATACCTATAAACTTGGGGGGTTTTAATTTCTCCTTACATACCAGACTTCTGAATCAATGAGTCCGGACAGCAGGACTGGCTGGACCTATGCCTTGTGGTGCCTAAGGCTACGCTCAGCGTTCCGAACCATCTTAGCCTGCAGCATAGTCTACACCACCACCCTCTACGGTCCACAGCCTCTCAGGCAGCTAGTAGCCTACCCTGCATACTCTTACCTCACCACAATCCTGACCGTGTCAGATGCAACTCTTGGGGACGCGCTGAGAGGCTTCTGGCATGCCCTTTGCGCTTGTGTTCAGGTTACGACCCTCTCAATCTTGAGCCTCCGGCTGATAGGGCCTGCGCACTTCAATTACTTCATATCAGCCTTGGCAGTGGCTCTGTGCACTTTTGTTGTGGCATTGCCGGGAGCAACTCACTTGATGGCTAAGAGGATTGCATTTGGACAGATTGTGATTGTGTATGTAGGCACTGCCATTCATTGTGCCGAAGCTGGTGAGTTGGTACTTATGCACCCGATTCAGGTGGCGTTGAGTACTATGCTTGGAGCCTCGGCATCAGTTATGGCTATGCTGTTTCCCAACTTGTTCTTCTACCAAAAGGCATCTGTGGCGGCTTTTCTGTCTCCTTACCTTGCCTACCACGAGGTATATATAATACAAATCTATATAACATGTTACATGTGTTGTTTGTCTTTGGCTTTGCTTTTGAAGCAACTCCATATGTTTGCATAATTTTTATATGGATCCTAAATTCTTGCATGCGATGAGGGCAAAGTTTTCAAGATATGCAGATTTCATGATGGTTCAAATCATGTGGACCCTATATAGTCTTTCTGTTTTTTCCGGTTATAAAAGGCATGCTCACAGAGGATTAAAAATGGTAAAGATATACAAAGTCTTACGAAAAATGTTTAATGAAGAGGGTCAGAATTAGGAACGAAAATGACAACTCTTAAGTGTTTGATTAAAAGAAGGGTCAGTGGAGGAATAGATGCTGTACTGTAGATGGCATGAAACATAGCTTCTTCAAAGCAAGTAGTTGGCAGCATTAAGTTCTTAGAACTAATGCCTATCAATTCAGTCTTTTCCATCTTCCACCACAAAATTCTGTTTTTGTTTTTTCTACTTCATCGAAGTAAACCTGAAGTGTCACGAAAGACTGGAACGGGAAACAAAACAGAATGTACCCGATTTTTTTTGCACGTGCAACCATCCACAATCAAGATTTCACTAACAGTTATAGATTTCAATAAGATTTTAGTGATGCTCCCTTCTTCAACTTGTCTCTCGAATGCATGTGATACTGGGCCTAATGGCAAGGCTTTGTAACATTTACAGGTGAGAGATGAGTGCCAAAAATATGCTGAAAACGCTAGGAAAAGGTTGAACTTCTATTCAGATGCCATCTTGTCCCAAGACAGCTCGGATGCACTTGGCTTTATTTTACAAGCACAGCCCTTGGCTCAAGTAGGAGAAAAGCTCCTTCGAAGTATCAAACACAAACAGGTAAACTACCAATATATACAAGAGCTTGGATCCTTTGCTCATATTTTATGTGCTGATATTGTGATTTAACCCTAAACCTTTTTGAATAGGAAGCCTTAATGTGGGAGAGACCAAAACTCAGAAATATCCTGAAACCAACTTGCATGGATTTGGGAGAAAAATTGCAGGACATAGAAATACCCTTAAGAGGGATTGAAATTGCTGCAACTTCTTGCCCTTCTTTTCCTGTTGCCTTGATTAAGAAAGTGCAACCAGATGCTTTACATGACATGAAAAGGCGAATACATGACAAGCTGGAGCAACTTGAGCGTTTTGCACCCTTCTACATACTAAAGAAAAAGGAAAAATCTTTGGATGAGTCCTTCTGGCCCCTTGAAACCATTTTTCGTGAAGATTTGCTGGCTTTCTTTTTTCTGGATTGTTTGAAACTCCTCCGAGAAAATACTGAGGCAACTGAAGAATGCAAGGAGAGCTACTCTGAAAATGAAAGTTCACATGGTTCAGAAAATCAAAGCCATGGTGGTATCAAATGGAGCTGGAGCATTTCATGCATTATACCAAGCAAAACAAGCCTACTTTTTGCAGTTAAGTGCTCAGTTTCATTAGGCCTTGCTGTGCTATTGGGTTTGTTGTTTAATGAGAGAGAAGCATATTGGGCAGGCCTCACAATTGCAATAAGTTTTGTCAGAGGAAGACAAGCAACATTTACAATTGCCAATGCTCGAGCACAATCTACGGCAATGGGATCAATCTACGGAGTCTTGTGTTGCTTTAGTTTCCGTAAAGTTGAGAATCTAAGTTTCTTACCTCTTCTTCCTTGGTTGGTTTTCACAAGCTTTCTAAGGCACAGCAGGATGTATGGCCAAGCTGGTGGAATATCAGCAGCTGTAGGGGCACTGCTGATACTTGGTAGGAGACATTATGGCCCTCCACTTGATTTTGCAATTGCTAGAATCACAGAGGCTGTTATTGGATTGATTTGTTTCATCACCATAGAGATTCTCATATACCCTGCAAAAGCAGCAACTCTAGCAAAACATAAACTTTCACTTAGCTTGGGAACTCTTCAAGAATGCATCAAAGATGTAGTTCTTTTTGACAACCAAAACAACCTGCAAGCTTCAATCTTTCCAAAATTGAGACAGAAACAGAAGAAGTTGAAGTCCCATGTCAATAAGTTACAAAAGTTCATTGAAGAAGCTGAACTGGAGCCTAATTTATGGTTCATCCCTTTCAATGGTTCTTGCTACAGAAAGCTCCTGAGGTCTTTATCAAAGATGGGGGATCTTTCACTTTTTATGTCCAACAAAATAGAATTTCTGTCAGTTGTCTTACAGAGATATGAAGTTGATTCAGAGGACCTCCAAAAACCCATGAAGTGCATTAAAAATGACATAGAACTTTTCAAGAAAAAAGTTGAGACTTCACTGCAATGCCTCCAAGAGCTGTCTTCCAAGAAGTCTCTTGCAGTACATGACAAGCATGACATTGAGTTGGGTACATCACCAAAATCAAATGAGTGTAGGGTTTTGGAGACAGAGAAGGAAGAGGTTGAATGCATTTTAAATTCTTTTCTTGAACATTCCAATGAAGTATCTGACAGAGTTGGTACCAATACTGAAGGTGAGGATCAGAAGCTTAAGAGCCAAGTTGTTGTTTGCTTGGCTGGCCTAGGGTTTTGCATCAGTAGTTTACTCAGGGAAGTAAGAAAGATGGAGAAAGAGTTTCAAGAACTGGTCAATTTGGAAAACCCTTCAAGCCATGTCATAGTATGAATTCTCACATTTTTGTACTAACTTACCTGTAAATAAGCATGTTCTGCATACCCAATATTACACCTCGGATCTCCTACTAATATTATCTATAAATTTGCTTTTGACGATCATACAAAGCAAACACATGAAAGGATCAATGTTCTTTTTTTTGTTGCCAAAGTTACGAAGGGGAAGGGGGAAAACTCACACACAGAGGTACCATGGGGACTTGAACCTAGGACCACTTGGGAGCACCCCAAAGGCCTGGGCCAATCTAACTAACACCCCATTGGTTGAAAGGATCAAAGTTCATCAAGTTAAACATTGTATGCTATTAGCTAGTATATAGCGTGTCGTAATCTAATTTAAACCCAATAAACTATTTAATGACATATATTAGTTAAAATGTCTTCTTTGGATGAGGATTTAACATTCAAGACCAAAACATAACTTTGATTGGTGGCTTAATCTGCCAAAAAAAAAAAAAAAACCAATGTGATCCTTATGAGCTGTAAAGTAATGAAGTATACAGATAAGTGAAATTTAAGGCGAGATTAAATTAGGAAAAATAATATCAATTAACATAATCATTTGTATCAACAGTTTCTGTAGTTTTCACCACTTGTCCAATTGCCAATAGTAATCTAATGCAAGAAAGGCCTCCTTGCTAGAACTTTCTTCTCATAATTCATATAGGCTGGCTTTGATTTCTAGCTAGCAGAGATATCCCAAATTGGTCCATTAATGCCATCTGAAATGAAATGGCAAGGCTCCAATATGTCTCTGCATGAAATCAAATTACATGATGAATATCGACAAAATAATCTGACCCCACATCACATGTTCTGAGAAACATGACCTAGTAGCCACATTTTCTCATGATAAAGACCGAGTAGCCTTATCATCATGTGAAAGAGATGCGTATCCAAATAGACACCCAATAGCATTTTTTTAAACTTCTGATCATATCAGATAAGCTTCAGAAGAAGATATTGTTTTTTGTTTGGAAAGTGACATTGCATGGCTCCTTTATTTTATTAGTTTCTCAGCTGCCTCGGCAGTGAATTCAGAATCTTTCCTTGCACTTTCTCAGCAACCAAACAGAGTCTTTAGTTCACCAGCCTTAATTCTATTAGTGTCTAGTGTCCACTAGCTCATTATTATGTTTCTGCTGCTGGCACAAGTAGCCTCCTTTTAGGCCTCTTTTATTGGAGTCTCTCATCATCACACTTTTCTAGAGTTCATAGTGGTTCTGTGATCAGTTGGGTTGAGAACTTGAAGCTATGGACTCTGCTGCTTCTCATGACCTAGAGAAGCCACTCCTTGTCGATGATTTGCCGGTTCTGAAAAGAAAGAGTCATGCAAGAGATGTTCATATTCTCAGCTGTGCCTTCTTGTTGATCTTTCTTGCTTTTGGTGCAACTCAAAACCTAGAGAGCACTCTCATCACTGTGAGTTGGGTTTTCCATTTTCTTCATCTCCTCTGCTTTGAAGAAACCAAAAGTTGGTTTCTTTTTACCTTTTTTTTTTTTGGAGTCTTTTGATGGTTTGATTGGAACTTTGAAATTGACATATCAGGAGAAGAACTTGGGTACCACTTCGCTTGGAATTTTGTATCTATCTTTCGCATTTTTCTTTGGTAGCATACTCAGTGGTTCAAGCACTGGGTTCAAAGAACTCTTTGATCCTTGGCACCACTGGCTACTGGTTGTTCATAGCTGCACATTTAAAACCAACTTGGTAAAGCTCATTAGACCAAAATAAATCCCAACACAGAAGCAAATGTTTCATTTTTTTTAATACCAAGACTAATCTTAAGCTTAAGAAAATTTCTATGAAGATTTTTTTCACAATGCATGTGCTTTAGCCTTGAAGTGTTTCCTTGTAGGTATATAATGGTTCCAGTTTCTCTGTACCTTGGATTTGCCTC
This sequence comes from Prunus padus, assembly GCA_024362665.1. Lineage (NCBI taxonomy): Eukaryota > Viridiplantae > Streptophyta > Magnoliopsida > Rosales > Rosaceae > Prunus > Prunus padus. The sequence continues at coordinate 23,491,357 of JANFAM010000015.1, forward strand.
TGCAATAATATGGGTTGAGCAGGTACATACAAGTCTTTATAGAATCTCAGTTTTTTTGTGGCAAAAGCTAGAATTTTATTTCTAACCTTATTGTGGGTGGGTTCATCAGGGGACATATCTAACCGCTGCGGCACTCAGTCATGCCAGAGATAATGGCTTGCATGAAGGAACAATTATTGGCAACTTCAATGGAGAATTTTGGGGAATGTTTGCATGTCGCCAAGTGAATCTGTTTGACCTGTTATTTATGAATTTGTGCTACATTGTTAATCAAGATTTAGATTTTCATTTTGTCTTATAATCTTTACTGTAAGCTTCTGCAGTTTGTTGGAAATCTTTTACCACTCGTCTTGCTAAGAGGTGGAACGGTATGTGCCATCCTTTTGTTTATTTTGTCCCTTCTAGATTATAACAGTCATCATGCACATACTAACTTGTTTGATTTCGGGTTTAGAATTTGTCATTGTTTGATCTGCAGGAGGGAAATCCAAGCGATACGACGCTATTGTTCACTGTGTTTCTCTTTAGTATGACCTCAGGTACCAGACTGATGTGCTTCTTAAATAAAAGGGATGATGAAGAAGAGAAGGGCCCCCATAATGCTGAATCTCTCAGCTTATATGCTTCTCTGTCATCTTTGTCAAAGTCAATCTTCGCTCCCTTGTTTGATGTACGGATGCTATTGATCATCCCCCTTATGGCCTATACAGGATTACTACAAGCATTCGTATGGTATTTAATTACTTACCAATTATTACTGCCTACTTTCTTATAGCCAAAACAATATCACTTGCTTTTCCCCTTACTAATTCACTGCACAATCATTCTAATTTTAGGGCTGAATTCACCAAGTATATCGTTAGTCCAATGCTCGGTGTGTCTGGTGTGGGTGGTGCAATGGCAGTTTATGGGGCTTTTGATGCAGCAGTAAGTATATATGCAGGAAGAAGTATTCTGATTGATTCATTTGCATTGTATTCACAATGAGCATCTTTTGCTTGTCTTCTTATTTTATTGGGGGCAAACATATTGTATATAAGAATAACTTGCTGTCATAACTAGCCTTAAGAAAAAAAGAGTTTAAGTTTGTACCTTCTCTGTGATTTAATTTTGATCATTGAATCTGTTTCTAAAGAAGCAAGAAACATGCTCAACTTTAGGTGTTAAAAGCAAAGTAAAATCCATACAATCCACATGCTTGCTAGACAACATAAATTCTATTATAGGCAGATTTGTTTGTTATATTTGTGATCTCACATTTTGGTGCCACTTATGTCAGTGTTCACTACCTGCCGGCCGCCCTTACCTCCGGTCTCAAGTCCATCACTCTTATCGTTTCTGGCGGAGCTTTTGTTCAGGCTGTCATATTCCTCTGGCTTCTTCTATGTTACAGGTTAATTAGCAGTATTTACCTGCAACAGTACTATAGTTTTGCAAGAGTCTGAAATTGCAATTGCAATCTCCAATTTGAAGACCTTGTAACCTCTAATTCCTTATTTTACCTTTATTATGATCATGCAGCCCATCAAGTGGAATACTTGGAACCATAAACCTTCTCATAATGGCAGCTCTATTAGGGATTGGTGATGGAGTTTTCAACACACAGCTCAGTGCTCTGATTGGAATATTCTTCAAGGACGATACGGTATCAATTTCACCACACTTTTTCCCTAATCTTTCTCCTTTATAAGTTCTGTTATTCATGAACTTCAGAATCAAAACCACTTGTATTGACAATCCGACCCGAATCTGTTGCTTTCTGGGGAAATGCAGGAAGGAGCATTTGCACAGCTCAAGGTGTGGCAGTGTAGTGCTGTTGCACTCATCTTCTTCATCAGTCCATACATCTCATTGCAAGCAATGCTGGTGCTTATGTTGTCTGCTATCTGCCTCTCGTACGCAGCCTTCGTTTACCTATCCCAGCAAGGAGAGAAAGCACTCTCACTTCAAGTTCAGGTTCAAGTTGGCTCAGGTTCATGATGTGTGCACATGAATGAAAACATCTTTAAAGAGATTTGTGTCATAGGCATAGCCATACAAGTTTTTATACTTTTTTTTTTTAATGTTGGTGCTCTCTAAATACCATCCTCTCTGTTGTTTCTAAAACTAATGGAAATGACAATTATACCATCACACACACACCATCATACTGTTGACAAGCACTAAGAATTCTGTTCAAGTCCACTTCAAGAGGATGGACTTCTAAATTTCCAATTTTTGTTTTCTTTGGTTCTTTTGTTTCCACTTATAAAGATCTATTTTTGAACTGATTCTCTTTCAAGTCAATTGGGATACAAATATAATTGAACTGATTCTCTTTCAAGTCTGGTGCAAGAGTTTTTTTCTTTTTCAAGACCACCATTGTGTTTGTTATTTCTGGTATATTTGTTTTCTTTATTAGTAGCGTGTTAACATTGAAAATAGATATACTACTAGACCGAGAGAACTAGTTTACGTAAGTATCTTTTTCAACCCCTCTACAATTATACATAGAAGAAGGCTAAATTACATTTTTAGCCTCTGTAGAGTAGCTCAATTTTCACTTAAAAGTCCTTATAATTGTCTCTCTCTCCCCCCAAAAAAAAAAATCCCTATAAAGCTATTCCTCATCAAAGGAAAATCAAAAGCTATTGTCCACCGTCAAGTCAAGTTGACGGAGTGTCGACATGGGGATATGTAAACTACAAGGCGAAAAATGTAATATAAAAAAAACCCTGCAATTATATGTTGGCGGCAACAATAACGAATTGATTAGCAAAACGCCCGTCCGGCCGGCGTTTGTCGTTGTCTTCCTCTTCTTCTCCTGCATCTGTTTGTCGTTTCCTGAGATTTCTTCCGTGGATACAAAGGCTTTTCTTTACCGCTTGATTCCCGACCATCCCAACCGACAACAACGAAAATTCAGAGAATCACTTCAACTATCTTTTCATTTTCACTACATTTTCTCAGCAACCAAACAGTGCTCAGAGTTTATGTACTCAAATTTAACCCAAATTGAAAGTCAATCTCTTTCTTTGTCAACTAGCTCTGGATTTTCTTCGCCGGCAGTGACCTCTCCTCTTGGCCTCACTCTGTTGGAATTTGGACTCTCTCGCCCATGTTTAGGGTTTTATAGCGATTCTGTGATAAACTGTATTGAGAACTCAAAGCTATGGAGTCTGCGGATTTTCGTAGTGAAGAGACGCCACTTGTCGTCGAAAATTCGCCGATCCAAAGCCGGAGGAAGCATACAAGAGATGTTCATATTCTCAGCTCTGCCTTCTTGTTGATTTTCCTCGCTTATGGTGCCGCTCAGAACCTGGAGACCAGTCTCAACACTGTGAGTTTAAAGTTTGAATCTTTAATTGAAAATAATTGCTTTCGCTTTTTCAAAATTGATTTGGTTGATGATTTGGGACTTTGATTTTGGGTTCAGGAGGATGATTTGGGCACCATTTCACTTGGGATTTTGTATTTGTCTTTTACATTTTTTTCTTTGGTGGCGTCTCCGGTGGTTCAAGCATTGGGATCAAAGAATGCTTTGCTTCTTGGGACTACTGGCTACTGGTTGTTCATAGCTGCAAATTTGAAACCAACTTGGTATTTACTAATTTGCTTGTATACATACTTACATGCATAAATGCATCACAATGCATATGTTTATTTGTTGAAGTATTTCCATATAGGTATACTATGGTTCCAGCTTCTTTGTACATGGGATTTGCTGCTTCAGTTATATGGGTTGGGCAGGTATTAAGTCTCCTTTTAGTATTTGGTGGTTAAAGCTAGAAATGTTGTTTTCTGAACTTAGTTTGGGTCTATCAGGGGACATATTTAACTTCTACTGCGCGTAGTCATGCCAGAGATAATAACTTACATGAAGGAACAGTTATCGGTCATTTCAATGGAGAATTTTGGGGAATGTTTGCCTGTCACCAGGTGAATCTGTTGGATCTTTTCTAGGGAGCATATATGTATGATTTCTCTGAAAGTAATCTCTCTTATTGATGGCTTTGTGTTACTCTAAACTTTTGCAGTTTATTGGAAATCTTGTATCACTCGCCATGCTAAGAGATGGAACAGTATGTGCCACTGCCATCCTTGTAGTTAAACTTGTGTTTTTCTTGTCCTTTCTGTTCATTTTATTCACTCGTTAGAACCCACAAGTATGATGGCCCTAGTTTTGTAAGCTTTAAGAATACGGATTTTGACACAATGCATCAAGTTTTACTGTTCCCTCTTTCTATTCTTTTATTATTGCCCTGCACATATACTAGTCAATGATAACTGATTTTGAATTTATTATGTGCCTTTATAATATTTTCCTTCCCATCACTGCAGGGGGGAAGTACTAGCGGCACAACCTATTTGTTCAGCGTGTTTCTCATCAGTATGACTTTAGGCACCATACTTATGTGCTTCTTACATAAAAGGGATGGTAAAGGAGAGGAGGACCCCCAAGGTTCTTCTCTCAGCTTTTATGCTTCTCTATTATCTTTGTCAAAGTCAATCATCACTCCTTTGTTTGATGTACGGATGCTATTGATCATCCCCCTTATGGCGTATTCAGGATTACAACAAGCATTTGTGTGGTAATTACTTGACCAATTGCTGCTGCCTACTTTCTTATAGCCAAAAGAATATCACTTGTTTTATTCTGATTCGTCTTTTGTTGGTTCCATTATTAAGCTTTGCAAAAATTTTCTTATTTTAGGGCTGTATACACCAAGTATATTGTTACTCCAACGCTCGGTGTGTCTGGTGTTGGTGGTGCAATGGCAGTTTATGGGGCTTTTGATGCAATAGTAAGTATATATGCAGATACAAGTAGTTTGCATCATTATTTTCAATGCAGTGTGTACCATTAGTTAGCTCAGTGGACTTAGCATTCAAAATCGATATTTTGGTTGATTCAAATGCTAATGCAAATTGAGCATCTTTTATGTTGTCTTGTTCTTTTTTTGGGAGTGGCAGAAACGTGGAAACTTAATTATTAGAAAAAACTTTCCTCCGCACTAGTCTTCTTTTGGGAGTGCCCAGGGGGGTATGTTAACTTCAGTTCTTGCTGCCATAACCAATAACTTACATTTCTTCCCTTCGCCTGATCATGGCATTTCTTTATTCGACCATTTCTTGGATAGCAAGAATGGAGCTTTTCTTGATATTGCATATGCATGCTCGATATGTGGAGTAAAAGGCTTACACTCACTCCATGCTTGCTAGAAGGCATACATTCTTTTTAAGATAGATTTTCAGTATACGATATGTTTTTGGTCTGTTATAGTTGTGATCTCACATTTGGGTTGAACATATGTCAGTGTTCTTTGACTGCTGGTCGACTCACCTCTGGTGTCAAGTCCATCACTATTATAGTTTCTGGTGGAGTCCTCCTTCAGGCTATTATATTCCTGTGGATTCTTTTATTATACAGGTTAGCAGTATTTACGTGTAGCGTACTACAGTTTTGTAGACTCTGAAATTGTTACAGTAATATCTAATTCGAACAATTGGCCGAAAAAAGAGAATATCTAATTTCAAGCTATTGCTATCTTGTTGTTATGATGCAGCCCAGTGAGTGGTGCACTTGGTATTATCTACCCTCTTATAATGGCAGCTCTCTTGGGCATTGGTGATGGAGTCTTGAATACACAGCTCAGTGCTTTGCTTGGGATATTCTTCAAGAACGACACTGTATTTGACTACACCTTTCCTCTAATTCTTCTCCTTTTTAAGTTCTTGTTCTTTATGAAGTTCAGAACAACCATTGTATTGATACTCAGTCTGTTGCTTTTGGGGAACAGGAAGGAGCATTTGCACAGCTGAAGGTCTGGCAGAGCGCTTCAATTGCAGTCGTCTTCTTTATCAATTCATACATCTCATTGCAGGCAATGCTGATAATTATGCTGGCCGCAATCGTTCTCTCATACGGTGCCTTCGTTTTTCTGTCGCTCCGAGAGAAAGCGTTCCCATCTTCGAGTTCATAATGTGTAAACATGAAATCATCTTCCAGAAAAGCCTGTGTATACAAGCAGGTATATGTTAGGTTTGCTACTGTCTCCAAGTCCATTCCACTTTACATATTTGTTGTTTGTAACATGTTCATCTGCTTCAATAGAAATAAAAGTAGTGTGAAGAGTGCAAATATTCAGAATTTGAATCTGAACCACTCGTTGTGTATATTTTCATTCCAATTCGTCATCCAATTCAGTCTTGCAACATACGATTTCCACATAAAAATTAAAATAAAACCACCAAAACAAATATGAGCAGTCAACAAATATGGGTCATTTCCCATCTTCTTCCACCTAAACTCCAAAATTCACAAAGTCGTTGAAATTAGGTCCTCTCTCTCTCTCTCTCTCTCTCTCTCTCTCTCTCTCAGACTTTTGACCACCCAATCGCATGCCTATATAAACTCCCAACCTCACGACCAGTGGCGGTCCTACGCCAAGGGCAGAGTAGGCTGCTGCCTACTCCAATTTTTCCCAAATAAACAATTACCTATATACAATTACATGGGGTCTATTTTAGAAGTACACTTCTGCCTACTCTATTATTAAGATATATGTTATATACCCCATTTCATACGCACAATCCCGTAGCTCCAGACTAACAAGTGGGAAAGAAAAAATAAAGAAAAGAAAGACAACACCCAAAGGTTTATACTTACTATTATTATATATTACCTTTTGACACAAATTGTTAAAAATTTATCTATTTTTATCTTTTCTTAGTGAGGACGTGTATCAAATTTTTTTACTACTTGTGAGTTTTTGTCTTAAAACTCCATATCAAATTTAATTAGTTTAATTCATTTAATTAAAATTTGTTAATATTTTTCTTGTTTTCTCTCTTGCTATGTTTTTTTTAGTTTGTGAAATTTTGATTTCTTCTTTCTATTGATTTTATTGGGCTTTTAGAGATATTTGCTAAATCGCTATTCAACTCAAAGTATGTATTTGTCTATCCCTTATAAATTTTATTGCTTAGTATGTAATTGTATGTCCCTTTGTTACAATTGTGAACTTGTGTTGGTGAATTTTAATTTTATTTTATGATTTCAAAATATGAAAACTCGTTGAGGACAATTATGATTATGAATAGACAATATGATTTTGATGTTTTGTATGTCTTGTGAGAATTTGAATTTTTATTGTTTATATTTTGTGAGAGCTCTCACACACATAAAAACTTTGTTTTAGCGAATGTGTATAGAGATCGTATTTGAAGGTAAGCCATTACGTCACTCATGCCTATTAGGTATATCTTTTTATGAGTATTAATGAAATTCACTCATCGTCGAGCTTTTAATGTAAGCTCGCCTACTTGACTTTTAAATCCTGGATCCGCCACTGCTCACGACTTCGTCTTCCCAAACCCAAAGAACAACATGCTCCGCTCGCTCTTCACCTCCACCGTCACGACCCTCTCCTCGCGCTGGCCAGTGCTAATCTACGCCGCCATGTGGACCACATTGCTCACTCTGACGGTGGCTGTGGCCTCCTTCTCCCCCGAGGTCGCGTTCGTCTCCTCCATTTCGTCGACGTCTTCGTTCTCCCGCGCCTGCGACTCGGAATTCTCCGTTAGGGTTCCGTCGGACGTGCCGGGAGATATCCTGTGCTTGCCGGCTCACCTGTTCAGCAAGTCCAGCATCGATTTCATCGTGCCCCCTGTTTTCGCGGCGGTTGTGGTGGCTGGGTCGGCTTTCTTGGTTCGAGCCGTGGGATTGTGGGAGACTGATGAGGTTCCTTGAGTTGGGCCTGTTGGGTTCGCTTTGTAGAAAAAGCACTTGAGTATTTTTGTTTTTGTTTGTGTTGAAGATATAGAATTTTCGGTGCTTAATTCATGTTTATGACGTGATAATAGGTTTTTAGTGCTTTGTTCTGTAGTTGGATGGCTTATGTTATAAATACATGGATGATATTATTCTTTACCAACATATATAGGAGAAATTGTTGTTTGTGAGGATAAATATTAATTACTTAGTTACGCATGAGCGATTTCTGACCGTTGACGCATATATAGTTGGATTTTGCATCAAAATCAAAACAGTAATCTTCTTATCATTCGAGTAGACTTATAACACCATTATGCTTCATGATAGTGCTAGCATAATATTAACGTCACACTAAATAATTTATCACATGGAATAACTTGTTTGAAACGAATGAAGGCTCCAACTTGTGGGAGAAAAAGAGATATTTTTGCTTCCCATTCCAGCTTAGGGGAAACGCGATTGTGCCAAGGATGATTTGTCAACCTCATATTATTGAAAGAGCCAACTCAAATCCCTTCACTATAAAGAAGCACATGATAAGTGACAATCACTATCTGTAAATGATTATGCCTTGCAATTCCAAGTGGTAGGCATCTCAGATTCACAGGATATGCTTATGCTTCTTAAATAATCAGCTTTTGGAAGCTCCATCGATCAACTTGTTGCTGAAGTCCCAAAGCTTTGTGGCCAACTTTTCATCTGTAGCATGTGAGCTGGGTTTCATCTCGTTGCAGTCCGCAAAGTATTTTCCAGTCACACCTTTCATTTTTGGGTGCAGTGCTACATATGATGTTGTGGCTGCTCCCTGAAAACAATCAGAGAGATTGCGTTCAAATTATATTTTTAATTTAATCCCTCAGTCCATTAGAACAAATAATTATAAATAAGAGAGATCATTAGTTGGAGATTAATTCATTTATCACCTGAGGTACATTTTTCCACATCCAAAAGGTGAACAACTTGAAAGTTTCTGCATAGAGATGATCAAAATTAATTAATTATAATATGCTTAATTGTATAAATTGGAAATATGCATGGAGTATTGGAACATACTCATCAAAAGAGGAGAATGCCTCATGAGAGGTGTCATGATCAATCCTGGGTGGACTGAGTTGACTGTTATGTTCACACCTTCTTCCTGCACATAAAGCAATATACCATGTAAGAACATGTATGGAATTTTAAGACTTTATATTCACGGTTAACATATGTCCCCACTTGTTAATCACTACGATCGTGAATATCAATAAATCATGTCAGCGTAAACATGTTAATTGATAGTATAACAACATAACATATCAAATTGGTAATTATTGAGAGCAGCGAGACAAAGTCTTTGGTATAGGTCTTATCACCCTACATGTCTATGGGAGCCTGCCAGGTTACCCACTTGAGGACAGTGATTGATATAGAATTATTTTTTTGTTCATTTGGTTTATTCTTTTTTCGCAGCAGCAATTATAATCTCCTTACATACTTTGGTGAAAGTTCAATCTGTTCCTATGTTTTAGCTCCCAGCCCTACTTCATGTGCCTCCACAAGCATGTAGGTTTCTTCACCAATGCTTATGGGACACTGGTTACCTACTTGGGGCCCTTGATGAACTATCAAACACTCACTTAACACAACTACCATGCAACTGTTTTTTTCTGGCTTCAATTAAATGGCAATGATTAGAGCTGTTTTGGGGTTGGTCTGGGGTTCTATGAGCACATTTTTTGTATACCATGTGTCTCTGCACAACACTAGTTTCAAATAATTCATGTGAAATAATGGTTGGGGCTTTCTGCAGACAATAGAGGAAATAGGATCACCTGCAATCGACGAGAGAGCTCATTGGAATGCAGTAAGTTTGCTAATTTGGATTGCCCATATGCCTTCAGTTCTGAGTAACTGAGTACAAAAAACACTTGAGTTACAGGATTGTGAGCTATCTGCTTATAAATAATCAATATGGAAAAATATTGGATTACTCAAATTATTACTTACCCAATTCGATCGTTGATCTTGTCGAATCGAATCCCCTCTTGGTAAGGGGTTGTATGAGCAAGTGATGACAGAATCACAATTCTGCCTTCTACACCAGTAGTTCTAGCAGTGTTCTTCATTTTCTCAAGCAGAAGGTTTGTTAAGAGAAAATGGCCTGTAAAATGAGGTTATCTACTTAACTACAATGCAATGAGTAAAAAAGTTGCGAGCCCAATTCTTTTTTCAATTCCTTTTTCCCCAATTCTCTCATATGAGATGGGGCTTAAATGAAATCTTATGCATCGCAACAAAAAAGATAACAGTAATTACCAAGATGGTTGGTTGCAAACTGCATCTCTACTCCATCTTCTGAAAGCTGGTGGGGGCAGAACATAACACCAGCATTGTTTCTGCAACATATACCACCAATTTTTATAAAACTGAAGAAATTGAAATTGAAAATGCTAATATGTTAATAATTTCATATTAAACTAACTAAATAAGGAGAGAGAGAGAGAGAGAGAGAGAGAGAGAGAGAGAGAGGAGATCACATTAAGAGGTTGAGAGGAAGATCAAGAGCATTGAAGCTATCAACAAATGCTCTAACAGACTTGACAGAGCAGAGGTCAAGTTTCAGAACATCCACTCGGGCACTTATATTTTCTTTAATAATAGCCTGTTTTGCTTCGTTGGCAGCCTCTATGTTTCTGGCGGCAATGATTACATGGGCTCTACGAAGTGCCAAGACTCTAGCTGTCTCAAACCCAATCCCACTTGCCCCACCTGCATTTCACAAACAGGAACAGAAATGTTAATCAAACTAGAAAGAGGCATATTGTCTTGCTCTCTGTCTCTATATACAGAGTAGCTCTGCAACACAATTCAGAAAATGATCTGCAAAAATTTGCGTTCAAAAGCCTTATTACCACTCCTAATTTCATGTTTAATTGGGTCATATCTATTTTTTTGTTCTTCTTATTACTAAAAAAGAGATAAATAAAATAAGAAAAAAGGCCATTAACACCAGAAACAGAAACATCCAATGAAATAAAGAACCCCACAAAGACCAGAAAACTAAGAAGAAGAAACAAACAGCAGAATAAATTTACAGAGGAAAATGCAAATTTAGCTGACCAGTTACAATAGCGGTAAGGTTGCTAGCATCAACTCCTTCAGTGACCTGCTCAGCAGTTGAAGCTGATCCAAACCCACTAGGCCCTGGCCTTCCTGTCACCAATGCAAAGATACCCATTTCCAAAAATCACAAGAAAGAGCCAGTCTCAATCAAGAAACCTACGGAGAAGGTCACAGCACACAATGATATGAGCCAAACTGATGGACTCTATCTTTATAACAAATGGACACACAGCTTCGGGAGAGATTAGAAACTTGAAGGGTAAAAGACAAAGATGACACAGAGCTTACGATGAGAAAGAGAGGAAACAAATGCATGGCAATAAATATGAACACCGCGCAAGAAATTTTTGAGTGCGATGGTTTTTACGCGGTTTGATTCATCCGCGGGTTATAAGAGATAAACTTTGGGTGAACAACAGAGTTGACGTGTCATGCCCGTATTGTTGGAATTTAAAAATTATGTTGTTATCAATCTACTCATATTATAACATACGTCGCATTATGTCCCCGTTACATCCAAAAAAGTTTAGAAAAAGAAAGTATAATATTAAATGCTCTTATTTAATGGCCTCATTAATCAGTTAATAGTCAAGAACGAAAGGGCTGTAAGTAATTGTGAAACGACCCGATCCAACTGGCCCCGGCATGGAAGGATGTCATCAATTTTGAACAAATAATTTATGCATTTATAGTCGAATTATTATTGGATCAACCTAATATAAAGTTTCTGTCTTGAGTGTCGATGGTTTTTGTGAGTTTCTGTGTGTCTTTCTAGTAGTCTTTTGTTTTTCTTGTTATGATTGAAGGTTTAATTTTGTTTAATCATGGTTATGCATTGTTATTGTTCTTAATTAATAAGCTTTGGCTGTATGCATTTGTTCTTCTTAATTAACCAGCACACCCGCCACCCAATAAGATTCCTGGCTCTGTCCAAATCCCATTACATTAATTTTTTGACAAAACAAAATAATTATCAACAGACGACAATCAAACCCAAATTCCACAAACATAAGGCTTATGCCTTGCAAGCAAGCTTTATATAAAAATAGGCATCACAGATTGAGAGGGTGCTTCTTAAATAATCAGCTTTTGGAAGCTCCATCAATCAACTTGTTGCTCAAGTCCCAGAGCTTTTTGGCTAACTTTTCATCCCTGGCATATGGGCTGGGTTTCATCTCGTTACAGTCCACGTAGTATTTTCCAGTCACACCTTTCACTTTTGGATGCAGGGCTACATACAATGTTGTGGCTGCTCCCTGATAAAACATTCAATTCAGACAATGCATGCAAAAATATATTAAACAATGAATTATAATTGAGATTAGTTCAGTTGGTTGAGCTCTTTGGCCTCAAGCCCTGTGAGTAGAGGTTCGAAACCCCAGGCACCCAGGAATGTTTGTGTGTAAACCCCTTGTACCCTAATCGCTTTTACTATAAAAAAAATTGAGATTATTTGATGAAGATTAACTAATTAATCACCTGAGGGACATTCTTCCAAAACCAAAAGGTGAACAACTTCAAAGTTCCTGCATAACAAAGATGATCAAAGTTAATGGCCTAGCTGTGATACAATACAAATTACAGTATGTGAAAGTGTATATATATGTTGGGTGGGAATATCAAATTATGCATGGGATATTTGTACATACTCATCAGAAGAGCAGAATGCCTCATGAGAGGTGTCATGATCAATCCTGGGTGGACTGAATTGACTGTTATGTTCACACCTTCATCCTGCATAGCACGGCAAGCAATTTGCCACTTCATTAGAGCAGATTACTTGCATATTAATCTACCTTCATTGTCTGACTTTTGACAGATGAGTTCGTCCAACACAATAAATTGCTTGCTTGGAATTTTAAAACTTTCTGTTTAGGTTTTAGTCATTTTGGATCATTAATCGAATGAAATCAGGTCGACCTACACGGTGTTAATTGATAGTACGACAACAATTTATCAAAATTATGCCTACCTCCCAACTAGATTTTACCCTACAAATTAAGACCCCATCTTAGAGAGAAAGTTCACTTCCTTCTAGACTCTTTGAGGATAGAGAATTTCATCAACCGACTCACAGTCGTTCATGCAAACAGTCCTTATGATTCAAAGTTCAAACACTGTGAGTACAGGATACATGTCTGTCTATGGTACCATGAATGGGGCAGTGATTAAATTTAGAACTCTATTTATGGGCCTCTTCTCCTTCCCAATATTTATTTAATCTATGCTTTTTTTCCCTGCCAAGCATTGAAAACCTCTGAATTTTGTACGTACGGAGAGCCATCTTTTGTTAAAGTTCAATCGACTCTTGACAGGACACCATCTCCATATACTATATTATCCACCCGCCAGCCCCACCACTTCATGTGCCTCCATAATGATGTAGGTCTCACCAATGCTTATTGAAGAGTCTTAGGACATTATAGTTAACTAGTTGAGGCCAGTGATTAACGAAACTGGGAAACATTCACCTACCACAACTACCATGTACCTGTTTTCATTTGGCTAAAATGAGAATGATAAAGATAACTTGGGGTTGAGCTAGGGTTCTATGAGCAATTATGTAGGAAATAGGTTCACCTGCAATCGACGAGAGAGCTCGTTGGCATGAAGTATGTTTGCTAATTTGGATTGCCCATATGCCCTTTTGTCATTGTAACTGAGGGGACACGAAAAAAAACATCAAGTTAAAGAGCTATGAACTAGCTGCTTATCATAATCTTTTTATTTATAAATAACCACTGTGGAAAAAGATACCTAATTCGATCGTTGATCTTATCGAAACGAATCCCATCTGCATAAGTGTGTACATGAGCAATTGATGACAGATTCACAATTCTGCCTTCCACACCAGTAGTTCTAGCAGTGTTCTTCATTTTCTCAAGGAGAAGGTTTGTTAAGAGAAAATGACCTGTAAAATTGGTAATTGGCTTAACTAGAATGCAAATAAGTAACAAAGGTTTAAAACCCCTTTTCTTTTCATAAATATTTTTCCCAATTCAGGCTATGAGATAGGCTCTACAATAATTCTCAATTCAGAAAGCAAATAAGTAGGACTTACCAAGATGATTGGTTGCAAACTGCAATTCTATTCCATCTTCCGAAAGCCGGTGGGGGCAGAACATGACACCAGCATTGTTTCTGCAACATTAACCACCAATTTCAGAAAAACTTAATAAGATGCAGATGCTAAAATGTTACATGAAGCCTAAATAAAATAAGAGAGAAAAAGATCATTACATTAAGAGGTTGAGAGGAAGATCAAGAGCATTGAAGCTGTCAACAAATGCTCTAACAGACTTGATGGAGCAGAGGTCAAGTGTTAGAACATCAACTCGAGCACTTCCATTGTCTTTAAGAATGACCTGCTTTGCTTCCTTTGCAGCCTCTATGTTTCTGGCGGCAATGATGACATGGGCTCTGCGAAGTGCCAAGACCCTTGCAGTTTCCAACCCAATCCCACTTGCCCCACCTGCATTTCACAAACAGGAACAGAAGTGTTGGGTTGTTGGCTTTTTGCTGGCTACCCAAGATTTATCATGATAATGACTCAACACATCTGATTGGTAGTCTCAAGGAACCACAGAAACCCAAAAAAAGGACATTAAGAAACAAAAACACAGAATTCAAAGAGGAAAATGCAAAAGTTATAGCTGACCAGTGACAATAGCAGTAAGGTTGCTAGCATCAACTCCATCAGTGACCTGCTCAGCAGTGGAAGCTGATCCAAACCCACTAGGCCCTGGCCTTCCTGTCACCAATGCAAAGATGCCCATTTCCTAAAATCACACAAAAGACCCAATCCCAATCAGAAAACTCACACAGAAGCTCAGAGCAAGTTCCCCTTTTTATTTCTGTCACTCCACAAATATGTGAGACAAACTGATAGAACCCTCTCTTTCTTATAACATTTGGAAACAAAGCATTGGGAGAGGGGTAGAGGACAAAAGAAAAAAGATGCCTCGAACCATAAGATGATAAAGTAGCCAATCACATGGGAAATTACTATGAGTATGGGCTGGTTGAATGTAGGTAATAAATTGGGTTCAATTAGAGCTACTGCATTGTTGACAAGTATTAAATGCTCTTCGGTGAAGAGCTGTTAATTGGCCTCAACCAACCCCCAACAGCTCAACAATGTAGCTTTCTTTGGAAAATTGAAAGCCATGATCCTTGAACTCATTGCCGTTTTTTTGGGTACTGGGGATTCTTCCTATATCAGTTGGGTTCTACTTTTATCATCAACTTGTGTAGAATGATCAACCTGATTATGATTGGTGTGCCTAGGACTTGGTCTAAAGTAGGGAAGTCGGGGGTTGCATTGCATGCACAATCACAAATATTTACCATTACATTGTGTGGTGATATGAAACCAAACTACCCAACAACACCAACTATGTGCTGCATATAATTGTGAATCGATTGGATCCAACTGGTCCCAGCTTGGAATGATGAAACATCTTCATCATGATCAGCTTGCTTGAAGGGACCATGCTTCCATTTTGGAAAAATAAAGGGTTAAGCAATCTAATTTAGATAATTTTTTTAACCGCGGTCAAATTAGTCAACTGATAAGCGATGCGGTTTGAGTGGCGGTTTAAGCATGTGAAATTAAACACAATAATTTTATCCTTGAAAGTTGAAACGAACACATACAAAACAAACATTGCAACCGCCATTGTAATTTCTAAACATCTAACATCCTAACTAATAGTCAAATAAAAATAATATAGATATTTGATTCGGTTTAGGCGGTTTTCATGTAGATCTCTTATCACCATTCATGAAACTGTTAATTTGCATTGCTTAAATAAATAAATACACCAATCGTACGTTCCCACTTGATCCCTCTCCCTCTCAGAAACCAAAAATTGTGTCTTAATGTGTCTTCCTGCCTTTCTTGACTCACCAAAATCCTAGAATTGTGAACGTAGGATAGGATAGGAATAACATTAGGGCATTAATTCTTTGTTTCTATCAACCTTAAAAGAATAAATAAATAAGGAAACAAAAGAAATGATTTTTTCTTTCAATATAAATGATAATCTAAACTGCAAGGGTAGAGAATTTCTTGCACACATGTTGGAATTTGAGATCCTTAATATGTGAGTCAATATTTTCAGTGACTAAACCCGTCGACAAAGAAGAAAGGATTTAAATTATGCTGGTTCATGCATTGACATTAAATATACTCATGTTCATCCAATCCTTTGAAATGACATAAAAGACTGTAGACATGGGCATGCGTATTGGCTAGGGTGACCGATTTATCCGTGCTAACAGTAGCTGTCTCCCTCTGCAGTATTATTGTAAATCCTTTGAGGGTCAAGAAAAGTCCATGAGATGAGACCACAGAAAAAGAGAGTATGGAGCTATAAAATATAAATATAGAATGACTGACCCCTCTCCCAACTAGCGAAAAAACTTTATTGCATCGGGAATAGAACAACAGTCCGATCTCCCTTCAATTGCAGTTCATCACGTGTTCACATTTTGTCATAAAATAAACACATGGCGGACAGTCCTATTCTATCCCCGGTGCAAGCAAGTTTTACTCCCCAACTAGCTCTCTTTACCAAAACGATGAAGATGCTTGGTTTCAATACCTAAATTTGAAAATCTATTTGATTTGATATTTAAAATGAGGGAAGTGATGTATTTGATTACGAATTTTAACGTGAAACTTGAATTTTTTTTTTCTTTTCCTACATTTTAAGACTTTATGATTCTGGCGTATGAGACGGTACAATAATACACAAGGGGGTGTGAAACTTATGTCTATTAGTAGTGCATAAAAGTTATCAGCATTGTAAAACTAGGCTATTCAATAAGGAGGTCCTAAGGCTTTAATTAAAATTTTAAAATCAGCAGAACTCAACCTAATATCATTAACACGCATGTGGGGGTTGCTTTCTATCAATGGGATCACAAAGAAACTTGTACTTGTGTCGGTTCCCTTTGCAATAATTTAAAATCGGTTTTTTTCCCCGCAAAAAAAAAGAAAAAAGAAAAAAGAAAAAGGAGAAAGTGGCATAGTTAAGAACTAGCAAATGTGCCCGCGCAATGCTGCGGGTTTTAAAACCGTCTGAAATGTGTACAAAGTTGTGAAAATATGTAGCAAGTTTAAGTTACAAAATAAAGACTAATAACATGTTTTAACATTTTGGACGGAAATTTAACTACTTTGAGCATAATATTAGGGGACAATAAGTGAACAAAAAGTTTTGAACGAAAACAGGAAAAAGAAAAAAAAACATTTTCAACCTTGTCTAGCCTGCAAAGAACCTCCTTCTACTCACAGCCTCTTCTTGATTCTCTTATATACATTGTTAACATCTTGCAAAAACTGAAAAGCCACAAACGGAAAATAAAATCAACACTGTTAACATCTGACTGTTCGAAAAATTTTAACCAGCTCATTTGATTCATCAAGCATTTGAATCAAACCTTGCACAATGCTTTGATCAAGCTTTTCATTCTTTTGGTTACAATTAACTGCATCAAGGCGATTCATTACCTCATTATGGGTATCATATATATACAGTTGAGCAAATTTTGGAGATTGACCCTGAGGAGGCAGCAAAGAGCCCATTAAATGATGAACACCACACACGTTAAACAAACAACATTTCATTTTTCTTCTCTGTTTGTAAGTCTCAAAATTGGAAGTTCCCTTTTATTTCTTAAGATTCACCAGCTCCTCTATCTTCTTATTCTCTCTTTTCTATTTTTCCTATGCCTTTTGTTTTCATTCATGGCTGTTGATAGCATCCACTACCACAATGTCTTGTGGACAGAGTGCAATTCAACAATCCAACAAAAGAATATCAAGAGGACAATGAAAATGATGAAGTGCTTGCAAGAACATCATTTAATTTTGTGTCCGTTTAATAAAACAGTCAGATGCCCTTCAATTAGACATGAAAAGGGCTGCTGAAAGGCATAAAGCCATTTCCAAATAAGCTAAACGTTGCTAGAGATCATTCCTAGCTTACTATGTAATATACACCTACTGTACAGAAAAAGGAAAAAAATTAAAACTCAACTTAAATGTCATAAAGATGAAAAAGAAGAAACAATAGTCAAGACAACAGAGTCATCAAACTCACAATAATAGGCTTAAGCAAAGAGTCACGAATAAGCCTTTCAAAAAGTCACGAATTCTGATCATTATCACCCAAACTAACAGGAGAAAACCATACAAAACCACAGTCACTAAAGCCAACTGAATTTAATTAAAGCACCTCTGGCTTTTTAACTCACTTATCTACAATTAATTACTAATGTAAAATGTTAATTTATTTATGAACGTGTCAACTTCTACTCACCAAAATGGAAAGAACTTATCAACGTCTGATTAGTTAAACAATGATCATCAAAACTCAATCAAACATCAATCAAACATTGAACCTCACAGCAATTGTTCAATCACAAACCTCAACACGATGACGAAAACAATCACAATCACGAACCTCAATCACAGCTCCACAAACATTGAACCCCAATTGCCCTAAAAAAAATTGGCTAACATGAAAACAAAGGAGCTGAATGATAAGAATTTCAAATGACGGAACGTGAATTGGATGAGGATAGTTATTCCCGTGACATGCACGTTCTTATCGGGAGGGAGGACCATATGAAAATGGCTCTGGAATTTCTGACCATTCTTACATGCCATAAGGCTCTGATTGATACAAACACCACTCTATTCATATTTAATACTGATTGAACAAAGGTACTTACTCAATCACAACCATACATTCATTGATCGACCAGACCATGTACAAATGAATCAATTTGGAAATGAAGATGTCAAGTCTCCACCATCCTTTATTAGGGTTAGGACCCTTCTTTGAGGTTTTCCATTATCCCCCCCTCTCTCTCTCTCTCTCTCCCCTTGGTGTTCATATTATCTTCAGGTTTTTGTGTGTGTGCTGTGGATTGTGACATGTTGCTCAAGTCAGGCAGTTGTCATGGAGGCATGGGGTCGATTATTGGCTGGCCTGTTGGTGGAAATTGTGAATCAAATCATTCAGCATGTAACTGCTGATTGTTGCAGAGTGAGTGATGTGTATTTATCAAGTGGTATATAGAAACCTTTCATTTTTCTTATCTCCATTTCACACAAAACAACAAAGAATTTTAAGTGTAATCTCTGTTGGGTTTTCTACAGGCTCTCAAATTAAGAGCTCTGGCTATGGATGCTCATTTTTCTTCTGTATTTATGTATTTTTTTTGTCTTGGTAATTTATGATCACACCCCAGACACACAGAGTTTACTCAAGAAGAACACAGAAGGAATTTCAAGCAATCAATTGAAGAAGGAAGATGAAGGATTAAGAAAGTTGAACATAACTTTACCCAAGAAGTTTCCAGGCAAAGCAACAGAATGCAAACCTGAAGGCCAAGGATCCAACAACTTGTACCGAACGACTATCGAAGATTGGTGAGGCGAAAGCTCTGTAAAGGATGATAAGGCTCTCAACTGACGAAGCAACTGATGCAAGGAAGACCAAAAGAAACGGCTGATTCGCGAGGCGCCGCTCCAAACGAATCTCGAAGATCGAAGCTTGGCTTTCCATGGCTGCCCCCCAACCAGGTGAACGAAGCGTCTGTGCGAACAGCACTGTCGCGACCTTAATGACGCGATTACTAACCCGTAATCGGAATGAGAATTCGGAATTCGATTTCGATTACGGATTATACATATGTTTACTAAAATTGGGAGGAATCAAAAGTGCGTGGGATCCACACGAAAAATGGAATTGAATTCCAAGATTTGGGTGATTTGGATTCCCTACATATATAAGGTATTTGGATTCCGGATTTCATCCGTAATCGGAATGCTAATTTTTTTCCCTTTATGCCCTCACTTACTTTCATTATTTCAAAGATTATCCTTAATCCTATATATAAAAACAAAATCATTTTAGTGTTAAGGATTAACTAATAGAAATACTTACATTTATAATAATAAAAAATACTTATTAATAGAAATACTTGCATTTATAAAAATAAAAAATAAAAAAATACTTAATAGAAATACTTAAATTTATATAAAAAAAATAAACAAAATCATTTTAGTGTGTCTATGAAATAAAAATCAATTTAATTTTTTCTTACTATTATATACTATATCAAATTTTATTAAAAAAAGTATATAAAATATTTGATTTGGAACAAGGGCATTTTAGTAATCGTATTAGTTTATATTCCGATTCTGCTGAATTAGTAAACAGCTTTATGGAATTCTATTCCGATTCCAGACAGTTTTAGTAAACAACTTCAACATGAATCTAATTCTGATTCCGCCTCATTTCAATTCCTCCTCAATTCAATTCCTCTCAATTTGATTACGGATTAGTAAACGCGCCATAAGATCCAAAGAGGGAGAGGCAAAAATGGAACGGAAGCAGAAGATTTAGTGGAGGGCGTTTTGGGGTTTTCACTGTGCTGCTGGGAAAAGGAAGGGTTGGGTACAGGGGAAATGGGGGCATTTTCGTAATTTTACTGTTCAAGGAACAGTATTTGGTTGCATTGGGCTTTAGTATATATATAATTTCTTCTCTTTTTTTTCCAATTGTAGAAATTGTTTTACTTTTTTGTTTTAATTACAAAAATTATAAGGGTAAAATTGGAAAGTTAGAAAATAATTGAGAATTACACTCTGTTGACAAATATGGAAATTGGGGCCTAGTTCCAAAAATGACTAAAAATAAGATACCAATGATCTATCTACCTACCAATTCATTCCAATTGTCCCATGTGAGATTCATAATCAGCCCATTCTTTCCACTACATAGTATTTATTTGAGTTATTTACACTAACACCTCTTGAGTTTTTTTTTTGGTTTCACAAAACTTCCTCATGTCTCAAAAATTACACGAATACCCCATGAAGTTTCAGTTTGTTTTCACAAAACTCATTTTCATTGATTGTTTGTCCAAAAATTGATGATTTCATTAAAAAAAAAACTTATGCAAATGACAAAATAAACCTCAATGAAGAATATGCAATCTAATCTTAAAGGCCAACTTTGTCATTTGGAGATTTTTGTGTGTATCAAATCATCAATCTTCAGATGAAAAATCAATGAAAATGAGTTTTGTGAAAATAATTTAAAACCTCAGGGGGTGTTCGTGTAATTTCTAAAATCTTAAGAAGTTTTGTGAAAAAGCTGAAAACCTAAAGGTGTGTTAATGTAAATAACTCAATTTATTTTCCTTTTTTTTGGGTCGAAAATTTATTTTCCTTCAATATTTCATGCAGGGGTAGGCATATTTATTTACAACATTTTTTTTGGAGAGAAATGTTACAGGCTTGAAATCATTTGGGGCTTTTATTGTAATTGAAAAATAATCATTTGGGCATTTCAGTATCAAGCAAAGCTCTAAGCCCATTTGTCTACCTTTATATGGTATCATTCTTCTGAAATCTTTTCCACCTCTTTCTTTTGAATGTGGCAATGTTCAGTTTCAAGATCCAAAGTTAGAATGGGCTTATGGGCCTAATGAATATTGTATAAAATATTCCTTCCCCAAGCCATTGCCTAATAATGCGAATGGCAGTTGTTTAGGTCACTTCCACCGCGCAGGGTTTACCCGGGCAGGAAGGGGCCCAAGGGCCAAATTGCAACTCCAGCATGTCAAGTCCAGCTCGGGAAAGGAGTGGGCCCCACGAGCCCAGGCAAGCCCACGGGTAAGAGAATCCCGACCTAGCGCCTGAGGGCTGCTGACGTCAGCGAGCGGAAATTTTTTTAAAAAAAAATTTTGTAAAAATATTTGATTTCCTCTCGCTGACGTCATGCCCTGACAAGCTCCAACGGAAAGAAGCCACATGGCGCTTCCCGGACGCTCAAATCAAATTTTTTTGAGAAATCCAACATTGAAAAAATTTGTAAAAATATCAAATACCT
The DNA here is from genome assembly GCA_024362665.1 of Prunus padus. Classification (NCBI taxonomy): domain Eukaryota; kingdom Viridiplantae; phylum Streptophyta; class Magnoliopsida; order Rosales; family Rosaceae; genus Prunus; species Prunus padus. The sequence goes on from JANFAM010000015.1 coordinate 23,513,134, forward strand.
ATCAATATTATTCACTTTCCACACCAAAATCTTCATACAAATTAATCTCCTTCCAATATTTTTCACTTTCCACACCAAATTTTCTATTACAAAATTCCATTTGTGTAAAAATACAAATGGCCTCTTCCATCGAAGCCGAAGGGTCGTGGACAAACATTCAAAGCGGTCAAAATCTTGGCGACGGGGTAAAAAAAAAATTGCCGTTTTATTCAATTTAATGTCATTTAAAAAAATACTTATTGCATTTCCAATTTCATTTTTTAAATATATTATTCAAGGCAAAACAAAAAAGAGGAAAACAATTACACATGGCTCCTCAAATGAACAATGCCCGCAGTCGGTTCCAGTGGTGCGTTCCGTGTTGAAAATAATGGCACTATTACGTCCTCTGAAGGAAAATACTCCCCCACATCGTGATCCGGTGGAACCATCTCTGCCAATGATTGAGTCGTTCTTGTACTCGATTGTGTTGGACTATGATGACCGGGAGTATTTCAATTGTATGATAAAGTGAGTAGGTATTTCAATTGTATGATGAGTGAGATGTTAATTTTATAATAAATATGGACACGTGTCAATCGAAAATCTTATCCTAAAATTTAATCTGAAAATCTTATCCGAAAATTTTATCTGAAATTTGAGATGAGAATTTTATAATAAATAGTCACACATGGCAACTAAAACTCTTATCAAAATTAATGGTTTAAGTATAAAAGATAGAAAATAAATTAAAGTGAATAGTAATTACCATTACCCTTACCCATAGGTGTGGAAACAAAAAATACAATGACTGCCACTATCCACGTGAATAGTGACAGCCCTTACCTTACCTTTCCCCTTTGAGGTGGAAATACTCTTATGGAAAAACACTTGGAACTACTCTTCTTCCAATTGGTTTTATAACTTAGGAATATTTTTGACTTTTTATGGCAAATATTAGTATCGCATACATGCGACTACTCGAACTAGTAAGGTTAAGTCAAAATGTGAGTTAGAGAATATACAATATCTAACTTTTAGCACACCCCATAGCTAGGGCAAGAGTAATGGGGTACACTTTAATATACGTGAACTATACGTATACTAAATTAACCAACCAATCAAGTAACTTTTTTTTTGGTTGAAACAAATTTAGTAAGTTATTTGTTTCTAAATTCATAGGAAGGAACAGAAAAGAAAAACTAAAAATCACCGCACGTGCCACCCTTGTGATATGCAGCAAGAAAGTAGTGGACTCCATCTGGCAATGGGTCGAATTGGGGGTGGGTATGTCATTTCCATCCCCATCCCCGTTAAGCTTTTTCCCCCCATCCCCGCCTTCATACTCGTCATATTCATATCGGGGATTCCCCCATCCCCACCTTCGTTGGGGAATGGGTTCCCCGACCCGCCCCATTACCGAAGAAAAAACCAATATAAGACTACTTTGTTGAAAAAAAAAATAGAATTAGGGCAAGATAATGAATATATAATATATACGTATAAGATAATATAAGAATGTTTACATATTGACTAGAACTTAACTAAATATATAAGTAGTGTGACTTAAGATTCGTATAAATTATATAAATATATAATATAATAATAGGAAATATAAAATTTAGTGGGCACAATCACTTTAATATCATATATATATATACAAAAATTCTCTTATGCGGACATCTGGATGTTATTATCGTGCGGACGCCATATATTTTGTACTACTCCTCCCTGCTTTCCTGCCTATTTACAAGAGCATCTGCACGCACGTAAATACATCCGAAGAAGAGAATAACTGTATATATATTCCATTTGGGGAGGGTTCGTGATCGGTGCATAATTACATATCATTTTGTACCCTTCTAACTTATGATTTGGTTATGTTTTTGAGTTAAACTTGTGCTTTTAATCTATTTTGTGTTTGTTTCAGTGTAATAAGTTTGGGACTCATTTAATGCATTTTGGAGTCAAGTTAGCTCAAAACGGTGTCTGCACATCAGTCAACTTCACGGATTGGACTCTACTTGCTCAAGAAGAACCAGATAATGAGCCATACGTCATTGGAAAGATACGGAAGTCTATTTTCTGGATCATTTTACGTTTCATGATTCCGAGTCCTCTAGAGGAAGTTATACAAGTTTTGGCAGCTTAAGGTCAAAATCGGCAGGATCTGCGTTACTGGGCCAAAAATGATTTTTGAAGGCCTTCCCGAATTTTCCTTGAGTTGGGCTGCATATGCTTGGAAAGATAAGACAAAGAGCTTCAAGATCCATATTTTTGCAGATTTGTTAGAGTGAAGGAACAAGCCCAAATCGAGCCCACAAGCTGACTGCAATGCATTGTCATGCATGAGCTAATCATTTTAGTGGTGAATTGAGTGGTGTAAGTTGGTGAAGTGAGTGTGATTAATAAATTCAATTGTATAATCAGATTTATACTTCCCCTAGGCCTATAAATAGTGAGTTCTCCAAACATGTAAACACACCCCAAGGGGGGGAGCTCTCAAACATCTCTCTAGAGCTCCTCTCCCTTCTCTCCCTCAAATTCTCTTAGTTTTCCTTTTTAGTTCTCAATTGTTGTAACAAAATCCTTTTGCTAAATTTTCCTTTAAGTTTTTCTTAGTTGTAATTTATTTTTCATTGTAATGTAATTTCTTTTCTTAAGTTTTCAAGTTTAATTAGTTTCCAAGTTTCAATTATAGTTCTTGTTCTTATTCATTATGCTTATAAGTTAATATGCTTGTTTGAATGAGTGATCACCATTAAAACTTGTATGTTAGCTATCTTGGTTTGAATTAAGAGTAGACACCATGCATTAATTCAAATTGAACTATGAATAGGAAGAGTATGTATGGACATTCGACAACAAGGATTAGATACATGCTTGGTTGTTTAAAACATTCTTCTTTGCTTAATGGATTTCTAATGCTTAATTTAGGTTCGACAATAAGGATCTAATTAGGGAATTAGGAATACAAGGTTAGGACCAGACACCATGGCTTAATCATACTTTAGCTAGAATCAATCTAAGAATATGAATTGAACTTGGTAATTAATTTGCTTGAATTATTTTCTTTCTTTCTTTCTTGTTTTATTTATTTTCTTTTGGATTTCTGTTTTGTGCAGGGAATCAAATTGAATCAATCTATCATCAATCCTCGTGGGATCGACCTCGTACTTACACAAGCTATACTATCCAACGCCTCGTGCACTTGCGAGTTAACAGTTCGGGTCGGGAATTAAAATACCATCACTGCCCCTCTCCGAACACCATACCTAAAAAATTCCCCTTACCCATCCCCATATCCGTTTTTTATTCTTCATACCCGATCTATTAAGTCGGATCCCCGCGAATACCCTTAGCCGTGGGGAAAATTGCCATCCTTTGATCCATAAAACTATAAAAAGTGTTCGACGAATTAACGCTGTCGGTGTTCCCCTAGTTCTAATTCCTCTCCCCAAACAGGGTTACATTCCGCCTCCCTTCCTCTCAATTAAATTATCTTCTTTTTTTCTTCTTAATTTTTTATCTCAAATTTTTGATCCGATTTTGTACAATCCGATTCAGATCGGACCCCGAAAAAATGGCGGCATCTCGGCGGCTCCGGGACCTGCAATCGCAGCCAGGGAACAAGATCTGCGTCGACTGCTCCCAGAAGAACCCGCAATGGGCTTCGGTATCCTACGGCGTCTTCATGTGCTTAGAGTGCTCCGGCAAGCACCGCGGCCTCGGCGTCCACATCTCCTTCGTCCGATCCGTCACCATGGACTCCTGGTCCGAGATCCAGATCAAGAAGATGGAGGCCGGCGGCAACGAGCAGCTCAACGCCTTCCTCGCCAGCTACGGCGTCCCCAAGGAGACCGATATCGTCACCAAGTACAACACCAACGCCGCCAGCGTCTACCGGGATCGGATTCAAGCCCTAGCCGAGGGGCGTCCTTGGCGGGACCCACCCGCCGTGAAGGAGAGCCTAGGGTTCGGGAAATCAAAGCCACCTTTGGCCCATGGAGGCGGCGGCGGCAGTAGGGGTGGTAATTCGGGGAACAATGGGGGGTGGGATAGTTGGGACGACGACGGTTTCAGATCGTCGAACGATATAAGGAGGAACCAGTCGACCGGCGACTTCAGAGCTGGTGGTGGTGGTGGCCATGGTGGTCGTGGGGGTGGTGGATATGGAGGAAGCATGCCCGCCAGGTCGAGGTCTACGGAGGACATTACGAGATCGCAATTTGAGGCCTCAGCGGCGAACAAGGAGAGCTTTTTCGCGAGAAAAATAGCAGAGAACGAGTCGCGGCCGGACGGACTCCCGCCCTCGCAGGGCGGGAAGTATGTCGGGTTTGGATCGAGTCCCGCACCTTCCCAGAATCATCAGAATGTGAATGCGCAAGGCGATGTGTTATCTGTTGTTTCTCAGGTTGCATTATTTTTGTTTTTGTGTTTATTTTGATGTGTGATTGATTGTAGCTGGAAATGGCTGAATATTGATACACATTACATGTATGTTTTTGGTTTTGCATTTTTGTCATTTGAATAGGGTATTGGTAAGTTATCTTTGGTTGCTGCGTCTGCGGCTCAGTCGGCTGCGAGTGTAGTCCAGGCAGGCACGAAAGAGCTCACTACAAAGGTATTTTACTTGTCACTCTTAATTTTGTTTGATGTTAGATGACCATTCTACCAGGCATAGGCATTGTATCTCTCTGTTCATGCATATTTATTATGTCTTCTAGTTCCAGTAGAGTTGTTGGTTTGCAATTTCTCTTATAGTGGTAGTTCGAAATTATTGAAATGCTATGCACGAAGAATCCATTGTTGTGGTTATTGAAATGCTTTAGACGTAATGGGTTTAATGCTTATATTGAATGCTGTGAATGGAGGAACTTTGTATGTGTACTGCGTTTCTTTTGGCTATGGTAATAAGATGATATTTGTTTGGCGCCACTTTTTCTGTTTGTATGTGCTTTTGTCAGTCCAATGACATACAACTTCATGCTTCGTGCCTGTAATATGAAATGTATTGGGAGCTAGGTAATTCTAGCTTTACTGCAATAGAAAACAGAAATAAACAAAACAAAACGAAAACCAAAAGATCTCTTACTTTCTAACGTAACTAATATCATCAGGTACTCATTAAAAATAATTCTATTTCAGCTTTCCATTTGGATCACCTTTAGAGAAGGACAAGGAATAGAAAATTGGTAGTATTCTGAATGAAAAAGCTACATTCTCTTTGTTCTTTCAAATATTCCGATAATTTGGGTGAACAGCCCTGAAAAAGCTACCTCTGTTATTCATTTTCACCCTTTTTCACCATTTCTACTATTTTTTAACTATCAAATTCCAAATTTAATATGTTAACTCCTCAGAACTTGAAGCTTCATGGATGTTGTAAACACCTCATAGTGTCTTGATCTCCCGTCTCAACATATCAAAGTACCATTATAAATCATAACGTCTCCATTTGACATAAAAAATAATTACAAAAACACTCTAGCCCAGCCCTCTCATGGTGTCAATTACTGACAAACCACCGCTGCTAGTCATTGTTTTAAGTAACAGCCAGATTAAATATTATTCCCCCTTGGGTATTAGATCAACCTAAATATCCTGAGGTTTGCAAATTTATGAACCTGTTACCATACTACAAATGTAAGGCTATTTCGTGGGGCAAAAAACATCTATTATGAGGAAGACACATCTTGGTAGTAACCCATTACCTTTGTTTTCTCATTGTTTTCTTTCTTTTTTACATTGCTTTGAGTTTTGAGAAAGGTTTGTGTGTATTTAGTCTTCGTCTCTATGGTGGTGTGTGTGTGCATGGGTGAGAGAGAGAGTTGTGTTATTTGCTTTCGGATTAACTAAATATTCTGCTTTTTTTTTATACAAGGAATGCATATATTGTAAGCTATCTTTCCAATTTCTGAACTTTGATAAAGGAGTTGTGTGATTAAACTCTTATAACAGGTGAAAGAGGGTGGCTATGATTACAAGGTGAATGAAACTGTTAATGTTGTCACTGCAAAGACTACAGAGATAGGACATAGGACTTGGGGGATTATGAAAGGGGTCATGGCAATGGCTTCACAAAAGGTTGAAGAGTACACTAAAGACGGAACAACCTGGAAGGCTGATAATAACTGGCAACGAAATGATAGTGAGCAAAATGGATATTATCAAGAGTTTAAACAGGAGAATAAACAATGGAATTCTTCTGGAGGGGGGCAGTCATCGAGTGGGAATTTTAATTCTTACGGCTCGAGTTCTTGGGATGATTGGGACCAAAAAGACAATAGGAAGCAAGAGACTACTAAGGGAACGGGATCCAATAGCAGTGACGGTTGGGCTGGCTGGGATGATGGCAAAGATGATGGATTTGATCATTACCAGAGTGCATCTGTTTCGAAGGCTGCTGGTTACAATGGGAAATCGGATTCAACGTGGACTGGGGGAGGCTTTAACTAAGGTTAGTGTATCCTGAGGAACATTCTTTCATTGTAATTTAAAACTTTTTCCCTGTTTTGTCCTTTCTGTGTTTAAAAGTAGATTGTATGTTCACCGCAATGCTATTCCACCACTACAAGAGGGTGCTAGAAACGTTATTTGTCTTGAATTGTATTTGGCTATGATGTGCAAGTTTTGAGACTCATTCCTGTTTTGGTTGTGTTTTGCTTTGTGTGTCCAAGTAGAATCTTACATGGTCTCAACAAATTTCTGGTTGACCCATAAGTTGCGGACACAAATTATTAGCACGCAAATTGAAGGCTGCCAAGATTGATGCCTAAGGTGAAGGAAATGGAATTTGGTGAATGTGGAATTTGTTAGCAGCTGCTGCTGCTGACTAATTGGTTGGTTGGTGATAAATTGGATTTGAGATCCATTTCCATGGAAAAAGACACTTTTGTTGAGTTTAGTATATTTGCAGAAAACGTTTTCCTTTTTCCTTTCTTTTTCTTTCATCTTTAAAGGATTTTATGTAACTTAATTGGGGATATGTGGTGTTTTTCAAAGTTGTTTATATGTGTACAACTATTCACAAGAGGGTTAATTGCCCAATTCAAAAGAGTACTGAAATGTTCGAATTTGTTTGTGAGATTTGAGGAATGAAAATTTCTTTTAATTTGCAATGGTTCTGAGAATTTTATCCTTCATTTGTGTTCTGATATGTTTTCTCCGTTTGAAATCCCAGTAATCAGCAATCAATTGAACGCATTTTCTTTGTTGAATTATTGGCATGGTATGGTTCTCGCATCCTCCATAGAGTAATTTACTGCTATGAAAAGCACCATTCTGATGCGATGTCCTCCGAGACCAAGAACAAATAGTTTGCATAATAGAAAAAACTACATTCGGCCTCTCGAATCTTAACCCGGCATCTTTCTTCCTCTCTGTTTTTCTCTGTTCTACTGCTTTATTTGTTTCACATACCCTAAATAATCTTAAGCGCTGATTCCATCCTCTGGTCATAAGACTTGGGGGGTCTTTTTGATTTCTAAACTTTTTACAAGGAGATATAACTAGCACATACATTGACCGATCTGCTTACATTATTAACAAAATTGAACTAAACTCCTTTATGCGTAATTTTCCTAACATGTGGAGTCTGCCTCGGCTAATGACAAACTAATTTACATAGCTACAATTACAAATCCTGGTCTCCAACTGCCTTCGATCAATTCATTTTTTACTTCGTGGTGTTTGTATCACAAGTATGGAGGACAAGATCCCATGTGAGGACGAAGCTAATGCATCTCCAATTGGTCCCAGTTCAGCATGCTCCAGCTGCTGGTGAGCCCCTTCTGCACCCATGGCTGGGTGGTGCTGCTCCTTCCCCACGATAACCAGGTCGTATTCCGTGCTCCGACCTATATTCACTATCGTCTCTGCAACATTGCCGGCCATCACCTTCTCTATGTATTCCACTGACACATTAGACCTCTTCAGCTCTGCCACTGCAGCCTCATCAACTTCCCTCTCATGGCTCTGCTCCAAGCTGTCTATCCCCTCAACCTGAATGCACTTCACAACTGTGAACATAACACTTGGATGCCCCAGTCTCCTTCCAAACTCCAAAGCCTCGCGGTCGTCGGGTCCACCCGCAAACAAAACGCACACCCCCTTCGAAATGGCGGCACTTGAGGGCGCTGCACGCCTCTCAGGTCTGCCACCAAATCCACGATCCACAAACAATGCCACCGAGCAATTTGCACTGCTTAATACCCTCTGATTGACCCCTCTCCAATCATGCCCCAAATTCTCCATTGTCTCTTCACCCTCTGTTCTGCACTGTCTGTTAAAAGGCAAGATGATGATCGACACCCTCTTTTCTTCCGCGACGTGGAGTATGTCCTGGTGCATTGTGGACAATGCCGAGATGGCTGTCGTGTGGCGGATGGTGACTTGACCAACTCTACCATACGCCTCAAATGCTGCCGGGATTTGGTCCTGCGAAACCCCTTGACATAAGCGGTTGATGAAGGGAAAACCATTTTTTCGAACACGGTGTACCATCATAATCGAAGATGAACGATCAGTGAGCTCAACAAGATGCATGACGTAAACTTTGAGTGGAGGTGAGTTTTCGAAGGCGGTTCCAGTTGACTCTATGAGGTTGATGAGGGAGGGTACGCTTCCGGGGCCATGAATGCAAGCAAGGATTCGAAGGTCCTTTTGTTTCTTTGAGTTTTTGGTTAGAGAATGTAAGAGACGGGGAGTTGGAGAAGCAATGACGTCCCATGAGGGATTGTAAATGGCCATCAGAGCTGGAGTTGTCATGAAGGTGGTGAAAAGTGCCATCAGGACTAAAATAGCAAACATCTCGTCGTTTAGAATCTGCAAAGCGAAGTTTCCAAAAGTTAATCCCCCAAAGTTGGTAATAACAGGACTAGATAGCAAACAAACATAGATGGATGGACAGTGAACAGATCCCTCAGGCCATCTCCAATGCACCGGAAACTCAAAATCCAAATTTGACTCTTATTATCAAACCCAAATTTGACTCAAAATCCAAATTTGACTCGCTTGAACTGTTTCTCTATAATACGGTTAACCGCACTTATTCAAGCAGATCTTGTCTTTGTAAGAGATGGAGTTTATAGAAATATGGTCCCTTTAATTGTGTTATTATCTACCACATTATTGAGCTTATAAAAAAAAAGCTTCCTTTTCTAAAGCAAAGATAATGGAAAAACTTAGTGTTGTGTGACCTGGGTTTGCACTATGGATTAATTTTTCAGTCAAATAATTAAAAATGAAAATGAGACGAAAAGACAAAGTTTTGTGGCTCTAGCATATAAATTATCTCTATCATAGTACATAGTGCGTTTGTATAGATTTTGTGACCAATAGTTGAGTTGAGTGTGTTACAAAATGAAATCTGCCGTAAAATAGAATAATTATAGTGTGGTACTGAAGTAGGTTCATGTAGTATTATAGTAAGTACGTTTATATTTTATATTATTATAAGTGGGTATTTGTACAATAAAAAATACACGTACCTTCTTTTCCTTTCCAATATTGAGAATAATGAGCTCTACCAACCCTTTGGTGTTCATCAACACACCCAAAGCCAACGACTGTCTTACTGGTATCATACACAACATGGCAACCAAAAACGTTCCCAAAATCTTCCCTGTGCAGGACACTGATATCACAAAAGCCAACAGCCCCCATGCCTTGACCCCTTGAATTTTAGCCACATCCGTCCTCAACCCACTTGAAGCAAAGTAGAGAGGGAGAAGCAAACCAGACACAAAATCTTCAATCCTTTTGGTCAGTTTGGCTGCAAACTCACCCCCCTTTGGGATCGTTAACCCGAAAACAAAAGCTCCGAATATGGCATGGACACCGATCAGGTCTGTCGTAAACCCGGATATCATTACCCCGGCTAGGGTTAAGCAGATGTAGGCCTCGTTCACTAAGCCATCATTGGATGAGCAGCGTTTGGCTACCCAGTTCATGACGGGCCTGACCAAAGTTAGCTGAAAAGCAACAAAGGCAACACCTGAAATGAGAACCCAAAGGGATACTAAGGGGCTTTTGTGGTTCCCTCCGGCTAAGGCCACGGCCAATGCCAGCAATATCCACGCAGCGACGTCGTTGAAGGCTGCTGCTGCCATTGCTGTTTCGCCAACGCGAGTTGTGAGCAGTTTGAGCTCTGCTAGGATGCGTGCGAGGACAGGGAAAGCGGTGATGGAGAGAGCTACCCCAATGAACACAAGGCACTGAGCGTAGCCCACTTTGTTCTCCCCATGGATGGCTTTGCGCATGAGGAATGTGACCCCTACTCCGAAGAGAAAGGGGATGGAAATGCCTGAGATAATTTGAAGATAAAAGTTTGAAAATTTGAGTGAAATGTACTAAAAGAAAATATTGGAAAAGATATTGTATCAGATTGAAATTTGGACCATGCCTGCAATGGCTATGGTGATGGCTACTCTGCCACTGCGGCGAATGGAGCTCAGATCAAGCTCAAGGCCTACAAGAAATAAGTAAAAGAGAAGGCCAATGCTTGCTACGGATTCGAGTATGGGGGTGCTCCATGAAGGGAATATGATCTGCAAGAAGTGTTTGTTCCGGCCAAGTGCTGATGGTCCCAACAAAATCCCACCCTGAATTGTACGCAAGAAAGTAAAAGCAAACATTCTTTTCAGTCATGCACTAAAGAAAAAAAACAACAACGTAGTTTTAGACATAAGCACGCATATATACATCAGCAAAAAAAACAGTACTAATATTTCAGCGATGACTTTAGGTTGGCGGAGTGGCTTGAGAAGTAAGGCGAGGAGGCCGCTAACAAAGAGGACGAGAGTGGTTTGAACTATCAACAATGGGAAGGCATGGTGCAAAGGGTTGTCACCTTGCCAAGCTCCATCTGATGAAGTTCTCATAGCGGTTATGTTGAGCTCCATGGTTGGTGGTAATTGAAAGTTAGATTAACTTTGAACCCTAAATGACTGGCGTCTTTGTTCTTCACAATGGTGAATTGAAATAAATAAGTAGGTGATGATTGATTTTTATAGAGGATAAGAAAAGTACCAAGTGGTCTCTCAAGTCAAACCTACCGCCTCACCCACCCTGTTTACATGTATAAACAATACTGCCTCCAACTAGAAGGCAGATAATTGCTCCTCCCACTTAAGTCAAATTTGTTTGTTTATTGTTTGTTATGCACCGCCAATTAATTCAGTGCTAATCATATTGTTTCTTAATTAATCCCTTAATCATTGCTTTGCTTTGTCATTAAATTTCTAAACTCTGAATCATTAGCTTGGATCTTTTCTTCAACTACCATCATAAGTTGATAACAAAACCTAATCTCACATATTTTTGGAAAAGGAAACTTGTAACAAAACAATACACTTTATACGATGAACAAGTTAATTACTTTTGGTCACACAGATTCCTTAGAAATTTCAAGCACATTGCTGGAAGATTCATCTGCTACGAACCTTTCGCAGTCACGGTGCACTATCTTTGACATGGGAGCCTCCTCGGCATGAGCTACATCATGTCGTTGAATCACAAGGACTGACGAGACCACACCATGGCCTGATGAGGCCAATATGTCTCCAATGGGGCCTAACTCCGCATGCTCTGCTTGCCGGTCTGCCAATTCTGCTACCATAGCTGATGGGAACCTCCCTTTTCCCACGACCAATAGGTCGTGATCTCCACTTCGTCCTATGGCCAACACCCCCTCTATAATGTTATTGGCTCCCACTTTCTCTATGTACTCTGCTTTCCCATCCCACTTGCTTCGGAACTCAGCCATTGCACCCTCATCTAGTTTCTGATGATCAAATTTCACCATAAATTATTACATACTGAAAAAGTTAAACGAGCTAAAATTGTGTGATTTTAGTTTGACTAATCTTTTAGTGTAACACGGTGATGTGACGAATGTGTGGTTATAGATGGCGGACATATTGCAATGTGACTAAATTGTAGTTGGGCACAAATACCTTTTCTTTCTCTCTTTCCATTTTAGCTGTGGAGAAGCTATAGCTATTATCGGTGGACTTGGAGGGAGAGGGCTTCAACATAAGCCCATGAGGCCCGTTACCCTCCAAGCCCTCTTTCTCGACGAATCTCACAATCGTCGCGTTAATTGCTGGGTGTTCAGCCATCCTACCACCCAACTCTAAGGCCTCGTGATCATCAGGCCCACCGAAAAAAATAATGCAGATCCGTTGGGTCACGATGGTTGTAGGCCCAAGAGTTTGTGATCTAGGGTGACCAAATCCACGGTCCACAAGCACTGCAACTGAGCACGGTGCATTTTGAAGCACTTTCTGGTTGACCCCTCTCCAATCGTGGCCCACAATCTCCGTCGTCTCATGATCATCACCGTCGAACCTCCATTGTTTGTGGAAGGGCAAGATGATCATCGCCGCCCTCTTATCTTCTGCCACGTGGCATATATCCTCATACATTGTGGGCAGAGCTGAAATTGCAATCGTGGGCCGGACTGAGACACGGCCCAATTGACTATAGGCTTGGAAAGCCCCGACAACGCTATCGTGGAGCTGGCCTCGGCCCAACCGATTAAAGAAGGGAAACCCATTTTTTCGAGCTCTTTGGACCATGATAATGGAAGAAGAGCGTTCAGTGAGCTCCACAAGGTGCATAAGGAAGAGTTTGAGTTGGGATTTCTTGGAGCTCCGAATGGACTCAATGAGGCCAATGAGTGAAGGCACATTGGGAGGCCCATGAACACATGCGACCACTCGAAGCTCGTCTTTGAACGCCTCACTGGTCGAGAGGTCACCTAGCTTGCGATGAGGGCGCAATGAGATGCCACGTGCCGGCTTGTAAATGGCCATCACTAGAGGACTTGTGATGAAGGTGGTGAAGAGTGCCATGAGGACTAGAATAGCAAATGTCTCATCATTAAGCACCTGTAATTAAATAACTAGTAATTCTTAAGATAACATTGTTTAACCCAAAGTTGGAAAAATCACATATCTTTGATATCATGTCAGGTTATCACACACTTTTTCACATACTACCATTAAAAGGAAATATTTTCACTTGCCACTTTAATCCAAGGTGTATTCTCATCACTTTTCTCAACATTTAACACGTGTCTATTGGCATAACTATAGTTAACTCTTTGCTTTGTATTTATGAAATCATTGTTATGCATATGAACACGTGTTAAATGTTGAAAATGATGGTAAGAATACACATTGAGTTATAGTGATGAGTAAAAATGCTCTCAACATGTATTAAAGTGGTGAGAATAATGACAATTAATAATCTAACAACAGAACGCATATACCAACATATAAAACAATGCTAATAGACAGCTCCTATAGAGGTCCTCAAATAGAAAGTTAGAAGTCGCACACGAACACAAAATTCATAAGATAAATATAAATATTATATTATATTATATATATATATATATATATATATATATATAACACAAAGTTGCAAATTTATACTTTCCCCAACCATTACCTTTAGAATATTTAACTGATTTTCTAGAAAGGCCAAACACACCAAGTTAAAGGGCAATGCTACAGACAATCTCTATAAATATTATTTAGACGCCCTTAAATAGAAAGTTGAAGTCTTGAAGACGAACAAAAAGTAATAATTCATCAAATTTCTTACATCAATAATTGAGATTATACAACCCAACTTTAATCTTTGGATGGATTCACAATAAAGCCAAGGCAAACAGGACAAACTTGACCCAAAACCCTTGCTTACAAAACGTGTCTGTGTCCCTTAATCTATTCTTTTCATGATTGTATCTTTGTGGCAAAAAATTTGGCATTGTGTGAGTGCTTGTTGCTTTTTAATTTTCTGAAGACGCATAACTATTTAAGGGCCGTTTGATAATCATTTCATTTTATTTTTTATTTTTTTATTAGAGTATAGGCGAAAAAGAGGAAGAATGAGAGTGGAGATAGGATTGAGAGGAAAGATGAGAGGGGAGGATGTGAGGGAGGAGTAACAAAAGTGAAAACAATTTCAAATAGAATTTTAGTTTTCAGTTTTTATTTTCACTTTTGTTACTCCTTGATCCCATCATTCCTTCTCATCATTTTCTCAATCTCATTCTCACTCCCATTTTCACTTTCATTTTCTTCTATATTCTAAAACAAAAAATAAAAAATGAAATAGTTATCAAATGTATCCTAGTTTCCTAAGTAAGTCATCATGTGAGGATTGTTATGAGCCACAAAAGAGTTCATGGATTGGCCAAAAGCTTTTAGGAAAATGGAAGGGGGATTAATCAATAAAGCAAAAAAGAAGTGACATAAAGCTCCAATTGCCGCTAAATGCAGTGTAAACAGACAATAACGTAAACGACAGATTACAAAGAGGAGGGTAAAAGTTGAGCTGTCGTTTTCAAATGATTTTGCTAACATGGCCCCAACAACTAGAACTAGCTGCCTTAAATTAATCCCATGCTAAACAGTATTGATTAGCTGGTATGATGAACTAGTTGTGATACATGCACATGAAACCTAAGTCAATTATATTCTGTAGTTAAGTTGATTTTTATCTGAATGTATTTGTTTGAATTAACAGTTTGACATAACATGGCACCAAACAACACTACACAACTCACATGCATTTTGAACATGAGAAATCTGGTATTTGGCGAAATGTCATGGGACGATTGATTATGTTATTATCAGTCGACCGACCTCTCACATTTCAAATCCTAAAAGGACTTGCACATAATAAGATATTTTATAAATATATAATCACTTCTTTTGAGAACATGTGGAGAGGATACCTTTTGTTACATTTGTATGAAATGTATGATTAAATTGTAACAATAATTTTTATTTTTTTTAACTTTCCTTTAAATAGATGTGAAGAGGACAAAAAAAAAGAGCTTTTGTCATCATACTACAAGCAAGATCATGTTAATTATACATGGCAATTCATTCAATTTTCATACTTGTTATAGTAGTGTATATAATTAATTAAAATGCCGATGTAAATGTGGTGGAAATCAATTAAATAAATAATTATAACTGACCTTTTTCTCCTTGCCAATATTGAGAACAATGAGCTCAACCAAGCCTTTGGTGTTCATGAGCACACCAAGCGTCAAGGACTCCCTAACAGGCAGAGGCGGAGCCACAGTGGGGTCAGTGGGGTCGCACGACCTCTTGGAAGCCATGGAAATAAGCTTAGAGGTCCCATGGAACTGCTGGTGCGACCTCTTGGAGCTGCACACCAAATGGTCGACGAAATGACTGAATGAAGAAGTGTGAAGTGTCTGCAAGCTGAAGAAGGCTGCATGCGCGCGGGACTTTTTTTTTTAAAACAACTTGAGAAAAACGACGTCGTTTTGGCCCAATTTTTTTAAATGACCTGGCCAAAACGACGTCGTTTTGGGCCAAGTCTGAAATATAAAAAAATGGCAAGCGTATCCCTTCTCTTCTAGCCAGACACAGACCCGATTCCATTCTCTGTCTCTCTCTCTCTTTCTCTCTCTGTGTTTTTGTGCCTGAAGAAGAAAACCCAGTTGGGATTTTGTAGGATTAGGGTAGTTCTTATCTTCAAGGAGGAAATGAAGAATATTCTCTCTTGATTTTAATATGAATTTTCAAAGTGTGGTTATCATAAATAGAAGAGGGAAAAAATGGCACATGTTGTTGGAGGAGGTAGACAGAGATAAACACACCGCAGATATTGCTGAAGCCCATAAACCTGGCACGTACTCTAACAAATATTGTTTTTCTCAGTCTTTTCTCCTCACTTCATGGACTTTCTTTGACTAATTTTCAATTATAGAACCAGTATAGCTCTTGCCATGTCAGGGACGGATCTACAGAGGAGCAAGGGTGGTCAAGTGACCCCTGCAAACCTCTGTAATCCTCCATTAAAGGGAGAAAATTGACCCGCAAGCTGTTCGATGAAAGGCACGAAAGAGAAGAAGAAGAGAGCTGCGCGCAGCAAGAAGATGCCTTCGCTCCGCGCGACATTTTTTTCTTTTCCTGACGTCAAACGACGTCGTCCTACTTAAAGCTTTTTTTTTAAACCTGGCCAAAACGACGTCGTTTTGGCTCAAGTTTTAAAAAAGAAAACAAAACCTGTAGCTTCTTTCTTCCTACCCCGATATCAACCCTCCCCTTCTCATTGTATAACCTAATTTCTCCTAAAAGAAAAGAGCCAGCCAATCCCCACAACAACCAAACCCCTAATTCCTCCTCCCGACCTCACCCAATCCGACGGAGGAGCAGCGGCTGCGACTGCAGAGAAGTGGCGGCGGCAAAGAAGCGGCAGCAGCAGAGAGAGGAAAAAATTACCCTCAAAATTCCAATTTCCAAATTCAATTGGATTTGTCATTGTGCCTCAAACTTGAAAGTATGTTATCATAATTTTTAATCTCTTTATGCTTTATATAAATCGTTTGAAAGTATGTTATCATAGATTTGAGTTTTTATTTTGGAGTTTTGGTTAGTTATTTTGGAGTCTTGGTAAATTGGATTAGTAATTTAGTATTTGTGTTTTTAATTGTATATGTAGGTTTGTTAATTGTAAATTGGATTACTTAGTTAGATTATATTTATATGTGTTTGTTAATTAGTTTTGGTGTATGAATAAATTAGTTTTGGGGTTTTTTAATTGTATTACTTAGTTAAATTGGATTACTTAGTTAGGGTGATTTGGAAATTGGATTACTTAGTTAGGGTGATTTGGAAATTGGATTACTTAGTTAAATTATATTTATATGTGTTTGTTAATTAGTTTTGGTTAGTATGAATAAATTAGTTTTTGTGTTTTTGAATTGTGTGTGTAGGTTTGTTAATTGTAAATTAGATTGCTTAGTTAGATTATATGTGTTTGTTAATTAGTTTTGGTTAGTATGAATAAATTATGGATTTTTAAATAGATTATATTTTTTGTTTGTATACTTTATTGATTATTTCTACAAATACATACAGTTTATGGAACGATTCTATAAGAGAATGAGACAAGTCTCATCAACTACTTCTAGTTCGGATAATGTGGGTAGTTCAAGTTCGAGAGATGTGGGTATTTCGAGAGATGTGATGGGTAGTTCGAAAGAAAGTGAGTTGCAAGATGTCTTGGCTAATCTTCCTGCAGACAGGACTTCGACCTCAAATGTTGGATTATGATCCTAACATTCGAGACGAAGTTCGAAGGGTATATCTACAAAAGGGTCCATGTCAACCTAAGGATCACACATTTCCACAATCCGATCTTTCAGGGTATGATCGACGCTTTAATGTCAAGTGGTTTGATGAGTTTGACTGGTTAGAGTACAAGATTAGTAAAGATGCTGCATTTTGCCTTTATTGTTATCTCTTCAAATCCAATTTCAAAATTGGTCAAGGGTGTAGTGACGCCTTCACAGAGATGGGTTTTAGAAATTGGAAGAAGAAGGATAAAATTAGGCAACACATTGGAGGTGTTTCAAGTGTTCATAATCAATCTAGACAATATTGTGTGGATCTTATGAATCGAAGCAACACATCCAAACAGCTTTTGATAAAGCAATCGAGACCAAGCTCGTATTGATTATCGTATATGCTTGATGACTTATCTTGATTGTGTGAGATTTTTATTGAAGCAAGGTCTTCCTTTTCGTGGCCGTGATGAGAGTGACACTTCAAACAATAGGGGGAATTATGTAGAACTTTTACAATTTCTTGCTGATCATGATGAGAAAGTTAAGGCCGTTGTGTTGGAAAATGCTCCAGGAAATCTCAAACTAATAGCTCCAACAATTCAAAAAGAACTTGTCAATGCTTGTGCAACTGAAACTATTAAGAAAATCATTAAGGATATGGATGGTGCCTTCTTCTCTTTATTAGTTGATGAATCGCGTGATATATCAGTAAAAGAACAAATGGCGGTGGTGTTTCGTTATGTGGACAAAAGAGGGGATGTAATTGAAAGGTTTGTGGGCATTCAACATGTTAGCGATACTACATCAAACTCACTAAAGGAGGCTATTGACACATTATTTTCAAGAGAAGAATTGAGCATTTCTATGCTAAGAGGACAAGGATATGATGGAGCTAGTAATATGAAGGGTGAGTTCAATGGTCTTAAAACACAGATTTTGAGAGAAAATCCTTGTGCCTATTATATTCATTGTTTTGCACATCAACTTCAATTAGCTCTTGTGGCTGTGGCAAAGGGAAATGCTGATGTTGCCACTTTCTTCACATCTTGCAATAGCTTGGTTAATATTGTTGGAGCATCGTGTAGGCGACGTGACATGCTTAGAGATCAACTACAAAATGAGATTACGTAAGCTCTTGAACAAGATAATCTTCCAACAGGCGAGGCTTGAATCAAGAAACTTGTCTCAAGCGTGCCGGTGATACATGTTGGAATTCACATTATGGTACGTTACTTAGTATCATTTCCATGTTCAAATCTGTGGTGAAAGTGCTTCGATTGATTGTTGAGGATGGCTCCACTGATAATATAGGTGAAGCAAATAGGTCATTGAGAGAAATACAATCTTTTGACTTTGTATTTCACCTATTCTTTATGAGGTCTTTATTGGGAGCCACAAATGATTTGTCACAAGCTTTACAAAGGAAAGACCAAGATATTGGGAATGCAATGTCCTTAGTCAAGGATTGCAAGGACGGACTACAAAACATGAGAGATAATGGATTTGAAGCCTTGCTTGATAAAGTATATTCCTTTTGTGGCAAACATTATATTGAGGTTCCAAATATGGATGATGCATATGTAGCTCAATGGAGATCATATCGAAAAGCTCCTAGAATAACACAAATCCATCATTATCGTGTGGATATCTTTATTCAAATCATTGAGTGGCAACTTGCGGAATTAAATCATCGCTTCAGTGAGGTAAATACTGAGTTGCTTCTTTGTTTGGCATGTTTGAGC
Source organism: Prunus padus (assembly GCA_024362665.1). Lineage (NCBI taxonomy): Eukaryota > Viridiplantae > Streptophyta > Magnoliopsida > Rosales > Rosaceae > Prunus > Prunus padus. The sequence goes on from JANFAM010000015.1 coordinate 23,531,980, forward strand.
CCAAATGATTCATTCATAGCTTTTGACAAAGAAAAGCTGCTTCGTTTTGCTGAATTTTATCCTCAAGACTTTAATCCCCGAGACATCTTGGCACTTGAAGATCAACTTGAGATTTATATTAATCATATGCGCACTCGTAGCGAGTTTTCTCAATTAACAGGGATTGGTGGCCTTGCAAGAAAAATGGTGGAGAAAGGGTTGCATAGAACATTTAATTATGTCTACTTGCTTCTAACATTAGCCTTGACTTTACCGGTTGCAACTGCTTCTGTGGAGAGAGCATTTTCTGCTATGAATGTTGTCAAAGGTCCACTTCGCAACCGAATGGGGGATCAATGGTTGAGTGATAGTTTACTTGTTTATATTGAGAAAGATGTGTTTGTTTGTATTGATAATGAAACTATCATGCAACGTTTTCAGAATATGAAAACTCGTCGTGGACAATTGTAATGTTGTTTTTTCTATTAATTATGAATTATAAATTTTCATTTCATTTTTATGGGTATATTTTTTGTATAAATTTTTGTAAACCTTTTGGACGTTGACCCCTGCAATGAAAATTCCTGGATCCGTCCCTGTGCCATGTTATGGACTATTTTAGTTGTTTTTTTTTTTTGGTTGCTTTTTGGGTAAGATTGGAGGTTTGTGTATTGCTATAATCTCAGTCTGACAATTTAAGATTTTGAGGTTCACGGATGATCCTAAATCAAGGTGAGACTTACTCATGTCTGTTTGTGAATTTCATCTCACATTTCGAAGAAATTTTCTCAATGAATTGAAGTGATGTCTACTCATGTTTGTGAATCTCACCTCATCTCATTTTTTTCATAGACTTCTGTTTTGACTTTTCGAAGTAGAGTATTTAACTTGAAATATTTTTCAATATTATGTGGTAAATTACCAAAAAAATCATTAACGGGTTGATTCTAAAAACGTTCCAATTTACTTACATGGTCCCAAAACCTTATTAAACATTTCTCTTCTTTATTTTTCTGATTTTGATATAAGTGATTTAAACTAGAAAAGGGGGATTCGAACTCAGATGCAGAGTGGGGAGCATAACCGTTCTAACTAACTTGTCTAAGTCCATATCTGCAAACATTTCCCCTTTTAATACTATCAATAATAAGATACGATCAATTTAACAAGATTCATGCTTGGACTTTTTTCTTTGAGATTTTCTATTTAAACCCTGCACTTCTCTTTGTTCACTCAAATATTTAAATCATTGTTGTAAGTTTTATTATTATGTAAAAAGACAAAAAAGGTTGTAATGTTGTTTCCGTTATGAATTATGAATGAAAGTACTATGATTTCATTTTCAATATTTTTTTCCATCCTAAATTTTTATTGGGACTTTTACACTAAGACCCCTTGTGGTAAGATTCCTGGCTCCACCACTGCTAACAGGGACCTTAAACATCAAAGCCACAACAAACGTCCCCAAGATCTTCCCAGCGCAGGCCGTCCCTATAACCAGAGCCAGCAGCCCCCACGCCTGTCCTCCCCTGATCTTCGCCACGTCCGTCTTCAACCCACTTGAAGCAAAGTAAAGTGGAAGCAACAGACCAGACACAAAGTCTTCGATCCTCTCTGTCAACCTGTCTGCAAACCGTCCTCCTTTTGGAATTGTTAGGCCAAACACAAAGGCTCCGAATATGGAATGGATCCCAATTAGGTCTGTCACGAACCCGGCCACCATGACTCCGGCTAGGGTCAAGCAGATATATGCTTCGTCCACTGAGTCTTGCTCCGGGGAACTGCGGCGGGCCACCCAGTTCATGGCGGGGCGGATCACCACCATCATGAAAGCAACAAAAGCAAGACCTGATATTCAAAAGCCATTACTTACTTACTTGGATATACCAAATAGTAACTGAAAATATATAAAATAGCAGAAAAGTCAACATATAAAATTATAATGATTAGGCTTTATACAATTTCTCAATTAAAAGTGAGATTCATTTCCACACGGAAAATGTCCCTTTCTGTTAAATTAATCATACAAAATAATTGCTTGAGATGGTATAAATAGCTGGTTGAAAATTTTACGAAACTTTGAATGGAAGTACAAATTATATTTATTTAATATATTAGGTGAAAAAGAAAACTATGATTTATTTTTTTAGGATATTGTATTATTTTCAGACCATATATACCTACCTGAGAGGAAGACCCAGATAGATACCAAGGGGCTCTTCTTGTGTCCACCAACACCATCACCGGCCAAGGCCAGCGCCAGCGCCAGCAAGATCCATGCAGCGACGTCGTTTAACGCCGCCGCAGCCATGGCAGTCTCGCCAACCCTAGTGGTCAAGAGCTTGAACTCTGCTAAAATGCGGGCGAGAACAGGAAAAGCGGTGATGGAGAGGGACACTCCCATGAACACAAGGAACTGGGTGAAGCCGGCCTTGTCAGCTCCGTCGATGGTTTTCCGGAGGAGGAAGGCAATTCCGATGCCGCAGATGAAAGGAACCGATATGCTGGCAAGGGCTATGCCGACGGCGCTTCGGCCACTCCGACGTCGGATTGAGCTTAAGTCGAGCTCTATGCCTACGAGGAACAAGAAAAACAGAAGACCGATGCTTGCCACGGTTTCGAGGATTGGGGTGCTCCATGAGGGGAATATTTTGTGTAGGTATTGTTTGTTTCGTCCGAAGGCTGACGGTCCAAGCAATATTCCACCCTAAATAAAAATAATTTAACACACAAGATTAACATTTGACCCAAAAAAATAAGTAAACACATAAGATTCACAATATTATATATTATTAAATGGGGATTCTAAGTTCGAAAATTAAATAAATCGAGTAGCTCGTTATTTCTAATATTATTGAAAGGGATTTTAAGTTCGAAAATTAATAACTTACTGCAATTTCGGCAATGACTTTTGGTTGGCGGAGGGGCTTGAGAAGGAAGGTGAGGAAACGACTAACGACAATGATTAAGGTGGATTGGACGATTAAGAGTGGGAAGGCAAAGTTTAGAGGATTGTCGCCTTGCAATAAGCCACTTGATGCCGTTTTGATTGAAGTTATGTTCACCGGAGCCATAGTTGTAAAATATATGTATGAACTAAGATGTAATAGGATGGCATGGAAAAATCAAAGCAATATATATACAGAGGGAGGGCAATTGAAGTGTTGGTCATTGTCGTTGTGTGTAAAGTGAATTCACTGTAGTCCCCAATTTGGGTTGGATTCTTTTTGATACAAGCTTTAATGGGAGTGGAAAAAACACCTAAAATCATCTCCAACCATGAGTTATAGGCCATATATAGTCCACAGAAAATGCAAAACTCATCTTCAGTCCTGAGTCAAAATAATTTCGAGAGTCTCATGTAACCCCTTCTCCCACGCTACATACAGACCACCTTTAGCCTAGGACATTTTTTTTATGGACCCATCGCATGTGCTGCTCAATTAGAGAATGAATCAGGTGTGGGTGTGAGCAGGAGAGGACTTCATGCCACTGAAACCAACGGGCATACGTTGAGATCCAAGAGCTCCAATTAAATGCGGTGACGTCAACGCCTTTACTTTTTTTTTCTTTTTTCTTTTTAAAGTTTTGGAATGTTTTAAATTCCTTTTTTTTTACAAAAATTATGTATATTTACAAACTTGTTATGACCGTTGGGAGGTCAGAACATTTAGCAGGTTCATTTGTGAAAATAATCGCCGTCATATTTGTGAGAGAAATCACCGTTGTGAGAAAGTTAGCGTTTGGTAAACTTTTTGTTAAAAGTGTTGTTGGTACTAATTCCCACATAATCAGAAAAATAATTCCCGCATAATCATTAAACTTAACGCCTTCTTGAAACTGATTCTGATAATCGAGAAAATGAAAGCACTCATTAGGCTTTCCTTATATTCTCTCACAGTGATTTTTAATAATAAGTGATTTTCTCATAATTTACCAAACACGGGCTTCCCAAAATTTTTAAAAATCACTTATCATCTCAAATAAGAACGCTAAACCTAAGACTTAGAAAGTTCAGCAATTTTCAAACATAGCCGTTGGAATTTTTTTCAATTTTTTTAAAAAAACCTTAAATATGTCTATAAATATCTTCAAATATCTTCAAAAGATTTCACTCATTCCTTACAAACTTTATAACATTCTTTACTTATTTACAACTTTCCACACTCATTTCTCTAAATAGCCTAAATAGTAGTTTAATTCATTTAAACAAGAGAAATGTTAGCAACCTTCTCTCTAACATTCTTTTTAGACTTTCTCCATTATCTTCATGACATGTGTCCATTTCTACACTAAAAACAAATGACATTGTTTTTAGTGTATAAATAGACACATGTCATGAAGATAATAGAGAATGTCCAAAAGATAAGGTTAGAAAGAAGGTTGCTAGTACTCCCCTTTAAACAATACATATTAGTTGAATGTATGAGTATTGTACCCTAATTTTTTTAATAGTAAAATATGTAGGGCTTAAAAATATAACCATACATGACTGGAGATGGAAAATTTTAATCCTATACTATTTTTTAAAATAACAATATTTTGAATGGCTAAATTATACTCGTGCATTGGCCTATAGCCTATGACTAAAGATGGATGCATGAATAAGTATTTTTAACCAATTGAGCTATAAGTCCCGTGAATAATTGAGTTGTTTTAGATATGAATATGATTAAGCCAAGTGGGTTAATTACTATCGGATCACTTGTAAAATCCACCCAAATAAAAAATTAGCACCCCTTGCTCTTAGTTTTAGACATTGGTGTGACTACGATCAGTTTGATGTTGTACAATAAGTGTGGCATGTGAGCTAGTCACATCACAGCTTTATCAGAAAATTTGATTTATATTTAATTATTAATTTAGTGTTGTCCATAAAAATGTGGCTCAAATTGGTTTCTCTTTTTGTTGGTTTAACATCTTCCTCTTCTTCTTTCCAACAAATCCAAACACTTGTAAATTTGGATGAATTAACTTTCTCTAATTCTGGAAATTTTAATTAACTAATCACGAGACTCTTCCAAAAAAGCATTGCAATTATTTTTTTCACCACCACACTGAACTTGACCCGTGGCACCCGTACACTGGATCATGATCATTACACGGTTCATACTCATCAAGTGCATGGCCCCTCCATGTTTTTCCTGACAATATGGAAAATGATAGGAGCCTGCCTCAACTGAGGAACTCGTACGTTTTTTTGCTTTTTGGTTTTTTGTTTTGGGATTTGGAACTTAGAGAGGGCTAGAAATGCAAGGCGTCCTTTGAGTCGAAGAATCGACTAGTTAGGTAAATAAATGAACCAACCGTGTAATGATTTGAAGCAATTTCTCTTATAGAAAAAGTTTTGAGTTCGAATTTTAATATTCATGTAGTGTGTATGAATGTAGTGGCCATCTCCAGTCATAAGGCTAAATGTAGTCTATGACTAAAAATTTAACCTCCAAAATATTAATTTTTTAAAAATAGTTGCCGCTTTCCAACATGTTCCAAATTGACACTCTTTCTATGAATTAAGTGTTAATATATTAATTTGTTTAATATTTAATATATAAATTTATAATGACTCCAACATAGTCATGAGTGTTGGTCTACCAAGAAAATCGTTTTTTTTTGTTTCTTTTTCGATCAAATACCTGAACAATATCCACCAACATATCCAAGAGAACGACCGACATAAAATAAGAAAAAATATCCTACATCTCTGTTTTCATTGAACCAAATGACTATTTTATTTAGCGCACGTGCTTGAAGGAAAATGAAACAATTATTAGGCTAGATCCAATGAGGTTTTGCCATGCTTACAAATCCATTATTGTTCTAAATAAAATAATTAGTACTGATTTGCTCTAAGAAGTTGACCTTGAGTATTGGGTTTGTATTGGATCGTTGAGTTGGACAAATTTAATTGGCATGCAAACCCTAATCATCAAATCGTCCAAAAAGAAGGAAACAAGCTGAGTGTGTGGAGCCACGAAGCCACTCTGATGAGTGTCTGATCCAATTGAGGATCCTTGCCGGTTTGTTTCACTTTGCTTGTAACGCCTTCTTTGTTCGATATCAAATTGTGTTTCAATAGAAATTGACAAATCAGAGAATGGTGAAGTTCATGGAGGAATTAAATTAATACAAGGGAGTTTCAGCTCCTTTTGAGTTGCCCCCAAAATAAATGGTTTTCTTATACAACTCTTGGAACCCAAAAGCAGAATTGGAAATGTGTGTGAACAATACATGTCATGTCAAGCTAGTACTTTGCTTCACTTGCATACCTTTGAAGCGATTACTTTGAAACGATAACTCTGATATCATGTTAGACAATTATAGAACTTATAAAACTTAACGTAGTCAATGAGACAACAATGTATATCTAGCTAACGTGGTCAATTAAACTGGTTTGTGGATCTGTTTTATTTGTTTTGTTAACATGATCATTGAACTAAATGCTAGTAGCTAGATTCAAAGGACCTTCTAGATTTGGAAATAATCACATTTTCAATAATGCAAGAGAAGAATGGAAATAGAAATTCTTCTTGTGATCCTTTTCTTGACAAAGCTTGATGGACACGTAATGTTGCGTGTATAAAGAACCATGAAAAGGTGGAAAAGATATATAGTATCAGTGAAAATGATTGCATAAGATATATCACCTCCTAAACCTAATTGATTGAAAATAAGTTTCCTAGGGTTTGCATTGCACAAATACACGAATAGCTCTGAGCGGGTGCCACTGCCATGTGAAAATCCTTGTTCTTGTTTTGTTTTTGGGACTTACCAACTTGATATAATTGAACTTCCTTGTTGGAGATTCAGCGGATCTCGGAGAATCAAAAGTAAGCTAAGTTCCATTTGTCGAAGAAAAAATGGAATAAAATAGTTTTTTTTTTCTTTCTTGGTTTCAAAGTGACAGAGATTGATTATTGTCACGTATGCATGCATGCATATGAAAATAAAGGCGGCGAACGTTGTACACTTTCAAGTTTCTGTTGTGTTATTTCATTGAAAGAAAAAGGATCGCATTGGATTTATCCGATATGTGGTTTGGATGGTGCACATATGGGGAAACAGAGAGTATCAATTATAAAGCTCTAACCTTACAATGTTGATTGTTGAGTTGAGACCAATTCATCTTTATTTGATTGATATGATTTACGTGAAATCTGCTGGACCAAATAAAATGAAGAGCTTTATTGTGAAATGATATAAAGTGGATATGACTATGGAAAAGTAACCATTTTCATGATTCCATAAAATGAGTCGAATTTTGATCAAGATGGTAAATTGGGTTGGATACTCACGTTCTAATAGACATCACTAAAAGGAGAGGTTAAAGTTTTTAACTTTAGAAAGCAAATAAAAAAATCATCTTTGGATTTCAACTTAGCTTAGCTCAATTTCCTCCACTTGTATTTGGGTTTCCTTTTTAAAATCAAATACTTCCAAGGATTAAAATATCAGCCGATATTTTGGGATTTTCAAATGTCGACACTAATATTGGGGGGTAAGGTTATATCTTCCCCTGTATCGGCGATATCCCCAATAAATGTGATATCCCCGATATTTTGCAGACATCGTCGCTATTTCCCGATACCCATAACAGAATCCAGAAAATTTTCATAAGTTTTGAAGGCAATTGATGCAAATTGAAACCCAAAAATCTCAAATCATTAATATGCAATTAAGTTAAAGAGGAGGAAATTAAAGCTTAATGGGAAAACCTATGAACTAAACAAGCTATTAAATCATACCCAGAACCTATAATATATTTATATGAAGAATCTATTCACAGTCCATTGCCCACATAACTCCAAAAACATCTGACTACTTTTATGCATGGTTTATTCATTCTAATCAACGTTTTATTTTCAAACTTTTCGTTAACGCGCATTACATACCACTTATATTTCATCATATGTATATCTTATATTTGGTAAATTTTGAGTTTTATTTGTTCAATACATTCATTGATAATGCACATAACATCTACAAAAGTTTTACTCCAAAATTATGTGTTTCAAAACCTATATCTGTCATTTTTGTTATTTTTTTCCCAATACCTAAAACAATAACGATATATCCCCCTAAGACCCAATATTATCTGCATAGACGATATTTTAATCCTTATTTTAATCCTTGAATACTTCCACTTGCTGTTGATATTGTGTTCATAATTTTGATTGAAAATTCACAAATGAATGAAAGGAGCCCAAAGGGCAACTGGGCCAATTTCATACAATCCATTCAAAAAAATTGATCCAATAGGGAAGTGGGTTCAAGCATGCATGTAATTAAAATTAGGGAGCTTCCAAGTACAACCAACTAATTTTCCGTTTTTAGACAATTGGGTGTATATAGAAAACCCCAAATTCATAAATACATTAACCCATTTGCCTAACCGGGCACATTTGGGTGTGAACGAAATGAAAAACTTGGTCCAATTATCCAACTTTATACTGAGTCTTGTAACCCCAATTGAATGAATTATATGAACTTGGTCCGATTATCGAAAGCCATCAAAATTTATGATTTAGATCAAGCACTTTTAAAAAACGGCCCAATAATTGGCATTCAGCCCATTTTCACGTAGCAGAAACCAACTCTGAATTTACAAAGCTAGGGATCTACCAGTGTTTGCAAAATGGAATTTCAACACTGAAAACCAAGGAGACCAAAATTAACAATTGCAATTCATGCAAACCATCAAAGATAACAAACTGGAGCAAGAAAACAAGTAGATTTTCATTTCATAACCAGCATAAAATACACATCAAATTCAAGAAACTGCTTCCTAAACTACCCAACAACCACAACACCAATTAAACCCTTTACAATTCCCAATCCGAAACCCTAATTAACCTAACCACCAAACCCGTACAGAGTCCTGCCCTGCCTCTTGAGCGCATAGACGACATCCATGGCGGTCACCGTCTTCCTCCGGGCGTGCTCGGTGTACGTCACAGCGTCGCGGATCACATTCTCGAGGAAGATCTTGAGGACGCCACGTGTCTCCTCGTAGATGAGGCCACTGATACGCTTCACGCCACCCCTACGAGCAAGACGACGAATTGCAGGCTTGGTGATGCCCTGGATGTTATCCCTCAGCACCTTCCTGTGCCTCTTGGCTCCACCTTTGCCCAACCCCTTGCCTCCCTTCCCTCTACCCGACATTTCTGCAAAGCTAGGGCTTTGATTTTGGATCGAATTTTCAAACTTTGAGTGTGAATCTCGTGACTTCTGTGTGGAGGGAGAGGGAAGGTGGGATTTTATAGTGGGATGTGGTTTTTGTGTTTGTTTATTTGAGATTTGGGAGGAACGTGTGGACGGTTGGATTGGGTTTCAATAGACGGCTCAGAGTGGCGATCCGCGTCGATGTTTTGGTTCTGCGTGGACCGTCGATTATGTTTGGATCGACGACACTGTGAGTATCGAATAGCGGTAGTTAGGATTGTGTTACATCGAGGATTGATGATGTGGCGAGTTTTGTGTTTTTCGACTTTGGCCCCAGACGAAAATGAATGTGGACCGTTCGATTTTAGTGTTATCGACGTCTGAACGATTGAGCTTAATTTTTGTGACTTTTTTTTTTTTTTGGGTTGAATTAACTTTTTGTGATTTAGAGCAACTCTACATATTTGCCATGGCAAAGACTAGGAAAGGCAAAATACTATTTATGTGAATATTGCAGCTTGCAAAAAGTCGAGTTGTTTTCACTTGTCATTAGCGAATGGTAAATACTATTCACTTTCAATTATTTTTAATTTTTATATATAAACTATTAATTTTTATAGGGTTTAGGATTTTAGTGTTGGAAGTAAAGAATATGACTAAGTATTTATTAAAAAATTTTGAATTTTTTGATATTTTTTCCCTTTTTTTTACAATTTTTTAATTCTCTTTACTAGGACCTTGGGGTAAAAATTTAACCAAATATATATATATAAAGCAAAAGATAGAGAATGATAAAACATTCAAAATACCAGAAAATACTATTGGTTAATGCAAACATTAAGAATTGAAATTATTAACTAAATGAGGATAATATGGTAAATTCACACATTTTCATATTTTAAAAAAAATTAACAATTAAAACAAAAATCAGATAATATATCTTATTTTTATGGAACACAACTACCCATTATCTTTTTTATTCTAAAATAAATTTAAATTTTTTAAAAAAGCCTCTCGCAAGCGCGGAAGTGCGTGCGGAGAGGCTAGTGTGTATAGATATATAAGAAGTTTGGGTCCATTGGTTTGCAATAGGGGTGTAAATTGGATTGGAAAATCCAATTCTGGTATGAAATTTTCCAAAAAAATCTTATTCCGATACCTCTGATATCCGAAAGTGTTGAAATCCGAAATTCCGATCCGAATTTTATCGGATATTTCCAAAAAATTCGAAGTTTATAATAATATTTTATGATTTATACTTTTAATTGCATTATTTTTAATTTATAGGTCCTATATATATTTCATTTTATGATTTATACTTTTAATTGCATTGTCTAACATGTTTATTTGAATATAACAAAAATGCATATGTGTGATTATTATATCCAAACATACTATATAACAAAAATGCATGTATACTTATGTATTCTATATATGTGTCTATCTATTTTTGGTTATAATATATGTGTATATATAAAACACACATACATACATGTATACATAAGAAGTAGACACATGTTTATATATGCTAAAGTTTATTATATATACATATATGTGCATATGTATATGAGTATAATATTACTTTAGTACCATGTATTTTTGGCTAATATGCTTGTTCGAATATAATATGTATGGTTATTATAACCAAACATATTATATAACAAAAATACATATGTGTGTTTGTTACCTATAAATCATGATAAGAGTATATAACTTTAAGACTATATATTTTTGACAAATATACTTTTTGAATATAACAAAAATGCATATGTGTGTTTGTTATATCCAAATATAGGGAGTATAATACTATTTCATTTTGTATTCTATGCATGCATGTATTTTTTTTAATATAACATTAGTTTTTTAACTTTTAAATTATATAAAATTAATTTTATACATGAAACGCCACATATAAAATAAGTATATTAAATGGGGCTTAACAATTGTAGTATTCTAATTGTCTAGAGCAAGACTAACATCAAGTATTATTTATACAAACCAAAATTAAACATACATTTAATTACATGAGACATAAAAACTCTCTCTTCCTATATTAACTAAAACATACATATAATTATAAGTAATATATAATATATAGGAAGTAAATTTTTTAAAAAAAAATCGATGCCTTTTGTTGGGCCTGCTGTTTATGCATAAAAATCTCAGCCCATATCAGCCGATCAAATAAGAAAACCCACGGCCAGAGCTCTCATTTTCTAAAGACTTGTGTTTATTTATTAAGAGCAAATGCTGAATGAACGAGGGAGTTAAGGAAGGAAGAATGATCACGGTCACGGCGAGCTTTGACCGAGAATTTGACCGTGCCCTTATCACTCGCCCAGGTCGAGGGAACATCGATTCACCACTTGCCTGGAAGTGGCCCCTAATAAGTCCATAAATTTCTACATTTATGTACTCTTTATACTTAGTTTTTGTAGGAGAATTGGATTTAAAAAGGACTTATTACTTGATTTTCTCCATTTTCATATTTCTGGAGCAGTTAATTCGTTTTCTACGAAAATACAACTTTTTGGAGGAGTTTTTGTGCAAGGCCAGTTGGAGATTGAAGCTAAGACCTTGAAGATAATTGTGGAATTTTTCTAGAATTTTTGGAGCAGCCAATGAGAACAGTCTTTGAAGTTAAGTCAGCTTAAAGTGCAATCCCGTCAGATTTGAGTTACTGTGCGAAAAAGGCAATTTGAAGGACTTCCCCATTTTTGCTCAAGTCCTGCGATATATGGTTGGAAAGATAAGACAAAGATCTGAAATTTAAATATTTTTCCCGATTTTTCTTGAAGGAGGAACGACCCCAAATGGGCGAGCAAAGAAACTGACGTGTTATCCCAGTCAAAGTTGGAAAAGGAGTCAATTATTTACCCTTTTTGGATTTATGTTTTAATTAGGTTTTTCTTTTGGGCTGCAGTAAAAGCCCAACTAGGGTAGGAATAGGATTGTGGTGCTTTATTTAAGCGTTAGAAAACAACTCATTTAGGGTTACGCAAGATTTGGAGAAATTGGAGACGCCGGAAGAGTACCGCAATTGGCTAAGTTTTAATATTTCTTCCTTATGTTTTTGCTTATGCCAAATTCTATGACTATGTGTAACTAATTTTCCTTTGCTAGGGCATGATGAAGCCCTAGTATGATAATCTAGTTTTCTTATTTTACCTATCTATTGATTGCCGTTTGATGTTGGATTCTTAATCACCGTGCTTAATAACTTGGTTGATTATCTTGATGTTTGATCACCATCTAGACTTTTAATTGAGTTAATCAGATGCAAATTAGAGTAAATACCATACTTAATTTGAGGCTTGCTTCTTGTGATTAAGATTTGTTATTCGTCTAGGGTAAATACCATACTCCTAGGGTTTACATGCTTGTTGGAGGTTTTCACCGATCTTAATGAGTTTCTATGTGTTGATATTTGACCTAAATACCATAGGCGAATTGCATATAGGAATATACGAGTTAGCCTAAATACCATAGGTAATTCATGAAAAAGGGAAACTAAGCGGCAACATCAATTGGATAATTAATAGGTAGGTGAATAAGAGGCTAGATTGGATTACTAGTGGTGAATTCATTGTCCTAGTGCTTTTATCAATTTGAATTTTTCATCTTTGTGTTTCGTGGCTTTCTACTTGTTTTGTCTTTTAATTTCGTGTTAATTAAATCATTCTCTTAAAAACCCCTTTTGTGTTTACGTGAGTATGCTACGTGTTTAATTTATTGTTTATAATTAGATTAGTTAAAGTATTTTGTAAAGTAAATTAGGTTAGACTAATTGGAAGTTGAACTCAGTCCTCGTGGGAATGACCTCGTATTTGCCATACTAAATTACGATTGACCTTGTGCACTTGCGAGTATAATTTGTGTTTAGGCTCATTAATAAGTAATGGGCTGTGACGCAACAACACCTGTCCCAATCAGAGGACTTTCAAAGGAGCACGTGGAGAAAGAAAGAGAGTAGGAGTCGCATCAATCAGTCAAATCACAAGTATGGGTAAGGTCAATTTGGTGAGATTATGCCTCTGAAATCTTGAAAATTAAATGCTCCCTTACCTACCAAAAATCAAGGAATTAAATGCTTCTCTAAGCATGAAAACCAGCCCAACAACTACGGTAGGGGAAACTGAGCTTCACGGCAGTCACACCACCATGCTCCCCGGTTCCAGGCCACCCACTCTCTCCAATCAAGCCACATCATGCAAGCTGTTGCCACACTTCCTCCTCCGAGGCTCTTCCTATAAATACTAAGCTCCGAATACATTCAAAGGGTTCAATACCACACAAGCCTCTCTCATAGCAAATTTACCTTTTTTTCTGTCATTTACATTTTTGTATCGCACTTTCAATACATTTACTTGCTTTTCTAGGAGTAGTGGCAGATTGTAAGAAACTTCCATTCATCAATATATTATACGACCCTCGATCTTTCAAGGCGCCGGAGCACCATCTTTTGTTACTCTTCGTTTCATTCCATATATCATACAGCCTCTCGCCGCTCGGCGAAGCGCTGGAGCACCACCCAAATCCACCATCGTTTCCACCGTTAATACCGCCACCAACGGCCTTGTAGCTCAGGCCGTGAACCTCGCAACCGAGATCAGTTCCTTTCTCGGTCATAGTCCCTTGATTAGAAGTCAGAATCACTCGAGCGCGCTCCAACCCACTCGTCCGCTCAAAATCTCTCACGAATGCACGGTAGACCGTGCTGGCACGCCCGCATAATCGCACTCCCGACCAAAGAAGGACGACCCGTGTTGACGCAGATCCGTTCGGCCCGGTAAAAAGGCCGTGAGATTTACGCGATCAACACCTGCCTATCAATTTCACTTTTTCTTTTTCCTTCTTCCTTCTTCCTTTCTCTATTTGTCTTCATCTCTTCCTCTCTTTTGTTAACCTTCTTCTTCTTATCTTCATCTCTCTCTCTCTCTCTATCTTGTTTTCTTTTTATTTTTTTCTTCTTCCTCCTCTCCGTCAGGTTCCGTAAAAAACTCCGTTAATTTGATGATGTGACATATATATTAACCTTGATGATCATGAATGACACAAATTCATGATCCTCAAGGTTAATATATATGCCACATCAGCAAACTAATAGAGTTTTTGACGGAATATGAATGCATGGACCATTTGTGAGCATACATACAAACCTTGAGGACCACGAATGACAAAAAAAAAAAACAATAAGGACGCAATTTGATAATTTTATAAACCTTAGGGACGCCTTTTCAAGATGACAATTTTTAAATAAACCTTAAAATTAGTAGTGGTTGTTGGGACAAGCCATAAAATTTGCATAAAGTCAGTTTTCAAGTGAAAGGTGATATGTTAGCATTTTACTTGAATTGGAAATTATGAAGTCTACATGTTCCATTGAAATTTTGGGATTTAAGTAGTCTTATCGCTAGTCGTCAGGTGATTGTGAGCCATTTGAAGCCTAATTTGACTATGAGCCGTTAATGCAAGTTCATTCCACAATATATCAAACGGCTAAGTCATAAATTTCATGATGTAAAAAAAATTGAGACTGAGAAAGTTGACAAATTAGATTTTGTACATTAGCAACCCCAAGTGCTTACATTAGAGAAAATTCATTTGATGTTCCACATATCACTTAAGGCCATCTTCAGTCATGGACCATATGTCATATGAAGCCCTCAAAACATGCAAAACTCATCTATAGCCATGTGCTAAAAAAAAATTGGCCAAATTTTGAGGGCTACATTTAGCCATTTAGCCATTTAGCCTTCCAACTAGGCCAAATGTAGTACAACTATAGCCCATGCCAATTTTTTGTGCTGGCCCAACGCATGTGCTACCCAACAAGAGGAAGCATCCCGCGTGGGCGTGATCAAGGGAAGATCTCATGCAACTGCGATCCAAGGGTTGATATTAGAGCATGTCTATTGCAAGGGCAAGCGGCAAGGGACTAGGTGTTGTTTTAGCCCCTAAAAATGATATTGTTCATAAAATCTAGCCTCTCAATATTTTTATGGTTCTAGTGGTGGTAAGGGGCTAGGGGCTAAGGGCTAAAACTCAAAACTTGTTATTTTAGTTTATTATTATTTTATTTGTGACAAAAAATCAAGGCATAAGAAAAGCAACACAAAAATGTATGTTTGGAAACAATTTTGAGCAAAATGAAAAAAGACAAACATTAAGACACACAAGTAAAATTGTTTGGAGTAATTAAGAGATTTTTTAGGTGAGAAGGTGATGAACAAATGGTTTGGTTTTTATAGAGTTGTGAGGAAAAAAACAAGGGCGAGCAACTAGCCGTTGGGCTGTTGCATTTGAGAGCACCACATGGCAGCTCCTCAATGGCTGTTGGAGTCAGCAAAAAGTTGCTCTTTTTTTCTTTTCAAAAACTGACAGTGGGCCCCTTATCTTGCTCTGGCTAGTAGGTGGGAAAAATCAGTCCCTTATCTTGCCTATAATATATTAATATAAAGAATCTATCCACTGTCCACTGCCCACATACCTCCAAAAACAACTGACTACTTTTATGCATGGTTTATTCATTCTAATCAACGTTTTATTTTCAAACTTTTCATTAACGCGCATTACATACCACTTATATTTTATCATATGTATATCTTATACTTAGGGCCAGTTTGGCATTGCTGTGTTGTAAAAATAATCGTTGTCAAATTTGATGTGAGAGAAAGCAATTTGGTATTTGGTAAACTTTTTGTTAAAAGTGTTATTGGTACTCATTTCCGCCTAATCAAAAAATGATTCCCGCATAATCATTAAACTCAGTGCCTCTTCGAAACTAATTCCTTCATAATTAGAAAATGAACACACCTCATTAGCTGCTTTCCCTTATAGCTTTCTCTCATTGCAATTTTTAACAATAAGTGATTTTCTCATAGTTTACCAAATGGGCTGGACTTCCTAAAATTTTTAAAAATAACTTATCACCCCAAATAAGCAATGACAAACCGCACTTAGGGCCAGTTTGGCATTGCTATGCTGTAAAAATAATCACTATCAAATTTGCTATGAGAGAAATCAACTGTGAGATAAAGCAGTTTGGCGTTTGGTAAACTTTTTGTTAACATTGTTGTTTGTACAATAATAACTTTCGAGTGTTTGGTAAATTTTTCTGTGAAAGTGTTGTGAGCTGTGTATAATGACTAAAAAGGCATTATGTTTGATTGGCTTTTTCTGTTCAAGAATTTGATAAAAGAAAAAGCACTTTCACTTTATCTTATATATATACATATATATATGTTTCCATCACACTCTAAATTTTATTTTAATTATAAAATAAATAAAGTTTCCATTAAAAATAAATATATTGCAAAAAATATGGTCATAACAAAAATTAAGCTAGTCATAAACAAGCAATCATATAGATATATATATATATATTTCTAAGTAGATGAACTCATTAAACTTGCGGCTATATGATTTCTCAATGCATCCATTTCTTGTGTTGCAGGACCATCTTCTTGTTGTGTATCAACCTCTATCTCAATCTCTTCTCCTTGAATACCATTTAGGTCATCTTCACTTTCATCAAAATGACAATCACGTTTTGCATGTCTTCTTATGTAGTTCTGAAGTGTCATGGTTGCAATAACGATTTTTACTTGTTTTGCAAAAGGATAACTAGGCATGTCTCGTAAAATACTCCATCTCTTTTTCCATACTCCAAAAGTGCGTTCAATAACACTACTATGGGAAGAGTGTGTATGATTGAATACCTCTTTATGACCCATCGGTTGAACACCCCTACGAAAATTAGGAAGATGATATCTTTCACCTTTATATGGTCCTAAGTAGCCTCTCATTTGTGGGTATCCCGCATCTACTAGATAATATTTTCCTAAAAAAGAAATTTAATTGATTATTCACAATGTAAAAAACTTGAATATAAATTATATGAATTTTTTTCGTTAGATAGAAATAGTACCATTTGGAGCTACTTCCCAACAGCTACTTCACATTTATCACTATTCAATGTTCACCAATAACAACGTTCTCTTTACTGGAAAGGTAGTTGAACTTTCAGCATAAGCAGAAATTTAAATTTCCATTTCTAAAAGTATCATCAAGAGTTTGTACTATGTAGTAAACTTGTAAACATAAATTTTTGATCTACTAAACTTTCAATGAATCATATATATAGACACTAGATAAATCAATAATTTATCACAATTTTCCTAATCAATCTACTTCTGGATCGACTCATGCAAACAAAGACATTGACTGACAATCAAGACAAAGGCTACATGGCCTCAATATATTGTCTAGAATCAACTACAGAATGCGGTAAATGAACTCGGGGGTTGGTGCTAGCCTGTATGCAGCAATTGCAAATATGAAAATGATACACAAATGGAAACCAAATTTGAAAGAGAAAATAATATACTAATGATATAAAATTTAGGAACGGTTCGAAAGGACCCGACCTGCATTTCACCCCAAAACCCGAGCCGTGACTGCTGATGGGCCCACATCAACCCATGCTCGGCCCACATCCTAAAACAATTACCTCTTCCCGAGATACTACCTATAAGTGGGCTAAGACTTCGCCGAAAAACGGCAGTAGTCTCCCTAAAACAAGTACTAGCCCAAAGGTTCAACCTCATACAAGCACGTATAAACAACCCAAGCGCCAAAGATGCATACAACATATACACAACAGCCTCCGCCAAACTAATTCAACCCTAAAGCTGATACAGAGCAACAAGAGTACAAATTTAACACCGAAATAGAAATAACAGATTACAAAGTTTAGGTTCAAGGATGACAATCCTACCCTTCCATCGAAGCTCGAGAAGAGAAGCGCATACGAAAGGTGTCGACGCAACGACTACGGTCCTGGGGCGAAACAGAAAGAGTGTGAGTGGACAAAAACAAGGTTTTTCATACTTAAATCAAAGTAGTAACCCCACCGCTTAAAACCATGTCAAACATGCATATGAAATCGCTTATATACTTGGTTGATTTGAAAACCGTACTATTTCAAAGTACGTGAAAACATTTCCAGCTTAAAACCCCTTTTACATTTCCCGAGGTATAATCCTCCCAAAACAAATCCCACACAAGTTTATAAAATATAAACAAAAGGATTTATTAACGTAAAAGGATAAGGATGGAATAAAATCCACATAAGGTAAAACAAACCTTAAAATGTCAAAAGCTTGCTTATAGCAAGCAAACCAAACTTGACAAATATACATAACTCAAATGTAGTTCAAATCATATATATATAAATAAATATATAAAACAGGATTTACAAACCAATACGTAAAACCTAACAAGTAATCGAAATCAAATCAAGTACTACAACCAAAACAGTAAATAGTTTCCAACTTCCCCAAACTCACAATCACGTGCTCACACGACAATGATGGAACGATCCTCACTAAAAGGAATATGAATACGTAATGTACTAACACACGCGTATAGGTATAGTATAACTATAACACACACACAAGTACTGGGGGAAAACAATCCAACAGGGATCATTTGATCGACACCGTACTGTCTCGACAAGACCCCGTGCCCAGGGTTAAGCCGCCCAAACGGGACTAAGCTCACAGGCCCGCAAGGTAAGGAACCATCAATACCACTACGCCCATAATATGTCATGCGCCGCACTATCCAATTAAGGATCTACAAACTACACCCCGTTAAGGTATGCAACGGATCGAATCAACAGTACTCAGATTCAAGAACAAGATCCAAGAGAACAGGGGAAGGTACAATACAGGTGCTAAATGCACACACGTCAATCATCATGCGATAACAGATATATATATATATATATACAACCACAATGTACCCAACCCAAAACAACATCAGGACATACAAGTCCATCAAGCATATAACCAATATATATACTCAAAGCAAGACATCACTGCCCAAAACATATTTATATATATTCAAAATAATCACAAGGGTCAAACGACCGCATAACGGATTAATAATAAATCAAACATCATGTTCAAAGTGAAAAACATATTTATATATATTCAATGCTAAAACCAAGCATACAAAATCATAATGAAATCTACAGTCTCTAAGACGCTAAATATAAGGTATAAACATATATTTATATATATCAATATATATATATACATAAATCAAGTATTGAAAACCCTTTCTTAAAGTAGATAAACATATGTATATATATATATATATCAAGGTACATATATATATATATATACAACCAAAGTATGGTGATCCTTTTCTTAAAGTAGATATACCTATATATATATAAATATATATATATATAGTCAAATTAAAGATATATCAATATATATATATGTATATAACCAAAGTACATATACATATATATATATATATAGTTATATAACCATTTTCCACTATTTCTAAGTGCTTACTCAAAATAGCTATACATATATATATAAAAGTTTATATATATATAATCAAAGTAAACGTTATAAATCATAGGGTTTTAACTCCTAAAACCGAATATGGAATCAAACGGACTATACTAACGTCCATATATTCAATTATATAATTAAAATATAATAAAACGGTTTCCAAGCTTTAATATAGCTCTATTCAGATAATTAAAATCCTGATACTTAAATCACCAAGCGTCATTCACGCCCCTGCTCAATACCCAAAGATAAATGCTAATAAAATAGCCATCGGGGCCCCACATAAAACCCTAACCCAAATCATGCATTAAACTCAAATGCAAACCTTTTAAATATAATAAAATCAAAGTCAAACCAAGACTTAACATTCAAGATTTAAAAGAATCATTAAATCTCATTTCATGCATTTCATGCAATTTATTCAAGTCATGCACAGTAGAAAACAAAGTGCACTTCACCGTCATTCCTATGCCGCACAACCTCAAAGGGTCCTCGCTTATACAGTAGAAGAGTCAACGCACCTAAAGCGATAAAGACGAGGCTTAGATTAGTAATCGAACCGAAAAGAGAACCTTAAACTCAAACCCTAACTAAACCCACTTAACGTGCACGTACGTCCTACGAAAGATTCCAAGGTCAAACTACTCTCTTACAACCAAATGGGACCACCCTAAGACTCACGGTCAACCGCGGTCAAACACCCCATTTCGGTCAACTCGGCCCGCGGAGCCCAAGACCTCCAAAACGATCTAGACCTTCCTAGAAGTCCAACAAAGTCAACTACACGACAAATGCACTTCTAAGACACTACCAACCCCGGTCAAACTTGGTCAAACTGACTCAGTGGGTCAAACTGACTCGTGGGTCCCATGACCTCCAAACTTAGATCCGAAAGTTCCTAGAGGTTCAACACGACCTAGACAACGTGTCCTCAAAGTTTGGTCTCGATCCGACGGCCGATTGCTCACGATCGCACGATCGGACGATTACGCTTAATCCTAACTGTCATCGATCCGAGTATCCGGGACCTGAATCACGATCCGTCAAATCCTACACGATCCTAGAATTATCTAGATCAACATATCCAAGAATGGACACGATCCAACTGTTCAATCTTATCGAACCCGAGAATCACGCAATAGGCGAGATCCGTTTCGATAACCAAACGATCTCCGAATTGAGATCCGCTAACTCCCACGCGCCACAGCGATACGAGGTCTCAAAGGAACAAAGACCCATAACCACACCTGGCCCACGCGCTGCCACACGCGCCACCGTGGTGGCGGGTGGCTGCAGCGATTCTCGGCCATTCCAAAATCGACGAACCGAGCTACACCACCTATACCTATACCTATCGCACCACCACCATCCCAGGAGTCCAGAACCGGTGAGAGTCGGCTGAAGAACCGCTGCCACTGGCCGAAAAACTCAAACCAAAAACCGCAAATCAAGGGTTTGAGATCCATCACCACAAAGCCAAATCGATCGAATCTAAACCGTAAATAGCAAGAGGAGGGAAGAGAGGACTCACAGTACCTTACGCGATGCAGTAGGTGACCTGAGCGGCCGTGCGACGCCGTGAAGTTTCTGAGATTTCAATGATCGCACCCCACGAAAATGGAGCCTCCTGGCCGACGATCTACGGGGGTTCTCGACGAGGACGACGAGACGCTGGCCGATTGGGACCTGCTCTCACCACCGGTGACTGGACGCTGGCTTGCACAGGGGAGGAGGCGACGGCTCGCGGGAGGAGAGAGGAGAGAGAAACCGAACTGGTTTCGATCGGGGCCACTTGTCATTTTATAATATTATATTTGTTTTTACAAATTACTAAAATGCCCCCTAAGCTCCCGAATTTACATATCGAATGCGCCGCCACAACTGACTAAGCTGACGAGACGAACGCAATGGCGCAACTTGTTTCGCCAAATTCGTCTCCGAAAATAAAGTGGACCAAAATGCCCTTTAATTACTTAATTCCAATTAATTCATTTTAAATTATCCAAATTTAATTAACTTATTAATTAATTCATTTTTATATAAAAATTGGGTCAGGGTTGTTACAGGTCCCTCCCTTTCAACACTTCTTTACTGTTGAAACCGTGTCAATAATCCTAATCTTCGAGTGTAAACTTTCTCTAACTATGTTACAAATGCAAAACTATAATGCTTTCTTGGAATCTACAAAGTATGTCCAATAAATTCTGAGCATGCCTAATTAAACATGAATATGCAATACTTAAGTTTCACCAACACTCTGTTTTTGCTAACTAATTAAACATGAGCATGTCTAATAAATTCTGAATATGCCTAATTAAACATGAATATGCAATACAAAGCATCAACCATTAAACTTAATCTATATGTTTTAGTTCTTGTTGTTGATACTAAATGAAAGCTTACAAAGGATAAGTCAGAAGAAGAAATGTACCCTAAGCCCATCCCTAGAGGTCCGTCGAATTCATTCTCAGGAGAAACAACAAAGATAATTTGTAAAGAAGAAACAACAAAGACCTGGTATTTTCTTGATTTCTTTAAGAAAATATGTCTACTTTATATGAATTGTGAATTGTGGATGAAAATATTTATTACCATTGTGGATGAAAATACCTGGAGCATCCACAATTCATATATATATTTCTACTTTAAGAAAATACCAGGAGCATCCACAACATCACAATAATTAGTGCAGAGACCCAAAGTTGAAGCTTTACTCGTTTATGCTCTTGGTATTCATATACAATTGAAAAACGCAATCAAACAGAGCATGCGATAAGTAATCCACAAATCAAACAGTAAAACAGCCTATCTAAAACCATTCCATGAAACAAATCTCTCTCTCTCTCTCTCTCTCTCTCTCTCTCTCTCTCTCTCTCTCTCTCTCTCTCTCTCTCTCACACATCTTCTTCCCCCAATACCCAGAAGTACATTAGATTGCGTAATCAAAAAATCCAGCACACACACAATGCATCAAACATCACTCATCAAGCCATCAAAGCAAAGAAACACCAAATACAAACAACAATTAACAACAATCAACAACAATCATAAAGAAAAAAAGAACCCTAGAAATTAAATACAAAGGGGAAAAAAGAAATTGGTAAGAAATAAAACTAATATCAAATTTACCTCAATCTTGGGGCTTCTACATCGTGCTTGAGAAGAAACTTAGGTCTGGGAGAATATGGGAGAATGGAAGAGATGAAAAGAAGGAGAAGAAACTGAGGAAGGAAGAGACGTGAACCAGAGAACTAAGAGAATAGGCAGGGACATGTGATGTTAATTCTAAATTTGTTGGAGGCTATTTTCGGTGTTATTGAAAGTTCATTAAACTCCCAAACTGATTTCCGAGAAATCAGAAATTGAAAGCATGTATTCAGCTGCTTCTCCAAACTAATTTGTCTGACAACAGTTTAGACCAAAAAGTGATTTTTATATTTATTACCAAACGGGTTGAGCTTCAAAAATTTTATAAAAATCACTTATTACCTCAAATAAGTAATGCCAAACGGACACTTAATAAATTTTGAGTTTTATTTGTTCAATACATTAATTGATTATGTACATAACATTTACGAAATTTTTCTCCAAAATTGTGTTTCAAAACCTATATTTGTCATTTTTATTATTTTTTCTTGATACCTAGCTAAAACAATAACAATATATCCTCCAAAATATCGGTAAATTGAAGGGCCGATATAATTTGCATGGCCAATATTTTAATCCTTGAATACTTCCACTTGGTGTTGATATTGTGTTCATAATTTTGACAGAAAATTGGCAAATGAATGAAAGGTAGCCCAAAGGGCAACTGGGCCAAGTTCATACAATCCATTCAAAAACATTGGGAAGTGGGGCATGTATGTTATTAAAATTTGGGAGCTTCCAAGGACACCCAACTAATTTTCCGTCTTTAGACAATTGGGTGTAATTGGAAAAACCCCAAATTCATAAATACATTAACCCATTGGGCGGGTATAAACGAATTATGAAAACTTGGTCCAATTAACTAAATAAATACTGAGTTTTGTAACACCAAAAGGGCATGGACTTTTGAATGAATTATATGAATTTGGCCCACTTATCAAAATTTATAATGAGTTAGATCAAGCACTTCAAAAAACCAATCATTAGCATTCAGCCCATCTTCTCGTAGCTGAAACGAAACCAACGCTGAATTTACAAAGCTGGGGAGCTACCAGTGTTTGCAAAATGGAATTTCAACATTGGAAACCAAAGATATCAAAATTAACAACTGCAATTCTTGCAAACCTTCAAAGATGACAAAATGGATTGAGAAAACAAGTAGATTTTCATTTCATAATCAACCTAGAAAAACATCAAATTCAAGCAACTGCTTTCTAAAACTACCCAACAACCACAACACCAATTAACCCCTTTACAATTCCCAATCCGAAACCCTAAAAATCCTAACCACCAAACCCGTACAGAGTCCTGCCCTGCCTCTTGAGCGCATAGACGACATCCATGGCGGTCACCGTCTTCCTCCGGGCATGCTCTGTGTAGGTCACAGCGTCTCGGATCACATTCTCGAGGAAGATCTTGAGGACGCCACGTGTCTCCTCGTAGATGAGGCCACTGATACGCTTCACGCCACCCCTACGAGCAAGACGACGAATTGCAGGCTTGGTGATGCCCTGTATGTTATCCCTCAGCACCTTCCTGTGCCTCTTTGCTCCACCTTTGCCCAACCCTTTGCCTCCCTTCCCTCTACCGGACATTTCTGCAAAACTAGGGTTTTGATTTTGAATCGAATTTTCAAACTGTGTGTGAGTCTCGTGACTTCCGTAATGAGGCGAGGGAAGGTGGGCTTTTTATATTGGGATGTGGTTGTTGTGTTTGTTTATTTGCGATTTGGGGGGAACGTGTGGACGGTTGGATTGGGTTTCAATCGACGGTTCAGAGTGGCGATCCGCGTCGATGTTTGGTTCTGCGTGGACCGTCGATTATGTTTGGATCGACGATACTGTGAGTATCGAATAGCGTTAGTTCTGATTGTGTTTCATCGAGGATTGATGATGTGGCGAGTTTTGTGTTTTTCGACTTTGGCATCAGACGAGAATGAATGTGGACCGTTAGATTTTAGTGTTATCGACGTCTGAACGATTGAGCTTAATTTTTGTGAAATTTTTTTTTTTGGGTTGAATGAACTTTTTGTGATTTAGATAAGGCACGTCTCTTTACTAGAACCTTGGGGTAAAAATTTAACCAAATGTGTATAGATATATAAAAAGTTTGGATCCATTGGTTCTTTTAATGTTTGCAGTAATTTTCAAGATGAAAATTTTTAAACAAACCTTAAAATTAGTAGTGGCTGTTGGACAAGCCATAAAACTTGCATAAAGTCAGCATTTTACTTGAATTGGAAATTAAGAAGTCTACATGTTCCAATGAAATGTTGGGATTTAAGTACTCTTATCACCGGTCGTCAGGTGATTGTGATCCATTTGATGCATTATTTGATTGTGAGCCGTTAATACAAGTTCATCCCATAATACATCACAAATTCCATGATGTTAAAAAAACAAAATTGAGACCAAGAAAATGAACAAATTAGATTTTGTACATCAGCAACCCCTAAGCGCTTACATTAAAGAAAAAAGAGCTGCTAAACGAACCCTAAAATTAACTCGAGACACCCTACGATCTAAGTACACCCTAATATTTTAATCAAAATGTAAAATTAACTAAGATACCCTATGTAATCACTAAAAATACCTCCTGACACCCTAATACTTGTAGCATTAATTTATAGTTGATTTTCACTTGACTTTTTTAATAGTGTTTATAAATCTTTGACTTTTCATATGAATTTATGCTTCTACTAAAACTATTGACACTTTTTTGCTATTCCAAGTTCTTGCAATCACCACCCTTTCGTTAAAAACACAAAAGGACGTTGGTTATGTAATTAACAAGAAGGTTTCGCTGGTTGTGTGCGGGATTCATAATCTCTTGATTGATCCAATTCAAAAGCAGGTTGTGTGCCTCTGTTGCTTGCTCACATATATGCAATGGTTGAAGTAATGGAATTTATTCAACATTTAAATCAACTAAAGACTAGGGGTGGGCATCAAAACCGGATTACTGATACCGTCTCCGAAACCGCGTCATTTTCGCGCTAATTTCGCGCTAAACCGCTTTGGTGTTGATGCTTAAACGTGAAACCGTCATCCCGTTACTATTCAAGACGACACCGTATCAAATTTCGCGATCCCGCCGCCACATACCGCATCGAACAAGAAACCAATTAATATTAAAATATTAATTCCAAATTTTCAGATTTAGTATCTCCTTCGTCTCTCCCGTTTCTCCTTTTCTGCCATTAAACCCAAAAAGCTTCACAAAATCGTAAAAGAAAACAAATTAAATTAAAAAAGGAATTAAGAACTTGTTGATCACTGACATTGTTGGATTTGGCCAATGCGTTGATGCTTGTGTTGCTGGTTGAAGAAACAGAGGAGGAATCGCTGCATGTAACCCCTGATTTCTTAGCAGCCTCTGAAAACCCAATTTCCAGACCATCGCCATGGCTGTGATCATAGTTCCCGAAGCAGAGCATTTTGGGTGGCTTAATCTGGGTGGAATAAGCAGATGAATGGGTGTAGTTAAAGGTTTCGTCGTACATGCCAAAACCACAAACCTCATCAGCAGCGAAGAGTAACTGAGAGAAACTAGTCCCCTCTGTGACAGCCAAATGGTCCCCCTCTAAACCATCATTTTCCGCCATATCAACCCCACAAACAAAACCCAAAAGTTTGAAGCTTTTGGGTCTCAGAGAGAGAGAGAGAAAGTAAAATGTTTGATTAGAAAGAAGGGTTTTTTAGGAGAAAACAACGGAAGCTTCTTGTTGATAAGAGAGAGGGAGAACGTGTTGATCACTGACATTTTAGCCTAAGGTGAACGGTATCAGTTTTGATACCGAACCATACCGGTACCGTTTGAAGCCGGTATGGTTTGAACGTGTTTTAAAAATTTTCTATCCCGTGTCATACCGTCCCGATTCTTCTATCCGGGATTGACACCGGGATGACCTCCATCCCGTGTCATCCCGTACCGTGCCCACCCCTACTAAAGACTACCTCCGTTCTGAAACTGAAGTTAAATATTAATTTTCACATGGAATGCATCAACACAGTTTTAAGTCCCACTAAATCTGTAACATGAATTCTTGAAGAGGTACAATGAAATAATGTCCTCATGATGATGTTTCCAGATATGACTTAACAGTCTGACTCTGCAACAAGTTTAACTTAAATTGCTACTAATATAGAGAACATCTGGTTGTGGGATTATATGGACTCACAACAATAGGGGCAACAGCAGTCAAAGTGAAGTTCTTTGTAGTTTGTCCTTAATTGATGGGAATATGACATAGTGTTGAAACTTCAATCATGCTTAAAAACTAATTTCAATGTTGTTTTGACCATCATGAAACCAGAAGCAAGCTTACCAAGCATGCCATTTATATAACCAAATGCCCAGAACGGAGGTAGTCTTCAGTTTATTTAAATGTTGAATAAATTCCATTACTTCAACCATTGCAGATATGTGAGCAAGCAGCCAAGTCAAAAGCAGGTTGTCCAATCAATATGCACCGAACTGAAAGTGACAACAGCCAAGTCAAAAGCACCAAGATGCACTAAAGCAGAAAGAAATTTGTATCAGAAGCGGAAGAAGAAGGAACCCCAAAAGCCATTCGACTTGCGAATCACAAAGATGGGCACCAAGTAATCTCTCAATTAGGGTTGAATATGGTTAGTAGGTGTACTTATTAAAATTATATTTGTTTAACAATTTCATATATCCTTTTTTGGTCATTTTATATTAGGTAAATCAAGAATTCAATAAATACTTTGTCAGAAGAGGTGTACTCCGACTTAATTTTAGTTGCTTAACAAAGACTTCTAAAGAAAATTCATTTGATGTTCAACATATCACTTAAGGCCATCTCCAACCATGCACCATAGGTCATATGTAGCCCTTAAAACATGCAAAATCCATCTACAGTCATGGGCCATAGGCCATATGTGCTGCCCTACAAGAGGAAGTATCCCACGTGGTCGTAATCAAGGAAACATCTCGTGCAATTGCAATCCAAAGGTTAATATTAGAGCATGTTTAATGCAAAGGGCAAGGGGCAAGGGACTAGGTGTTGTTTTAGCCCCTCAAAATGGTACTATTCACAAAATCTAGCCTCTCAAATTTTTGTGGTTCTAGTGGTGGTAAGGGGCTAAGGGCTAAAACTCAAAACTTGTTATTTTAGTTTATTTGTAATAAAAATCAAAACATAAGAAAAGCGACACAAAAATGTATTTTTGGAAACAATTTTGAGCCATCCTTTGAAACAACAATTTTGAGCAAAATGAAAAAGACAAACAAGTACAATTGTTTGGAGTAATTGACAGATTTTTTAGGTGAGAAGGTGATGAACAAATGATTAGGTTTTTATATAGTTGTGAGGAAAAAAATAGAAAAAAAGGTTGAACTAGTTGGGAATTGGAAAATAAAACGGCGAGCAAAAAGCTCCTCAATGGCTGTTGGAGTCAACAAAAAGCTACTCTTTTTTCTTTTCAAAAACTGATAGTAGGCCCCTTATCTTGCCCGAGCTAGCAAGTAGGTAAAACCAACCCCTCATCTTGCCTTAGGCCAAACACATGCGTTAAAAATTGGTATATATATTTTAATTTGGGGCCAGATCAATCCCATTAGACATGCTCTTAAAGGCGTGTTGACATCAACTATCCTTTTATTTTCATTTAATGTTTTAAATGTATTTAAAATCGTTTTAATATATATAAATTGGTTCTGACCGTTGGAGGTCAGAACCTTTTGGTGCGTTAACTTTTTTTTTCTTCTCAAAATAGTAGTTTAATTAAATTAAAAAATACAACATAGTGGAATATATGAGTGTTATACCATACTTTTTCTCAAAATAATAAAATATGGAGAGCCCTCAAATATAGCCATGCATGGCAGGAGATAGAAAAATAAATCGCATAAAAAACACAAAAAGAAAAATTAATTCATATTTTGGAGGGGCTAAAATTATAGCACTGGACTACATTTAGGCATATGACTGGAGATGGCCTAACATGATTGAGCCAGTATCACCAAAAGCAAAATAACACATCCGAAATAAGCAAAAACTACCACCTAGATGCTCCAAAGAGTAAAGTTGGATTCAATGCTACATTCGAACTTGGATAAGCTAAAAGGATTAGCATGAACAAAAATAGATACATCGCAGATTCTGACGGGAAGAGCCCAAGCTCTATGTCTTCTATACATACTCCTGCCTGCAGCTTGAAAATTTTGTTATAATCGAGTAGAGGTCGGCTTGACATGAGTACTCATCCTCTTTCTCTCATCTGCCGTAGAATCTGAACAAAATTATTGCCATATGCTTCTTCACTTTATTTCCAAGCTGTTACCTGTGTGCAAGTCTATAAATTATAATGACAAAGCTGAATTTTGAATTGGTGATTATTTTCAAGGTAACTTGAATTTTTAAGAGATCATATTCAGCTCACATTAGATACCATACTTACAAGAGGTATGAAACAAGTCTAAAGCTCTGCCAGAAACTCAACCTCTATCGTCTGTTGTGTTTCTGAGACCAAGAGCTACTGCCTAAAAGCAAGTGAGACTCACTATCGTCAGCAGGTATTATAGTAACCAAAAACAAGAAGCAGAAAATATTCTAAGCATCAAGTTAAAATGGCTTTAAAGAAAAATTTTGGGTGAGGTGGTAAAGAGGTTGACAAAATAATAAACGCTACTAAGGTCATTCTTATTCACATAAGGGAAGGAAAAGAGGTGCCAGTCTAATACAGTTCATAAGGGACAAACCTCTTGATGTTGTTACTACAGGTAGGCCTCCCTGAATTCCAGTAACCTTACGATCCTGAATATACCACCAGAGAGAGAGAGAGAGAGAGAGAGAGAGAGAGAGAGAGTCAATGTATCCTCAAGCTAATAATACGCCATACTTTAAAGTTATGAAAGTAAACATGAATATAAAAGGAAATCATGTAGCCAACCCCCTACATAGTGTGGTAAGAATTAAAAAGAGTTTTTGTGTTATAACATTTTGGTAAATTAAATTCTAGTTGAAAGAATGTCAACATATTCTACTTCAATTTCCAGCTATCCTCCAGTGAGTGTGCATGCCTATTGCCAGTGGGCTGTGCACGCATAGGTGCAGGTGAAAGCTAAGCAACCACACAGAAGCCCAACAAGAAGAAAAAGGGCAAAAGAAAAGAAAAAGAAAGAAGAAGGTAGGGAAAAACCGAGTCATAGATTGCCAATTGATTGCGCCAGAATTCCATGGTTGGTAGAAGTAGTCTCCCTGCAACACAGGCAAATCATTATTTGCTGATACACTGTGACAGACAAAATCAATTTAACTTGGTATGGGACAAGAAAAGTTAAATAGAACAGTACAAATTGAAACTCTGATGTTTCAATTTCTCCCAAAGATTATAGTAATATCAGAAAATAGAAAAGACAACATAGACATGTTTCAAATGCTATGAACCATTCATTTGAACAAGTGTGCATCCAAAGTTTCCTCATATAACTAGCCATGGAAACTATAATTCAGCTTATGTATTTTCAATTTGCGATTATATAAGCAGCAATTGGCAGACTTTGTGTGTGTGTGTGTGTGTGTGTGTGAGAGAGAGAGAGAGAGAGAGAGAGAGAGAGAGAGAGTCACACACTCACCGCTTCTGGACCGTCTCATATTCAAAGATTCAGGAGAAGCAATAGACACTTTCTTGTTCACCTCCAGAGTGGGATTTTCCTAAACAGGCATTAAAAGGACAATGAATGTGTGATAATCACTAGACTACTGGGGACATGCGACAATTAACTTGCATTACTATAACCAGCTTACCTTTGTATAAAAGGTAGTGTTTGTCTTAGTTCTTTTCCTGAATGTGTTTTCTTCTTTAGCATCACTTTCTCCTCCAACTGCAATATTCAAGTTGTAAATTTAATTAGTTCAAGCAAGGCCAAAGGATAAACAAGATTGTATGCACAGTACCTTGAGTTGTAATATTTCCACAATTTTGTCCCTGTTTTGCATTGTGAGTATGCTGCAAATCATCTTCTAGACACCCAAAATCAAGTTTTTTTATTACATTCAAATGATTTGGTTCTTGAAACTCAAAATCTGAAGGATGGGTCATACTTTTCCCTCCTACTTTACAATTATCATTTTGTAAACTTTTGCTCAAAGTTTTGAACACCGCTGGAACAGAATCCACTGTATTTTTCTCAGAGTTCAAGCCACATCCCACCATTTTCTTCTTTTTCCCTTTTCTACTTAAATTTCTTGACAAACTTCTGGTCACTCTGCCTGCAGAATAGCTTGGATATTCCTCTGATATGTCCACTTTCCCCCCAGACTGAGTGGTTGCACCTGATACTCCACCAAGGCTCTCAGAGGCCTCTGATGCAGGACTAGAATTTGTACTTTTATGCTTCATAAAGCATCTGGATACCGGTTTCTTCTGATTTCTTACCAGATGCTTTGGTTTACCAATACTCTGAAAATCACTTGCTCCAATATTTGCTCTGCCTGTTTCCTCCTCAGCAGCATGTTTAGGGAAGTCATCAACAGCGACATTCGTAGGCAGCTCAGAAGAAAACTGTTTTGGGACTTCAACATCATGCCTATCTTCACAAGAGACCTGATCAACTGGAGTTTCTTCTTGATCAAAATGCAAGGAAGATGGAATAGAACTTTTTATGCCTGCAGCCACTCCACAGCAAGAGAGAAAAGATTCAAAACAGCAATGTTAGATAATTACATAAAAATTTAGGCATGGATAGTGCACGTTGGACATTTAAGTAATTTATAAATATGTATTACTTCCTGGCTGAGTAGCTAACTTGTCTGAATCAGAAATACTTCCAGAAACCGCACAAGTAGTGGTAGAGTCTCCACCAAAGAACTTTGAAACCCATTGTTCCCAGTAAGGAGGAAAGCCATACAGAAAATGACTGAAAACCTGTTTAGGATCGAAGGCAAAAATGCCCCAAAATAATAAATAAAACAAGGTGTAATGTTAAATTTCTAACTTTAGTGAACATTTTATGCAGCAACAACGACTTGCAATGCACCCTTATACTGTTAGCATTCCTTCAGTGAATGGAGTGTACAAACGCAGGCCTTGTAGCATGACAGGAAAAGCAACAGCCGTATCGTTCAGCACAATAAACTTACCAAGTACTTGGGTACAGACACATTTAGTGCTCATCATTCACTTATACTTGTAAAACAAAAACAAAAATAGAAATTTTGAATTTCCATGATCTATGCCGATTGTTTATCTTCATAGCTAATTAACTCAGTTTACCACTACTTGATTGTTCAAAACTTAAAAGTTCATAATGAAAACCACAATCAGCAATGAAAGAGCAAGAATGGAAGCCAAATTTAAGTACCACCTCAGATGGAAACCCATTTTCAGTAGTCTTCTGCTTGTTTATGAACCCTTTGATGGCTACACATATGCCATCCACCGTCTCGAGAGTGAAAACATCGAATCTTTTGGCTATTGGTGCAGAGGAGAACACTCGCCTGGCACCTTCCCTAAAATTGATCAATACCACCATAGCCATTAATTCCTTAAAAAAAGAAACCCTAGAACTTAGAATCAAATCAATGTATCTCACTTTCTAGAAGATACACCGGCGACGGCTAGCCACTTTCCTTGGCCCTCGTTTTCGGCTTTAATCAGCCACCAATCGTTCAAACATACCTTTTACAATTCAAAAACCCAAAATAAAAAACAATATATGTTAAGCAGAAAGAAAAAACAAATTTTGAGGGCATATTTTGTTGTGGAAAAGCAGAGAAAGTAGTTACTGTTTTCTGAAAGTAGGAGACGTCTGTATTGTTATCGCCATCGATGGTCTGGTTCGAGCTCGGAGTAGAAGCCATAAGACTGAAGCTTCGCTACTGGGTCGGTCGTAAAAGACGAAAATGGGCATCAGCAGTTATTTTGATGAAAGTGACGCTTTGAGACTTGGGGGAGGACATAGCGGGAAATCTAAACCTCTTTGCCGCCAAAGTACTGCCCTTTGTAAAAAATAAAAATAAAAATAAAAAGAACGGCATTTTATTTAAAAATTGGTATTTTGAAAATTGAGAAAATTCGGGGTTTAGGGTTTTTCTTCAATTTTGGGAACAGAGCAAGGGAAACTGAGAGAGAGATAAGAAATGGCGCTGAGGGCAGGATTTGTAAGGCGATTTATGTTTTCTTCAATCTGCGCTTCTCAATCTAGATTTGCTGCAACTGCTGCGTCCTTGGCTTATGCCTCTGCTGCTGATTCCAACACCATCAGTGATAAAGCTACCGCAGAACCTAACACCACTCTCTTCGTCTCTGGTAACAACTTCCCGTTAAAAATCTTTGTGGGTTTTTCATAGTTAATAGAAAATTAGTCTAAGATGGTTCGTTCAACTGGTTCATCATGACCAGTGGTGACCATAATGAGAATAGTGAGAAAGCTTGAAACTTTTTTCTGTGACGAATCGATTGGAGCTTCCATGACTTAGCAAAATTTGGGCTTCTGTAAAGGCGAGTGGGAAGTTTAATTTCTTATTATACTGCTGTTTTATATAACCAAATTGGACCTCCAAGTTATGCTCATTGGGGTGCAGTTGCAGAGGAACTTGTTTTGCTTCTACTACATTTTGGGTTATTGGAGTATGCATAACTATGCTTTGATGATACGGTTTGTCTTGCAAATGTGCTTGCAGGGCTTAACAAGAGAACCACGCCTGAAAAACTTAACCAAGCATTCTCTCAATTTGGTGAAGTGGTTAATGGTAATACGGGGTTCTCATATGCCTTGCTCATTTGGATTTCATTGCTTCAACTTCATGTAGCCCCCAACTAAATTTCATGATCAAGATTTTAAATTTCTTTTTCTGTCTCATTAGTGTTGCAAGTTGACAGATTTACTGCATAGTTAAATATTTTAGGATATAAATTTGTAGAAACAAACTGATATGCGGTTTAAGCTTGAAATGAGATTTCAGTGGAACTGATGCATGTTTAGTTTTGGAGGTGCAAAGAGAATCTCATTTCTGGTAAATGATATAGTTCTAGTTTCATACCATCTCTGCAAGATTTTCAAGTATGATGATAATCAAGGATTTTCTGGGAAAAGGAATGGGAATGTGCTACAAAATATGAAATAAAACCTTCCAAATACGATAGAACCTGTGTAGGCAACACAAAAAGATTGGGATTTAGGTGACTGGGTTGAGATATAAATTAGCACACGGTCATTATTTCAGTCGGTGTGTATTTTTGTTCTAGATTTCTGAGCAATCGTCATAATTGTTCCTCGTGTAAGAATATGCCATGGATTTGGTCATCTGAGGTTCCAAATTTTGCAGCATTGCCTTGTTTTATAGTTATGCATTGACAATTTCTTCTCATGTTTCAGTAAAGGTAGTGATAGACCGTGATTCTGGATTCTCAAAGGGCTATGGGTTTGTGAATTATGCCACTTTAGAAGACGCCAAGAAAGGGGTGAAAGGGATGGATGCACAGGTCTGCATGTCTTGCAACAACCATCTTCTTTTTACTTTTTTATTTTGATTGCATATTTTCTTAATAAATGATACGAAAATAACTGGTGCTATACTTTCTAATTATATATTTGTGTGAGGCAGGTTCTTGATGGATGGGTCATTTTTACTGAACTTGCACGACCAAAAAGAATTCCAGGACAGTGAGCATCTCCAGAAACTTACCCAACTGCTAGCTGATGATCAATCCAACCAGTGTTACTTTGTGAATTATACCCTACTTGGTGGAGAAACGGGTGCTGTGCTGTTTGTGAAACCAATTGGCTTCCTTGGGAAGATTTGGACGCAGGAGCAGTTTTGTTCTCATTTTCATGGGCAAATTGTACCTCAAAGCAATTTCTGTCGATAAAAGCTTATCGATTTCACTCTTGATAATATAATTTAACTTATCTGTTTCTTTGTAATGATTTGCTTGACATCACATTACATTTGGCATGTCCATGTTGTTTTTTTTTTGCTCTACCTCTTTTCGTGCTTTTTTTAAAAGGAAAAGGAAACATATATGCAAAAGATATGGTATGAGCGATCGACAGTCCAGAACTGTTAATATTAAGTCAATTTGCATCTGAATATAAATTGGATTTTGAATTTTCCAATCTAATAAGAGCTTGGGATTCAATCTGATCCAATTGATATTTGATGAGATTGGATTAGATGGTCGGTGATCGGTGCATAATTACATATCATTTTGTACCCTTCTAACTTATGATTTGGTTATGTTTTTGAGTTAAACTTGTGCTTTTAATTTATTTTGTGTTTGTTTCAGCAGAATAAGCTTTTGACTCACTAAACGCATTTTGGAGACAAGTTAGCTCAAAACGGTATGCAGATCAGTCAACTTCACGGATTGGACTGTACTTGCTCAGGAAGAACCAGATAATGAACCATACGTCATTGGAAAGATACGGAAGTCTAGTTTCTGAAGAATTTTACGGTTCATGATTCCGAGTCTTCTAGATGAAGTTATGCAAGTTTGGGCAACTTAAGGTCAAATTCGGCAGCATCTGCGTTACTGGGCCAAAAATGACTTTTGAAGGCCTTCCGATTTTTCCTTGAGTTGGGCTGCATATGCTTAGAAAGATAAGACAAAGAGCTTCAAGATCCATATTTTTCAAGATTTGTTAGAGTGAAGGAACGAGCCCAAATTGAGCCCACAAGCTGACTGCAAATTGCTTGGTTATGATTAGCTATGCATGTGCTATTGTTGATAGTGGGGAAGAAGCATGTTTATTTGTCATAATTGAAGTAGGTTGTGTAAGAAATAAAGAAAGCAAAAGCATCAAGTGGGAACTAGCCAAATGATGAAAGGAGATGGATGCTCATGTGAACTTGAGGTGGCTATGCAACTTGTTGTCAAAAGAAGAATATTGGCATGTGAGTTTGATGCTTTCCTTCTCCTATAAATAGGAGGCTTGGCTAACCTTCAAATAGACCCCAAGGGGGAGCTCTCAAACATCTCTCTAGAGCTCCTCTCCCTTCTCTCCCTCAAATTCTCTTAGTTTTCTTTTAGTTCTCAATTGTTGTAACAAAACCATTTTGCTTTTTAGTTGTAATTTATTTTCCATTGTAATGTAATTTCTTTTCTTTAGTTTTCAAGTTTAATTAGCTTCCAAGTTTCAATTATAGTTCTTGTTCTTATTCATTATGCTTATAAGTTAATATGCTTGTTTGAATGAGTGATCACCATTAAAACTTGTATGTTAGCTATCTTGGTTTGAATTAAGAGTAGACACCATGCATTAATTCAAATTGAACTATGAATAGGAAGAGTATGTATGGACATTCACAACATGGATTAGATACATGCTTGGTTGTTTAAAACATTCTTCTTTGCTTAATGGATTTCTAATGCTTAATTTAGGTTCGACAAGAAGGATCTAATTAGGGAATTAGGAATACAAGGTTAGGACCAAACACCATGGCTTAATCATACTTTAGCTAGAATCAATCTAAGAATATAAATTGAACTTGGTAACTAATTTGCTTGAGTTAATTTCTTTTCTTTCTTTCTTGTTTTATTTATTCTCTTTTGGTTTTCTATTTTGTGCAGGGAATCAAATTGAATCAATCTATCATCAATCCTCGTGGGATCGACCTCGCATTTACACACGCTATACTATCCAACGCCTCGTGCACTTGCGAGTCAACAATCGGCTTTAATGACAGATAAAAAAATGTTGATTTAGGGAGTTTCTCTAGTAAGGATTTGTATTAAGGATTTCTAATATCTCTAGTAAGGATTATATATGTTTCTCTAGTGGAATGTTTTCCCTATAGTGTATTAGGCATAATCCTATCAAATGACACAAATTATTCATATTTATTATTTGTTTTGTTTTAGATGCTTATAATAGTATAAATGAATGAAACAAGACTTAAATTGGATACTCACAAGTAAATATGTCAACCTATTTAATTAAGTTGGTTTAAATGATCCAAGCTGATAAAGTAGAAGAGTAAACATGTTTTTTTGTTTATTAATACGAATTCTAAAACATAACTCAATTTTTACCTATGTTATAACACGCGAATTAGTAACACATGTTTTTGATGGGATGGTAAACCAAAGAGTTTATTGGGCCATGAAATACTTAAATGTGATTCTATTTCCCAAGATAAAATGTTTAGCGTCAAGAGCACAATGATTTTCCACTTAAATGTGATTCTATTTCATTCTACACATCCATTTACATGAAGTATGTATGTATTGAGAAATATTTATTCATATATTCTTTTTATGTGTTTTATGTTAACCTAGTTTTTTTTTTTTGTCGTGGATGATCTAGCAAAGTTCTCTTCTTCCATGTGTATGCTCGTAGTCAATTTTTAATAGATATATATAATATTCCATTTTAAAAAATATAGTTTGTATTGTTAGTTTTGCCATAAATTATGAATGAAAGTTCTATTTTTCTGTTTTTTAATATTATTTTCTTCTTAAAAAAATTTCAAGACTTTTACACTATGACCCTAACTTTCATGTATTAGGGCTTTTTTGGAGTGATTATGGGATGACGATAATCACTTATGGGGAGAAGCATATCCTACATGTTTCTCCATTTACTTTAAGTGATTTTAAGCAAGGTGCTTCTCCTCACAAATTAAAGTGATTATATGGAGAAGTGATTATTGACATTCCTAGAATCACTCCAAAACAAACCTTTACTACAAGAGGATTGTATCTCAATTCTCAAGTGGTTAAGAACATTTACACCTACACCCGAGGTACTAGGTTCAATTATCCCTTCCCCCAATATTGCTTGTATAAAAAAAAAAAGTTTCATGTATTGCCAATCTAATCTGAAGTGACTTTTGAACAAAATATTAAATAAATTGCTCTGTTTCGTTTATATAAATATTATCTCTGTAGACAATACAACATCGTGTGGCTGTAGTTTAGTGGTAAGAATTCCACGTTGTGGCCGTGGAGACCTGGGCTCGAATCCCAGCAGCCACACCTACAATCCTTTTTCGCTATTTCTAAATTCCCATAGAACGACGTCGTAAGTGAACCGTAAAATATTGGGCAAATTGCATTCCCTTGTATATAAGAGTACAAGTAGCTTCAGCACTCTCTTTCCTCACTCTGTTTCAGCAGTTGTCAGAAGTCTATATCTTCGCCATTGACTGAGCAATCTCTTCCAGAATTGTAAGAATCTCAACCCCTTTTTCAATTCTTGGTATTATCTGATCTTGATCCGTAATATCTCGTTGTTTATGATGGCAATTCTAATTCAATGTTTTTAATTCTGCTAAGCAATTATGGTGGTGTTCATCCCTTTCGTAGATCTATAGTCTTCACAGAGTAATTTGTAGTTTTTTTTTGCTTTCTAATGTTACGCCAAAAGGTTGGTTTGGTTGAAAGAATCAAACTTTAGTCGGTAGGTGAAATGGGCTGTGGCCTGCGAGCTAAACATGAATGCAGAATTTAAGCAATAGTTGATAGTGTGAGTCTAATTGTGGAAAATGAAGGGTAATTCAAGGGAACTGTAAGATTTGCTTAATATAAATTGAACCAATAATTTTGGTATAATGGGTGTTCAATGATTTACAAAATGTTGTCAATGGGTTTGAATTTCTCTATTTTATGGTAGGGAGGAGAATGGCAGTGTGATTTCTTCATCTTAAAGGCTTAGTTGGGTTTGAGGTTTTTTTCTTTCAGAACCCAAAAGCGTTTTTGTCTAATCTGCAAAAGAGGGTGGTGTGGCTAGAACTAGAAGTTGC
Source organism: Prunus padus (assembly GCA_024362665.1). NCBI lineage: Eukaryota > Viridiplantae > Streptophyta > Magnoliopsida > Rosales > Rosaceae > Prunus > Prunus padus. The sequence continues at coordinate 23,570,359 of JANFAM010000015.1, forward strand.
AAGTTATAACTACAACCCAATTTCTTATCTATGCTGGCTTTCTAACTTGCTTCAATTAGGGAATAGCACAGATGGATCACTTACACGGTTCTTATTTGTTGATTTTCTTAAGTTCTAGGATGTTGCTTATCTTCTGGTTTATGGCTGTCTAATATCCCTTTCTTTTGATGCTTGGTTATATTTCATGGGAAAAAAAGTTATTGTTGCTTATTGCAAATATGTTTCTGAGTTTGAACTCCGTTTTGATGTGATATTTTTGTTAGGTCAGTTAGTTTCAATGTTTCCAACTTGTGTACATGTAGGATACCTATTTAACAAGTATTAGAAATGATATTGAGGTACACTGAGTGCTTCTGCTTATTTTCCAATTGTTGCATTTGATGTTACAGATGATGGACGATCAGGACCTGGGCTTCTTTGCCAATTTTCTTGGCATCTTCATATTTGTATTGGTAATAGCGTATCATTATGTAATGGCTGACCCAAAATACGAAGGCAACTAAGGATCTGTTTCCTTTTTTATGTATTTGCAATAGAGAGATGCATTTTTCTTGCGACTAATGGAGATACCCTGTTAATTTTGTAGCCTGAGCTGTTTCACAATGGATTCAACTTGAATTAGTTAAAAGCTTTGTTATGCAATGTGAATGTTTGTTGTTATACACAGGTGATTTTCTTTCACTTATTTATATCTGCTTCATGTGAAGTTTTCCACACCTTTGCATTAACATTCAAAGGATGTGCCCGTGATTGAATGCGATGCTGGTTCTGTTTGAGAGCTTACCGTTGGAGGTGGCAGTAATCTGCTGTTTGTAACAAATGCGAAAGAACTTGTTCTCGAAGTGATTTCCTTTGTGATTTTTAAAAGTAAAATGCATAGAAAACAAGAATCCTTTTGGTGCGTATTCAGAAGGATTAGGTTTCATATAGTTGTCTACATGATCTTGCCAAATTACAATGCGTACTGATGTCAATGAAGGATTGACAAATCTAATAGCATTTGCCAATCGGTTTTTTTTTTTTTTTTTTGGGTTAGTCTGAATGCCAATCGGTTAGATGTATGGTCAAGCTAACACACCTCTTATTAGGCGCTATGTGTGTGCATCAGGTGCATCAGCTTTACAACAAATATTAAGAAATTTTTTGTGCCTTGAAGGACTCTCCCATTTTACTAGTTTCCTCACTTGTTTCTCCATCTCCATTGTTTCACTCGTCAAACTTCGGATGCAGAATCCCAGGCCAGCCAAACAAAGAACCATTTGGCTTTTACGTTTCTCTTCACTGTCGCTATTATGTACGTTGTCAGCTACTTCCTGAAAATGTTGAAGAAGAATACTTACAAGAATCTCAATCTGTTCATCTCCTGCACCCAAAATCCTAAACGGGTTTGCTGGTTTGCCCAATTCGCTGTCGTGGTAATCGTCTTGCGCCTCATTCTCAAATGCTGCAACGGACTTGATCGAAGTCACCTCCTCAAGGCATTTCAGTGAAGAGTTAATTTTTTCCTTTAGAAGCTCTAGGTCAGCATTCATATGTTGCCTTAGTTCTTCTGAAGCACCTCCCAATTTCTGTGTTACTTGTGAGAGGAACTCCGTTTCACAGGCCACAAATAGTAAAAGATCCGCCATTTTCGATAAAGATCCTAGGACCTTACTGTAACTAGCACCCTTGAAGGGCAAGAACCAGAAATTCGGCTCTGTTTCAGCTTCTTGGATGAAGTTTTCTAACTTTTTAAGGTGGGATTTTAGCTTCCTCTGCTTTTCCCTCAGTCCGGTAGAAGCCGGTACACAAAGATTTATGTCTTTGATGCAATCTCGAAGTGCCCCCATGCTTTTAGAAAGCTCATTTCTTGCAAGGGTCACTGCTCTCATAGGATAAAAGACAATCTCCACTAAAACGAAACAAATCAGTCCAATGCATGCCTCTGTCATTCTTGCAATTGCAAATTCACTTGGAGGACCATAATTTTCCCTACCCAAGATTAGCAATGCCCCAATGGCTGCTGAGATCCCACCAGCTTGGCCATACATCCTGCTATGCCTAAGAAAATGGGTGAAAAAGATCCAAGGTATGAGTGGTAAGAGTCTAAAGTGCTCAATTCCTTGGAAAAGAAATAACCATATGACTCCATAGACAGACCCCATCGCCGTTCCTTGTGCTCGAGCATTTGTAACTGTAAATGTGGCTTGCCGTCCTGTCACGAAACCGATGGCAATGGTGAGGCCTGCCCAGTATCCGTTTTCTTTGTTATATATCAAACCGAATAACACAGCAAGGCCTAATGCAAGTGAGCACTTGAGGGCAAAAACTAAACTCCTGAGGCTTGGCATTATGTTCTTCCAAACCCTTTTGAAGTTACAGTGCACTTGATTTTGTGCACGACTTGGTGCTTGGTTCGGGTTAGGTTTCAGAGTGTTTCCGGGATTTCGGGCAATGGGTTGGTTTTCTAGCAGGAGTTCCATGCAGTACAAGAAGAACGAAGCCGCCATGTTGTCATGGTTTGTGGTGGTGGGTTTGCCAATCCAAAGGGCGTTGTCCAAAATCTCTCTGTTTGTCTCTGGAGCTGTTGTTGCATCAGAAGGCATAGAGTACCTAGATTGCAGCAGCCTTAGGCTTATCTGTACTTCTGAACTTTGTAAATGACCTCTTAGCTCTTCATCAATCAGATTAAGAGGAAATGAAGAGCAACTAGATAAAGCTATCTCCATCCCCCTCAATGGAATCTCAGTTTCTTGCAACTGTTCACCCAACTTCATATAATTTGGTTTTAGAAATTTCATCTGTGGTCTCTCCCACACCATCCCTACCTGCTTACAAGAAAATGAATGGCTTTAATCTTTAGCTGAATGAACAAACTAAATGAAGCTCACGCTCATTTTTTCCACTGGACATGAGTCAATGTTAGCTTACCAGATTGTTGCTGATGCTTTGATGAAGCTTCGCTGCTGCTTTAGAGAGGGATTGTTCTTGAGAAATGAATTCAAGTGCTCCTCTTTTGTCTTGGGCAGAGACGGCCTCAACAAAGCGAGTTAACCTCTGGGAAGCATTTTCAGCAAACATCCTCCATGATTTCTTGACCTGTGAATGCATTTCAATTCACAACCATCAGTATTTACCAACTGCAATTGGATTATCAAAGAAAAAAAAGTCATCTTAGATTTAAGAGTTCTTAATATAATATTATCCCACGTTAGAAAAATAGGAGATCTTGATATAATATACAAGTTCTTGGGCACCCTTTCCTTACAAGCCGGTTTTGTAGAGGCAAGTTCCGTGTTTGCTCGTATTAGATGTTACATCAGATTTAGACAAATGAATATTTGGGATGTTTCATTTAACAGAGAAAACACAATAATACAGGTTCTTAATCAAATGTTATGATCTTTCAATAAAACTTTGCAGTTTGCATTATACCATGAATAGGGTTTTGCCTTTTTTGTTGTCTGGTTTAAGAGACAATATTCAGACAGGACCAAAAGAGCTTTAATTGGACCACGAATCCCAAACTAGGCAACTGTCCATGAACAGCACGCATGGACTAAGTCCTGCTCTTGAGAGCCACCAATAAACACTTTTTTTTCCTTTTAGGACATGACAATCTGATATTCTAAATAATCCCATATTTTTTTATACTGTGTTGATTGATTTTGTGAGAAAAAAAGAATCATAAATTGTTTGTTTCATTCCGGCAATCTCAATCAATAAGCTGCCATTTGCCGTATGATGCTTTTGTTTTGAACTTTGTTTCCAAATTAGCTGGAATTGGCAACTAGCCTGCATGCATTATAATTTGCTTCACTCTGGTTGGTTCAGCTGTCAAAGCTAAAGACCAGTCGAGTTTTTCAAAGATAGAAAATGCAAAACATTATTGGTTTTATTAATTGATAAATGTATGTAGGCATGTATGTTATATGCACTTCCCAAAACACATCTTTCATCATGCTCAAAACCCGTCACGAAATACAATGAAACCGTCTCTTGCTAGACTGTCTAGCAACACAATGCACTCCTATTTCCAAATTAAGAATCCGGGTCCTTACTCCGTTGGATTCTTGTTTGAATATATGATTCCGATTTATAGTCTCACAAAATAACAATATGTCTAGCAACATAAAGTTTGATAAGAGAAAATGACATGATTTGAGACATTGCTATAGACTAAGAACCCAAGTGAGTATCTGGTTCAGATTCGTAGTCTAACAATATAAATGGCTGTCATTTGACGGGCCACAATACATTTGCATGAGTAAAAGCAAGAACATTAATTTACCTCATAGTAAGCCAGCCGAGGGTAGGGAAACAACAAAGCAAGGACAGAAGCCAGAGCTCCAAGGGCTGTGCTTGCTGCAACACCAAGAGGGTGCATGACAACTCCAGTTTGAGCCCCATGAACCACAGTGCCTACATAAACATTCACAAACTGCCCAAATGCAATCCGCTTAGACATCAAGTGTGTAGACTCTGGCAAAGCCACTACAAAAGCACTGACTGCCACAGCCACTGCTGCCAGCAAGATGTTGAAATTTTTCGGGCCAACCAGCCAAAGGGTAAGCACAGAAGGCACCATTACTTGGACAGTGGCATACATGACATGCCAACAGCTTCTCAGGACATCACCAAGCTTTGCGTCCGGGACAATTAGAATGGCGGTCATGTAAGAAAAAGATGGATATGTTAAGTACGTTCGGAGTTGTGGAGGTCCATAGAGGGTGGTGCAGCCGACTATGGTGCATGCCAAGGCAGTGCGTAGAGCAGAGCCTAGGCGTGGGCGCCACGACGATTGGGTTTGGTAATCTCCCATTGTTGTAGAGGCTGCCATTTTTGTCTTAAGGGTTACTTATGAAACAAGGAATTAGTGGTGAGTGAAATGAGAGATCAAAGGGTTTTTGCCCTTTAGTTTTGAGAAGCTTGTTGTTGTTGTTGTTGCATAAAAGATGATCAGCATGAAGGGCTAGGTTTGGTTTGGAGGAGAGGGAAGACACATTTGCTCCTCTGAAGACATGTCTGCTCATGGAGCAACGTCTATTATTTATACAAGAAGCTTTGTCCTAACTAAACATTTTAACCAGAGGATTTGTAGGAACTTTTCTTTAGGCTAAATTATTGAAATGCCCCATGTAACTCAATTTCAATCTCACTTTCCCCGAAACTCTAAGTGTCTCACTTTCCCCATGAAACTCTATTTAGTGCCTCACTTTCCCCCAAACTCTAAGTGTCTCATTTTCCCCTGAAACTCTATTTAGTGTCTCACTTTTCCCCTAAAACTCTATGTAGTGTCTCACTTTGGTGGATTCCATCCACTTAACCGGTCACAAACTTGACGCCCATGTGCCGTTTTTCATCTCATCCGATATGCATATTTTGTTATATGTTCATTCTTCTATATGCATATTTAGATAGGTAAACAAATTTTAGAAAAAAATAGAAATAGAAGAAAAATGTTTAAGCTTACAACAAAAAGTATGTTACAACAAAAAGTATGTCAATATTAAAATACCATTGGATTAACCATTCCCAAAAAACTGCAAATTACATAACACACAAATGCCATTGTACGTAAAACCGCAGATTACATAACACACAAATGTCATTATGCTCAACCATTCCCAAAACACTTGCAGATTACAAACCTCCCTCCTCCCCTTGGTTACAGTTAAGATTGCTAAACCTACATTACATAGCCAACTCTAAACCTGATGATGATTATCCCTTAAACCACCAACCATCATGGAAATCAACATTATCCAAGAAAGAAATAGAAAACCCCACAACAATTTCTCTCTACCTCGAAGCTTGGCTATATCTTGTTCTAGTCTTCCCTTATACTTGACAACCAAGGTATTATATCTTTTGAACGAGAACACATCTCTGGATCAAACCACTCAAAGAAGTGACAACCTTTGTTCCTTCCCTAGCAACATCCGAACTTGGCAGAGCTTCCTACAATGGCAATGCTTTCGTTCTTGACCCTCCATGGACACAAGAACTCATAAAAACGGCACATGGGCGCCAAGTTTAATGACTTCGGTTAAGGCTGGATGGAATCCAGGCAAAGTGAGACAGTAAATAGAATTTTAGGGGAGAAAGTGAGACACTTAGTGTTTCAGGGGGGAAAGTGAGACACTTAGAGTTTCGAGGGAAAGTGAGATCGAAAATGAGTTATAGGGGGCATTTCAATAATTTAGCCTTTTCTTTATCTTTTTGCTACATAAGAAAATAAGAGTTGTGAAATATTTTTTTTTAAAAAACAAATTGTCGACTTGTTCTTGGTTATAATAACCAAAGATATTATTTTATAGAACTGTTATGATTTCTTTTGACAAATTTGTGAATTCTCTTTTCTACTTCTTTTAACTAAAATATAGGGAAAGAAAAAAGTGAGAGGAGAGATCTTAGTTTTTATTAGAAAAGTTTCACATAACTGCCCCATCTGAGAAAATTTGAATTTTGGTTAAATCTAGATATGATGGTATTTAGGTGGGATAATAGTCCAAAGTGGTTGGATTAATGTGGCCGGTTGATTACCATCATTAGCAACTAAAAATCTCCTAATCATGTGCGTATGAGAAATTCCTCCCCTTTGCAGTTTAGATTATCGCTTGTATTAAAAATAAAATAAAAACTCTTAATCAGATTGAATCTTCTGATAAACTTGTATAAGCTTGTATGTTATTTTTTAGCTTTTATTTGATTAATTGTAGCAAAAATCTGCCATTCAGAATTAAGCTACTTCAATCTCACATGTCAATTCAGATTTTGGGTTTTGCTTGTTTGTCTTGTAGCTTTTGGTAAGCACCGATGATGAGGACTTTGTAATCGTTGTTTTTGTACAACCCAACATTTTAGGAACTGCTTATTTATTACAAAAACTATATCCCAAGAAAGTGACATGAAAAATTGATGGGTTTGGTTTGGATGATTAAAATTAATTTAACCAGGAATGAGAATAAAAATATTTTTAAGAACGTAATTTTGTTATCATGGCCATTATTGTGCCAGTCGGCAGAAGAAAACCAGATCTTTTTTGTGTTGCTTATAGACAATTCTGATCTCTTGACCACATGGATCCAAGAGATTTGTAGTCACTCACCGTTGGATTTAAATTCAACGGTTCACCCACTTTTGCACTCTTTTTAAGAAACTTCTTGGACCCTTGTGGTCCAAGAGATCGAGACTGTGCTTATAGAATCAGATCCATTCATTCCTGCCTTCTATGGGCAGATTGCACAGTTGAGAAATGTTGAAGCTGCTTTGTGTCGAAATGGAAAGAAATTGGTGAACCACAAGGCAGTAAGTAGATAATTAGTCAAGCTAATCATCTTACTCCTAAGTATTTTGCGTCGGCAGCCAGCAATTAAGTGACTAAACATAGTCATTAATGACAAGGGCTATTAGTAGAATAGTGTTTGTTGACTAGTGTTCATAACAAATTTTGCAATTTTGGGCATGTGCGTCATGTTATGCTACATTCCCAAGTAACTGTTTGGAGGTCGTGTGAATTATAACCGCTGTTGGCTTTGTGTTTTTTCTTAGAATTGATTTTCATTTCGACAAACCCGCGAATGAAATTGTTGATGTATTTGGAATAAATGCCCAATAATCATCCACATGAGCGTGAACGACTATGACTAACATTCACCAATAAGTATTCGGTGTCCAAATTAACATGTATTTCCATAGCCAACAGTCACCTTATACTAGAAGGGTAATGGCAAAGGGGTCTAGCCTAATGAAAAAGATTGACTTGCAGGGAGGTCTCAAGTTTGAATCCCCACGACATCATAGTTGTATGTGCGTGTGTGAGAAATCCCCCTCTATTATAGTTTAGGTCGCTTGTACTAAAAAAGAAGGGTAATGGCATATGCATGACCAGGTTCGTGGGTTTTTCTGTTTTGGCTCTAATAACTAACCAAATGAAATGAAGCCAAACCAGTTGTCAAAGTACTCAATTATAAAAGCTTCTTGGGACTTCTATAGTTCAAATATTATAAGCATTTATTAAATCTTCATTTCCATCACGTCATCGCTTACATTTAATTAAGACAGGAAGGAGACTGCCCACCCAACTACAGATTTGAGAGGGGGAAAAAATAAATCCAAGTATCATGACGGAAGCAACTATATATTAATGTGACTTCCTGTTATAAATCTAATCCATCTAATAAATGTGTTGTGGAGGTTCACCATGTATCATCATGTGTGAAAAGGACATGGTAACATGCTCTGAGCTAACTATGACAACAATTACTAACAAACTACAATTTCTAACATGTGTGAATACGTTTCCCAGCTAGATAATCTCTCATGGTACGTCGTACTGTGAATCATGACCACACATCCAAATAAAATTTCACTTAATCGAATGGTCTTTGATTAACCGTCTAAGAACATAACAGTCTTTAGCAAGAGAACATGCAAACAGGCCTACCTGGTTGCTTAATTTCACAAACACCTGCTTGCTCCTAACAGAAAGCATACATGCACACGGGTGATATCATGTAAAACAAATTCATGTTTCGGCAATGCATGAAAACAGGCCTCCCTCTAAATAACTTACCTGCAACATGGAAGTCTCTCTCCAAGTTACCTTCCTCAACTTGGAGTTCCCGATAGGTTGGTGTCAGGATTGGTAACAGAGTCTGAAGCACAAGGGTAAGACTCAAAATTGGTGTAAATTTGACTTGATGTGACTTGCGCCCTTTGTAATAGGGTACAGTAAGGTCTCACAAAGATGTGACTTGATACAATAAAGGTTAGAATGCAATAGGAAATGCTAACAGAGAAAAGAAGGTGCCGGTCCAGAAAATGCTCAGATACTACGAAAATAAATATGAGGAAGTAAAATACCTAATTTCCGTTGAAATACAAAATATATACAACAATACTCCAACAACTAAACAAACTGGACAATAAGTATGACCGAATCCATAATTGGATTCCGAGCATACGTCATTGATATCCTAATCGTAAGGTTATCAGCCCTCTTCGTGTGAGGAGTGTTTCAATTCAATAGGTAGACTACACATGAATGTAGAGACAAATTCACTAAACATCATCAGCATGAGCACAGCTCATATGCCACAACTTTTAGTGTTTTACACCTCAACTTGAGCTAATCAAACAAATGGAAAATCACTTATGCCCAAGCTAAGCATCTTCGAGATCATGTGCTTATTGGTTGCTCAGTTAAAACACATTTTTCAACTAAGCGAGACTCATAGCTGTCCAGAGAAATATACGTGATGATGACTTACTTGGATTAAGAATCCACATTACGTGATATCATTCTTGCTCCATTAAAACTTGCACTATGGATAGTTAGTTGTGTATCATTTTCCAAAAGCTAATAGGCTCAGTTCTATCCATGGGGGTAAAACATATAATTGCCCAGTATGCGATGTACCTTCTTATGTATGGGCTCAAAATTGGCTTCTACGTTAACCCACCAAGCACTTATGCACCAAATTGCAATCATGTGAATATTCAGAGCCCAGTGCTGTACTATCGTGAGTTGGCTCATCTTTGGTCACCATTCACACTGTCTCAACTGTGGTGTAGCATGGTTGATTGGACTCAAATGGAAAGACCAATGGAATTGGCATTATAAATAATGCTTTCAAGAGGAAACAACAAATAAAACCATAAACCATGGAGGAGCCAACAAGACAGATATAGTATGATGCTGAGATGGTCCCTATTCTGCTATCTGAAATATAGTCCTACCATCCATCTGCGATTCATTCAACAGGACATACTAAAACCCAGAAGAAGGACAATAGATACAACAAGGCCTGAAAGAGCCATACTAAGCTATTGCTATGTTCACCCATCCATCCACTTCACATAGATGATCCCAAATACAAACAAGCATGCTGTGTATTCGTTTCACTTATAGTCCCAGTTCTCTCTGTTAAACATATGTAAAGCAAGCAGTGCCTTTACCTCTTTCAAGTCCCCAAAAGGCTGCCTCACTTGGTTGTGAGTAATTCTGATGAAGGAAGATAGTTTAAGACTTGTTCTGTGAGCGAGTCCGAGGGAGAAACCTTAATCGTGGAGAAAATCACAGCTCTTGCCTACTGCAGGAAGTAGACTTCCTCTTCTGGCCTTGTGTTTTACCACCACTTCCTGAAACCTTTCCTGCAATTGACATCATTCAGAGCTTAAAATGCCGAAATTTTTATATAAAAAAAGAGGGGGTAAGTAAATGTGGTGTGCAGCAAGAAAGAAAAAGGGAAACCGTTGAGTTGGCAGGACTTTCTTAAATCATGTAATCAAATAGAGTCAAACTACAGTTTAAATACATCGAAATTGAACAAGGGCTGACAAAACCACTTTTAAGTCAGTTCTAAAACACTGAAAAAGTGATAAAAACCAGAATGTCAAATTGAGTTAAATGTTTGAGATGTTCCGCAAATCAGATATATTTTCTGCATGAGTAACATAACACAAATTATTATAACTAGACAAGAATATATACATGCACATGTAAATATAAACATATATAACCTTCACTTTGTCGAATGTTTCCAAGTCTTGTGACAGCACCAGACATGTTCTTTTTATTTATTTCTTCGCCAGGCATAGTGTTGTCCTTGTCAGATGAAGGAGAGACAACTTTCTTCTTTCTTGATCCACCACTTTTCTTTTCCATTCCATAGTTTTCAGGTACTATTTAATTCTCCTCAGAAGAATGTGTGGAAAGAGTTAACCTCCTCATGTTGGTTGGAACCGTTGACTTTGTTGTCCTTAGCACAAGTCTTCATTGGAACATTTATATCTTGAATGGCTCCAGCATCACCAGGCATTGGCTTTTCATTACTTTCTCCCATAGGGATGTTACTCTCTGCATGAAGTTGTGAAGAGACTGCTTTCTTATTTTTCGATGCATCATTCTTCTTTTTCAATACATTTCTTTCATGAATGGTGACATTTCCTTCATAGGAAATTGATCCTGTAATATGAGCTGACTTGCTCTCTTCCAACCCTTGTTTAATTGGCATAGTTGATTTATCTTTTTCTTCTTGGACTGCTGAACGAGCCAACCTTCTTGTGTTGGTTGAGGCCCTTAACTTAACTCTTCAGCAGAATCTTTCACATGAGAATCACCGTTTTGATTTTCAAAACCTTTCTGAATTGCTGAGAGAGCTTTTCTAGCATCTGAGGTCACATTTTCATTCTTATGAGCTTTGGTTGCTTTAGAAGATAATGTGTTACTAGACATGTTGTCACTGTCACGGGAGTTGAATAGCTCAGTCCCACCTATAGCAATATGCTTGTGAGTACTCGATACTAGCAAAGCCAAAGCTGCACGAGCGGCAAGAGGACTAAGACGGGACCTGAATTCTGAATGCTCTTCTTGTATGGATGAGCAAGGGGCTTGTGGGCCTTCATCTTCTATGTTTACTTCCAGCTCACCAGAACTTTGAGCAATACTTTCTGATTGATCCTGGTAATGAGAAACCTCAGCATTTGAAATGCTTACTTTGGGTGCAGCAACAGATTTGCATCGAATATCTCCCTTGATATCAGCTGCATGAACACAACAGGAATAATCTAAATGATGTAAAACTAAAAGAAAACTGATCAGTTAGCATCCCCTAAGTTCTGTTAATGAAAATACTTAATTATCCCCTGGTTATTTTTTGTATTTCTTTTCAAACTTCAAAAAGTTTCACAATCAAAATGACCACCACGGAAGGAAAGAAAAAGATGAGGGGCTAACTGAGTAAACTTTTAAGTTCGAATAGAGTCACCAATATTGAAAAAATAACACTCGGGTATCATGCAGTTAACTCTTGCAAGCAGAACTCCCATGTATCTGGCTTCAGCATTGCATTGATGTCAATCTCATTTGCTGATGAGAGTAAAGGGGGTGGGGGCAGGACGGAGTATTTTATTAGGCAAGTTCTAAGACTGACCCAATTATCAGTCCATTGCCATAAGGTGGCCAAACTCTTTCATAAAAACAGAAATATGTAAGGGCTAAAAGTTCCTTCATGTAAGCTACACAATTATTCCTCCCCTAAAATTAAGAAAATGAAAAGGCACACGATTAAAATAGGGAGCTGATTTTCCCACTCCTCCTTTGTCCTCTTACACTCTCTTGTATGTTATAGTACTAAAAAGTATTAAAAAAACAAAAGGGAGCGTAAGTGGGAAAATCAGCACCCTTAAAATATGGGTACATTTAATTATATTGGATTATGCATATGCCTTGGACCATACACAAGGTAAAGCCCATCTACTACTGCATCACTTTGCAAGTACCATACTCCTCTAATTCAACTTAAGAAGGGCGTTCAAGGTGCAGATGCAACACACAGTTAAAAGAGAATGCTTATGGAGACAAGTTTCTTAAAATTATAAACAAAGACAGATAGAAAGAGATATTGCAACAACAGGTCTGAATTCATTAAACATGTAAAGTAGTGAGCAGGGCTGGTTACCTTTAACCCCCTCTAAAATGTCTATTGTAATTTCTTTTCTGAATTCATTAGCTGAAACATTGATGTCTTCTATTTGCTTTTCCAGAAATTTATTAAGATCCAATTCAACAGCAAAATCCTCAACCTCAAGCATGACTGGAACGGAAGATGCACTATCTAAACCCATTTGTTTAACTGATTTCAAGAATGCAGAAACAGTTGGATGGGTATTGATGTTTTTGCCTGTCAGTTTCATGATTGAACTAGATGGTACAGTCACCATCTGTCCTTTGAGGTCTTGGTGAAGCCACTTGATCATAAAAGTGCATCTACAATAGACCCTCGTTGAGTGTCTCACTCTGAGCACCTAGTCGTCAAGATGTGAGGACTTGGACTGAATTAACAGAAAATATTTTTTCATGTAAAAGGTGTATCAAGTAAATAATTATCAAATAAGCTCCCACGGAACATGATGGTTATAACCCAATGAAAAATTATTTGGTTAACAAAATTAATCTAATTTATTTCCTATTATAGCTATTAACCAGATACGCAAAGGAAAGACAAATTTCTCAATTTATAAGTATCCAGGGACCCTGTAAATTAGATGGAAACATCCTCTTTAGCATTATATAATCCTTTTTTTAACTGACTAGGCATTATATAATCAAGCACTTAAACAGTGAACAATAAATACTTCAAGCGAGTAGATAGATGATAGCCCTGGTACCAAGGAAGCTGTAAATAAATTAGGGAGCAGATAAGTACCTTTTCCACCTTGGCATCGAAGAAGTGGCTCTTAGACTGTGACTTGTTGATGGCAAGAACATGCTCTCCTTCAATGCGAGTGCAGTCATCACCCTGAAGAGGAGCACAACAAAAACGGAGGCATGTAAGTGCTTCATCCATGTTCAACACCATATCTTCCAACTCCTGGCTCCCAAAGTCTACAATTACGCTATCTTTGGTAGAGCTGTGGAACACACACAATCAGGAGCCACCTTAAAACAATTTGTATGCATTTCTAACAGTTGATATTTCAAACTTGACAAAAATAGGGCGATAAAACACAACTGCCCGACTAGAGAAATTTAGTTCTTCATGATCCGTTGTTCGGATACATCCGTTGTTAGTGTTAATATCCATCAAGTCATCCTCATATACAGTTATGACATATGACATGACACTCTTTCACAGCAAGAGTAGCATAAATATTTTCTTAACTTTCTTCAGTACCCATTTAGAAAGTAAATACAACTGGGAAATGTGATTGAAGAGATAAGATTATACAATTACAAAATGAATATAGTTGGTTTCACTGGATCACTGAAGTAACTATAAATGATACGGTGTGAGTATATACTGACAAAAATAGTTTGAATGTTACTTCAGTGATCCAGTGAAATTAAACAAGTGGATTTTACTTTCTAAATGGGTACTGAAGAATGTTTTATACTATAGTTGGTTGTGAGTATATACTATAAAGGAAATTAAACAAGTGCACAACCAAGCCAGAAAATTAAACAACTAATTACACGACATCAAATAGTTGAACCATCAATTACAGAGAGAAGCTGAATGCATGTACACACTATGATCGGATATCATAATTCCAAGGAAAACCCCAACGATCATCTACACCTAAAACAAAAATTCAAAACATGAACAAAACTCAGCTCACTAAAACTATTGGGCAAAAACCCATCACTGCACTTTCCAATAAACAACAGGATCACAGTCTGGAAACCATTTTAAGTGGGTTGGTTCAGTTAGACGGCTCACCTGAGAGAGACTTGACATGGATGCCAAGACGAGTCTTCCTTGCACATAGCTTCAAGCTCAGTGACACTCTCTGCCTCACTGGTATCGCCCATTTCATCCCCTCAGGTTAAATCGTCTCTTTGGGTGATGAACAATAATGGAAATGGGACGAAGATGGAAGCTATGGAAGACTATTTTATTTGGTGTTTTTTTCTACGCACAGCTTCCAGAGCATTTACACAGTACGTTAGTACCAGTCTCGGGTCGGGCCGGGGCACAATATCTGGGCTAGGGTTGGTACACGTGTACGGTCCAGATTTGTTGCCGACCAAAAAAAGGAAGAAGAGCCCGTTTGAGTTTGTTATATACAATTTTTGTGAATTATAAATGACATGAACATGAATGTAAATGGCACCATTTCTTCTGGTGCTTTATTATCGATTCAGTGTTAGTCAAACTCAAAAATGTTAAACTTCAGATGTAATACAAAGTATAATGTATCATCGAGCTGGTTTCAATTGGCCAAACACACTTCTAAGTTCTAACTCAACGAATTCAAACTTAAGAACCCTAGCTCATACTTTATCTCTACAAAATCAAGCCAAACCATTTGAATATTTGATCTATACAAATTTAACAACCCTAGCCCATACTTGATCCATAGAAATTAGGGCATTGTTTAGAACTATTAAACTTTATAATCAACTAAATCTCAATTTAGAGCATATAATTTTATATAATGCTAAATGGATATTCTAACTTTTGTTTTGTTTTGTTTTGTTTAAAATCGACGCTCTAAATTACTTTATTCTAGGAATTTGGAATTTGAACTAAAGTGTAATGGGGCGAGCAGGCTTTCATAGTCATTGTTAAGCTCATAATTTCATATATATACATGCCTTATTTACTTTTGCTTAGTTTCTTAGAATTCTGAGTCATTTACCTATCTTTGTGTGTTTTGTAGGTCAATAGAGCAAGAGTGCATAATTCATGCAATTCAAGCATGTTAAGGCCTGATTTGGATGAATGGAAGAAGAGCTTAAAGACAAACCCAATTTGGGCTACACCCTTGTCAGTCCAGTTTTGTAAGTCACATTGCACGCCTTATTTCAGCAATCTACACAACTCAAATGAGGAGACACTATTGAGTAAAGTTGGTACAATGGGTCTCTACTACAACATATCCAAAATGGAGCCTAATTGGAATTATATGGAGTCCTCAAACCACCAAACATTGAACCATGCTCAAGAGGAATTTTGTCTGCGCTGCCAATTGAGTTAGCAATTTGTTTTGGCCTTAACTTCTTCCTCTGACCTTGGATTGGCCCAAATGACATATGGTTAGAAAGATGGCATTCTGAACTTCAAGATATAGGGCTCAAAGTCGTCATTTGCTTGAGGGAAGCCCAATTAGTGAGCCCATTAAGAGTCACCAAGGGACATATGTCTTTTGTAAAGAACATGTCTTTTTTTTTCTTCTTTTTTTTGCAGTTTTCTCTCCAACACCAATGATAAATCATAAGTCTTACTTCTAATATGGCTCTTAGGAATTTGATAAACATTGTGTTAGGTATGAATCTTATTATTTTGTTAGCTAAGTCTCATATAATTATTCTTGAGCTTTTTATGCACCTAAGCCATGACTATACACCTCTTGCATGTCTTACAAAATTGTATGCATTTTTTCTTGTGTGATTCACTGGAATGCCAAGTTATAACTAAGATATGATTTAGGCCATCTTTGTTAAACCTATTTTTCCTCCATCAACCCCTATAATACATGTTCCATTGTTAACCCTTTTGTGCCCAAATACTTAGCCATTTCTTTTTGTCACCTTATCATCCATTAAACATCTTACCATTTAGGGGATATGTAGAGCATGACTGTATTTTAGATTCTAATGTACTCAAGGCAACAAATGAGCTAGAAAAAACAATTGAAAAAAATGTGGCCAATGTAGTCACGACCCTAGGGTGATATAAGGAGAAATCAAGGTGATCTAGGGTAAAGAGCCGCAAAATTGGGCCAAATAGCTTACAAAGTGTGTAAATGTCAAAATCAAATTATGAAGTGATTCAATTGCAAAATCTAGTGTTGTGAGCTATTCAAATTATGTGCCTTACATTTCAAATGTCAATGATCTTGTTTACATGATATGCTCTACTTTGTTCCTTAGACTTTGTGTTTCCATATCCATTCTTTGTCTAACCATTACCATAACCCCATTACATCCATGAATAAAGTCTTATAGATCTTGGTTTAGCTAGGCAAACTTGTGTTTATTCTTGCATGAATTCATATCGTTGTTTGAGAAGCATGAGTTGTATCTTAGTTGCTATTTCACATACACATACACACACCTTGATCATGATTTGTGTGAGATTGTGGTAGCACTTGAATAATGTTTAGAACTTCCTTAGTGCTTGTTATATTTCTTGTTGAGTCATGTTTATGAAGTTTAAAATTTTTGTCCGGTTGGAAGGTTAACGTTTTAGTTTTTTGTTTTGTTTTGTTTTGCTCGAGGACTAGCAAAATCTAAGTTTGGAGCTGTGTTAAGCTTATAATTTCATACATATATATGCCCTATTTACTTAGTCCTTTGGCTTAGTGATCGGTGCATAATTACATATCATTTTGTACCCTTCTAACTTATGATTTGGTTATGTTTTTGAGTTAAACTTGTGCTTTTAATTTATTTTGTGTTTGTTTCAGTGTAATAAGCTTATGACTCACTAAATGCATTTTGGAGACAAGTTAGCGCAAAACGGTGTATGCAGATCAGTCAACTTCACGGATTGGACTGTACTTGCTCAGGAAGAACCAGATAATGAACCATACGTCATTGGAAAGATACGGAAGTCTAGTTTCTGAAGAATTTTACGGTTCATGATTCCGAGTCTTCTAGATGAAGTTATGCAAGTTTGGGCAACTTAAGGTCAAATTCGGCAGCATCTGTGTTACTGGGCCAAAAATGACTTTTGAAGGCCTTCCCGATTTTTCCTTGAGTTGGGCTGCATATGCTTAGAAAGATAAGACAAAGAGCTTCAAGATCCATATTTTTCCAGATTTGTTAGAGTGAAGGAACAAGCCCAAATCGAGCCCACAAGCTGACTGCAAATTGCTTAGTCATGATTAGCTATGCATGTGCTATTGTTGATAGTTCTTGGTTATGATTAGCTATGCATGTGCTATTGTTGATAGTGGGGAAGAAGCATGTTTATTTGTCATAATTGAAGTAGGTTGTGTAAGAAATAAAGAAAGCAAAAGCATCAAGTGGGAACTAGCCAAATGATGAAAGGAGATGGATGCCCATGTGAACTTGAGGTGGCTATGCAACTTGTTGTCAAAAGAAGAATATTGGCATGTGAGTTTGATGCTTTCCTTCTCCTATAAATAGGAGGCTTGGCTAACCTTCAAACACACCCCAAGGGGGGGAGCTCTCAAACATCTCTCTAGAGCTCCTCTCCCTTCTCTCCCTCCAATTCTCTTAGTTTTTCTTTTGAGTTCTCAATTGTTGTAACAAAACCCTTTAAGTTTTTCTTAGTTGTAATTTATTTTTCATTGTAATGTAAATTCTTTTCTTAAGTTTAATTAGTTTCCAAGTTTCAATTATAGTTCTTGTTCTTATTCATTATGCTTATAAGTTAATATGCTTGTTGAATGATTGATCACCATTAAAACTTGTATGTTAGCTATCTTGGTTTGAATTAAGAGTAGACATCATGCTTTAATTCGAATTGAACTATGAATAGGAAGAGTATGTATGGACATTCGACAATAGGGATTAGATACATGCTTGGTTGTTTAAAACATTCTTCTATGCTTAATGGATTTCTAATGCTTAATTTAGGTTCGACAATAAGGATCTAATTAGGGAATTAGGAATACAAGGTTAGGACCAAACACCATGGCTTAATCATACTTTAGCTAGAATCAATCTAAGAATATAAATTGAACTTGGTAACTAATTTGCTTGAGTTAATTTCTTTTCTTTCTTTCTTGTTTTATTTATTCTCTTTTGGTTTTCTATTTTGTGCAGGGAATCAAATTGAATCAATCTATCATCAATCCTCGTGGGATCGACCTCGTACTTACACATGCTATACTATCCAACGCCTCGTGCACTTGCGAGTCAACAAAATTTTGGCGCCGTTGCCGGGGATTGACGGCATAGTTTGGTTCTATTTTCTTTCCCTACTTGTTTTACTCTCCTTTTTCCTTTTCATTTCAGTTTTTATTTCCTAATCTTTTTAATCCCATTTCAAGTTCTATGTTTGTTTTAGCAATATAAGATAGCTCAATAAAAAGGGAGAGAAGGCAACTTCAATCTTAAGGATAGGAAGTATGGAGTAGTGGGAGGAGTAGCGACCTCCAAATGCATCTATGCTCGACCTAATCGCATCAAGGGGGAGTATCCAATCCTTTCTCTTTTACTTGTATTGTTATTATTTTAGTAATTTTAATTTTCTGTTTCTTTTATAATTTAAAAAAAAATTAAAAATTTTTTTCATATGAGCTTACTTTTGGTAACTCCAGTAAGCAACTTCCGTCTATGCAGTGTCTAGGAGTTCTTTAAGGCGACACCTTCGGTGTCTAAGAAGTTTGGGTTTTAAGCGGGACCATTGTGACCCCTCCAACCTTCCCGGAACCCCTGGCTGTGTTTTCTGAGGCCCTTAACTGGTCATCCTAGAGTTGCTTGTATAATTGTGTGTTCTTAAATTAAATTATTATTTTTTACAATAATAGTTTGTTTTAAATAAA
The DNA here is from genome assembly GCA_024362665.1 of Prunus padus. Classification (NCBI taxonomy): domain Eukaryota; kingdom Viridiplantae; phylum Streptophyta; class Magnoliopsida; order Rosales; family Rosaceae; genus Prunus; species Prunus padus. The sequence continues at coordinate 23,589,307 of JANFAM010000015.1, forward strand.
AATTTAAGTTTGGGTATTGTATTCTTGCTTAAATAATAATGTTTTATAGTATGTGATTTTTTATTTATTATTATTTTAATTTTTATGTGGTGTGGTTAGTTTGTTTGTTTCTGAGTGTTAAAAATTTTAAAATAAAAAAAAAAACTTTAAATAAGGCTGCATCACTAAAAACTTAAAAAAAAAACTTAAAAAATTTGGAACTTCTTTGTTTTCTTTTCTGTTTAGTTGTTTTCTTAAAAGTTAGTCTCTGTTTTTATTTTTTGTATTATTTTTATTTTTAGTTTTAGTTTTGTGGTGTGGTTAGTTAGTATTTTTCTAAGTGTTAAAAAATAAAATAATTTTAAAAAAATTCACTTCAAACCAGCCGCATTACAACAAAAACAAAAAAAAAACAAAACAAAAAAATATAAAATACAATTAAATAAAACTTCATTTTCTTCTTCTTCTTCTTCTTCTTCTTCTTCTTCATCATCATCTTCATCAGCGTCAGCATCAGCATCATCATGGCACGCTTCCTGATTCCAAAATTGGAAACTTAGCCGTCTGGACGTCATCCTTTGGGTCTTCACGCATGACCTCTTGGGGCCCATCACTTGAGCTCCCAAAGATCGCACTTATGGCTGCACTCTTGGCTTGAGCACCACTTGTCTCGTGCTCTGGTTGCTTGCGCTACCCGGTCGCCCAATAGACTCCAGCTTTGTGCGCATGTCTTTGGCGTACAAATCTACCATCGATGATAGCCGTTTATTCTCCGCCCGCAAACCTTCTAGCCGACGTCGATTAAACTCCACCATCCTTGTCCGCTCCTTTTTCAAGTCCCTTATAATGCCTTGACAATCCTCAACCACATTCTGCGATGCCGCCAATCGAGCCTTTACTAGCTCCAACTCACGGGATTTCGCAATTAGGCGATAACCCACGATTGCGATAGTGGTCGTGTTTTGTGCGGCCGGTGCCATGGCATCACCGACGATTCGATTGTCACACTTTGCGCCGAGCACTCGTGCATCTCTAGGAGTCACTAAACTCCTTGCGACTCCAAGGGCAACTTCGTTGTCCATGAGTATTGTGTCATTCATCGTCACGGCCCTCTTGCTGAGCCAAAATAGGGCATCCATGTTGGTCTTTGCTCCTTGACTCGACGTCCGAATTGGTTGAGCTAGGTTAAGATCGAGTGAAAATGGGAAAGGAGACGACATTTTCTTTCTGATTTCTTTTCTTTTTCTCTCTTCTCTCTTCTTTTTCTCTTTTCCCTCTCTCTTTTCTTCTTTCTTTTCTCTCTTCCGTGTGGCTGTAATTTTTGTTTTTCTCCCTTAGTTTCCTTTTATAGATATCAAACCCTAGCACCACTCAAGCTCCACAGCCTTCTGGCTTTCCCCGTCCCCAAAATAATTTGTCGCGACGCACCTTTTCGAACGAACGCGTTCAACAAAGTCTTCGCGCCTTTCCATACCGCCCGTAATTTTCTCTTGGGGAAGCGCAAAGCTCTGCGGCGCCTCTATGCGACGACACGTGGCTCTTTGCTTCGTTGCGAGACGACATACGGACCCTCGTTCAGAATCCTCCAATTCACGTTTAAAAATAATAATAATAATAATAATAATTAATTTTAAAAGTTTTTTAAAAAAAAAAAAATTAAAACGTGTGGGCTTGAATTCATTGTGGGTCGGGTTTCAAAATTGTGGGCTTTGGACTTCAAAGTTTTTTGGGTTTCAATTTGCGTAAGATTGTGTGTTTAGGGCTTACTGTTTCGTTTTATTTATTATTTTTTTTCATTTGGTTGTTTTGCAATTTTTATTTTGTATTTTAATTATTGTATTTTGTGATTTTTATTTGCTTTAATACCTTTCAATTGTTGTTATGACATTACTTGTGCGTAATTTTTAAACATTGAGGACAATGTTCATTTCTAAGTTTGGGGGTATTAGAGTTTAGCAAGTAAATTTGGTTTTTCTTTTTAAAAAAAAATTTAAAAAGAAAAAAATCTTGTTTTTCTGTTTTATTTTAGTCTTGCTTTGTTTTTTTTTATTTTTTTATTTTGAGTCACTTTCCGAACACATATGATGAGATTGTGATAAATGTTTGCATGACTTAAATGAAAATTGGATTTCTTTTTATTAAAAAAAAAATAATAATAATAATAAATAAATTTGGCATCGTTCTAGCATGATATGTTCGAAACCCTCTTTACACTTGCCATTTGTTTCATAATTTTCTAATTAAAGGATTTGCATGATCCAAAGAATTGTATCAAGCATAAATTAAACTTGTATAACCATATAATGTGAGTTTTTGAGCCTTGTGCTTCATTTCATGAGTGTTATACACATATTCTTATTTTCTTGTCATCTAAGTTGTTGTTTGATCTCATTATTCATTGAATTGGTTGAGCACTTAAAAGTCATTCATTCATATTCAATTTAATTACATGACATTTAAGAAATGATATTAAGGCCCTCTTTGGATCGTTTGTGCCTTTCAAGCTAACCTTATGCATGCTTAAGCATGATTTTCCATTGTTAACCATTTTGAGCCTACATGTAAACCTTTTCTTTCTTTTAACCAATTATATTTCCTCACCTTAGCCTGAAAAACAATTATTTACCTTTCTAAGGAACTCTTGAGCTTTTATTGGGATGTGTTTTTCATACTAAGTTTGGGAAGAGGTGTTACATTTCGAAAAAAATACACAATTGGTAAAAGAAAAGAGAAAAGTTGTGATTAAGTGGTGGTTGAATGAAATTTTATTTTTGGGTTTCTTTATTGGCCTCAAAATAAATTGGTGGTTGTTCAATTAAAAGAAAGGAGTGTGAATCCTTATAAATGGAGGTAAAAGGAGTTTTGAAAAAAAAAAAAAAAAAAACCTCATTGTGATGATTCAAGTCTTGGAAAAATTGTTTTATGCTCTTACATTGTGAGTTCTTTGGACTTTGTGTTATCCATACCTTTCATTTCTCACTCACCTTACACCCTTAGCCCCATTACAACCTATGATAAAGACCTAAATTGATCCTAAATGTCATGTGATTGAATTGCATCCATTTTCCTACTTTTAAGTGTTTGGCATCCTTCTTGAGATCATATAATGCAAGTTCTTCATCTTTCTATTGTGAGTTAATTCCCTTATGGTTTAACTCTAATCTCATGTTTATAACTGAGTGATGCATTGTAGCCCTCTTCTGAGTGATTCATTTGTGAGAGGACAACTTTGGTGAGATTTGAAGTTGAATTTGTGCTTTGTATGATTTTTGAAATTGTGTGAAAACTAAGATTGGAGAATTTGTTGCATTTGGCTATCACACTACTACACTTTGAGCATGTTATGTTTTGAACTTTGCCACATTGTGAATAATGTCCAAAAATGAGCTTTTATTGTTAAAACTTTTGAGTCATGTGCATGAGTCATTTCTCTTGAGAAAATGTTCGGAAATATTGTTTTGTATTTGTTTTTGTTTTGTTTTTGTTTTCTAACTACTTTGTTTTTGTAGAGTCAGTAAAACGTTTGTGGATATCGTATCTGTTAAACCCTCAGGAGACACAACTCCTCCTACTAGGGATGCCTAGAGGTTTAAAGGCTTGTTGCATATGCTCAATGCAATCGAGTTACCTGCGAAAGTGGTCTAATAAATTTATTTATTTTTATCTTTGTTTTCCTTTTGTTTTGCTCGAGGACTAGCAAAATATAGGTTTGGGGGTATTTGATCGGTGCATAATTACATATCATTTTGTACCCTTCTAACTTATGATTTGGTTATGTTTTTGAGTTAAACTTGTGCTTTTAATTTATTTTGTGTTTGTTTCAGTGTAATAAGCTTATGACTCACTAAATGCATTTTGGAGACAAGTTAGCGCAAAACGGTGTATGCAGATCAGTCAACTTCACGGATTGGACTGTACTTGCTCAGGAAGAACCAGATAATGAACCATACGTCATTGGAAAGATACGGAAGTCTAGTTTCTGAAGAATTTTACGGTTCATGATTCCGAGTCTTCTAGATGAAGTTATGCAAGTTTGGGCAACTTAAGGTCAAATTCGGCAGCATCTGTGTTACTGGGCCAAAAATGACTTTTGAAGGCCTTCCCGATTTTTCCTTGAGTTGGGCTGCATATGCTTAGAAAGATAAGACAAAGAGCTTCAAGATCCATATTTTTCCAGATTTGTTAGAGTGAAGGAACAAGCCCAAATCGAGCCCACAAGCTGACTGCAAATTGCTTAGTCATGATTAGCTATGCATGTGCTATTGTTGATAGTTCTTGGTTATGATTAGCTATGCATGTGCTATTGTTGATAGTGGGGAAGAAGCATGTTTATTTGTCATAATTGAAGTAGGTTGTGTAAGAAATAAAGAAAGCAAAAGCATCAAGTGGGAACTAGCCAAATGATGAAAGGAGATGGATGCCCATGTGAACTTGAGGTGGCTATGCAACTTGTTGTCAAAAGAAGAATATTGGCATGTGAGTTTGATGCTTTCCTTCTCCTATAAATAGGAGGCTTGGCTAACCTTCAAACACACCCCAAGGGGGAGCTCTCAAACATCTCTCTAGAGCTCCTCTCCTTCTCTCTCCCTCCAATTCTCTTAGTTTTTCTTTTGAGTTCTCAATTGTTGTAACAAAACCCTTTAAGTTTTTCTTAGTTGTAATTTATTTTTCATTGTAATGTAAATTCTTTTCTTAAGTTTAATTAGTTTCCAAGTTTCAATTATAGTTCTTGTTCTTATTCATTATGCTTATAAGTTAATATGCTTGTTGAATGATTGATCACCATTAAAACTTGTATGTTAGCTATCTTGGTTTGAATTAAGAGTAGACATCATGCTTTAATTCGAATTGAACTATGAATAGGAAGAGTATGTATGGACATTCGACAATAGGGATTAGATACATGCTTGGTTGTTTAAAACATTCTTCTATGCTTAATGGATTTCTAATGCTTAATTTAGGTTCGACAATAAGGATCTAATTAGGGAATTAGGAATACAAGGTTAGGACCAAACACCATGGCTTAATCATACTTTAGCTAGAATCAATCTAAGAATATAAATTGAACTTGGTAACTAATTTGCTTGAGTTAATTTCTTTTCTTTCTTTCTTGTTTTATTTATTCTCTTTTGGTTTTCTATTTTGTGCAGGGAATCAAATTGAATCAATCTATCATCAATCCTCGTGGGATCGACCTCGTACTTACACATGCTATACTATCCAACGCCTCGTGCACTTGCGAGTCAACACTTAGTTTCTTAGAATTCTGGGTCATTTACCTCTCTTTGTATGTTTTGTAGGTCAATAGAGCAAGAGAGTATAATTCATGCAATTCAATCATGTTAAGGCCTGATTTGGATGAATGGAAGAAGAGCTTAAAGACAAACCTAATTTGGGCTACACTCCCTTATCAGTCCAATTTCGTAGGTCACATTGCAGGCCTTATTTCAGCGATTTACACAGCTCAAATGAGGAGATATTCATTCATATTACATCACATTGTACAGAAAGAGGGGGAGAGTTGAGAGTCACAAATGGAGGAAAGAAAGAAGGCAGTAGCTGGGAGGCTTTGACCTCCTGGCAGCCATGAGGATGAAGGTTTTCCATATCTAGCATGATGTCCCTATCTTCGTCTCCTCCCTTTGCCTTTTATTTTCTTATTATATTTCCTTAGTTTTACTTTGTTTTAATAAACACCATGATGATTTTAAGTTTTTGAAGTTTGATTGGTTTCCAAGTTTTAATTTTAGTTATTGTTCTTATTCATTACGCTTATAAGTTGATATACTTGTTTGAATGTTTGATCACCATTTAAACTTGTATGTTAGCTATCTTGGTTGGAATTAAGAGTAGACACCATATGCCTTAATTCCAATTGAACTATGAATAGGAAGAGTATGTATGTACATTCGACAACAGAGATTAGATACATGCTTGGTTGTTTAAAATATTCTCCTATGCATAATGGATTTCTAATGCTTAATTTAAGTTCGACAACAAATATCTAATTAGGGAATTAGGAATACAAGGTTTAGACCAGACACCATGGCTAAATTATACATTAAAGAGAATCAATCTTTTTACTTGAATTGAACTTGCTAACATGATTGCTTGAGACATAGAATTGGATTGTTCCCTAGTGTCCTAAAACTGTTTTAAAACCCAAAACCAGTTTTAGTGTCTTTCTTCTTTGTTTGTAACTTTCTCTTTTCATTTCATGTACTATTCTCAATCACCTTTAAATTTTGTTTCTATTTCTGTTTTGTGTAGGGAATCAAATTGAATCAATCTATCATCAATCTTCGTGGGATCGGCCTCGCACTTACACATACTATACTACCCAACGACTCGTGCACTTTCGAGTATCACAAGTTAAGGATATAGCTGAATCAATTTTTGTGATGCTGAATCGACACAACAATCATTAGGGCTAACAAACATATGCCTCATTTATGATCACAGGTACTAAACCTACCCTATATTAAAATATAAGTCTTGTAATTTTTTTTAACAAACAAACACCTTACAAATAAGATCCTCGAGGGATCTTTACACCACCATACATATCAAAGTGTAATTTATGTAAAAATCTTCAGGAAAATGACATATCCAAATACAATGATTCGTACAAACATGTCCATATTTTGCAAGAATGTTAACCACTTGATTTGTTTCCCGTTAAGTATGCGGCAAACTATAAGAGCATCCACAATGGGCTCCCAAAATCACTTCTTTAGACAAATTTTAGGGAGGATTTGGAAAAATACAACTTCAACCATACTCCCTATCCACCTCCTAAAATAGGGAGACCTCTAGGAGCTTCTAAATCAAGAGAGAGAAAGGACTCCTAATGACTCCCTATAATTTAATGAGTATTTTAAACCTTTAATTAATGCTAATTATTTTTTAATAAAAATTGACCAATTAAAAAAGAGTTATAGCATTTATGACTCCCTAAACTAGAGAGCATGATTGTAGTTTAAATTTTATAGAGAGCTCATAAAATAACTTTTATATGTTTTTAGCTAAAATTTAACTAAAAATAGAAAGCATAATTTTTTTTTTTGGTCCAAGAAAGCATAATTGTGAATGCTCTAAGTATGGTAAATGTCATAGTTTTACATTTTTATTTATTTTGTATTCATAAATAATTTGAAGCTATAACTTTAAGTGAGCTGGGTCATTAATTGTAAAATAATCGTGATATTTTATTTTTATCAAACACTTTAAACTACTTAACTTCACTGATTTTTCTAAAAAAAGCAATTCCAAACGAGGCTTAAATACTCTTAACCTACAAGAGTACAAATCCTCATAATAGGTTTAAATGCCAACCAAATTAGGATTGAATTGGATTTCACGAAAAAGATTTGTCACATTCCATACAACGATCCAATTGTATTTGATTAGATTTTGAACTTCTGTACTTCGAATAAGAAAGATACAAACTTCAGAGTACCTTTTCTTCCAGAAGAAAAAAGCCTGGATTGTAATTTGCAAATAATCACAATCAATCAGGATTCAGAGCTGGAGTGGGCTCCACCCAAGTGTATACGCGTAAAAGTGAACGGCTGATGGTCGACCACCGGAGGGAACAAAGATCCCAAAGGGAAGCAACCGAGCAACCGACTAACCGTAGGAAAACCCAACGACGCGCGGATTGTTGAGAATCTAAATCAAACTTGACCACGGGTCTTCCAAGGCAACATGCAAACAATCCAGGCCGTCCGTTGCTACCCACATCCCACGGCTCCAAAACTCTAGGGTTATAGAACGTTCTGGAATTCTAACGCTCCCAACGCTATATAAATCCCTCCAGAACTCAGCCTCTCATCACTTAACAAACCCTAGCGGCCAGTAGTTTTTCATCCTCTTCTTTTTGATTTATTTTCGTTGATACATTCGTCGACGAAAACCTAGAATATACAATGGCCGGCAAAGGAGAGGGACCAGCCATCGGTATCGATCTCGGCACCACCTACTCTTGCGTTGGTGTATGGCAACACGACCGTGTTGAGATCATCGCCAATGACCAGGGTAACAGAACGACGCCGTCTTATGTCGCATTCACAGACACCGAGCGTTTGATCGGTGATGCTGCTAAGAACCAGGTCGCCATGAACCCCATTAACACCGTATTCGGTAAGATCCAAGTTCCTTGCTCTGTTTTCTTTCAGTAACTTATAGATCTGTATTGTTGTTTATATTAGTTTATAGATCTGTATTGATGTTTACAGTAGTTTTTAGATCCATATTTTTGCTCATCATAGCTTATAGATCTTGTTTACAGGGACTGGTATGCTATAGATCTGTTTAAGCTAGATTTCTTTGGTTATTTGACTGTTTTATTAGTAAATTTATTAGGTAGTTACTTGTGTAGATCTGTGTTTACATGCTTCGTGTTGTTTTATGTGGTTATTGACTTAAAATTGGATCCTTAGTTGCGTCTTCGAATACTGGATTTGAAAAAATCGAAATTTGATTTATAGATCTATAAAATTGTCTATTTGATTTGGACTTCAGTTTAATATAGTTATATTTAAATAAACTACAATTCCTTTCTATGTTTATGAACAACTTGATCACATAGGTACACTAGTTTTTATAGATTAAATGTTATCAGTTTTGGTTATTATGATTTGCATACAATTTTTTTTAAAGTATGAATTGTATGCATAAACAGAGAGCCTCTACGTTTGTAATTTATTGTATGCAGACAATGATTTGTTTTTAGCTCGAATTGAATATGCTGATAGTGAATAAATGCATCATGATTGGATATTGATTTGTTTCATACTAGTTCAGATGCAAAGGTAATGAAATAAATTGGATAAAATAATTCTTTTGCTTGGATGATTTCAATTATATGTTTTGTCTTGATATGTGTGTTGTATGATTCGGGGTAAGTATACCATGATAGGCTAATCATTGATTTGTTACCATTGCAGATGCTAAGAGGTTGATTGGTCGTAGATTTTCTGATGCATCTGTCCAGAGTGACATGAAATTGTGGCCATTCAAGGTCACCCCCGGACCTGGTGACAAGCCCATGATCGGTGTCTCTTACAAGGGAGAAGACAAGGTCTTCGCCGCCGAGGAGATCTCCTCCATGGTCCTTATCAAGATGCGTGAGATTGCCGAGGCTTACCTAGGCAGCACAATCAAGAACGCCGTTGTCACAGTCCCTGCCTACTTCAACGACTCTCAGAGACAGGCCACCAAGGATGCCGGTGTCATTGCTGGAATCAATGTCCTCCGTATCATCAACGAGCCCACAGCAGCTGCCATTGCCTATGGTCTTGACAAGAAGGCCACCAGCGTTGGTGAGAAGAATGTCTTGATCTTTGACCTCGGAGGCGGTACTTTTGATGTGTCTCTTCTCACCATTGAGGAGGGTATCTTTGAGGTCAAGGCCACAGCCGGAGACACCCATTTGGGAGGTGAAGATTTTGACAACAGAATGGTTAACCACTTTGTTCAGGAGTTCAAGAGGAAGAACAAGAAGGATATCAGCGGCAACCCAAGAGCCCTCAGGAGGTTGAGGACTTCATGTGAAAGGGCGAAGAGAACCCTCTCATCCACTGCCCAAACCACCATTGAAATTGACTCTTTGTATGAGGGTATTGATTTCTACTCCACCATCACCCGTGCCAGATTCGAGGAGCTCAACATGGACCTTTTCAGAAAGTGTATGGAGCCTGTTGAGAAGTGTTTGAGAGATGCCAAGATGGACAAGAGCACAGTCCATGATGTCGTGCTTGTTGGTGGATCAACCAGAATTCCCAAGGTGCAGCAGCTTCTTCAGGACTTCTTCAACGGCAAGGAGCTTTGCAAGAGCATCAACCCCGATGAGGCTGTTGCCTACGGTGCAGCAGTCCAGGCTGCCATTCTCAGCGGTGAGGGCAACGAGAAGGTGCAGGACCTTCTTCTATTGGATGTCACCCCACTATCTCTCGGTTTGGAAACTGCTGGAGGTGTCATGACCGTTTTGATCCCCAGAAACACAACCATCCCCACCAAGAAGGAACAGGTCTTCTCAACCTACTCCGACAACCAGCCCGGTGTGTTGATCCAGGTGTATGAAGGAGAAAGAACCAGAACCAGGGACAACAACTTGCTCGGAAAGTTCGAGCTCTCCGGCATCCCACCTGCACCCAGAGGCGTTCCCCAAATCACCGTCTGCTTCGACATCGATGCCAACGGTATCTTGAACGTGTCGGCCGAGGACAAGACCACCGGACAGAAGAACAAGATCACAATCACCAACGACAAGGGCAGGCTCTCAAAGGAGGAGATTGAGAAGATGGTCCAGGAGGCAGAGAAGTACAAGTCTGAGGATGAAGAGCACAAGAAGAAGGTTGAGGCCAAGAACGCATTGGAGAACTATGCCTACAACATGAGGAACACCATCAAGGACGAGAAGATCGGGGCCAAGTTGCCGCCAGCTGACAAGAAGAAGATCGAAGACTCGATCGAAACCGCCATCCAGTGGCTCGACAGCAACCAGCTCGCAGAGGCCGATGAGTTCGAAGACAAGATGAAGGAGTTGGAGAGCATCTGCAACCCAATCATCGCCAAGATGTACCAGGGTGCTGGTGCTGACGGTGCTGGCCCTGTTGATGATGAAGCTCCAGCTGGTGCAAGCGGCCCTGGACCCAAGATTGAGGAAGTCGACTAAATTGCTGCTGTGGTTTAATTTAATTTCGGAATTTTAGGTGTTTTTGAACTGAATATTTTAATGCTCTTTTCATATTTTTGCCTTGGAAGTTATTTATCAAGGCCTTTTTAAGTTTCTTTTTTAATTTGCGGAACCTATAGGCACCGTGGTATTTTTTCCTGGATCTCTTTGCAGCGGGGCCTTGTTATTTTTTGGATCTGTTATAATTTACAAGTTTACATTTTAGCCAAAAGCGTTCAAGGAATTTTATTTTAATTTACAAGTGAATGCTCAAATTGACATCGTAAATAACCTAATTAATGTGTTTGAACAAAATTACGGAAATTATTATTATGTCTTGGTGTGCTTGGATCTAGCAGCACATGAAGGCTATGGCGGCATGTGAAGGAGAGGAAGACACCTGGTGTAAGAGTCAAAGTTTATGTTGACACGACATGATCCTTCCTCTCCTCTTATTTATTTGTTTGTTTGTTTTATGGTAAACAGAATGGTAAATGCTAAGCCTGAAAATTATTGTAATTGTCGATTAAGAAGCACTTTTTATTCATTAGTTTAAACATGGTTGACGGACTCTTTGGGACCACTTTCAGGGGGCTTTTCTGAAGGGTAGGTGAAAAATGCTTTTAGCAAAAGCACTTATAATCAGAATTGCATAAGTTGAAAAGGTCGTTTGAGAGAGAGAGAGAGAGACGCCAGACGCCATCCTTGACCCCTTCTAGTCTTTCTACCATCTCCCTCTGCCTGGCTCTTTGAATAAAATTTCCTTCGCACAAGTATGCTATGCAATAACCCTCTCCATATTCCACAAAATTGACCAACTTATGGACTGATTTGTCATTCAAGTTAGCTCAAGGGTTACATGGAATGAAAAGAAGTTTATAGACAGGTAGAAGAAGTAACTTGGGATATTTTTCTCAAAGTGGACTATGACTGCCACAATTTGGGATATTATTTAGAAGTAATGTGGTTGGGCAATGGCCACATATAAGGGTCAAGAAAGATGCTTGTGCTTTTTAACACTTTGAAAATCCCACAACAGTCACCACTCACTGCTGGATGAGTTAAAGATTCTAGTTTTAAGACTGAGTGGGTGGTGAGGTGACGTGACGTGACAACATAACTTACTCTGTAAGATGCTATAAGTCATCGATAGCTCATAATCCAAAATCATGGCAATGACATCTATCTAACTCTTAACTTAACACATGTTCTGCTACAATACAAGGCTTTCCCCATTAAACAAACAAGGGAAAGAAAGAAAGAAAATACACTACTTGCACAAAGAAAGACTTGAAATAATACTTTGACAAAAGTGACAACTAAAGTAACATAGTTTTAATACATTGTTGACTGTACCATCCTTCGTGTATTTTTTGTTTCTTGCTACTCAACTAGTGGATTTTTTTTTAAGTATAAACAATAGTCTAAATTAGAGGGGATATGAGATTTTACATATACACACAACTAAGATACCATGAGATTCGAATATGATACTTTTGGTCTACAAGTAAAAACCTTTCTCTACTGGACTAGACCCCGTTGGCAGCTAGTGGATTCTTGTTATTTAATATGATGATAAACAAATTCCTTCAAGAGTAAGTTGACTCTAGGTACCGCCTGGCTGAGTTTTTCAACTTGGATTATGGATTTACATATTAATTTCTGCTATGGAAGTGAGAAAGAAGCAAACAAAGAGTTCAGTTTCTGGTACCAAACATAAATCAAAGAATGGTTTAGCATGTATATTTGAATCAAGAAAAGTGGGAGTCAAAGCTAACCAGATGCATAGATAAGTAGCAAAAACTGCAAAGACAAAGGTGAGAAGCACATTCTTTTTTCCTTCATAAAATACACAAAATGGTACAAAGTTAGTAGAACAATGAAGCACTAACCATGACAATAACCCTTACATAAACTCTATAAAATGCCTATCTCAAGTCAACATAAGATCATTGCCTCCAAGGTGAGGGCGGAGGCAAACACGAACCTCATGTTCTTCTGGTCCAACGCGGAGTTTTGGAACCATAATCTCTAGCACAGAACCTGGCCCATCGTAATAAGCTTCTATGTTAGCGTCTTCAGGAATGCGGGTGGACAGTGGGATTTCTCTGACAAACTCTCCTGGAGGACAATGCTCAGAGGATGGATCTGTAAGCCTGAAAGTCCGATCATGTCTCTTAATGAATGGCATGCGAGATGTGCTCATACAAGACACCTTAATGATACCATGAGTAAGAGTATTCCTCCAAGAGACTTTCACCCTTTGGAGATCCACAAAGGGTAAGCTGATAATGATCAAATAACCTGCATCATCCTCGTAGATTGTTTTTGCAGCTGTAACAGGTCCATGAACATTCTTCATTACACCACTAAAGTGATTTAGCCATTGCGACCCATTTGCGTGGATTTCCATATCTGGGATTCGATCAGATGGAGGATTAACAGCCAGGAAGCAATCGTCATCGTTCCCATGGGGAAAAAATTCCTTCCTCCTCTTGCTTACAGGAGACAGGTCCATTCCATCAGAATTGTTGTTGTTAGATGGTTGCGTAGACAAATTCAGCCCGGATCCATTCAGAAGTTTCTTTGAGTGGGAATTCGGCACATTCTTTAGTGGAGCAGGTGGCCTCTCAAGCTCAAAATCTGTATTTGGAAGGTTCCTCCATGAACTAAAGTCACCTGCTTCCATAGGGATTGTGAAGTTCACATCCCGCCCAGTCAGTTCCATCCACCTCTTACGCTCGTCCTCATCAAGGCCAATGAGATTAGGTGCCCGAACAAGTTCAATCCCGTGCACACACTGGGGGTTTGAAAGACCCCTATAATGCTTCCGCTGCATCCTGTGAGACCGAACAAAACCCTTGTCAACACTAAATGGAAATGGACGCTCCCCTTGGCGGGAATGTCCATTCATGTAACTCCTTAGCTGCATCTTACCCAACGCATTCTCAGGCCTCTCCTTGAAAACCCACATGTACATATTCTCCATGTCATGCTGAACCATGAAAACATCAAGCTTGAGATCAGACTTCTCAAACCCATTAATCCCATTGCTGTCCCTGATAATTTTGGCCTTTGATTTCTCATTCAATGCAGGCTTGAAGTAAAAACTGAAAAAAAACCAAGCACCCCATATGCTGTCTATCCGCTTGGCGCATTTCCGTCCAACCACCTTGGGGATGGTAAGTAAACTCTCGGTCTCGTAAACCTGTGGACCAAGCCCAACATCTAGAATATCACAAGGGTCCGAATTCCATGACGGTGGTGGTGGGCTGCGCTCAGCTGACAGGGGTAAATTGATATCAGGGGGGCGGGAAAGTATGATTTGCCGATTCATCTCCAAATCCAATTCGTCGTGAGAGGAAGCACTGGAATCCATGGACAAGAGCGTGGAAGGGTGATGATTCTCCATTGACAAGGCTGTGAGCAGAGAATCTCCCATTTCAGCTGAACAACTCCTCGGTGGGTATTGTTGCTGGTGGATTGAATATTGCCATTTCCCAAAAACAATTCAAAGAAATAACCTTATAAAGACCTTCATCATATCAATCCCCACTATATCTCCCCTCCATCAAAACCCTAGATTTATCAAATCAAATAACAAATTCCTCACACACCCACGTCAAGAATTCAACAAAATAAAACAAGATTCAATAACCCAACAAACAAAACATAAAAAGAAATAAACTTTCTATGGAAAAATAAAGAGAGTGAGACAGTGAGAGAAAGATCTATAAGAAAAAAATGATGGTATATGGTTTATAAAATCTGTGTAAAAATCTCTTCAATCTCAACCAATGGAGAGAGAGAGATTTCTAAAACGCTATAGAAAAACTATATCCAACCTTAGCCCAAGAATCTCCTGAATTCCTCCAAACCCAGGTGGGAGACACTGAATCAGAACCATCAAATCCATAAAATAAAATTTTAAAAAATATCTAAAAAAGCAAACCCCCACCAAAAAAGAACAAAATTTTATCCAAAAAGACCCAGAAGAAGAAAATCGAAGGGGATCTTCAAAGAGAGTACCTTTTGGGATAAGCATCGGGGAACCGAAAGCAAGAAGGACCTCCAGAGGCGACCATGATGCTCATCTCTAGCGTATCATCAACTACCATATTCGCTTTTCCTATTCCAGTTTTTATTTTCTATTTTTATTTCTAATTTTAATATTAAGTTCAATTAATTTTTTGGCCTATTTTGCCGTCCAAAAATACAGACGCATCGGAGAGAGAGGGTGAAAGAGGGCTAAATTGGATTTAGGTTTTGGGGGTGAGAAATGAGATTGAGAGTAGGAAGAGAAAATAGAGTCGTGTGGGAGCATCTGGTTATAAAGAGAGAGGTGGTGGGTTAAAGCCCGCACTAGATGTCACCCATTTGGCCTACCGTTACCCGCCGTGACGGTGTTTGTTGTTTTTTTTGTTTTGGAAAATACTTCATTTCTTATCATGTAATTTGTAAATAGTAGCTTCTACATTCTTGTTAATAGCAATATGATATGTGCGTAAAAAAATTTCTTTTTCTGTTTTGATTATTTTTGCATATGCATCAAACTATTATTCACATTAAGGGAGAGGACAATATATCAAAAATAGCCAAAATTTGATCCATAATTTCAAAATTGTCAATTTTTATAAAATATTTCAAATATTAAAAAAAAAAAAAACTTACCTAAATAGACACAAATACCCTCAAATTTAAAACCCACGTAAACCTAAAAAAATTGTAAACACGTTTTAAGATAACAAGCAATTGTAAGAGCATCTCCAAGAGTAGTAGCAAATAAAACTCTTCAAATTGAAGTTTGTTGGACCATGTAGCGATTTGAAAGGCTTTATTTCTACTTTAATAATTTTTTCCAACACGCTCTTCAATTCAATTAATGCGATATCATGAAAAAGAATGAAAAATATGAAAACATGTGAAAAATGTCTATGTATTTATTATATGAAAAGAAAAAATGTGTGTTTTTAACATTTTCAAGGTAGATTTTGTTTTTCCAATGTAAAATTAAATATTTGAAGAGAAAGTCAACTTACCACCCAAGAGAGAGAAAGAGGTTGCGACTTTGATGACCGAGGTTGAAGAGAATTGGAGAGAGTTTTCTGATGTGCTCACCTATTTTAATTAAAAAACTGTTGAAGAGGCATTGGAGATGCTCTAAACACGCATGTTGACTTTCTCTTCACCCTGAACTTATCATTCAACCCTTATCTCTCCCTTTGTCATTTCAGTTTGGCACTTTATTCTATTTACAATAGTACCCATTTTGTTTTTGACACATTTTCATTTTGTTCTGGTAATAAATCAGCATTCTGCATCCCTTTTGGCCACTTTGTCACGCACATATTTTCGTATTTTTGACACTTTGTTCTAAAGTTTAAATATGCTCTTTCGTCAGTCAATTCTCATTAACCACAGCATCAAGATCTTTTTACAACAAATCTAAATCGCTACTAAAACCATTTTCCGCTGCGAAAGACCTTCGGCACAAAAACTTTCACCGTCGAAAAAACTATACTCAAACTCATTACACATTACTGAAGAACCATCCGTATCAACTTTGATAAGTTTGAATGCAGTTACGGAAACAAAAAAGAAACTTTCTAATTTATTGAATGAACTTAAAGATTCTCAATGCAGTTTTTTTTCCTTCCATTTCAACTTTACCTGTTTCTGAAGAGATGGAAATGATGTAGAAGATGAGGAAAACTGTGGCTATAGCTCATTGTAAGTTGTATTATTAAAGCTCAAAGAAGAAAGTGTGTCGTCCACTCTCCATCTTTACTCTTTTAATGGTGCGTGTGGCTATCAATCCTCTCATCTCAGAGGGTCCTCCCCGCACTCCCTGAACACCCAAAAATTTATCCATCCCACCAATCAGAAAGTGTGACTGATTTTTTATTTTCATCTTTTTAAATATGTATATAATATAATGTTGTGGTATGTGTCGCCATATCTTTGGTTTCTCATATCTCTCTCATCTCACTCTCTCTTGCAATTTTAAAAATTAAGAGGGGATCAATGGCTAAGTTATTTTTTTTCCCTTAATCTTCTTATAACAACAATGTCCTAATGAACCGTTCCTAGTTAGCCTTAATCCCACCATATTTTATAAAACTAATTATATTATTGATTCCATAATTGCCCTTGTCTTTCTTGTCCCACATGTGCAATAATGGCTTCATGGCCCATTAAGTGTGTAAAGCCATATATAACTCAATATAATTATAGTTTAATTACACCCCATCCGACATTTTTTTCATGTGTGCAAAATTATGATACTTGCACCCAATTATCATACAACCCATCATGTTTTTGTTTCTGTTCTTTTGGGGGCGTCTGTTTTGAATAAAAAACAGAGACGTAAGCCAATACATCAGTTGGGTAAGTGCGATAATGGAAATTGGAAAGCTCATTATAAGTGCATCGCATGTAGTCACCCCCTACCTATATTAACTAGTAATATAGGATTGAATTCTCGTACACGCGTGTTATTTATGCGCGTACGAGACTTCTTATTTATACGTAGAAATGGTCGCTTGCTACGCGATATAACATGTGAAATGAGCATAGTGCTAGCAAGGGAGGAAACTGAAGTGCAGTCTCATTAGGATAAACACTTTCGAGGCACTGAGTCAATTTTTTAATGGGAAAACACAGCATAATTCAGTAGAAATTGTTTTAATATCCTTCAGTTTTTTTTTCCCACTTATACAAAAAATAAAAAGGTTAAAAAATGGGTTTCTTTAATCATTAAAGTGTAGATTAAATGAACCCACATATAGATATATAGATATGCCCCAGATATCACCATATATATGCAGAGACAATCCATGGTCATTGGTCGGGTGCGTTCTGTTTCTGAAACTGAGGAACTTGCCTTTACTAGGACTAGTTCCCTCTTTCAGGTCACGTACGAGGAAAATGTGGGAGCTGGGCCCACGTGGCACTTTAATTACTTATTTTACAATTTACAGGCAGGCCTCTTGCTTATTATAATTGAAAAAAATTGTGTTTCAGAAATTCACCTGACCCGGTGTTTACTGCTGCAACTTCCCAACTCTGCCCTGGAAACATCATCCTATGATCCTATCCCTAACCATAGGTAGGCTTGGCCCATAAGAATGGTTGGGCTGAATGGGCCTTAGCTTTGATTGGACATGGGCCTAGCAATCTACATTCTTCGGGCCCATATCTGGCCTGAAAATTCAGCCCGATAAATCCATCGTGAACCGTTTATAAGGTAATTTTGACATACAATCGGTTGTATACAACTGGTGATAGGGAAGAGAATAAAAATTAATATGTGGGGAAAACGAGCGAAAATTGTTGGATAGATCATATCATGTAAATTTGGTATGCATTTATCATGTGAATTTATAGGATAACAACTTATCCACATAGAAATTAAAAATGAAAAAGAAAGTTCAAATGGATTATGATGATGTTTGTTGGTAGAAAAGTTTTTATTTATGGAGCATTTAGGTTGCAACATCAGCAATGTCGGCAGCCTTTTGAATTATTTGGTAATCGGTGGCAATCACAAATTCACAATGGTGAACATGTGAAGTGGCAAAACTGAAAGAAGCACATCCAGATCAAGGCCATAGACATGGCAATTGGACACGTGTTGTAAGATCCAAATGAGATAATCTATATATATAAAGAAAAAGGCAGAAAATGATAAAACATGCAAAATACCAGAAAATATCTTTGGTTCATACAAATATTAAGAATTGAAATTATTAATTAAATGAGAATAATATGGTAAATTCATATTTAAAAAAATAAAAATAAAAGAAAAATCATATAATGGATTATATTTTTATGAAACACAATTACCCATTATCTTTTTTAATTCTAAAATAAATTAAAAAATTTTAAAAAAATACTATTGCATGCGCAGAAGCGCATGCCGAGGGGCTAGTTTTAAATAATAATAAAAACAAACAAATGAAGAAAATCAATATTTTATATCTAGTAGCATCTTTGAAAAAGCAAATTTAAAAATTTAAAAATAAAAAATTTGTGTAATGATTAAAATATCTCAATAATTGAGGCAACTCGGACAGACTATGGAGATCTTGAAAACGAGATAGTTGAGATATTGGGAGAGGGGATTGGCGGCATTTGAGATCCTAGTCGACTCACAGATACAAAAGTGCAAACTTGATCGGGGCATAATTACATATCATTTTGTACCCTTCTAACTTATGATTTGGTTATGTTTTTGAGTTAAACTTGTGCTTTTAATCTATTTTTGTGTTTGTTTCAGTGTAATAAGCTTATGACTCACTAAATGCATTTTGGAGATAAGTTAGCTCAAAGCGGTGTATGCAGATCAGTCAACTTCACGGATTGGACTGTACTTGCTCAGGAAGAACCAGATAATGAACCATACGTCATTGGAAAGATACGGAAGTCTAGTTTCTGAAGAATTTTACGGTTCATGATTCCGAGTCTTCTAGATGAAGTTATGCAAGTTTGGGCAACTTAAGGTCAAATTCGGCAGCATCTGCGTTACTGGGCCAAAAATGACTTTTGAAGGCCTTCCCGATTTTTCCTTGCGTTGGGCTGCATATGCTTAAAAAGATAAGACAAAGGGCTTCAAGATCCATATTTTTCCAGATTTGTTAGAGTGAAGGAACAAGCCCAAATTGAGCCCACAAGCTGACTGCAAATTGCTTGGTCATGATTAGCTATGCATGTGCTATTGTTGATAGTTCTTGGTTATGATTAGCTATGCATGTGCTATTGTTGATAGTGGGGAAGAAGCATGTTTATTTGTCATAATTGAAGTAAGTTGTGTAAGAAATAAAGAAAGCAAAAGCATCAAGTGGGAACTAGCCAAATGATGAAAGGAGATGGATGCTCATGTGAACTTGAGGTGGCTATGCAACTTGTTGTCAAAAGAAGAATATTGGCATGTGAGTTTGATGCTTTCCTTCTCCTATAAATAGGAGGCTTGGCTAACCTTCAAACACACCCCAAGGGGAGCTCTCAAACATCTCTCTAGAGCTCCTCTCCCTTCTCTCCCTCCAATTCTCTTAGTTTTTCTTTTGAGTTCTCAATTGTTGTAACAAAACCCTTTAAGTTTTTCTTAGTTGTAATTTATTTTTCATTGTAATGTAAATTCTTTTCTTAAGTTTAATTAGTTTCCAAGTTTCAATTATAGTTCTTGTTCTTATTCATTATGCTTATAAGTTAATATGCTTGTTGAATGATTGATCACCATTAAAACTTGTATGTTAGCTATCTTGGTTTGAATTAAGAGTAGACACCATGCTTTAATTCGAATTGAACTATGAATAGGAAGAGTATGTATGGACATTCGACAATAGGGATTAGATACATGCTTGGTTGTTTAAAACATTCTTCTATGCTTAATGGATTTCTAATGCTTAATTTAGGTTCGACAATAAGGATCTAATTAGGGAATTAGGAATACAAGGTTAGGACCAAACACCATGGCTTAATCATACTTTAGCTAGAATCAATCTAAGAATATAAATTGAACTTGGTAACTAATTTGCTTGAGTTAATTTCTTTTCTTTCTTTCTTGTTTTATTTATTCTCTTTTGGTTTTCTATTTTGTGCAGGGAATCAAATTGAATCAATCTATCATCAATCCTCGTGGGATCGACCTCGTACTTACACAAGCTATACTATCCAACGCCTCGTGCACTTGCGAGTCAACAAAACTTTATTTATTTATTTATTTTACATGGAAAAGCAACATCTTCTTGATAAATAAGTTGAACCATCAAAGTTCTTGAGTTGGTTGGAATCAAATCTTTGTGGTATCATCAGCAGCATGCATGATGCATTTGATTAGAAAGTTATTTGGGAGGTTACAAAAAGAGATTAGTTGGACTAACAATAGTTTGCCATGTTGTCACTTAATTTTGATGCTTCAAGTCGCAAACACTAATTTTTTTTCTTTCTCTTTTTCAATGTGCTTCCAAAAGATTCACATGTGAGGGAACAATAGGTGCTTGCTTAGCTAACATTGCATAAGCAATAGAAGTTCGTAATTATGTTCATAATACTATTAATCGATTTGATACAACTCGAATTCAATGTATTTAAATCAAACTAAGAGTATCTGGATACTCGATTTGGATCCACTCAGCTTTCATCCTTGGAAAGCTAGAAAGGTATATTAGCAGTACATGGTGAGATTGTTAAAGAGCAACATTAGCAATTCCTTGAGTATGTCTAGAATTGCTTCCATTTTGCACCATATGTCTTACTCATCACATATTCCACACTCCAACATAAGTAGTATATGGTAGCAACTCATGAAGATGCATTTATGGTGTGTTTACTAATCAGGAATTAGAATTCTCATCATGAATTGAATTACACGTATGGAGGATTCCTGCATTTACTTCACATCAATTAATCGAAAA
The DNA here is from genome assembly GCA_024362665.1 of Prunus padus. NCBI lineage: Eukaryota > Viridiplantae > Streptophyta > Magnoliopsida > Rosales > Rosaceae > Prunus > Prunus padus. The sequence continues at coordinate 23,610,379 of JANFAM010000015.1, forward strand.
GTAAGTGGGGCCCACACAAAATTAGGAATTGAATTCCTAATTTTGGAGGAATTCAATTCTTGGGTGGGAGGTGGCATTCTAATTCTTGGAGAATTAACCCATTAAGAATTCATCTTTTTTACCCATTATATCCTCACACAATGTTCAAAATTCCAAATATGTCATCTACTTTAACCCAACAACGATGACATTTTAGTAATTAGTACCACTCCTACCCCAATTCCATATGGTTTAGTTAAACAACTTCAATAGGAATCCGGAATCTAACTTCCCTCAATCCATATGGTTTAGTAAACAATTTCATTAGGAATCTGAAATCTAATTCTTCCCAATCCAACTCCTCCTCAATTCAATTCATTCTAATCCAATTACGGATTAGTAAACATGTCATTAGTGTGGACTCGAAGGAATCTGTAAGAGAGCTAGAGAGTGGCCCAAAATCAAAAGGAATCTCCATGGGTCCACATAAATAATATTTTTTAAAAAATCAATTTTTGCAACCCTTGCAATTTCTTATATTTGATACACAATATATATTTTAATAAAGTTCATCCACGTAACGACCCTTAGAGCGATTCCAGTGGTGCCCTCTTGCCCGGGCAACAGGGGGCCCAAGCCCCAGTTTGCACCTGCAGCGGTGTTCTACAGGCCAGGCAGCGCATGGGTCCCACCAAACCAGGCCAGCCCAAAGGCAAGAACAGCCTGGGCTGTTGCGTCAGCAAATAATTTTTTTTTAAAAAAAATCGAAAAAAATAGAAAAAAAAAACTAAAAATTTCAGAATTTTTTTTTTAATAAATACATAGTCATATTATTCACTTCTCAAACCAAAACTCTATACAAATTTCTCTCATCATATCTCATGTGAATAGTGGTTGTCATGGCAATAGGTGGAAACACACAAGTCTTTTGCAAGGGCTGCTACTATTCACATGAATAGTAACAACCCTTGCCTTGCCCTTGCCCTTGCCCTTGCCCTTTGCCATGACAAATGGGTGGAAGTGCTCTTATTACAACCCTAGGTTACTGAATGAATTTGGATTGGTTTGGTCGGATTAGTGAAATTTGTCAATCTAGATTCAACTAATGCTTCTTTTAACAAGAGAATCTTAAGTATAATTAGTTGTACAATTATATACTTATCTCTCTCTCTCACAGCGTGATAAGAAATATGGAAACATGATTGCATACAACGGATAATAAGAAGTTTTTATCCTTTCCAACCTATCCATACATGCATAATTTCTATGTCAAAGTATGGGTTATCCTTTCCATCTTGCACTCCTATTATTTCTAAGTTCAAATATTACACTTTGATAAAAAATTTGGGCTGGATCAACTAACTTATTTGGTTTGAATTGGGCTAAGTTAATGTGATTTCGCTTCCTCACTAGAATACCCAGATGCTCATATTGACCAACGTTGACTTTAATTTCCACTCTGTTGACTACTACCTTGGTGGTATTCATTGATGAAATCAAATTTGAGCATAAACACCAGTTCATGTGGATAGGCAAGCTGACCTCTAACAAAGTCATTTTCATTTGCTCCGTGCAGCTACGCCTAAAAATCCTAGTCATCAAGAAGCCCTTGTTTTGTCACCGTTGCACAAGACAGCATACCTCAACCTCATAAGTCTCCTAGCAATGAACTCCAATTTAGCAGCCCAAAATATCTCTCCTTCATCTCCCACCATCACCTCCCCCCATTATGGACGGCGGAGGACCACCAAACCAGAGATTCGAGTTCAGGCCAGAAATCATCGGTCTAATGGGTGTTTTCGCTGGAGTCATGGTTGTTGCCACATACCAATGCCTTGTCAACAACTGTTGTTGCAGCCAAAGGCGCATACAAAATGCCAACACACAACAACAACAACAACAACAACAACAAAATGAACAACAAAGGCAGGGGAGTCAAATCAACCCAAATATTCGTAGGCCTACAAGCAATAATAATCCTCCACCTGCCCATTCGATCCCAGTTTTCAAATACACCAAAGAATGCAAAGAGGGAATTTGTGCTGTGTGCTTGTGTGAGTTCAGAGATGGTGAGACAATTCGTGTGCTGCCTGAATGCATGCACTTGTTTCATGCAGGTTGTATTGACATGTGGTTGAACTCTCACTCTAATTGCCCACTTTGTCGTACGGATATTGTGCCTCCGCGACATGTCGTTTTGTCGATGCCGCCCCCTCAGCATGTTGTTTTGTCGATGCCGCATTTTAGTGGGGGAGACATTTAGGAGGAGCACTTGATACACTGTTGAGTTAATTAATCAACTTTTGCTTAAAAGAGTGCCCATTACTTTGGTGAGTTTTAAAAAAAATAAAATTGTAACCATCTTATGAATTATTTACTTTTTAGAAATTTATATAAGCCATATTTATAAAAAGAAGAATTTGAACTTTAATGTAAAAGAGCGGGCTCGTTACCCTAACCAACTAGTTTCTTGGGTTGAGACCGTTGCTTGCACCAAATCCGGTTGAGGGTCGGGCCCATTTTATCAAATTGCCAACGTTGACTGGTACTTTGATGAATATATAATCTAACATTCATCATATTTTAACATAATAAATAACAGTTGCTGTCATAGGCAAGGTGACCTCTAGCTGTAGCAAAGTTCTAGTTATATGTAACTAAGTAATTTTCTTTTTCTTTTTCTCCGTAACCCCTACGTCTAAAACAACATAGTGAAGTCTTTGTTTTGTCACAATTTGCTCAAGACAGCATCTCAAACCTCCAACTCACCTAGCAACCAACGCCAATTTAACCTGTGCCCAGGACACCTCCTCCTTCATCTGCTACATTATCTCTAACCCATTCTCATCTCTCTCCATCATGGATTCATGGACGGAGGAGAGCCATGCCGGCAACGATATGGGATTCGATTTCGAGACACTTCTCATAGGCCTCTTGTTGTGCCTTGCAATCGGAACCATCGTCGCTGTAACATATCAGTGCCTTGCCTACCAAAGGCGCATGCGAAACAACAACAACACACAGCAACAACAAAATGAACAACAACCTCAGGGGATTCAAATCAACCGATGTTATCAGTTGATCCCAGTTGTCGAATACAGCAAAGAAAGCAAAGATGGGATTTGTGCTGTGTGCTTGTGTGAGTTCAAAGATGGTGAGGCAATTCGTGTGTTGCTTGAATAATGCATGCACTTGTTTCATGTGGGCTGCATTGACATTTGGTTGACTTATTTTAACATGATAAATAACAGTTAATGTCATAGGCAAGCTGAGCTCTAGCTGTATCAAAGTTCTAGTTTTTTGTATACCTTATAACAAGGTGATTTTATTTTTCTCCGTAACCCCCTACGTGTAAAACAGCATAGTGAAAGTCTTTGTTTTGTCACAAATGCTCAAGACACAGCATCTCGAACCTCCAAGCCACCTAGCAATCAACGCCATTTTAACTTTTGCACCAAGACGCCTCCTCCTTCATCTAAAACCCCCTGATCATCTCTCTCTTTCTCCACCATGGACGGATTAGGAGAACCGCTTGACGTTAAGATGAGGTTAGATTTCGATATAGTTCTCATAGTCATTTTGGCCCTTGCAGTTGCAATCATCGTTATTGTAACACATGGATGCCTTGCCGATGATGACTACGAGATTCATATCAACCGATATCGCAACAGGCCCCGGAGAACAACAACAACAACAGAAACTAGAGCAACCACAACTACAATAAGCAATAGTTCTTCATCTGCACATCATCAGTTGATCCCAGTTGTCAAAGAAATCAAAGATGGGATTTGTGCTGTGTGCTTGTGCGAGTTCAAAGATGGTGAGGCAATTCGTGCGCTGCCCAAATGCATGCACTTGTTTCATGCCGAGTGCATCGACATGTGGTTGAGCTCTCACTCTAATTGCCCACTTTGTCGCACCAATATAGAGCCTCCTCCTCAACATGTCGTTCTGCCGATGCCAAGTTTCAGTGACGGAGGCCTTGGGAGCACTTGATCTTATAGCTAAACTTGCTAATGCATGATTTGGGTTGCATTTTTCCTTGTTACAATTTTTCATATTTTTATTTCAATCGAACCCAAATAAACTCAATAACAATTCATAATATTCCAAATTCTAAGAAGAGGATGATATGTGTAGTAAAAAAAATTATATTACTGCCTTTGATTATATTTTACATATAACTAATTGCCAATCGTCCAATTGCACATAATGTTTTGTTCCTTGTTTATTTATATTGCAAGGGTCCAGACAGAAAGTCATGTTCTAGGGCCTGTACAAAATCTGTAATACAACTTGGGCATGCTCCAGCTCTGGCCCATCTTGAGCCTGGGCTGGTTTAATCAAGTCTGGCTTATACCCATCACTGAGGACCCAAAACCACGGACGAGATCCCTCATAGGTAGGACCTAAACAAACCTTTTGTAAAATATATACATAATCCGGGAGAGACTATAATGAAGAGCCAAGGCCATCTCCATTTATAGGACTAAATGTAGTCCAGGACTAAAAATTTAGCCCTTTAAAATATTAATTTTTTAAAGAATAGTGTATGGCTAAAATTTTCCAACTCCAGCCATGTAGGGCTATATTTTATGGTTCTTCATATTTTATTAGTTTGATAAGCATGGGGCCCACAAAAAGTGGATGAATTTAAATGTGTAATATGAAAAGCACATGTATGGGGCCCACAAAAAATTTGGCCTAGACCAAAGCTAGGCTAAATGGCCAAATGTGGCCCTCCAAATTTGGCCAAAATTTTGTTTAACTCATGGCTGGAGATGAGTTTTGTATTATTTTAGGGCTATATTTGAGATATAGCCCATGGCTGGAGATGGCCTTAAAGTGAGAGATCCAACTCACCATGAAAAGGAGGGTGGACCCCCAATGCACCCCATCAAGTACTTTGTTGATGGTGAGATTGGATCCCTCACTTTAAGCTTCTCATTATAGCCTCTCCATACATAATCCTATACCTATAGTCAGTCTCTCGCGTGCCAAAATCTATTCGTGTCATGAGCACCACATGTTTAGTTGTTCAAAATTGTAGCCAACGGAGTTTAATCTTGTAGAAAATAGTATTGACTTGCAGACCAGTAGTCTTATGTTCGAACCTCTATAACACCGTAACAGTATACTAGTATGTGTGAAAAATCTCTCCCCTTATAATTTAAACTATCATTTATATTAAAAAATAAGAGTAAAAAATTGTAAATGCACGACTTATATTAGCACAAGTTGTTTACTCGTTATAATATAAATAACGAATTGTACTAGGTGATTCTATTTAAGTACCATAAAATATTTGTTCGTAAGAGCACTTCCACCGTGCAGCCCTTGCCAGGGCAGGAAGGGGCCTAGGCCCAGTTTTTGGTTCCAACGAGTAAAGGCTTGCCCGAGCGGCTCGTGGGCTCCACAAGCCTAGGCAAGCCGGAAGGCAAAATTTGCCTGGGCAAGCCCGAATCTAAAAAAATACCAAAATTTCATATTTTTTTTTAAAAATAAATACCTAGTCATATTCTTCATTTTCCACACCAAAATTCTATATAAATTCCTCTCCTCATATCTCATGTGAATAGTAGTTCTGTGCCACATAAAGAATTGATTTAAAACTCTGGCCTTTTACAAGCGATCATTACTATTCACATAAATAGTAATAACCATTGTCTTGTCTTTGCCCTTTATCATGACAAATGAATAAAGGTACTCTAAGAGTATACTAAATACAAGTGACGTATTCGATACTAACTTTAGTAAAATATGTAGCTATCATGATATTACTTGAGACTTTCAGTGAAAACCCCACATATTCCCATCAATAATTGCTCTTCACAAACCCAAAGAAAACTCCACCACAACCCCACATATTCCCATCAACAACACGCACAAACACAAAAACACATTGTTTTTTTTTCAAACTTCACCAAACTCAAAGAAAAACTCCAAAACCTCACCCACTCTCTCTCTCTCTCTCTCTCTCTCTCTCTCTCTCAAGAAAAACTCCAAAACCTCACTCACTCTCACTCTCTCTCTCTCTCTCTCTCTCTCTCTCTCTCATGGAGAGCGCACCCAGCGTCCTAAACAAGCCACCCCCACCTTTCCCAGCACCGCCCAGAAGCGTAGACTTCTCTGCCCTCGGATTCATCCTCGGCCTCGTCTCCGTCATCACCATCCCTGCTCTCGTCTACGCTTTCTTCTTCTCCATCAAGTGCCCTCCCAACCCTTTCCGCCGCCGGCATCACCGGAGCTCCACCACCGCATCGGGACCCATCCGACCAGAACCCAACACCCTCAACCGGAACGACGTCATTTCGGACGTCAAGTATCAGAAACAGACCCATGTGAAGGAAATTGGAACAGAGTGCCCTGTTTGCTTGTCTGTGTTTGCTGATGGTGAAGAGGTCAGGCAGCTGAGCGTCTGCAAGCATTCTTTCCACGCTCTCTGTATAAACATGTGGCTTAAAGACCACTCCAATTGCCCCATTTGTCGAGCTTATATTGCCGTCGATCGTAGTAGTGGCAACAATCGAACGGCGTCTGGTGCAGCTAGAGATAGAGATGATCAGCAACAAGGTTTGCCTGATGCTTCGTCCATGGTTTGACACTAAATTAATTTTAGTTTTTTTCCTTTTGTTCTTGGAGGGTTTTGTGGTGATGGGTTTTGGTGGAAGATGATGATGACAACATGTGGCAGCTGGGATATTGGGTTAATTCTTTTGCTTTCTTTTGAAGTTTTCGGAAACTCACCGACAAAGTTGTAAACTTGTAGCTATAGTTCAATTTCTTTAGCTTTTACTGGAGAGAGAGAGAGAGAGAGAGAGAGAGAGTGAAATGCTAGAGAGTAGTTGATTTAATCTGGGCTTCTATAATTTGAAGGTTGAAGGTTGAAACTTTAAGCTGAATTTCAAACCAGATGGTGTTTGTTTTAATCACCTTTACCATATGGCATGCCTAATCATTTGTCAACTGTAGTCAACATATATACTGTCAGCCATGTGAGAATTAGGAGAAGAAATCCTAGCAGAGTTGAGTGAAGGGATAGTATATTATAATTAAGCGGATACGCATGTAGCTGATTGATTTGCAAGAACTTTCATTTCAGCATGAAAAAATGGAAAAGAAAAAAAAAAGGGTTTTTGCTTTTTCATGGAAAAAGAAAAAGAAAAAGAGAAACGAAATAAGTGAATGTGCTTGTTATTTTAAAGGTTCTTTTTTTTATTATAAAATTTTTGCTCAGTGAGTTTCTGATAAAGACTACAGAAGAGGAGTGGGTGAGTCATGAAAGTTTCTTTACAAACAGTCTGAGTTCATACGACACGTAAATTGTAATGATGTTTGTTGTTTGCAGATTTAATTAAAAAGGAAACAAATAAATTTTTTCTGGGTCCTTCCCTGTTGCTTAATTGTTCAATAACAACAATATAAGAAGTACCTAAACATTTGCTTGTCAACAACCCCATTTGGTGTTTGATCATTTATAAGATGACACGTCCTTTCAATGGGTTATATAATAAGCACTCGATCAATCAGTCCCACTAATAATATCATTAAAATGGGCAGAGCACCAACTTGTATGATTAAGTTAAGGGCTTATTGGGACCACTCCATGCCTAATTAAGCTACTTAAAATTTTGTTTTTATACATTTGGTATTAAACTAGTGAGGAGGATTCGAGCTCGGGTGCACCGCACTACTTGAAAATTATTACATAAAAAGAAAAGAGTTCATATGCAATTTGGGAGGAAATTTCCTTCATCAACAATCAACATGAGTCATTAGTTATGGCCCATTTGGCACCAAAAGTTTTTTTGTTTTATTTCCCTTTTCCATTGTCTTATTTGTGTCCTAAAGCAAAAAAGAGACTTGGCCCTTGATGGCTCATAAGAGGCCACCTGTTATATATCGTTTCCTTTTTTCCATTGACTCATAACCCTTTTCAAATTGAAATGTTGGCAATGTTTAGAACTCAATGCTCCTGCTCAATCACGTTTTCTTCTTCTTAGATTCAAAGGAGAAAATGATAAAGAGAATGGAGCTCTGGTCCTCAGTCTAGAGTTCTATGTGCTGTTGCTGTTCAAGTTAAAAGTGGAAATTTTGCTATTTGCATATTTGGATCTCCTCAACTGATAAATTTGTGACTCTTTATAATATATGAGAAAATTTTGGACAAGAGGCATTCCTACAATATAGGTTACAGAATCTAATCACCTATGTTCCAACTGAATTTTCACTCCGTCTAAGACGTGACAAAAATCTCGCACGAATAAATGCTCTTAATCGGTTGAGATAGATACACTAACAACGTCGCTTGTATTAAACAAAAGGAAGTTAAGGTGTACCACAAACACAAACGGTCGAGCGGTAGCAGATCACAACCGACAATTCAAATTAAATACTAACGGGTATGCTTTCCCTCTCCCACTTAACCCATTTTCCCACCTGTAAATTGTAAACAAAAGAGAAGAGAAAGCTTCACGCCGACACCACCTGCTACCTTCTCACTCCCTCCAAACCTAACCCACATCACCAAATCTCTCATCTTTTTTTAATCATTTTCCAATTTCCTCTTGATCCACAAAAAAAATAACTCTTTTTTTACCTCCATGAAAAGAGCTCACGCTCAATGGCTCATGATTTTAACCGCCACTTCCCTCCTCTTCCTCATCGTTCTCCTTACCGTAACCCTAACCGGCCATGGTAAATACTCCTCCGGCGCCTCCGATTTTTACTACGAGCAGAGCCAGTTTACCACTCTGGACCGAAATTTCGGAGACGCTGCCGAAAACGACGACGACGGCGACAGCAACCGGTCAGGGCTTCCGAAACTCCCGAGATTCGCTTACCTCATATCGGGCTCCAAGGGCGACGGCCCCCAGCTGCGGCGGTTGCTGCAGGCGCTTTACCACCCAAGAAATTACTATTTGCTGCACCTTGATCTCGAAGCTTCGGACGCCGAGAGGCTCGAGCTGGCGAAATTCGTGAAATCGGAGGCTGTGATTCGGGAGTTTCGGAATGCCATGGTGATCGGAAACGCCGATTTGGTCACCGCCAAGGGCCCCACTATGATTGCCTCCACGCTTCACGCCATTGCGATTTTGCTCAAGCGGGCTAAGGATTGGGATTGGTTTATTAATCTCAGCGCCTCAGATTATCCCCTTATGTCCCAAGATGGTAACTTTACTAATTTTTTTAATTTTAGTCCTATTTTTTTTAATTACAGATTAATTAAAGTTTCTAAATTGTTGCTGTTAGAGCTTTTGCATATTTTTTCATTCTTGCCGAGGGAGCTCAACTTCTTGGAGCACACTAGCAATATTGGGTGGAAAGAGTAAGCACCCAAATTTTTACCGCAATTCAACAACTGGTTTCTTTCTAGTGTTGGGCTTGATATTCATAATTTGCTTATGTTTTTGTGGGAATGTTACAGAAATCAAAGGGCAAGGCCTATTATTGTTGATCCTGGCTTGTACCACTCTAAGAAATCCGGTGTGTTTTGGGCTAAAGAGAGAAGGTCAATGCCTGCTTCCTTCAAGTTATTCATGGGTACTTCTCCTTCTCTGCATTTAAGTATACTTTGTTCTGGGTTTATTTTCTCATGCCGAGCTGGTATATAAAGTGGTATACTAGTCTTTCCATGTGGTTTTCAGTTGAATTCATGAAATTGAGGATAAGTGCTGTTGGATACTAATGGATGTTGGCATTTGCTAATCGAAGTGTAGACTAATAGGGTTATATTAGGTGAATTAGAACGAATTTAGAAATCACTTCAAAATTCAAAACGAATTTGGTATTTCTTCATTTTGAGCTTTCTGTACAACCTCCTGACTCGGATTTGCATTACACATTTACCATGAGAAGAAAAGCACAAAAAGCTGGGATTTCTTAGAACTATGTTTAGACTTTGTTTCTTGAAATAATCAATGCAACTGCCTCGAGCACAGTTTGGTTTCTGAGTTCCTTAAAGCCGGAGAATTATAATGTCATTATGTAATCTTTCATAATGATAAGCTCATAATCAATGATACTATAATGATAAGCTCATAACCAGTGTGATGCTGGAATAGTCTGGTGGAAGACTTCAATCTTGCCATTTTGATCATAGCCTACAGTTTTTACATCCATAAGAGTGGAACCCATGAATTTTCATATATATATATATATATATATATATATATATTTTGGGGTTCCGCAACCTTGATTTGGAACCTGAAAATGCCATTTAACATGATGCAAATGGAGAGTATTTATTGTACTTGTTGAATGGTTTATTACTATATCTATATGTGGCTGATGGTTTGTAGAAGCATTTTATTTTGCATATCTCAAACATAAATCTTTCTACTTTCAGGGTCCACGTGGGTGGTGCTGACCAAATCGTTTCTTGAGTTCTGTGTTTTGGGGTGGGACAATCTTCCCCGCACTCTTCTCATGTATTACACCAATTTCTTGTCATCCCCAGAGGGCTACTTCCACACCCTTGCGTGCAACCACAAGGACTACCAGAACACGACCGTGAATCATAACTTGCATTACATAAGGTGGGATAGCCCTCCGAAGGCAAATCCAATTAACCTAACGCTGGAACATTACAACGACATGGTCCAAAGTGGAGCTCCTTTTGCTGGTTCATTTGCCAGGGATGATCCGGTTCTCGACATAATTGACAAGGAGCTCTTGAAGAGACCAAGAGGCCAGTTTGCACCGGGTGGTTTGTGTTTAGGGAAGTTAGGTAAAGATCCGTGTTTAGCTTATGGCAACCCAAATGCTGTAAAACCAACTGTAGTTTCAAAGAGGCTGGAGAAACTCATTGTGAAACTTCTTGATTCTGAAAATTTCCGGCCTAAGCAATGTAAATAGTCTTGTCTATGCTTGATTTTCCCTCCTTCCCTCCTTCCCACATTTACATTTTTTCTTTTCAGTCTAGTAAAAAAAGAAAGATAAAACGAACTTTGGGAGAGAAACCCTTTAAGAAAACCCAAACTGGTTAAGTGATTATGAGCAACTAACCGTGCATTGTATGCTTCTTTAGAAAAATAATAAGAAATATTGGCGTCGCACGGACTCGAACTGTAGACCTTCAGTGTGTAAGACTGACGTGATAACCAACTACACCACGACACTTTTGCGCCCTGACTTTCCCTCAGGAGCTATAAGTACAAAGACATGGAAATAAAATATGAATTTGGGTTTGGGCTACTCCAATCCAATGTGGGCAAAACCGGGGGCCTGGTGGCGCAAAAATCAAATTTCAAGGGTGGGCCCATTTGGATGGAAGTTTAATTTTTGCACGCGCTGCCTTTTATATCATCCGTTCCTTCCTACTTCGTCGTCTTCATTTCGCGAAAAGCGGGAACTGCAAATATATATATACATATTTTCAATCTTATAATAATTTGCTAGAAAAATCCCCCTATTTTTAGGGTTTGCGCTTCTCCTTTGAGACACCTAGATCTTCAGGTTCGCGCTCCTCTTTCATTTGAATGCCTCCATTTTTCTTTAACGCGAAAATTTACATCTCTCTATTTCTTTGATTTTCTTTAATTTACTGTAATTTTGTTTTCTTTACTTTTGTGATGGATGAGCAATATAGTGATTCTCATTGTTCTAGTAATTTTTGTAAATTTTGTAGCGTCATTTGTATGTGTTTGGAAGCTCATCAATTTGATCATTCTGTGGTGTTTGTCGATTCAATTGCTTTCGGTTTGAGAAAGCTTGAGCCAGTAGTTTGGAAAATTGGCAATGTCTCATTTAAGAAAATGTTGTGGTGGAGATGACTGATTTCATTGGATCCTGACACTAAAATCACTTGAATAATTGAATTTAAATGGTGCTATGTTTCTTTTATGAATTGAATTGTAGTTTCTTTCCTTTTATGATACAGGAGAAATTATGGATGATAACTACTCGGGGGATTCATTTGGTGGATTCTTTCAGAAACATTCTAGTGCAGAAAGTTCTGTTTCAGCTTCACTGAACAATGCAGCTGCTTTTGGGAGTGCACGGAGATCTATCACTTTCGATCATGACGATACTGGTACTGCCGATGTTGAGACGTGAGTAAAGTGGTTTATGCATCATATCATATTATTCCTTTTTCGTCTACATATGTTATCCGTTCAACAAGAACCACTGAAGCACTATGTTTGCAATAGCATCATTTTAAGAACTTGTTTGATGGCTGCTTTAAGTGGTACCTAAGGGTATTCCTTCTGAAATATATATTTTCTTTCTTTTTGTTCCTGCTAAAAGAAATGCACCAAAGAAGAAAAGGGTTTCAAGAATGACGGGTGGAGGTCTTCGCCAGTTCAGTGCCATAGGTCAGTAATTGATATACAGAAGTCAAAATTTTGTTCAGTCCATGATAATATAGTTTGTGCATGTGTTTGTGAAATTAAACCTGTTGTTAATGAGTATCATCCCTCAAGGTGGGGTTAGTGAACATATAGATCTCGTTTTCCTTTTCAGTTTGTGACTTGTTGGAGAGCAAGGGAAGAACAACCTATGCTGAGGTATATTTTTCTAAAGTAACTATGAAGTTTATTTGGTGAAGAATCATTATGGAAAAGAATTAATTAAGAGATCCTTTATGTAGTAATTTTTTCTAGGATACTGTTACATATGGTTTTTCTTTGCGAATAATGGATAGCTTCTACTTCCAGTATCACATAATCTTTAGATTTTTGTAATATATTTTTCCTTCTTTGATCAGTGAATGGTTAAGTGCGAGTAATTATAGTGATGGTGTTCAGCTTGCAGATTACGTAATGTCAGAGTTGGCTGGAAATGACAGTGAAACAGCAACATCTTTGAGCGAGGTTCAATTGAGACCGATAAATATAATTATCTACAATATGCTTCTTTTAATGACTATCATTATTGTCACAGTTGTTTTGCCATTATGGAAATTACTGAAGTATGTTGTGAAAATGATTTATCAACTTCTCAGTTTAACGACAAAAATATTCCACGGCGGGTATATGATGCATTAAATGTTCTTGAGGCATTGGATATCATCACAAGAGTTAAAAAAGAAATCAAGTGGAATGGGATTCCAGACAGAAAGATGGATTTGGAAGGAATGAAGGTTAGTGAATGTCATTATTTTGATCGTGTGATACATAAGACATGCTATAAAATTTGGGGATTGAATAATTTGACACTTTTGATTTTGTCTTTGATTCTTTCAGGCAGAGTGTGTCAAAATGAGGAATAGGATTGGAAGGAAAACGGCTTACTTGAAAGACTTAGAAGAGCAAGTAATGATATCTCACATACTTTTAGTCTGATAAGTTTTGTAAATCCCTGTAGTATATCTTGTGGTTTTAGTCTTATTCAGTTCCTGTGGGAATGGTTTGCTAGTAGACTTGTGTTGGAAAACTAATTGTTAAATTGCAATAACCTATGACGGTTGGCGTGATTGTTAGTAGATTTTTATTTTATAAAGAACAGAAAATATAGGCTTTAACATTTCTCAGTTTGCTCTACCAAATGGAATTACTCTACCAGCTTATGTTCTAATAGTCTTTGTTATTTCTCTGGAAAAATATGATATAGTTTGCAGATCTCGAAAATTTGATGTTTTGCAATAAAGAGTTGCTTAAGAGTGGAAACACTCGTCCTGGGGGATTTTCTTTGCCATTTATACTGGTCCAGGTATATTACTTTGTTATCTTTTGTTGGTTTGCATGACTATGACTTGTTTACAGTTGAAAAAATTCTGATTTGAATTGTAACCATCTTACAGTTGAAGCCTGTAGTTAGCATTTCTTCGAGTTGGAGATTTTTAGCGTTTATCCTCGCTCTACTCTTTAGCTTAAGACAATGACCAAGAGCTATGACATAAATTTATCTAATAATTACTAGGACAGAATGAGCACTAGTTTGGTTGACATTTCAGCTGATGCATACTTTGTACTGTCTCATCATTGATATGTTGATCAGCTAGTGCACACTGGTATGAGCTTCATTCCTGCATGAAAATGAAATTGTTGAAAATTTATCTGCAGTACTCACTTGCTAGCTAGAGATCTGTTGATTGTTAATTTCAGCCCAATCTTTAGGCTTCTTTCTTAGGTGGAATGTGTAGGGAAGTATGCTTGAAACAAAGGCATACCCTGTTCGTAAATGGTAGAATCATCAATCTACCATCTATACGAAGAGTTCAGTTTCCTGTAAGATTTAGAGATTATAAATACATCGCGGTTGCATACAGTGCATAATCTTATTTTTCAATCTTTTACTTCTCTAGACAAGCCGTGATGCTACTGTCGAGATTGAGATTTCTGAAGACAAGCACATGGTGCACTTCGATTTCAATAGGTATCGGTGCTTTGTGTCGCTATGGAGACTTTGATGTAGTAGTTGTGACTTGTATCATTTTCTAACTAACTTGTCTCCCTGGCAGTGCGCCTTTCTTCTTGCACGATGATACTTACATTCTGAAGCTATTGCGGCATCACCAACTGCCGGAAAGAACAAATGTATCCCAAAATTCTTCAGTTTACTCGCCTTCTCCATGTCCCAGCATTGTATCTGGATATGCCAGACCCCTTTATTGGAACTCTGGAACAGAAACTCCGAACTCCAAAAAGAACAAATGTTGAGATGTTTTACTAGGTTTATGAAACTTTGTATAAAAATCGTTATAGGTTTTCCCCTTATTCTTCTAAATGGCTTGAAGGTAATTTTGTTTAGATTTATAGCTCAAATCACAATTGTTTTTCTGATTCTCTCGTTTTCTATAATTCTGTTTTTGCTGATACATATTTAATTACAAGAAATTAAACCTAAAAAGTGCAGTCAAGGAGATGCATTCAACTTTATTATCTGGTTCCCGAAAAAAAATAATAAGCGAGTATGAGAACGGTGGTAAAGGGCGCGTGGGTAGACGTGAGGAATGATGGTGTGATTTAATAATATAATATTCCCATGCAAAAAATAAAGCTGAGTGGGGAAGGGAAGGGAACAGAGCGGACCGGGGTAAAGGGGTTCACTGGGGAGGACACTTCTTCGACTGTGAGGCGAGGCCACACCCACCAAAGCACAAGAACTACCTTTTCTTTTTTATTAAAATAATTACTTTAAGAATTTCTTTTCCTTAATTTATCATGCATGATTTGATTATTTTAATCCATATAAATATCAAAATTGGGAGTTGCCCATGTACAGGATCTGCACCAAATTAAACTAACATGTAAATAATATAATAATTAAGCTGCTCTTCACATACATATAAACAACATCAACTTTTTCCATGGAAGATGAGAACCACTAATCTTTTAATTTTTCCCAAGTAAGAGAGAGACACAGAGAGAGAGAGAGAGGCATCAGAAAGAACCTTATGGATTAAGAAACTGAGAGTGAAAACATAGTTCTCAAAACCCTAAAAAGCAATAAAACAAAAAGAGTAGTCTTAGCCTAGTGACAAGGAACAACTACACACAAGTAACAACAAGAAGTAAATTATTAGTATATAAATACACAAAAGGCCCCTCCTTTATTTTTGCTCCTCATCACTCCCACCCCTCTCCCTTGTTTTCCTTTCTTTCTTTCTTTCTTTCTGTCTTCCTTTCTCTTTTCTCTCTCTCTCTCTGCAACTCTCTCTCTCTCTCTAGCTTCTCTCTTTGTTGTTGATGTGATTCTCCACTATTATCTCCCAAAAACCCATCAACCTTTACAAAAGATAGAAAGAAAGGCCACCACAAGAGGGAGCCATGGTTTTTTCCTCCATTCCAGCTTATCTTGATCCATCCAACTGGCAACAGGTAACCTCTAGCTCCTTCTTCAATTTTGTTCTCTTGAGGAATTTCTCTCCCCAAAAAGAAAGTGAAAACATTTCAAAAGCCAAATATTCTATTTACTTTTGTTTTTCTTGATCTTCTTGAATATACCAGATATTTGATTTCTGCTTTTTAATCTGATTTTTCTCCTTTCATTTTGCAGCAACCAAATCATCATCACTTAACAGGAAGCACCAGCAACAACAGCAACATAAACAACAACAACAACAATTCTCACCTCCTTCCACCTCCGCCACCGCTTTCAAACCCTCATGGTGGCGGCAGTGGCGCAGGTGGTGTGGGCTCGATCAGGCCAGGCTCCATGGCAGATCGAGCCCGCATGGCCAACATCCCGCTCCCGGAACCGGCACTAAAATGCCCCAGGTGCGAGTCCACCAACACCAAGTTCTGCTACTTCAACAACTACAGTCTCTCCCAGCCCCGCCACTTCTGCAAGACCTGCCGAAGGTACTGGACACGCGGCGGGGCGTTGAGAAACGTTCCCGTGGGAGGCGGCTGCAGGAGGAACAAAAGAAGCAAAGGAAGCAGCAGCAGCGCCTCCAAGTCCCCGGTCAGCAGCTCGGACCGGCCAACCGGTTCGGCCGGTTCATCAGGTCAAGCAAATATTGGCTTAAACAACACCGCAAGCACAGCAGATAATAATATTATGATGAGCCCACAAATCCCACCGCTGCGTTTCATGTCGCCTTTTGCCACCGACATGGCCTTAAATTATGGCATGAACGTTAACAATTATGGCGGCGGCGGGGGAGTAGGAGACTTGAACAGTTTTCATCAGATGGGGACCGGCCTAGGGAGTATCGGTGGGTCGCTCTTTAATTTCCAGCAGCAAACGCCGTCGTTTCCCTTCTTGACAGCTGGTGGCGGGCTGGACCCTTCGCCGGCGGCCGCGGGGATGATGTTCGAGAGCAGTGGAGTTGAAGTGACGGGTTACAATCAGGTGCGGCCAATAGCACCGTCTGGTCATGGTGTTGCGGGGATGAACTCTCAGATGGCTGCGGTCAAGATGGAGTTAGAAAGTCAACAACATCATCAAAATCAAAATCAAAGTCAAAACCAGGAGCTGAATTTGTCGAGGCAGTTGATGGGGATGAGCTCAGGAAATGATCAGTATTGGGGTAATGGCAGCGGCGCCGGCGGTGGCGGCACTAGTAATACTGCATGGACTGATCTTTCTGGGTTTAGCTCTACAACTTCCACACCTAGCAACAATATTAATAATCCCCTATAACAATTCAATTTCTATTATCTTATGATCTTTTGTGGTATATTAGTCTCATGAGATCTAATATACTTAGCTGTGAAGCTGGCTTCGGGTTTTAATTTCTTAGTGTGGCTTCAATTAATTCTATTCTATAGAAAGTTAACTTGGAAAAGATACTGATCCATTGGATGAAGCTATAGATCTACCCCGTGAATGAGATGAAGGAAGATTGGGAGAGGTGGCTGATGGGCTTTGTTCTTCGTGAATCGTGATGAAGTAGTGGAAACCCTAGAAATGGTAGGTTTTTCGCTTTTAGTTTACGTTTTCTTTCTGTTTTTCCAGCTTCATCTGGGAGCTGAGGGTTTTTTCCTTTTTCTTTTTGGAATTTTGTTTTAGGATGGCAATATTGTATGAGCTAGATAGGATGTTTGCAATACTAGTAGTGAGTGTATGAGTAGTTCATGGAGTTTTGAAATACGAATCGAACATATGTACTTCATGAATTTTCTTTCATGGAATTTGATGTTCTTCTATATATGCTAGCTGCTGCCGTCATGATCTTTTTTGTGCTGTATATGTAGCAATTGTTACATATATAATTAACTATGATATTTATCCAATTCTCAGTTGAACTTTCCGCCATTTAATATTTGCCCGTTGCAATGATTCCATCTAATTTGTTCCACTAATCTCTGAAATGGTATAATGTTGTTAGAGATGGACCTTTTCATTGTTAAAAGCTTCCTTTTGTTTTAATCTTTTGAAATAAACTTTCATTTTTGCGGGAGAGTGGCGGAGGATATGTTAGAATGTTCACCGGTTTGAACAACGTCGCTTGCCAGTAGGCAAAGTGTGCAACTTTGATGCAGTACTTCAAAAATGAAAATTTTTTGGTTACATTCGGAGGAAAGAAATCCTGGGGGTTTTGATCGTGGGTGTCACGCATGGGGAAGGGGGAGGGCCACAACCACTGTGGTAACCGACTAAAAAAAGAAATTTGAAGTGAATGAAGTGTTTGCGATAATTATAGGGCAAAGGGTCAATATACTTCAATGGAGTCTTTCTTTTCTTGACTTTAATTGATTCCCGGCCCCCATTTAATACATGAAAAGTTGATAATTTGTTATGTATTTAGGTTGCACAAGCATGTTATTATATTGACAAATTTTGTAACAAAGACTAAAGTCCACATTTGTTCGACAGATATTACTAAAATGCTTATGACTGTATGCGTTTCAAGTGTCGGCCCTCTGACTAACAAGGTTGTCCGTCCATGATCATTTATCAAATCAGAAAGACTGTTAATTAGTACAATTTCAAATGGCTTTTCTAATCAATTTCATAGTCTTTTCTCAAGAATATGCTGATCCTATTTCAACAACCAACACGGTGTATACGTAGTTTCGGTATAATTTGCTCAACATTATTACTTGAATAATAAATTTACCAGGTCATCAGGTAAAATACACTAATTAAGGTTGATTACTTCAATTAATATCCTATAGTTGCTAAATAATTATTTCATGGTTGGGGGACCAAAAAAGAATAAACCTAGCTTAGCTGGAGAGTGATATTTAAAAAGCCATAGATTTTGGCAAAATCGGCGTCTCCATCTCCATCCATTGATTTGTGGGGACAAAGCGCCATAAATTTCAGTTCTAAAATATCCATTACATATGCTGCATGGAAGATACAGAGAAATCAGCTTCCCACTTTCTTTTTTATCTAACCACAACATAATGGAGACACATATATGTATGTATGCATCCACATTCCACCCCGAGAGAGAGAGAGAGAGAGAGAGAGAGAGAGAGAGAGAGAGAGAGAGAGAGAGAGAGAGTTGAGTGACATCCAACTCTCCAACAAAACCAATTGTTTACTTAACATGCATGGCTAAGTTTTGTTTTATTATAGATTAATACTATTGTTATGCGCATGATTTTAAATATATATATATATATATTCCAATAATTGGAATGACACATAGCAGTGATTGGTTTGGAGAGAGAGAGAGAGAGATTTTGGACCGACAGTGAGCAAAAGAATGATTTTGTAATAATTTTATGTGTCCTTGTAAGGAGATGGTGATAAGATGATGAGATTCTAGATGATGATGATGATGAGGCTGCGTTAATTTCGTGAAATTTTTGGTACATAGGACAAGTCTCTCAAAAGACGCCAAAATCACCCCTCAATTCCACACAACCAAAATTCCACATTCCAAAATCATAGACAACGAGAGACAGATTTTTGGTCTTCTACTTTCATACCCACCCACCCACCACAACATATGACTTTGTGTTTTTGTTTTTGTTTTTATTTTTGTTTGTGTTTGTTTTTATTCTCGAACTTTGTGTGCTGCTGAAAGAATACAACGTAAGTGAAAGATTTTCAAGTTTTGATCTCATGCTCATTGGACACATGGAAGTGAGAATGTCTGACCAGGTCTCGCGCGCTACCAGACAAACTACTGATTTGTCAGGTTTCGAGGACCTGACAGTCTGATATGGCAGGGGTCCCAGTGATTCGTTAGAACGTTGGCACTCTCTTCAGAGCTGCGTGCTAGCTAGCTTGTTCCAATTCCAAGTTTTTCTAACTTTGCTCTCTCATTTGCCACCATTTCTGATCTGACTGACTGACTGACACACACTCACTGTGCGCGGTACAATTCTCAATTTTAATTCAAACAAAACTGTGTACCCATTTTTGTGTGTGGAGAAAGTGAGATCCCATTGATCGATCCTTCCAATCCATTTCACTATCTGCAAACAACTGATAATTAAGTTTCTAATCCACTTTTAATTCTAAAAACTCATCTTTAACCAATTTAATTATGGAATTTAATCTAGCAGACCAAATGTACATTGAAACATGTGTAGTGTTAGAAATCTGGCTTCAAATTAGAGTTGTGAGTGAAATTTCACTTCAACTTTGTAAGGAGTCATCAATTGGTATATAAAAAATCAGACGAGACACATAATTTCAAAACATATATTTTTAGCAACTTAGTGGCTAAATTAAACAGAATGTCATATAATTGTGTGTGAGTTCGTGAAAATTCGTGATCGGACTATCTTTTTTGTGATAAGCATGAAGCTAGGAAATAGGCCCGCCCCCATATTGCTCGGTGTTGGATAATCTATCAAATGTTGTTTGAAGTGTGGAGTACATGTGTTCAATCTTTCAATTATTAAGCCATCCTTGGTCACGAAGGCATAAAAAAAAAAAAGAGGGCTAAGTAAAGTGACTCTTGCGGGTAGATGGATATTGGATAACGAGATTTATTGTCCCCTACTTGTTTGGCCTTTGTTTAGAAATGATTTCCAACTTGGTTCCTATAGGTTTTATAGGTTTTTCGTTGTTGCAAGAATTGGACACCAATCAAAGCTCTAGATTTAGCTATTTGTTTTCTCATCTCTCTCTTAATTACTACCATTGAAAACCAAGCACTAAACCTCTATCAATCTGAAAACTCGATGTAGATTAGATTGGCTTGATCAACATTGTTTTGTTGTCCCTTGAACCTAAATTAAAGGTCATTCAATTGACCTAAATTGGTAGTTTGATTGATATGAACTCCCGAGTTTCTACAATTTAACTAAACTGTAGTATAGTAGGCCACCACAATTTAACCAAAAACGAATCCTTTCTAGTACAAATAGAAAGCATATTTGGCAAAGCTAGTTTGGGATGAATTTTGATCATGGTCATGGACCAAACAACAAATCAGCGCCTTGCAGCCTTGCAGGTTAAGTATTCAAAGCGCCAGCCTAGACATATAATTGTAGTTGTCTTTCTAATAATTGTTTCTCCTAAAGATTTCTCGAGATCTGCTGCTGCAGTGCTGCTATATATTATAATGTTTTGGTATAAATCGGGTACCAAGAAAGACTGCAGGTACGTACAATATTATAGTTGGACCAAACCTCAAATTGATAACAAATCTCGCTTTCAGTATAGTTGAGAAACTTCCCCCCACATGTTCCTAGGCCTAGCTGTTACTTACCAATATATTTATACATATATTAATTCCAAGTTGGAATGGTCGTGTTGAAAGAAAGGAATCTATGTAGGGTGTTTGGATTTGCTTTTTGCAAGAACCAAGGCCGGCCGGCCTTGCCAAGAAGGAATAAAGCATATTCAAAATCAAACCCCTCAAATATATGGTCATGGGTTTTGGTCAGCTTAATTGGAATTTGGGTTGTGTGTGTGGAAATCAGAGGAATTTGAAGGATCCCAAAAGTATTGGCATCTTCTTCTGATCATCATCTGCAGTACTTGTATATTAAAAGTCACAACCCCCAACCAATTAAAGAAGATGAAGCTGTTAGTGTTTTTCTACTTGTACGAACAAGATAAAGGGCAGGAGTAGGAATTTTGGAGGCTCGGAAATCCAAGCCAAATATATTATAAGTTCATATATATAACATCGATCCTCATCATGTTGATGATGGCCACATGGGTTTGTGTGAAGAGTGACATGCGCTCTTCTCTCTTCCGCGCGCACACACACAGACCATATTATACACACAAAGAGAGAAGCAGCAGCAGCTTTCACTTTTAACATGTTGTCCTTGTTATACATGACACATAATGTCTCTCTCTCTCTCTCTCTCTCTCTCTCTCTCTCTGTATGGATATATATAATTATCATCATCATCAACAGGTGGAACACACATAGAAAGAGACTGAGATTCCAAGCTCTTCTGAGATATAGATCTCACGTTCTCCCACATGTTTTGATCTCAATTGTACATGCATATACAAAAATATACCCCTCTTTTAGATTCTTTGTGGTATTCTACCTAGAGGAATGTGTGAATTGTTGATGTATGTATATTCTACTTAAATTAACATGTCACAATCATTTATGAGTGCGTGAATGATTGAGCATGTAGTATAAGTTATAATTGCTTTATTAAATCTATATGAATCTATACGGTCATGAATGCGTAAATGCATACACATATTAATGGGGTAACTAACAATTACCATGTTAAACAGGTAAGCTGGAAATCAAATCCAAGTAGTTTTGAGGAGCTTCCCTTTACAACATTAAAGATTACATTTGGCAGTAGATGAGTGAAGCTCACAGTAGTCAAATATAGGATATAAATTATAATTCCCAAGGTCCCCTACATACCATATCTGTTTAGGTGAGAATAGCATCCTATGAAGTCACTTTCCCAACCTTTCAAAATAGCCATGCATTTCGTAATTGACTTTATATATATGTTGATTTCAGATTAGCAAAACCACTTGGTAAAGTTAATTATTCCCAACTTGGTCCAGCAGCAGCTAATTAACAAAGCTATACAAAACGTGTTTAGAGGAGATCATGATCTAATGCAAATTCATGGTTTTTTTTTTATAAAAAAAATACAAGTGATAGTCTAAACTACAAAGAGAGGGGTTTCTCCCACACTTGCACACAACAAATATGTCATAGGAGTTCGAATATGAGATCTCTTATCTGCAAGTCAAAGCTCTTTTTCATTGGACTAGACCCGATGACGCAAATTCATGGTTATTAAGTAAGTCATTTGGAATTTTTTGGTTGGAAAGTTCAAATTAAGTGTACAATTCATTTGGGCATTAATATTCTTGCTTTACCAAACATAGAATATAAAGAATCACATTGGATCAAGACCTAAATAATAATAATGTAACATGGAAATATATATATATATATATATATATGTGGTCATATCATCTTTCTTCTACAGCATATGGACTAATTTCTTGATTATATTCTTATTCTTATTAAAAGGTAATGGGAATAAACTAGGTATAATTGAATTTTGTATAGGCTTCAACCTTTTGCAAAGTGAGTTGTCGTACATGCCTAACAATTTTGTCCTTGGATAAGTATATAATATTATATATAATGGGGTACGTAGGAAGGTTGCTATCAATTTGTAATTTACGTTGCCATTCCAAAAGCCAAACAATACATGCTGTTGTTGACATGACTACACATTCATAATTTATAAATTTATAAATATATAAATATATGCATGGAATGGATGCTTACGAGAGAAAGCACTCAGATATTGATTGTGAATTTTAAATATATGAAGAAGAAATAATATAAATTTAATTGAGCAAGTGATTGTGTTTTTTTATTTGATTGGAAGCCAACATATATAATAATAATAATATAATACAAAGCTAAAAGCAAAAGGAAAATTCTTTGTATGAATGTTGGTCCAAGCAGGCCGCGGAGAAAACGCTCTGTCATGTCACAAGGTGGACCCCAATATCCATATTCTTGCTTGCTTGCTTGCTATGACCTCACTATCTCACCGCACATACTATGGAATAGTAGATCATCACAAATCAAACACTACTCTACACACTTTTTGTTTGGATTGAATGTTGATTGGCAGTGTGATCGTTCCTTGCATTCCAGCTCGACCCTCTTTCTTTCCCAAACTGCACATTAGAATAGCTCAGGCTATGGCCTTGTCTCACACACAAAAAAAGGAAGCTTAGATGTTTTTCTTGACAACAAAAAATACTTGTGCTTAGATTAGATGGGTTGTTTTGTTCCTTTCCGCTAGGGCCGTAGCTTTTACGTACTCTTGCTCTCATAGTTTCTTTGGGCCAAACCCAAAAGGAAGGCAGACGGAATGATAATTTTAAAAGAAAAAGTTGTATCGGCCACATCATGTTTTAGCCCATAATGGACTTGTCCATCTTCTCCTCCAATCCCCAACTCTTGGAAAAAGGAGAGAGATATCTTACAAATCACAATCGCCAGACGGATCCTGGAGGCACCTCTGATTTTGGATCAAGCATTTCAATTATTTTCCATGCAAAGCAAAGCAAGCACGTAACTCTCAGACGATAGAAGAAAATAACATCTTCAAGCTTGCAATTACGTCCGAGAGATGAGCACGAAAATGGAGTTGGATTTATCTGATGATTGAGACAGACCCACAGATTCCTCCTTCGCTGTTGTGCCTGCCTGCCAACCAATATTGAATAATCTCTTCCTATTCCATTCGATGTTGAGCATTGCCTATGTTGATTGGTGGATGTCATCATGGTGTCTTTATATATGCTTTCGAATTCTTAAGATGGCTTCATGTCCATGAGATTATAAGTAAAGAAATGTAATGTATTTCTTTCAGCTTTCAATTATAAAGTTGTTGTGTTTCATTTCGCATGACTACTAGATTTGAAAGGCCTGTAGATGAAAGTTCAATAAAATGGGATACTAAAAAGATAATGTAACTTTCTGCTTAAAAGCCAAACCACACGAATGAAGCCGCGGTGCCGCCTAAAAGTGATTTGATTTGGCTTCTCCCCCTAATTTAAGTTTGAACTTTAAACTGAACCAAATAGAACTTCCAACACATAATTGATTTGCTCGCTAAATTGCATTTTGGGTCATAAGTAGACTTCCATCATAAGTAACACAATTATAAGCAAATCTAAAGAAATCAATAACCTGAAAGAGAAATTGCTGAATAACACAAATTGAAGAACATCTGCTGCATAGAAGATATCACAAAATGGTCTCAAAACATTCAAAATTAGAGAGTTTGTAAAATTCTCATAAGAAAATGCATAACCAAAACTATTAGAGTAACTGAACTACAACCATAAACACAACACTTCAAGTTCTCACTTCTTCTTCTCAGTAACACCACCGGACCTGCAGATGAACAATTCCAAAATCAACATACAAGGCACATAAATCGTGTAAGATAATAAATCCACCAAAGACAATGTGCAAAATGAAAGGTTGAGCTCCCCAAAAACTATCTACTCTACTCATAGAATATGTTAGTCGAATTAAATAGCTGAAAAAAGAATCCAAAACAGATTTCCATTCGCCGGACGAGCAAACTAATTCAAATGTTACAAACATGACACACAAAAACTGAGTTGACACCAAAACCACACTCTAATACAAACAAATTTTGATATTGATTGCAATGGTACCAATACAAATTTGTTACATTGAGTTCCATAATATTGAAGCACGTTTAATCAATCCAAATTGGAACATGAGTTCTTTAACTCAAGCTGGTTTAACTCCATTTTCACACATTTGTCTAATATATTCAAAAAATACTTCAATCCAGTCCTCCACCACTTATGATATAAAGGGCAACGCCAAAAACAACCAAATAAATTGACCATAACACAGACAACCTCATAAATTGACTATAACACAAAAATGCAAAAGCCATATGAAAACATATCAAACACACAGCAAAGGCAAAGAGATAAATCTCACCTCATCTTGCGGAGGACGTTGGACATCTCCTCTCTCTTCTTCTTAGCTCTCTTGTGGGTACCCAACTTCCTCTTGGCCACCTTAAGAGCACGCTTGTCCTTACCAACCTTCAAAAGCTCAGTGATCCTCTTCTCATATGGAGCAAAACCAGCAACTTCCCTGATCAGGTTCCTCACGAAATGTACCCTCTTGCTTGTTTTCTTCAATATCAACAAAGCAAAGAAATTTTAGTATCATTCACACTATTTCATCACAAAATCAAAACCCAAACAACAAAAGAATACAAAGACAATCCCAGAAATCAAATAAAGTTGTATGAACAATCAGTGACCAAACAAAAACATACCCCTTTGCGGTCAGATGGGCGAGGAGCCAATTCACGCTTGGTGACGATGTGGCCTTTGTTCAGACCAACGAAGATCCCGCTCTTGGGCGCAGCAGGAGCCATTTCCTGCACGAAAAAGCTTCAATATTCCACAATACCATCTAACACAAACACAATAAAAGTGATACGGGGAAATTTGAGCGAGACTTGTACCTCCGATTCAGCTCGAAACAAACCCTAGATCTTGGCGATTGAGAGAGGCGCGGCACCTGGTGTGTGAGAAACTAAAACCCTAATGCCCCTGCGTCTTAAATACTGCGTGGGTATCGCTATTTTTTAATCAGGACGACGACGTTAGTTCCAAAACTTTCTTGGCCCATATCCGTCAGGCTTTGCTTTATGGGTTCAACCAATCATTTGGGCTTTTTTGTATTTTGTATTCTTATTTTTATTTCTCTGAGCTATTCATCAGCCCAATAGCTATGGATCAATTGGTCCAAGAGAATTCATGGTTGCAAGTTTTGGGTTTTTGACGTTTTTTGGAGCTTTAAACTGCACCCAGAAAAAGAAAAAAACTTTCAAATGTTTGACTGCATCAATGAATGAGTAGCTTGCCTCTAGCTTGTTTGAAATTTTTTGAGATAAAAGCGATAGTCTAAACACCTTTAAATTAATCTAATTTATGAAAAGATGGACTTGAACTTAGATGCAACCAGGCCGTTTTACTGCTCTGGCCAACTAACCTGATATGTTAAACATTTAAACCTTCGCATTTGAGACTCTTTAGCATCTCATATTTATTTAATTTCTTTGGTCCAAATTCGATAGAATGATCAGTGTTATTTTGCCGGCTTCATGCAAGAGCTGAATGATCACTTGGCCCATTTTAGGCCCAAAAGGCCTGTTATTTGCCAACCTTGTAAGGAAAAGACACAAAGCAAATTGGCGGGACAATGACAAAACAAGAGTGCAAATATTAGAGCATCTAGCCGTACAAATTAAGCCAACACAATATTCGAGTAAATATCGAATCTTTGGTGGAATTATAGCAAACAAATTCTCATGTCTCAAAATCCTCCTCCACAATAAGCAACTTTTAGGCTTTCGGCTAAAAGCAAATCCCCCAATTACTTGGTTTAGATTAGAGAGAGCTCTCTCTGTATATTCATAATATGAAACTTTTTAAAAGGGAAAATTTTCCCTCCCTCCCTCCCTCCCTCCCTCCCTCCCTCCATCCTTTTTTTTTTTGTTGCTTTTCTGGGTTTTTGTTTAAAAGTTTTAAAAATGTATATACATGTCCTTATTTCATGGTTGGTCTTTTGATAGCTGTATATAATTGACCAAAGCAGGGAAAGATTAAAAGCAAACAAGCTAAGCAAGGGTTGGCGACCAGAGTGAGAATGGACACAACAAGTACGAAGAGGTCCCAAAAGAAGAAAAGCTGTTGTCATCCAACACCAATACAAAAGCAAACAACCAAAACAACCAAAACAACAACAACAACAACAACAAAAACAAAGTTGATCATTCAACTTCTATTGTATATATAATTTCCAACTACTTATGTGTAAAATTCTTCTGTATTTATTTTGTGTCTGCTTTCTCATTTTCCTGCTCTCATTCTTTTTTTTAATTTTACCAAACTTGCTTTTCCAAAATGCAATGTGGCTGATTCAGAAACCGCGTTATAAAATGCATGTCAAAGTCAAATAAATTAATTTAGAGGATTAATTTAATTATTAAAAAAAATCATGTGTGAAACAAAGACTTATTAGGACCAAGTTGCAAAGTACCCTACAAATACATGTCAAAACCAAAGCCATTCATAGATAAGAAAACATATAAAATCTAAGAGTACCCCGTAATTTTCTGACAGCTGCCCCAACTGTAGAAATTGTTCATTATAAATAAAGGACCAAGGGACCGCGCGGTCAAGCTGCCCGAAATCTCGGCGGGCAGCTCCGAACTCCGAGGCCCATTAGTCAGAGTGCCTCCCTACTTAGATTGCCTATGCACATCAGACATTCATTGTAGCCTAAGCCACTGCTGGTTCTCTGCCCACCACCACACCACCACCACCACCATAGCCTTCGCCATTGGAAGGTGCCGCTGGAGGAAGTGATCTCAGGCCACCTTTCAATGCTATAAGGGTAGAGTGAGTTTGGGGAGATGGGTCAGGGACTGAGTTGCAGAGAGACCCCTCAAAGTGGACTCTTTGGACCTCTCAAGGATGGGGACTTGGAGCTCGTTGAGGCTACGCTGGAAGCAGACCCAAGTGTTTTTCAGCAGAGGAAAGGTCGTGCGAGGTTGTCTGCGCTGCATGTAGCTGCTGTTGAGGGTCAGATCGAGGTGGGTTTTGTTTCTGATTGATTGGTTTTTGATGGATTCTTTCTGGGATTTAGTTTTAGATTATGAGATTTGTTTCTGGTGCTTGGTCTGATGATAAGTTCAGGTTCTTTCTCTGCTTTTGGATCGGTCTGTTATCAATCCGGATGTGGTAGATCGACATAAACTGGTAATGGGATTTTGTTTTTGATGCTTTTTGTCAATCAAGATCAGTTCTTTTGCATGCTTTTGAATTTTGATTCATTTTTTTTTCCTTATGTGGTTTTGAACTGATTTTCTATGTGATCGGTTTTAGACCCCGTTGATGTTGGCTGCAATAAACGGGAGGATCGCTTGCGTCCAAAAGCTTATCCAAGCTGGAGCCAATGTATGTTCTTTTCTTTTTGTGTACACTTTCTACTTGAACTACTAATTAGATATGCTGATCATTGGGTTTTTGTGTGTGTAATTGTTAGATATTGATGTTTGATTCCCTGAATGGAAGAACCTGCCTGCATTATGCTGCCTACTATGGTCATGCAGACTGCCTCCAAGCCATTCTTTCTGCTGCCCATTCCTCCCCTGTAGCAAGTTCTTGGTTACTCTCTCTCTCTCTCTCTCATTCTCATGATTGGTGTTTTTTTTTTGGGGGTCAGAATCCCATGATTGGTGTTTAATTTACGTTGGATGGCATTGACAGGGGATTTTCAAGATTTGTGAACATAAGAGATGCAGGTGGTGCAACCCCATTGCATTTAGCATCCCGCCAAAGTCGGCCAGAGTGCGTTCATGCTCTTTTAGACAATGGGGCCCTTGTTTGTGCTTCAACTGGTGGATATGGGTAATTATCTATAGTCGTGACCTGGTATGATAGCTCAATAGTAGTAATTTGCCAATGTGATTGATGCAACTACCATATATATTATGCAGCTACCCTGGAAGCACACCACTTCACTTAGCTGCACGTGGTGGATCTTTAGATTGTGTCCGAGAGTTACTTGCTTGGGGAGCAGATCGGCTTCAATTAGATGCATCTGGGTAACCTTCCTTAAATGGATAGTGTGAATATTTGATTCTACAATAAATTATGCATCTTGACATGTTTGAAATACTATGCAGTCCATATTAGTCAATAAAGATGAGTATCATTTGCTTGTCAGGAAGTTTAACGAACCGTTGCATTTTAAAGAACAAGTAGATTCCTAATTAGGAATCATTTCTTTTATTCCTAAGTCCTTATCGCTGCTAGCTATGTGCACACCAGTAAAAATGTGAGTTTACTATTAGTGCTTAGAGTTGATCCTATTTTGTAGGTTGAAATACTGCAAAATCATTGGCATCACAAAATGAATGGAGCCTCTAATTCCTCAAGTCTTCCATCCTTTAAGTTATAAATGGTCCGCTTTTGGTAAAAGTAGGACTCAATAGTTTGTTGGTATGTTGTCATGATATTATAAAATTGTTCTCTGCAGGAGAATACCGTACACAGTTGCTCTGAGGCGCAAGCATCAAGCGTGCGCAGCTGTACTGAACCCTTCATCAGCGGAGCCTCTTGTTTGGCCGTCACCTTTGAAGTTCATCAGTGAGCTTAATCCAGAGGCTAAAGCTTTGTTAGAAAGGGCGTTAACAGAAGCAAACATGGAGAGAGAGAAAGCTATCTTGAAGGAGGCAGTAAACTCACTTCCATCTCCTTTGCATTCAGATGCAGAGACTGATGATAATGCCTCTGAGGTAAATGTGCCTTCTCTTCTTGTTTAATTTTTCATATTTATTGTGATTGGTCAATAGAAAGGATTTAAAATCTATTTGTTTATCTTGGAATTATTGACAGAATTTCAGGATTGCATGTATATGACTTATGAATGAGCACTTTTTTCCATTTTATGCCAAACTCATTCGTATGACGAATTTGTTGGTTGTGATGATCTTATGTCTTTTTCTAGTATAATAGTGCCTCTGTGCACAGATGCAATGAAATCTTTAGTAGAACTCAATTTCTTGGGCAATGCATGTAGCTTTCTTATTCACTGGTGAATTCATATCAAACAGGCTAGCGATGTGGATCTATGCTGCATATGCTTTGACCAGTTATGCACAATTGAGGTCGGACCATGTGGTCATCAAATGTGTGCACATTGTACCCTTGCCCTATGCTGCCACAAGAAGCCCGATCCTTCAACTACTTGTCCTACAGTCCCAGTTTGCCCCTTTTGCCGAACCACCATTACCCAACTGGTTGTGGCCAATATTAAGGCCAATAATGATGTGGAGCTGGAAATGAGTCCATCAAAGCCGAGGAGATCAAGAAAGTCTAATGTCAGTGAAGGTAGCAGTAGCTTCAAGGGGTTGTCTCCTATGAGCTCATTTGGAAGGATGGGCGGTCGTAGCTCAGGAAAGATAGCTGCTGAAACCAATGAGGAGATCCATAAGCCTTGACAAGTGAAGTTGTGGACTTGTTCTCTTTGAACCAGTTGGTAGTCCAGCAGATGGAGGAGCTAAGCTGTCTTGGATTACTTAGGGATAGTGATCCTCATTGGTATGTTTTCCAATTCATCTGCAGGGTCTTAAATGCCTAATCGCGCATGAGAATATAGATGTCCTTCAGTACCCTGGATCTGAAGGTTTTGTTTCTTTGAGTCATGTTGAGTCTGTTTTTCTTTAAATTAAAGAAGCAGCAAAACGTTCAATGGTTTCTCCCCAATTATAAATATAATTATATTTTAAATAAATAAAACTTCAATTAACATCCCTTCCCTTGTCATGGAAGGAGATAGTGGGTTCTTTTGTTCTCGCACCTACCATGGTACTGTGTTTTTGGTTCTAAGCCATCTGTGCCAATGAATCAACAGAGCCCTTTTGACATCTCTCTGCATCTGCAAAGAGTTCTTATGTGAAAATAGGCGTTTCCATGGGTTTAAGCTGCAATTTCCAGGTTGCATATAGAACTTAGTTACCCCTTGGATCTCTCCTTAACCTAAGAGCATGTGAAAGTTTGAAACTGGCATACGATTACCACGAATGTGGAATTGTGCAGCATTTAGTAATTAAGAATGATTTGGTCGAGAACCCTTAGTTAGAGAATAATTTGAGATTTTAATAATATAGTTGACCTCAAAAGACTATATTAACTGACATGACTTCAAACTTCAAAGGCAAAGTTGTATAAAAAAAACCTACTTCCCTTAGGCTCCATTAATGAGTTACATACCACTAGCCTGACACTCTTCTCTTGAAACAAATTGCAAGCTGAATTTTTAATATTATGAACAATAAATCCAGAGCTCACTAAATATAAATTCCAATGAGTGGTCAATCATTTAACGAGTTGTCCACACAAACTTGAAGACACTAATGGATTTCCAAATCCATTGCCATATTCTAATAGCTCCCTGTTGGATCTTGCTCCACCATCCGCTCTCTCTGAAGAACTTGGCTGACCAGCTGCTACTAGGCCGTCTATGAATAGCCTGTTGGGGTCTGAAACCGGCACAGCCAGTGAGAAATTGTCAGGCCCGTATTCGATTGGTCCACCGTGATTTCTTCTGTTAATGTTATTACTTGCTCTCCTTTCTGCCTCAAGAAAGTGACCTAAGGATGGAGCGTTATTACTCTCATTCACAGAGTCGCTGGTTAGCTTGGAGCAGAGTGAAAACAACCAAGGTTTGGATTTGTGGTTCTTTTTGCCTTTGGAAATTTCAACTGCCCTTCTCCTTGTAGATCTTCGCGAGAGGCCTATAATGCCAGAAACACCAATGAGGCTGCCTAGAGTGATGCTCTTGTCATGGAAGAAAGACCCAGTTGACTGAAACAAGTTTCATGAAAGAATCACTAAGATCAGAACTTTCTTGATTTACATGAAAGACTAGATTTGAAAACAAAATCTATGATGATAAATGGTAATAAGTTCCAAACAAACAGTAACATGCCGATTACCAAGGGGTTTTAAGTGCAATATATATATATAAATATATCAATGGAAGGTATGCTGGTGTGACTCCATTTCTAAAATTAACAGATTGAAAACAGAGACATCTTTCATGAAAGAAGAAGACACAGAGATGTCAGAGAAATCATGGAAGATGATGATGACCCAACAAGCATGGGGTATATGGAATGGAAGTAGAATATAGAGTGGCATGGCATGATGATGATGGGTTTCTCTTTATTATGAAAATATATTTGGCAATGCCATTCCAATATATTTTTAATACAGAAAAATACTGACCTCTGTATCAAGATCTGAGGAAGAAGAAGAAGAAGCGGCAATGGAAGAGGTGGGAGAGCCACTGACCAAAGTGCTGAATGAAACCGACCCAGCAGAGAAATCCCGGCTTCTGATCAACCCAACTCTTGCATTCAGTGGTCGCAATCCCAAAGGCCACCCTTCATCCTACAATAAAAACCACACAAATGGGCATTTTCTAACTTCACTCAGAACAGAGCTTCACATTATTCTCCATCCAAATGAATGGCTTTCTGAGATTAAAAGCCAAAAACAGAATAAGAAAAGAGAGAAGAGAAGGTTACCTGATGAACCATTATTGTCTTCCTCCCCAGTATTTGGGAAGCTGGGTGGTTGTCACTTCACAGAAACAAAACAACTATCATTTCCATTTCATCAACATGCTCTGTTCTAATATCTGAAAATAAAGAAAAGATGAATTGAATGAGAAATTAATTAAACAAGACAAGAAAACAAATCACAGCGTGACACTTTGACACACATATTGAGAATCTGAGATGGAGATGAAGAAGGAGTGTGAAAGTGACATCTTACCGTTTGGTGAAAGCATAGACTGGTTTTTGGCAGACAGAAAAGAAGAAGTGGGAGAGAGAGAGAACAATTTTTGTACGAGAGTCAGAGAAACGGGAACAAAAACAAAACACCAAGGGACAGATTAAAAAGAAGACCTCTTTATTTTTTATTTTTTTTTCAAATGACCATTTTAGCCTCCCTTTTAAGTGTTTCGTTGCTTCCCATTTCACGGCTCTCTTGTTAAGACAGTCTGCTAAAAAATTGTTTTTTTTTTCAGATAGATATTTCTGAAGCATCATGTTGATTTATAAGATAATTTAGGAGCGTGAAGCTTTTTGCACATCTAATGTCACCCTAAATAGATATCTAAATAGAATAGACAATCGTAAAGGTAACGCTCGGAATTGATTCATATTGAAGAATTTACATTGATCAGAATAATTTTTTTTAATAAAAAAAAAACTAAATAGAATGTATTTGAAATGGCTATATGCAATGTAGTATTATGTATTTATTTTTCTATTGAGTAAATAAACGGATTTGGATTGTTAGCAAGTTTAGCTAAATAGGAGATTTCAAATCCAAAAGATTTTGGCTAATGTGTATAGTTTTTGCTTTTTAAGGGGAGCCAATGTTTTATAGATTAAAATGCTTTAACCTAGTCTTTAACTCTGCTCAAGAATTAGGAAGTAATAGAAGAAATACATGCATTGTAAATATGCTCACTCCCTACAGATTTGAAGAAAAAGAAAAAGAAAACGGGAGTTAAAGGCGGTGGATCGATTGGCCTTACAGATTGAGTTGTTTTATATTCATCATGAGGAGAGAAGAAGATATCAGTGATTAAGGACTCTTTTTTGGTGCAGCATATCAACTGTTTCATCCTATCTTTTGAGGACCCTTTTTCTTTTTGGTCCACACAAATCAGTCACAAGCTCTGTTCAGTTCAGTCCAGTCCAGTCCAAGCTGCTGCAGTGTCTTCTACATGCCAGTTTAATAAATTATTGTACGCTTCTCTTTCTCATGAAAAATATTTTTAAAAAATATAGTATGAACAGAACTTCTTTTATAATTTTCCAACAGCACCTTACATTCTTTCTTTCGTCTGTCTTGTGAATATCACAAACATCAGTATACAGTAAAATCTAACTACGGTTGCATGATTTGCATCGGTGCCCGCCGTGGCGGAAGATAAGACCTGAACACTGTTCTTGTCCCTGGATGAGTTTCTAGTTTGAAGGACATTGTGGCCACAACAAATCTCTTAAGAAGATTGATCGGTGCATAATTACATATCATTTTGTACCCTTCTAACTTATGATTTGGTTATGTTTTTGAGTTAAACTTGTGCTTTTAATCTATTTTGTGTTTGTTTCAGTATAATAAGTTTGGGACTCATTTAACGATTTTGAGTCAAGTTAGCTCAAAACGGTGTCTGCAGATCAGTCAACTTCACGGATTGGACTCTACTTGCTCAAGAAGAACCAGATAATGAGCCATACGTCATTGGAAAGATACGGAAGTCTATTTTCTGGATCATTTTACGGTTCATGATTCCGAGTCCTCTAGAGGAAGTTATACAAGTTTTGGCAGCTTAAGGTCAAAATCGGCAGGATCTGCGTTACTGGGCCAAAAATGACTTTTGAAGGCCTTCCCGAATTTTCCTTGAGTTGGGCTGCATATTCTTGGAAAGATAAGACAAAGAGCTTCAAGATCCATATTTTTGCAGATTTTTTAGAGTGAAGGAACAAGCCCAAATCGAGCCCACAAGCTGACT
Organism: Prunus padus; assembly: GCA_024362665.1. Taxonomy (NCBI): domain Eukaryota; kingdom Viridiplantae; phylum Streptophyta; class Magnoliopsida; order Rosales; family Rosaceae; genus Prunus; species Prunus padus. Next base: position 23,644,796 of record JANFAM010000015.1, read on the forward strand.
GCAATGCATTGTCATGCATGAGCTAATCATTTTAGTGGTGAATTGAGTGGTGTAAGTTGGTGAAGTGAGTGTGATTAATAAATTCAATTGTATAATCAGATTTATACTTCCCCTAGGCCTATAAATAGTGAGTTCTCCAAACATGTAAACACACCCCAAGGGGGGGAGCTCTCAAACATCTCTCTAGAGCTCCTCTCCCTTCTCTCCCTCAAATTCTCTTAGTTTTCTTTTTAGTTCTCAATTGTTTCCTTTAAGTTTTTCTTAGTTGTAATTTATTTTCCATTGTAATGTAATTTCTTTTCTTAAGTTTTCAAGTTTAATTAGTTTTCAAGTTTCAATTATAGTTCTTGTTCTTATTCATTATGCTTATAAGTTAATATGCTTGTTTGAATGATTGATCACCATTAAAACTTGTATGTTAGCTATCTTGGTTTGAATTAAGAGTAGACACCATGCATTAATTCAAATTGAACTATGAATAGGAAGAGTATGTATGGACATTCGACAACATGGATTAGATACATGCTTGGTTGTTTAAAACATTCTTCTATGCTTAATGGATTTCTAATGCTTAATTTAGGTTCGACAACAAGGATCTAATTAGGGAATTAGGAATACAAGGTTAGGACCAGACACCATGGCTTAATCATACTTTAGCTAGAATCAATCTAAGAATATGAATTGAACTTGGTAATTAATTTGCTTGAGTTAATTTCTTTTCTTTCTTTCTTGTTTTATTTATTTTCTTTTGGATTTCTGTTTTGTGCAGGGAATCAAATTCAATCAATCTATCATCAATCCTCGTGGGATCGACCTCGTACTTACACAAGCTATACTATCCAATGGCCCGTGCACTTGCGAGTTAACAAAGATGCATGAACCACTTGGATTCTACTGCTCTCTAAAGCTTAGGGTAATTGGTAAAAGACAACAAGAGCATTTTTCGATATGTAATTCCGAGAATATACCATAAAAGCAAACCATGAATAAATTGTTGATGATGGTTAATGGTGGAATTGGTTTGCACCTGGTCGGTAATCTCCAATTCCTAGCAGGTCCTGCAAATGTGAAGGTACATTTTATTGGGAAAAGTAATAATGGATCATTTCTCTGATTGTTCATTAGCATAAGGAGCAAAGAGAAAAGAAGATGGGTTTAATATCAATTAGGCAAGAGATCCTACCCTTACCCTAAGATAATTTATTCAAATTTTGATGTATGGGATTAGCAAACAAAGCCTGTGATATAAGCACGTAAACAGATAGCACATGCATGGTTCTGACATTTTAAACTATATTATCTCATACTGATGATGGTATGTGTCTTGAACTCTACTCCAAACCCGACAAAAAAATTTGTGTATTTGTTGATCTTCCCAATGGAAGCTCTAGTTTTACCCTCGCCATTTATCAATTCAAAACAAAAAGAAAATCATATCCTCACTCTGTGCACACTATACAGCATTTGCCTCGATGGAAAGCAAGTTTCAAGAGAATATGAGAACCAATACTATGAAAGCACAAATTAAGTCGCATACTTAAGCAAGGTTATCACACTCATAAAGCAGACACTTGGAAACCAACCTTATGGGGTTCAGAAAAACTATTAGATCTGTGTTCTAGACTATAAATCATGGAACTTGAGGATAAAATAAAACCAATGACAATCAACAAATTTGGGCAGTAGTTAGGTATTGGGGTTGATAGCTTTTTCCATCTTGTCCTAAAGTTCACAGTCAGATCAACAAGAAAAGACAAAGAATGGAACTGAACTGAACTGCTAACATATCCATTTCAATATGATAAGGATCTAAGTGTGGTGAGGTGATAGAAGCTACTTCCTAGATGAGATGACCATCAAGTTAGGCTAAGCTCTACTTGAACAAAGCATACAATGTATAGCAAGGACATGTAAATGAAGCAGCCAAAATGTGACAAAGGAATATAGAGAAGAAAGAAGAGACAGTTTTACCTGGGATGCTTTGCTTTTGGCCCTGGTCTCTGCTGTACTCGGAATATCATGATTTGGCTTATTGAATTTCTTCTCACGCCGGTCACACGCGCCCCATCCATCTGAGAACCTCCCGCCCCTAGTGACAAGGGGAAGGGGGCAAAACAGCAAAAACAGCAACCATATTCATAACAGAGTGTGACATATATTAGAAATTACATTACTATCTTCATGCTTAAGTTCCCGAAATCCAAAATTCATACTGCATATGTGCCCGAACCACAAATTCAGCGCGCAGAACATTCCGGTTCTCATCAAACTCAATGGTCTTGTCTTTGATCTCAAAGGAGAGATTGAAGTAAAATGATATCTTCCTCCAACCTATACAACACAGCACGTACATGATACACACCACATGTTACTCACTCCCAGCATTCTACCTTGAAACAAAGAACATCTCCATAAATTTCTTTACCTGACTTTTTGATGAAAGGATGCCCCGAAATCATAGTGTAATCTGTTTTCTCCAAAATCTATCAATTGAGATCACACAAACATAGCAACTAATTAGGTCAACGGAATTATCTACTGATTTAATATTTCCCAAATTTCTTGACTTAATAATCATATAACAAATCAACAAACTTTAATCAAGTGAAATTCAATTGAATTGAAAACTCAATCATATAAGAACACTTACCGCCATTGCCGCATTCTGATACTCCTTGAACAAAGAAACTGAAGGGAACCTCCCGGTCAAGCTATGCACAGAGCCAGAGCTATTATCCCTCTCATCTCTCTGCGCGTAGCTCACAGGGCTAGCATAATTCCCAATGCCAGGCGACACGTGCGTTTCCGGGGACGAGTAAAACGGCGTCGTAGGCGTGGTCGGCGTCGTTCGCTGCACATTTCGGACTACGACAAGAGGACTGGTGTCGTTTACTCCAGAAGAAGAGGTTCTGGCGATTTTCCTCGGCGGATGGAAAGCCGAGGGGTCCTCGACCACCTCGCCCTCCGTCGACGACGACTTTGAGCCTGAGTCGTCGGAGAAGGGGAACCGCGGGGTCTTGAAGAGCTTCGGTGGAGGCGAAGGGTAATTTGGGTATTTGATTGCAAGGGGCTTGCGGGATTGGGGCTTGTACTTGGAGGAGGAATGTGAGGCGGCGGCGGAGTCGATGACGGCCCACAAAGAGGCGTCGTCTAGGTCCTTGTCGTCCACGATGGGGTAGAGGTTGGGCGAGGCCATGGGAGAGTGGAGGAGCTTGGATTTTGATCTGGCGCGCGAGTACCGAGAATTCAATTTTGGGGTAGAAGACAAGGCTGGGTTAAGGCCCAACTGCATGGGCCAATTAATACCACGGTCCACTGCTTTATGGGAGAACAATTTTGTGGACGCGCCCACCTCTCATAGAGAAATGTGTGGGGATCATTGTTGTTTTTGGACCCCACACCACAATTTTCCTTTTCTTCTAGTAATAGACCTTATAAAACCACACCCAAAAAAATTAAATAAATAAAAATCTCTCTCCCACTAATAGAATTTGGATTTTTTTTAACATACTTATAAAACTATTCCCCAGAGTCTAGGGGTGCTTGTAGTAAATTTATTTTTATGAGTCTTTGAATGAACAATTCACAGAGCTCATATGCTTCTATATATGCTTTCTATTTAGTGGTGTTCAAAAATTTTGCACCCGAGTTTGAAACTCTATGTTCGTAAACTCATTTCTCTTTCATTTCATCTCAAAATACAAAGGTTAATGACTATGCTTTCTTTTTCTAATTACAATAGAGGAAATGGAACCATATACTTATCATAATCCTAACTCCTTATCTCATTCTCCTTCACCATTTGAATTAACCTAAAACTTAATTTATCATGCTTTCTTTAACTTGGCATCTTCATGAAAAGATATAATTAAAAATATGGAGGTGGATAAAAAAAAGTAATTACTTCCCATAAGCAATAAAATTTGAATAATGCTACTTTTATCACATTTGTATACCACATTCATATACCACGTTATATGGCAGATAAGGTGGACAACCATATCAATTAAAATTATTTAATATTTTCTTTTCTTTTATGATTTATTAACACTTCAAAAAATGGTTAATTAAACTTTCTCTATTAAAATACACTTCATTGATTTAATTGATGTGGCATATGATATGGATATGCCACATCAGGTGGTAGGATAAAAATGTTATAAGTGTAGCATTACTCATAAAATTTTAGAGGACTATAAAGGAGAACAATCTTATCCAAAAATAATAATAAAGGAATACAATTTTGAATTATCATAGCCTTTCCTAATTTTCACTCAAAATATTCATTTTTAAACGAAAGAGAAAAACAGAGTATCCGTTTCCATTTTCTACACAAAAGTACGCGTGTCATCACCTTGCATGCGATTCTCTAACAAACCATTTTCGAACACTCCATCGTTTGCGATCCTCATCCTTTGAAACGCCGAGCGGCAATTTGCTCGAAACGCCGAAACGGAGTGCAAGATTCAACATCGCCGTCCCCAAATTCCTCAATCAGATCCAAATCGTCCTTGAGATTCACATCTTCCTTGTCCGAATCCGCCAACACCTTCAATTCGTCGATCAGCCACTCAAAATCCTTCACCTCTCTCTTCTGCAACTTCGTCTCGGGAACCTTCTTCGCACAACTCAGCTTGGACGAGATCTGAGAGAGCAGTACCGAATCCAAGTAATCTTCGAGCTTCTTCGTCGTCGTTCTCAACTTGAATTGCGAAGAGTCAGGGGCCTTGTTGTGGCAGCTTTGAACATCGTCCCTGCAAGAAACTCTGGAGTCAACGATTGAAATAGAAATTACTGAAGAATTTCGAAGCGGTGTGTGCGTAGAGAGAGAGAGAGAGAGTGGGTACGTCGATGAGAATGTTGAGGTCGGTGGCAGAGAGATGGAGGTGGAGGAAGGTCGAACGAGGCGTCTCTGAATCTCTTCAACGGTGGCCAGAGGACTGCAAGTTGAAGTAGTTTTGGCTCTCTTCCTCTCTGCCATGTTTCGCGCGCGATTTGGAGTTCAAAGCAAGTCGAACCACCCTCATCTTATATAACCTCCAGCTCAACCGAGGGTCCCACATGCATGCTTGAACCCCACTTTCTGGTTTAATAGAGCAGAATTGGGGCTTGACAGTTGATTAATCAAAACTAACACTAGAATTCTTGTGATTATTGTTTCTGGCATTTGAAAATCACAGCCATTTACAAGCATTCATTATGTGGAAAAAAATAATTAAGGGTGCATATCGAACACAATTAAATAAATTGTGATTAATCTATACTCTAATAAAGAATAATGAATTCACGGATGGAACTCGGGATGAATTTCCCACTATAGAAAATTTAGAATAGGTAGTAATTTACAAAAATTCTGAATTTACAACAAAAATAGCATTCTCTTCTTCTTCTCTTTTGCCTGATACAACAAAAATAATAGGCTTTTACAAGCATCCATTACATGGAAATGGATGGGGGTGTAATTTACAAAAATTTCTGATGATGAGCAGCTTTGACATTTACAAAAAAAAAAAAAAAACAAACCAGGGCTCTGACTCCTTGTAGTGTACAATCTATGTATGTATATATCCATGACAGGTGATGTTTGTTTCTAAGATAAAATTTGTCTCCATGTAAAAGAGAGAATTGTGACCAACATAAAAACCAATTATTTCTATTATGTAGGGCCTCCAAAGATATTGTTCTGCATCTTCCTAGGTAGCCCAAAATTTTGATATGCTCTGATCTCACCTTCTAGAGTGGCTGTGACAATGACCAAGCCCCAAGCTGTTGCTTGCGTTGTTTGGTTCGCATGGCTGTTGTTGCCAATATTGTCAAGCCAGGACCAAGAGGAAGACCAAGAGGACGTGGATGCACTGCCAGCAGACATAGAAGAATCACCACCACCATACCTAATAGAGGAAGGGTCTGAATTGAATGACTCTCCGATCCCTGATTCTGTCCGGGAAATTTGAGCAGGATCTTGATCTTCGAGCGGCGGCGGAGTTGAAGGTCTTTGATCCAATGCATCTCCCTTGTTGTTGGTGTTGTTTTTCTTAGGAAGAGGCGGCAAAAGTCTCTTGCTCAAGCCTGCTGCGTCTTCTTGAGTAGGAGATGCATTTCCTGAAGGGGGTTGTTGTTGTTGTTGTTGTGTGGAGTGTTTTGAGTGCCTCTTAGAATGCTGCACATGAACCGGGGGAGGGTCGCCTTTTATGGTGCCGGGCCATGGGATTGCTACTGAGACATCTTTACACTGGAAATGTTCATGAGAATTTGAACTGATGATACTTTTTTTTCCGGCCCCCGAGGTTCGGGGCTCTTCTCGCTTCCAAACATATACATGAGAATCTTCACTGGCGCATATGACATACTTCCCATTTGGACTGAATGAAGCTCCAATTTGGCTGCTGGTATTTCGGAAACCTGTTTGTAGTCAAATTGCATATACGACATTATTGACCAGAAGATATGTAAACAGGAAGTGAATGGTTCTGACAATTGGAGGAGATGCATACCTCTAAACTTGTGAGTCGTATTTGTACCATCCACAATTCGAATCCGAGAATCGGCAGAGGTGACAAGCATTTCAGATGGATTCATTGGCGAAAACTGTTTGAATGAAAAAGAAGGGCCGAGTAAGAAGCAGTTCAGATGGATTTATCATTTTATGGGGGGAAACTGTTCGATTAGAGAGTGGAATGTTACATTACCTGGAAACCTGTAATTTTCTTTGCTTGATTCTTCTTCTTGTTTTGAATATCAATCTGGCTATGCTGACTTAATTTACAATCTGGAATACCAAACAAGAAGAGCTTTATCATAAACTGTTTGTATGAATAATTTTAAAACTAGAGTAAGGTTTTATGCCTAAAAATTTGCAATGTGTATGAAAAATAAACCATGAAGACCAAACTCACACCTTCAGTGCTGTACATGCGACAGTTTCCTTTGTGGGAACCAATGAGGCAAGCCTACATTTATGAAAAGGTAAAAGCAAGATCAGTCCAAATCATTATGAATTTTTATAAGTTGATTCAACTTGACAAAAAGTTTTTTCTTTTCTTCTGAAAAACATAAGCATGTTCAAGAGTTCATAAAACCATAACATTCTGATAAAAGCAAAATACAAAGGAGCTTTACCAGGCCATCTGGAGTGAAGGAAGAAGCAGTGACCATTTCATGAAGATCAGTCCAGTCCACGACTTGCCGAACCGGTATATTCCACAATCGAATCTTTGCATCAAGTGAGCCGCTAATAAAATAATTGTCATCCAAAGGATTGAACTGTATGCAAGTCACTGCCATACCAGAAACCAAGTCAAAACTCAAGAACCTAATATGCACAACAGCTAAACAAACTTTGGCTTATTTATGCATGGATATCTTACCATAATCATTGTGGGCAAACAACTTTAAACAAGACTTGGTCTCCAAATCCCATAACCTAACAGTTTTGTCCATTGAAGATGAAAGCAGTAGCTGCAAATTGATCAAATTATATTAGCCTTAACTCCTACTTCTATCAAAACTGAATTTATCATAAGGCCTAACTAACAGACACCTGAACTTGAGCTATAATTTAAGAAACTGAACAATTAACAAAGAACTTACCTGATTTCTGGACCATGACAAGTCCAGAACAGCATCCAAATGACCTTCAAAAGAGCAAACAGGTTTCTCCGAAAATGAGAACACAGTTTCGGGGACATGTACATACTCCGGGATGGGATTGGTTTTTCTAGCAGAGCTTCCCTTTCCCTTCTTTTTCTTCTCAGAGGGCACAAGTGCAGCCTGATCAGAAATCGACGGAGATCGATCAGGAGTGGAGGAGCCAAACGAGTGATGAAGTGGGGTTGAATTTCCATCCAACGACATAATCTCACACTCCTGAACTTCCCACACATGAATAATCCGATCCTCTCCCGCGCTCGCAAGAAACCTCGCGTCCAAACTAAACTTAATAGTCCAAATTGAGCCCTCATGAGCCTGAATTTCTTGACACAAATGCAATGCCGATAGCTCCTTGTAATGCTTCCCGGTCTGCCTAACTTTTATCCACTCCGACGAAGACGACGTCGTGTTCTTCCCGGACTTGGGGTCCGGCAGCGTTGGCGTTGGCGTTGCCGCTTCCCTGTCTTTCTCCCCAATTAACACACTCACAGCGGATCCCATCCCCTTTATGCTGTTCTTCAACATCGCAACCCCTCTTCTCTTGCTCATTCTCAGGCTCTTTGAAACAAACGAATTGGCGTTACCTACCTTCCTATCTCCCCCGCATTCGCTCGAAACGTTTTGTCTTCTCATCACCTCTTTCACCACAGGCGAGTGTCCAACGCATTTCTCAAACTCGTCCATGCTCAATTGCTTCCCTGTCTGGAGATCACTGAACCGATTCCAGCACCCGTCCTGGTCGTACTCGTTGACAATGAACTCAGTTCCTGTATCCAGATTCTTGATCAAGAAGAAAGCCCCTATCCCATTGTTCGAAAACAACGATGACAATCCGCCGCTTGTTCGAATCGGGCGGCTGGCTGCGGGGGTGGCGCCGCCGACTTCGCTCGGCGAAGCTCTCACCGACTCGGTGTACGGACATATTGTTGAGCGAGCCCCGGCTATGGTGGAGCAAGTCCTCGTGAGCCGTTGCTTCGAGATTGTTCCGATTATCTCCTCTTTCCTCTGTTTGTCCACCGAGAAAGCTTCGATGTCGCCCTCGGACCTCGACCGGACAAGCACCAGCGGCAACGTTTCAGTCTCTGGCTCCTGCTCAGGCTCCGGCTGTGTTGTCAATTTTTCTGCGTGTTCTTTAGAGCGAGTAACGGACCGGGGGACGGAAACGGCGCCGTTTGGGATTTTGCTCGAAATGAGGCGCTTAATGCTGGTCAACTGTTTGAAGCTGGTGAGGTCTTTGCCGAGTCCGTCAGCCAACCCCATGCCCTGTAACAACCGTTTCCGTCGTTCGGTGATGGAGCCCGGCGCCGCCATCCATATATTGTAATCCGGCGACATCGGAGCCAGGGACGCCGGAGTCATGGCGTCGGGCGTCGGGGAGGGCGGCGTCGTTTGGGGAGTGGCGAAGGGGCGAAAATCGAAATCCCTTCGGACGGAGGAGACGCAGGAGGCGAAGGACATACGACTGTCGTCGAAGTCCTCATCTTCGGAGGAGGAGGCCTCGAGGTCTAGAGGAAAGGCGGAGGAGACGCGGTCGTTTGACTCGAAGAAGCGGTCGTCGTCTTCGTCGTCCCGGAGGCCGTCCCAGTTCATCGTGAGCGTTTTCTTCCGCTCCATGGTCATGGTGCATCAGGCAAGACGAGCGAGCTTTGCTTAGCTGTTGCGTGCTTTTCAATGGAGGAAAAATGGCAATGGTGGTGGCGATCGTAGATAGAGAAGTTTTGATTGTGTTTGTGTTTTTGCTCGAGAGAACGAAAGGGAGAAAGTGGAAGAGAGAAAAAGGAGGGAGGGTGTTTGGTGGTCAATTGCCGTTATTGAGGAAACTAGAAATAGTCAAGAGGAAAGGATCGTGCATTACATTCCTTCACGTCTTTTGATTCGTTATTAGTTTAGTATGACGATGATAATAATAATTGGATATTATTACAACTTTCCAAATTTCCATTCCATGCATGTCGTGCGGCATCTATGGCCTCAAAGGATTTGCGTTTGCCACTCACTTCTTGCCACGTCACTACTGAATTAGTTATACGGCGTCGCTTCTGAACCGCAACTTAAGAAGCCCAAACAGACCGGGCTCCCTTGAAAATGAAGATGTAAGGCCTTCTCCAATTCATGAGGGGCTAAATTCAAATTTCTCCCTTCAAAGTAACTATTTGAGTTTTACCCGAACTCAAATCGTTTTTTATCCCAACCCTCCGGACTCAAATTTTAAGACCGCAACTTTATTAAATTATTTAAGAATGGTTTAAGTCTTTTTTTTTTTGGATAACTTTTTTTCATTTAATCTTTTTAAATAACTTCATAATTTAATTTTTTGAACAATTTGACCTAAAAAAATTAAAATTCCACGAATATAATTAAGCCTACTAAAATATTTGAATTATAAAAAATAAAAAAAAACAAGGTCATTTCAAATGTTGCAACGGCTTTTTGGGTTTGAATGTCGCCACATGTTCCATTAGTTTTGCAAAAAGTGAAGTATGTCATCACAAGTCGCTGGGCCCACCAAATAATAGAATTTAAAAAAAAAATAGCACATGGCTGTGTAGGGCCCACCGAACAGTTATCGATCAAGAAATCTTGGGCCATATTTGGGTCAAGTTTAGATTTTCCCAAATTTTAGGTCCATCATTTTCTTGGGTTGGGAGTGTTTTGGGGCTAAAACTTGGGATATTTTGGGTTTGAGACCATGAGTTGGAGATGGCCTAAGGTCCAATCTTTCTCCGGGGAGGTCCTATATGGGGCCGTTGATGCAGTGATTGTCATCATGGATTAAATCACGAGATTGTCTCGGATTAGCTCGGATTGGACTAAAATTTGGATTAAGAAATCTTGACCTACGTTTGGTGCTGCGTCGGACTAAAAAATAATTATTTCAATATTTAAAATTAATAATTTTTAAATAATTAAATGTAAGTTTTTTTTGTTATTATAATTACCAAATTGATATGTAAATTTATTTTCCTCCAAACCAAAGACTTTTTTGTTGTTGTTGAAGTTATAAATTCCATCGAGTTTATGTATAATTGAATCTTTATTTGTATGCAAACACAACGAATTTGATTAATGTATGAATAACAACCACCTACCTAAACTCATGTTTCAAGAATTTCAAGAGAGGCATATATGCAAAACTTAGAATTTAAATGTAAGTGTCAATGTTAGAGTTTCTTCATATATGCAAAAGTTAATACATACAAATGTTTATCCACAATTTCAAAATGATGTTTAAATTATACAATTTTTTATGTGCAAGAAAAAATTTCCCCTCCATGTTATTTTTTGAGCTTAGGTAAGGCGGTTATATATGGTTAATAGTAAGTTGATATACAAGTAATATCCAGTGTATAACCAGCAGATAAAACGTGAATATATTTTATAGGACATTACAAAACATATTGTGGGAATAACAACACTACACTCTACCCCAAGTGAATTACAATCACCACAACAATGACATTTATAAGGTTGTCACAACAATTGCCACAACATCTACTATATTTGAGTCAAATACATGTAAAATGTTATTGAAATGTTATCTTCGCAGAGTTAGCTTAGGACTGATATAAAGTAGAATTGAAACCAGCGACAGTCCATTAACAAACTAATCTAAACTACAAAAACATCTTCAAAGCGATCGAATTTGCAGCGGCAACTATTGTCGTAACCATTACGAGTTTCGCAGACCCATTGCATTGCCACTTGAGGAATTCACGACTTCTTTATGACCTCCAAAACCAACTGTGTTGCTATGATTGTCGTGAGGACAGGCAAAATGAAAAAATAGCAAAAGATGACAAGATCATATAAAACATACAATTACTGGAATCTGCTAATTTAGTCTTAATGGAATGGCTTGCCAAAGCTCACACATGAAATACAGGCAAAATGCAGCATACATAAGAACTATGTCTTACTCTTGCCCACCCAAACAACACAAACAAACACTCACTAAAGTAGAGATCATGTAGCAGTAGCAAGTACCAGAGGGAGAATTAATTTCTTTTGAACAATTCAATAAAAGCACATGACTCAATGAAACAAGAAGTTAGAAGGACTCAAAGTTTCTGTATGAGGGGTTGCACGCACACACACACACACCATGAAGAACTATAAACCATTGTCAGTTGTAATGTTTATGTCTTACCAAATGGTCTTTCAGCACCCCAACCAAAGAAAAAAAAGGCCAAAACAAAAGCATGTTTATTCTACGCATAACTCCCCAAAGGCCAGAACTTTATGAGATCTGCTAACCACACAATCAATATCCCGTCATTAGACACCAAAGTGGGATTTCTAAAACTATCAAGAAGCTTTCTAAATATGAGTGGCAAAACAGCCCACAAAATGCGTGACAGATCATGCTTTGTTTGTGCATAATAAGAAAATGACCAATTGCAACCCTTGAACAAGAAAATGAAAACAAGTGCAATGCAATAAAATCATTGACATTATATATATATAGGTAAAACTTCAAGGAAAAAAAAAAAGCAAAAAAAACTGACCTTGCTTGAAACTGCAGAAAAATGGATGCAAAAACCAATGCCAGAGAAGAATACCAAGACAAGTCCCACGAACAAGGAATTGGGCAGGCGAAGAGGCCTCTGAGTTTCCATAACAAATATAGCAAACAACTCAAACAGAATGCTCAAAGGTGCAAGCAACGATCATTGTGCTTCAAAATCAGTCATCCTAATCTATTTATCCACAAATTTAAGCGGACTTAGAACTGAAGCAAACCCCGCAAGAGATACCATAACATCTCGCTTAACATTTCATTTTATAAGATAAAGTTGGTTAATATTACCTTAGCTAAACTATTACCTAATTTCTACTATGAGATCAAAGCACCTGGTTGATGAGTGTACTATGAGATAAAATGCCACTGGGCGATGTATTGAGAATTTATACCTTCAATTCGAGATCTTTGGGTGCCATTCTGGAGGACCACTCTCGGCTAGAAGCCCCATAGCAAGTGGAGAAGCACTAATCACACCAACACCTTTGCTCTTTAGGTATGGTAATAAATCCTCCAAAGCTGAATCATTAATAATGTAGTGGCAATATGACAGAACCACATCCATCGTGCCAGGTGGTACCCAATCGAGAACATATGTGAAAATTCCCAACGGAAGTCCTGTAATACCAATGAAACGAATCTTCCCTCCTTCCTTGAGTTTCTTTAGGGCGGGATTGTTTCATTGATAATCATTAACAAAACCAAACAATAAAACACAACTTGGTCATTAGGCTATAACAAATGAGAACAAAACTTGATCATTACCCCTAAAACAAGAAATGCCAAAGAACCCGATCTAGAGACCCAAATTCAATGTCATGGCATTGCAAAGATATCAACGTAATCTAGCTGCAACCTTTCCAAGCTCTCATCAATGCTCTTAGTCACTCTATCCATACCGAAATCAAAACCATCAAGCATAGCGTCCACACTTGGTTGCCACAATGTACTCGCTTCTTGGAACGCCTAGAGCTTTGTGTTTTACCAAGCACCTTCTCGACAAAGTCCCACCATAGTACCTAACAATTGGGAGGCGGAAGAGGAAATTGAACACTTAAGTATGACACCAAAAAACAGCAGAAATAAGATGGAAAGAAGGTGACTTCAATACAAAATGTTACGTGACTTGTGTCACAGTTAGTGAAGGAATTTCATTTACAAGGTCGAACAAATACAACCAAATGGGTTTTACGGGTCACAAATAATTGGTAACTCTAAGTCTAAAGTATCAAAAATTCGTTTTGATCTGCAATCTCATAGGTTAAAAATCCCAACTCTTCATTATCTTATATTGCCACATTTTTCTGTACAACCAAACAGAGCCACAAGGATCAAAATCACATGCAAAGAGAAATTCTCGAAAATTCTCTACAAATTTTCACACTTTCTGGCTGCGTTAGAAGTTTTAGTTTGCTCTTATATCTAATCATGTGAAAATAAGTTCAATTTCACGAAAATTTCTTTTAATTCTTCACAATTTCTCAGCAACCAAACAGAACAAGCATTGCGAACAAAAATTGAGAACTTGCTGGGATCAAAATGAAATTACATATGGAGAAGTGTCGAAGAAGTTGATGCCACGACGAAAGGCTTCGCGAGCGGAGCCGATGGCTTCGTCATCAAAGACGAGACCGAGGACGTTACCCAGAGGCGAGGCGCCGAAGCCAAGGCAGCTGAGCTTGAGGCCTGTGTTGCCCAGTTCTTGAAGCTCTACCTTTGGTTGCTGTAGCAAAGCCATTCTTTTGTTGTTTGCAGAGGAGAGCAACGTCGAAGAGGATAATGGCAGACTCCATAGCGACTTCGCTATTTAGCGGCACCTCTTCACAGCTCGCTATTTTGTGCCAACGAGTGAAGCGTTTTTTGGTTGCCCGGATTCTTTAGTCTCATTTAAGTTAACGAAGGGTTGCACCAAACATGGGTTAGGGGTGTTATTTAAGCTAGTCCAATCCAAGCCAATCCAAAGAGGTGTACCAAACAGGGCCTATGTGTTGAAAAATCATCACTTTTGAATTTTCCCACCACCTATGACTCCTACTATCTTTACGTTATATGTGGTGTTTACCCTACTTGTTAATGTCACAACTTATCATCAGTTGGTTAAGTGGCACAGTCGGGGTTTCATTTGAGGAGTTCCTCCGATGAACGAAAGTTGTTGAGCAAAACAAATTAGTATGTCACGTATGTAATTGAATTACAAAGATAAATCTAAGCACTTATTGTACTAATATGAAACCGAATTACAAGATTCATTTTAGCATTAAAAAACTCATTTGAAGCGTAATTCGAATAATTGAGTACTTATTTCACGCTTCTTTTTATCAACGTTAAAGAGAGAGTATTCGAATTTAGGACATCTTCTATCATTGAAAAGAAAAATATTATTAAACTAATAAGAGCTAGCTAGTTACTTACATACTCCATTCTTAAGAGCTGGACTTTCTTGTATTTGCTCATAATCTTGATACATTATACCTTAAAAGATTCGTTTGAATGTTGATAATTTGATATAATTCATGTGAGTTGTGACTGATCAGGGTGTGATGATGGGTAAGGATGATTAATGAGTTTCCAACGTCAAGAGATATACTTAATCACAAGATTAACAACTAATAAGGCAAGTGGTGGTGCCACGTTGCTACAAATTTAACATGATCACAATCAGATGGACACTGAAATTGATTCATTATAAAGCTAAAAACTGAAAGAAATCAAATCTATATATCCCGCGTGCCTTCACGGATTTTAAGTTCCAATAATTGTAGAGACTTAAGTTCAGCTTGATTGGTGCGCTACAAATCAACCAATGCTTTAAAAATGAGATTGGCAAATCGAGAGTGTTCTCTTTTTAATCTTATATTATATCCCTCTGTCTTCTTCGATACATCCGTACCAATAATAAAATAAACCAATATATATAATACTCGATAAATTATGAGAAGGTATAAAAAGTATATTCCTTTCTAAAAAAAGAGTATATATATTTATCAACGACTCATGGCTTTTCATGAGAAAACAATAGAGTAGTAGATCCCACGTCTATTCACTTTATATTCTTTTTTGTATTTTTAACCTAAGTTATAGGAAGGGCAGTTTTTCTCGACACACACTGTTGAGGTATTATTTAAAGTTCAAACATAATATATTCAAATTAGTATTATTTTTCATTAAGTTAGATCCAGTTAGCGTGTTTGCTTTATATTCATCAACTATTCATTTTGCTATTATAGTTTTTTTTTCTTTTTTTTAAAATTTTATTTTATGTGAGGAAGCTCATCATGGAAATGGAGCATAGCTAAGCCTGAAAATATTATACAGACTTAATTTAAGAGAGATTCTATCAACAGATGGGCAAGCAAGCTAGGGATTTGAGGCCTCCCACATATCCCTAGTCCACTTCCCCTTCTCTAAATGAAGGCCTCTTGATAATTAATTAACCCTTAAGAATGTCAAAGTGAGCTTTATGCCATAAACAAACAACATTAAAATATTAATACCATATATTATGATAATAATAAAATATTAATACCACATTGTCAAATGATAATTTGACATTGTCAAATGATAATTTAAACCAATTAAAATATTAATACCATATATATATTATGATAATAATAAAAAGGGTAAGTTTATATATAGTATTGTTGCTTTTTAAAGAAAAAGGAAAGCGAGGAAAGATGTGAGAAAAAAGTATATGTAGAAATAAATATATCTAATAGAAACTTATACCTAATTAAAAGATGAATATATATATATATATATGCCATATAGTCCACTCTTGGAAACTCTTTCTCATACTGATATATCCCATTTTCCTCATCAAGTAATAATAAGAACCAGAAATATCTCTGTAATTAGTCCATGGTTGGCAAGTGTCACTTATTCTTTTGTTTAGTTGAAGGAAGTTTTGAATTCGAATTCTATTAGCAGTTATTAACAAATAACAAGGTTCTAAATAATGATAATAATAATAATAATAATAATAATAATAATAATAATAATAATAATAATAAAAGAGAGATTTGCCAATATAATGGTGTTAAATATAAGACCACATTGGTGAACACATCACAATATATAGCTGTCTACATATAATCACCTAGCTAACAATTAAGAAAAACCTTGTTTTATTGGGACTTTATGTCTCACAATAAATATCATATTTTTCTTAAAATAACCCATAAGGAAGAAAAAAACATTTAAAAAAATAAGCCAATATATATTAATTAATTGAAATATAATGTGGTTAACTATAGTGCAAATTGCTCCCATAAAAATGAGTAAAAATTATAGTGAAATTTTAATAGTGCAACCCGGGTTTGATTCATGTAGAAGATAATTTTGAGACAACTTAATATAATTGATTTTTTATTAAAAAAGAAAAAAATTAAACAAAATTGATATTGTCCTTTTCCCGACTCGATCGAGCAACCACCCAAACAGTGGCATCGGAAAATCTTAACAGTGCTAACGACATGGCTCTGATTCAGGTGTAACATGAAAGACGAAAGAAAGAATCTCTTCAAAAAGAAAAGAAAATTAAAAGAATATTAAACTTTAATTTTTATTAAACGAGAATAACACCTCGAGCACAAAAGAGCATATCTATCTATCTTTCAATGCCTTTTCTTGGTCGTCTGTACTTCTTCCTTCGTCTTTTTCCAACTTTACAACGTCATCTGAGCTTTAACCAAGATCTCACCCAACAACAAAATTAAAATCTTAATTATGAATTATGGATTATGGATTAACTTTGTTACCATGAGTACATGCTGAACAAAATTAACAATAATGGTACAATTAATCGACTAATTAATCACCGGGGTTTCGTCGCGATGAGCTTGTTTGGCTTTCTTGATCTTGGCGCGCAAATCCTGAAGAAGAAAATTTGACTCAAAGAATGCCTCCAGTTCTTTTGTGTCCAGAACATCAAATTGGATCCTTCTCCGACTGGGCGACGATGACGTCACCACCTTTCTCTTCCGCAGCGGTTTTCTTGGTGCAGGCGGGCATTTTGTCATCTGCGGGATTCTGTGCTCCAGCGACGTCGGCGTTTTGAACCCGTCGTCATCGTCCTCTACGTCAACCGACTCCGTCGTTCGGCGTTCTTTCTTTGCAGGAGTGTTAATGCGATCCGCGCCGTTCTTGGGTTGTTCTTGTTGTGGGTGATCATGGAGCGCATGATCGTGATCCGAAGGCTGTTCGGGATTTTCCAACGTGGGTTTCTGGGTTCGATCATCGTGATCATGATGGAAACAGGGATCTGAATTGGAGACTTTTAGACCGGAGATCCGGTTGACCAGTTTTGACTCCATGAAAGATGATTGAGATGATGAGGATATGGAAATCAATGATGGGAAGAGAAGGGCTGATGATTTAGAGTGGGAATTATAGAGAATTAAACCACATATATATAATGATCAAATTCACCTTCTTTTCCTAATCCTAATAGGTTTGGGATTTCTTTGAGCTTATTTGGAGAGAAAAAAAGGAGAGAGAGAGAGAGAGAGAGGCATTGGATCCTACACCAAGAGGGTTTCAAAGAAAGAAAGGGAAGCCTCCACTAAAACCGATTGAAACTCTCTCTCTCTCTCTTTCTGTAGCTGGTTTGGTACAACACAACATGTTTGTTTGAGCACACTACGCTTTTCTTTTTTCTGATCTCTTACGATCTTTTTATGCATCTACCCACGTGGCTTGTTACATGGGGACCACATATATATGTAATGTCATCCATGAATATTCTTCTCGTGATATTATCGAGGTGCTTTGTTTATCTAGCAAGCAAAGCACCCAAAACAAATCGGAGTTGGTATTCCCCTCTTTCTTGGTTTCTAAAGTTTGTTCTAGTTTTGATGTGATTTTTATACTTAACGAACAAGCACGAGGCCAGCTATTAACTTCAAAGTCCCAAGTCTAAAACATTTGAGTTTAAGTTATACAAGATTTCAAGTCTAATAAATTTCGAGTTTAACGTTATACAAAGTCTAAAACATTCGAATTTAAGTTATACCGGGTTTTCAATTGTAAACTTAAACCTGATAGAAGCTCTATATAGATTTCCATCATGATGTTCATATATCACCTTCAATGTGAGTCTCCAGAAAATATGAGTAATTTTTTTTTTGGGCAAATTAAGGCATATATATATATTGAGCACTTGAAGCCGCTTGCATTTTTCTCCCACACAATTTGAGGGTAGTTGGAACCACCCACTTACAAAGTGGGTAATAATTAATAAACTTTACCAAATCGACACTCTACCCCTATATCATAACATACTATATAGTCCTACACTATTTCTACCACCTTCATTTATAATACATGATGTAATTTCTACTCAATATCACCGTTGTCTTTATATGTATGATTCTAACTGCTCTTATTAAGTCATACATTATGGGCACTAGGTCACATTTACCAGTATGGTCTGCATCATGACCAAGTTTGGAAATGTACAAGTATATATTGACTCTTGATCATGAGTACAATTTTCGGTGTAACGGTGATACAATTACGTAGTGCTATTAATTTATTTGTATTAAGACACGTGTATCAAGTCCATGACATATTCACTATGTAGTCCGAAAACCTAATAGTGTGACAATGATATCTTAGAATTTCTCCATGCTATGGGTCTATGCTCAAATTTACCAATTTTGCATGCAGCACCAGAAAGCACAACCAACCTAGCTGGTGAATAACTTGTGTGAAAGATTCACTGGCTGAATGAATAAATAAATAGGGGAGTGGGTCACCTCCAAATCAACCAAACCGAATAAATCTCAACTAATTAAGTCCTTTGACTTAATGACCAATATTTAATTACTTTAATAGAAAGCTAAGAATTTGGTTATTCTTATTATTATCCCTCAGCTAAAAATATGCTGTTTGTCAATACGCTCTGATGCTTTGTAGCTTAGGATTCTCCCAACTCATGAAAATAGAGGGGTTAGGATTTGGTAACCTTCCAAATCCAGAGCCGTTCGTTCTGTTGACGATAAGTTACAATGAAGATTTCGTCCACGATATGATGAATGAACGAGAAAAACGAAAATCGCAGGTTGGGTGTAAAGCGGGGACCGGGTCCGTTGGAGTGCATGGTTTTCATCATCAAATAGTCTGTGGCTTTTGGAATTGAAATTCCACTCCACGTTCTTTTGGTAACGTGAAGATAACAGTCCAATGATTTGGCCTTAAATTAAAAACTTAGTTAAAATATTAGAGTAGTGATCTCTTGGTCACCTAATGACCAAGGATCTGCACCCAATTGTTGGATTTAAATCCAACGGTCAATGTAGCTTAAAATGAGTCAAAGAGGTGGGCGCTAGATTTAAATCCAGCGGTGGGTGATTAAGCCACAGTCATTAGGTACAAGAGAACACTACTCTAAAATATTATTTCCACTTGCCGGAGTCTAATTCTTTGAAAAAAGTACATTTATTTATAGACTAATGGTCTAAAGTTCGAGTACGTTGATAATGTCTATATGAGAAATTACATTCCCCTTTATAATTTAGAGTATCATTTATATTAAAGATCATTTTGCTTAGTAAATAATAATAGAGTAAGGTACAAAACAAAAATATAAAGAAAGAGTGCTACACAGAACACAAAACTCGCATGGGGAATATTGTAAAGGCTTTTGCATCTGCTTCATGATTTTGCCCCCATTGCCAACCATCATGTCTCATGTCACACAATCCATCTCCTCCTCCAAATTCAACACCGGCCTTCTCTCAACCAAACGAATCTTCATTGGACTTCGCTTAATTATTAATATAAATAAATATTCCCTATTAACAAGGCTGCCAATCAGAACCATACCCAGAATATTCCTCCCTAGCTATAACACCCAACTTTCTTGTTTCTATTGTTAGCCATGACTACTCGCACTCGGGAAGCTATCATATTGCTAACATCCATTTACATCAACAACTGTCAATCACTTGCTTAAATCGACCAATGCAATATTGTTAACAACACTACAATTTCGAAGTCGTCAAACAATTCTCTAGGTTAGGTTGGATACATAAAGATTTGAAGAAATAGTGCGTGTATTGACCCTCTTTATTATATGTAATTAATCAATTAATCATGATCCTCACTACTTATGAACAACTCCATGAAAGTCTTGTAGCCAGCTCTCCTTGCCATTTGTCTATTTTGTCAACCATATAAATATGAAGCATGCACGTGCCACGTGTATGTGTCCTATGGAGGCTTGGGACCATAGCTACACTACACCCCGAATCGATACACGATTCGCCAACTTTTGGAAGGTGCCTTGTTCTGCTGTGTGCAAAAGAAAACTTTATATTTTTAGAGTGAAAAGGCCATTGCCCATTGCCCACTACTTTTATGTTTTGTGTCGCTTGTTCAGTGAAGTCTACTGTCTATGTCAGGGATGGGATCTAAGCCAGCCCAACACAACTTTCGTAATGATGATTTTGTGTACCTGAATGAATCAATGGCTAGAGCAAAACCTTCTCTGCAGATGTAGTTAACTTCAGGTATTTTAAATTAGTAGTACTTAATAAGTTATATGAACAAAATGAGGTTGAACAAGGAGCTCTTAATTAATCTTATTTGAGGGACATTGTTATATATTTATTGTTTGTACTTCAATATAACAAAAATGCTAATAACAAGCAAACCATTCTAAAAATTATTGAATTTGATTTATATACTGTTTTGAAGAATGAAGAACAACGCGTTAAATGGATTAGGGCCGAGTTTGGCATTCTTTGTGTTGTGAAAATAATTGCTATTAGATTTCTTTGTGAGAGAAATCATTTGTGAGAGAAAGCGAGTTTGGCGTTTGGTAAACTTTTTGTTAAAAGTGTTGTTGGTACTAATTTCTGCATAATCGAAAATAATTCCGCATAATCATTAAACCCAGTGCCTCTTGGCCCGATTCATGTATAATCAGAAAATGAAAGCACCTCATTAGCTGTTTTTTCCTTATAGCTTTCTCTCACATCAATTTTTAACAATAAGTGATTTTCTCATAGTTTACCAAAGCAATTTGGGTTTCCCAAAATTTTTAAAAAATCACTTATCACCCCAAATAAGCAATGCCAAACTGGCACTTAGTACATTATATGAAATCATTTATTGTTTGTGTTAGAGCGCAATTCTTTTATGCTTGGAACATATGTCTTTGTGTTGTGTGTCGGGGATCGGAGCTACTTGAAGGGCATGACGGTCTCGTTTTTTATATTTATAATTGGGTAATGCTAGGCTTATCATATTTTCCTATCATATTGTGTACCACATCTCTAATAGAGGTGGAGCCCACCAATATAATGAGGCCCACCTCTATTAGAGATGTGGTATACAATGTGATAAGAAAATGTGGTAAGCCTATTATTTTTATAATTTTCCTATGTATATTTGCTTATTTAACCCCAACTTTGCCCAAACCTCGAATCCAACAACCCGGCTGAACTCCTCCCCAAATTATCTATTTTGCCATTTTAGCTTTGGTACAATGTTATTGTATGTGATTGTAATATCATGTGACATACTGAATTGTTATTATAACTTTGCTAGGCTTTGATAAATTACTCCTTAATTATATACTAGCACCTTGGCACACGCTCACTCTTGTACCAATTGAATTTTTTCTAAAAATTTAAAATTTTTATTTTAGAATTAAAAAAACTAATGGGTAATTGTGTACCATAAAAAAAGAATCCATTATTTGATTTTGTTTTTAATTTAATTTGTTTAAATATAAAAATATGTGAATTTATCATATTATTCTTATTTAATTAATAATTTTAATTTTTAATATTTGAATTAATTAAGAGTATTCTATAGTATTTTGAATGTTTTCATTCTGTCTTTTCTTTATATATAGATATATAGATACTAATGTGAGTGAGAGCATATACTGCATAAAGATTAGGGGTAAAACAGTCACTTTAAGCGGGAAGAGTAGAGGCCGAAGGACACCAACGGATTTGCTAAAGGACAACTGGATCCACCACCAGAGAGTAGAGGCCCAGATAGAAGTGACGCGTCGCGTGGACCGTAGATCCAGTACTCATGCAAAGGACGAATGGTGGGGATTAGAGCGAGATTGCGAATTGCAGTGCATTTAAGGCGCATTTCATTTCGGGCCAAGTTCCATTTTCATTTCATCCGCAATTTGGCATCCCATTTTTTGTGCTCGCTTGGTTTTTCGTGTCCGTTTTTGTTTTTGTTTCCATTTTGAACCAACACCAAGGCGCTCAAGGCGGGCAGCTCATCCGAACCTCAAAGGAAAACGAATATTCTAGGGTTTCAAAAAGGTGAATCTCTCTCCATTTCGATCCGATTATAATCGCATAATGTGCTCAGAATTTCCATGGTTTTGTTAGATTTTGGGTTTTCTCTGTACGGATTTTGTTGTGTGGTGGATGATTTTTGCTACATTTGGTTTGCATTGTAATATTTGATCGGACTGTGAGACTGTTGTTCGTTGTTACAAAATTCAGTGTAATTTTTTTCGTTTTATTTATGGTAGATTTGTCCCTTGATCTGTTTGTTTGCAGGCGATGATGGATTTGCATTGCTGATTATCTTTTTTTTTCTTTTACAGAAATTTTTTTAAATCCATTTTCTTGTTTATGTCCTTTTTCTTTTTGATTTCTCTTTGGGAATTCAATTTTTCTTATATGGGCACCAATGCTGATCGATGTTGATTAATGTGCATGAGACAAGTGATCATTCCATTGATATGTGATGTATGATTGTTTAAACCTGTGTAACTTGGCTAATTTTTATTTTCTGGGTTGTTTCATACAATGCTGGTTATTTGCTTGCAGGAAATAGAAGATGGCGGACGCCGAGGACATTCAGCCTCTTGTCTGTGATAATGGGACAGGAATGGTGAAGGTGTGCAAAACAGAATTCAGTCACTGTCTATGGCGATGTGTGATAGATTATTAATCTGTCTTTCTGAATGTTTTAGCTGGTATAGCACTTAGATGCTAAAAAGTGGACTTAGTCTGATAAAAATGTTGTTGTGTAGGCTGGATTTGCTGGAGATGATGCTCCAAGAGCTGTTTTTCCTAGCATTGTTGGCCGCCCGCGTCACACTGGCGTTATGGTTGGCATGGGCCAGAAAGATGCGTATGTTGGGGATGAGGCTCAGTCCAAGCGTGGTATCTTAACTCTGAAATACCCCATTGAGCATGGAATTGTGAGCAACTGGGATGACATGGAGAAGATTTGGCATCATACCTTCTACAATGAACTTCGTGTTGCTCCTGAAGAGCACCCAATTCTCCTCACTGAAGCACCTCTCAACCCTAAGGCAAACCGTGAGAAAATGACCCAGATCATGTTTGAGACCTTCAATGCTCCAGCTATGTATGTAGCCATCCAGGCTGTTCTTTCTCTCTATGCCAGCGGTCGTACTACTGGTAAGCTATTCAATCAGCTTATATAGTGACCACTTTTCCTTTCCATTAAAAGAACTTTGGTAACTGAATTAAGGCTTAGAAGTTTAGAACTACACTTGTAATAGCTGGGGACCAACTATCACAGGCACCGTTTCTGGTTGAGATGTTTATTGAAATTGTTATACTTGGCATAAATTGGGTTGACAAACAAGCATTGTGAAGGTTCAGCCTAAAATTATCAAAAAGGTTTGGTGGCAGGTAAAACATCCCACTGAATGGGGTCACCAGTAGATAAGATAGGCATATGCAGTTTATTTGGAAGATATTATAAATGATTTTGGAAACTCAGGATAAAATTATCTGTGAGAATGATATTGGGGAAAAAGTCACTTTGGATTTGCTTAGATCAGCAAGTAAATTACCACAGGTGAAATTATGAATTTTGTAGGTTTGACATTTTGAATAAAATTCTAACTTGCTAAGTGCTGAAGCTATATCTATGATGATTTTTAAACAAGGATTCATGTTTTTGTATGTGCTTGTGTGTAGGTATTGTTCTTGACTCTGGAGATGGTGTCAGCCACACAGTCCCCATTTATGAGGGGTATGCTCTTCCACACGCCATCTTGCGGCTTGACCTTGCAGGTCGTGACCTGACTGATGCCCTGATGAAAATCTTGACCGAGCGTGGCTATTCATTCACCACCACAGCTGAACGGGAAATTGTGAGGGACATGAAGGAAAAGTTGTCTTACATTGCTCTTGACTATGAACAAGAATTGGAAACTGCTAAAACCAGCTCTTCTGTTGAGAAGAGCTATGAGCTACCTGATGGTCAGGTGATCACCATCGGGGCTGAGCGTTTCCGATGCCCAGAGGTCCTCTTCCAACCATCCATGATTGGAATGGAGGCTGCTGGTATTCACGAGACCACGTACAATTCCATAATGAAATGCGATGTTGATATTAGGAAGGATTTGTACGGGAACATCGTTCTTAGTGGTGGTTCCACCATGTTCCCTGGAATTGCTGATAGAATGAGCAAGGAAATTACTGCATTAGCACCCAGCAGCATGAAGATCAAGGTTGTTGCCCCACCAGAAAGAAAGTACAGCGTCTGGATCGGAGGCTCCATCCTAGCTTCCCTCAGTACCTTCCAGCAGGTTGGTTTCGTAATATACATACTTAGTTTCCTTGTACAAACTGCCCCTAAAGAGATTGTTGTTAATAATCCGATTTCATTTGAGTGCAGATGTGGATTGCCAAAGCCGAGTATGATGAATCTGGCCCGTCAATTGTGCACAGGAAGTGCTTCTGATTACAATCAAGGATAGGCAGACTCAAGTATCACTATTTGGAAAGAAAATGCTACTTGCATTCTTGTTATCTGGTTTTGTTGCCCAATTTTTATTTGCTTTCTATTATTTTACTGTCCGGAACTATAACGTTGTAGGTTTACCGCTGGATAATTTGTAATTTTTCCTAAGATGTTTTTTATATTCTCAGTGGTCATTGACTAATCCCTCTGCAAGCCTTGTGGTAGCATGTTTAATCTGTTTCGTGTAACTTTTTGTTCTGTAATTTTCTTTTTCGGTTACTTATATGCTTTGGCATGTGAATCAATTGGTGGTTTCTTTGACATGAAATTGTGCAGTTTAATATCTAAAAAATAGGCAAAAATGATATGATTATGCCAAATTTGGACTATCAAGTCTCAACCCTAAACATGTACATTTATTTTCATCATTTTTGTATATTGATATCAACAATATTTTCGTATTTTTTTAAAAAATTCGAAAGCAACTTTTCATTGCCATGTTTCTAAAAACTAAAATGCAATCCAATAATAATATACTGAAAATATAATATTCATTTCCCAATTATATTTTAGTTTTTGTTACAAGCGTTGCTACACAAAATGGGATATCTAAAAATTTATCAAATAATGTAACAGTTTGTGATTTATTCACTTATTTCTAATAAGAAAAGCAAATCAATCAAAATGGGATATCTAAAAATTTTCATTACAACCAACAAAAAAAACTTTTTCTCTTCAAGAAAAAATAAGCCCAAAATTTAGGGATTTTGCAGAGGGGGAAATTGGAATTGGACTATCAGGAGTCATAACCGGATTTGGAGGGACGACTCTCGCCTAACAAGATTTGGTTCAGACAATCAGCTAAAAGAAATTCGGAGCTCAAAATCCCTAGTCTCAGCTGAAATCTCAGCTCGTGATGTTGGCGCGCATTTTCCATTGCCGAATCCGTAGAAGCAAACAGAGCCTTGGGATTTGACTCTGCAATTACAGAGAAAAATGGGTAGGATAGCTGTGGCAGCGATTGTGAGCTTGTGGGTAGTTCCCATTTCCGTCCTTGTGAATCACATTGTTCCCGAGCCTTACATGGTAAGCCCAACCCACCAAAGACCGCAACTCTCATTGGTTCGATGTGACTGCTATCTATTTTAGATTCTTGGGTTTGTGTAAATTTTTGTTTTTGACAAGTTCATGCACTTATGATCTGTAGGATGAGATTTTCCATGTGCCTCAGGCTCAACAGTACTGCAAAGGCAATTTCAGGAGCTGGGATCCCATGATCACCACTCCTCCCGGCCTGTATGTTCTCTAGGAGTTCTTAATTCTACTTTTGTTGTTACTTTGTATTGAATTTTGTATGCAACCAGCTGATTTCTGTTTGGGAAGTAAAGGGTCTTACTAACTTTTAGCAAATTTGTTGGCTTTGCTATGTTTTGATGGAGAAACTTAAGGATCATGTTGTATTAGCAAAGAACTTAGTTATGCTATTTAAAACTTTGCAGGTACTATCTTTCACTAGCCCATGTTGCTTATTTGTTTCCAGGCATGTCCTTCATAAAAGCAGCCACATCATTTTCTGAAGTCTGCTCCACGTCGATTCTTCGCTCCTTCAATGGTGTTTTGGCCGTACTTTGCAGTGTTCTGGTATATGAGATAATCACCCACTTGAGACCAGCTCTTGATGACAGAAAAGCAACACTTTATGCAGTGGTCCTGGCCCTGTACCCCCTCCATTGGTTCTTCACTTTTCTCTATTATACAGATGTTGCATCAATTGGTGCAGTGCTTGCTATGTATCTTGCGTGTTTGAAGAAGAAGTACTGGTTTAGTGCATTGGTAAAGGCTCAAGTCTCTTCCATAAGTCATTTTATAAGTTTTGAACATAAGGATGTGATTCTGATGCAAATACACACTTGTACAGACTTATGTTATACCTATATGTTTGTCCAGTCAAGTGGTAACTTAGTTTGATGTTGTTAATGCAGCTTGGCGTCTTGGCAGTTGTAATTCGGCAAACAAATATTGTATGGATGCTTTTTGTTTTATGCTGTGAGGTTATAAATATTACTTTGGGTGGTCAAAGAGATAATATAGATGCAGACGACACTGACTTCTCAATTAGGAAAAATGTTGAACTAACTCCTGCAAACAGTATTACATTAGGCTCAAACCTGAGAAAGCGGAAGCTTAGAAGTTCAGTGGATAAAGGAATACATTTAATGTCAACTAGAAGTGTTTCTTCTCAAAAGTTAACGTCAGGTTTGTCTTCATGTAGCTTTCCAAGTTGATTGGTCATGTCCTGCGGGGGATATTTATTGTTCTTAAGGCTTATAAACACATCTTGGTGGCATTGTTTTGCAGGTTTTCTTGATGAAATTAAGGCCACCTTTCTAAGATTATGGCAAATGAAGTTGGAAGCTTTGGTTTCTTTTAGCCCTTTTATTCTAGTATTAGCAGCCTTTATTGCTTTTGTTTGTTGGAATGGGAGTGTAGTTCTAGGTATGACTCATCGTTTTCTTTTCTTGTTTTTCTTTTTGCTTTTACATGTTGTGGCATATAAAGTGGCCTTTATTACTGTTGTCTCTTACTGTGTCCAAATGTTGTAGGTGCGAAACAAGCTCATGCAGTTTCTCCACATTTTGCACAGATCATGTATTTTGGTCTGTTTTCTGCTCTTATGGCTCCTATGCACTGTAGTTTGAGTCAAGCTGTAGATTTATTCCGGTCAGTGTGGAGGAATAAGTTTCTTACTTTGTTTCAACTGTCTTTAGCACTGGGTGCTGGGTTCATCTCTATTCATTTTTTCAGGTTAGGCCTATTTAACTTTTTTAGCTTAATGTTTTTAGAAGAATAGTTGCACTGAATTTGTTGAAGAGGAATTTTTTTTTCACAGATTTTGTTACTACTAGCCATTCTTTTGGCCTGTTGGCATGCCCTTGTATGAAGCTCTACTTCTTAAATAATGTTTGAGAAAGCAATTTTCGTCTGTTTCTTTTCTGGCTTTTTTCGGCTATGAAATTGTACATTTTCGCCAATTTCAAGAATGATGAACGTTTCCTTTGCCGTTTTCACATCCAATGCATTATGAATACTCATTTAAAAGTTTTATGTCACAATTTTATAACTTAGTTCGTTGACTCTTGCAGCATAGCGCATCCCTATCTTCTTGCTGATAATCGACATTATCCCTTTTATCTTTGGCGGAAGGTCATCAAAGCTCACTGGTCAATGAAGTACCTACTAATCCCACTATATGTTTATTCATGGCTTTCCATCATCACTAGATTGGGTTTGTAAACAGATCTCTTAGCCATTCTATCTGATCAGGCTTCCTTATCTCTCTTCACTAAATACTTGTTTTTATTTCACCATTGCAGGGAAGTTTCAGAGGAAGATCTGGGTGCTGGCATTTTTCTTGGCAACTGCTGCAGTTTTGGTTCCAGCGCCACTAATCGAGTTCAGATATTATACCATTCCCTTCTTTTTCTTGATGCTACATTCGCATACCGACGATTATCGAAGTTTGCTCTTCACAGGATTTCTGTATATAACCATCAACGTATTCACCATGATGATGTTCTTGTATCGTCCATTCCATTGGTCCCATGAGCCAGGGACCCAGAGGTTTATATGGTAGCTTGATTCACAAGAGATGCATAAAGCTTCTCCAACAATTAGCCGTATGAATCTTTTGTTTCTTGGTGTTCATTGTAATGACTATTTGTTGTAGCTTTGTACTAGTTGAATACATTTATAAAGAAATGAAATGATAAAGTTCTGGTTTTCTTTACCTGCATGAATTTCTGAATCTTGTTTTATGGTTGTGCCATCTCTAATTAATCCGAAAAATCTGGGTTTTATGTTCAATGGTTTTAAATATTCCAAAACCCAATTTGATAGTAAATTTGAAATTGATTTTCGATTCAAGGGACTTGTACGTCCACTTGAGGTGTTAGGTTCGATTCAAGGGGTTTGGTCCTTGTATGAAAAAAAAAATGATTTTCGATTGAAAATGAGGCTGTTATGTGTTTGGTTGACAGTGGTCAACAATGATCCTCCGTAGTTTACGAGGCACATGAGTTGCAAGGTCACAAGTTATAAGCCATAGAAGTCGGAGGTTGCTTGAATTACAAGCCATGGAACTCGGCTCTGTCTCGCACCTCGAACCTCAAACACTCATGAGCCATGGCGGTGGAGAATTTGGCTTCAAATTCAATGGCGAATATTTCTAGGCTTCACGGCCTGCTATGGTGGAGAAACTGGGGCAAAAGAGACTGGGCAATATCAGCCATCGGATTTGCCATCTTTGTCTTCGCTCTCGCTTTCGTCTCCTACTCTTGGAACTCTGATCCAGACTCTAACCTCAGCTCCACATTCCATCGAATCACCGCCACCGATTTGGTCGACTTGACCTTGTTGCACAACGCCACACGTAGAGGCGCAGGTACTCAATCTTAACCCTGCTAGCCAAATTTCAAAATTTCTTGTGTCTTCAGCTCCTAATTCAATTCTCTTCTTCTTTAAATTTAAATTTAAATTTATGGTTTTGCAGTTTGCTTAGATGGGAGTTTGCCTGGCTACCATTTTCAAAAGGGCTTTGGTTCTGGCGCCAATAGTTGGGTGCTTTACATTGAGGTCCTAATAACTCAAATCTTATGTTTTTCTTTTCTTTCATTCCATTTACTTTTTCTATTAGAGATGTTGATTAAGAAAGCAAAAATGGATAATGGGTTTGGGTTGAAATTGAAATGCAGGGTGGAGGTTGGTGCAATACAATAGAATCGTGTTTTTGGCGTAAAGAGATCCATTTAGGGTCTTCCAAACATATGGGACATCGAGTTCACTTTACTGGGATTTTAAGCCCTCACCAAGCACAAAATCCTGGTACTTCAATTTGACTCACCTGCTTTGTTTTGTACCATCACTATAACGCTTACGTTTGTAGCTTTTAACCAGCTAATTGATGTGATTCAATTCCATTTTTGGAGCATGCTCTAGAATTCTTTAACTGGAACAGAGTCAAAGTGCAGTATTGTGATGGTGCATCTTTAGCCGGCCACCCGGATAATGAGTTGAGGGTAAGTTTTTATTTGGATAATTTAACCAGTTGTAATTTTAATAATGGAAGTTTTTGTTTTTGTTTTTCGAGTAATTAACATTGTGTGTTCTTCAATGGCATAGAATGGAACACGCCTTTTCTTTAGGGGCCAGCTCATCTGGGAAGCACTTATGGATAAGTTCTTCTCACTTGGCCTGTCGAAAGCGAAACAGGTATCTCTGTGGTTACTTGGATTAAGCTCTAATTGTTCTATACATGTACATTACATGGTTAGATGATTACGATTCTCACTCTAATTCAGAGAGCTAATTTCATTGATGTTTTAACGATATACTTTGTCGATTTTCACTCGCATAAATTCACTTTCCTGACCAAAATAGGTCTGTTTCTGCTAATATGTATGAGTGACAATCTTACAGGCCCTTCTTGCGGGATGCTCCGCTGGTGGATTGGCGGCTCTTATACATTGTGATGAATTTCGTGGTCTTCTGCCTAAGAATGTAACTGTCAAATGTCTTGCTGATGCAGGTTTTTTTCTTGATGAGTATGTTTTATGTGTACCAGTGCGTTCTGCACCAACATCTTTTAGCTAATCTGTTCAGTATGAAGTCTTTCTAGAATCATGTTTTCTTATGTGAACTCTTCTTAGGATCATACTTTCTTGCTTCACTTATATCTCCTAAATATAAAATTTCATGTGATAACATGCAGTTTCGTGATCCTACTATTTCTAGTTCATACATCAGGAATTGAAAACCTATCATAATTAAACACCTACATACCAATCTATTTTCTAGAAACTTTGAAATTCTTCGTATCAAGCTACACCAGGAATGTTGAATTTCTTGCATGCTTTAACTAACTGCTTGTATGTGCATAATGCTTTATTATTATTATTATTTTCAATGCATCCTCTGTGCTCCGAATAGTGATCACACAGAGAAAAGAAAGATTTTTTTAGCAACTTTCTGTTTCCTGCATTTCAGGAAAGATGTTATCGGAAATCCCACCATGAGATATTTCTTTCACGATGTTTTCATCCTTCACGTAATGCTCTGATCTTTACTGATACCATCTTATGTAATCTTTAGCTAGGTGCTACTTGCCCTTGTTTTCTCTGTACAAATTTGATTACTAACAATGGTGATACTGTTGGGTTCTCGGGATCTCGGGTTTGACAGATGGTGTGAATACCCAGTGTTCACTAGTCAATATAAAATTGAATCTTTAATATGGTGCATCTGCTAATGCTTATTTTAGTATCTAACACTTCATACATGAGACAGGGTGACATCCATTTTGATTTTATAACCATTATACAGTACTTTCATTGACACTAAGGTCTAGCTGAAAGCTACAGGTTTAACACATGAATCATTATTGATATCTCTTGCTTATTTTTCTGGCCAGGGTTTAAGAAAAAGTTTGCACAAGGATTGTATTGTAAGAAAGGAACCAGCTGAGGTAGGTTTTCTTTAACTCTTACACAGTAGCTCTATCAAATTTGAGATGTTCTTAATTCTTCTGCTCCGTTGTTGATTCATAACACAAAGCCCCTATTATCTGTTGTGATTTTTCGCAGTGTCTCTTTCCTGAAGAAATTATTAAAAACATTGCCACCCCAGTGTTCCTCCTCCATTCAGCTTATGATTTTTGGCAGGTAAGTTTCCTCAGAACTCAGTTTCATTTGCACGTCACCAGAATTTGATTTCACATTCATCGTTTTTATTTTCGTAATTGGATGATCATTAGATACAAAATATCTTGATACCTGAAGGATCAGATCCGTATCACTACTGGCAAAAGTGCAGACTGGACATTCATAATTGCAATGCTACCCAGGTTGAAATACTGCAAGGTAATTGGGTATGATTCTCATGACACAATATGTACTGCCTGACAGTTCAGTAAAATGACTTACAGCTAAAATTGGCCTGAGTCTATGTAGCAAGGGATTATATGGCCCACTCTTCAAGGAATACTATCTCAATGGTCTTATAATTGTTAACTAAAGTACATTGCTGATTGCCACCAGCCATTTGTAGACTTATGTGGACTACAAACCAGCATATTTCCATCCAGCCCGCAAGATGTAATCAGCAGGAAGTTTATGGTCTTATTATGTTACATTTAAACTAAAATTCTTAGGGTCACTGAACCAGAGAAAATTTCGGTGAAGATAACCCGGTTATAGAGCTTTTGGACCATAAACCAGCATTTTAAACAGCTTCCAGTTGCATTCAGGTGGTACTACTGGGGTCCTCTTTTTAGGCTTTTTAACCAGGAAATATCCCGGGAAACTGATTGGTATTCCCAAACCCATGTAGCACACATGTTTTTTGCTCATACAATGATCCACCATTGGTTCATCTTATGTGTGCTTGTACTCACTAGTTTGAGACCTCGTCATTTGGAAAATAAGATTCATGCATTGGACCCTAAGTTTACCTGTAAACATAATATTGTGGCAAATTACCTTGGCAACTTTTTTTCATACAGGTTACCGCAGATCTCTTTTGAAGGCGCTAAAAGAATTCCAGAAAAATAAGGAAGGAGGAATGTTTATAAGTTCATGCTTTATTCATTGCCAGGCATGGATGACTGAGACATGGCATGCTCCTACTTCTCCACGAATAAACAATAAGGTGAGGAGTTTCTTATCATCGTATTTGAATGCTGAGATAAGATAAGGGTTTCTTGTTAACTAGAATATTATTTCAGAAAGTATTTCATCCCTGCAGTACGTTTCTATGTGATTTCTAGAGGGAGAGAGCCTCAGTCATCTCTCTCCCATCTCCCCAACCCCAGCCCCCTACGCGGGCGTCCCTGTGCTAAATCATGTTATGTGTTTGTCATGTGATTTTACGTACTGAAGCTGAAGTGCCGTAAGCCCAGCATCATGGCATCAAATGTGTTTAACTAATTTATTTATCTGGTTTCTGTCATTTTCGTAACTAAACTCGATATCTAACTGTTTGTCTTTGTTGTTCCTGATAGACAATTGCAGAGTCCGTTGGCGATTGGTACTTTAATCGAAATGCATCAAAGAAAATTGACTGCCCGTTTCTATGCAATCCTACCTGCTATCATGTAAATTTCACACACGGTTGATTGAACTCAAGAACACAAGTTTTTAGCGGGTTATTCCTAACTCTAGATCCTTACTTCCTCCGTATCCCCTGGTGGAAATTGTAATAACCTCAAAATTGGGATTTTGTTGTTATTAATATTCCGAAAAATCATACAAGGTTAATTAAATGTGTGGACAATTTTATGAAGTTGGTTTGGTTTGGAAATGATCGGATTAAGTGTGTTTAATCTCAATTTGGACTAAACTGCCCTTACATTTAATTCAATGATCTTTCATATGATGTTCAAGAAATTGAAGTGAGAAAATTATGTTTCTTGGATGGAAAAATAGTTTACGTCGCGACAAGCATGTTGTAATTTTCGGAGAATTTTTAAGGAATTATTGAAGTTGAAAAAAGAAGGGGCTGGTACTCTTTACACGTGGGTTTGGGGGGACCTACCTGCTGACTTCCTATTCTTCTTCTTCCTTGTGAGGCCTTCATTCTTGTTCTTCTCCTACAAGTGTGAAGAAAGAAAGAAAAATTGATTTTTCCTAAAGAAAAATCATTGGAAATTCATAACTTTTCCTCTGGAGCTCGGATTGCTGAACCATTTTTGCCTACGTGATAGTGAGAACGAGACCTACGATTTAAGGTAAATTTCGAAGTCTCTTTCTCAAATTTCGAAATTTCTCAAATAGTGGATTTTTTATTATTTAAGTTTCAAGTTCATAATTTGAGGTTATGTTAATGTCCTCGATGTCCTGATCGCGGTGGTGTGCTTCGTTTTGTGAGATTTCACCGTCTGACCTACGATCAGAGCCTCACAAATTTTGGACCATTAGATCAGACTTTGGATCGTGTCTGA
The DNA here is from genome assembly GCA_024362665.1 of Prunus padus. Lineage (NCBI taxonomy): Eukaryota > Viridiplantae > Streptophyta > Magnoliopsida > Rosales > Rosaceae > Prunus > Prunus padus. Next base: position 23,678,665 of record JANFAM010000015.1, read on the forward strand.
TTTTATATATGTTGTAGTTGGTGTTGTGAGGAGTCTGTAGGTACAGACGGATTGGTGATCGGACGTCCCGATCTTAAGTTGTGTTTTGAAGTTTGTGGTGAGCAATTGACGTTCGATCGTGCGATCTAGAATAATATGACGGTTAGTTTGGGTCAAATTGGATGGGAGTGATGTCGGGACAATTTAGAGTCCATTGGTGTGACCAGATGCGAAATCTGAGGTTGTAGGCTCGAAGTGGATTTTTGGAGTGTTGGTTGGACATGTGGGACCTGCGGGACCCAAAATAGTGACTTTTTGGACAATGGGTGTCATTGGTCCTGTTTTGACATCGACAGTGGGTACGTCACAATTTTGGAGTTGGTTGGACGAGATTTGATCCGAAGGGCATTTTCGTTGTTATTAAGTGTGTTTAATCTCAATTTGTTATTAAGAAGGTACATATAATCCCAACAATTTCAAGAAGCATACTTTCAAGGGTGATCAACCAAAGAAAAACATACATCGATGATAGATTATTTTAGTGAAGAGGAATTCATCAATTGTTATGAAGAAACCAATTCACATGATGCGCACTTAGAAATGATTCAATCATTTGTTGCTAATTAGAAATTATGTTCTTGGGTAATTGACACAACTTCTCAACTTGAGCTAGATGCATACAACCTAAGGTGATCAATCAAAAGAAGCAAACACATAACATATGATTCAATTAGTGAAAAGGAATTCATCAACAACATCTAAAAATCCATAAACTCAAAGCATCAAAACAAAAGTGTAATCATGTTTAGGGATTCAACTAAAGCCCTAGAAAAATAAGAAGCTACATTGAAACTAAGAAAATACTAGAAACTAAAAACAAGGAGGAGAAAGAGAATTGCATCTTCAACTCCTTGGGTCCTTGCCTCAAGGCTCCCCAAGGTTCTCTCCAATTGTTATGTCATTCTCCCCTCTCTTTGGTTGCTCCTTGCTCTCCTCCTTCTTCAAAAATATGAAATTGCAAAGTGTAGAGAAGGATTCGTTTCTTGCTTGGTTGCTGGGCCTTAGATACCTCTCCTCTTTTTATCTTCCTACTCATTACTTCATAGGATGCTTCACCTTTCACCTAAAGTTCTTTCGCTCTTCTCTCCACTTGTCTTCACTCTCATCATTTCTTTGACTTTCAATATATTGAGAGAGATTCCAGCTTATCTAAGTGAAACATTGTTACCAAGTGGTGTGGATAGGCTATACTTGTTCAATGGAGATCAAATTCAGATAAGTTGTAGTCGACACCCATTGGAACAAGTTTCATGAAGAACTTCACTGCATCCGAGCAACGGAGCATGGTGATCCACAACCAGAAAGTTAAACTATGAAAATGAGCAAAAACAGAATTTATATCCAATAATGCATTTTTATCTCACTTTCATTCTAACCAAGGTAAATTCTATAAAAACACAAAAAAGAAGTAAAATGCTATACAATGTCAAGAACTAACTCAAAATATTGGGTGAATGACATGATAAATCATGTATAAAAATGAACCCAAAAAGAGTTCACAAGAGCATCAAGCGTTTGAGCATAGGGGTGAGAGAGAAAAAGAGAGATTGGGAAGAGAGTTCAAAGGGGTTTCTATGTAAACCAAGGTTATAAATTATTCTTTCATTAGTGAATCTTCTAAAGGGGATCACTAAGAGGATGTAGGCAAATTGTTAAACCTCTATAAATATCTGTGTTCTTTGTGTGCTTGCTTATTTTTTCTAAGTGTGTGAGTGTTTCATTCATCCTTGTGAGTTGTGAGGGTTTGTTACATAGTCCATTGAGAACAAGATGAAAGAGAGTTTCCTCACAACAAAATCATGTTTACATCTGTCTGTCATGTAATGTTGCTGTTCATGTATTTTAGGCGTTCACACTAGCAACTGAAAGCCTAAGACTGTTACCTGACTAATTTGAACTTTGATAGAAAATTGCAGAGTCTGTGGGGGATTGGTACTTTAGTCGGAATGTCGTAAAGCAAATTGACTTCCATGCAATCCCACTATCATATGAATTTCACTGTTTTCTCACGAGACTGATGGAACTCGAGAAGGCCTCCAACTTTTAGTGGGTTATTCATTGTAGACGTTGAGAATGAAACGGGGAACACATTGCAATAAATTGGAAAGAACGGAGTATTTAATTGTAAAAATTGAGAGGATATGAGCAAACATACCTTACGAGTGAAACCACAGGATACCAAGCTGGAATTGACCCTATATTATATAACATGATCACTTCTTTACCTAGAGACACTATTAAACAGACGAAGGGTCTCTTCCTTTCAATGTAGGGATGGATTTTTATTTATTTTTGGGTCAATAATGTACTTTTTTAATTGTATGATTTTTTTTCCTTTTTATTTATTTTGTCATAGTTTTTTGTTTTTATATTTCATTGGGGGTAGGGTACAAAAGGTTTAATTCTTTTAAGACATTAACATTACAAATCAGCGGGCTCCAGTGGAGCCTAATGGGTATGTATGTTTACAAAGATTATGGGGGAAAAATTGTAGAAATGAAAGAATGAATGGCAAAATCAGCCAACCCTTGTGTGAATGTATTTTCTATTTGCAGTTTTTTAATTTATTTTTCCCCTAATGAAGTTGTTTGAGACAAAAAACAAAGAGGTCTGATTGACTTGCAAATGCGTCAACATTATGAAGCTATATTCAGATGTCAATTTGCATGCATGTTACACATGTTTTGCAACATAACATGTGGCTTACATAATAAACACGACAAAACTTTTAAGATTTTGATTTTTCTTCTCATATATACTGCAAAACATGTGGTTTACATAAACGCTGGGTCCCCATATGCCCAATTATTGGAAGGACCAATGGATATATTGGAGCCACTCTTGGCTGGTTGCTCCATTTCCATGCTGTAGAAAGAAAGCAGCTCCAGCTCCAACTCCTTGTTGAGCAATAATCTCAGAGGATAACAAGTATCCTAAACAAGCTTCAGTTATGGAGAGGTCTAATCAAGAGCCATCTGACTCTCAAGAGTAAGTTGTTTTAACTCTAAAATAATCAAATGCAATTGAGCATCTATCTCTGTTTGTCTCGCAATGAACATTAATATATATCTGCATGAATAATTATTGTTCAGGACGGCAGAAAAACAGATCAGAGAGATTGCATCTCGGAAACCTGCCATGAAATCGGATACGAAATTTGTAATATTCTATATTTTATCTGTGTCACTGGATCCTCTGTTACTCTACAGTCTTATCCTCAACGACGATAGGAAGTGTGTCGTAGTGGACACAAAATTGGAAAAAATAGCTATCGTTTTGCGACCATTGGCAGATCTCTCTTACATATGGCACATTATTTGTGAGATTCGTGATATATTATCAAAACACCTGAGACGTGTGAGATTCAGACAAGCAAGGAGAAGTAATGGGGAGGCGGTTGACAATTGTTATGCCTGGAAGTTAAAGACATTTGAGATTGTGAAAGTTCTGATGATAGATATCTGGAGGGGGTTAAGCATCCCAATGGCCATTTTAGCTGCTCTTCCTGTTCCGCAAGTAAGAAACCATTTCCTAATTATCTATAATTTAATCAAGGCTTTCCTCTCCTCCTAATAATAATGTCTATGAGTTGAGACTTGTTTTCCAATAACCATTAGATAAAAAAAAAAAAAGAGACGCCAGACTTAATTACGGAAATAATCTACTTAAAAGTTCAACTAGAAACTAATGAATTTGAATACTATATATGTATATGTGGCTGTGTGAGGGTGGAAGGATTTTTTCTTGTCAAATACGACCCTTTTAGGTACATCAGTCTTTCCAATAAATTGTCCAAGAATATCCACTCCTATACCAACATACCACTCCCCATCCTATTCCATTACAATTCCAGAGCAACCTTTGTCCAAAAACTAAAATAAAAAAATCCAGAGCAATACCGCACCGCACCCAAACCGATTGCACAGCCTCTTCCTTACCACCAGCATAAAATAAAGCATAGTACTCAACTACTCCTCATGATTTATTCACATAATAATTAATACAACACACAAGATAAAACATAAATTGATCTCAAGTGCCAAGAAGAGAAGAAAATATAATGAAAACTAAGAAAAAAGAAAAGAAAAAGGGGGGGTGGGGGTGGGGAAAGTAGAAAAGGAGTTGATAAGGTAATTGGTGGTACAAGTATAAAAGAGAGTTTTGAAATTATAATTTTAACCCCCATCTTTTTAAAACAATTTCACATTTGTCCTGCAAAAAGTTTCACTAATTGTGTTTTGACCCCATTTTAGAATTTTCAGAATCACCCGTCGTGTCTTGATCATGGGCTGACCATGTCAGGGAGTGTCTTGACTGTGTCCAATGCGTGTCCGACACTCCAACAAATTGAAGTGTCCGTACAACATAGAGGAAAACTGAAATGTCCGTGCAACATAGAGGGGCCCACTTGTGGCTTGAGACTGCTCTTCTCAATAAGTTTCATTTCCCCAATGAACTCTTCTGCGCCTCAAGCTCAAGAGTAGACTGAGCCAAGCACCAACCTCTTCGTCTTTGGTATATCCCCTCTTTTCCATTTTTACCTCTTATTTTCTTTCATAGTTTCTCTATTTCTCTAGTGGGTCATCGCTAGGGCCACTTTGAGAATTTGAGGGCCCAGTGTGAAACTAAAATTGAGGGCCTCACATTATCTAACATAGAAATACTAAAAAAAAAGACTCATTTTTTAAACCATAAACCAATAAAAGTAATGTAAACAGCTAATTTTCATGAAGACAACCATTCAATGCTCCTTAATATGTCATTTTATAGAGAAATTTTTGTTATTTTGAAAAAATAAGTAAAAGGAAACTACTGAATCTATTGTCCAAAAAACAAAGGAAACTACTGAATCACACAAGTGGGAATTGAACCAACACCCCTAACAAGTATGGAAGAGTGACAAAACCAACTTTGTTAGGTAACAATTGTGTAATTATGTTGCACACTTATATAAATAATATAGACGTAAGAAAATTTTGAGGCCTCAAAAATCAGGGGCCCTGTGTGATGGACCCCATCACCCAAAAGCCACTCATTCCACATTGAACCCCCTCACCCAAAACCCCTTCATTATAGCATTTCCGCCACTTGACATTTTGGTTTATTTTGCTATATTTTGTAAAAAGCTGGTACTTTGTGCGGTAATTCAATGATTTTGGAATTTACGAGTTTGTGGTTGCCGAGAAGATGAAGAAATTGGATGCCAATAGGTTCCCACCACAGTGGTGGTGGATTCCGCCTTCCCCTCATGGCACCCAGGTTCGAAACCCGAAGGGGTTTCTTTCCTCCGATATAACCAAATAAAAAATAAAAAAATTGGGATATGAAATCGTATTTCTTTTTCTTTTTTAATGACTCGGGCAACCTAGAAACTGAAGAACCGCTCAATTGATTGGTTTTGTTACTTCTGTTATAATTCTTTTTCTTTTTTAATGACTTAGGCTCTCACATTGCAATGTACATGTGTGCAGATAGCAATTTTAGTTTTCTTTCCAACGCTGAGGGCCTCGAGAGCTTTGAACAGAATGAGGATTCTGAATTCACTTATTCTGTTGCAATATGTGCCACGAATTTATCCCATCTACAAATACTGCAAAAATCTTAACAAGAAGAAACTCGACAATTATATTTCTGACATAGAGCGTAAAATATGGGTCCCAGCCCCAGGGCTTCTCAATTTCATCCTATACATCCTTGCTAGTCATGTAAGTTTCCATTTGATTTCAATTTAAAATTTGATTGTTATCTTTAAATAAAATAATTTTTTTTCTTCATTATTGTCCGGGTTAGATTGAATTTTGATTTTAGTTCTCTGATTAGATACAATTTTTTTTAATATAGACGCGAGTACAAAAGTGTAAGTACATTAATATACCTATGAATATGAATTTAAATGTACTTATAATTTTGTACCTATATAAAATATATAATATATATACCTAATTAAATTACTAAAATCAAAATTCAAAGTGGAAGGGAAAATGAAATCTAAAGTGGAAGGAGGGTTTCATTTTTCCCCTATTTTTCCATGAGCCATAAAATATTTTCCCTAGCATGAACATAACAAACATGAAAGAAATAAAAAAAGATTTTTCATTCCCAAATCAATTTTTATTGGAAGTCACATCGGTAAGGACTCTTACCCAGTGTATAACCTGGTGTACTAGTGTAACCTTGTTGTGCACGGCTACTATCTCTGTTGGTAACTGAGATCAGTCCATTAATTAAGGGAAGTTGTGTTAGATGTCTTCTTTGTTATTATCAATAGATTAGGCGTGATTCAAGGAGAGATTGAAGTATGTTTCTTCTCTCTTTGTGTGTATATATGCTTAAGTCTTTGTAAACTGCATGTTATGATATATACAAGAAACCTTCTACAAAGTGTTTCTCCTATCAAATTTCACATGGTATCGAGCAGGAATTCTAAGGTCCTAACTCTGCATATATATATATATATATCTTTATTGTGGTTCGTTCTATCTTCACGCTATGATGGCGGAAGAGAATTATTCTATTTATGAAGCAGAGAACTCGCTTGATGCTTCAAATTCTTCTGATGTTGAGGTTAATCCTAATCAACGCCTCAGTTTCGTTTTGTTGAACGAATTCAACTATCTTCCTTGGGCTAGAGCTGTCACACTTGCCCTTGGAGGAAGATCTAAGCTCGGCTATGTAAATGGGGTCATACAGATGCTTGAAGCCACCTCTCCTACGTACGAGTCGTGGCTATGCAAGGACCAGTTGGTCATGTCTTGGCTACTTAACTCCATGGAGCGCAAGATTGCTGAGATTTTCAGCTATTCAGAATCTTCTATGCATCTTTGGAATCATGTCAAAGAGATGTATGGAAATCAAAACAACTCTGCTCGAGTTTTTCAACTCAAGAGAGATATTGCTGGCTTACAACAAGAGAGTAAGGCTTTTGTACAACATCTTGGTAGTTTGACAAGCTTGTGGAATGAGTTAGATGTTTATCGACCTCATACCACAGGTGCTACTGTGTTGTTAAAGAGGGCTGAGGAGGACAAGATCTTTCAACTTTTGGCAAGTATGAGTTCAGAATTTGAGGACCTGAGAAGTCACATTCTTATGAATTCTGAGCTCCCTTCCTTCACAAGTGTTTGTGCTACCATTCAACGAGAAGAAGACATAAAAAAGGTGATGAATATGGAGACCAAGACTAATATGCCTGAGACTAGGGCCTATGTCTCAAATCACAAGCATGTTGAAGAGAGAATCTACAAGGTCAATCAACCTAATTTAAAATGCAACTATTGTGATGGTGTGGGTCATATTAGAAATAGATGCTGGATTCTTCATCCAGAATTCAAGCAAAAATTCTCGAAGGAAAGCAAGGGTCCTCAGAAGAGTTCCAACAATCCTCCCCATAAAGCAAATCATGCAACTGCATCTTCCACTGAGGGAATGCTAAATTTCACTGCCAATCTAGCAGCCTTGATCAACGAATTTGCAGCGTATCTTCAGAAGAAACAGATGCATGATGAATGTGAGGAAACTATCATCCCTGGAAGTGAAAACTACACTGCACTTCTCGGCAAGTTTGCTGGTTTTCTTGCAGAAACTGATTGTGTTCCATGTGGAGATGTTCCAAGTATCTTTCCTTCTCAACTGCACTTAATGTTAGTCTTGTGCTTGATTATTGGATTATAGATTCATGAGCCACGGATCACATGACAAATCAACTTACAAGCTTACATGATTTTGAACAAATATCCACTCTTTCTCACGTGTCTGTAGCAAATGGCAAGGGTGCTCCTGTTTTGGGGAAAGGGAAAATAAATTTGATTTCAAGTCATATCGAGTCAGTAGCACTTTACGTTCCTTCCTTTCCTGTTCAACTTTTATCCGTTGGAAGAATCACAAACCTTTTCAAGTGTCTTGCTATTTTCTCCCTTCACAATGTCATTTTTCAGGATATCACCACCAAGAAGACGATTGGTGAAGGTTTTCTCTTGAATGGACTTTATTACCTACCCAAGGATTCCAAGATTTCCAAAGGTTTCCAAGTTAGTTCGAGTTTAGAACAAGACCAACAACTTTGGCACCAATGCCTGGCTCATCCATCCGAAACAGTGTTGTCCTTTTTGTTTCCAAACTTGTGCAAAACCAAAAGTCAATGTGATATTTGTCATTTGTCAAAATTTGCTAGGTTGCCTTTTACTTCTTCCATGTCTAGGGCTAGTAATCCTTTTGAAATCGTCCATTCAGACATTTGGGGTCCAATTCTTGAGTCCTTTGATTGAAATAGGTATTTTGTAACCTTTGTGCATGATTTTTCCAGGATCACTTGGTTGTATCCTTTGAAATTTAAAAGTGAAGTTGCGGATGTATTTAAAGATTTTCATCGACTTGTTACCACTCAATTCTCATCTCATATGCATATTTTAAGATCCGATAATGGCACTGAATATATGTCCCATAATATGTCACAATATTTGAGCACACGCGACATTCTCCACCAAACAAGTTGTGTTGGTACACCTTAAAAAAATGGGATTGCCGAGAGAAAAAACAGAGACCTACTTGAGAAAACAAGAGCCTTCATGTTTCACATGCAAGTTCCTAAGAAATTTTGGTTTCAAGGTGTGCTCACTGCCACATATCTCATTAATAGATTGCCTAGTAGAGTGCTGGGATTCAAATCATCCTATGAAGTGTTGAAGGGACGAAAAATCAACCTGTCTCACATGAAAGGCTTCGACTGCACTTGTTTTGTTCACATTCAATCCTCTCACCGTGACAAACTCGATCCTAGGGCTGCTAAATGTGTGTTTTTGGGCTATTATTCCACCCAAAAAGGGTATCGATGTTATAATCCGTCTACTAGAAGAATCATGGTATCAAGGGATGTGAAGTTTGATGATACGGCTCCTTATTTTACAAGAAAATGGACAGTGATAGACATGAGGAGTCTTTACATGATTTGTTCCCTATGCCTATGCACTCCATCTACTGCCACTCCCTCTTTTCAAGAAACACAAGATGTGGATATCGATCCAGGAGCACAACCTGAGTCCTCAACTCCTCCTCATTCAACTCATGAGTCACTGCCTATGCCTTAAGCCTTACTTAGAAGAAATCATGCACGTGACCGTCATCCTCCATCATGGTTACTTGATTATGTTACCTATACTGCCAGGTACCCCTTGATAAATGTCATAACTTATAAAAAATTATCACCTTTTTCATGCTGCGTTTCTTAGTACTCTCGATAATACTCATGAACCACAAAGTTATCAAGAGGCAAACCTTCATGAAGTATGGAAAGCAAGCCATGACTGAAGAACTTCAAGCTCTTATTGAAAATAAGACATGGAGTGTTGTCAAGATTCCCAAGGGAAAGAAGGCAGTGGGCAGTCGTTGGGTGTATAAGGTCAAGTTTAATTTAGATGGGACCATTGAAAGACACAAGGCTCGTCTAGTGGCTCGTGGCTTTACTCAAATATATGGAGTGGATTACAAGAAAACCTTTGCTCCCATTGCAAAAATGAATACAAAGGGTGCTGTTATTTGTTGCCATTAATCATGCATGGCCTTTATATCAAATGGATGTTAAAAATGTGTTTTTGCATGGCGATCTCGAAGAGGAAGTTTACATGAAGCTGCCTCCAGGTCATCCTCAATCTAATGATCCTGACATGGTGTGCAAGCTTCATAAATCTATCTATGGTTTAAAGCAATCTCCACGTGCATGGTATGCCAAACTTAGTTTAGTTCTTGAGGAAGTTGGCTTTCACATAAGCAATGCTGACTCCTCTCTCTTCGTTCGAATCGGTTCCGCAAGTAAACTTGTGGTTCTCATCTATGTTGATGATCTCATAGTGACATGTGATAATATTGAGGAGATTAATTCCCTCAAACAAGCTCTTCAGATCAAATTTGCTCTCAAAGATCTGGGCATTCTCAAATATTTTCTTGGTATAGTAATGGCCACATCTCACAAAGGCCTTTTTCTAAACCAACGAAAATATGTCCTTGATCTTCTACAAGATGCTAATATGGTGGATTGTAAACAGGCTCGAACTCCTCTTGACAGTAAACTCCAGCTGGATGTATAAAGCGAGCCTCTCATGAATCTGCATTATTATCAAAGGTTGGTTGGCAATCTCATTTATCTCACACTCACACACCCTGATATTTCTTACGCCGTGAGCATTGTCAGCCAATTCATGCATGCTCCCACCATGGCTCACTTGCAAATTGTTAAACGCATTCTTCGCTATCTCAAAGGATCCGTTGATCGAGGTATTCTGATGAAGAACAACGGTAACACTCAAGTCATGGGTTACACAGGCGCCGATTGGGCAGGCAACTCACTTGATCGTAAGTCCACCACTGGGTACTGCACCTTTGTTGGAGGCAATTTGGTTACCTGGAAAAGAAAAAAACAAAGTGTCATTGCTCGATCTAGTGTCGAGGCTGAGTATCGTGCAATGGCTTCCATTGCTTGTGAAGTTATTTGGCTAAAAGGCCTTCTGTCGGATTTAGGGTGTCCGAGTAGCCATCCTATGTCTCTTTTCTGTGATAATTAAGTTGCAATGCACATTGCTTCTAACCCAATTGTTCATGAGCGGACAAAACATATTGAAGTTGACTGCCAGTACATTCGAGCACATGTCCAATCCAAGGTCGTTAACACTTATTATACTCGAAGTCATGATCAGTTGGCTGATATATTCACCAAGTCTCTTTCCACTGCTCAGTTTCAGCTTCTCTTGTCCAAGCTTGGCTCAATAAACCCCTTGATCCAGCTTGAGGGGGAGTATTGGAAGTCACATCGAGTAGGACTCTTACCCAGTGTATTACCTGGTGTATTGGTGTAACCTTGTTGTGCACGGCTGCTATCTCTATTGGTAACTATGATCAGTCCCTAAATTAAGGGAAGTTGTGTTAGCTGTCTTCCTTGTTATTATCAATGGATTAGGCGTGATTCAATGAGATATTGAAGTCTGTTTCTTCTCTCCTTGTGTATATATATATATATATGCTTAAGTCTTTGTAAACTGTGTGTTATGATATATACAAGAAACCTTCTACAAAGTCTTTCTCCTATCAAATTCCACAATTTTCATGCGAATTAAACCCAATCTTAGTGCATATGCATATTTCTATGATATTTTCTTGAATTTTCTCTAAGTAAACTAAAGTACTTCTTGATCTTTTAGGTATTCGGAGCATTTTGGTATTTCTTTTCTATTCAACGACAGATAGAATGTTGGGGATATGCTTGCCAAAGTGGAAATGGATGTGAGTTCCGTATTTTTGATTGTGATGATGGTACACTCAGAAATGTCACGCTTCTAAATGATTTATGCCCCATAAATCCATCAAATGCAAAAGTATTTGATTTTGGTATATATCTTGATGCTCTCCAGTCTGGCATGTTGGGGTCAACAAATTTTCCTCTAAAGGTCTTGCAGTGTTTCTCCTGGGGCGTACGAAATCTAAGGTTTGGCCTACGATAAGTTCCGCTTGCATATTGCATATTTTACAATAAGTAACTAAAACAATTTTACAATAAAAAATACACTTGGTTGAAAGTAAACATGCAAGTAATAGCAAAAATGATGTGAGGCTTCAATTTTAGAAGAGTTCCAAGTTTGAATCTCATTTCTCTTAGTACTAATAATAAAAATTGTCATCCTTTACAACCTAAAAGGAAGATATGGAATCCTCTTTCATGTTTTCCCTCACCTTTCCCCTCTCGTAGACTTTTTAACTCATTAAATCAAGATCCAACAGTTAAGCTTTGTTTGCTTGTGCTGCGTCAAGTAGTATCAGAGCGAGTATCTTCTGTCATAACCATGGGTGATCGTAGTACTGTTGTCCTTATCACTTGAGCGGACGTGGACGCTCAGAATGAACATATTGAAAACTTGACCAATCAATTTGGGGAGATTCGTGAATTATTGTAACAAGCTTTGGGCAACAATGGAGGAAATAATAAAAGAGTTGACGGTGGCAATAATAGGGAGATAACGATGGATGAAGCGATGGGAGACCTCGCATTCAAGAGAGTGAATCGGAGTCAAAGGAAGAAAACTTAGAACCTCCCTCAGACAACAATCCAAGTCATCAAAATAACAACTATAGTCGCAACAATTTTGAAGATTACCGGATTAAAGCTCACATTCCTAATTTTGCGGGGAATATGTGAAGGAAACATTAAAATCCTAGTTATATTTAGCCACAAAGATAAGGTTAAGGTTACAAGTAACCTTAGGTAACAAAAGCTTTAAAATTTAATATTTGAGCTTTAACGTAATTAACCCCAAGTATCTTGAGGCTTGGTTTAGATTGTTCCACTCCTAGACATTCTAAACTAAGAGAAAGAGAGAGTAGAAACTTTACTCTTGAAGCACTACTCAAGGTTGGCACCTTTGACTTGATCACCTTATGGAAGACCTTCTAGATTCACCAAATCACCAATGGAGGTGATTTCTAACTTTTCCACACCAAGGAAGATGGATGATATAATGCAACCTAGGAAGGAAATGATGCTAGTGCTCACTTCTCAAGACACATAAGAGGGAGATGTCCTTGGTAAAACCGGCCATGGGGTATTACTTGGGCTTGTTGGGCTCAAGTGGTCATCCTACTATTATTGATCTAGCTCGTTGCTTTGGCCAAATAATTTTGAATCACATCTTCTGAGCATTCTTCTACTTTACTGAAGGTAGAGATCCCTTGTTGTACACTCACATGTTTCCATGAATTGATCATGAATCCTAGTCATATGTTTGGGTTATGCCTAGAGGAACACAACTCTTCAACATGGCTAAGGGCCCACGACGCTTACATGAGACAACTCGTGGTGCCTCATGTCAAGGACTAATTTGCACTATTCCAACTTGAGAGATCCTGATTGACATGCAAGTAAAACTTCCATTCATGTTCTCTTTGTTGATCTCTTTCAGTGAATTCATTCTCTATTGATCACACATACACTTATCTTAGTATCTCCATACGAATGAGTCGAGACCAGTCATCCTCTTGATTGAGCATATATAGTGCATGATGGTTTTTGCAAATTATCAATGTCCAACTGATTATCCTATGACCAAGAACTATTTAGGATGTGGAAATGGTACAAAAAGGTCTCCTGAACTTAATTTCTTTAAGTCACTTTCTACGTCTCATGATCCACATACTTATTTGTTAAGTAAATGACTAAGATTATTACACAAAACAACATAATGCCCTTAATTAATTAGGTGAAATATCCTTAGAGTTTACATCTCATGATTGGCTCTAGGGCATACTTCTAACAATATGAAGATTGAAGATTTCTTAGATTGGTTGGTGGAAGTGGAGAGATTCTTTGAGTTAATGGAGGTTCGTGAGACCAAATTGGTAAAGATGGTCGTTTTCCATCTGAAAGCTACCACAGCTGTTTGGTGGGATCAAATGCAGAATACAAAGCAAAGGCAGGGAAAGAATCAGGTTCAAACATGGCGAAAGATGAAACAACTTATGATGGATCAGTTTTTACCCGCTGATTATGAACAAATTTTGTACCGCATGTATATAAGCTATGTACAAGGCAACATAACGGTGTTTGAATATACCGATAAGTTCATGCGATTGGAGGAGCGTAATCACCTGATGGAGACTGAAACTCAGAAGGTTTCAAGATATATAAATGGGTTGAAGTCTTCCATACAAGAAAAGATTGGCTTGCAGAATATGTAGACCTTGCAGGAGGCGATTAACATGGCGTTGAGGGATGAGATGTTGGAAAAGGAGAAACGCCAAATGAATTACTGGAGAAATGCATCAAAATTTCCTGAAAACACTTATGTTTTCCCTGTGAATAAAGGAAAAATCAGGCAACAAAATATTGGTGGATCATCAAAGACGTCGAATTTTCCATCTAGAGGAGTTAATGAAGGAAGTAGCAGGACTTCCAATACGGGACAATTTCGAAACCAATCCCTGTTGTGTTCTTAATTGGCACAAAAATAATGTGCTAAACATCCAATTAAAAATACCCGCAAGTGCACCTAATCTATTGGAGTATAGATTATGTAAGTACGGGGTCGATCCCACTTATGAACCTGTGGCTACTTAAAAGTTCTAGTTTGAGTATGTAAACAATACTTAATCAACACAACACACAAGTAAAAATTGCAAATTGGAAGCTAAGAATGAATAAGGAAAACCAAAGGAATTGAAATAAAACAAGAAAACCAAAACAAAACACAAACAGCACTTTCTATCACCCTTTTATCGCCTGCTTATCACCGCGTGACAGATCGCAGTGAACAGTTTCAAATAGTGTCGTGAACAGTGCTGTGAACAGTGCGACCGGTCGCATGAACAGTGACGACCGGTCGTTTTTAAACAGATTGTAATTTGAAAACTGAAATGAAGTGCGACCGGTCGCATGAACGATGACGACCGGTCGCTTTTGAAGCAGATTGTGTGCTCTGTTTTGGCTCCGACCTCTGTCCAGTTTTTAGCCTATAACTTTCCAACCGTTCATCCAAATTTCACGTTCTTTATATGGTTGGATTCAGCACAGAAAAAGGAAGAACTCAACGCGGACCAAATGTCCAAAACAACAACAGAATTGAACAGAATTCAATCCAAATAAAACTCACGTTTTCAAACATAAACACACACACACACAATGGGGGGGGGGTTTGATTTTTGTGAACTAATTCTAATGCTTAAATGTAACCTAATGCTAAAATGACAAGTTCAACAAGAGTGTTTAACAAGATGTGACTCAAAGTGTGACTTAAAATGTGACAAACACTAGGGTTTTCGGAATCCACCCTAAACAATCCTACTTATGCTCATGGATACTCAAGTAATGAACTCTAAATGTGTTGAAGACGATGTTCGCAATCAAGACCGGGTTTAGTGGCTCAAGACGCATTGATTCTCTCTAAAATAAGTAGAGTGCGGGGTTAGCGCTTACAATACTGTGCCTTTCCTATAATCAATCTAGGTGTGCTTAGTACTTGATTGAATTACAAGAAAACCCATTAAGTTCAAAGAGAATATGAACATCACAAGAACCCTAATAGTATGATGTTTACATTAGGCATTCAAGAAACCAATTCACATGGATGATTCTTACTTCATCCATTTGTTGCTTGGAAAACATGAGGGTACATACAATCCCAACAATCTCAAGAAGCATGCTTTCAAAGGTGATCAATCAAAGAAAAACATACATCAAGGATAGATTATTTTAGTGAATGGGAATTCATCAACAACATCTAGAAATTCATACACTCAAGCATCAAAACAATAGAGTAGTCATGTTTAGGGCTTCAACCTAAGCTCCTAGCTATGGAGCTTAGCTCCTCATGTTCATAATAAACACAACTTCAAATATAATTAGAAAGAGTTTACAAATATTGTGAGAGTGATGGAAGCTCAAGGTCTTCAATGGTGGAAGCCTTCTTCTCCTCCGTAGCCTCCTTCTCTCCCCAGCTCCCAAATCAGACTTTCCTCCTCCAAAGTGGAATATGGAATAATGGGATAATGGAATAATGGATGTCTCCCGATTGCTCTCTCCTTGGCTTCTTTTCTTCCTCCTTTCCAATATTCCCCCACCTTTTTGCCAAAAGCTCTCCACTTCCTTCCACTTTCATCATTTTCTTTAGTTTTAAAATACAAAGATGGATCCAACTTGAGATCCCTGCTTACCTAGGTAAAATATTGTCACCAAGTGGAGTGGTAACAAGTAGAAAATGGAGGTAAATGTGGTCCAATTCAGATTTTCAGAGCTAGGATCAATTGTTGGATTGGTTGGCAGGGCTATACTTGCTCAATGGAGCTCAAATTCGGATATGTTGTAGTCAACATCCATTGGAACAAGTTTCATGAAGATCTTCACCGCATCCGAGCACTGGAAGGTAATGATCCATGGCCAAGAAGTTGACCTACGAAAATGAACAAAAACAGAAATTATAACCAATAATGCATTTTTAGCTCATTTTCAATCTAACCAAGGTAAAGTCTAAGAAAACACAAAAAGTAAGTAAAAAGCTATAAAAAGTCAAGAACTAACTCAAAATATTGGGTGAATAACATGATAAATCATGTGTAAAAATGAACCCAACAATCCCAGAAGGAGAATCCATATGTCAAACTCATGACAGATATCTGTTATAGATTCCAAAAACCGGGGCATCGCTTAAACGTATGTCCTGAGTGAAGACAAGCCAATTTACTAGAGACTGATGGTGTTGATGTAGAAGAAGATGAAGTGGTTGACGACGATTATGTGGCTGAGTTTTCAATTGAAGAGGGAATGGAAAGAATTACCTTGGTGGAATTTGCGTATAATAGTGCAACAGGGAGGTCACCATTTTCCATTGTCTATACTGCTGTGCCTAATCATGTTGTGGATTTGGTGAAACTACCTAAAGGACAAGGTAAAAGTGTTGCTGCAGAAAACATGGCTGAAGGAGTGGTGGCTGTTAGAGATGAAGTTAAACAAAAGCTCGAGCATACCAATGTTAAGTGCAAAGTTGCAGTGGACAAACACAGATGAGTTAAAGTGTCTCAAGAAGGCGATTATGTGATGATGTTCTTGAGGAGGGGGAGGTTCCCTGTTGGTACGTATAGCAAGCTGAAGCCAAAGAAGTATGGTTCATACAAGGTGCTGAAACAAATCAATGACAATGCCTATGTGATTGATTTACCGGACTCCATGGGAATTTCCAATTGTATGAGTTCCGTGAAGACGAGGTTCTTTATCCTGACCATAACACGAGGTCGAGTTCTTCTAAGGTGGAGGGGATTGATGTAGAACAAATGGCAAAATGGATTGAAGAAGAAATGGACCGAAGAATGGAAAAGGGACGCAACTGGAATTTGGAAATTTGGTGTCCGAACTGAATGGAGCGCATGATACCTTTTCGGAAAAAAAACATCACCACAAGCCTAACTCTCAACTTTTTGTGACATATGGTGGATTTTGGGCATATGAGGACGTTTGGGCTTCGGAAAATAGCAATTACTATTTTAATTAAATTTGGACTTTTCGTACGTTTTGTTGATGTTTGGTTTTCAATAACCACCCCGGGGTAGTCCTGGGTTCGAGCATGTGTATTTAAGCAACCTTTATGTTTTTGTAATGTTTGGTTTTCAATAACCTGCCCGTGGTAGTCCTAGAGTCGAGCATGTGTATTTAAGCAACCTTTATGTGTTGTCATAGTATTACTTTTGTTTTAATTAAAAAAAAAAAAACTTTTGAGATTTCTCTCATTTTCCTAGTGGATCCCAGTCCCTTGTTCCTTCTATGCTTACACTTGTAAGCTTTGTTTGCTTGTGCTGCATCAGATACTGTTGTATTTATATATAGCTTGCTCCTCTAATTGATTTTGCAGTTCTTTTGGTTCGAACCTCAAGACCAGTATGAATGCATGGGAAACCCTCTTTGTGGTTTTTATTTCTATAAGTGGCCTGCTACTGTTTATATATCTCCTTGGACATTTGCAGGTTGGTGATGATGCACTACTCTTTTGCCAAAACATAATAAGCTAGAATATGAGAATACAGGAAATATAAGAATGGGAGAAGATAATTTTCTGGTTTCAATACTTCATTGATTAATGTTGTGATTTGATTACATGCAAGAAGGCATATATATACAAGGTATAACACATGTGGAAAGAATGCAACTATCCTAAAGTCAAGCCACCCCAAAATATGGTAGGCTACCAACTAAGGTAGGTGCCAAACATTGTAGGTGCCAAACTAGCCACATTAATTGACTAATAGACAACCTAATTAACAAACTAACTAACAAGCACAATAAATGCCTTCACACCACAAGTCAACATCTTTATGTGAAAATATATTCTTCTTAATCTAAAGGCTCTTCCTTATATCACTTTTCTTGTTTTGAGTAGTTTCTATTTATGTAAAAGGGTCATGTTGAAAACCTATATATATATATATATATCTATTATATAATGCCCATGTATAATGCATAGAAACTTGAGGACTGAACTAGTTTTTGTTGAATAGATATTTATGCAGGCGACTAACAAGGAATATTGGATTCGGCTGAAGATGTGGAAGATACATGCAGAAATACAACTAATGTCAGATGAATATGGCCTCTCTAATGCATACCGGGATATCAGTAAAATAGTACGAAGACAATTTCGACGAGATGAAGATCTTGCTGTGGAGAATATATTCTCTATTCTTCCCTTCCAAGTTCGGAATATTATCAAGCGCCATCTCTTATTGCCTAAACTAAAGGAAGTATGTTTCCATGTCTACCCAGAAAGTATTGAAACATCAACACCACCTTTCTAAGTAGACTAAAAGATGAAGGCCTATATTAACTGATTTGAGAGTTCGAGTTGAGGACTTAATAATCAAAATTTTAAAAAAGTTTAAAAACCCCTTGTAATATACAAACTTGTGGTTACAAGCAACAGATTCACACTAGTGTGAGAATGGAAAAGTATAAGTTATCATTAGCTCAAATAGAAAAGAAGAAGAGGACGTACAAGTTTTTCTCACACATTTTGTTTGCTAGCTTTGTATCGATCCCTTAATGTTTCTCAATTACATGTATGTACTTAATCTCAGGTGCCAACGCTTCAAGATATAGACCAAAACGTGTTGGATGCAATCTTGAGGCGTCTTGAGCAAGTAATGTATGATGGAGGCAACTATATTATTCGACAGGGGGAGCCACTTGATATGATGATCTTCATCTCACGGGGCAGTGTTCTTACCTACAACACTACTAGTACTGGCCATGGTGGAGGAGGAAGTGGTTGTCTTAAGGGGGGTGATTTCTATGGACAAGAACTTATAAGTTGGGCAGCGACATCAACCTCCCTTTCCGACTTGCCCATCTCCAACAAAACTCTCAAGTCTCATGAAAAAGTTGAAGTCTTTGCCATAAGAGCTTCTGCTTTACTGCTTATTGTCTCTAAATACAAGGAGTATTTCAAGACAGAGACACAGCGCCCCCACCCAATGAATAACACTCTTATTGAGATAAATGAACATGTCAATTCTTAAGTTATTACATGCAACATTGTGCAAAGTCAGGTACCCAGTTGTTAGCTAGCTAGCTATAAGGCCTTTGTTAATTATCTATAACCAGATTTTTGTGAAACCAGTTATATAAAGTTTGTACATTATTATTGTTTGCAAAATTTGAGCATCCTTAATCTTAGATTTTAGAGGCTATTAGGACGGACACGACCCTCGGATTGTTTAATTCTTACATGTAGCTAGCACACATGTATTTTCGACAGAAAATAATGATAGCGTCGGTTCATCTTACGTGTAGCTTCACTAGCTTGAGGCTTGCAAATGAAAAATTCGATTCAATGTATCGGTCCCTTTAATTGGTTGTATAACGAATAGTAATTGTAAACAGAACATTGCGGCAAGCTTACCAACTCATTTCATATGAATTTCACTGTTTTTTTTTTAATTTTTCTGTCACGAACAAAAACAAGTTCGTAACAGCGTTGCATACCCTAAGTTTGGGGTGGCTTGAGGATGTGCAAGTTGTGTCATCACACAGGGCCCCCGATTTTTAAGTGTTCCGAAATTTTTTCACGTGTATATTATATATATACACACACTTAAGCGTGCATGATAATAATAAAAGCGCGTATTTGGTTGGAATTCACCGCCTTGATTTCAAGTCAGGTTCGAGTCTGTATTGTTTCATTAAGTTATTGTATTTTTACAATTCTACTCTTCTTTTAATTGTTAATAGCAGAAACCAAAAAGAAAAAGAAGGAAGAGGTATTTAGTTATATATTCATTCTTAGCATTAGTGATATAGATAAATTCTATACCATTTAATTTCTATAAAAAAAAACCAAAAAAAGACATTCATATAGGGTTTTTATATATATATAATTTGGGGCTTATATTGGGCATAATAGTGAAACTCCCAAAAAATAAATGAAAAACATAGTATAGTATCTCTATCAAATGTAATTTGGGGCCTTTGCTTGCAATGTAGCGATCATTTTGAAACAGCTCAAGGATGTGTGTGCATGCTAATTGCTATGATTATCTTCTGTACACCTTACTTAACAGAAACCAATTGTAAATACTGCACCCCCTAATTATAAACCCAATTTAGTGCTTGAAACTTGTAAATCATGCGATAATTGTAGATACGTGATTTCGAGATCTCTGTTCTCACCACTCTACAAATCTCATATCACTCTAGTTAAGGCTTATGAGCCATATTTTCGATCACAATAAATCATACATGTTACATGTAGATGGTTGTAGATACCAAACCATAACATGTTCTTCTCTAAACATAATGCTACCTTGTGAAACATGAAGCATGCGATGAGTTTTATATACACTAATGGTTAAAAGTTATTACGCGTAGTACACTTCGGTCATGTTTGGTGACTGTGATGAAATTGGATTATGAGGTAGAATTAAATTGCATTAGATTGAAAATGATAATACAAATCCACTGATGTGTTTAGTACTCGTAATAGGCTCTCTAAACCACCTTCTTAGACAAAGTTTATGGAGAATTGGAAAAATACAACTCCAACCATGCTCCCTATCCACCTCTTAAAATAGGGAGACTTCTAGGAGCTCATAAATGTGAGGAGAGAGAAAAGACTCATTGTGGCTTCCTATAATTTAATGATGCTTTGTTTTATGCATATTTTAAACTTTTAATTAATGCTAATTATTTTTTAATATAGATGAACCAATTATATTGAATTAATAATAATTATAGTATTTATGACTCCCTATTTAGGGAGTATGACTTGAGTTCAAATTTTATAGTGAGATCCTAAAATAACTTTTGAATATTTTTAGTTAAATTTTAACAAAAGAATAAGAAGTATGATTGCTGATGCTCTAAGCATAATTAATAGATTGGATTAATTGAAATGTGCTACCTTATTCTATAAACAATGCGGCTGATTTTTGCCGGGAAAAAGAAGTAGAAACAAATGTTGTTGTCTTGTTCAAGATTGGGAATTGGTGTTTTAAATGTCCAGTTGACTCCGTGAGCACTAAGCCTGTGAGCCAATTGATGGTGGGGTCAATGGCAAATCCTAGGCTTCGCAGCCTGCTATGGTGGAGACGGTGGGCCAAAAAGGACTGGGCAATCGCAGCCGTCGGATTTACCGTTGTTGCCTTCGCTCTCACTCTCCTCTCCAACTCTTGGCGCGATGAACCAGACTCCGAAATCACCCGCCCATTTCATCCCATCACCGCCTCCGATTTGGTCGAATTAACATTGTTGCAAAACGCTAAAGCTAGAGGCGCCCGTACTCAATCTCATCTCCTCAACTTGCCACCTAAATTTCGATTCTTTGTCTGTGTTTTCAGCGCCTAATTCATTTCTGGTTTAAATTCATGTGTTTGCAGTATGTTTAGATGGAAGTGCGCCTGGCTACCATTTCAAAAAGGGCTTTGGATCTGGAGCTAACAATTGGCTGCTTCACATTGAGGTCTTAATTCAAATTTTATGCTTTTTGGCATGTCTACAATATGATAGTTTCATTCAATTTCAGTGCATTTACATATTCTAGTTGATATGTTTGTTAAGAAAGCAAAGCTGGGTAATGGGTTTTGGGTGGAAAATTGAAATGCAGGGTGGAGGTTGGTGCAATACAATAGAATCTTGTTCATGGCGTAAAGGGACCCCATTAGGATCGTCCAAATACATGGACCGTAAAGTTCCCTTTTCTGGGATTTTAAGCTCCCACCCATCACAAAATCCTGGTACTTCAATTTGCCTCAGCTGCTATCTTATCACGATAATGCTTCATTTCGTAATATTAACTCTGTGTTAGTTGTTAACCAGCTGATTGATGAATTTCAATTCCATTTTTGGAGCAATGTGTAGATTTCTTTAACTGGAACAAAGTCAAAATCCGGTACTGTGATGGCGCGTCCTTAGCTGGCCACCCAGAAAACGAGCTGAAGGTAAATTTATGTTTGAAGATTTTCTGTCCTGTTTCGGAACCAGTTATAATAATTTTATTAATGGAAGAATATTGTCTTTAAGGAATTATATGAAGAAAGTTGCTCGTTGGTCTAACATTGTCTGTTCCTCCATTTCCTAGAATGGATCAGCACTTTTCTTTAGGGGCCAGCTCATCTGGGAAGCAGTTATGGATGAACTCTTGTCAGTTGGCTTGTCAAAAGCCAAACAGGTATATCTGTGGTTACTCCAATTAAGCTCTTCTTTATAATAATGATCTGTAAACTTACAGATCTTAAACATCAATAAAATTTTATGCATGTACATGGTTTGATGGTTATGAGTTATGACTACACAAGTTGTGGTTTGGTTAATTCTACAAGGATATGATTGGTCCACAATTTGTAATAAACTTCTGCAGAAAAAAAATTTGTTTCCTGCACTGCATGAACATCTTTTTAATGCCTCACATAAATTTTATTTTCCCGCATCCAAATTTTATCAGATTGGTCCATTTCTGTTAATATGTATGAGTGACAATAACAGGCCCTTCTTTCGGGATGCTCTGCTGGTGGGTTGGCGACTCTTATACATTGTGATGACTTTCGACGCCTTTTGCCTGCGGATGCAACTGTCAAATGCCTTGCTGATGCAGGTTTTTTTCTTGATGAGTATGTTTTATGTGTACTAGTGCCTTTTGTACCAACATTTTTTAGCTAATCTGCTCAGTCTGGAGTGTTTCCTAGGATCATATTTCTTACATGTACTCTTCAAGGACAATGTTTCCTATCAAAATGGAATTTGTATCATACTGTTCCCTCTTCTAAAAGATCTTAAATTCTTCCTATCAAGCTACAGTAGGAATGTTGAAAAGTCTTGCATGCTTTTAGTAACTCGTTTCTGTACATGGATTATGTTTTTCCCTTTGTTTTCCCTTAAGGCATCCTATGTGCTCTAGATAGTGCATAAAAAGGAAGGAGAGAAATTTTTGAGCCATTCTTTGTTTCCTACTTTTCAGGAAAGATGTTCTCCAACATTGGACCATGAGAGCTTTCTATCATGATGTTGTCATCCTTCAGGTTATACTATGATCTTTACTGGTACCAGTTTATGTAATCTTTAGCTAAGTGATATCTTTTTTTTTCCTGTATAAATTTAAGTGCTATCAAATGGTGATACTATAAAGTTTGCGAGGCCCAGCATATGATTATGGGATGTAAAAACTAGTCAATGTGCATTTGAATGTTTAATCGGTGCATCTGATAGTTCTTAATTGAGAGTCTGACACATCATATTTGAGACATGATTTCATCCATCTTCAGTTTATCTATATTACCTATATGAAAATAAAATGTTTTGTCATGCAAGGCTATATGAATCATTAAACAGTACCGTTATTGACACTAAGGTCTAGCTGAAAACTGTAGGTTTAGCCCATTAGTCATTATTGGTGTCTCTAGCTTATTTTTGGGTCATGCTGCCAGGGTTTAGCAAAAAGTTTGCACAAGGATTGTGTTACAAGAATGGAACCCTCTAAGGTAGGTTTTCTTTTCCTTTTCTGTTTATGGTACCACTGACATTATTTGAGAGGTTTCTTCTTATTTCCTGTTATTTGTTGTGAATTTTTATGACAGTGTCTCTTTCCTGAAGAAATTATTAAAAACATTAACACCCCAGTGTTCCTAGTCAACCCAGCTTACGATTTTTGGCAGGTAGTTTTCCTCAGAACCCAAGCTTCATTTTCTTGTCATCAGAATTGATTTCACATTCATTTTCTCATTTCCTAATTGGATATCATTAGATACAACATATCTTGATACCTGAAGCATCAGATCCACATGGCTATTGGCAAAAGTGCAAATTGAACATTCACAATTGCAATCCTAGCCAGCTTGAAATACTACAAGGTAATTGGATATGCATCTTGTGACCCAATATGTATTTCCTGACAGTCTAGGAAAGTCACATACACCTAATACTTGCAGCCTGCAAGTTTTGATCAACAAGAAGTTTGGTTCTTCTCATCATGCCACGTTTAAACTATCCTATAAAATTCTTACACTATTGTTCTATAAAAAATCTCACTGGGACAATCTGGTCATGGATTTTGTGGACCATAAACCAGCATCTTATACAGTTGCAAGTTGCAAACAGTGGGCATTACTAACGTCATCTTATTCGGTTAATCTTTTACAAAGGAAATATCTTGTGGGACTTACTAGTGTTCCCGAACCCTTTCAACAGACAAAAATTATCACATCGGCTCATCTTACGTGCACTTTAAGCTTCACTAGCTCGAGGCTTCTTGGGAGATGAAAAACATGATTCAATGTATCGGTCCCTGTACTTGGTTGTAGAATGAATACTAATTGGAAACAGAATATTGTGGCAATTAACTTATGAAATTATTTCACAGGGTTCCGCGGGTCGATGCTGAAGGCACTGAATGAATTCCAAAAAAATAAGGAGGGAGGAATGTTTATAAATTCATGTTTTATTCATTGCCAGACGTGGATAACTGAGACATGGCATTCACCCAGTTCTCCACGAATAAACAATAAGGTGAGGAAAGTTTTATGATCTTATTTGAATGTGGAGATAAGATGAAGGTTTCTTGTTAACTAGAATAATAATTCAGAAAGTATTAGATAGAGAGAGAAACCCTCAGTGATCTCTCTCTCTCCCTCTTACTTCCACTGTGGTTAGTGTTCAGTTTATAGTTCATAAAGTTGTTCATAAGCTTAATGTGCATGCTTCATACTTGAATGTGATTATGATATACATATATCTGAGTTCTATTCAGCGACTTTAGCGCCAGCAATGTAGCACTCAAAAAATTGGATGTTTACAGGGCAGCTATAGTTTATTCCATCTGTAAGATAAATCACGTTATGCATCATCTGTCATGTGGTTTTACAAAATGTGTATATGCTGTATACTTGTAAATGTTGCTTTCATTTATTTTAGGCGTTCACGGTAGCAACTGAAAGCCTAAGATACCACAAGTTTGGCATTATGGCATCACATCTTTTATAAAATAAAAAAATTGTTTTCTGTCATTTTTTGGAACTGAACTTGTTATCTGACTGATTTGAACTTTGATAGACAATTGCAGAGTCTGTGGGCTATTGGTACTTTAGTCGGAATGTCGTAAAGCAAATCGACTGCCCATTTCCATGCAATCCCACCTGCTATCATATGAATTTCACTGTTTTCTCACGAGGTTGATTGAGCTTAGAATGCCTCCAACGTTTTAGTGTGTTATTCCTTGTAGACACTGAGAATGAAGATGTGTAGAAGAAGAAGGAAAAAAAACAGTTTTATATTACATAGCATGATCACTTCTTTACCTAGAGGAGAAACACATTCTGTAATTTTCTTTTTTAAAATCTTGGAGTCCGTATTAACCAGTTCAAAGGCCTTTTCCTTTCAATGTAGGGATCGATATGAAACAGCTTTGTGATGTAATTAAGTGCGCCGTGGATATCTTTTGTACCTTGATTTCCATATTTTTTGGTTGTCCTTGATTTCCATATGAGAGAGAGAGAGAGAGGTGGCCCAGCTGTTGGGGCTAAGAGAAAGAGAGGGTGCTTTGGGATCCTGAGCTTCTCTGCATTTAGCATCGGTGCATTTACACGTATTTTTTTTTGTGTGGAGAAAAAGCAGTAGTATTTATTGATGAAATAGTACAAGTACCAACCTTCCTTTCTCATGAACCAAACGAGGCCTTAGGTTTGTCAATGAATAACAAATACACGATGCGAAGTTATGACAATAAGTACAATTGAAAGCGCATGTACATTTCACATCCATGATTTATGCTTGTAACAGTCACATCTTATCATATATTGGACACTTAAAAGGAGAGTCACCTTGAGAACGAGACTAAAACTTACCTGCAAGACTCAATATGATATATATATGTGTGTGTGTGTGTGAAAGGGAGAGAGTGAACCTGTTGCGAGTAAGTTTTCTGATCAAGAACTAATTGCTATATTATTGCAAGTCCCTTCAGTGGAAAGCATATTGTTTTTCATATTCTTATGAATTTTGTCTAAGTCAAACCGTTTTGTTGTTCGTTTTTCATGTTCTTCTTGGTTCTTTTAGGTATGTGGAGCATTTTGGTATTTCATTTCTATTGAACGACAGAGTGTTGGAGATATGCTTGCCGACATATAAATGGATGCAATGCAAGTCTAGTATTTTTTTATTGTGATCATAGTATGCTCAGAAATGTCACACATGTAAATGATCATTTATGCGCACCAATATTGGAGTTTGGAATATATGTTGCTCTCCAGTCTAGTATGTTGGGGTCAACAGATTTTCCGCAAAAGTTCTTGCAATGTCTCGCCTGGGGCCTACGAAATCTAAGGTTGGCCTACGAAAAATTTCGCTTGCATATTGCACATTTTACAATAAATACCCAAAACAATCTTCTCTGTCCAATGTTGGAAGAGTTCCCAATTCTTACGTCCCCTCCCTCAATAATAAATTAAAAAATAATAATAACCTTCCTCCTTTGCAACCTAAAGCAGGACTGAATTATCTTCATTGTTTTCCCTCTCCGTTAAGCTTCTAAGAGAATCCTTCATTTTCCTCAATCAGCTCATGATAAATAAATAAGTTGTTTATCTTTTTCAAATTAAACATAAGTGGGTTAAGAAAAAAGTATTTCCAAGTTCATACATCATTTATCAATTATTTATGAGCTCATATATGACACATGAAATCCCTACAAACTACTCTCATTGTTAGCCAAACTTTTAGTATTGAAGTTAAGTGCCAATGTGACATTTGTACGACCCCTTTTTTTTTTTTTTTTTTTTACTGATGTGTACTCCACATAAGCGATAAATTAATAAAACAAATCAAGGAATAAAATAAATATAAAAATTCATAAAGCCAAAAGAAAAAAAAACAAGATAACATCCATACAAAAATAAAAGACTTAAACTAGTACTTACCGTCCTTTTCTGGATATTGTTGTATTTATATATTGCTCCATTGATTTTGCAGTTCTTTTGCTTCGAACCTCAAGCCCAGCAGTAGTGCGTGGGAAACCCTCTTTGTGGTTTTTATTTCTTTAAGTGGCCTGGTACTGTTTTTATATCTCCTTGGACATTTGCAGGTTGGTGTTTATGTAAAATTATTTCTTAAGCTTAAAGTTCCTCCTTCCATTTCCATATATCATTGTTCTTGTTTTGAGTACGTACGTAGTTTCTATGTAAAAGGGCCTTGAGGATTTAATCAAGTACTAAACCTACTTCTTGTTGAATAGACATTTATGCAGGAGACTAACAAGGAATATTGGATTCTGATGAAGATGTGGAATATGCATTCAGTAATAATATCAATGTCAAATGAATATCGCCTCTCTAATGCATACTTGGATATCTGGAAAATAGTACGAAGACAACTTCGACGAGATGAAGATCTTGCTGTGGAGAATATATTCTCTATTCTTCCTTAGAAGTTCAAGACATTATCAAGCGCCATCTCTTCTTGGCTAAACTAAAGACAGTATGTTTCTTTGTCTACCAAAAAAAGTATTGAAAAATCAACACCACCTCTCTCTCTCTCTCTCTCTTTTCTTCACAATAAATTATCGTCCATATTTTCTTACATGTACTACTTCATCTTAGGTGCCAATGCTTCAAAATATAGACCAAAAAGTGTTGGATGCAATCTTGCGGCATCTTGAGCCAGCCAGTAAACTATACTAGGGGCGGCTATATTATTCGAGAGGGGGAGCCACTTGATATGATGATCTTCGTCACACGGGTACTTACCTACAACATTAATACAGGCCATGGTGGAGGAGGAAGTGGCTTGTCAAACACTATAGGCCGTCTTGCCGGTAGTGATGTCTATGGAGAAGAAGTTATAACTTGGGCGGCCGCATCAAACTCCTTTTTCGACTTGCCCATCTCCACCAAAACTCTCAAGTCCCACAATAAAGTTGTAGTCTTCACTATCATGGCCTCCGATTTGCAGTTTATTGTCTCTGTATTCCCTCAGTTTTTTCCGCACAGAACTCCCCTGCCCAACTGATAGTACTCTTGCGGCCTGAGATACCCGATGGCAACTTGTAGGTTACATGTGAATGGGGACCGCCGTAGGTACCACTTGCTATGCCTTTGTTAATTATCTTGGGTCATTATGTAATAGGCCCTTGCAACTCTAATAGTCTATACAAAAATTCATCTACATATTTACTTCCAACCAAAACCCAATTTTGAAAACGGATGTCATGAAGGATAAAAGTTGCCCATTTCTTATTATTTATTTACAAAACCCTGCTATTTTTGTTATCCAAAGATTTTTCATAAACAATCCCTAATATCTAGCTTTTCCATTATTATGGTGTTGCTGGACTCAACAAATCAAAACATTCTCATAATACATATAATATATGTTCGTTCATAAATAATATATATATATAGCTATACATATAAATCATAATTACATATAACAATATACCTATACATATTTCGTAGTAGGTATATTATTCAAATGGTAGGTATATTGGATGACATATAATACCTAAATCCTAATAGTAAGTACATTAAAATTAATGTAGGTATATTGGATGTCATATAATGTAGGTATATTGGAATAGAAAATTATGTACACTTTTTATAAATTAAAAACAGGTACACTTTTCATACTAGGTAAATTATATTTTTCATAAAACAAACAATAAAAAGATTATTAGTTATTTTTCATAGAACAAGTCATAGGTACATTATTTTTTCAACATAACTAGTATGTACAGTAT
The DNA here is from genome assembly GCA_024362665.1 of Prunus padus. Taxonomy (NCBI): domain Eukaryota; kingdom Viridiplantae; phylum Streptophyta; class Magnoliopsida; order Rosales; family Rosaceae; genus Prunus; species Prunus padus. The sequence goes on from JANFAM010000015.1 coordinate 23,707,431, forward strand.
TATTCATAAACAATTATAAAGTAGATTATTAGTCATGTATAATTCATAAAAAGAAAATAACATAAACATTTTTATTAAACAAACCGATTACCTAAATATGAATTTATTGTTAAATTTTAAAAAATGTTTCCAAATTAATTCCTATATCTATTACAACAATTTGAAGATCTTTCTAAATTCAACGTCTGTCATTATATACAATCCAATTAAAAACTGTTTCCATATTGATTCCTACATTAATATACAAAATGCAATAATGGCTTAGTTGGGGGTATTTTTGGAATCTGAAAAGTATAATAAATCAGATTTTATGCTTAATTAGATAACTTGCTGAGTTGGATCCTAGTCATGGGTTTTTTCTTATACAAATTGGGTATTATTTATAGGAACAAAAAGTAAAGGGTTGTAGGTACGGCAAATTGAATTTGAAGGATGTAATCCAAATTTACTAAATTATCTTTAACCAGATTTTTAAGTGAAACCAGTTATTATTGTTCGCATAATTATGTTGAGTAGTCTGATCCTCAATTTTAGGCTATATTTGGTAACTAGGATTTGATTGAATTAGGAAGTATAATTGGATTGCATTGGATTGGATGATAAGTATCCTTCATTAGCTCTAGTGCTCCGGATTTGTGTCGTGGCTCCCGTGTTCCGGATTTGTGTCGTGGCTCTCGAGTCTTGGGTTTTGGGTCTAAGATCAAGGAGTTGGAATAGTGGAATTATATATTCCACCTTCTTGGTAGACTAAGTTATCCTATAAAAATGCACATAATGAGTTTACAGTGGAATTATCTTTGATCATATCTACATTCATTTTTAACACCAAAATGACATTGGATTAAGCTAATCCAATACTTCTACTTCACCTACCCACCACCAAACGAGGCCTGAAGGTTTATTAGGACGGACACGGTCCTCCGACGACTGTATGAATTTATCCTTTGTTTATGTAATACACTCAATTTATTTTCTTTCTATTTGTTAGCCTAAGGCCCACAATAGACAAAAAGGCTCCATCAAGGCCGACATTTAAAAACAGTAGCCACCATTAATATACTAAACTCATACACACACAACACGGAAATTAGGACACGAACCCAAGACTTTGTCTGGAAGAACAATTGCTCTAAACCATTATACTAGTGGGCTCCTTGCAGCTTTACAAAGTTTTAATCGTCAAAAACTGACCTGGTAATTAAGTAATTCAGTTTATCTAACACGATAAAGTTTTAATTACATTGCCCACTCCAAAAAGGAATTAATTAAAGTCAATTATGTGATTGTCAACTACAATAAGGGAAATGTTTGTTGTGTTTGAGCTGGAAATGCGAAATGTGATTGAAATGAAAGTTTTGAACTGACTTTCAACTTTTCTAGCACTTGGTATGTGAAATGTACATATAGTCTGAATTTCTATGATCAACTAGAGAACTCTGGAGAACTCTGGCATGTCTCATTGTGGAGGCTAAGAGGAGCTGGTGCCCCAACTCGCACGCAGGACCCTACACTCAAACATTTCATTTTCTCATCTGCTCTTCTGTTCCAACTATTTTATTTGAGGTTGAGAAAGACAACGTTGCTTTTCCATTGAAAGTCAACCCAAAAGTTCAACTTTTCAAGTCCAGAACTGCATAAATATATACATAAATTTCTCGGAGGACGTAGTCTCCTGTTCGGTAGTGATGCATAAATATATACATAAATACCACCACCATGAATTTCAAAATCCTAATTTCAAATATATACATAAATACTCTTTTTGTATCTATCGGTATCGCGGATCGCCGTTAGTTCCGTATTGATACGGAAGCCATAAAAGACGGAGTTACCAATATTCTACGTGAGCCGAGCGTTGCCCAGTGCAGAAATTCGGTATCCGCCTCTTGAGCGCTTTGCCCTTGCACTCGTGACTTCGGCAAGGAAGCTCCGCCCGTATTTCCAAGCTCATACGATAATCGTTCTAACCAACCAACCACCACTTCGGCAGTGCTCCAAAAGCCGGAGGTGTCCTGGACGATTGATCAAATGGGCAATCGAGCTAGGAGAATTCGATGTTCGGTTCAAACTAAGACCAGCGGAAAAAGGTCAAGCGGCAGATTTCATATCCAATCGACTCCATCGGCAACAACGCTACCGAACAAGCCTTAAACCAAATCGGCAAGACACTCCCTACCGAACGGTAGTCATTTTGATTTAGCAATCCCGATCTGGGTTCTCCATGTAGATGGTTCGGCAAACCAGCAAGGGTGCGGTCAATGGTCCTTACCACTCCCGAAGGGAATAAGATCGAGTATGCCCTCTGCTTCAATTTCACGCATCCAATAATGAGGCCGAATACGAAGCTTTGTTGGCCGGCCTTCGGCTAGCCAAAGACATGGGAGCTAGATGATTATTATCCACGGTGATTCTCAACTTATCGTGAATCGTGTAACGGTGAGACTTCGCCGCCGGATTCATCCATGACCGCTTATCTAACGGCAACCTGTCACCGCTAAGGGGTTTTTGGCATATGAGATCCGCAAATACCGAACGTAAAACAGCCATGCCGACGCCTCGCTAGACTAGCTTCGCCATAGACGACAAAGTTGGACAACATGTCCCCATTGAAATCTTGGCCCAACCAAGTACAACAGAGAATGTGCATACCGCACGGTATACGGATACATGGATGGGTCCGATATACTCTTATCCGGCGAACGGTACACTTCCGAACGACAAAATCCAGGCACGAAAAACTCGGTACCGATCAGCAAGGTATACAATAATTAACGGTGTCCTTTACAAGCGAGGCTATACTACCCCTTATCTGAAATGCATCACTACCGAACAGGGAGACTACGTCCTCCGAGAAATTCATGGTGGTGTGTGTGGAGATCATTCTGGTCCCATTCGTTAGCTCACAAGAGGGACTACGAGAAGTCCAGAGTTCACTACCCTAAACCCTAATTTCAAATATATACATAAATACTCTTAACCCTTGAATTTCATACGTTCCCCTTTACAATTATAAAGTGCGTGTGGTACATTTATCTCTGACTTTTGTTCTCTAACTGCAAATTTCATTTCTCAAAAATTTTGGTCAATTATTGCAATGCCGTAATATGAACGTGACCTCTAGTATTTGAAAAAACAACAATTTAGAATTTTGAAAATAGGCAAAGTCATGAATCATGATGCAACATTAATTATTTACAGAAAAACGTGTCAAGGATTAACAACAAAGGATGATATGGATTGACCATCGTGATCATCTCCAACTGCGCTGCCCTTTTCATGCAGTTCATATATACAAAATCTTCAACTCCTACCTAGAAGAATTTTAATTTTATGACAAGACAAATGTTGAGCTCATATTTATTTATTATATTGACATTGCCCCACAACGAATTTTCAATTTTGAAAGTGTTGATTATAATTTCATTATCAACGGCATCATACGTGTATCTCTAAGTATAACAAAATTTTGAATCTCATGATCTGATGGACTCCCAAATGACATTTTACATTAAAATTTGGAGAGAAGTTGAAAATTCAGTCTCAACCATACTTCATATCTGTCTCTGAAAATATTTTGAATTTCAATTTCAACCATGCTTCCTTAATGAGCTCCTAAAAAAATTTATAGTCTTGTTAGCTAAAATTTAACTTGAAAATAAGGAGTATCATTTGAAAGAGTTCAATTTTCATGTGCCAATCCTGTTTGGAAACAGGAAAATTGGACTCCAATTGAAATGCTTCGAGGGAAAAGAAAAAAATAAACCACTTAAAATAGTAAAAACCTTTTACTTTTACACCTAAGTTCTAACCATAAACGGCGCAATATGGAGGGGAGTCATGTTCAGCTAATACCTAAACCAGTATGCTTTTCCAGGTCTTTGGAATGGCTCAGAAAAAGGTGTTGATTATGATGTATGTAGAAGTTCAAACCCATGAAATGTAGGGACAGAAAAAGCTAGGGGGTTTCTATTTTCCAGATTTGGTAAAGAGAAGCAGGGCTGAGGGTGACTTCATGCTTCAAATCTAGAACCCTCTAGGTTGAAATTGAACTAAACATTAGGTTAAGCATCAACAACTCCATTTCCTAAATACTAAAGATTCTAGGGTTTCATTTTTCTGTCGCAGTGTGACTGTATGATGTTGACTTACATCATAAAGCGAAAGTGAAGAAGACAGAATCTGTAGTGGGTTTGGCCCCATGAGGATCAACATATTTATTGAACTTCAGGACAAGAATCACAGACTCTTTGTCCCAACAACTCTGATTTCTTTCCTTTGTCAGAGAATCATGACAACAGAGGTTGAAGAAATCTAAGTTGCTTTCGTTGGCTAGAACAAAGACTTGTGATAAATCCTAAACACATGAAAATTGCGCGTTTAGGTAAAATAAGGTATTTTTTTTAGTCTACGAGGGTTCGAACATAGGAATTGAGTTTACAGCTTGCTTCATGATTACTCTTTTCATTTGAGTTGAAATCTCAATTCTTAGTTTCTCACAATGCTCTTAGAACTTGGAAGAAGCAAAAGGGTTACTATTTTGTAATTACATATGTGCCAAAACAAGAACACCAAACCTTGACATGGAAATCAGCTGTCTCTGGTGGAGGCTAATGGGTATGCTTACAAAGGTTAAGGGGAAAAATGGTAGAAATGAAACAATGTATGGCAAAATCATCCAACCCTTCTGTGAATGACTTTTTCTATTTGCAGTTTTAATGTTTATTTACACCGATGATTGCCATATTCTTCCCTCCAACGATATAACAATGATTGAAACGTCATCATGGTACCGCCGGCGTTCCCCCTGTGGAATGTCAAGCAACTCATGGAAGGCCATTCCTGCAAAACCCCAATATACACATTAAGCTTTATAGTCTCATAAAATGGTAACATCTTCGGAACATGTTCACTGAGACAAAAAGGCTTACCAGCTTTCTTTGCTGCTCGAAACAACACTTCTTCGATGAGATGTTGTGCAGGATCTCCTTCGGGAAACGAAGAGATGAACAACTCAACTTCAGAGACAGCTTCTTCATTGGTGAAGTATTGGTAGAGTCCATCAGAAGACAATATTAAGAGTCTGTCTCTTCGGCTGAGTTTGTGGTGGTAGACTGATGGTATACAAGTGAGGTAGGGGGCAGTCCCAACATAGTTGAGCCTAAACATCTCTAACAAAGCATCATTCCATTTTGGCTGCAACAAAACCAAACCAGATGTTAATGGTTATTCAAAAATGGGCAACAATATGCACAAACAATTGAAATTATAAGATCACAGCTGACAAATATATCACATTTTGTGAAAAGGAGCAATTCTCATTCATGTGACATTTATCAAGTAATGAACTTGTTGAGGTTCCTCATACCTGTTTGAGAAAGCCAGCTCCGAAGGCCCGAGTGACCTTCAAATAACCTTTCACTCTGTCATTCATTATTGCAGAAGCATCATCAGGATGTTCATTCTTTATTCTTTGAACTTCCTGAGATTTGAAGAACTTGAGTTTAGTCTCAAAATAAATTATCAAAACAGAGAACATAAGCACAAAAAAGCACTCTTCTTTATAGAGAGGTGTTTGAGACAAGAAATAATACCTCTTTCACGTATGTGCTGTGATCCATTGTGAGCTGAAGTGCAGTCAAATTATTCAAACTGTAACTTTCATCAGCATTTGATGAATCAAGATCATCTGAAGGTTCTTCACTAATCCTTTCCAAGTTCCGCCGCATGTTGGGTTCAGCTTTCCGAGCTAAAACCGCCCTACTATCCCCAACATTCATCAAGTAAACATCATCCCCCTTCATCAACATCACCAAAACACAAGAACCCATCAGAGCCAACTCAGGATTCTCTGTCACCATCTTATCTGCAGTATCCAAAAATGCATCCTCTGTTTTTTTCAGGGCCTCTGAAAGAGCTTTAAGAACATCTTTAGGATCAACAGACGCCAAACCATTTGACACTGGACGTTTCAAATTCTCCTTTAGCTTCCTATCAAGCTCTGGCCTTTCTCTATCCCATTCACACTTCCACCGCCTCTGAGTCTCCTCAAGCTTATTTCCCAACCCATTGCTCTGTTTTCTCTTTGAATTAGCATCTGCATTAATATCCCCACTTTCTAATGCATAATTCTCCCCATGAACTCCATGAACCATCCGATTCCTCATCTGGGGCCGATCAATTTCCTTTAAGGAGCCCGAATCCAGGTACGAATTCGATGATTTTACTGCCGATGATTCGGTTTCCATTTCCATTTCGAACTTGTCATTCCAGAGCAACCCTTTGAGTTCCTTGTGCACAGCAGAGTAAAGATTAGAAAGTAAATAATCAGGGGCATCAGGGCCATTAAACCCATCATAAATCCCCACAAAAACCCAGCCATGCTCCTCTGAAACCACAACATGAACTCGATCCTCACCTGCTTTCCCTTGCGCCCAATGAAGATTTTGGCTCCCCATTGAGTAATCTCCACTGCAATCTTCATTCTCATTGCTCAAACTCACATGGCTGCTCAAATTAGTGCTACTCGGAGTCGCATTCCCACCGCCCATCTTCTCCGAATCCGATTCTTTGACCGATACGCCTCCTTTTACCGGCGCAACACTCGATTTCTGCCCACGACTCACAGCACTTGAAATCGCTCTTCTTATAATCTTCATCAAGCTCCTTCTTTTGGGTTTGGTTTCAATCCCAAAAGAGAGACTTCTCTCTAATCTCTCGCACTCTTTCTCAATCGGACCCGAATACAACCCACGATCAATCGGACCCGATAAGTACCCTCGCTCTATGGGGCCCGATAAGAACCCTCTCTCGATCGGACCCGAACTCGAAACTCCCTGGTACGACTTCCGGGGCACCGGTTGCAGAGGTATGGAAGCGAACGAGGTCGAGCTCTCGAACCTCGCCGCTCGGTCGCAGCCGGCGCTGTACGGATATAGATCGCAGAGAGAAGTGGAGAGAGGGGTGAATGTGTTGGCGCTGACTGAGGCTCCGGAGATTGATCGGAATGTCGTCGTCGGCGGGTTCGGGTCCTCCGACGAAAGCTTCGACGACGACGTTTCGGAGTCCGGCCGGAAGTAGCAAAACGAATGGCCAAAACCCTCGTCGAGTGGGTCCGGTACGCCGACGGAGTTGTCGTGTCGCTGGGAGGTTTCTCCGGCGGTGCAGAAACGACCAGCTTTTGGGACGCGGTTTCCCATTCGAAATGAGAAAACGAAAAAAAAATGAAGGAAAGAATTGAATTTTGTTGATTGGAGTGTTTGAAGGTGTTAAATTTGACTGTTCGTGGCTCTCGGCGCAATTAGTAACTCAAACGGAGGAGGGAATGAGGGAATGAGGGAAGTCACAAATAAATGGTTTTTGTTCTGTGAAGAGAGAGAGAGAGGAGGGAGAGAGAGAAAGAGTTGACTTTTTGAATGTGGGCTTTCAGTTTCTTTGTTTACTTATTTATTACTTCTCTAAACTGGTGTTTAATTTAATATAAAATGGGTTTGAATTTATTTTAATCATTTATAGAGGGGGTTGACTATGAGTTGGGGGTGTGGCTTGAGTAAAAGCGTGTGGGGTTTGAGTAGAAACTTGTGATTAATTAATGGGGTTTTCCAAAAAGTCAACAATCCAAACAATGGTAATTCATGCAGCTGCTTGCGAGCTTCTGTCACTCTGCATCACAATCCGCTAAGCCTCATGCATTGGAGGCATGGAAGGGAATGACTTTGTCGTTTAATTTATTTATTTTTAAAATTTTATCTGTAATTCTTGTTTTCGTTTCACGACTCAACGTACAATTTCTCTCTTATATTTTTATAATAAAAAATGCATGATGATATTTTTTGAAATACCGATAACATCTTATTTGTTATGGTGTTAATAATTTTCATCTTTGTTAAATAAGGATTCGAGTCCAAATTTGTAATGGTTATTTGTTGATTTGGTAAGATTCAAACTAAGAAAGGGTAAAAAAGGATCTTTAACAAGATAATATTAGGAAGAACATTAATATGAACATTAAAAAGATGAATAGAGAATCTGATCCCCTGAAAAAGTAAGATTTTAAATCAAAAAAATTCGAAGCAGTCATTCGAATTCTTATGTAGCAAGTACAGCCCCATGTTTCCATTCATCATTCATGCTAAAGTCATACATTTTTATTTTTTAAGTTCTTATAATGAAGTGATGGCGTTGACTTTGCTGCAAGTGGGAATTTGACTTTTGGGTACTTTGTGTTGAAGATGAGATTAATTAGCACGAAAATTCTGTGGTACGCTGGTGGTACCGGTACAACCAATCATCCAAGGGCTCATATTTCGTTTTAAAAATCAATGGTTGAGATTGAATGACCTGATGACTTGTTCAGACCTTTATTATTAAAGAGCACGTGAGTTACCCGTGACTGAGGAAGGGAAAAAAAAATTCAAAGAACAAGATGCGTGCACTGGAGCGTCTTCTTCTAACCAGATCCAGATCGTGTTTGAAAGAGTCTTCGTCTTGACGGTGCAAGCTGGCGGCATGGGCTGTGAATAGCTCGCGGCGAGGCGAGGCAAAAGATGGGTCCAAAAAAGAGACGCTGCGAGTATTGGAAGCGGTGTTGGTTTACAGGGACGTGAAGTCGTCGATGGAAGTCAGGTCCGGCTTGAGGTGCATGAGGTCTGAATCTCTCTCGATTCTGCGAGAAATTTCCGAGAAACGTGTCGAGGATAAGCTTTTGGTTCTTGAATTCTCGTTCGCTTTTTCGCAATTGTAGGCGATGTTGAGGCAAATCATCTCGTTTGTTGATTATGAAGAACTTAATTTCCAACCTCAATTGCTTCTAATTTGAACTGTTTTTAATGTTGATTTGCTGGAATTGGTGATTTTCATTGACCTAAGTAGCTAATAATTCTGGTCGCCAGGTAAATTATATTGTAGTTAAGTAGTTTGTGAGCCAGTTTTTGTTTGCAGAGTTGCTTGGCTTTGAGGTACGAGCTTTGCTTTTGCGGGACCTCAAGTCTACGACTAATCCATGGCTGCAAGTTCCGTATACTGAATGGCTAAACCGTGCTCACCAATCAAGAGATAGTGGTTTCTATTATGTTGCAGGAAGGGTGAGTGTGATCGATCATCATCTTCATCACTATCATTATCATTATTTCTCAACTTGTAAGGTATTCGACGAATTTGTGCTAAATGAAAAGGAAAAGACTTTTATGTGGAAAGTTGCGTTCGGATTTCTGAGATCAACATGATTGATTTAGTAGCCAATGCTTTTATCAATTGCTTGATTGGGTTCCAGGTACCAGTTAGAAATACAAGTCCTTCTAGATTGCTTGACTTAGTATCTAAATTTTGTTGTTAAGATTTTTGTGGATTGCTACCCCATATCTAGAATGAGTTGGTACAACAAACCATAGGTATAGTGCTATATGTTTTTTCCATGCTTCCATGCTTGCTGTTTTATGTTACTGAGCTTGTTAGAAATGTTCTTCCATCTAATTGTTACTAGAACTTCTGTCCGTCAGTTTGAAGTTATAGTTTTTTTATATTTCAGGCTGTAATAAATAAAGCAGCTCAGTGGGACTGGTTATGAAAGCTCAGATGTTATGGTAATAGATGAGGTTGAGATGCAGAGACATCAACAACTAGAGAAACTGTACATGTCCACTCGTGCAGGAAAGGTACAGATATGACCAAGAGCCATTTTGACATTATACATTAACTTGAAAAGTTCTATTCATTCTATCTTCGTGAAAAGGTAAAAGCAAAGCACCTAATAGATGTCGATTACTATCATTGGTAGTTTGGGAACTTCCTGTCTTGATTTTCTTAAAATGTTTAATCTCTCTGGTACCAAACTTCTTATATATATTTAAATCATTTTTGTAATATTTATTCCCAGGATTTTCAGAAAGATGTTTTTAGATCAGCAGAAGCGTTCACAGCCATAGGGTATAAGCATATTGAAGCAGGTAGAAATTTATTATTCATTTAAAATGACATTGGATTATCGAATGGGAAATGTGTATTGAAGTTAATAACCTAGGAATTTAGCTTCTAACTTCACATAATAAATAGAGCACATGTAATACCTTTGTAGATGCACTTATTATTTGTAATCTTTTTGTGGTAGTCAGGAACCAAGTTGTTTGAGGATTGTGGTAAATATGGTGCTGAAAACACAAATGATAAAATTTTAGCTAAGGGTGCATCTATATATGGTGATGCTCATAAGCACGTGGAAAAGGAACAAGAAGACTTGAATAAGCTGCTATCGTAACAGGTTGACTTCTAAGTATAATTTTATTTATGTTTTGCTAATGAAAACATTATTGGTGAGGTTGAAGCTGAGGTTAGTTCCACTCAGGATTGTCTCAAGTATGCTACTACTTTTTCTAATCATGGAGGCTTTCTTTTCTTTTTCCTTAGGCCCTTAATTCTCTGATTTAAGGCCTCTTTTAGCTATTTTCTTGAACTGCTCCTTTAGTACCATATCTCAGGTACCTCTAAGAATCTGAACTTCTATCTTTGTACTCTTTCAGGCAACACATTCTTTCAGTGCTGCATCAGAGAAGGAACTAAGCTTGTCAGTGGGTGACTATGTTGTTGTACAAAAGGTAACCTCCTCGAGAATCTGAAATCTGTGTTTTGAGATACCATCATAGTGTTTAAATAATCTCTCTACCTCCCTCTCATTTGCAGGAAGGTGTATGCTCACTTATACTTTTCATGCATACTTGGTGAGATTCTCACCTTCTTTCGAGAGCCTAATATTTAGGGGCTAACATTTGTGTACTCTGCAAGTTATAAATTGAGCTAAATGTATTACAAAATATTTTAGGTCAAGTGTTTTCTTTGTTTCTGTTTCTTTTGGGATCTTAATTTCTTATTTATGTGACATGTAGTCTTGGTTAGAGAAAATAGATATCACATTGAATTTTCCATAGCTTTTAGGTAGTAGTAGATTATCCGTATTCAACAAGTCATGCAAATGAACCAAAAAGAAAAGAAAAAAGAGGCCCTCTAGCCAGAAAGAGGAAATTTTGTGATCTTTGCATATAATATAAACCAATGAGCCAATGAGCCTTCTAGTAAAAAAGTGATGTTTGCACATTACTTTCCATAACCTTGATGCAATTCCAGAGTGCCTGTGCGCAATCATGACAACTTTATTGATGCTAGCAATATGTAATGACGCACCTAAAAATATATGTATTTCCCTTCAATGAAATATTCTATATACAGATTTAAAATGGTTTTTTATTTTCCTTTGTCATTTTTTTCTATTTGATTTTTATTGTGTTTATTCTATTTTTTTAATTTTGTCCAAGTCTAAGACCTATTTGAATCGACAATTCACGAATCATCCAGTTACTAATTATAGAATCTTTGTGAATTTCACTCAATTCATCCAGTTACTAATTATAGAATCCGGTTACAATTCATGAATCATATGGTTACCCCATGACCTTGTTTTTAGAAAATTAAGGATATGAATTTTTCTTTTTCGCCAATGTCCCCATGTTATCTAATCCCTAAGATTTCATCCCATTTGCCGTTAAATTTGAGGGCAAATTGGTTATTTCATACGTTAAAAATAATTTTAAAAAAGTTGATTTGGGTTTGGGCTTTAGGGTTAAATTTGAATTGGATTTGGGCTTTAGGGTTAATATTTTATTGAGTTTAGGGTTTAGGGTTAATAGAAATGCAAACCCATAATTTTTTTAATACGGATTTAAAATTTAGAGGGTTTAGGGTTAAGTTATGAAAATGAGACTTATATTAATTTGTCATGTTCAAGGAAGGAAACAAATATGGCCTTAGGTTGTTAGGCCCTTGAAATCAAAATAGGACTCAACCTAGGGTACATTAAATAAAACAATATCACCAAGAATAAGAATGTTGTCTCCCAACATGTGCATCATTTGTATTAATACAATAATGAAGTATCATTAAAAAAGTTGAGATTATGTTATTCCTTTGTATTTTTATAATTCAATATTACATTTTTACATCTTTTCGTTAATTCAATGTGGCTCAATCAATCGACCATAAAGTACTAATTTTTGTTGAAAGTTTTTAAATTTATATTTGTATCAACAATCATATGTTTGATATTATTGATTTTTTTTAATTAACAATATAGTAATAATTGGAGATAATCAACAAAGTTCAATTTTATTTTCAATAGTTCATTGTGATTACCCTTTCCCTGGAAAAAGTAACCCAACCAACTTACTTTTTCAAACAAACGGCCTATTTGTTCACTCGAACGCAGGTGTTGCGTTCGTTCAGTAAAGTTACTCGTTCCTTGGAAAAAGTAGCAAAATCAACTTACTTTTTCAAACAAACAGCTATTTGTTCACGGAACGCAGTGTTGCATCTGCTCAAGAAAGATACTCGTTCCATGGAATTATCCACATTTTTATTTAGGCTGATAATCTTATTTTTTGCTATAAATCGCAAAGGGGACAATTACGATGCTATATACATCAACGGTATGGGGCAATTTTCCGAACATATCATAAACGGTAATGAGCAATTATCCGAAAACACATAGTATTACAAAGTGGCTTGGGTTGCGAATAACATTCCAAAATATCCCCAATTTCGTACTACATAGTATTGTTAGCCCAAATTTGTAATCATAGCCAAAACACTGCGATACTAATATTTTTTTCCTACAAATCGCAAGCGAGGCAATTATCCAAATTACATAGCTCTCATTTACAGTATGGGCCAATAGCTGTCAGGAGCAATTAGCGACCTTTGGGCATTAACCATAAGTTGGTTTACCCAAAGAATGTATTTTTTTCAATTATAGATGTGTTTTATTATTGAAGAACTCTAGTCATGATGAATCCAGTTGGAGGTTGCTCGTTTGCATTTAAAAGATGCAATTGCACGACGGTGATGCAATACAACAGTTACTGTGCGCAAACTACAATTATACGAAAATGGGCATATATTGTTTTTATATTAAACAATTCATAAGACCTTTGGAGAGATCAGAAAATTACACCAAAAATTGTTGCGAACTTGTTACGATATAGCCTTTGATTATGGAGATCTCAACTGAATATTCAACATATTTTATTGAATGGGAATCATTCCATTTTTGGACTTTAAGGCTAACATAATGTCACAACTAGTTCGGAACTTGTACTTCCTGGGAATTTTCAGTGTATTTTTATGATTTTTAATAAATTAAGTAATTTTGTGTTTTGGTATTTCACTTTTATTTTTAATTTTTTAATTTTTTTTATTTGTTTTGATTATTGATTTATATTATTTTTGAACAAAATATAATTGGGTTTTTTTTTGTTTCCGGAATTTAGAGGGTTTAGGGTTAAGTTATGAAAATAAGACTTGTATCAATTTCCCTTGTTTTGGGTCGGAAACAAATATGGCCGTAGGTTGTTAGGCCCTTGAAATCAAAATAGGAGTAAACTTAGGGTACATTAAATAAAAAATTTCAGCAAGAATAAGAATGTTGTCTCCCGACATATGCATCATTTGTATTAATAATCCCCAAGAAGTATCACTAACAAAATTTCAGATTATGTTATTTGTATTTTTATAATTCAACATTACATTTTAAAGGAGGTAGTTTACCACCCGAACGCAAGGATGCATTCGTTGGGTAAAGTTTCGCGTTCTCCAGGTAAGTGTTCGAACGAACTTGCTTTACCAAATAAACTATGATAATTACTTGGGGAACATGAGAGAGTCATTCCGGAGGTAAAGAAAGATGTTCGTTAGGTACTTTACCAAATAAACCGGATGCTTTACTATACGAACACAAAGGGTGCGTTCGTTGAGTAAAGTTGGATGTTCCCCAGGTAAGTGGACCAACAAACCTACTTTACCAAATGAACGGGGTACTTTACTACACGAACACAAAAGGCGCGTTCGTTGGGTAAAGCTTCGCGTTCCCCAGGTAAGTGTTCCAACAAACTTGCTTTACCAAATAAACGATGATAATTACTTGGGGAACGTAAGAGAGTCATTCTGGAGGTAAAGAAAGACGTTGGTTAGGTACTTTACCAAATAAACCGGATGCTTTACTATGCGAACACAAAGGGTGCGTTCATTGAGTAAAGTTGGCTGTTCCCTAGGTAAGTGGACCAACAAACCTATTTTACCAAATGAACGGAGTACTTTACTACACGAACACAAAAGGCGCGTTCATTGGGTAAAGTTTCGCGTTCCCCAGGTAAGTGTTCCAACGAACTTGCTTTACCAAATAAATGATGATAATTACTTGGGGAATGTGAGAGAGTCATTCCGGAAGTAAAGAAAGATGTTCGTTAGGTACTTTACCAAATAAACCGGATGCTTTACTATACGAACACAAAGAGTGCGTTCGTTGAGTAAAGATGGATGTTCCCCAGGTAAGTGGACCAACAAACCTACTTTACCAAATGAACGAGGTATTTTACTACACGAACACAAAAGGCGCGTTCGTTGGGTAAAGTTTTGCGTTCCCCAGGTAAGTGTTCGAACGAACTTGCTTTACCAATTAAACGATGATAATTACTTGGGGAACGTGAGAGAGTCATTCCGGAGGTAAAGAAAGACGTTCGTTAGGTACTTTACCAAATAAACCGGATGTTTTACTATTCGAACACAAAGGGTGCGTTCGTTGAGTAAAGTTGGCTGTTCCCAGGTAAGTGGACCAACAAACCTACTTTACCAAATGAACGGGTACTTTACTACACGAACACAAAAGGCGCGTTCGTTGGGTAAAGTTTCGCATTTCCTGTAAGTGTTCCAACGAACTTGCTTTACCAAATAAACGATGATAATTACTTGGGGAACGTGATAGAGTCATTCCGGAGGTAAAGAAAGACGTTCGTTAGGTACTTTACCAAATAAACCGGACGCTTTACTATGCGAACACAAAGGGTGTGTTCGTTGAGTAAAGTTGGCTGTTCCCCAGGTAAGTGGACCAACAAACCTACTTTACAAAATGAACGGGGTACTTTACTACACGAACACAGAAGGCGCGTTCATTAGGTAAAGTTTCGCGTTCCCCAGGTAAGAGTTCCAACGAACTTGCTTTACCAAATAAACGATGATAATTACTTGGGGAACATGAGAGAGTCATTCCGGAGGTAAAGAAAGACGTTCGTTAGGTACTTTACCAAATAAACTAGATGCTTTACTATACGAAAACAAAGGGTGCGTTCGTTGAGTAAAGTTGGATGTTTCCTGTAAGTGGACCAACAAACCTACTTTACCAAATGAACGGGTATTTTACTACACGAACACAAAAGGCGCGTTCGTTGGGTAAAGTTTTGCGTTCCCCAGGTAAGTGTTCGAACGAACTTGCTTTACCAAATAAACTATGATAATTACTTGGGGAACGTGAGAGAGTCATTCCGGAGGTAAAGAAAGGCGTTCGTTAGGTACTTTACCAAATAAACCGGATGTTTTACTATTCGAACACAAAGGGTGCGTTCGTTGAGTAAAGTTGGCTGTTCCCCAGGTAAGTGGACCAACAAACCTACTTTACCAAATGAACGGGGTACTTTACTACACGAACACAAAAGGCGCGTTCGTTGGGTAAAGTTTCGCATTTCCCAGGTAAGTGTTCCAACGAACTTGCTTTACCAAATAAACGATGATAATTACTTGGGGAACGTG
Source organism: Prunus padus (assembly GCA_024362665.1). Taxonomy (NCBI): domain Eukaryota; kingdom Viridiplantae; phylum Streptophyta; class Magnoliopsida; order Rosales; family Rosaceae; genus Prunus; species Prunus padus. The sequence continues at coordinate 23,723,049 of JANFAM010000015.1, forward strand.
AGAGAGTCATTCCGAGGTAAAGAAAGACGCTCGTTAGGTACTTTACCAAATAAACCGGACGCTTTACTATGTGAACACAAAGGGTGTGTTCGTTGAGTAAAGTTGGCTGTTCCCAGGTAAGTGGATCAACAAACCTACTTTACAAAATGAACGGGTACTTTACTACACGAACACAGAAGGTGCGTTCATTGGGTAAAGTTTCGCGTTCCCCAGGTAAGTGTTCCAACGAACTTGCTTTACCAAATAAACGATGATAATTACTTGGGGAACGTGAGAGAGTCATTCCGGAGGTAAAGAAAGACGTTCGTTAGGTACTTTACCAAATAAACCAGATGCTTTACTATACGAACACAAAGGGTGCGTCACGAGTAAAGTTGGATGTTCCCAGGTAAGTGGACCAACAAACCTACTTTACCAAATGAACGGGTACTTTACTACACGAACACAAAAGGCGCGTTCGTTGGGTAAAGCTTCGCGTTCCCAGGTAAGTGTTCCAACAAACTTGCTTTACCAAATAAACGATGATAATTACTTGGGGAACATGAGAGAGTCATTCCGGAGGTAAAGAAAGACGTTCGTTAGTTACTTTACCAAATAAACCGGATGCTTTACTTGGGGAACGTCATAAGGTCTATTCGGAGGTAAACCACGACGTTCGTTAGGTAATTTACTTAAATGAACGGGTGCTTTACTACAACAACGCAATGGTGCGTAGGTTGAGTAAAGTTAGACGTTCCTCAGGTAAGTGGACCAACAACCTTACTTTACCAAATAAAGGGGCTACTTGACCACGCAAACGCAATGATACGTTCGTTGAGTAAAGTTCATGGTTCCCTAGGTAAGTGGACGAACCACACTACTTTACCAAACAAACGATGCCAATTACTTAGGAAACGTTAGAGTGTCGTTCCGCAGGTAAAGAGAGACGTTCCTTATGTACTTTACCAAACAAATGAGATATTTTACAACATTTACAATGGCGAGATTGAGATCGGCTTTGAAATGTTTCGAAATATGTACAGCTTAACGTTGGGTCAATAAAGTGGGACAATATCGAATTGTATGAAGCACTTAATATATTGGAAAAGCAAGCTCTGTAAATGTACCGATATGTTAACATTTGCATTGTTTTCTTTGTTATTGTGTTTTTCAGATGTTATAAGTTGTAATTTTGGATGTTATTATGTTTTCAACCAGTATGTTGGATTAGTTTTATGGTTTAGTTTTGTAATTTCAAACCCTTAAATATGGTAATTTTGGATGTTATTATGAATGACCTAGGAACTCCTGTTTCGTAAATGACGTTATACTAGGGCTGTGACACTAGCCTTAGGGAGAATATGTGACAAATAATGATTTATAATATAAATAGTTTAATTATTCTATTCTATGAGTATTTGTACATTATAATATAATAATTTTTTTGTCAAAATATAATATTTTAATAAGTATATAGGATATGCATCCAATATTAGTACATGTAACCGTTAAAACGAAGCACCAACTTTATTATTATTTTGCTAAGTGGACCAACCAACCTACTTTACCAAATAAACGATGTCAATTACTTAGGGAACGTTAGAGTGTCATTGAGTAAAGTTTATCATTCCCCGGGTAAGTGGACCAACTAACTTACTTTACAGACAAACAATAGCAATTACTTCTAGAAAAAAACCATGTTATTTGTATGTTAATGTTCGTTCTAATTGCGCACATGTACTCTAGGATTGCAACAAGGTCATGCAATTGCATGTCTGAAATGCAAAAAGTGACCACTGTGTGCAACCAATTCCACGAAATTTGTTATTAATAATACATCAATTGCATTATAATGAGAACTTCAAGTGAATAACATTGAAGTTCATATGGAATTACACTTAACATAAGAACATTGAACTACCGGAAGTAAAATTAAAATTTGTTATTATCACCAATTGTTACTAGATTGTTAATAGGCAAATAACCCATTAAAATATTAAAATTCAAATAACCCCATTTTTACTCAATTTACTCGAGGAACGACCACTTTTACTCAACAAAAACCCTCTCAAATTATTGCTATAATATCGAACATATTACTGTTTATACAAATATAAATTTAAAAAATTTCAACAAAAAGTATTACTTAACGGTTGAATGATTGAGCCACATTGAATTAACGAAAAAGAAAATTAGTTGTAAGTGGCATTGTGTTCTTTGTTATTGTGTTTTTTCGATGTTATAAGTTGTAATTTTGGATGTTATTCTATTTTCAACCGGTATGTTGGATTAGTTTTAGGGTTTAGTTTTGTAATTTCAAACCCCTAAATATGGTTATGGGTCATTTATTATGAATGACTTAGGAACTCCTGTTTCGTAAATGGTGTTATACTAGGGTTGTGACACTAGCCTTAGGAAGAATATTCACATTATTTTTTTCTTACGTGGGGACATCCAAACTTAAAAGTTCTCTTTTATATAATTTGTGACAAAGCCACCATCTCCTCTGGTTTGCAAGTACACCCCTCGAAGGACGAAATGGTGCGAGGATTGCTACAATGACAATCATTACGCATTGGTAGGAAGTTGAAAAATAGCAGTCTACCAATGACTCGAATGCTGAGAACTACAAGTTCTAGGATTAGAATGTCCTAAGGTTTTAGTTTAAAAATATCATGTTTGCACTTTTAAAGAGTGAAAAAATAAAACGTGTTATTTTTTATCCAAAAATAACATGTCATATTTATGTTTAGAGTATTGTGCTAAGATCATTTTTAGTTTAAAAGTAGACTACTGTTTGCCCTTTTAAAGTTTATGTTGACTAAAGTGTGTTAAGCTGGTATTTAGTTTTAAAAAAAGAGTATGTTTCTACTTTTAAAGTGTAGCGTAACCTGTTGTTTTTTGAATTTTGTAATTGCGCAGTCACCCCTGAATTGCATCCGACTACTGCAATTGCTCTGTCTTACATGCAATTGTATATTGTTACATGCAAACTACAGCAGTCTCTGTGCATTTAGATATAAGCCGAGAGTGCTTATGAACATATGGTGAAGACATATGACAATACAAGTTCAGGGAATTAACCTTAATAGAACAACAAATACGCTAAGATACGAACTGATATGACCGCTACTCAATCACCATACAAAATTACAACTTGTCAATCAATCCATTGTAAAATGATATTTAAATCATGATAAAAATTACATTTAAAACTAAAAATACTCAAAATGAACCAAGTTATCTAGCACTTAGAAGATCATGAGCAACACAGCCTAAGACAACCTTTCTCTTTTCTCCACGAGCCCACCTTAAACAAAAGCAAAAACAGTCACAGTGACTAGAATTAAAAACGATACAAGTAAAGTCACAATGAGACCTAACAAAAAAGGGCACTCAAATCATGGGTCATTTCAAAAGGAGGAGATGAATCAAACACTAAACACTTCAATTTCACAAAACTCACCATAACGAAAATCAAACACTAAACTGAAATTCTATTTGTTTTTCCCCCAAATTTCTTAGAAAGAACACTAACCTAAATAGTCAATTGGACCTAGAACTATAATTTTTTCTTGGGATTTGTAATGTTTCCATCGTTTTCTTGAAATATAAATGAAAAGAAAGTAAAGAGAAAGGAAGTGAAAGAAGGTGAACCTGATGGCACAACGTGCTCAATCGAAAAGGAGTGCAGTTGATGGGCACACAAAATCCAAATCTTTGTTGCGAGAGAAGATTAGGGCATGAAACCTTTATTGAGAGAACCCAGGGGTGATGGTATATGACTGGTCCGAACAATGCATGACACCATATAGATAAAGAGTCATTTCTACATCAAGTTGAGATAGCAAATCACATTTTGACTTGTGCCCACTTATAAGGAAGAATGGTTACTGAAAAACAAAAGTCGAACTGTGGGTTTTAACATTCTTTCATATTATTTTATTTTAATTATTTAATTATTTTTAACGTATGAAATAACCTCGTAGAAATCACGCAAAGTCTACGTTCCTGAAGCTTAGATGGATTTAAACCTTTAAATTACCCCTTCTTTAGAATATGACTTAAGAGACTAGTCTACTCTTTAAGCTAGATTAAACCTTTACGTTACCCCTTCTTCAGTTAGTTGGTCGCTAAAATATGCATAATTTAAGTATTTAAATATATATATATATATATATTCTGTTTTGTGATAATATTAACATATTGAAATTTCAAGAAAAAAACAATAAATTTAGGTAAATAGACTAATTGAAAATGACAAATAAAAGTTTTTCCCATTCAAAGGTACACAAGAAGAGTCAATTGTTGTGCACCATTTATTTTAATTGCAAATGGTACTCCGATATTTCTCACACATTCCAATATACAAGAGATGATAATTGGATCATACAATCTATATAGACTGTAATCTCATTCATACGAAATTCTATAATTACAAAGATTATATGTATGTCATAACCAATGCCTCAAATGAAACTAAGTTGATTACAAATAACTTAAACAAATTTATGAATTGTTGACTTACATGTTTTTCCTTGCCAATCTCATTGATCCATTGTTGATTATTGGCTAGGTGTAGCTAGAGTTGCAGAGTTCAGCACACTGTAGAATATTTCTGAATCAAATTGAAATGTTTAGTTAATGTTGTACGGAAATGTGCAGGCATCAATCGCAAGAGAGGATAAAAAACGAGGTCTTAGCAAGCACGTCTACTAGTACGATAATGTTGCCTGACTTGTGAAATCAAGAGGGTTGGTGAAAAGGAAAGCAATAATGTTGCCTGACTTGTGAAATCAAGTGAAAAGACCATTCTAACAAGCAAGAGGAAAACCACCAAAACAGAGCAAAGAACTCAACAGAGTATCATATATTCAAGGCATTTTCCAACAAACGAATCAGTGAAAAATATCAGAACTATATAGCAGCACCCGAAATTGGTTTAGACCTACACTGAAAGTCCATAGCACATTGTTCATCAAAGTGAAAGCTAATAAAAGCCAACTACAGGCTACCAAATGCATCTCTTTTTCCCCCCTCTAAGACAAGGCACTACTAATGGTAATGTATAATATTCCAAGACCCAAAATCCTTCTTTGATAGTTAATTTCAGAATCCTAAAAACAGACATGAACACACCAAGAAGAAAAAAGAAAATGTGGCAAATTTTGACTTATATCTCCATTTTGATTGATGCCAAAAGAATGTTTCAATGAACTAGATCTAATTCCCTACATAAACAATGAAAACAAAATCCCGAGCCATATAGTTGTCAAAGCAACCAGAACCCTTTTCTTATCTTCTATTCAAATCTAAAAACAGCTTATAATAAGCACAAAGTTTTCTTACCCGACAAAAACACGCTATACATACATAAAATAGGGTGTACATAGAGAAAGAAGTGATTAAAAATTGGATGCCAGTTAGTTTCATACAGGAGACCAAAAGCCAAAAACCCAGTAATATACAAGAGACAAAAAAGCCAAAACAAGTAATATACAAGAGACCAAAAGCCAAAAACCAGTATTATACATGAGACCAAAAGCCAAAAAACCAGTAATTTACAAGAGACCTATAGGTAAGAAATGTAAAGTGTCTGAACTTGGCATAGGAAAAATAACGAAGTCTTTACTTTGTACAGATTTTCTACAAATTCACATAAAACACATGAACAAAGCCACACATCATATGATAATATAATCATATAAGAAATAGGTGAACATTAAACATTCAATATTAATTTGTGCTCAAGTGGGTAAACATAAACCAAGTAGGTTTACTAAATCAAAAATAGCAGATAGTCAGCAATGAGTAAAAAACTTCATAATCTCAAAGTCAAAAGAATCAAAACTAAAATCAAAAGAAAAAATTGGACTAGATCTGAAGCTTGATAATAAATTGTGAGAAATAAATGCATTAGCTCCTGTAAGGCATACCCCAATCATTTCCAAGAATGCTGGTTTTGTGCAAGAACATAGAAATCAAATTAACAAAATAAATAAATTCGTGAAAATTAAATGATACCCAAACATTGAATCGTAGATCGTGGCCTCTGTCAAAAGGAAGAATTAATCCACAAAAATGAATACTGAAATAAACGAAAAGGATCAGAGATTAAAGAAAGATGAAGACCTAATATGAAGCGACATCATCAAGGCTCATGGAAGTTACCTCGTCGCGGCTGTGCAATCCGAAGACCTGAAACGCAGAAAAAAAAAGGCAAGAGTTAGAGCACAAAACCAGGTCATGAATTAACAAAGAGAGGAAGGAAAAAGGAAGAGAGAAACATGATTAAAGGCTGTGACCTGTGAAGCGCAGGACAGTGAGGGAAAGAAGAGTGAGGGAGAGAAAGGAAGAGTCCAGAACATAATAGGAAATATCTGATTTTTATGTTTTAATATATTCAGCCCACATTTGAGAGCTTTTTGGTTTTGGCAGATGAAGGTTGAAGAAGTTGATACGAGGGCGCGTGATATTTTTCTCCTTCTTTTAACCGGTTACCACCACAACAGGTTTCCCTTGTTTTAAAAAACAGGCCACGTGACTGGCATGTGACTGACTGCACGGGTACAGTCGATGTACTGCAGACGGTCTCTAATTAGCATGGATCTTGCATCCCAAAATCTGACAACCAAACAAAAAGAATAAAGCAAGTGACAAGCTTTACCAAAAGCATATTAGAATTTAGAATATTATTATATAAATGTAAGGATTTTTCCATTTGGTGCTTTTACACGCACTTCATTCCCTGCCCACATGCATCCCATTCCCATGGGCTGAACTGATCATTGGATCAGAAAATATATTTATCGGTAGCCCATGGTTGTCCGGCAACAAAAATATCAAAATTTTATATTGTTGCTAGAGAGACGATAAAATTAGCCCAAAAACTTGCATGCAAATAAGACCAATCAAATGCATTCAAGCCCTTTTAAGGGAAGTTAATTCTTCTTGTTTTCCTATCTTAGCACATTTTGCCTAATCAGTCATAAAAACTGAGGAATGATCCTTAAAATTTTATAACAAGTTACATATATTTCTGTGTTTGAACATTCCTATGATAGGCATGTCATGTCATCCGAACTAAAATGCGTTCGTCCTTCACTAGTCACAAAAATAAAAATTTAGGAATGATTTTAGGTACTCGTTTGTAGTAACCAAATCATTAGCTAGATGGAGCGTCCGCCCCTTATATCCAAGGTCGAATAACCCTTTCCTTCTCATAGATTCGAGTAGTTTAGCTTTGTAAAATTTTAAAAATAAAAATCTTTGAATGCATTTGAAAATGTTAATTGGTACTACTAGAGAAAGAGTTGAAGGGTAAAGTGGGAAGAAGAGTAACTAATTAAGGAATGAACGTAAAGACCAGACAAGTAAAATGAGACCCCAACCCGAAAACACAGGTGGGTGGGGGGCTGAGTTCCCAATACTTTGGGGGTCTTCAATTTTTACTTGATTCTCTCATCTAATCTGCTTTTCAACCTACGGACAAACAAACACGAAAGCTTCTCCAGTTCTTGTCCTAAACGTTCATATGGGTGGCTGCTGCGATGAGGCTGGGGGACTCTGTTTTAGCTCACGGTTTTGAATTATTCATTCAATGGTATAAAATATGATTAATAATGATAATTACTGCCTACCCTTTTGTTTTTTCTCTTTATTTTATATGATTTTTTTGTGGGATCAATTTTAAAAGGCTGAGAAGTTGAATATATATTTTTTCATTCCTGAATTCCATGTATTTCAAACTTAAAATCATCTGGGAAATATTGAATTTTTCTGAAAACTAATTTAGAATTTAGATGCATGTTTAGTTTCCCGTAATCAAGTACCCTCTATGAGCATCAACCAGACTCAGATTAGGGGAATGCCTTATGAAAACAATTGAAAGGAATTTTGCTGCTTTAATTTGTTGTTTGGGGTATAGAATAGATTAAATGTTGTTATTTGGGTCCTGACCTCTTTGATGGCTATATATATGCACCATTGCACTCAGTGTTGAGGAATTGTTAATACATTGAACTGAAACTCTCTCTCTCTCTCTCTCTCTCTCTCTCTAGATGTCAAGCATTTTGTATTTGATACATAGTGTTCACTATTATTGTGCCCAATTCAAAATATACAATGGAATTCCTTCATATCTGCTTGTAACTTGGATCAGGTTTGAAGCTTGAAGCTGAAGCTATTGGTCTCAGTCCGAGAGTAGGGTTTGGGAGGTGAATTTCATCAACCATGGGGAAGAATTTGCGAGACAAAAACTCTAACAATCCATCAGGGAATGAGCATTCAGCAGGGTGCGTTTGGGGCCTACTTCATATCATGAAGTATCACCAATGGCATTATGCCAAGAAAAGACTTGTGCACAAGAGGCATCGCGGTAACAAGCATGCTGCGGGTAAGTAAAGTGGCTCTGTATGTATATTTAGTGTGTGAAAACTTGGTGCTAGAAGTTATGACCTTGCCATGGGAGGTGAAAACTTTGGTCTGCTTTACTGCAGGAGTTGGAGATCCCGGAAACGATGCAAATGCCTCTACGCAAGATGCCTCTATGCAAGAAGAAAATGATGCTAAGATTGACAAATCTACTGTAAGTTTGAGCAAAATAACTTTTGGTAGCATGCATTTAGTTGCATTTGAATAAGTGAATAAACGAAAGCATCCTTTGGTTTGAAATTTATCAGGATGAAGGAACGATGAAGCAGTCCATTCCTACAGTCAAGAATGTCAAGGCGCGAATAAAAGCACGGATTGCTGGAGAGATATCGAAGAAGAAGGGACGACATAACCGGAGTTCAAGCTGTCCTGCAAGATCACAATTGAAGCGAACTGAATCGATGCATCGTTTGGAACCACTGTCTCACCTGGATCCAATTGCTGACATGGTATTGAATGAGGGAAGTCCTAGAATTGTTCACCAAAACAATAAAAACTCTGCTGCTGCAAGAAAACCAGAATCACTGCCCACGACATCCTACGAAGAACCAACTAGTGGCAACAACAATTGTGGAGAGAGTTGCCCAATAGTTCTTGGAGATCACAAAGTGCATGACCAGGTTGATGAGAATCAACAGGATCACACACTTATTCAAGATAAGCTAGACGATAACACGTTGCAAGATATGCTAGAGCAGAAATTGATACATGTAAAAGAACTCGACGCAGATGCTTCCCTACACCATCTAAAGGAGTATCTGGAGGCTTTGGATATAATCAACATAAACAAGGAGTTATTAGTAAAAATCTTACATGATCCAGGCTCTCCTTTGGCCCAGCACTTCCATAATCAGCAAGCAGTCAGTGCAAAAACGAGTTTAAGTAAGTCAGAGTCATTCCCTGTACCTGGCCCTTCAGACAGAAGAGGTTCTGAGCCTATCAAGCTCAAGCACAAGCATGAGTTGATAACGTCTCCTGCAAAAGAAGAAAGTAAGTCGAAAATTGGTAGTCAAGCACAAAAGTTAGCAGGGTCTACTTCCTTGAAATATGTTGGTGAACGGTCAATGCCATCAATCAATGAGTACAGTGAAGATGGAATTCTAAAGCTAAACCAAGCAATTGCTGATAATTCTTATTCTGGTTCTGCCGATAATGAAATGGCAATTAAGCGTTTTAAGGATCTTAGACATAAAATAAAGCATGTAATCAAGGAGAGCAGAAAAGAGAGACATATGATTACTATGGATGCCCTCCTTCACAAGATTCCTCATGTACAAAAGCTTACTAAAGAATTGGAGCAGGAGATCGATAACCATTCGAAGGACCTTGCAATGAGTATAGAAGGTAAAGACAGTCCAGGAAGCAGTTATGAAAGCGATCATTCGGTTTCTTCCCTCAAGAAAAAGAAACAGCGCCACATGAGAAGAGCATCTTCCCTCAATGCATCACTTGACAGGCACTGTCAGTTGTATGAGACTAGTTGCAGCAGAGAAGCCAAAGGCCATACATCTGAGAGATTGAAATTAAGAAAAGAAAGGGTAGACTCACCTTTGCAGCCTGTTCCGAAAACGCGGGAGGATTTTTTCCTTACCTGAAATTAAATCATACAAGTATCAGAGTGAGGAATCTTCTGATGTTTTTTCTTCTGGAGCTCCAACCAAGTTTGCTGTGGATGGCAGGGCAAGCAGAAGAAGTAACTTTGATGAACAAAATAGTCTAGACATCCCTATAGGTTCAGAAAATCATTTGCAGCTAGATGCTCCTGTAGAAAGTAAGACAGAAAACTTGGCTGAAGTTGGTGAGTTAAAGGTGGCATCAACATCAGTTGCAAACAATGAGGCAAGTGCTCCGGTGGATTCGATTTTTGATGATATTGGAAACCTAACAAAAGGGAACAGTGTTTCGTATGAGGAACAAAATGTTGGGCCTAGAAGTGAGTCCATTATTAATCATGCAGATCCCTTTCCAATCTCTGTGCCTGACTTCAATGTTTCCCTGCCTGAAGGTTTGTGTTTTCAATTTTTATCAATGGCTTTTACTTCAATGTTTACATCATCTCAAACCAAGTGCATGCATTATTCAAACCTTTAAAGTTTTGTTTGCTCTAACAACCAGTATGTTTTAAGAATCTATAAGGGTCTGTTTGGATTGAAGGATTTGGATTTGACAACAAGGCTAAATTTGCTACAAAAACAAGAACTGGATTAGATTGAATGTATTTTGAAATAACTAGATGTAGTACATTTGAAATGGATTTGAAATGACTACATGTAAGGAATCATTTGACATTTATTTGTTTTTTTATCTTTCTTTATGCCCAAATCTTGGCATACATGGATTGTAATAGTCTATGCAAACAATTTTACCTTATAATGTCATCTAAATCCATAGATTTGGAATCCTTCAATCCAAATGGGGAATTATCAGATTATTAGTCTTTAAATCTTGGCACTTAATTATCAAACAAGCATTTTGCAGTGTAGAAAATGTTATTTGCATTTAATTAGATTTCCCATTTAACCATTCTCATATTTTCTTGCATCGATCAAAAACTTGTGACCTGTGGGGCTGAAATGGATCATACTTTGGATATTGGTTTTATAGGAGCAGAAATGAAGTTAAAGCCTAGAGATGGACTAGAGAACTTGGCCAAGCAAAGGGAAGAGCCTGTTCTTGATAACCCTAAGGTGGTTCACAGTGGACTGGATACAGAGAAAACACAAAGTCACAGCAAGCATTTGAGTTATGACATGTCTCATCTTCAAGTTGATGCAAGAGACATGGCTGAATTTAACTATGTGAGAGATGTGTTGGAGCAATCTGGGTTCAATGGGAATGAGTCCCTCGGGACTTGGCATTCGGATGACCAGCTGGTCGATCCTTTAGCGTATGAAGGCGTCGAAGGCTGCTTGGTCCATGATCCTGATTGTTCAGGAAATGAAGAAGGTGGCAAATGTGATCACTTTCTGTTGTTTGATCTGATCAATGAGGTACTGATGGAGATATATGGGAGGTCATACAACTACTGTCCCATGACCTTGTCTTCTCTATGTAACATCCCTCTAATGCCAGCAGGGCACCACGTTCTCAAGCAAGTATGGGCCCTTGTAAGTTGGTACTTGAGCTTGAGGCCAGAGTTTGATCAATCATTGGATTATGTTGTGAGCAGAGATTTGGCAAAGAACGATGGGTGGATGAACCTCCAATTTGATTCTGAGTGCATAGGAATTGAGCTTGAGGACCTGATTTTTTATGATCTTTTAGAGGAAGTTAGCTTGAGCTTGTGGATGGATCAGGTTCCTTCCTAAGGTGCCTTCACCTTGCTTTACGCATTATAGTTCATGAAGAGTAGCAACAAAGATTAGCAAGAAAATTTATTATTTTTGTTTATATTCATACTTTCTGTACAGTTAGTGAAATAGTAAATTGTTGTGTATACTTGCTGCTTAACTAATCAATCAAAATAAATTTCAATCACTTGGGCAATTTTGTTGATCAGCCTTCGTTCAAACTCCCAAGGAGATATATCTATCTGATATTGGTATCTTCTATCTTCTTGGCTAGCTTTTGGTCTTAGGAATTTGGTTTCAGTGCAATTCCCCACCATCATTTTGCTGGAAGGTGAAAGCTGCAGAACAAAGCCATGCTTGTTGTGGCAGTGATTTTCCTCCCTAGGAATATTCATCTGCGATTCCCTTTCTTCTTCCTTGCCTCTCGATCCCTGCAAAAATAACATGGAGTGAAAGGCCACACCGGGGTGTTGGCCAAAGGCCCTCCAATGCCTAAGTTAGTTCACTTGGATCTTATGTAAAGAGACAGCAAGAGCTAAAGTGATCGGAGTTTATTTCTCTCACGGGGAGAATTACGGGTGGCCGGAGCCTTGTATGAGAGGGAGAGATAGTGGCGGCAAGGATTAGGGCAAGGGGAAATTTTTGCAGAGTTTCGGAGTTCAGTTTATACGTACCTCAAGCCTTAGTGTAGCCACGAATATATAGAACTCTTGAGAGCTAGGGTTTTAGGAGTAATAATTCCCCACATGAAGGGGAATTATTCTTCCCCCAAATTGGTAAGATCTAATAAATTAGGGATTTGATTTGGTAATCCCTAATTAAACAGCGTAAATCCTCAATTAATCAAATAATCCCCAAATGGAAGGAAATCATTTGACCTAGAGGATTATTAAGGGAATAAATTGGTTTCCACAAATGCCCCCCAGCTTTTGCGTGGTGCTTGGCGGCATGGAGGATGTGTGAATTAATTGTTGGGCTGTTTAACCGCATCTGGGCTTCCTTCTGTGACTTGGGCTCCTGATTGGAGGAGGCTTGTGACTTTCTAATTTTTTGAACTTGGACTCCCAATTGGAATGGGCTTGGGATTTCTTGTAGGTCAAGGAATCTCAGTTGCTATAAATATGGGGCTTCTCTTCGCTCTTTTTCAACTTGCAAACTTATTCTCATACTCTTTGCGTGAAAGAGATCTTTGGAAGGTTGTACTGTTTGTCAAAGAGAGGAGTCGCCGTATATTTCAAGGTAATTCAACTTGAGAGGTTGATTTTTTTTTTTCTTTGAATTTTCGGCTGCACGGTCAAATTAGCCAAGAGGTGCATGTTGTTTCATGGTTGAGCAGTGGTGACCGTGGGCCAGGGTTGAAAGCATGATGAAGGTTGTCATGCACAGGATTGGCAGAGGTGCGCAAGGGTCTGAAGCATGGCACGAGCCAGTGTTCAAGTGGGCAGGTCACGGGTTTGGACCTGTGCGCGCTGGGCTCGATGGAGGTCTGGCCCGTGGCTGGAATCAAGGTTGGTGGTCCATGTGCATGACTGGAGGTGAGTGCTGGGGCCACGAGTAGCATAGGCCTCGTGCGCTGGACGGGCCACGTTTGGAGGCGCCCGTTGGGCCAGGTTGAAGCTGGAGCGAGTGGGCCAGGCGCGCTACAAGGGGTGCATAGCAGGAGTTGGGCTGAGTGGGGTGCGCCAGAGTTGGGCCAGAGGCGAGCAGGCCTGCTGGCGTGAAACTGGAGCTGGCCAAGGCTAGAGCGGCACGGGCCAGGCGTGCTTTGGGCTCCGTGGGCTGTGTGTTGGCGCCGTGTTGGCGCCATGCAGGCTGGGTTGGTCCAAACAGCTCCATTTTTTCTTTTTTCTTTTTTTTTTTGCTGCTGCCTTTTTGTTTTGTTTTTGTCTGCTGCTGCCTTCTTTTTTATTTAACCACGAACTAGGGTTTTGATCCGCTCTTTTCTCCTCTATTTTGTAGTTGTTCAGTAATCATGTCTAGTAATGGGTGAAGTCGATCACCAAGCTCACAAGCACCTTTGTATCTGTTAAGTGGCTCCGAGATATACAAGAAGCGGTTCGTGGCTAATCTGCACCGTGTCATGAACGAGGCTCAGTTTCTGGCATTGCGTTCCATTTTTGATTCCGCCATTCCAGGAGATGTGCATGTCAGGCTAGCAGAGCCATCATCTGACGATGTGCCTCGAGCAGACCCAAACAATCCAGGTGCCAGGATCATCACGTTCCGTCCATTCTACTTCTCATTGGGCTTTACATTCCCGTTGTCAAAGTTTTTTAGGGAAGTGCTCTGCGCCATGGAATGTGCCCCAAGTCAATGCACCTCGAATGTCTATCGGGCAGTCATCTGCTTCGAGATCAGAGCCATGGGAAGGAGGCAACTAGGGTTTTGATCCGCGCTTTTGATATGTTGATCTCTGCTGTAGTTTGAAGAAAATTTTGTTCCCCCAATTTTTTGCAATGGTTTTCCATATCAGAGCCATGGGAAGGAGGCAACGGGCAGAAGGCCAAGACGGCTCGCGAGAGGAACATGGAGAAGCAAAAAGCAGCCAAGGGTAATTCTTTCTCTATCTCCCTTCAATTGCATAAGCTTCAGATTTTCTTAGTTCTGTATGTGATGATACTGATTCTGATCTTGCTGATCTATCTGGGTTTTTGTTCATTTATTTATTTTATTTAGGAAGCTAGCTTGAGGCCAACAAGAAGGCCATGAACATCCAGGTAGGTAGTCCCTTTGCAAGCTTTGGCTTTAATTTGTTTCAAAGTATTATGCTTTGTGATGGGTTTGCTGTTTGATTTATTATTAAGCTATATATAATTTGTTGGTGCATAAATTTCATTCACCAAAAAACAAGCGTGCCACTCAAATTTTGTTTATTTTTTGTTATCCATTCGGTTGATGAAGAATTTCATGGTTTGATTAGATCTAGGCAGTGACTTATCTGAGAGGTCAAGAGAGATGAGACTGAGAGGTTGACGTAAGTGTTTATTTTCTTTATTTTTTGTTATCAATTTGAATGAGGATTTGTTGTTAGGTTTTTTTATTTCTCTACTTGTATGATAATAAGAATTTGTTAATAATGATTTGGTTCCTTTGTTTTGATGCAGGTTTTTGATGGATGAAGGCTTTGTTTTGATTTAAGTTTTGGATGGATGGGTTTTGAATTTTTTCATGGGTTGTAACAAGTATAATTTCAATTCGCTGCATTGTTGTTATTGTGTATTTTTTGTATGGGTTGTAACATCATAAGATGCTCTCTATTTCCTTTCCTTTGATGATGATTGTGATTTTGTGATTAATGATTTAGGTTATTAGAAGAATGATAGATTCGCATGATCTTTGCTGATGATTGTGAACTTGTGATTGATGATTTAGGTTATTAGAAGAATGATGGATTTGCAAGATTTGAACTTCCGAAAAAAGAAATTGTGATTTGTGCTTGTTTTAATAATTGAAGATGAGTTTTTAAAAAAAGATTTGGGCTTTTGAAAAATACTAAAATTCGGCTCAGGCCCAAAACTGACCAAAATACCGAATTGACCCGTATAGTTCCGGGTTGGCCCACTACGGGTACCAACTTGAAAAACAAGATCTGGTTGTGAATGTTCTTCTCACTTGGAGGACACAGGAAGAAAAAAAACAAAACAATAAAAAATACAAGTCACACTCACGAGCACACACTCGCGGGTTACAGCCTTTTAGCCTAAGGGATAAAGGATAAAAAAATTATAATAAACTAATATTTAAACACTCTCAAATGAGAGAGCTTCGGAACCAGCAAGATGGGGACACCAAATGCTCCCAGAAGAACCTCGAAAGACCAGCAAAACAAATTATGCATCAGCATCCCGTATATGTTCTGCAACTGCAAGAATACAAGCAAAACCAAATTTCCAAAAATTATCAAAGAGAGAGCCCTTTCTTTTATCTTTTCTTTTTTACCCGAAGAGATATAAGTACATGGATGGTTGCTATAAAATCTAATTGTTGACTTGCCTGACAAGTATGAAAACCATGTGTTGTCGTCCTCTGATTCAAAGAGAGTAGGCATGCCTGGCTCCAAGATTGTTTCATTAGGTGCATTATCTTCGACATGGTATGGGCCAGGGTTTGGAACTTGGTCCGCAGAAGGGTTGGGAACTTGGTTCGCAGCAGGGTCCGGCACTTCAACTTGATAAGGAAGTTGATCGTGACCTCCATCTTGTTGCTGCACACATTGAAATAAACAATTTTGCTGCACACATCTCTATATATATATGGAAATTCACCTCGAGTATCTATCTGCTTATAATTTTTATTTTTATTTTGGATTAGATGGAAAGCTTAAAACTTTGCCCAGGACTCCGACGAGATGATGAATTTCAAGAACTAAATTTGTGGTAAAGATTTAAGAAAACCATTTTTGCTGCTTCTTTGTGACTGTGTACCAGTCCAAGATTAATAGGAGCGCTTAATATAAAAAGATTTGAGCTTCAAATTATTGAATACTGCTCGCTTCTATGCTGATTCTTTAGCTGCATTTCAATTTTCCAAAGAATGTGCAGTCAATAACTTGAGTTTGTTGACATGCAATCTAGAGTTGGTTCTTTAGTTAAGCTCCGAAATTTATTGACAGCCTCTCAAAATTTTTTATCTTTTCTCAAAACTCTGTTCCCAACAACTTACCATTTGCCAAGCCCAGGAAGAAAGTGTAGGAGAATATGTTAGAGACCAAGCCAAGAGCTCTGGAGAAATTCTTAAGAACTGGGGTTGTAGTGATATGATATATCCAAGATGTTCACAAGGCGGCCTGCTTTGCGGAATGCTGACCTTGATCAGCATCAGTTCAAACTAAACATTCTATCCATTTGGGAGATTTCGTTTCTTCTCACAGGTTCATAACCCACAGTATTACAAGTTAATAACTTCGTCTTTTTAGAGTCATAGTCCCATTTCTGTTTTTTATATGGTACATTACAACTAACATATCCTTTGTTAATTCCTCTACATTTAATAAAAGCTTTCTATTATCTTAAACAAGATTGCTTATAAAACCAGCTACTATTTTTCTTTTGGTAATTGCTATACTGAGTGTTGGTTCTTAGTCAATTTTCTATTGATTAAGTATATGTTTGGTTGGAATTTTAAGTAGTTATTTGTATGTTTGTTTGGAATTGGTAAAACAAAAGGGGATGCTGCTTTTGTTAATTGCAGCCTACGATAGCAACAAAAGGTTCCATAAAAGATTTCCCAAGTTTCTTCTACCCTAGACCAACATTATTCAGGAGCTTAGCTAATCTGTAAAACTTCCTTTTTTTCAGATACGCCCAGATTCCCTCTTCCTCTATAAGAAACCTAGACCTCTTAAGGCGGCCATAAGCGGTGTCCATCTGAGTCCAAATATTCAGGGTTGTTGTTTGTGATACAACACTTCTGGGTATGTTAGATGTTTATTTACTCAAGTGGGTTGTTCTGTTTGTAATTTTTTACAACATTTATGAGGAAGGCTATTGTAATTTGCCCTGTTTTGAGGAGAGCCAGCCAAGCCAACATGTATATATAAAACCTTAGAAGATGCTTCTTTTTCAACTAATATTTTCCCGCATAAAACCAAATTTTAGTGCTTCTTTGTCATTGCTTCTTTTAAATGTAATGAACAAAACTATAACCTATAACCTGTTATTTCTGCCTTTATTCTACTGCTATAACCTATAGCTGTTTATAGATTATTACTGCTTCTATAGCTTACTTCTCTGTTAGATTATCTTGATTCTATAACAAACTTGCTCATTAGGTCATTAGGTTATCTTATTTCTATTTATAGGTCATTAGGTGTTCATAGGTTATTTAAATTTTGGTTTGTGCAGTTTATGTTGGCCTTAACTCTGTAACAATAGACAGTGTCTTTACAAAAAATTCCTCATTTGATTACACTAACACCTACCATTTACCAAATTTATGGCAACAAAATGAACATCAAAGCTCAAGTGTTTTGACTTAATTCTATTATACCTATTTAATAATTGTCGCAATTGTTCTTAATTTGTTTTCAATTGGTTCAATAGATTGAGTTTATACTTTTGTCCATCAGATTAATAGAATGCTTGATGTATCTAGAGTGTTGTTTGTCCTGTTTGATTTTTTAACTTAATTATGTCATAATAGTTATTGCCGTCGCCCAAAGTTTTCCATTTATATACACTAACACCTGCCATTTTCCAAATTTATGCCAACAGAGTCAAAACCTCTGCAGAGAAGGAGAAAAAAACGTAAGTCACCTGTACAGCAGAGCCAACAAGACCTAGATCCCCTTCCAACAACCATCAAAGTAGAGTAATCCCCTTCCACCACCCAGTACCATATATATATAAACACCTGTTCAAACTCTTTTGAACAATGAACAGCTGAAAACTGCTCATATTTTGATGTTTTTATAGCTGCTTAATTTATTAAAATATGCCTAATATTTTCAAATACCAAGCAGTACATAAAACATGTTATTAGTTTATTTTTTGTAATTTAAGCTTGCTAAATTAAGCATGATCCTACTATTTAGATCTCCGTGTTTATATAACTGGTATCATCTTCCCTGCATATTTTCACGACTTTATACACATTTCATATGATTTCAAAACCCGTAGCATCGCTCGGTCACCATTTCTAGTAATATATATTAGCAAGAATGAAAGAAAATCATAAATTTCTGGTTTGTATGTACCTGAGGAGGAGGTTGATAGTTGTCCTGCTCATCCGTGAAAAGATAATGGGTCATCATGAAGATATCATGAAGATATCTATTGGAATTTTCAACATTTCCTCCTCCAACATTGATATTTGGCAGACCACATTGGTCATTAAAATTCCCTTCTGGGGGTGTCAACACCGGAAAATTTTGTTGCTGATCAAGATCACCATTGTTGTTAGGCAAATTTGGAGGGAATTGGTATGCAGAACTAGCACCAGTCTCAAAACCAGCAGAACACGACGACAGCCAATAAACTCCGAATTGATTCACATTGTTAAAATGAGATCCCAAGTTCTCAAAGCTCGAAGACATTGGAGTAAAATTCGAACCGTTCTGATTTACTGATGTAGCAAGGTTTTGGCTGAATGGGTTTTCTTGACAAAACAGCTGATCCCCATTACCATTACCAAGCATTGGTTGCTGGCGCAGAAAGTTAGCTGGATTAGCGTTCAATAGGCTCGACTGCCCCGAACCAATAAGTTGAGGGATGGATCTGCTGCTGTTGCTAGTTGAAGATTGCTGATCATTAGGGAATTGGATGTAGCCGTGGTTGTTGGAAGCAGCAGCAGTAAGAGGTAGGGTGCTTCCAATTCCAGCTGATGGTTGAAATGTAGAGCCAATTGATGTTCCCATTTGCTGTTGGTTCAGGAGCTGTGAGTGAGGTTGGTCTCGTTCGTTATTGTTGAAGAGCAGTTCTGGGTGGCCACGTGCGAAGCTTGACCTGCGCAACCTCTCACGCGTGTCTTCGTCCCCCGGATCCGCAACTTTCAATTGCTTAAAGTAGATACGATACTTCTGGAAATTCATATACATGCGCAAACCATCATTAACTAACAAACATCTATACACGATCTATTTTTCAATAAACACTAAAATGATCATTAATACACCTATATATTATCTAATTCCGTCAATTTTCTCAATAAAACCATTATCTAGTTATAATTAGTAATTAAAATATTTAAAATATAATAAAAACCAGTTATATTTATTTTTTATTTTTAAAAATCCAAACAATTCTTAGTTTTATAAATTAGTTAAAAATCAATAAATAAAATATATGTGTATATTTATATGCTTGCTGGGTTTCTTTTTATTTTTGTAAGTTTTTATTTTTATATAAGTTTTTAAACAATTGCAACTTGCAAAATTACTAAATATTTTTACTCCTAATATATGAAAGGAAATAACATAAAATTAGGTAGTAATTCCATTAGTCTAATTGAATATTAACAAACCTGCCAATGACTAGCCACACGGTAGTAAGTTAAGTCTGGCTCATTCATGACCTCGAGAATTTCCGTTGGCGTAGCTTCTGCAAGCACCCAAAAGGAAAAGAAAAACAAGAGGATGCAAATATTATTTAGATTGAAACACATATGATTAGAAAGGAAAAGATAGTTGAGATGATTAGAAGTAGGAAATTCCACGTACTGTCCAAGCCAATTTGTGTGATTGCCAGCATAAACTTTTCGTGAAGTGGTTTTTTCCACTTGAATTTCTTCTTCCTTGAGGCAGCCGTACCTTGGCTGTCCCAATTTCCATTTCCAAGGCCACCTCTTACAGAAAGTGAAGAAAAACAGAAAAAGAGAAAAAAGAAAAAACAAATTTGGGTTGTAAACTTATCAATTGCGCCAGAGGCAGAGGCATCACCCCCACCATAAAATCTAGCATGGCCACCTTCCCATCCTTGCATACGGTCAGCATAAGTGCCTTGAAGGCAGAGAATGAGAACAGAGAACACAAGAGCAACGATTGAGACTGACTTGGAAGCCATTGTTGTTGTGTATACTATTACTGGGTATGTTTGAGTTTTCTGAGGAAGGTCTTGATTATTGTTGAAATTGGGAAATTAAGTAACAGTAGGGAAGCTGATATCTTAAATCCTGACCAAAGAAAAGCGCGTCTTAAATAGTAGTAGTAACTTTCCTTTTCAAAAATCTTCTTAGATTATGTACATTGTACATGGACGGAACCACAGCCAAAGCTGTAGTGGGCTTTAGCCTAGGGAAGTTTTGAAGAAAAAAACAATAATAAACCTACATTTATATGGCCCACTACAAGAAGTATGCTGCCTTTTGGTTTTGAAGAAAATAAATTCTTTCTCGTCGGCTTGTGGATGCATAGCCGACGAGAAAGAATTTATTTTATTTCATGCACAAATCACGATATTTTCGATATTCTAGTGATATTACATCGAAATTTTGACCAAATATTGTTGAAGTGTGACGGAAATTATCGACATCGAAATTTCCTCGATATTTTCGATATTTTCGATATTTATACGATATGTGTATGGATACATTCCGAAATAACTGTAACCCGAAAAAACGGAAATATCCTCGATATTTCGTCGATACTATCGATATTTCACAATTTTTCGAATCTTTCAGTTGCTTTCTCTCTTTCACTCTCACCCTTTTTCGAAAATTGAAAGAACCCTAAGTCTGATTTGGGAATTGACCATACGAACGAAGTAGTCAAAGGGGGCTGAGGGCTGAGGTGTAAAAGGACGATATTACCCTCAGCAGACAGCTCATGTGCCTTTCACGTGGTGTTTTTTACGGGCATTTGGATGGAATTGGGGAAAACCTAACGGCATGGGTGAAATTGGCGAATAAATTTAATACGAATGCTAAATTGGCTGAAAAAATGATCCAGGGTGGACATTTCTACAATCCAAATAATCCAGAGGGGTATTCGGCAGTTTACTCTTTAAAAAAACTGATTCTGCTGTGTGCTATGAGAATAATCAATACGAGAATAATGAGGTCGGTACTGTAGGGCTGATATTTTAAGGAGGAAGCTTCTAACGGATCAGGTACTGTAGGGCTGATTCCTGAATTTGGGGGATCAATGGGAATATTCCTCCTGTAATCCCTATTGATGCTTTAATATTTTTAAAAAACATTATCTGGTTTGCTGTATTAAAAAAGTCAAAATACTCTGTAAGTTTGATATTGATGTGCTTTTAAACCTTGAGGAAGATTCAATTTGGATTCACTATGTTGTAATGATCAATAAGGTAAATTTGGTGATTGCAAAGCATAACATAAACATACACACACTGCTTTGCAGTTGGGTCTGTATTCAAGAAATTCGGATGCTGGTGTCTGTTTTTGGAGTTGTGCTTGAGGATTGTAATCCTTTGGGTCTTACTCTCAAATGTTGCTGTGGTGTGGAGGACAGAGCCTCTTGAATCCTGATATTATTTTGGGGGAGCTATGGGTTTAGGACAGAGCCTCCTGCAATCCTTATTGATGTTTTAATATTAAAAAAAATATATTATCTGGTTAGCTGTAGTCAAAAAGTCAAAAAGTCAATATACTCTGCAAGTGGGACGGTGCAATAAGAAAACGAGAGATGAGGATCACATATTAAAAACCTTTAACTTATATAAAATCACACCACAAGCAATAACACTCCCTCTCAAATGACTATCTGAGGGAGTCAAGATTTGGAGGAAGAAAAATGAAGATGAAATAAAATAAATTCTTTCACGTCGGCTTGTGGGCCTCTTTGTGTGTTTTTTTCTTCCTTCTTTTCTGTTGTGTGTTTACGTCAGCTGCTGTATGGATTATCGGATCTATTTATAAATGAGTACACAGAAAATTCTCACAAACAAATATTTTCTCGTAATTTCTTATATTTTAACAGAAAAAAGGGAGAGATAAGAGAGAGTCGGTTGAGTTGCAGACGATTTATTATCCCTAGTTGGTGGGCTCATAACGGGTTTGATGAAGGAGGCCCATTCTGAAAATTTCTGATTGTGTTCTAATTATGTACATTCTAAGAAGAAAAAAGGGAAATTGAAGTTGATAATTAGAACAAAATAAAATTGATATAGTAATAAACTTGTTTGAAAAATATCAAATTTTCTATACGATTCAAAGCTTTCCAAAAACCAATCTGACTATCTTGCAGAATTGGAACATTACTGTTGCTGGTTTTCGTGGTATCGGTGCAGCCAGTCATCCAAGGGCTGATATTGCACTTTAAAAATCAAAGGCTGAGATTGAATGACCTGAAGACCTGCTCAACCCTTTCTTATTAAACCTCACGTGAGTCACACGTGACTGAGAAAGGAAAAAAATTTCGATGGAAGAGACGCGTGCACCGGAGCGTCTTCTAACCAGATGGGGATCGTGTTTCGCGTGTTCTGTCTGAAATAGGCGTCGTTTCCACGGCGCAAGTCGGCAGACGACGGGTTGTGGCGAGGCAGAAGACGGGTCCGACTCATTCAGCCCACCACTCTTCACTGTCTTCATATTTTATTTTAGCTTGAATTTAGTCCATCAATCATGAATAGTGTCTTGTGCCCATTGCCGTAGTCCATAGCTTTTCCTAATTTTGAAATATTTTAGAAATTTTCATCAAGGAACCAGACCCCCCACTGTGATCCTTTTCTCCCTCAAAGCACCAGACCCGTGTAATTTTTATTTTACGGAGGATTTGTTTCCTAATGCTTCAAAAGAATTTCCATGTAGGAGGTTATGAATTTGTGCAGCAAAATAGGCTATGAACTTTTGCACAATCGGGTTGTTGATTTTCTTTAATGGCTTGGATTCTTCAATGGGATGATGAAGTGTTTTCTGGGATTAGGCAGATTCATTTGACAAGAGCAGCATACGGCATTTGCTCAGTGAAAATTGACCATGAAAGAAACGGTTGCATTACTAGAGATTATCTGCCTCGAGTTATAAAGTCTTTGACATTTTATTTGTTAAAGTTCCCTTGTGGTATAGTTATGCAATTGTACATAGGCTATGCATTGCATGAAGGTTCACAATATATTTTTTTTTTGATCGAAAAGAGATTTCATTAAGCCAAAAGGCAGAGCAACAAAACAAGGAAACAAAACAGGAAAAGGAACACACCTAAGCCAGAACCAGCTTGGTGCAACAGAAGTTCCCAGACTTGTACAAAAAGGAGAAAACATGAAATTACATTGGAGGCCCAGGAAGGACATCAGAAGTTACAATTTTTAAATGTACAAGACACCACGTGGTGGTGTCTCATCCAATAGACCTGGGACATTTGGAATTACTTTCTAATTTATTGCATTATTTTTTATGACACATGGGCAGGCTGCATTGGAAACATTCCACATGTCCTACACCTAGTGGATGGTACACCACCACGTGGTGTATCGAGAACACCCAAAAATTACTCGAACAATAGAGGGTGGTGGACGGTCAGTCCAGTGTATTACACCCACCGTCTTTAGCCCAATCTTCGCAGCCATGTGAGTCGCTTGATTTTGGTTACGAGGGATCCATCGCCATTCCACGTAATCAAAGAGGAAGGATCTTCTCCTAATTTCCTTGATAAGAGGAAGGATGGCCCAAGCGCCACTGCCCATTTTACCATTAAGACTATTGATCAAGGTCCGGAGTCGATTCAAAAATGACATTACGATCACCCAAGTCCTGAGCCATTGAAATACCTGCAGGGTCGCCTCGTCAAAGACAAAGAGTGAGCAAACAGCTTTCTTGATGGCAAGACCACCTCCAAAAAGGCCATCATCGGTCCTTCCGATCACCCCGGACCCGCCGAGCACGAATCGGCCAGCCAAGCTCCGTCAAAGCTAACGATGGTGTGGTCGGCGTTTGGAGACATACGATTCCAACAGAGTTGCGGTGAGGAGTATTGAGGGAGACATGTTGAGGGTAAATATTTGTGGCATACTCAAATTCTGCGCTTGGTGAGACAACATTTGAGATAGTTCTAATAGGATCCAAAGGTTTGTTTTCAAAAATGAAGGCAACGGGCCTTCCAAATTTCCCATAATAAGAAGCAAACCACAGACAATAACCAAGCCAAGTTAGAGAAAGAGCCACGATTTTCCAAAGAACTTTGGATCCATTTGTCAAAGGTGGTGATACTTTGTTTGTTGACAACATAGTTTAAAGGGGAACCGAACCACACAGCTTGAGCCCAAGGACATAATAAGATCATGTGCTCAATTGATTCATCCTCCAAGTCACATATTGGGCAGATTGGAGAGATCGAGATCCGCTTAATGTAGAGAGAAAGTTTAGTGGATATGGACTTGTTGAGAAGACGCCCGGCCAGAAGAACTTGATTTTTGGCGGTGTTTTGATCTTCCAAATCCCTTTCCACACCATAGAGTGCACACGGTGGGAGGAGTTATCGGGAAAGGCGGAAATAGCCATAGTCTCGAGTGCAAGTAATGGTATCCGGATTTGACCGAATAGCGACCATCACTATTCCAAGGCTAAACGAAGCAGTCGGCCTCGGATGTAGCACCAATTGGAATTTTCTTGATTGCCTCTAAGGTGTTTTCATCAATGTAGGGCCTGATGTTATCAAGATTCCATGCACGATTGTGAGAGTCCATGATATCACAAACAAACCGAGGAGCGTAATCGGGAATTTGGCATGTGGCTTGAATAAAACCCACATGTAGAGGGGAAAGCCACCGATCAATCCATATGTTTGTATCATTTCCACTGAAGATTTGTTTTCTTGCATTGGAGATAAGAAAATCACGGCCAGCTATTAAGCTTGCCCAAGCCCATGAAGCTCGATGACCAGCCTTGGCATGCGGGAAGTCTTTCGATGGAAAGTAACGGCCCTTTAAAACTCGCACCAAAGAAGCATTTGGATTATTCAAAATACGCCAACTTTGTTTACCTAGGAGAGCCAAGTTAAAATCTGCTAGATCTCTCAAACCCAAGCCACCTGTTGCTTACTTTGGCACAAGTGTTGCCATGATTTCCAATGAATTCCAAGATCGGATTGAGAATTACGCCACCAAAATTTTGCCATATCATCGTTAATATCTTTGCATAGCGTAGTGGGGAATCTGAAACACATCATAGAATATGTGGGGATAACCGTTGCCATGACTTTAAAGAGGATCTCATTCCCAACAATGGAGAGAGTACTTTCCTTCCATCCCATTATCTTCTTTTAAATTCTTTCACGAATGAAGGATAAGGCCAATTTTTTTATCTGCCCCATAACATATGAAGACCAAGGTAAGTACTAAGATTGTCGAAACCCCCAATCCCTAACAGATGACAAATGCTGTCTTTGTGCTTGTCAGGAGTGTTTGAGCTGAAAAAAATATTTGACTTCTCAAGGTTTATTATTTGGCCTGAGGCACGACAAGATCTATCCAAAATTTCCTTAAGGCGAATACAATTCGTCCTCTCTGCTCGGAAGAAAAGAAGAAAGTCATATGCAAAGAAGATATGTGAGAGAGGGGGACCAGTTCTTCCAATTTTTACACCTTGGATGTAACCGGTTTCAAGGCACCTATTTAGGTTAATAGAGAGAATCTCACACACAATTAAAAATAGGTATTAAAAATAGGTATGGTGACAGAGGATCACTTTGCCTGATCCCACGGGTAGGAGTGAAAGACTTGCCAGGCTTACCATTTAGGATGATAGAGAACGAGACTGTGGTTATGCACCCCATGACTAGGTGAATCCAGAAGTCAGCAAAACCCGGCTTTGACATTGCCGATCGCAAAAAATCCCATTCAACACGATCAAAAGCCTTGTACATATCCATATTAAGGCCCGCTTCGAAGCAAGTACCCTTTTTTTTTGTTTATGAGGTGATGGAAAGCCTCATGAGCCAAAATGATGTTATCTTGTATTTGTCTTTCTTGTAAGAAAGCATTTTGGTTCTCAGAAATGACCAAAGGCAGAATGGACTTGAGACGATTGGCTAAGATCTTGGAGAGGATCTTATACGAGTTGTTACAGAGACTAATCAGTCTGAAATGGTTTGCTTTGTCAGGGGCCGCCACCTTAGGGATCAAAGCAATGTGGGTTTGATTTATATCTTGAAGATTGGAGGTGCCGTGATACATATCTTTTGCTGTTCCAATCACCTCTCTCTTCATAGAACTCAGAATATGTGGTAGAAAATACTTGGAAAACCATCTGGGCCAGGGGCTTTAAGGGTTCCCAATTGTTTAGAAGCAGCAAGGATTTCATCTTCAGTGAAAGGGGCAGTGAGATTTGCATTCATTTCCTGGGTGATAACCGGCTGCACATGCCCAAAGATGTTTCCCCAATCTCTCTCACCCGATGAAGTAAAAAGATCTTCAAAATACCTTTTAAGTTCAGCCCAAACCAGGTTATCCCCACAAAGCCACACACCACCATCATTTTTTAGCTAATAAACTTTGTTTCTTTTGCGCCTTTGTATCGTTGTGTGGTGAAAAAATTTTGTGTTCAAATCACCTGCTTTGAGCCAATGGACTTTTGCTCGTTGATTCCAGTAGATCTCTTCCATTTTCCAAAGGTCCTTCAAATCAGCTCTTATCACCCTTTGACGAACATCTGAAGAGGTAGTGGCCCTTGAAACCTGGATGCCATCCAGTTCCGAGATGAGATTGTTTATTTGGACTCTAGTATTGTTGACTTTACCTTTTCTCCAATTTTGCAAGGCAGATTTGCAATTTTTCAGTTTCCCTATCCACTGCGATTTGTATGGGCCCCGCATTTCTTTGTCCAGACTTGTTTTGACAATCCCATCGCAGTCAAGATCCTCGAGCCATTTTGCCTTAAACTTGAAATGATTTTTGTCTTTACTGAAAGTTGGATTACACTCAAGGGCCAATGGGCTATGGTCCGATCCTATTCTTGTGCCAACCGTAACAGTTGTGTTGGGCCATTTTTCAAGCCAGAAGGAGTTGGATAATGCACGATCAAGTCTTTCTTTAACAAATGAGGAGTTGCCCAAGCTTCGTTCCTAAGTGAAGATATGGCCCATGTACCCCAAGTCCATGAGGTTATTGTCGGCCATGAAGTCAATCAAATACCTTTTTCTTCTTGGATTCCAACTGGCTCCACCTTCTTTTTCAAAGTGCCAAGCAACTTCATTGAGATCACCAATAACTACCCCAAGGAACATCATCTTTTGCATCCATGTGCGCAAGAGAATTCCAAAAAAGATCTTTTTCAGAGTGGTATGGTGTACCATAAAACCATGTACACCTAGCATGGAAATTTTCTCCAACGGAGAGAACAGTAGCATTGATCCAATGTTTACAATAGTCATGTATTGTTACGTCAATTCCGGTTTTCCACCAGACACTCAGACCACCTACAGTGCCAACCGGATCAACAAAGAAGCCATTTTGGAAACCACACTGACGTCTTAAAGAGATCAATCTGTGATTACTCATTTTAGTTTCCATCAAGTAAACCACAGAGAGGCTTTTAGAGCGGATTTGATCTTTCAAATAGAGAATTGTCAAGGGATTCCCCAGACCTTGACAATTCCAGGACAGTTGTATCATTGATTCCTTGTGGCTGCTTTTGGCCAGCCACCACCGCCATTGTTGCTAGGTGTTCCTTCCTTCCTTCCTTCCTTCCTTGCCTAAATCTTGTCTCTATCTCTTCGAGTTCCTTCGAGGGACTTATAATTACATCACATAGGGTGTCATCAGACTTAAGGCTTACCTCTCCTCTTTTGACAAGTCTTGTTGTTGAACGGCCCCTTGGTTGTCCTCCACGGGATTTACCCATAGTGCCTCTTCCTCCCATGCATGAGAGTCGAAGGGAGCATCCTGGTGGAGGGCTATGATACATTCTAACTCTTTTGTTAGGGCCTTCATTTGGGTCTCTGATAACCTCTTTTTCCTTGCCCTTCTTTTTCTTACCAACTTCAGATTTCTCCAAGTCCAGTGGACTAAGCAGATTTGGGTTTACGATCTCCTTATAAACAGGCCGGGCCTCATCGGGACTTTTCTCTTCAATCTCCTGAATAGCTTGCCCAAATGATTGTGTTGGGCTAAGATTAGTTGAGGATAAGGCCCATGGTGGTAAGCGATCAAGATCACACCAGTTGCGCTTTAGCGAAAGCCCATGAACCGCTAAAGTTAGTGTTCCATTTTTGTACTAAGTACCGTAGCTTTCTGGGTCCCATATACTAACATAGCTTGGGCAATTTGGCATGCTGCTCGACGCCCTCTGCGTAAACACACCGAGAAGTCCAGGTTGCAGTCCATCGATCGATTCGGTGTAGCGATGCGAGATAGCCGTTGAGGCCTGGTTGTAGCGATTGTCCCTATCATCATTGCGTTGATCGAAAAGACAAAGTCGTCATTCACGTGTTGTCCCCTAGACGGACTGTCGTACAGGCCCTCACCATCCCTCTCCCAACGATGGCGCCAATGATTCCGGTTGAAGATGTCAATTGGCCTAACAATGGGCTTAGCAGTGGCTTTCTTTTCAGGGAAGAGAAGACTCGATTGCTTTGTTACCACCGCTCGTAGATCATCATCGAAATTCCATTGCTCGGAGAACATATTTGTATTTACAGGCCATTGGCAGCCTCTGTTGTGGCCCAATCTCCCACACTTCATACAGAAATCTTTTAAACCTTCATACTTCAAGCGGATGCAGCGTTTTCCGGCGATCGGGCATGGCATGAAGAAACCGGGGCTAGAGGTTTAGCGGTGTTCATGTCGATGCGCATCCCCGTAAAGCCGGAAACCCGCCTCTTCCGTATCCTCCACCTCCATAACAGCTCCAACTCTGGAACCAAGCTGACGAGCATTTCTTGGTGTGCATAGGTTTCGAGGCAAGCCATGGGCTTGGACCCAATAAATAGCTCTGTCCGCTTGAATGTCGTCCGAGGAGTGGTATAAATGCCAAAGTTTTACCGTGAAGGTATAGCCCTTAATGAACCATGGATTTCCATCGAGGATTCTATTTGCGACATCTTCTTCAAAGAACGAGAATGGAATATACATTTTCTTTGGCCTTGTTAACTTTAACGACTCCCATTCGGCTCAGTGCTGCACGAAAGATCTCTTTAACAATGGTTTGTGGAGGTTCCACATCTGCAATAAGGAGACCCACCAAGACAATTTTGCTATCGATACGCTCTTCCAGGTCAAGACTGTCATCAAAATGGATAACCATTTTGTCTTCATATGGGTAATCATCCTCCATTGGAAAGGAATATTAGCAAAAACAGGGACAGAGAGATGGGACAAACCAGAACCAGAGAACGGTGATAGATATCACACTTAGAAGGACACCATTAGGGAGCCTTGCATACAGTTTATGCAATTTTTGACACTATATACGAAATTGCATATTGTAAACTAGAATTGCACACAAACGCTACGAAATTGCATACAGGTGTATTCAATTGCATATTGTAAACTGAGAATTGCATACATGCGCTATCAAATTGCATAGGTATATGCAATTGCATGACACTACAAAAAATAACTACAACTGCAAGTTCAACAATGTTTTGGGCTTTCGTCCATGCAACAAAAGATGAAATACGCGATATATGCCCATAAACACCATTCAACATGAGATTATCAATTGGATTGGATATAAAGAAACCTTTCATATTTCCACATTATTTCTTAAACATTCTTAATAATAAGATTATCAATTGGGCATTGATCATTTGCAAAGACTGGTACACACTATATTTACATGATTGTGAGGATGACTAGTCTCAAGTCATTGAGTGTAGAGACACTAAGATTAGTGTGTAGATGCTTAAAGAGATAAATACACTGACCAAGAAACCTTATTTACCAATCAAACGATACCTTTTACACTACGAACGATAAAGAGTCGTTCGAGATGTAAATTGACTTGTTCGTTAGGTAAATTACTCAACGAACGCGGTAGTTTACTCCGAGAATGTAAGGTATTTGTTTGTTGAGTAAAAATGGTTGTTCCTCGTGTAAATTGACTAAGAGACCTTATTTGACAATCCAACGATACATTTTATACTACGAACGACAACAAATCTTTCGTGAGGTAAATAGACTCGTTCGTTAGGTAAATTGTTCAACGAACGGGGTATTTTACTCTGATAACGTAAGGTGTTCGTTTGTTGAGTAAAATTAGTCGTTCCTCGTGTAAATTGACTAAGAGACCATATTTACCAATCCAATGACACCTTTTACACTACGAATGATAAATAGTCGTTAGTGAGGTAAATTGACTCGTTTGTTAGGTAAATTACTCAATGAACGCAGTAGTTTACTCCAAGAACATAAGGTATTCGTTTGTTGAGTAAAAGTGGTTCATCGAATAAATTGACCAAGAGACCTTATTTGCCAATCCAACGATACATTTTACACTACGAACGACTTGTTGTCGTTCGTAAGGTAAATAGCCTTGTTCATTAGGTAAATTACTCAACGAACGTGGTATTTTACCCCGAGAACGTAAGGTGTTTATTTGTTGAGTAAAATTTGTCGTTCCTTGTGTAAATTGATCAAGAGACTTTGTTTACCAATCCAACGACACCTTCTTGGCTAGCTTTTGTTCATGTTGCAGGCTTTTGTTCTTGGTTCAGTGCAATTCCCCACCATAATTTTGGTGGAAGGCAGGGCCAGCCCTGGCCCAATTGTATAAGGGGCACAAAATTTTCTCCCTAACCATATGCATTTGCCACCAAAAAAAAAAGATCAGGTATAAGAAAAACTCCACGTATTATACATAGAAAGCGTGCTCTCGAGAATGAGAAATTATAGAATCACTAAAGTAGTATGGCGCGTGGTACATCTTGTGCACGTGTTGTAATATTAGTGGATATTTATAGATATTATTCCCTAAAAGGGGAAAATAAACCCTAAAAAGGGAAATAAACGTCATTCACTCCATATTATAACACATGCATAAGATGCACTACGCGCCATACTACGGTAAGATTCTATAATTTTTCCTCGAGAAGGGCTATCGACGCACTCCTACTCCTTTTTTTTTCTTTTTTTCTTTTTCTGTTTGAATTTGATTTTAATGTTTTCACCAAAAGCAAGATCAGATTTGCTTTGCATCCAAATATTGCTCAGCCAAATACCAAACTCTCATAAGTCGCAGCCGTCATGTCCTTGGGCTCTCTGTATCAAAAGTTATAGGTAACTAAAGAATATTTTTGAAATAATTTCGTCAGATGAACAAGATATATCCTTCTTATTATCTTTCTTTTTGTTTCTTCATCTATCATCATCTATTCTTCTCCCAATTTTCTCTCTTCTTTTGCCCCAAATCATCATCTAATCAACTGTTTTTATTTGATTGAAGTTAACAAATGAGATTATTAATGACAAAAAAAAAGAGATTATTAGTTGATAAAAAAAAAAAAAAAAGTTTTGCTGTTTTAGTAATTATTGTGTCTATGGGGGCACTAACTTAAATTTTCGACCGGGGCCTTATAAAACTCACGACCGGCTCTGGTGGAAGGTGAATGCTGCAGAACAAAGCCATGCTTGTACTGAGAAGCATCAAGCAATGCAATGCATGTGCCTGAAAAAGAGATAAAGAAAAACTGATGGACTTTACTAGGCGCATCTACATCAAAAGTGATATTCCACAATCCACAGCAAACGGACGAACTGCATTTGGGGCCGACCACAGTAAACTTAGCATCACTGAGAAAGGGCGTGGACCCAACTGTTGCATAGTCCTGTTTGATGGACCTTCCCAATGTTACAGAAAGAGAAAAGTATGGAGCTCTAACACTGACTGGTCTTGTAGCCCATGTGCTGCACCCTCTAAAGTTGTAAGTACCATGAGCGGAAACAAGTCATATTGGGGAACACGATTTATTTTTAATTACTTACAGCTCGTTTGGGAGTGATTCTTGAGGGGCCAATAATCACTTTTGTGGAAAATCACTTCTCAAAATAATCGGTTTAAGTGATTTTATGGAGAAAGCGCGTGTGTGGTCTTATAATCACTTAAAATCACTAAAAGTGATTTTTGTAGAAGCACGTGGGAGATACTTTTTTCTAAAAGTGATTCGACTATCTAATCACTCCCAAACGGCCTTGCTACAAATTTTTAAATTGAGACTGCGATCTTACGAGAGTGCCATAGATAATCGTAGAAGCAAAAAGGTTACTTGAGCTACAAATTCTTTGGACCGAGGCTGCAATCTCACGAGAGTGCCATATATTTGTAATCATAAAAGCAAGGGTGGTCTTAGAGCGTCAACTTTGCACCAACTCTCTAATAGAGGTGGAGCTCGCTAATACAATCGGCCCCACGCTCTATTGAGAGTTGGTCAAAATCTCTAATATTTTCCTAAAAGCAAAGACTACCACCCATTATTATATCAAACTGATTGATGGAATCCTTGAATTGGTTCTTTTCCTGGTCTCTTAGACAAACTTAAAGTAATGGTGATTTTACATAAGATACTTGTTCCTCTAATTGTTAAATTGTTTAATATGCAATGTTTCAAAAGTGATAATGATAGAGAGTGCAAATTTATTATCTATTCTAGCCCTTTGGTACATGGGGGGACATTGTTTCACAAGTTCGCTTTTTGAGCACATGGACGGCTGATAATTGAGCCTTGTACAATAATTTCAAATGTCTCATTTGATAAAGTACAAAAATCATCAATACCCACTTCCAAAATAGATGCTGTGTTGAAGAACCCACCACAACATATCATTGTAATATTTTATAATATCAGACAATAAGATACTATTCATTTAAATTGAAGAGCTGTGTTATCATCGAGCGTCTATGCGTACGTGAACAATTTTTCCGGCTAACTTACAAAATGATTATGATCAAGTCATAACCTCTAGTGATGAGCATAATGGCAACTGAATCCTACCACATCATAACTTATAAGTTGGTATAAAAATTGGTTCCAATGTATGCTTTCAAGAACTGAGACTTGATATTAGGGTTAGGTAACAAGTCATTCTCAGTGAACGTATTGAGGGGGCTAAAGATACACAATGTCACCCATAGACTTCAATTAAGTTGACTACTATTGCTTCTTTACCATCGTAATCCAAATGCAACAGATTGGCATGGCCCAGCGCGTGCCTTTGGATGCATTTCTTTATCATCTTTGAACCTCTCTTTTTCAGCTTTCTTCACATGGAGCTCGTCTTAATGAAAAACATAATCTTACTAATTAGGCATTGCCTAAAATCCAAGCAAACCTTTCATGGAAGCCAAGCCAAGCTTGGCCATTAGTTCTTGACGTCAATTATTGCTTGCATCAAAGCATAAATGATATAGTTTGGGCTGGTACAAACCTAATCTACCAAGGGATTTGGGATCGTTTGGTATTGCTTCTTCAAGAAATACTTATGCTTATAAACACTTTTATTAGAATAATGTAGAGATTTTCATAAGAAATTCAAATACTTCTCCAAAAAGTGCTTTTATGACACGTAATAACTTCTAGAGTTTTTTACCAAACACTGTCAAAAACACTTTTGCTTATCAGAGAAATCTTTTAATCCTACTAGAAGTACACCCAATCATGCCATTTTCTTCACCTTCTTGTGTAATTTTCGAAACTTCAATTCATACTACTTAAGTAATAAGTTATACTACGTGCATCAACTTTTAACTCAATGGTTCACTGAAAATAGAGATAAAAGTGGGTGCTTAGAGTTATTGGTACTGAATATGTGACGATGATGATAGGTAAAAAAAATGCTAAGATATATTAAAGGATTTATAATTATTATATTTTCCATATACTCAAATACTAATGGGCAGATAGGATCACACGTACATTGAGGAGGTAAGCCATGATGGCACGTAACAGGCATGCACAGAACCGTTGATCACAATTTGATCTTACCCATCAGCAATCTGACGGTGGAGAAACTTAAAGGAAGAGTTACAGTTCCAGAAGACACCAGAAACACCCACCCTAATTATGTAGGCCATAAAGACGAGAGGGAAAACCGACAGATACGTGGAAGAAAATAGGCATAAAAGGGATTGGACCGATATGCATGGATAGACATGACGTATGATCATGCCACGTGTACGGTGCACATAACCCCATTCTCTCTCCTCCCCTGCATTATAAATTGAGGGTCATGGCCTTCCATGAAACTCGTTCAAAACAGAGTTAGTGTTTATCTGGTTTATATCAACTTCATAAATTTCCGTTGTGATTTTTTATCTCATTCCAAAAATGTCGTCGTGCTGTGGAGGCAAATGTGGTTGTGGGGCTGGATGCAAGTGCGGCAGCGGATGTGGAGGGTAAGTTTCTGTTTGTTTTCCCGGAAACAAGAAAAGAAAAGTTTCCCAGAAAAATTTTCTGCTCTGTTTTCTCTTTCTTTTTTTGTTGTCTTTAAATCAGGCCCTGATCAAATTGTTATCATTTTTCATTATGTGGGTGTTTATGAATCTTCATGCAGGTGCGGGATGTACCCAGATATTTCCATGGAACAGAGTACCACAACTGAGACCCTTATAATGGGGGTTGCACCTCAAACCTCGTATGTATTTTGTCACATCCACGAAATTCCATATGATATTTTTTTTACACTTTTCTTATTTGAAGATTTTGTGGGTAATTCCATATGATATTTTTTTTACACTTTTCTTATTTGAAGATTTTGTGGGTATTTTTTTGCTAATTAATTTGTAATTGGGTTTTTAATCTGCAGTCATTTTGAGGCTTCTGAGATGGGTGTTGTTGCTGAGAATGGATGCAAGTGTGGAGACAGCTGCACCTGCAACCCCTGCAAGTGTGGAAAGTGAAAGAAAGATGACAGCTTTTGAAGCAGAGGATGATGGGCTTCTAATATTGTAGCAAGTAATCTATGCGTGTGTGGTTTTTATGCTCCAAAATACCAAGTTTGTGTGTTTTAGGAACTGAGTTTTAGAATAAAGTGGTCATGGCCCGTCTCTTTGCAGATCCTTCTAGGCTAGGATCTGATAAGGGTGATCCCAGGCATGCCTGCTTGTGTCTGTTTTCATTGTATAAAAGTAATATCAATATGTATGTGGCCTTGTGAGGTGTTTGTTGACTTGGTGGATCATATTTTATGTAATTGTGAGAGGAAAGAGAGAGTTTTTTATGTTATGAATGAAAACTAGCTCCTTTCTTTTACTTTAATATGTGGGATTAATTATGGTTTTGGTGATAATGGTGACATCTTTGTGCATTATTAAAGGATTTGCAAAAAGGAACACGGCAGCTCAACAAGATGTTATACTTATCTGGAAGAGATTTCAACGTACACGTGCTAACAAGACCTTAAAGAAATTTCAATTAAGTTTTAAAAATGTCATTAACCAAACAAATTATTTAAGGATTTGTAACCCAACAAAATAATGTGGAAGTAGTGGAGAACCATCAACTTTTTCTTGAGAAAAGTGGATTCTACTCATATTTTTTTCTGTAATTGATAGAGAATTGAGAACAGCCAGATAAGATTGCAAGTTGTAGACTTGGGCTAGCCAAGCCCAAGTTGGCTTAGGCGTTCAAGGCTTCATGGCTAGAATATCGCTTGTATATAAAAAATAAAAATAAAAGATTGCAAGGCTGAAATTAATCTGTAGTACATTGCAAGGCTACACAAATCCAACAGAGAGGGTCTTTTTTAGTCTTACAAGGACACATGTAATTCACATCAGTACGGAATCTGATGAGCTAAATTGTACAGACTCTGCTTCATAATACTTACTACTTGACCTGTGAAATCTCTGAGCAACTGGGAGTTGCGTTTGTTTGCTTATCAAATACTCCTACCGCAGCTTTATTAAACAGGTTAACAATCTGTTAAACAAAATTTAAAAGTAGATTAGCATCTAATACATCATTTAATGGAAAAAGTTTTGACTCGAATGTAAAACTATCTTTTAGGTTCACCTGCTTAGATGAGAGGCCTATTTTCTCCAAATCGCTCAGCTGAAACATGACATATTCAACTTTAGAATTACTCTGTTAAATGTAATTCAAAGTTCATTTCATTGAGGCTTACCGATTTTAAAGGGCTCGTTTCTCTGAGCTCAACTATGTATTCAGCCATTTTGACACCTATTCCCTGAATGATACACACAAGAGAGAGAATTTCAGAAGGCAGCAAATCAGTTTTAAGAACACCAATATGTGCTGTTAGTTTGACATGAACCTTCAACTCCAGTAGCTCCTCCCTGCAATTAACAAAAAAACAGTTAAATTTCATTTGTACAATTGAGTGTAAAAAAAATGAAAGAAATGAAAATGGGGATATTTTGAAAAGACAATGAACCCTTACCTGTTGGCTGTATTCAAGAAGTCAATATACTCTTTAAGCAGGACGTTCTGTGAAATAAGAAACGGAGAGATGAGGACCACATATTCAACAGCTTAAACTTATGGAGTTAAAAGTAACAATTGTACCTTTAAGTTTGACCCACAAGCAGTGAATTTATGAAGTGGGGTGCGTGTTTTTTGACTTCTATTGTTCCTCACCGGAGGAGTTTTTGGAGTCTCTGGCTCAGAGAGGAGGGTGCAATCTCCATTTGTGAATAAGGGTTCATTGAGGGGCTTTTGCATTATATTGGTGTTGAGAGGAGAGAGAGCTTTTCTTAAGGAACTTCGTAGTGTGCTTTTCCTCTCACTGACAGGTGATGAGTCGAAATTGTTGGCAGAGCCTTCCTCCTGGTTTGATGCCTCACCTATGCAGTTATCAATATAGAAGCTATTAATATTTCAAATAACTAAACATGCAAAAATAAGACAATCATTCAATTTGTTCAGGGTGTTTGAAGCAGCATAGCAAGTAAACAATTCATGCATTGCTGAAAAATACCAGGTAAACTTGTATTTGATTCCAATACAGAGTCACCAGCTCCAGTATTGCCCTCTTCTTTATCACCAGCTAATTGCAGACTCTGAAAAGCAATTCAGACTCATAAATACACAATGACATATAATATGATAACTAACTTGGAATGCATTTAGTAGCGTTTCATTCCCATGTGGAGCTACTAAACTAGAACTTTTTTCTAAAGTTGTTAACCAATTATCATTCCCAATAATGTGAAAACCACAGTTACACAATACACGATAGAATGAGAATGTTAATCAATGGGAGTTTCATTATTAAATAGTAATTACCTCCAAATTAGAATCAACGGTGCTTTTATTATAGAAAATGTTCCTGAAAGGCACAGTGATTGTCCTGCAAAAAATGTTAACCAATCAGGCAAGAGTGAGTAGTACATAGCATAAGGATGTACCATTCAACTAGTTACTTGTACCTTTCTTTGGCATTACAGGCGCTTCTGTTAGTCATAACCTTGGCTTTCACAGAGCTGAGGTTGATGGTGGGTTTCTTGACAATGGCAAAAGAACTTGGAGTTTTCCCCAACAAGGGAGAATTGAATGCTTGAATTCTTTGTGCACTCTTTGTCTTTCCTCTTGATTCAAGCCAAGCACGAAGTTTGGCTTCCATGTCAACTTTAACCTTTGGAGTCTCTTGCTTCTGAGCTGAAGGAACAAAATTGGTGATGTGGCGTGACCGAGCTGCCAAGCTGACAGTATGAACAGACTCCGGGTACTCTCCTGGATTCTATTATCAAAGAAAAATGGATTACAAAATAAATCACCGAAAAAAAAAATACAAGTGACAGGCCAGACAAAAGCATTGCTAACTCAAACTCCATACCAAGCAAGCAACCATCAAAGCCTGACTCATCCCACCTAGTGAGTCTTGCAATATACGAGTCAATTTACTCTCCCTATAGGGAACTCGGGATAAGTTGTTGTTCAATGCATAAATGACATTAGACAAGGCAAACAAGGACTGGTTGATCTTTGCACTCTCTTGTAGACGAATCCCTTCGTTGCAAGTTCTTCTATTATCTTCATTGCCTGTTTGAAGCACACATGTAGATTAAATATGAGAAGACAAAAACCATAAACTCAATTCCCTAGTGAATTTCACCTTACTTAAGCTACTGGAAAAAGGTTAGGAATACGAAAAAGACCTGCTAAGTCTATGAGATTCAACTTCCCAGTAACAGCAGCCGCAGAACCATCATCACAAGGAGTGGAAACGGCAATCACAAGGACCCCATGGCTCCTACTAGAAACATCATTCAGACCTGTATGTGCGACTTTCCGCCTCTGAATCCCACAAGAAAAAGCCTCATAAAACTCAGGCATGGACTTTACAGGGACCCGAGAGAGTCCCCTAAGATGAATCTGCCCATCTTTGTCATCCAAAACCGCAATTTCCTTGGCTTTGATCTCTAACAGGTCATAACACCTGTCCATATAGACCTCGTAGTATGAAATTTCAACTGTGCTTCCTGTGCACTGGCACATAGACATGATTGTGGACATGGCCAGCGGCATTAGACCCGGCATCTCATCTGTGCCCTGGCACATCAATCACATGCTGAATTAAATACTGCAGAAGAAAATTCTTCAAAACAAAGACTTGAAGCTGCATTTAGTTACTTGGGCAACACAAAAAACTTTATAGACAACTCTACCATATAATTCAAAATTTTCATTTTCTTCAGGGAAAAGTAGAGATGAAGTTCAGTACTTCATTGATCCTAATACAAAGATTTGAATTTTTTTTGGGGCCAACCAATGCATTGAACTTTCCACATTCATAGAAATGTCCATGATTAACCAAATTAATGCCTTCATCAAACTTAAATGCCTTTACTAATGAGGGAAAAAACACTGAACCCAACAAAACCTTCATCTTTTTGGATAAATCAAATTCAAACCTGCATAGTGTAAGTCTTTCCACTTCCGGTAGCTCCATAGGCAAACACCGTAGCATTGCAGCCATGAAAGAGTCCTGGAATCAAAGGGCTCACTTCTCTGTAGAAGATCCGACCAACATTGTTGTCCTCTTGGGCAAAGAAAGAGTCTAACCGGTAACACTCGTTTCGGCTACACCCAGAAAACCAAAAATCATCCATAATTCAAAACCCAGCTTCCAAAAAAGATAAAAACCCAATAAATTCTTCGAATTATCTGACAGAAAACTAAGAAAATCCCTTACCTTGATTCTTTATCTTTGAGATAAACAACCACTTCCTCAGTAGAAGACTCACATTCTTGTTCAATTACTGAAACACAGGGCGCCTGATCTTCCTTATTGGCAGCGATCTCGTGGGGAAGAAAAGGACGAACCCTCACAATGACCCTGACCTTAGAACTTGAATTGAGGTTCATGGCTTTTGCTGGAGTTGCAGAACTATCTAGAACTAGACTACCCTCCATTAGAGAAGAAAAATCTAGCTTGGGCTTGAAGAGAAAGAGAGAGATTGAGGAGTTGTATTTGCAGAGAGAGAGAGATAGAGAGGAGGGAATTGTAACTGAAAGCAGTAGATTAGAGGGAAGGAGAAGGTGGTTTTGAAACTAATTGACAATACCGTTGGTAGAGACAGAACACAAAAGGTTGGGCCTCGCTTTTCTATTTTGAATTTGGATTTGGGGAGCAAACTTGCCGTTGGGCCTGTGGGGCCCCACTATTTTCTATATTATTAAGTGGGCCCCATGGTCAAAATTTGAATTACCAAAAACTTGGAGGATCTGCCAGCAGCCGGCCTAAATGCGTTAAAGGGTTTAAGACAGAGGCTCTAAACCCTAAAACCCCAAAATTGTTGGAATCAAAGACGAAGATGGACAAGGGCATGCTGGCAGCGGACTTGGAGGGTCTTCCTGAAGAAGATAAGCATAGAATGGCCACCTTGATCGACCAGCTTCAGATTCGTGACAGGTTTGTGTGTCTTTTTATGTATAAAATATTTGTAAATATATGTTTGTGCTTTGTGAAAATGAAGTGTCTGTGTCTATTTCTTGTTCTTGAAATATATATCTAGTGAGACATTTTCTGATATGGTGCATGGTAGATTGAAATCTTAG
Source organism: Prunus padus (assembly GCA_024362665.1). Classification (NCBI taxonomy): domain Eukaryota; kingdom Viridiplantae; phylum Streptophyta; class Magnoliopsida; order Rosales; family Rosaceae; genus Prunus; species Prunus padus. The sequence goes on from JANFAM010000015.1 coordinate 23,763,099, forward strand.
AGAAATACAAATCATGAAGAACCCAGAAGACGATTTTTTTTTTTGCATAATTGTGTATTGAAAATATGGAATTAGGATGTAATTTCAGTGTAAAAAAGTACAGGTTTGTATACGCTGATGATGATTATCATGAGTTATAATTATGAAGTCTCGGATTTCTGATATGTTTGTCCAAAATTGCAGCCTGAGGATGTATAATTCATTGGTGGAGAGATGCTTTACTGACTGTGTAGACACCTTTCAGCGCAAAGCCCTGACCAAGCAAGAGGATTCTTGTGTTCGTAGGTGCGCCGAAAAGTTCCTTAAGCATTCGATGCGCGTTGGCATGAGATTTGCAGAGCTTAACCAAGGAGCAGCAACTCAAGATTAAGCTAAGCTCCATATGAATCATCTTTGGCATGGAAATCTTATAAACCTTTTGAATTGGTTTATGACAGGTGCAATTGGTTTACCCTTGGTTTTAGAATTATGCTTCTTACATTGATTGGATTTGTACCTTTAGAAAGAAGAAACTTCTTGTCAGGTTTTACATTTTAGCTGGATATGAAGCAGTTGCTAACTTATTATATATAAATTTTGTTCCATTTCCATATGTTCTTGGAAAGGCATGAACAAAAACTTTTGCCCCTTTCTAATCTGTATCAGATTGTGTGACTTTACAATAAGAGAAGCTGGGTAACTAGGTCTGTATGATTAGGTTGATTAGCTTTCTCTTTTGTTTCCCTTAAATGATACTTTATTTGGGACAGTGATCTTGACAGTGAACCAACCAAGTGCTGCTTATTGTTCACATTAGTTTAGAGTACAATTGGTTGGTAAAAAGATTTGACTTCTGAGCTTTGGCCCTTCGTGCCAAAGATGACAAAGGCCAAAATATGATTGAGAATTGTCTTGAGGTGCAGAGCTTGAATTGAATATGCTGTGATATATAGTCGCATATGGTTGTTGCTGTGATATGTAGTCAATTCTGTGCTTGCATACTTTTACTTAGTTTTTCAACTATGTAAGATTGTTCCAAATCAGATTTTTCATCCATTTTTATTAATGGAACACGTTACATAAGGCATCAATTTTAACTGTCCAAATTTCATCTTTCATTCAATGTGGTTCATGAGATTTAAACTCGTGATATTTTTTCAACAAAATGGAAAATGAGTGTCTCAAATTATGATTGGCAATCTTGCCGTCAGTTTAGTTCCTATTATTTGATTATATTCTCTCTCTTTTTTCAAGTAATATTTGATTATATTCACCAAGCTCAAAAATGCAGCAAAACTAACGAGCCCAAGAAAACAAAACTAAAACGAACAAAAGTCGCTCAACCAATTTACAATCAAACCCCTAAAACAAAAACAAAAACCCTAAAACAATTCATAAGCTTAAATGAGCACTACTACCATAACTTGAAGCAACACTACCATCAAAGATGGTCTGAAGCAGGTTGCAGCAAACTCCTTCAAAATGCAGTACAGAACTAGACTAAATGTCTGAATTGGAGCATTTTGATATGGTTAGGAAATTAAAATGCAGGTCTGGTAGTATTATATTATGGGAATCAAACTACAATTTAGACCCAAAAAAAAAAAAAAACTATACAGTTCGGATTTGATTGTCGATGAAGTATGAAAAAGAAAAAAAAAAGGGTCAAGTGGAGGGTTTTCCCGCCAACCAACGGTCCAGATCAATGAGAATAGATACAATCACAGCACAGAAAGACAAAGACCATCAGGCACCGTACACTCAGCCATGATCTGACGTTCCAGCGAACATTAATTCCCTAAACCGCCATTCATTATAGTTAAACGTTTCTTTCCAAACAAAACCCACTTAAACCACTAGCTATTTATGTCCAATCCAACGGTCCAAAAATAACCGCGAAGCAAGCCACCCATCCAACGGCTCTAAACACGTTCGATATTTAACAAAGAGCCTAGAGTGCCGTTTGAGGTTCAAACTTTTGGTTTTGGTCCCCTAACGATCTGGATGAACCGTCAACGTAGTTAAGTGATAGGGTTTTCTAAAGCTCACAAAAAAGCCCTTTCGATAACGGTAATTAACGGAGACGTCGGTGCACATATATTCGTTATAAATTTATAATAGTTTTTTAATTATTTCCTTTTAACCTCTGTTTCTTTCTTTCTCTCTCTTCGTTTCAACGGGCGAGGATTTTTCGAAACCAAAAAAGCTCCCTTTCATGTTTCAGAGAAGAGGCTTCTGAAATCTGTTCGTCTAATCGATGAGCTCGAATTCGATTCCCGCCACTTCTTCACAAGCAGAGGTACTCTTACTTTCAGAAAATGGTTTTTGTTTCTTGAAAGAAAAAACTTTTCTTCTTCCTATTTTGTTGATTTGCTTTCATGTTTTTTCACTGGTCTCGATCAAGTTTCCACGTTTTCTTGGACTTCAAGTTGCTCCGATTTGTGCTGGATTTATTGGGTTTTGGATATAAGTCTTGTAATTCTCTTTAATTTGCGTTTTGGTAACAGTTTTTTGATCTGGAAACTCTTTTTAAGATCTGGGTCTTGCTTGTCTGGGTTATGGCGGTGGGGTTTTGAAGATTTTGGAGTAAATTTAGGGTCTGTTTTAGGGTTTTTAGTGTTTATGATTCGTTTGAGGGGTTATTTTTCAAGGGTTTTGTTTTATATTTGTGTGTTATGTATCTATTTTGTTTATTAGGATTTTGAATTTTGGAGATTATTTATAGGAGGAGATGGAGGAGGTAAAATTAGAAGAGTGTTGCCTTGAGAATAAGCAATCAACGGCTGCTTCCAGCTCGTCTGTGTCCGAAGGCAGTGGCAGTGCTATTCTCAAGTCCCCAGGGGTTTGCAGCCCAGCATCAACTTCTCCGACTCACCGGTACTCTCCCTTAATTCCTAACAGCTGTAATTTAGTTACAACTATAGTGATGTTCTCTGTTTAAAAATCATTCTCTTCATAACCGGGATTAAATTATGAATGTGATGTTTATTTTAGGTTTCACGCATTTGCTTTTAGACCTTTTATGATTCTCAATGAGTGTTTGGATCCTCACCTACTGGAAAATGGATATGCTGATCGATTTTTGTTGTGATCATTTTCCATTGTTTATAATTATCATCAACAGTGTTGTGGTTAGTGAACTGAAATATGTGAATTTGATCTTTCAGGAGGACTAGTGGTCCTATTAGGCGAGCCAAAGGCGGTTGGACTCCACAGGAGGTCAGCATTTCATTCTGTACTTGTGTTCACTTCTTTGTAATATCAGCTAGAAGCGTGAACATTTTTGTGTTTGTTACTAGCATATTGAAGGGAGAGGTTCATCATTGTCAATCATCAAATCATCTAATTTGGAAAGGCTTGAAACTGTCATTTCTTTTAGAGTTTCTGGTTTTATTACTTCTGTTTTCAATAATGTACACCGTCTCTATCTCAACCATTTTCACCCATTTTCACATGATGTTGCTCAGATACATGCTCTTATGTTTTCTTAGCCATAACTCTTTTTGGTGCATGATTTTAATGTGCAATAATTTGTTGATTGGTCACAGGATGAGACATTAAGGAATGCGGTTGCAGCTTTTAAGGGGAAGAGTTGGAAGAAAATAGGTTTGTCTCTGTCCTGATTTATGTTGTGTAGTTGCAAAATTTCAGTTGTTATGGTACTTTTAGGTAGCAGTGAGTCTGCTCAGGCAATGTGCTCCCGTAACTTAATGAGGTCTTTTAAATGGTAGGGATGTTGATAAACTAAAAGAAATCTTATTTTGGCTGAACAATAAGAATATATTCAGAGCTCTAAAAATTCAAAGCAAACCAATCATATGACATAGATGTCCCAGTAGACTGGGCGTGTTACTGTTCGTTCAATCCCCTAATTTCTGTTCTACCTATGTTGTAAATTACCAAAAGGGGGTAGAACAGTATATAAATTACACACACGACTAGAAACCTAGTCTTGGCTGTATTACCGAGTATTTTATTTGTTGTCATATTATGTTTAAATTCAGGCAACTAATCTAATATTTGGAACAATGTGTATGCAGCTGAATTTTTTCCTGATAGATCGGAAGTGCAATGTCTGCATCGGTGGCAGAAGGTTCTTAATCCAGATCTTGTTAAAGGACCATGGACTCAAGAGGTTGGAACCTGATACCATCCTTACTTTTTGTGATCCTTTCTTGTAGCTTTACATTGAACTTTCTTTAACTTGTTTGTTTTGTAGGAGGATGATAAAATCATTGAACTGGTAGCAAAGTATGGACCTACAAAATGGTCGTTAATAGCGAAGTCTTTGCCTGGCCGTATAGGGAAACAATGCCGGGAGAGGTAACCTTCATACGTTTAAGTCCTTATGTTGTTGTCATATGCGACCCTGGAACTCTTGAGCACTATAATGCTGACCTGATCTGTTTCATGTTCCTCTTAAAATGATCTTTTTCTTTCTTTCTTTCTGGAATTAAGATTTATTCTTTTTATTACCTTTAGTTTTGTATGACTCTGATGCTTTATGCATCAATGTTATTCCTTCCATTGGCTTGGATCTTCCAATTGATTTCTTCATGAAATGCAAATAAATGGTTTGGGCAGTGTATACACTTGTAAAAACAATGGAACAAATTTTTTTTTATACAGGTGGCACAATCATTTGAATCCAGACATAAAGAAGGATGCTTGGACGTTGGAGGAGGAATTAGCACTTATGAATGCCCATCGGATACATGGGAACAAATGGGCTGAAATAGCTAAGGTTTTACCTGGAAGGTATCTTTCTTGGTTGATTTTTTATTTATGAATGGCATTGAGGTGCTAAATTAGGGCAACATTGGGGTACATGTATTTTTGAAAATCAAGTTCTTTAGTATTATTGTGCGTATGTACTGTTTACTAAGTCAAATTTTGTATAACTTTGTGTTTGTAGGACTGATAATGCAATAAAGAATCATTGGAATAGTTCCTTGAAGAAAAAATTAGATTTCTATTTGGCTACTGGGAAACTTCCACCAGCTGCAAAGAATAGTTCCCAGAATGGTGCCAAAGAGACAAGTAAATCCACTGCAACTAAAAGATTACTTGTTTGTTCAAGTAAAGAATCAGATTCAACTGCTCAGACATCATCTGGAAATGCAGACGTATGTAAGCTAGATGAAGATGGCAAGGACCAGTTCGAGTCCTCCGCCCCACATCAGGATTTGGGTGCTTCATCAAGTGTTCTTCCAAATGAGCCTGCTGATTCTGAAGGTGTAGAATGTCAGCTGAGATCATCCTTTAGAGATCTTAGTTGCTGCAACTCAGAGTCAGGGTCAAAGTTTGAGAATTTTGCAGTAAACAGCAAGCCCCAGATTGAGAGTATCATTAACAGCCAGGCAGAGTCTGAGAATTGTGGATTTAACAACCTAATAGATGAAGACAGAGTTAAGAGAACACCTGTGCCAGTTGAAACTCCAGGCTACGGCTCTTTGTACTATGAACCACCGTTAGAAAGTTGTGGTCCATTTGATTCAGGTTTTTCAAGCATGCGTTGCTTTCAACATGATTATGCTTCTAGTCCAAATGCATCACCTATAAGTTTCTACACTCCGCCTTGTGTGAAGGGCAGTGGTTTATGCAATCGAAGCCCTGAATCAATTTTGAAAATGGCTGCCAAGACCTTCCCCAATACTCCTTCCATCTTGCGAAAGAGAAAGAATACTTCCCAAGGACATTTGTCTCCTAATAAAATTGGGTTGGTGGATTGTGAATCAGTCAGGGAAGTGCTTAATGTTTCTGATGAACAGGAAAGACACAAAAACAGTGCGGAAATGTCTGGGTCTCAAGAAGAAAGTTTGTGTGAGAGTCCAACCAGTCAAGGTATCAGCACCATTGGGCCTAATGGTAAGGCTTTTAATGCATCTCCTCCATACCGGCTAAGAGCCAGGAGGACTGCTGTTTTCAAGTCTGTGGAGAAACAACTTGAGTTTACATGTGACAAAGAGTATGATGGTAATTCTAACTCTGTGGAGTTGTCTGCAAATGGAGGCTCTGGTGTTATCAAAGATTGTTCACATGCAACAAAGATGGAAGTGACCTAGGGAATAACTGTAAGTTACAGTTTTGCTTATCATTGTCCTTGAAATCTTTTTTTAGAACTGAAATAGGTTCATGCGTGGTAAAGCTGTCTTTTATATTTTACTTGAGGATGGAAACTGGATCTGATCATGTCTCTGCATGGAGGATCTATGTATGACATATAATTGCTTGGTCAAGTGGTGAATTATTTATGATTATAGCTTATCCAGTTGTTGAATTTTGTCCTACCATTAGATTTTTAATAACATACCTGACATGATACTTAAGTAGGTGCATGCACAGATGACAAGCTTGCTGAGGATAGTGCATAGATGTTTTAGTTTTCTGATAAAGGAATCAAAGTTGTCATTCTTTGCATTATGGATATTAAGAGTTGGATCTATTTCCTTCCTCATTCTTTTCATTTTGTAGCCTTTGTTGGCAAAGTTAGAAAAGAGCCAAACAATCTTACCGCTGTTGTTAGAGTAAAGTTACCATTAGAAAAGATTTGTGAAGATCCTAAGTCTCTTCAATGTTGGTGGCACAGAATCCAAAGTGATAGAGAAGTCAATTACAACTAACTGCCTTTTAGGAAAGATATGTGGAAATGTGAAACTTTCTTTTGTTTATATGAACTGATGAAGTAAACTATCTCCTAGAGTCCTAGTGGTGAAGGAATTTGTGTACTTGAAGTCGTTTTTATTTTCCTGGTTTGTGATGAAAGAAATAGTGTTTGCATATTTTCTCACTGTATCTGCTCTAAATATTCACTTTCTTTAAGCCTTTTTCTTTCGGCCTGCTATTGGGTTCATCATTGAAATAGCGATGGAATGAAGCAAGAGGCAATTTTAAATAAGTTTCTGATTTGGTTTCCTCTGTTATTATTCAGGTACAAAGGAGGGTGATTCTATTGAAGTTGGCTGACACTTTTGAATTGGTGATATTTCCAAATCTACAGAGCTCTTTTGAAAAGCGATTTATCGATTTATCAGACCACTCTCTGGTCTTACATCTTGGATGCCTTATAATTCATTAACTTGCAAATACACCACCTGTTCGTTACATTGGAGGGGTTTTTCAACACAGCAACTTGACAAAATACAGTGGCAGTGGCTTCTGTTTTGTGTAGAATAAAAATGATAGGCCCCAATACTTGTGAAAATATATTGATTGTACAGAAAACCCATCAGCAAAGGAGCAATGATGCTTTATGCTTGAAAATTCACTTAATGAAAGCGTAGCTCCAGTCATCTATTCGGTTCTTTACCAATTTTAACTTTACTACCTTCACACACACATGTACTCTTTTAGAAATCTTAGTATTGTTCTTTATGGCGCCAACTCTTTTTGTCTCCCATTTTCCATGGGCAGTGGATGTGAGAATTTTCATTTATCTGATAAGTGTGTTTTGTACATAGAAGGAAAGCCAAATTATTAATGACCAATTTATATTTTTTTATACAAGCGAAATTCTACTTTAATCTAATCTTCTAAATTATGGAGAAGGAATTCGAACTCGGTTGCAGTGTGGGGAGCATATCCGTTCTAACAAACTTGACTTAGCCCATGTTTGCTGTTAATGAACATTTAATCCAGTGGCATTGAGTCTCCCCTCTATTGAAGGATCTCTCATGCACGATTATGTTAGATAAAAAAATCTGAAAAAGAAGGAAATTGGGTTGTGAAATTAGCTTAATAGGATGTACAAAAAAATTTCAAAAGAAGCAACTTTCAGAAAACTGCGTCTGATGAAAAGCCCAAAATCGAAGCTGAATCGCGCAACAGTTCTCAGGCTAGAAGACGCACAGGATATGATTGTGGCAAAGAAAGTATGCAATTAAAGGTGCAAAGTTTTCTTGTCTTTATTATTATTATTTTTGATACTATTTATATTACCAGATAGGTGTCAGATGCTTATATTATTAGTAGACTGAATTTGTCCATCATCAGAACGACAATATTTGTCATCGGACTGAACAGTCACTAGTTACTGATTATGTTGTATAAGCACTGATAAAAAAATAAAAAATAAAATAAACTTTGAACTTGAACATTGGAGAAAAGTTGACCACCAGTTTTAGGCCTTTTAAGGGACATTTGCAATGCAATTACTAGCCTAAACTTGAAGGCAATTCTTTTTATTTTCAAACTATTAGCTTTGGCAACTTTAGGGGAAATCAAAGGATTTATCACCAAGCCCAACCGAAACAGTTTGAAATCTCTCGTAACAGCTCCAGAAGTCACTCCCCCTCCTTCCCCTCCCCTCCTCAGCTCTCTGATAATTAAAAAGAATGTAATAACAAAACAATAAATAACACCACAAAGTGAAGGAGAGAGAGTAAGAGGGGTAGACTGAGTTCCTCTCCATGCAAATGCCACTCTACCCTTAACTAGTGGCTCGTAACCAAGGTATAAAATATCGATGATATCGGAAATATTGGTAGTCCAAAAATACGGAAATTTCGATGGAAACATCGGGATATTATCGATATCGATAAAAATTAAATAAAAATCACAGAAATTGTAAGAAAAACTTGAAAATTTTTATTGAAACTTTAGAAAATGTTTATTTAGTTAATTATCTATTAGTTTATCACAAAAATTTGTAAGGAAATGCATTGCATGATGAATTTAACTTATTTAAGTTGATTAAATAGCGAGCTGACAAACACTGTGATTGTAAAAAATATGTTGTAATTATTGATTGTAAAAAATATGTTGTAATTAATGAAAGAAGATTAAACAAACCATAATCATTTATATATAATGATTTACTACAATATTTTACACTTTATACATTGTATTGTAAGATACATGAGTGACTTAGTGCCACATAGAGTTCCTATGAGGTTCAAATTTTTCACTATCTTCATCATCTCTATGTGTAGAGTAAGTATATTATGAAGAGTAGTTATTAAATGATAAATCCCTAAAATAGTTTTGCATGTAATTATTAACATGCCATAATTTAAAATATAATATCACTAAACATTTGGAATAGATAATAATAAATAAGTAAATTAAATAACAATAATAAATGAGAATAACTTACTATAGTTTAGTTTTTTTAAACTTGCGGGAAATTGAGGTTGATAAATGTTGAGAATAACATGAGTATTATGTTTTGTTTTGAATCAATAAAGTTCTATATTGAGAATAACATAACTTGCAGGAAATTCAGATCAATAACGTTCTATGATTTGGCATTATAAAACTCCAAATGCCAGTAATCTTAGCTAGCACAGGCATCAAGTCCTATATTGATAGGTGTCAATTAAGTATATTGTACTAAAATTAATTGTAAAAGAAAAAAAAAATGCCACCCCACCCAGCACCAACTTCAAGGACCCCCACTGTTTTTTCCACTGTGCTACGCAATTCCCCTCCAGTCACTAGATCTTTCCTCCCCATCATAAAGAACTCACTTCCTGTGAAGTTTTCCCAGCTGACACTTGCCACACTCATTGCCAGCTGTCACCCTAGCTCTTTCGTTCTTTCTATACAGAGCGTGCTCTCTCTGTTTCTGTCGATCTTTCCTTAATGGCAAGGGCAACAACTGAAGCTGAGGCAGAAGCCAAAGCTGAACCAAAAGAAATTGAAGAAATTTCTCAGCCACCTCTCAAATACAAGGTATTTAATGAAGCCGTGGTTAACTTCTGTGAACACCAACCTTGTTCATTCCAAAAAATGTTTCGACTTTTACATGTTTCTAACATCTCTGTTTTGCAGATATGGGTTTTGAGAGTCTCTGTTCACTGTGAAGGCTGCAAGAAGAAAATTAATAAAACCTTAAAACAAATGGAAGGTGGAACCCTCCATCCCTGATATTCTTGAAGGATCAGTGTCAAGTTTTATTATATGGTCTCTATGATTTCAAAGTTTCTTTCTGTTTTTCAGTCTTTCCATAATATCGATATTATTACCATTTCAATGACAAATTAGACGACAATATCGATGGCGAAATTTCGTCGAAATATCCACGATATTTTCGAAAAAATCACGAAACAAAACTGGACCTCAGCGATAATATCGCCGCTCCAAAATTACCAAAATATTTTCGATTTTTCAGACCATGCTCGTAACTGATGTTATAAAATATCTATGTACAACCGTTTCGAGATGACTCCACAACCCTGTATGCTGCCAGGCTTCAGCCTTGAGTATCAGATTGAACTGTACAACCATAAAAAAACAAACGGAACAACCTGCCGACTGATGGTCTTCCCTTGGAACCAAATTTTCAACATGCGGAGAGGAAAATCCAAGCATCTGCCAATGTAGGTGATAAGATATTTAGTAACAGTAGGAAAATAATCTTTAACAAGCAAACTAAAAAAGTAAGGTCACAGGCAAAGAGGAAAAAAAGGAGTCGGAAATTTTGTGGTGTTCCATATTGTTCAGAACTTAAGTTGGTTTACAACATAGCCACTAACCTCAAAGTGCGGTAAATTGAACCATTAATGCAAGGTGCAGATTTATTGTCAGAACTGGATATTCTCTGTTACTATCAAGAATCCTTTGTCATCCCCTGACATAAATCTGTGTCACGATATATACCGCCTGAGATGATGCCAAACTAGAATATTCAGCAACTTGAATAAAATGAATTAACACCCATGACTTTCATGATTGTCTTTACCTTCCAATCCAAACTAAACCATGAAGAAAGAACCAATAGTAGTTCGCCCAAGAACCTTGGTACTTCGATCAAGACCGTGAGAAGCAACCTGCCACGCAGAACAACATAAACTATTTACCATAAAACTAAACACCACAAGAATATTTTTCAATTGGAACATATAAATTCAGTATGCTTCTTTATGAAAACACAGAACAGAACTGCTCAACACGTCGCCTTCACTGAAAAAGTTTCAACATAACACCGTTGTCAGGTTTGGCCACGACAATGTTATGGATGGTGGGGTGGGGCAAAGGGCTGCAGGTGGAAGAGGGAGAAAAGAGAGGGAGGGAGAGGGGGCGCCTTTGAGGAAGAGGGAGAAAAGAGAGGGGGGGCCGCCCTTGAGAGGGAGGGCCAAAGTTTTTATTCAACTTTTATATGAGTGATGAGTAAGTTGTTTGGAAGAAAGAATTTACCTATAAATTACCATAAGCAACTGTTAAGTGGCAACGAATTTCAACATTTACTGCATTAGGTAAAATATGATGCAAACTTAAAATGTAGCAAAAGATTCTCACCAAATAAGTTAAAGCTGCATAGCGCTCGTCGTTCAAGTACAGTGGCTTTCCTCTTTGCATTTCAACATCCTGCAATAATTTTTTTTACAATAATACAGAAACATAAAGACCCCTATAAATCAATGAATGCAAATAGGAACAAAAATAAGATCAGGAGCATCCACAGTTACTTCTTCCAACTTCTTCATTTTTTTGTAGGCATTTTTGCATTTTATTCAGAGAAAGAAAAAAATAATAACCATATGCAATAAAGAAAGGGGGAAATGTCTAAACATCCAGAAAGGAGCTCAATTAACAAAGGAATATATCATCTTAAACGCATAATCAATTTAACCTTCTTTTGCTTCATTCTATCCATGTGAAACTCTAAAGTTCTCGCCATAAATTACATCATCCACATTATTTTGTCATTGCAAATCGTTTACGAAGGAAGATGATGAAAGAAACAGAGGAACAGAATTTCTGTGTGATTTACTATAGTATAAACTAGTTACCTCTTCCCCAAAAGCATCCAAGTACGGTGATGGCCAGGGAGCTTGCCGCGCACATCTTTGCAGCAGAATTGTTGTCCTCTAATAGCAAAGAAAATTAACCATATCCATAAACAAGAACTTACAAAATATAAGTGACGGCTGCGAAACATAACTTAAAAAAATAAAAATAAAAAACGAACTGCAATGCATACCCTGATCAACAGAAATACCCCAGTACCAGAACCACAGGCCAATGCATGAGTTTGGCATCCACTTTCCCTAAAGATACAATGTCAAATTTAGCAATAATGGGCAGAGCAATGGCCCAATGGGGCATAAACATGTATGCACCTAGAGGGATACTTTTCTTAAAAATAATGACAAACATTGGTGAATATATATATACCGGCAGCATGACTTCCAGCTTGGAGAGCATAATCTCCCACAAAGCAGGCACAATGCGGGGTCCTCAAGGATGGATTTGCAATCAGGACAACGCTGTTTAATATACCTGAAAAAACACAATATTTCTGAATGAGTTTAAATTCTCGAAAGATTTTTTTTTTTTTTTTTTTTAAAGAACAAGTAATCCAGCAACAAAACGAGAAGCAATTTAACCAACCTCTGCAATAGGTCCTGGTAAACTCGGGGCAGACGCATCAACTGGAAGGGAACTGCAGGATTACAGTGTATGCTTCCTTTAAATCTTTGGACTTCAAACTCCTTGCAAAAATGATGGAACCATTTCTGAACCATTGAACGCACCACTTTATCCTTAAGAATAACATCAAGTGTAGGAATCTTGAACATTCTTTCTATCTCCTGAACTTCATTGAGCTCTACCAGCGCCACATAAGTGGTATCCATCATGTCACCAATGGCATGAGATCTATCCAACACATTATACCTTTCGAAGAATGGTGCTTGGGCATTATAGTTTAGTAAATTCAACAGCAATGCACACCTCCGCAAATAAGGGAAACTCAAGCTACGAACTATGTTCTTAATATTACTGTTACAAGAAGAGCCAATATAGTTTGAAACAAAATATTGCTGCGGGCATCCAGATTCTCCCATGAGTTTAGAGACATCAGTAACCAGACAATCATCAACACCTAATTTACTCATATCGCATTGATTTTTCCCAAGATATGCAATTACACCCTGCATTTGCCATATTGGATTAAGCCACTAGATGATTATAATGGAACCCAAGCATCAACCAAATAATAAAAGGAGATAATTACAGATAACGTACCTGAACTACAGAGACAACATAGAATAAGTGCACCAGGGATAACAAGGAATCTTCACATGATAAAAACCGGTATGGAAGACAAAAAAGAACCCACATCAATGATGAAAAAGGATCACGAGAAAGGACAGGATCAGATGCTCTATTCCAGAACTGAATATCAGGATATGATACCGCCATATCAACATGTTCCAAGATACGCAACATAGCCCCTGTAAAACATAGCATGGATGAGGATTTAATGACTTGTAAGAGTGGAATAAATCAGGAACCAAGATGACTTGTGATATACAAATGCCTGAACTTATATTGTTTTTGGCAAGCATAACACGTAAAATTTTGCACACTTGAAACTATAACAAGTATTAGTTCCTTCGGTAGCTTTGAATATGATCCAAGATATCAATCAGCCGCAACATTATAATAAGAAAGGATGGTGCTACTTATCCCAAATTTCACAACTTCTTCCCAACCTATGTAGCACTTGATATATACATGGCATCATTGCATTAATAAAACAACAACATTGTAGAACCCAACGTGAGAATGCCATGTAAGTTGGGTAGAAAGAGTTTGGTTCCATAGCATTACTGATCATCTCAAACTATTATGTTTTAAATTCATGTTTCAATAAATAAATAAAAAAAGGAAGTAGACGATAACTCATTAAATTTAACTCCAACTGCATGCAATTAGTGAATCAGAAAGCAAGAAAAACAAAAACTCCACAGAAAGCCACAAGAAACACATGAAATAAATGGCACTTACTGGTAGCAACAACATTACCTTGTCCACATGTTTCGCTACCATGGTCTATGGAAACTCCAAAGCAAATAGATTCTGCAAAGCTCTGAATTCCTATAAATCTCTGAAGCACATGAAGAGAATTCTTACTTTTGCTTTGGACTACTTTCAGCAACAAAGACAATACAAATCTACTCGAGGATTCAAGTTCCTTATACAATGCATTAAGGTCATAGCTTGGTGTTGCATATTTCCCGCCAGAACGTGCAGCAATTTCAATTGATAATAGGGAGTACTTAATTGTGTCCCACATGAGCATTGGGTGGCTGACCCTGGCAGATCCTGATAACTTATCCTGTTTAGTTGGAAAATACATCTTACAGAGCAAACGAGAAATTTCAAGGTTTGAGGTCATTCTTCCACATCTCTGCAGGGGAAAACCTTTAAGATTTCCAACCTTCCCAGATGCCTTTGCTGCAGATTGCACAAGAGCCAAGCCTTGCTGAAGCTGAAGAGAATTAATTTCTCCACCTGATTTGACCAATGGACCAGTAGCATGTGATGAACTAACACCTGAATGCAGAGACTCCTTCGAGACCTTCTCAAACAACCCTGGCAACGCAGGCAACACAGAATTTGCAAGTCGACGGCATACAGGGCAGAGAAACTCCCCCTAAGGAGAAAAAGAACAAACATGCAAAAGATCAGTAACAGAACCCTCCTCCCTTCACAAGCAACAATGAAAAATGGAAAAATTTGTAGGCCTTATACCTTATCTGGATCTACAATATGTCCTCCTTCAAAAACAATTCTTCTGAGATACCTGCATGAACAGATAAGAAGATGGGGGAAGTTAAGCCCTTTTCACTAGCACGTCAACATTCTTCCAGAGGGACATATATGATATATCTGACTTTTTTTCTCTTTGGTTGTTGCATCATAAGTACATAACCATTTAAACATGAAATTCAATTTTTACTATCAACACTTTGATCTGGCAAACTATAACATAGCCCTTTTGCTAGAACTTGTCAAATAAAGAAATAAATAATAATAATAATAAACAACTCAATGAAAAATCATCAAAAAGGCAAACTTGATAGTTCACACAGACTCTTCCCAAAGAACAAAGCAATTGCAAATTGTCAACACTGTTTCCTTGATATTCAATTGCAACGGAAGTCCAACTTAATCAGCCTTTTTTCTCCAATTCATTTACATCTAAATGTGATTGTCTCTTAACAAAATATCTTAATACAGTTGTTTCATTTTTTAAAATTAAAACTTCCACCTTTCTTGCAAAATAAATAAAAAATTAGATAAAAGAGTGATAAAGAAATCCTAAATTACTAAGTAAGGATTGAAAACTTCTGCTCTTGATAGGACTTACCTTTCCTTCAGTGAAGATAAATAGCGATCAAGGCATCCCTGATGCACAGCATGCCCACAGGAAGAAAGATAAATTCCATCACAATCTATTGGGCCAAATCCATCATATGCTGAAAACCGAGAAGAATCTATTGGCACCTTTTCATTGGGACTTTCAGAGGATGAAGGATTTTCTGTCATCTCTCTAGAAAGAGCAGCCGTATATTTGCCAAGCAACATAAATTCAGCATGCTCAGTTTTTTCTTGATCCTCTTCAGGAGTTGAAAATCCCTTATCCTCTGTAAGCTTAGAATGCAGCATCTTATCATGCAATTCTTTTTGGATGGAGAGGTACACAGCGTCTTCCATTGTCTCAAATGTACATAAAGTCTTTTCACCTTCATCATTTGATTCACGTGGCACTTGGATATTCTTTAATTCATGGAACCGGCCCTTGAAAAAATCTAGAAGAGCCTCAACATCCCCAGGTTGCCCATGACAGGCAAATTCAGTGACTGCATCCTGAACCAACTGTTTTAAAGGGTAAGATGGTACCACCCCTGAACCACCTGACGAAGAGCTTGTTTCAGATTGATCAGTCACCTCACCTTTGATAATAGAGATGTGCTCCTTGTCTATCCAGCGAGGTTTTTCCCATGAAGGGGGACCTCTGTCCATGAAATTCAAAAGCCTAGATTTCTGAAGAAGAACTAAGTAGGATATGGGATTTCTGGAGTTGGGATCATGGCAAAGTGAGCAAACAACTTCTGCAGACTCTTCAGAATCATCTTCGACATCGGGATTACAAACCTCTTGCTCAGATTTTGAGCCATCATCCACAGTGGAATTAACGCTAGCCATAAATTTCGATTGCTCGGCTCTCATTTTTTCCAAAATGGCAGCCTGTCTCTCTCTGGCTTTTGCCTTGCGCTTCTCAGAGTCAGAAATTGAACCCGAGGTATATGTGTCACCATTTGGAGAAGATTGTAAAACATGACCAATTACTTCAGGTGCAAGTAGTTGCAGTTTGGTCATACATCCCGAATCGATCTCTGCAAACTTCTTCAATAAGCTTCCAATTAAAGAAGAGAGGTCACTCCCAGCTTCCAAACAATTGTCTAAATTCTCTTTCTTATGCATCCTCATCAAGATCACAAGAAGTGACAACAAGCTTTGTTGGCCAGCGCCAAAATGTGGTCCTTCATAAATTTCTTCACCAGCAAAAGCTAGTATGGGAATTGCATCTCCGTCATAACAAGACTGATTACCAGATTCCTTATGTTGAAAACAAATGTCTAATGCTAATGAGAGTAAGTGCAATGCAGTTAAAAGAACACCATCAGGAGCTCGCGAATCAATTGATTTATCAGAAAAAATAGCATAAAACAGCACTGCACGAATAATTTGAAGGACTGCTTTAGAAGTGGCTATTCTAGCAACCCCCTTGAAAGGAGGATAAATCTCAGTCCACCTCGGTAGCTGAGTGGTCAATGCAGAAACGCTACGGAAACGCAAGTATCTTTCTTCTGCAGCTTGCAGATCCCTTGAGTTCCAACGAGGGTAGAACAAATCCATTTCTTTCCAAAATGTCCATCGTAGTGAATACGTCCCCTGATTAAAGCCAGAGGGATTGGAATATGCCGCAACGGTATCCAAAATTTCAGGAAGCTGATCAAACTTAGACAGATCACGAGGAAGAGATTTAACCAATTGGCTATGAGTGGCATCTGCAATGGCTAATTTATGAATCAACTCTCTTTTCAAACTTTCAGCTTTAGTTAGCCCACAAAATCTCCTTTCTTTGACTATTTGTATAATAAGAGTTAGCATTTCCTGCACTAGAACTGCTTCATATTCACTCAAGCGCTCAAGGTTCAAAGAAAGGTAGCTTGACAGACCAAAGCGTTTTACAATTCTATTAACATAAAGATCAGCTGGAGCCAAGGCAGCACAGCACTGAAGCAGAAACAGGTCAAGCTCCAAAACCTGTTCAGACCTGCAAATAAAAAATAAAAAATCATAATAAAGGGCCAATCATGAAGACAAAGAAAAAAAAATAGAGTGAATAAAAAAACCAATCATTACAAGAGGCACTTTTTCCCCTACAATGCATGTGTCAGATAAGAATAAATCACTTACCAGCGAACTGAACGATACCACTCACATGATAATAGGGCAGCATCCCCATTTTTCCGCCACATTCCAGCATGAACCTCAGCACAAAATACTCTGATCCGAAGGGGATGCTCCATAACAAAGGCAGAAAATCCATATGGATGGCAGCCTCCTAGAAAATTTCCAAAGAAGTCAGTCAAAATAGCTGAAGATGAAGTTGCAGAAGTAGCACTAGCCAAATCTGGCACTTCACCAAAGCATCTTCTCAATGCTTTCTGTAAAAGCAAGGAAAGTAACCGATGTAAAGGAATGTGAACAGATATATCCTGCGAACTAACGTCATATGTTATGTCTGGCCAATCCGACGAACTCAGAACACGTAAAGCATCTAAGTCCATGGCACCATCTACTTCCATGGCACTATCATCCAATCCTGCAGGACTACATGCACTAACTGAATCAATTTCGCCGGGAACCATTAATTTAGTTTCCTGGCCTGCAACTTTACCATTCTGGAAGTCAACACTCATATTGCAATCACTATGTAAATGCGATGAACATTGCTTGCCATAATCTTCACTTGAACTGGCAAGTCTACCAAAAATATTGCCTCTCCTGATCTTGGATAATGTTTTCTTCAGTGCTGAAAAATTGCTACCTGAGAAATTGCTAGTACTTGGAGAAGATGCATCAAGAAGAGCCCCGGAGGTATTATCAACTCCCAGCCAATTCTCAATAGCCCTCAAGCACTCATAGGTTAGCCACATCACAGATGGTGGAATCAACAAATCAGAAAGAGCATCTGATTTATCTTCAGAAACCTTCGATGCACATGCAAATGAACTACTCCTCCCCACTGCACTACATACGGAACTTTCCGGGGACAACCGTCCTACTTTTGCATGTCTTAGGCTATCCCTGTCATCCATATCCTGAAAGCCTTCATATATCTTGTCACTAGCCACAAAAAATGCCCCATCCACCAATAGAGAATGAATGTTGGCAATTGAATGGCCTAGAACGAATGGCAGATACATATTCTCATTTTCTTCTTCGATGTGGATGCCTGTTTCCCTTTTTTGTGGATTCATCCCTTGCACGAAAGTCAACAGTCTAATCCAAGATCTTGAAATATCTTGCTTGTCATGAGTTACATATTTGGGCACTACAGCATGGCTCATAACAAATCGAATATCTTCAATGACACGAATGGTGATCTCATACAAATTTGACCACTTGGTAACCTGTAAGGAGGAAATTACCCACAATTTTGCTACATGAACCAAAGTAAATGAAAAATAAATAAAAAGGAGCTACAACAGAAATTTGAAGAAACAAAATAAAAGTCAGATTCCCAATCACAATGCACTATAAAAACCAAAATAGGAACGAAAGAACCCGAAAAAAAGGAACTGAAATAACTCCAAAACCAGGGCATAAAAAAACCTCTATTTAGAATACATAAAAATATACAGCACGCCTTCAAATTGAAGCATAAGTAAGTACACAATCTAAGTGGCAAAGTCATCAGTTTTATCATAAAGTAACGTCAGGAAAAAGGAGGTGAACGTGCAGAGGTATGATAATATCGTACCCTAGCACTTAAGGAAAGACAAAAATAAATGCATTACCTGTAAACGACCGTCATCACCAGCACAGGAAACGAAAATATCTTGCAAGCATCCCATCAGCATAGGCAGTAGGTTCATTTCTTTCACAAGACGAGGTGTTAAAGTTGGCACTGTGAAGATTTGTACTGAGAATACAGAGAGCAGCGGATACTTTTTTAAAGAAACGTCACTGAATTCCATTCTGGCTTCACTTACAACAGCTGGGTAATAACACAAAAATACTTTGGCGAACTCATACTTGAAAATAGGTTCCCCCAGCAATTTCAGGAGCAACTCATGGAGTTTTTTCACAACAGCTTCAGTCAGAAACCTCTCTGCCCTCACAAGAATCCCCAATAAATCCCCTGATGATAAAATCATCTTAGATACAAAACTCAGCAAACTTTCACTGTATTTGCAGAAGTCTAGAAGCATCTCAACCACAACAAAAGTTAACTCATTTGCAACCTTCTTACGCTCTGTCACATGGTCGCTTGCTCTAGGGGTTTCCCGGTAGGTAGTTTCAGCAAGAAGTAGCTTATTTTTCCAAGAAACGAAGACGCAATCAAGAACAGGCCCCACAACGTTTGCAAACTCCTCTGGAAGGGGTTGTATCTGTTCTGCACCTTTATGCTTTGAGCAAAAGCCTTCACGCTTCCATGCTGTAACATCACCACAATCACAACAACCACCACCAGTATAAATAACAGAATAATCATGATCCTTGTGATTCCCATTCTGAAAACACGGAACGCAAATTGCACATGTTGGGTCATGTTCACATGTTCGACACCTGTATGCTATATCATTCTGCCCCCAAACAGCTCCGCAAACACCACGCTGCCCAACACTCATTTTGGCGAGATTCCTCAGGGCTGAAGAAGGTTCACCCTCAAACATCAACCACTGTAACCACACCATGCTTTCACGGAATCGATTTTTCATGGTTACTGCTGCTGATTGTTTTTTAGACCCCGGTTTAGCTTCATTTAGAACTTCTGCTACTTCCTCATCAGCAGGTAATATAGCAGAAACTAGCTCCGGTATCCGTTGCTTGTTCTTTTTGATAAAAGCAACTAACCCACGTTGGAACTGATCAAGAAACTCCTCAGGCACTCCCAATAGAGCAAGCCTCTGGTATAAATTAAAAAAACAAATGTGAACCCACTTGTAACCCATATATCTTAACACTACAATAGGAATATAAAAGTCAAAAGTATATATGACTATACTTAAAAAGGTAATATTTTCCCAGCAAATGCATTCACTTACCCAAACAAGTAATACAATATAAATCCGCCCAAACAGTTTAAAAGAAAACGAGAGACAACAGAAAGGGACAAACTTTCAACTACAACTGACCAATTAATTGTATCGCAAATGCCTCAACGACAGAAAATCAATTAGAGCTCCAGTTGCTCGATAATTCAACAAATTAACTACTGGAAAATCAAATCAAAATCAAAATTCGGATAATCAAAGAAGAAAAATCACAAGGCCTACCCGTATGATTCGATCACGAGGCCTGAGGGGTGTAATTTCAGGAGGCGAATCGACTTCCATGGTAGCGGAACCGCCAGAACGCCGGTACCGCACCAGCCAATCACCGCAACACAAACACCGCTTAAACCGAGAGCCTTCACTCCCCAGGATTACTTCACAATAAAATAATCTGGTGCATTTAAACCCTAACAGCAATTCATCCTAATTCGTCGGTCTCGTTCAATTTTCTGAAGCCCTAATTCACCAACTGAGCTTGAATTTAAGTTCCAGTCTCCCTTCCGAATTGTTGTATGAGCGTAGCTGTTTATGAAGGTCTCGAAGAATCTATCTCAAGAGAGAAGGAGAGAGAAGAAATGCGAATATAATATAAGAGTAGGATTGGGATATTTGTCAAAGATTGCGTGTAAAATTATGTTCTTCGGCAGTTAATTTTTGTGTTTGTTGGCTTGAATTAAATAAATTGTTTTTTGTTTACATTTTTTTATTATCTGCTGCAGTTGCTCTGATCACAGACTCACAGTTTCATACCATTCGTGTTTGGATGGTTTCACACTTTTTACTTGTCCACATTGGGTAAGTGAGAAGGGGACTGCCATGTGGGCTATGGAATTGTATGGATATCCCAACCCGACTTGAGAAAATAAGAGGTCAGCCCAATTTGAGAAAATAATTGCTACATGGGAAGATGCTCAGGTAATTTGAACAAGAGGCTTGGTTAGTATTTGGTGAGCAGGAGCTTCTATAATGAGTACGGTTATGCTGAGGGGTTACAATAAAGGAGTTTCAATCTAACAATTTAATAATAACTTTGCACTAGATCGAACGGCTATTAAAGACTCTCTTATAACTCCCTATTAGTGAGCCTAAATGCATTTTGGACTAGGACACGAATCTTAGACAAAAGTTTGAAATATGAGGGACTCTGTGACCCAAGCTCAAACATGGGTCACAACTAGAGATGACTTAAAGCCCAGAATAGTGGTGTTTAGGCCCGTCCACCAAACGAGGCCTATGAACTATAGAATTATGCTGGGAAGGAGAGAGATAGAGAGTGAAAAGGGTCGTTGGGGAAGTCGGTGGTGTGATTTAGGGCGGATGGGAGTTGGGTGTAGATGGACTTTCCATACCCGGCTCATGCCCAATTGTTGTTACCCATACTTGATACTAATTAGTAGGAGTCAATGTCTAAAATATCGATGATTTTGGAAATATCGGTGGTCCAAAAACACGAAAATTTAGATGGAAATATCGGGAAATTATCGATATCAAAAAAAATTGAATAAAAACCACGAAAATTGTAAGAAAAACTTGAAAATTTTTCTTCAAACTTTGGAGGATGTTTATTTAGTCAATTAGCTATTACTTTATTCCAAAAAAAAAAAAAGGAAATGCATTGCATGATGGGTTTAACTTATTTAAGTTGATTATATAGCGAGCTGACAAACAATGCGAGTGTACAAAATATATAGTAATTAATGAAAGAAGATTAAACATTACATAATCATTTATTTATAATGATTCAATACAATATTTTACACTTTATACATTGCATGGTAAGATACATGAGTGACTTAGTACCACATAGAGTTCCTATAATGTTCAAATTTGAGTTATTTACACTAACACCCCCTGAGGTTTTCGGCTTTTTCACAAAATTCCTTGAAGTTTTAGAAATTACAAGAACACCTCTTGAGGTTTGTTTTCACAAAATTCATATTTTCATTGATTTTTCATCCAAAGATTGATGATTTTATATAAATAAATAAAAAATATTCTCCAAATGACAAAGTTGGCCTTTGAGATTAGATTGCATATACTTCATTGAGGTTAATTTTGTCATTTGCATAACTTTTTTTTTTCAGTGAAATCATCAACTTTTGGACAAACAATCAATGGAAAGGGGTTTTGTGAAAACAAATTGAAACCACAGGGGGTGTTCGTTTAATTTTTGAGACTAGAGGGGGTTTTGTGAAAACACAAGAAACCTCAGGGGGTGTTAGTGTAAATAACTCTTCAAATTTTTCAATGTCTTCATCATCTCGATATTATCGATATTATAGTGATATTTTGGCCAAATGTTATTGAAGTATGAGAGAAATTATCGACGTTGATATTATCGATACTTATACGATATGTTCCAAAATATCCTAAACTTGAAAAAATAATGATATCCTTGATATTTTATTGATATTATCAATATTTTAGTCTTTGGTAAGAGCTACTTTGACCACGAAGGGTGCAGGTGAGCTCAGTGGGGGTGGCAATTAAGCTTCAACCTTTATTTTTAATATTTTTTTTACTCTTTCCGTTACATTGGCAAATCTGAAAGTTTAGGACTAATCGTATCAAAAAAAGAAGAAGAAAGTTTAGGACTAAAAAAAAGAAAAACCAAAAAGATGTCCACTTATCATGCATGCACAATATACATGTGTGAAACAAGTCAACAAAAAAAGCAACTAGATGTTGGACCTGTAGCGTGGGGACCTGTAGCGTGGGCCAATGGCAGGGAGAAAAAAAAACTCAGATGTAAAGCTAGCAAGAGCAAGTGGGGTGTAGGCAATTGTTTCTCCAATGGCATGATCTGTAACTTCAATTGCAAATTCAGGAGACTCTTAGTGCTTTTAATTACACAATCTGATGAGGATTTTAATTTGCCTAAGGTTTAAAACTATGGAAGAAGGGGTGGAAAACTTTGCCATAAGAAAAACCATCGCAGTGAGTTGGGGGGTTTGAATTTCAAATGACACATAGCCTGTGAAGACAAAGGCCAGCCACTAACTCTTCATACGTGTCAATTTTGATAATCCCGATGTGGTTTTGTAGGTTTGGTGCCATCGAGGTTATTGGTAGAGGCATTGTTCAGATGATGAATGGTTTAGATTATTTCTGGGTTGTTGGTTGACGTCATTAGGAAAGTTTCAGTGATGGTAATACAGTAAATATGGTATCCAGGACAAGCTTATCATATTTGGGTTTGGGACAATGAATTTAAATGTGTAGTGTGAGAATCTAGCCTAGATATTGTCAAGCAATTTCCCTGGATTTTTGTCAATGCCACCTTTCACAATTGGTAACAAAATGAAAGCTCTCATTTCACGTTTTTTTTGCAGGCACTGCTTGGTGAATGTACATGACCTTCTCTGATCCCTATAAACCTAGAGCACTTTCCCTTCACCATCCCATTCCTTGCTCTGCTACCTCCGAACTCTCTCAGTCGCTCTCTCACGCTCTCTTTCACTTTCTCTCTCTCTCTCGTTGATCAAGATGTCTGATTCATCAACACCCTCCTCCCTGGATGTATTGGTGTCAGCTGCTTGTGCCTCGGAGGAAAATGACTTCTCTAACTTTCCTCAGGCAGTTCTCGTGGATCCCCATGAGATACAGTCCAATGTGAATCCAAAAAGTACTAGGCAAATGGAGGGATCTAGCACTACCCCTAACAAAGAGTTGGAGAAATCGCAACTCTTCAAAACACTTAAAAAAGTGGTCGCAGTAATTAACTGCTTCTCAATTCCTCCTGTCCTCAGTCTTTAATTAAAACTGCTAGGATTTAATTACAGGTTAAATTTTGTCTCAGAACATTTTCATTTTTACACAGAAACAAATAGCAGAGTTGAAAGGCATGTCTACATCGAAGACAGATGAAACCACTACAAACCTGCAGATCATACCCAGTACTGTATGTGGTTTCACCATTTGCTCAATTAATCTGTAATTTTCTTTGGGGTTGGGGTTTCTAGATATGATTGTTATTCTCACATAATTTGCTTTGCATTTTCAGTCACAGGAAACACCCCAAGCAAAGCAGACAAGATCGAGGACCACGCTGACCGGAGAATTCTCAGTCTCATTTGAACTGCCTGATGATTTTCCTGAGGATGCAAATGTTGATACGGTATACATAATTGAAGTGATATATATCATGTTGAAATCATATATATATATGAGGGCCTCATATTAATATAATTAGATTTGTTTGTGGATGGCTACAGTTAGTGCCTGAGGGGAGTGAAACTGATCCTCCCACTTCGCGTCAGTTGTCTTTCTCTGAAAGACTAGATGGCTGGAGGATTACCCAAAGAAAACGGGTTAAGGGAATATGTGACATGGTAATTTGATTAATTAATTGGTTATGTGATTTTGAAACCCTAGTAAAATAATTTCATATAATTATGTATAATATCGAGAGATGAATGTTTGATGCAGTACTACCGACACGAAAGGTCGAACGCCAGTTTGAGATCTGTTGTCGAGGTGGTGAGATTTATTCTGTATGAGGAATTACCAAAACCGCAATCGGCGAATAAAGGAAAGTTGAAAGGATCGGTGAGTTGGACTGATCAATTTATATATAACTTTGGCATATAAAACTTTGAAATATCATGCACTTAGTTAAGTTTGATCAATATATGAAATTTTGGTTTGTATGTTTAGGCTGAGAAGATGACAAGATCGGCATCAGTGAAGAGAAAGTCTTCAGATGCTGGCTGTGGCAAAAACCCTCCAGATGAGAACAGGGAGGGCCTTGGTCCACCAAAGGAGAAGTTGGTAAAGTTGTCACCTGAAGCCATGGAAGCAAGGGTAAAAGCATTTCTAAAGGCAGCCTATGAGAACTTGAAGAACTTCAAATATTTTGTTAGCGAAGAGGAAAAGGTGTCAGATGGTAAACATTCATTCTTTCTCTGCTCAATCCACTTACAAGTTTATCTCTTGTTCCTTTTAGTTTAACTACTGTTTTAATTCTTTGATTTTTCTCAGAAGAAGTAAGGGTCTCAAAGGAAGAGGGGGAAAGCATTGTAGCCCCATCTTCTCCAAAGGTTGCTTCACCTAATGTTCCTTGCAAAGAAGAAGAAGCTCCCATAAATCCTCCTATGGAATTGGACCAACCAAATCCTCCTATGGAAATGGATCAACCCAATCCTGCGGTGAACCATGAGGAAGTTGGCCGTGGAAACGCTTCCCAAAATGATGGCAATGGAGGTGACCTGGTTTATGGCCTTCCGGTGAGCCCCTACCTTGATGACCATATGGCCATGTTGAAGCATGATGGCGGTTCACCTAAATGAACTGTCAATGTATGAGATGGAAATTTTGGTGCATGTCTTCTTTAATGATTTATGCATGAATTATGGACTCTCATTTAATCCCATTTTTAATTGTTCAAATTTATATGGATGGAAGTGTTTGAACATGAGTGTTAAAGGTGATTTAAAAGGTTGATATCCCATCAAATCATGTCCATTTATCAGCTGACTCGCTGAATTGTACTTCAAATTTAAACGAGTTTTGTTTAGAAATTCATTTGAATTTGGTTCAATAACTAAAACTTAAGTAGTTACATTTTCTACACTTATCAGAAGTCACTTCTGTGTCACTTACACCTGAACTGCATGCAAAGTCATAAATGACAACTGAAAAGACTACCAATTTCTCCAACTCAGTTTTTTCAGTACTAACCCTTAATTCTGTGTGTGTGGGGGTAGTAGGGGCAAGCAAACACACCAAAGCTAGCAACTATGGAGGATGAGGGCAATTTATCACTACTGCTACCAAGTGACATTGAGATTAAGAAAGAACAGTTGGAAATGTTAGGTGAATTTGATCACAAAGTTGTACAGCCCCAAGAGGCTAAGGGGAAGTTTGAAGATGAAATGTGGAGCGGAGATTCTAGAGCAATAAAGGCCGTCCCTATTCAAGCTATACCAGCGCAAGCGGCGAAGGTGACTATTGTGGATGGAAGAGATTATGAACTGCCCATGGGATGGTTGGTGGAACAAAGGCCACGGACCTCTCTCAAATACTTGGGCAAAGTAGACCTGGTTAGTTCTTTTTTTGGATTGATTACAACTATTTTTAAAATCTGAATAATTCATCAAATCAATCGAAATTGTTGTTGTCAAATTCTTAGCTAATAATTATAAAAGTTCGTAAATTAGTGTATATTAGTTCATAAATTAGTGTATATATATATATAATACTTAATTCATACACGACGCGACGTATATACGTGTGTGCATATATCTCAAGTACTGAAGTTACTATTTAAGGGTTGTGATTTCCCAACTCCCCTTTTATCCACTTACACTCCCTTTTGGTAAATAATGCATTTTACTATAAGATAAAATAGGAGTGAGACTATACAATTATTAAAAAAATGGAGTGTAAGTGGATAAAAGGGGAGTGGGAAAATCACTACCCATGGCATATTTAATACTTACATTTAAAGCATAACATATATATATATATTTCAAGCATTTGCATGTATCGCGTGCATTTCACGCGTGAACACACATGCACGTTATATATAGTGATCAAATTACACATGATTCAAATTACCAAAATACATGCATACGTGGTGTATCCACACGAGAATATACCAATTACGCTAGCACATTTTATCAATGCTATATAGTACCATACAGGTGAGGTTTCAATGGATATTTCATTGAGGTTTATCACCTTATGCCTTCATTTTAAGTTAGTGTTCCTTATTGATTCCTGTTAAGCTTCTGTGCTTTAATCAGCAGTGTTAATTCATATTGAAGTTGCATATATCTCTTGAATTTGGTGCCTGCGGTATTAAGCTCTCTCCATTTTTATTATGTCAACATGCCTACTTTGCCTAGTAAAAGTAAACTTGAGCTATATGGACACTACGGGATCAATTCGTATCCAACGTTATGAATATCTACTCATGCGTACATTTCTTTTTCTTTTTTATGGACTGTCGAAAGTGCAGTATTTTCATGAAGTTAAAACCAGAAAGCGATTCCGATCACTGAAAGCTGCTAAAAATTGGATTATGGAAGCAAATCAAGGAGAGCAAGCACATGAGGCACTCGAAGCTGGTGATGGTTCTAATTAAGGTGAGCTCATGAATTTATGTATTGGAAGAAGTAAGAGGATACACAAACTATTGTATGGTAAATTAATTTTAAAAAGAGGTTTGCTTTATGTGATCGTTATGTTTGCAAAGAAGGTTTTCAACTATTGATGTAAAATTTATTAAATATACATACATGAGTGACAGTTCTTAGCATTAAGCACGCCAGGTGATCAATATGGTTGATGTTATTGTATATTTGCTGATGTAGGCTTCACAGAATTAGCACTTCGACGTTGCAAACCCACCTGAAAACATAACATGGGTCCTCACTGATGCTGAGAATGATGAATGGAGCCTGTACATATGTCGACGATAATTAACATGGTTCCGGATCAGGTGAAGAATTCAATCCGTCTAGGGTGTAGAAATGTGTGAAGGAAATCAACGAAATAAACATGTTTATTTAGTTTTTGAGGGGCAAGATGAGGGGACTCAAGTTGCTTCCAAACTTTGGTTTTTCTTTTCTTATTGAACAAATTCCCTTTCTGTATGTTCCGGTTGAAGTGCTTTCTGTCACCTTTGGAAATTAATGTATGGTGCATCTGGCTATTATTGGGCTGGTGAATGAGAAACATTAACCTAACTTATATAAGCATAATCGCTTGAATAGGAAAAAGAAAATCAACTAAAGCGATAGCCTCATCCCAGATGATGAACGGTTTAGATTATTACTAGGTTGTTTGTGTACCTCATTAGGAAATTAGTCAAGTGCGAGTAATAATACAGTCAATATGGTAAACATTGCAACCTTATCATATCCGGATTTGGGACAATGAATGTAAATGTGTAATGTGAGAATCTGGCTCATATATTGTCAAGCACTTTCCCCTGTATTTGTCAATACCACCTTTCATACATGGTAACAACATGAAAGAAAGCTCTCGTTTTACGTTTTTTGCAGCAATTGTTTGGTGAATATACATGACCTTCTCTCTGATCCCTATCAAACCTAGAACACTTTCTCCTTCACCATCCCATCCTTTGCTTTTGCTGCCTTCAAACCTCTCTCTGCTCTCCTGTACTTCAAATTCAAAATAGTTTTATCCAGATTCCTGAGGAAATTTCAGTCAACAAATTTTTTAATTAATTACCTCTTTATTTATGTTGCATCGAGAAACTCACAAAAGAAACAAACAAAAAAATAATATTTTTTTCAGCATAAATTCTTTTCAATAATAAAAAGTTGGGTTAAATGGTCCAAAACTAAATCGTTACACTTTCCACACTTCGGAAGTGACTTAATTATGTGTCACATACATGGACTGCATGCAAATTTATATATGACAACTGGAAAGAGCACAAATCTTTATTGGCTTTTGTAGAGATATCCCACTCAGTTTTCTCTGTACTAACTTAGATCTGTGTTTGGGGGGGTCAATAGGTCCAGAAAAACACACAAAAGCAAGCAAAGATGTATGATGGGGGAAATCCATCCATGTTGCCACCAAGTTACACTAAGATTAAGAAAGAACAGCCGGAAATGTTAAGTGAATTTGATCAAAAAATTGTCCAGCCCCAAGAGGCTAAGTTGAAGTTCCAAGATGAAAATGAATCTGGACTGCTGCCACAAAGTGACATAGAGACCAATGGAGCAAAATCAGAAATGTTGAGCGGAGATTGTAGAGCAATAAAGGCCATCCCTCTTCAAATGATACCAGCACCTACTGCGACTTTTTTTTATGGAAGATCTTATGGACTGCCCGAAGGATGGGTTGTGGAGCAAAGGCCACGGACATCTCTCAAATACTTTGGCAAAATAGATCAGGTTAATTTCGTCACTAACTTTTTTTTGGGGGGTTAATATAACTATCTTTTTTCAAATCTGAGGATCTGAAGAATTCAATTGAAAAAATTTAGCTAATTAAAAAAGTATTTTTAATTAGATCTAATGCCTCCTTTCTCAGATCTATTATGTAAATTTTTTGAAAACTGGCAAGGGTTGTTGTAATCTGATGATTTTGTGTGTTGTTAGTTTACTCGTGGAGTGTGGAATTAGTCTCAATTTTGTTCCTTTTTTTTTCTTGTCTTTGTGGTGTTGTCAAATTTTTGACTAATTATATAAGTTGGTACATTAATACATTTAGTGCATCCACCTCATATCTATTAATTTTAGGCTTACTACATGTAATATTTTTTTGAAAACTAGCTAGGGTTATTGTGATCTGATTCTGCGTCTATCAGTTTAAGTGCGGAATTGAGGGAATTTTTGTTCTCCTTCTGGTGACAGTACCATGTACCTATTATATACTTGCAATTCAATTTTGATGTGTGTTCTTCGCTTTTGCTTATGAATTAATAAAGTATATAGGTATATATGATTCATATACATGGCCTTATATTATATATCTGGATCGGGATCATATTGAAGTGTTGTGTACACTATTTAATTAGTATTGATATTGAAAGCACGTAACATATATACCTCAAGTATGTGCATGTATAGCGTGCATTTCACGCGCTCGAGCACACACACATATATATATATATAGTTACCAAATTATACATGCCTCAACTGACCAAAATATCTGCATAGGCAGAGTATACACACGAGAACATACCAATTAAGCTTGCACTTGGGTTGGGAAGCCGCCGTTTTAGGTTGAAGGAATAATCAAATATGGGGAAGGCTTCAATAATTTTCTTGTTACTTTACATGTTTTTACAAAGTTATAGTACCATATTCCATGCCTAGAGTATTAACATTCAAGCATATTATCATGAAATTCACAAAATCTGGTTGGAAGTACCTTTAAAAGCCAGCAGGGGAGGTTCAATGGAGGCGGCACATCTTTCATTGATTTTTATCACCTTATACCTTGAGTTTTCCTTATCTCTTGCATTTTTTCCATCAACAGCTATATTCCTAGTGATTCAAGTTAGTGTTCCTTATTGACCCATGTTATAATTTCAATCTTCTGTTTAATCAGCAGTTTTGAATTCATATTGAAATTTATCTGCTTTGAGCTTTACTAGATTGTTCAAGGGCTTCAATAAAGGAAAATAATCATGCTTTGCCGGTTGGGTTATTATACTATATATAGTTTTGCCTCTCATGACATAAAATGACATGTTCTAATAATCCCCCTTTGTAATTAATTAACATCGATCATCAAAGTGCAGTTTGTTCATGAAGTCAAAACAAGAAAGAGATTCCGATCCATAAAGGCTGCAAAAAAATGGATTGAGGAAGCAACTCAAGGTGGGCAGGCACAGGAGGCATTACCAGCTGGTAATGGTTCTGAGGTGAGCTCATGAATTTACTTTTGTATATTGGAGGTAAGATGATACACAAACTATTGTGTGGTAAATTTAAAAAGATGTTTGCTTTATGCAATCGTTATGTTTGCAAAGGTGATTGTCAACCATTGATGTAGAATTGATTAAATTTATATATGTAAATGTACGACATGCCTAAAATTATGATCAATATATGGTTGATGTTATTGTACACTTGCTCATGTAGGCTTCACAGAGTGCCAAACCCCCTCGAACAAGTACTAAAAGGAGAAAAGCAACTCGAGGCTTCGACTTTGCAAACCCACCTGAAAAGCTAACATGAGTCCTCACTGATGCTGTGAATGGTGAATGGAACCCGTATGTCGAACCTACCATGGTTCCGGAACAGGTGAAGAATGAATGGGCCAAGGCATTTCAATCTGTCAGTGGAAATGAGTTGGTGTTAATGTATAATTATAGCCAAAGACCATGAAAAACTGCTTTTCAGCTTACTCTTCGAACAGTTGCCAAAAAATAAAATGTCGTTGTCTTTTGAACATTCCGTGACTTTTATTGTCAAACCCTAAACTTTCGTTTTTCTTAGATTGGTTGTAGTGAGGTTTTTCTTTTCTTATTTAATAAATTCCCTTCTCTTCGAACAAATTTAAAATGCACTTGCAATATTTTTTTTGGGGGGTCGTATTCAATAATGAAAGTCATTGTTAACCTTTACCATTTACTATTCGGGGACTTAAATTAAATTTGTGGTGTTGGTTATGGGGGGTGGAGTATTAGAATGTGAGCATCAAAGTCAAAACTAATTGAAAATGCAGGTCCGGTGCCATGGAGGTTTTTGGTAACGGTATCGAGATGATGAGTAGTTTAGGTTACTATAAGGTTAACCTTAGGAAAGTCCAGTGAGAGTAATTAAACACTAAATATGGTAAACAGGGCAACCTTTGTTGGAAAAATGGCTCACCTAAAGGTTACAAGAATCGGAGGGAGCGAATTCTGCAGTTTGGCTCGGCCAGGTCATTTTCATGCAGAGGAGAAGTAGTAGCTACTTGGTATAAGCGGACCGTCGCGGAGTTCGCGACCGTGGCCGCATGCGGCATCCGTTAGCGAAGCCACGGTATAAAGCCGAGTCGCCGAGTTACGGCGACGGCCGCACGCCTGCATCTTTGTGCTGTTTTTCAAAGCACGTTTTCTTTCTTTGGATTCTAATTGGTCCCTACCAATTCACATGCAACCCCAACGTTGGTATAAGTCCAAGGCAGTTGGCAAACCACCAGAAAAGTCCTAAACATTGATTAGGTAGGTTAGTGGGTTGTATGATAGCCTATCTCTTTATGCTTTCTGAAATTAGGGATCCATGTTTTGGTAGGTTTGGTTTGTTGCTATGTGGGTGGCTCCTTTTCTCTATCTTTAAGTAGATTGCATTCATTTGGGAAGCCAAGAGAGAGTGAGAGCATCTTGTATCAAGTGAGTGAGCTAAGGGGTGAGAGAGAAAAACGAGATAGTGAGCTTGGGTTCTAAGGGGTTTCCATTGAAGCCAAATGCAGAACTCCTTCTTCATTATTGATATTTCTCAAGGGGATCACCAAAGAGGACGTGAGGCAAATTGCTTGAACCTCTATAAATACTTGTGTTCATTGTTCTTGGTTAAATTTCTGAGTGTGTGTGTGTGTGTGCAACAAGTTCATCCTTGTGCTTGTCCAAAGTCCATCAACAACAAGGTCTTGAAGGGAGTGAATTGGTCTTAATTAACAACAAGTGGTATCAGAGCTGTGTTGGCAGCTGTGCTAGTTCTTTCTTTGAGTGCTAGTGTGTTGAAGATGGCAAGTGACAAGGAAGTTGAGAGTGGTAGCAGATTCAGCAGGTGAAGCAACCACAAGCAGCAAGCATGAAGGTGGAGCTAAAGCCTTTCACAGGAAGGAGAACTTCACTCTTTGGCAACGAAGGATGAAATCAGCCCTCACACAACAACACCTCCACGTTGTGTTGGTTGGAAAGGAAAGGAAGCCAACAAGCATGACAGATGAGGGAGTGGAGTGTACTTGATGAGTTAGCTAGAGGAGCTATCGAAACTACCTCTCCGATGAGGTGCTCATCAACGTGATGAAGGATCACGGCAAAGCAAACATGGGAGAAGCTCGAAGAGATGTTTGCAGGAAGTCACTATCCAACAAGCTCTTCCTCAAGGAAGAACTCCTAAATCTCAAGATGGAGGAGGGAGGTAATCTAATGGAACATTTAAGTAGTTTCAATAGATGTGTTGCTGACTTGAGAGAATGGAAGTTAATTATAGTTCGGAGGATAAGGCTCTTATGTTGCTCACATCCTTACCTCCGTCCTATAAACACTGAACCACTCTTATGTTCGGGAAGGTCACTCTTGGATTTTGAGCCTGTGGTGCAAGACATCATGACACACCATAGGATGGCTCAACGTTCGGGAGAGAACTCTCAAGGTGAAGGTCTAGTTGCAAAGACCGGAGAGAGGCCCGTTCAAAGAAGCAAGAGGGCAAGAAAGGCAAGAGGAAGGTCCAAATCCAAGGCAAAAGAAGGTTGTTTTTGAATGTGGGTCAAAGGAGCATTGGAAAAGAAATTGCCCCCATATGGAAGGAGAGAAGAAGAACAAAGGAAGAATGCAGCCAACCACGGTGGAAGAAGTCACAGTAGTGATGGTGAGCTTTTATGTGTTAATAGCAATGTTAAAACTAATGCATTTGCTAATTCTTCAAGGTGTTCCTCTTCCGATTGGATTTTGGATTCCGGATGCTCATACCATATGTGCTCAAACAAGGAGTGGTTTGACACATATGAAAAGGAAGAAGGTGGTGAAGTTATAATGGGGGATGGCTCGGTTTGTAGAGTCAAAGGCACATGTACAATCAAGGTGAAGATGCATGATGGAAATGTTAGGACGCTTGGAATGGTAAGGCACATTCCAAAGTTGCGTAAAGAATCTCATTTCCTTGGAACTCTTGATAAGAATGGTTATTCATTTAAAGCAAATGGAGGAAACTCATAATCTCAAAAGGTTCACTTGTGATTATGAAAGGAGAGATTCAACCTAATTGTCTATATAGATTGTGTGGTACACTACAATAACGAATTGGAAGCTGTATCCACAAGCAAGGACTCGGAGGATGAAACTCAGCTTTGGCATTTAAGGCTAGGGCACATGAGTGAGAGGGCATGCGGGAACTACACAGAAAGTTGTTGAAAGGTGTTCAAAGTTTGCAAGCTTGAGTTCTGCCAAATATTGTACCATGGGAAAGCAATCTAAGGTGGCTTTCAAATGTAAACAAGAGGAAGGAAGCACAGGGTGCTAGATTATATTCACACGGATGTATGGGGCCATCATAGGTTAAATCAAAGGGTGGAGCTCGCTTACTCGTGACTTTCTTGGATGATTTTTCCAGAAAGGTTTGGGTCTACTTCATGAAGGAGAAATCTGAGAGTCTTCACCAAATTCAAGGAGTGGAAGGCGGAAGTAGAGAACCTAACCGGAAGGAAGATCAAGATCCTAAGGAGTGACAATGGTGGTGAATATAAAGACAACAAGTTCCTTGAGTTTTGCGGGAATGAAGGCATTAAGAGGCACTTTACCGTGAAGAAGACGCTGACAAAATGGAGCAGCGGAGAGGATGAATAGAACTCTCATGGAGGCGTGAGAGATGCATGAGGATTCATGCAGGATTGCCAGTCATTTTGGGCGAGTCCGTTAACCATACGGCCTATTTGGTTAACCGATCTCCTTCCAAAAATCTTGAGTTCAAATGTGCAGAGGAGGTATGGTCTAATAAGTCAATTGATTATACTAATCTTAAGGTGTTTGGATGCAGTGCATATGCACTTATTCCAAGTGATGAAAGATCCAAGTTGAAGCCAAAGTCTCTTGAATGCATTTTCATCGGATTTGAGAGCGGTGTGAAGGGCTACAAGCTATGGGATCATGTGAACCTAAAGAAGATACTCAGCAGGGATGTTGTGTTTGATGAGAAGACCATGCCTATGAACAAAGTCAAGAATTCAGAGGCAAAGGAGGATGTTGTTGGAAAGAAACAACCATTGAAGTTCCACTCGAGAAGATGTTCAAGAAGACTTCACAAACTTGAGCCAAGCAAGACGTTCAGAGGAGGAAGTGGAGTCGACATTGAGGAGGAAGATGCAGGCAACAACAACAACAAACTCAAGAAGAAGAAGAAGAGGCTCAAGAGCAGGTGGAGCCATCATCTATAGCTCGGTCCAGGCCCAAGAGAACCATCAAACCACCTCAAAGGTTTGGATGGGACAAGGATGCAGTTCACTATGCTTTGAATGCTAGTGAAGAAGAACCAACCACGTTCCAAGAGGTCATGTTGAGAATGAGGAGCGGAAAGTTGGATGGAAGCTATGATGCAAGAGATGGAATCTCTACACCAAAACTCAGTTTGGGAGTTAGTTCCTAAACCCAAGAATCGCAAGCTTATTGGCAGCAAATGGGTGTTTAGGAAGAAAGAAGAAATGCATGAGAAGGGAGCCACCATATTCAAAGCTCGATTGGTGGCCAAAGGGTACTTGCAAAAGGAGGAGTTGATTATGATGAAATCTTCTCTCCGGTAGTGAAACACACTTCTATAAGGCTACTACTATCCATAGTAGCACAAGAGAACATGGAGGTGGAGCAAATGGATGTGAAGCTGCTTTCCTCCATGGTGATTTGGAGGAAGACATCTACATGAGCCAACCTCAAGGGGTTCATTGAAGCAAACAAGGAAAATCTGGTTTGCAAGCTGAAAAAGTCTCTCTATGGGTTGAAGCAATCTCAAGGCAATGGAACAAGCGCTTGACTCTTTCATGATGAAGATTGGATATAGAAGATGTGAATCTGATTGCTGTGTATACACTCATGTATTCAAGGATGGTAATCTCATCCTTTTGCTTCTTTATGTTGATGACATGCTAATTGCATGTAAAGACATGTCAAAAATTCAGGAATTGAAGACATTGCTTGGAAAGGAGTTTGACATGAAGGATCTTGGTTCTGCACAAAAGATCCTAGGGATGGAAATAAGGAGAGACAGGGTTGGAGGCAAGCTATGGTGTCACAAAGTAAGTACATTACCAAAGTACTTGAAAAATTCAATATGTTGGATTGCAAACCCGTGTCTACTCCTTTGGCGGAGCATTTTAAGATAAGTGCACAGGAATGTCCTTCCACGGATAAGGAGAAGGAAGAAATGAGCAAAGTTCCATATGCAAGCTTGGTAGGGTGTCTCATGTATGCAATGGTTTGCACACACGCCCGACCTAGCTCAAGCCGTGAAGTGTGGTGTCAAGATACATGGCGAATCAGGGCAAACTTCATTGGACAAGCGAAGTGGATTCTCAGGTACTTGAAGGGCACTAAGAGGCTTGGAATATTGTTTGCAAGACAACAAGGAAAAGCATGTGTGTGTCGGGGGTATGGACTACGATTATACGGATTTAGACAGAGGAGATCCACCACAGGATATGTTTCACTTGTGGTGGAGGACCGATTAGTTGGAGAGCAGTGCTACAATCGGTTAGTGCCTTGTCTACTTTGACGGAGTATATAGCGCTCACGGAAGCTTGAAGGAAACGATGTAAGCTGAAAGAGATTGGCAAAGGAATTCGGGATAGCCCAAGACATGGTGGTGATTCAAAGTGGACGGTCAAAGTGCAATTTGCTTGGTCAAGAATCAAGTGTATCATGGAAGGTCCAAACACATTGATGTCCGATATCACCGGATAAGGGATTGGGTGAATGATGGAGACATCACGGTAATGAAGGTTCATACATCGAGAGAATGCTTGATTGTCTCACAAAGCCCGATCCTGGTGCAAAGTTCAAGCATTGCTTGAGCTTGCTCAATCTTGTTCCATGTTAGAGATTGAGGTGGAGTTCTTGGGAGTTATCCGGACGATTCTCAAGAAGTTAAAGATGTCCGGAAGGCAATAATCTTCTCAAGGAGCTTAGGCTCGCCATGGTGGAGATTGTTGGAAAAATGGCTCACCCTAAGGTTACAAGAATCGGAGGAGCGACCGTGTGAGGTTTGGGCGACCGGTCGTTTTCATGCGAAGGAGAAGTGGTAGCTACGGTATAAAAGCGACCCGGTCGCATGCAGGCAGATCCGTTAAGCGAAGCCACGGTATAAGCGACGATCGCGAGGTTCTCGCGGACCCAGGTGCACGCCTCGTCTTTGTCTTTGTTTTTACGACCGTTTTATTCCCTTTCTTTGGATTCTAATTGGTCCCTACCAATTCACATGCAACCCCAACGTTGGTATAAGTCCAAGGCGGTTGGCAACCACCAGAAAAGTCCTAAACATTGATTAGGTAGGTTAGTGGGTTGTATGATAGCCTATCTCTTTATGCTTTCCTGAAATTAGGGATCCATGTTTTGAGGTAAATTTGGTTTGTTGTGTTACGTAATGAGTGGCTCCTTTTCTCTATCTTTAAGTAGATACAAAGGAGCTGGAGCAAGTGCTAAGTGTTGCATTGATTTGGGAAGCCAAGAGAGAGGAGAGCATCTTGTATCAAGTGAGTGAGCTAAGGGTGAGAGAGAAAAAGCAGATAGTGAGCTTGGGTTCTAAGGGGTTTCCATTGAAGCCAAATCAGTAACTCCTTCTTCATTATTGATATTTCTCAAGGGGATCACCAAAGAGGGACGTAGGCAAATTGCTTTGAACCTCTATAAATACTTGTGTTCATTGTTCTTGGTTAAATTTCTGAGTGTGTGTGTGTGTGTGCAACAAGTTCATCCTTGTGCTTGTCCAAAGTCCATCAACAACAAGGTCTTGAAGGGAGTGAATTGGTCTTAATTAACAACAACCTTCATATCTGGAAATGGGACAATGAATGTAAATGTGTAATGTGAGAATCTGGCTCATATATTGTCAAGCACCTTCCCTGCATTTGTCAATACCACCTTTCATAATTGGAAACAACATGAAACTCTCGTTTTACGGTTTTTGGAGACATTGTTTGGTGAATATACATGACCTTTTGTGATCCCTATCAAACCTAGAACACTTTATCCGTCACTCTATCGCTCCCTCTGCTCTCATGTACTTCAAATTTAAAAGAATTTTATCCAGAACCCTGTGGAAATTTCCTTCAACATATTTGTTAATTAATTTCCTCTTTACTTATGTTGCATCGAGAAACTCACAAAAGAAACAAACAAAAACTTATTCTTCTTTTTTATCGTCATAAATTATTTTTACTAATAAAATTTGGGTCAAATAGTCCGAAACCAAAACTAAGCAGTCACATTTTCTCCACTTATCAAAAGTGACTTATGTGCAACATACATTTGGACTGCATGCAAATTTATATATAACAACTGAAAAGAGTACCAATCTTTATTGGGCCTAAACTTAGATCTGTGTGAGAAAACAAACCAAAGCTAGCAACAATGGAAGACGAGGGAAATTCATCCCTACTGCCACCAAGTGACATTAAGAGTAAGAAAGAACAGCCAGAAATGTTAAGTGAATTTGATCGGAGATTTGTACTGCTGCCACAATTTGACATAGAGACCAATGAAAC
Organism: Prunus padus; assembly: GCA_024362665.1. Taxonomy (NCBI): domain Eukaryota; kingdom Viridiplantae; phylum Streptophyta; class Magnoliopsida; order Rosales; family Rosaceae; genus Prunus; species Prunus padus. The sequence continues at coordinate 23,801,048 of JANFAM010000015.1, forward strand.
AAAATCAGAAATGTGTGTTGGAAATTTGGCTCACATTGAGTATGCAAGCTTCGGGGGAAGCGACCGGTCGCAGGTTTTGAGCGACCGGTCGTTTTGAAGCAGATTGAGTGAAGATTGAGAACTGGAAAAATCGCAGGAAGCGACCGGTCGCAGGTTTGGGCGACCGGTCGCATGCAGGCAGATTCAAGAGAGTTTGGATCGGTATAAAAGCGACCGGTCGCAAAGAACTGGCGACCGGTCGCATGCAGTCTGGGCTGAACTTTTTCCACGCATTTTCAAGTGGCTTTTTCACATGGGTCAGATCCCTACCCAACTCCATGTGCCTCCAAAAGTCTTAATTGAGTGCTAGGGCATATGGCAGCTACTAGGGAAAGTCTTAAACAACATTAAGTATAGAGTGGTGGGTTGTATGATTGCCTACCACTTATACTTTCCTTGAATCATGGATCTGGTTTTTAGGGTGGCTGGTTTGCCACATGTTAGAGGCTTTTACAGGGTGGCTAATGATGTTGGGAGGCTTCCCACTTGTCTACTTAAGTGGGAAGTGCAGACATTACAAGATGTGCTTAGTATCTTGTGCCTAGTGCTCTTGTGCTTGAGAGCTTAGTGCAAAGTGCTAAGGCCAAGGGAATCAGAAATCCAAAGGAGTTCAAAGGGCTAAGGGCTAGAGAGAAAGCCAAGGAAGCCAAGGAGAGAGAGAGCTCAAGGGTTGGAGTCTTGTAAGTTTAGAAACCAAGGAGGGAAACACCAAGGGTGAGAGAGTGTTCACAAGTGCATCAAAGTGTTGAGCAAGGGGTGTGAGAGAAAAGAGAGCTTGGGAGAGAATAGAGTTATAAGGGGGTTTTTCTTTGTAAACCAAAGTTGTAACCTATTCTTTCATGAAGTGAATTTCTCAAGGGGATCACCAAGAGGAAGTAGGCAAAAAGTTGGCCGAACCTCTATAAATCTTGTGTCACTTGTGCTTGGTTATTTTCTGTGAGTGTGTGTGTGTGTGATTCATCCATCATTGTGTGTGTTACAAAGTCCATCAACAACAAGATCATTAGGGGAGTGCATTCAATTTGCACAACAATGTGGAGCGGAGATTGTAGAGTAATCAAGGCCGGCCCTCTTCGAATGCTACCGCCTCAAGAGGCTGAGACTTTTTGGTTGAAGAAGGCCCACGGACATCTCTCAAATACTATGGCGGACTAGATCAGGTTAATTCTGTCATTAACTTTTTGGGGGGGTGGGTAGCAAAGGGTTAATCTGATGATTTTGTGTCTATTAGTTTAGTCGTGGAGTCTGGAATTAGGTTTTATTTTTTATATTTTTGTCTTTGTGGTGTTGTCAGATCTATTAATTTCAGGCTTACTACGTGTATTGTTTTTTTGAAAACTAGCTAGTGATATTGTGATCTGATTTTGTGTCTATCAGTTGAAGTGTGGGTGGGATTTTTTTCTCTTTGTGGTGACAGTACTATGTAACTATTATATACTTGCAGTTGCAATTCAATTTTGATCTGTGTTCTTCGCATTTACCTTTGTATTAATAAAATATAGAGGTATAAAACATTCATACATGGCCTTTTTATATCTCGAGCGGGATGATATTCAAGTTTTGTGTGCACTATTTAGTATTCATGTTAAAAGTACGTAACATATATACTTCAAGTATATGCATGTATAGCGTGTATTTCACGCGCTCACGCACACATATATAGTTACCAAATTATTCATGCCTCAAATTACCACAATACCAGCATAGTGTATACACACGAGAACATACCAATTAAAGCTTGGGAAGCCGCATAGGTTGAAGGGTTAATCAAATATGGGGAAGGTTTCGGGAATTTTCTTGTTAATTACTTTACATGTTTGTACAATTTTATAGTACCATATTCCATGCCTAGAGTATTAACATTCAAGCATATTATCATGAAATTCACGATATTGTATATTTTGCTCATGTAGGCTTCACAGAGTGCCAAAACCCCTCAAACAAGTACTAAAAGGAGAAAAGCAACTCGAGACTTCGACTTTGCAAACCCACCTGAAAAGCTAACATGGGTCCTCACTGATGCTGAGAATGGTGAATGGAACCCTTATTTCGAAGGTATCATGGTTCCGGAAAAGTTGAAGAATGAACGGGCCAAGGAATTTCATTCTGTCTGTGGAAATATGTGAAGCAGACCCAAAAATAAAAAGTCTTTCTCTTTTGAACATTCCATGACTAGTTTATTGTCCTCAATACTAACTTTGTTTAGCCAAAGCATTAGCTGCTTGGTTTCCCTGCATTTGTCAATACAACCTTAATTTCATACTTGGTGACAACATGAAAGCTCTCTATTTCACGTTTCTTTGCGGGCATTGTTTGGTGAATGTATGTACATGACCTTCTCTGATCCCTATAAACCTATAACATTTTCTCCTTCACCATCCCATCACTTGCTTTTGCTGCCTGCAAGCTCTCTTGCTCCCTCTGCTCTCCCTTGCTCTCTTATACTACAAATTTAAAAGAGTTTTATCCAGAACCCTGTGGAAACTTCAGTCAAAATCTTTATTTATTGATTTCCCCTTACTTAGGTTGCATTGAGAAACTCACATAACAAACACACAAAATTTTCTTTTCTTTTTTCAGCATAAATTTTTTCTAATAATAAAAATTTGGGCCAAACAGTCTAAAACTAAGCAATTCCACTTTACCCACTTATTAGAAGTGATGGACTACATACAAATGGTTATTGTAGAGATATCCAACTCAGTATTTTCTGTACTGACTTAAATCTCTGTGTGTGGGGATAGAGATATCCCTTGCTTTTAAAAGAGTTTTATCCATAACCCTGTGGAAACTTCAGTCAACATCTTTCTTAATTAATTTCCTCTTTACTGAGGTTGCATTGAGAAATTCACAAAACAAACACACACACACAAATTCAGCATAAATTATTTTTAATGATAAAACTTTGGGTCAAATAGTCCAAAACTAAGCAATTACACTTTCCCCACTTATCATAAGTGACTTATGTGCCACATAAACCTGGGCTACATGCAAATGGTTATTGCATAGATATCTAACTCAGATTTTTTTGTGCTTACTTAAATCTGTGTGTGGGGGTCAGTAGGTGCAAGAAAATACCCCAAACCTAGCAACGATGGAGGATTCATCCATGTTCCCACCAAGTGACACGAAGATTAAGAAAGAACAACTGGAAATGTTAAGTGCATTTGGTTTTTGAAGTACAAAATGAGGGGACTGGTGAAATTAGAGAACCAAAAAGTGGTCTCAGAGTTAAGATGCTTCCAAACTTTCGTTTTTCTTAGATTGGTTGTAGTGAGGTTTTCTTTTCTTATTGATTAAATTCCGTTCCCTTCCAACAAATTTAAAAGTGCACTCTTGCAATTTTTTTTTTTGTCTTATCCAGTGCTGAGAATCGTTGTTACCATTTGCTATTCGTGGACTCAAATTTGTGGTGTTGGTTATTGAGACTAGAGTATTAGAATGTGAGCATCAAACTCAAAACTAATTGAAAATGCAGGTTTGGTGCCATTTAGGTTTTTGGTAAACGTATCAAGATGATGAATGGTTTAGATTACTACTAAAGTTTACCTTAGGAAAGTCCAGTGAGAGTAACACAGTAAATATGGTATACATGGTAACCTTCTTATATTTGGATTTGGGACAATGAATGTAAATGTGTAATTGAGAATCTGGCTCAAAAATTGTCAAGCACTTTCCCTGGATTTGTCAATACCACCTTTCACAATTGGTAACAAAATGAAAGCTCTCATTTCAAGGTTTTTGCAGGCACTACTTGGTGAATGTACATGACCTTCTCTGATCCCTATAAAACCTGAACACTTTCTCCTTCACCATCCCATCCCTTGCTTTTGCTGCCTTCAAACTCTCTAGATCTATCTGCCTCTCTCGATCTCTCGTTCATCAAGATGTCTCTGTCGACATTTGATGTTTTGGTGTCAGCCGCTGTAGCCTGCCAGGAAAATGAGTTCTCCAATTTTCCTCAGGCAGTTCTCGTGGATCCCCATGAGATACAGTTCAATGTGAATCCAAAAAGTACTAGGCAAATAGAGGGTTCAAGTAGTACCCCAAACAAAGAGTTGCAGAAATCGCAACAATTCAAAGCACTTCAAAAAATGGTTACCGTAAGTCACTGCTTCTTAATTTCTCCCGTTAATCTCTAATTAAAATGGTCTCTAATATTCTTTTTTACACAGAAAAAAGTGAAAGAGTTGAAACCCTTGTCTACAGCGGACACAGATGAAACTACCAGAAACCTGCACATCATACAACCTTATGCAAACATTGTATGGTTTCATTTGCTCAATTAATCTCTAGATCTACATATATATAATCGGTTTTGGGTTTTCTAGCGATATTATTGTATGATTTCCATTCTCACATAATATTCTTTGCATTTTCAGTCACAAGCATCACCCGAAGCAAAGCCGGCTAGATCTCGGACCACCCTGACTGGAGATTTTTCAGTCTCATTTGAACTGCCCGAAGATTTTCCTCAGGATGCAAATGCTGAGACGGTATATATAATAGCTTCACTATTAGATAAAAAGTGATATAATATACATATCATGTTGAAATTATTTATACATATATTCATATAATACTATGTACTTGTGGATCTACAGTTAGTGCAGGAGGGGAGTGGAACTCCTCACACTTTACCTCAATTGTCATTCTCTGAAAGACTTCAGGGCTGGAGGATTACTCGAAGAAAACGAGTCAAGGGAATATATGACATGGTAATTGTTTGATTTATTAGTTATGTAATTTTGAAAACCTAATTTTCTTTTTCCTAAAAACCCTAAATTTTATAAAATATAATAAAAAGGGTTTCAAATCTTTAAGATCTGGAAGAGTAAAATATAATTTCATATAACTATGAACATTTTCTAAACATGAAATGTTTGATGCAGTACTATCGACATGAGAAGTCGAATGCCAGTTTGAGATCAATTGTGGAGGTGGTCAGATTTATTCTTTATGAGGAATATCCCAAACAACAAGCGGCAGGAAAGTCAGAAGGAGATCAATCAGTGAGTTAGACCAATCAAGCTAATTATATATATTTTTGGCATAAAAAACTTTGAAATATCATACATGGTTAAGTTTGCACACTATGCAATTAATCTTGTTTATGTTTAGGCTGAGAGGAGAATAGCGATATCAGCTGAGAGGAGAATGGCGAGATCAGCAACGTTGAAGAGAAAGTCTTCAGATGTTGATTGTGGCAACAATGTCTCAGAGGAGGATATGCAGCGTTTCGATTGTGGACCAAAGGAGGATTTTGTAAGGTTGTCACCTGAAGCTATGGAAGCAAGGGTGATAAAGTTTCTTAAGGAAGCCTATGAGAACCTGAGGAACTTGAAAATTGTTGTTATAGAGGAGGAAAGTGAATCAGAAGGTAAGCTTCGTTCTTTCTCTACTCAATGCACTTACAAGTATATATTGATCTTTTTATTTAGTTTAATCATTCTCTTTTAATCCTTAATTTCTCAGGGACCAAACGTCTAAGGGTTACAATAGTAAAAACCAGTGTAGCCCCATCTCCTCCAAATGTTGTATCATCCAATACTCCTTCTAGAGAAGATGAAGTTTCCAACCCTTCAACGGAATTTCATCAAGCCGATCCGGTGAACCATAAGGAGGTTAGCAATGGCAGCCATGTGCAAATTGATGGCATCATAAGGGCCAGTCCTTTGGAAACAACAAGGGTGATGAGAGCAAGAGCTGATCAGCGTGCACACGACTTACAGGCCTATATGGAGGAAAGAGAATCAGAAGGTAAACTTCATTCTTTCTCTTCTCAATGCATTTTGAAGTTTATAGATTAATCTTTTTAATTAGTTTAATCATTCTCTTTTTAATCTTTGAATTTTCTCAGGGACCAAAACAAAACATGTAAATGTCCCAAGTGTAGCCCTATCTCCTCCAAATGCTCTATCACCCAAGATTCCTTCTAGAAAAGGTGAACCCTCCAACGCTTCCATGGAATTTGATCAAGCATATCTAGTGAACCATGTGGAGCTTAGCAATGGCAGCCCTGTACAAATGGATGGCGTCCATGGTGCCAATCCTTTGGCAGCAACAACGGTGAGAGAAAGAGAAGCTGATCAGAGTGCACACGAGGCCTATATGGAGGAATGTGACCTGATTAATGAAATTCCGGAGTGCTCCAACTACGAGGATCTTGTGACAAGCCTCGCATTAATGAGAGCCAGGTTATTCCTTAACGATCTCGACGACTGTTAGGTTATGTTTAGCTAAGGTTTTTAGGTTTCCTTGACAACTTTGTAATTGCACATGTAATTCATCAAGCTCTAGGTTAATTAGACTAGGATAGTATAGTTGAAGATGATTACTGTGGCCAAGATAACAATAGCACGATGCAATAAAGATCTTTAAAGATAAATCATGCATTGCATATATTAGGACATATCGAGTCAACTTGATGACGACGATGCCTTAGATCGAAATATGATGTATCGTTCCTTTCATTTTCGTTTGTTGTTAATTATAAGTTCACTATACCAATTTTGGCGCCTATCTTCTGTTATGAACTTTACACATTTGGTCCATTTCTCAACTTGTTTGTTCATTCAAGCATGATTAATTCCTCTCCACCTTGCTTTCACAAGTAACTCACAAAAGAAAATGAAAAAAGAGTTATACACCTATTGATGATCAGGAGATAAATTTTAAAAATATATATACACCTAATTAATCACGGGGTATATTAATGAACCTTGCCTCAAAGGATGTTGCAAGTTTTGTGGTTATATTCAATAATGAACTGTTCGTCTCGTTAACCTTAAGTTAATTATTATTAGGAAACTCGTCCTTCGATCTTTTTCCTTTTTACTTAAATTTTTCTTTTTGTTACTAATTATTAAAAAGTGCAGTGATATATCACCACCAGATTTAAGTCGGTCCGAAGAACCACTCTGGGATACCACTTCAACCCGATGAAAAATTATAAGCTATAACTTGTATCTAGTTCTTGGATTTACTTGCTATAAATATATAATTAAGGAAAAGTAATTATGTAGCGAGTTGGGCAGTTTTAAGTTCCTAATTAGACAAAACCTGTAAAGATAAGAACCACTATTTCTTGTTTTCACATTGGAGTCGTGAGGAGATTGTTGGAATGGTTAATATGGCAGGGAGGAACTGATATGGAAGTTAAGAAACTAATTAAGGTATACAAGGGTAAGCTAATCATAATTGGATTTCGGACGTTGAATGTGGTTACACACCATGTGGATATGCAAATTCAAAATTCAAAAAAAAAACATCTGAGTCAGATTTTATCAAACACTTTCCTTTAGTTTGATATGCCATCTTTCATAATTGGCAACCCAATGAATGTTCACATTTAATTAGTTTTCTTCACACCTCATTTGCTCAGTGTACATGGCTTTCTATGCCGTTGTGTCTTTTTTATAAAATCTAGTGCCGTTTCTCTTTTCAGTATCTTTCTGCAATTTCTTGTTTCTTTCGTACTCTCGTTGCCATTCTTTACATAAAATACTCTCTTTCTCTCTACCTCTAGATCTTCTGTCCAGAATGTCTTCCTCTGACAAAATTGTGTCATCGACACCGTCCTCATCTCAGATGGTGCGCTTTGAAGCTAGAGTGGACAGAGAGTTGCATGAGCAACTCTATAAAAAGCTCAAAGAAATTGTTTCAGTAAGTCACTGGCTCTTAATTCCTTCCACCGATCTATGAACATGTACCTGCTTGATGAGCTTGGTATCTATAAATTATATGTGGTTAGTTAGTTAACTTTCGTTTTACGCAGAAATCTACCGAAGAGTTGAGATCCAGGGAGCTAAATCAACCTATAGAGGAAGGGACTAGCTCTACTACAAACGGAATCATAAGAGCAGCACCTATGAATTCGCATGTGGCTGAGGACTCTCTTCACAATCCAATGAAAATGGTGATTTCACTTTAGTTGCTTAAATCATTTCTTGATCTCCTACATATGATGTTTTTTGTTGTTGCTGTTGATAAAATATATGTTGGGTTTTAGAGGATCTAATGATATCCGTGTGCGCGTAAATTTATAGTCTCATAATTAAACCAATGTGCAAACTGACTTGTCTACTCAGATACCGTAATTTAGTTGAATATATATATATATGAGAATTTTCAAGTAAGGATATTTGCATATATAAAATATCTTCGTTTTTTTGGGTATGCTCCAATTATCTGAACTGTTTATTATTTAGATTTTCTTCTAGGGCATCATCCTTGCAAAAATTCAGCCAATTGAGAAATGTTTTAGCCGGCTGTTTGATTACCATTTGACCACTTAATTAGATAGTTGTTATTATCTTGAAATACCATGTTCGTCTATTTTGTTGGCCCCAATTAGATGCCTTAATGATCTTCAATTTGCTTTTTTTTTTTTGCAAGGATGATCTATGAATAAAGACTTCAAAAATAGATGGTTTGGATTGTTGAAAAAAAATTGTAGAGGACCGTACCCTACCTCAAATAAAATTATAGTTTCAATAGAAATGTTGATTACATTGTGGTTATCAAATAATTTGCTTTACAATTTCCACCCCGTTACATTACAGGAGGAGTTTAAAAGACGACGAGTGCCCACCACTCCGGCTGGTTATATTTTTGCGGACTACAACCTTCCAGAAGATCTCACTCTGGATGGCTTACCCCTTGAGGAGGTAACTTCACTACACAAACAGTAATATGATGACATGCATGAATTCTCTTCCTGTTAATTATTTGTGAATTTAAAACCTTCATAATATGCTATTTGTATTAGTGTGAATTGAGGAACTCATATATACAGTGGGTTTGTCGATGGCTACAGTTGGTACCCAGGGAGGAGACGTTTGCTGCCAGTTATAGTCAAAGGCCACCACGCCAATTCTCTTTGGCGCAGAGGCTCGAGGGCTGGAAGATCGAGCGTAAACAGAGACGCACAGGAAAATGTGATCTGGTAATACTTTGACTAATTGGTTTCTTGTTTGGATCCGATTCAACTCTCTCCTATGGAAAATATGTTGACAAGATATATTTTCTATAAATGAATTGATATGTTTCCTGCAGTACTTCATACACCAGGGATCCAATACGCTTCTGAGATCATATGTTGAAGTGGTAAACTTCATACTTTATGAAGTATATCCCCCGAAGCCGACACCGAAAAGAAAGTTACTAGAGAGTTATGAACCAGTGAGTTATATATCACACAAATCTTTGACATATAACGATTAGAAATCATATGTATTTGTAGTTAATTTTGTTCACTATATATATACAATGTTTTTTGTGATCCATTTCAGGCTTACAAGTCTTATCGTCAAATCATCAGTGAGTCTTATCAAATCAGTGAAGAAGAAGTGCGGGAATTTTTGAGGGCGTCCTATGAGAACCTACTGAATTATAAAGAGGGTAATTAATTGAACTTTCATTCTTGGGTGCTACAAGTTTATAATAATTAATTTACTAATATGTAATCAAATATCTTGTTGTGGTTTACTCTCTTTTAATTCTATTGCAGACCCATCTCCTTCAACTGATGCTCCACCCACTACTACTTCTAACCCTCTGGAAGAACACGCAGAAAACCCTGATGCCAACACTCCTGTGGACAATGAACTTATTGCGCCTGGTCTGCAAATTGACTTGAATCAGCCGGCAGGAGAAGCCGAGGGTGGGGAGGAGCCACCAGTAGAAGAAGCCGAGGGTGGAGAGAAGGAGGCACCGGCAGAAGAAGCCGAGGGTGGAGAGGAGGCAGAGTACTAATCAAGCATAGAGTTAACCAAGAGGACATCTAGAGGGACTTGGGCTGTTGCCAAATGGGCAATTTGTAAATTAATTACTATGATTGCTGTAAATTTAGATACAGTTCTTTTCTGTTTTCCCTTTCTTTTTTCTTGGGTTTTAAATTTGGACACCAATTTTATCTGTAACCTTGTTGCATGCATCGATCCCATTTGATGTGCCTAGACGGCTAGACAACACCAATTAAACAGCTTCCTATGCAAACTCAACAATTTTGTCTTCTCTTTATTTAAATTTTAATGATTTTTATATGCACTCCAACATTGATTTGCAATTTTAATTAGTTCGACCAATGCCTGTGTAGATGTATTAATCCCTTGTTATGATGATATGGGAAATTCTCCCATAAGTATTTCATGTTCAAACGTGAAATTGAAAGTTTTAATTGTTCAAAACTTCAGGGGATGCAGACATGCATATATATATATATATATATATATATATAGCTCATATGTTTATCTTTAACCATCACACATTACTGTTTGTTGACTCAAACTTGGGGTGTTAATAGAGCAACTTATTAGCACACATGGATTTAATTTGGATTCACATGCCATAACTATATGAAAGGAAAAATAATTATGCTTTGAGGTAGGTAGAATTTTAAATTTCAAATAACACATAACATGTGAAGATAAGATAAGGGCCATTAACCCTATATGCATAATGCATGCCATTTTTGATAATTTCAAGGTTTTCAGGTTTGGAAACATCCAAAGGTTGTTGTGGAAGTCCAGTAAGAATAAGACAGTATATATAAGTTGTGGATCAAAACTTATCATACTTGGATTTTGGGACATTGAACATAAACATAGAATTTGAAAATCTAAAAATCAGATATTGTCTGGCACTTTCCTTTAATTTTTTGCACATCAACTTTCCTAATAGGCATTTTCACACAGGAGTATTTTTGCTCACCACTTTAACCTAAGGTGTATGCTCATTATCTTTCTCAACACTTGACACGTGTTCATAAGCATAACTATGGTTACATACATCAAAGTAAAAATTTAATTATGGTTATACCTATTGACACATGTCAAGTATTAAGAAGAATGGTGAGCATACAACCAAGGTTAAAGTGGTGAGCAAAAATATTTCTTTTTTCACACAACAACTTTCCTAATAGGCAACAAAATTCTTCAAATGAAGGCTCTCATTTAATGATTTTCCCAAGACACCTTCTTGCTCAAATCTATATGACTTTCAAGCAGGTTCTGTCTTTTTCACTAAATCTTGAGAGCCTCCTTTTTCTCAACCCACAATTGTGTGCTTGTCTCCTTTTGTGTTCTTGCTGCCTCTATTCTCTGCATATACTGCATATACTACTCTCTTTCTCTCTCAAAATGTCTTCACCATCTGAGAACAGGAGGTCATCAGCCACCACACCAGAAATGGGGAAGTCAGAAGAAACATATGACCCTCAGTCTCTGGAAACCGTCCCCCATAATTCACAGTCACCCACATTTGATGGTGACCAGAGGAATTTACAACAACTGAAAAATGATCTAGCTCTAGTTTGCATTCCACAAGCTAGAGCAGATGAGGACTCTAGTTCTTCTCATCACCTAAATGAATACAACGTGCATCTCCGACTCAAGCAAACCTTGAGCTATATTATCTCAGTAAGTCACTGTGGCTCTTAATTCGTCTCCCATTGATCTATAAACCTGCTTGAGTTTTGCATTTATAAATTATATATGTGAATAACTTGAGAATTAATTTGACAGTCTGAAAATTTTCATTTTACAGACATATACTACAGAGCTGAGATCCACGCAAGCTGCAGGGCAAATGGTCATAAAAGCAGAACCCATATCTTGCGTTCGGAGTGTTCAAGAGGTTTCACTTGCTTAATTCATCTCTAAAGATCTATCTATACATGATGGGTTTTAACTTTTACACTATCTGATTAATGTAAACAAAAATAGTCTCAAAATTAAACCAGAAATACTTGTACTTTGCAAATTAAGTGGCTTGTTTACTGATCAGATGTTCATAATCAAGTAGTGATCTCGCGTAATTTGCTTTGCATTTCATGTTACAGGAAAATTTGAAAAGAAAACGAGTAGCCACCACTACTGTTGGTGAGATTGTTGTCGAATCATTCATACTTCCCAAATATTTACGCCTCGATTATCTGGACCTGGAGAATGTAAAGCACTTCACTATATAAACAGTGCTTCATATCCTGACATGCATTTTTTTTTTTCATTTAACTATTAATTGTGTGTACTGTCATGAAGAAACTCATTATTTGTTTGTGGAATATGGCTACAGTTACTTCCGATGGATGAGGAGCTCTATGCAAGTATCGTGCATAGAACACGAAAATATTCCTTCGCTCAAAGACTCTGTGGTTGGAAACTTGAGCGTAGACAAAGATCCACATTAATGTGTGACATGGTAGTGTGCTCAATTTGGTTTCTTGTTTAGATGTCATCTCGAACTCTCTTATATGGAAAGTGTTGAAGATCTAATGATACTACACCAAATAATTAAAGCTATTCTGTGTGATTGTAAAAACCCTAATTTTTTTCTATAAACCCCCTAAATGTATAAGTATTTCGGTACATCGAGAAACCCTAAAGTTATTAAATGTGACTATGGAAACCTGAATTCTTTGGTTTTTATTTAAAAACTCTAGATTTATCACTTGTTCAAACCTTTAAAATCTAGACAAGTAAAAAGAAAAAGAGTTATATGACTAGATATACATTTTCTAACAATTAATGTTTCTTGCAGTACTACAGGCACCAGGAATCTAATATGGTTTTTAGATCAAATGCTGAAGTTGTAAACTTCATACTTTATGAAGCAAAACCACAAGATAAGCGAACAACAAAACGAAAGGCGCGGAGGATTGCTGATTCAGTGAGTTAGTTCATTCAGATCTTTTATATTTTTAAATGAAATTCATTTGCTCACTATATATGTGCAATCTTTTTGTTCCCTTTCAGGCTGAGACGTCTGAGCAGGGGAGGAGGAAAAGATTAACGACGCCAACAACACGGAGGGGGCGACGAGAGGCTGATCATTGTGAAAGCAGCCATGGGGGGGATGAATATTCCATTGAATCTGTAATACAAGCAGCGGTGGCATTGCTGCAGTTGTCCTTGTATGAACAAATCCATACAGGTAATTAAACTTCATTCTTGATCCTCTAATCATTGTGCTATGTATACAAGTTTATGTTATTACGAATTTTCTATCCATTTTTTCACTAATTAGATATCTTGTTGGTTGATTTGCTCTCTTTGAATTCTATTGTAGGCCCATCTGCTCCCCCAACTGCTGTTTCACATGAACCTGAAAGAGAATGGAACCAAGCAACTCTCATCCCTCTGGATGGCCATGCCAACAACAACCCTGATGTGAGCCATCCGGTGGATGCCGAGCCGAACCCTAGCCCTGATCAGCAGGAAGACCAACCCGAAAACCGGGACGTCAACTCTCCTGTGGAAAGTACTGAACCAAACCCTAAGGCGCCCGTTGATGTCCTGAATGCTAGTGATCAAGCAGAACCCAATGGTGGAGATGAGGAAGGAGTTAGGAAGGTCGAGGCAAATGACACTACAACCGTTGATGAGGATGAGAACCTGTTCGAGGGACTAGAACCCTTAGATTGGAACATAATTTATTTACCAGACAAGCCAGAAATCCCGGATCTCAACTCCCATGTCGACGGTACTGAACCAAACCCTAGGGCGCCTGTTGATGGCCTGAATGCTGGTGATCAAGCAGAACCCAATGGTGGAGATGAGGAAGGATTTAAGAAGGCCGAGGCAAACGACCCTACAACCGTCGATGAGGTTGAGAACCTGTTCGAGGAACTAGGACCGTTAGATGGCCGAATTTTTTATTTACCTAAACTTTAGCAGACAGTTTTCTTTTTTTGTTTTTGGATTTGGAGACCTTTTTCTATGGGTCTGGACAATACCTAACAGCATTTTGTGCAATTTAATAAATGATTTAAAAGTTCACTTTAAGCCTTAAATTGTCTAATTAGTATAAATAATTAAAGTTTTTCTCTTCCAGTTGGAGCGGAAGGAAAAAAAATGTTATTACGATCCATTTTCAATGTAACATTCATGGATGTCACTCTTGAATAGTAACCTATTGAATGTCACTACGGGACAAGCTGTCTGTGGCACAGAAGTGAATTAAAAACTCCATTAGATACCAATCATTTTAACCAAAAAAAAATGCACCCATTGTCATGCCAGTGTTGAAGAATGACATGGTCATAATAATTAGACTAGCTTGTCTTTATTTGGAGGCGTTTGTCCATTTTATCTTCGTGTCCTCTTATTTGTCCTTATATGGTAAAGCCTTTTTTATTTATTTGAAGTTTAAATTTTAATGGTTTATATATATGCACTCCAACATCGATTTTCAATAGTTATAGATGTATTTCTTTGTTATATTATATGATCAGTCGACTTGCCGATATGGACGATATGGGCCTCCAAGCGACTCATGCACAGGATGATGATAAAAACCCAAAGGTATTTTTTTTTTTCTAATTTTTTTACTTTGTTAGGGATTAATTTGATTTTGATTTTGTTATTTTTCATGAAATGTGACTGCTGAAAGGAGATTCAAATGGTTGGCATCATCTTATGAGAGTCCAATATTTCTCTTCACGGTTTGTTCACATATATCGGCATGGAACAGAATATGGATGCTGCCAAAGGGATGGAAGTTCCGCTGTGGAACAAAGGCCACGAACCTCTCTCTGTTAGGAAATTAGTTTGTACAATATCAATTAATATCAATACTGTTGTAATTAGGATTTACTTTCCTAGTAGGTTCCTAGATTGTAGAACTAGTTTCCTTGTATAACTAAGACACCCTTGTATAAAGCAATTGTACCGATCAATGAAAACATACTCTTCCAATATCAAATTAACATGGTATCGGAAGCAGGACATTAAACCCTAGCTCTTCATATTCCTTACCGCTGCCTTACCTTCAGTCACGCAGATCTTTCATCGCTGGAAACCATGGATGATTCCTCTGGCACATTCAAGCTTGAACCTTCAAGCCCTTACTACATCAACAATTGAGATCATCCAGGTTTGGTAATGCGTGCCAAAACCCTTGAATGGAGATAATTATGCGGCGTGGTGCGATTCATGGCTTGTTTCATTGAGCCGCAAAAGAATAAATTGGGTTTCATTGATGGAACTCTCAAAAGGCGTCATCGAATCCAATCACGAAGAACACGCGACATGGATGTATTTGTAACGACATCGTTTTCTCTTGGATTGTCAACACGGCTTGATCCCGAAATCAGCGATAGTGTCGCATATATTGCACCACGGCCGTGAAATTTGGGAGGATCTCCGTGAGCGATTCTCTCAAAGCAACGCTCCTCGTATCTTCCAACTTCAAGCGGGAGATTTCATATTTGACACAAGATCAATTGTCGATTGCTTCCTATTACACCAAGTTGAAAGGTCTTTGGGATGAACTTGCTTCCTACCACAGATTCTTCTACCTGCACTGTGCAGCCATGGTGATCGCAACAAACTCATGCAATTCCTTATAGGATTGAATGAGTCTTACGATCTTGTTCGTGGCCAAATTCTCTTGATGAATCCCTTGTAGTGCATTAGCCAAGCATACGCCTCCATCGACCAGAAGAAAAACAACGCATACGCTTGGAGCCTCACACGAGCATGCTTTGGAACCTCCGATCTGCTTGCCATGGCTGTTAGAACTAGGAGCTCTAATCGAAATCGATCCACCAACGCGATGATCGTGTGGCCAGAGTCAGACCAAAACCATTCCCAGGACCTCAAGTGATGGCCAGCCACGTTGGATCTTCAGAAAGTCGACCCCTTTGCACCCATTGTGGCGGCGATGGTCATCACATAGACACCTTTGGAAGCTTCATGGGTATCCGAAGGTCATCCACACCACAAATCTAAGAAAAATCGTGGTGGTCCATCTTCCAATCATGTTTGAAGGCCCGATCAAGGATGAGATGCAATCCCCTTATATCGCTTTCGAGACCTTCAAATTCAGCAAATGTTGGCTATCATGCATGACAAACCGCGACAAGAAACCCCCAGGTCAATGCGCCGCCACCAATAAAGGTTTGTCAAAATTAAAATTCCAGCGATGGATTATCGGCAGTGGTGTAGTGACCACATTGTTTCTTCCCACAATTGTTAGTTCGTAATCGTAGTGATCATTCTATGACCGGTTCGCATGCCTAGTGGGGAGAAGGCATCAATCACTACCACTGGATCATTCCCTCTCAATTCTACTTATACTTTGCGTGATGTGCTATGTGTACCTACTTTCACATTAGATTTGATGTCTGTGAGTAGGGTTACAAAAATTTGAATTGTTCAGGTGACTTTTTCCCATATTGGTGTATTTTGCGGGACCTTGCTACGAGGAAGGACGATTGGTTTGGGTAAGCAACATGGCGGGCTTTATTATTTGGTGGCACTATCGTGGAGAAACCCCCAACACAACCCACCAATATCCCTCTCACCGCCCATCCTGCCAATCCTTGTCACCACCACAGGACCTTTGGCATCGTCGTCTTGGCCATGTTTCTTCCTCAGATTGAATTTTATGTCTAAGCATTTAATAGATTTCCCTTTTGTCTCTAATAACGCTTGCCATGTTTGTCCCTTGGCAAAGCAAAGTCGTCTCCCTTTTGGAACAAGTTCAATTTCCTCTGTCAAACCGTTTGATTTAATTCATTGTGATATTTGGGGCCCTTATAAGCATCCGTCACTTTCTGGTGCTCATTATTTTCTTACAATCGTTGATGATTATTCTCGCTTTACTTGGGTATTTTTAATGCGCCATAAGCATGAGACTCAACATCTTTTAAAAACATTTTTCTTTTGTTGGCACTCAATTTGATTCCCAAATTAAACAACCGTACCGACAATGGAGAAAATTTATTTCTCTTCAAAATTTCTTTCATGAACAGAGCCGTCATTTTCAACATTCTTGCGTTTATACGCCTCAACAAAATAAGTCGTAGAAACGTAAGCATCGCCACATCCTTGAAGCGACTCGTGCTTTAAACATTCAGGCCAATCTTCCTTCAAAATTTTGGGGAAGAATGTTTTTAAGCTGCGATTCATCTCATCAACCGTTTCCCTACTCCTCTTCTTTCTTTTAACACTCATTTTGAACGTCTTTATTAAAAAAAAAACCCTCTTTCTCTCACCTTCGCGTTTTGGTTGTCTTGCATATGCCACTAATGTTCATGTGGACGCATAAATTCGCTCCTCGTGCTACTCGTCATTTTCCTTGGTTATCCCCTTGGTCAAAAAGCCTTCAAACTTTATGATCTTGAGTCTCACAAAATTTTCACAAGTCGTGATGTTAAATTCCATGAAAACATTTTTCCCTATCATACTTTGCCTTCTCCCTCTTCACTTTCGGTTCAAGCCACCTCCTTTTCCGGCACCTCCTTTTCCGGCACCTTCTTTTAGGCATCTACTTTTCCAGCACCTCCTTTCCTTCGACGAGGACCCAATTTTTCTTCTTCTCAGCGCTACTCTCCCTGAGTGACCCCTACCAATACACCTTCAATGCCTTCATCCCCATCCAGATACCCCATTCTTTGATGAGCCGATCAAGCTTTGCCATTATCCCCACCAGACTAAGCGCACCCACAGTCCACACGCCATCAGTCCACATGCCTTTACCACACGAACCACCACCTCTCCGCCCGATCGTGCCGCATCTCGGTGCCTTCCGCTTCGCTTACGTGACTACATACGCAATCGGTCATGTTGCCAATCACGATCACTCGTCTTCTTTATAGGGTCTACTAAAGGTACACGTTTTCCGCTTTGCAACTATCTCTCCTATCATCGTTATTCCCGACTCACCTTTCTTTCATTGCCCAAGTCATTAACATTATTGAACCCAGTTCTTATGAGGAAGCTATGCTCCCCACTCTCATTGCCAAGAGGTCATGCGATCGAATTGAGGCTTTGTCCAGATAACCACACTTGGAGTCTTACTTCGTTACTGCTTGGAAGAAGCCCATTGGTTGTCGGTGGGTGTATAAAGTCAAGCTTAATCGATGGCTCTGTTGAAGCGATATAAAGCCGGTTGGTTGCTAAAGGCTTTACTCGAGATGGAAAGGTGTTGATTATCATGATACTTTTCTCCTCTTGCCAAAATGCCCACTATCCGATGCCTCGCTTGCTCTTGCCACGGCCGTAATTGGCCCCTTCCTTGACAGCGTCAACAATGCTTTTCTTCATGGTGATCTCCATGAAGAAATCTACATGCTCCCTCCTCACGGTCTTCGATGGCAGAGGAGAACTTGGTATGCCGCCTTCATAAATCTCTTTATGGTTTAAAGCAAGCTTCTCGTCAATGATTTGCTAAGTTTTCTCAAGCCATTTGTTCTATTGGTTACATCAGTCTAAAGTGACTATTCATTATTTACACGTCATAAGGGGCACTTTCTTTCACAGCATTATTGATTTATGTTGATGACATTGTTATCACGGGCAATGATCCTATAGCTATCTCGGCACTCAAAGCTTTTTGCACGATCATTTTCGTATTAAAGATCTTGGAGATTTGAAATACTTTAAGGGGATTGAGGTATCAAGATCAAAGCAGGGCATTTTCTTATCTCAACGCAAGTATGCATTGGAAATTTTGAAGGATGCAAAACTCCTAGGTGCCGCACATTTTGATTTTCCTATGGAAAAAGGTCTTAAGCTCTCTGATAAGGGTGAAGTACTTAAAGATCAACTCAATATAGAAGACTCGTTGGTCGCTTAATTTATTTGACCATCACAAGGCCGGACATTGCCTCTGTTCATGTCTTAGCGAGGTTTATGCATGCCCCACGTAAACCTCACATGGAGGCCACACTCGCATTCTTCGTTACTTGGAAAAACTCGCCGAGGTCAAGGCATATTATTGTCTTCTCGAGAATGACTTGACTGCGTGCTTACATGTGATTACGATTAGGCGGAGTTGCCCTAATACTAGAAAGGTCTACTACAAAGTATTGTGTGTTTAAGGATCTTCTTTAATTTCATGGAAATCGAAGGCAGAAAAGCGTATCTTTATCTTGACGAAGCAGAATACGAGATCTATGGTGGCAGCATGTTGTGAGTTGTCTTGGCCGATCCCTTCTCAAGGATTTACGCATCCTTCATCGCCAATGCTTTGTTGTATTGTGACAACAACAGCGACTTACATATTGCCGCTAATCCGGTATTTCATGAGAGAACAAGACATATTGAGATGGATTGTCATTTTATTCGAGATAAGATTCAAGAAGGTTTGATTGCTACACAACATGTGAGTTCGTCCTCTCGGTTAGGCGATATTCGACTAAGGCATTGGGACGAGAAGAATTCAACAATCTTGTTCGCAAGTTGAGAGTTCTTGATATCCCCTCTTCAACTTGAGGAGTGTTAGGAAATTAGTTTGTACAATATCAATTAATATCAATACTTTGTTGTAATTAGGATTTACTTTCCTAGTAGGTTCCTAGATTGTAGAACTAGTTTCCTTGTATAACTAAGACACCCTTGTATAAAGCAATTGTACCGATCAATGAAAACATACTCTTCCAATATCAAATTAACACTCTCAGACCAGATTAATTATGTCATTATTAATTTGATTGTTTGAGTTACAATTAGTTTTGTAATTATATTTTGTTCTAAAGTTTAAGGATTCATCAAGGCAATTGATCCACATACTAAGTCTAGCTATGCTAGGTTATAACCTAAACGATTGATGGTCGTTGATTTGGAAAAGATGGACTGCGTCTCTTCTTTTGTAATCTCTCACATTCTATAGTTCAATTCAAAGACACATCACAGCCAAAATTAGTTTCTTGTTTGAACAATAATACCCGATTGTGTGCGTTATACGTACACAAGAACATGCTAATTAAGGTAAGAATGAGATCTCTATAATTACATTTTCTCATACAAAATTACTTATCACACAACGTTGAATTCCTATTTTTCATGAAGAATTACGAACGTAGCACGCAAATTTTGATCCTCATTGCCCAAGCACCGTGATTATCGTACCATATGTGTGATTAATTTCACCCATAATTAGGAGCACAAGTACTTAACCTAATGGATGATACCATATTGATCATCCAGGTCCAGCCTTTGGCTACTTGCAGTACATGCATCTTTTTATTAAGTTAGCGTTCCATTAGAAAAATACGAGTACTGTTCTTACATCCTGTTTGAAGTTTAATAATAAAACTCAAAAATAAGGACTACTTCATAATCACTAATCGTCTAACCCACACGCAACTTAAATTAGAAACCAAGGATTGTGTGGGAGTGATTTTCGTCCTCAAAGAATATTCGATCAACAGATTCATCTTTCTCCTTCCTCGAACTCCTCCCTGCAAAACCAATCAGAGTAAAAGGACCACACCCGGGGTGTTGGCCAAAGGCCCTACGATGCCTAAGTTAGGTCAAGTATTTGTAAGAAAAACAATAGCTAACAAAAGGGTACGAAGATTTTTCTCGGGTAGAACCGGGTGGCCGGAGCCTTGTGAAAGAGAGGGAGAGAGAGGTGGCAAGGAGAGGGAATCTCTGCAGTATTTTGAGAGCTTAGAATGTGTTCTCTCATGCCTTGTGTAGCCTCATATTTATATAGTCTCAGGGCTAGGGTTTCTGAAAAGATAAACCCTTGTAGAGATAACACTCATCCTTCCACAATAAATGGGATAATTAATGGGGTTTAGATAATTAAAGGAGTTTGAATAAATCAGAAACTAGGGATTATGATAAATAAGGAATTAAGGATTATGATAAACCCATAATATTTGGCAAGAGTCCCTAAATCAAATAACTCCCAAAAATAGGGAAATTATTTGACCTAAAGATTTATGATTCCACATATTGGGATTTGAAATTCATTTATGTGACCCTTACAAGAAAGCGACTCCAATCACTCAAGGCGACCGAGAGGTGCATTAAAATTGAAGTAACTGAAATCAGGCAGGAACTAAGGCATTACAAGGTGGTGGGGATTCTTCTTTCTATGGTCAATTTATGAAAAGTACTAGTCATTTATGGTGTTGATTGCCATATGTTAATGTATGTGAAACTTATTAAGGGATCGCGTCGTTAACATTCCTCAAGTGATGTGTCATTTGATGCTATTGTCTGTTCATGTAGGGAACAAGAAAACTCCAGGCTTCGCGACGGTTCCAAACCACCTAGACATAACATGGGTCCTCACAGATGCTGAGGCCTGAGAGTGATGAGTGGAGCCCCAGTGACCACATGAATCATGGGTCCTAATAAGGTGAAGCATTATTGGGCCCAAACCTTTGCATCTGTAATGGATTGGAGTTGTCTATTGATTCTCCAGAAACCAATTCTAAAACAATGAGTTGCATCATATCTCTCGTCTATTTGAAATGTGGAAACATGAGTTTTCTGAAAACAGTTAAAATATAATTGTAATATAGCTGCTGAAATGATAATGAAATGCCACCTTAGAGTCATTCGGTCCAGGCCAATAGCCAGACAGTATAAGTCATTAGACACCCTATAACAGCAATTCATCAGAGGATGCGCACAAGACCGAAAGAGAAATGATAAACAAAACAGAAAACCGAAATTTGGACCTCATACGATCTAAACTGACCATGTACAGATATCTCTCACCGGCCATTAGGCTCAGCCAGCCTTGGCCTGCCACCCATCTGCTCAAGAAACTTAGAGAGACGCAAATGTTTTGCAACCCATTGCTCAGTCAACTTCTGTTCCTTTGCTTCGGCATCTCTTCTTAGCCCTGCTAATTGTTCCCTGTATTCTGCTTCAATCCTATCCAGAGCAGCCTTCTGCTCTTCCCTTAGAGCTTTCACCTTCGCCTCAATCTCTTCCATCTTCTCCCTCCTCCGACAAGCCTTCTCTGATTCCAGTTGCAATTCTACTCTCCTTAACCTCCAGGATGCTTCCTTTTTATGCGCTGCCCAAGCACGGTGCACTTCCTCCAACTCTCTAGAGCACTCTACCAACTCAGATATTACAAGGTTCTCTCCACGAACAGGAGCTGAGCCATGATGTGGCATATTGCCCAAAACAAGACTATTATCTGATCCTCGATCAGGCTGCAGCCAAGGGATTGGAGGAGAGGGTGCAACTGTTGGAGACAAACTCAGGGTAACAGACGGAGATGGTGGCCTGACATTGGAGGTCACATTGGAATTAGAAAGCCAAGGAGGAAGCATCGTAGGCGCAGGAGAAGATGTTTCAGTATGAAGATAGGACCCATTTGAAGTAGCCATGAGATATGATGGGGCAGCACGCTCCTGCACTAGCTTCTCAGCAAAAGTTTCAAGAATTCTATCGTATTTACCCTCGTCAACAGGGTCAACTGTCTTATGGTTTTTCTGTTCTCTCTGCTGCTTCTCTTTGAACACTTCCCACCACTTACCCAATCTCTTAGCAGTACGTCCAGGGACTTCAGCAGCAATTTTCTTCCATTTATTACCGTGTTTGGCTTGAAGGCAAATGACAAGGCGCTGCTCCTCTTCAGTAAGTGATCCTTTCTTGATGCCGGGCTTGAGATAATTCTTCCACCTTTCTAAGCAAGATTTGGCATCCCTGTTTAGGGGTGTATTCATGCGCTGTGATACAAGGTTCCACTCCCTTGGTCCATATTGCTGCACATATGCACGTAACAAAGCGTCCTCTTCAGCTCTCCAACGTTGTCTCTCCTTCATTTCCATGACCAAATACAACTGCCCATTGCTTGAAACCGAAACGCTTCATAATGTATCTGGAATCCAGAAATCACTATGTTAGTCCATTACCAATGTCAAAAATGAACTGAATAGTGAGATAGAAAGGAACTAAACTCTAGGCTATGAAGAAAAGCTGATAAGGCAACAAGCTGATATAATTAATAAAGGATGGACCAACTAGTTGAATGCTCTGTTTGAAACCACGACAGCAATCTCATCATCCATTCATGCCTTTAATACAAGAAAAACAAAGGAAATACTGTAATGCTCGGTGCCTTCCTCTTTTCACTTCAATTGCTAATAGTGAAATACAGAAAGCAGAACAGAACAACTCCTAGTAAGAAACCCTTTCCTTATTCATAGTATATATACTCAGTATAACATACTAATGTTAATTATATAGTGAACTATAAAATATCTTTATCACAATTAAGGTTCAAAATTTTAACTTTAAACAATAAACAACAGGTTATGAAATTAGATAAAGGTACCCAAATTTGATTACAAAATAAGGTGACAAATGAACACACTTAACACTAACAATGAACAATAACAAAAACTTACAAATTACTAAAATTTTCGAAAATTGCTCCAATATTCAGCAAAATATCCCAACACTATATTAGATGCAAAACCCAAAAAGCCAAAATTGAGAACAAAAATAATCAACCACTGAAGAAAAACAAAACTAAGAGTGAAAACCCCCACTGATTTTATCCCAGTACATGGCGCTGGAAATTGTCCTGCTGACTGGGTTGGGAACTGGGGATGTGATGAGATTTTTTTCCACAGGAGAGATTTGTTTTCTTCTCTGTGTTTCTTAAAAGATTATCTGTGAGAACTACCCCACACCTACTTCATCCAGACCATCAAATTCATTCACCAAACAAAAGTACAGCAATTACTTTGAGAAATGAGACAATACAGAAGTAGCCATCACCAACCATGCAAAGGATTGTTGCTAAATCACTCTATCACTAACTTTTCGCATCATTTTAAAAATAAAACAGAGAGTGAGTTTGCAGATAAAACTAAGAACAACCCCAAGAAACTTGTTTTGAAAAAAAAAACTTTCTTACGAACCAAAAGGACATCCCCATAACCCAACAAAGCAAATTGCAGAGTAAAAGAAAAACTGGAAACTTTTTCAACAATCAATGACAGCAAGCAGGTACTCGTTTACAAGTTGGGAACTTTATCTCTTTTTATCTTTCAATGCTTTGCATAATGAGATGAAATGCGGAAATTGAGAGAGAGAAGAGAGAGAGAGAGAGAGAGAGGCTTACATGTCTGCTTAACTGCACCAAAGAACCAAGCTTGGTCTTCGACGCATCTCCTCCTACCAAACTGCTAAAAATAATAATAATAATAATAAGACTGTTGTTGGAATGAGGAAACAGAGAAAGATAAAATTTTGTTTGTGCTAAAGAGAGAGAATGAAAAAGGCTAGAGACTCAAACTCCAAAACAACCCTAGAGGGAGAAAAAATCCCAGGCTAGAGAGAGAGAAAAAAAAGGACAGAAGAGACTAGACTTAGGTGAAGAGAGAGAAAGAGTGAGGAGAGAGATCTGACAGAGAGCGTAAAAGGAGGGCACGCGAATGGAGGGCCAAGGAGGCAAATGCAGACCCCAGCCCAGCCGATGACGTCGTTTTAAGGGGAATTTGCAATATCATCAAACCACAGAACAAAATCAAAAATAAACCAAACAAACAAGAAAAGAAAAGCTAAAGCTAAGGTCTACTCTACTGCTCCAGTACTGTGTTGTGTGTCATCTTCACCCACCATGGCCCCCTGCCTCAACGACTCAACGACAATTCAAAACTCACACACATAAAAATATAAAAATCAAAATGAAGAGTAGTGATCTCTTGGTCACCTAGTAATGAGGATCATCACCCAGATTGGATTTAAATCCAACGGTCAATAAAATTCTTAAAAGGAGTCTGAAAGTAGGTGGGCGCTAGATTTAAATCCAGGTGGGTGACGATTAAGCAGTAGCCCAGGTGGCCAGAAACCTACTCTCAAAATGAAAACTAAAAAAGCTGCAAACTTTTGCTACAGAGAGAAAGGATGAGAGAGAGAGACGCGTACGTTCGATTTCAGCGCTTATATCTCCTCCTTTGTATCATTTGGCGTCGTTGGGTGGCTCATAATATTTCATCAGTGTTTCGCGGGAGTAAGCAAAGCTACTACGATTACGTGCAATTATTATCATAATATACAGCTAACAAGACGCAGAGAGGTCTTTTGGGCACATGGGTCGGGCATTAGGTACGTGGGCCTTGCCCGTGTTTCATGATTCGGGTGATTCACTCACCTTTGATGCCACCTGCGTCAGGGAGGGTGGCAAACGTACTATGGAGGATAGGACCGCATTTTTCACATTATTGGGTTGCGGGCCATATCATTGCACGTGTCTCGTCTATGCACCTTTAGGTCACATTTGATGAGTTCGGCTATTTTGTTTAAAATTATAAGAGTATTGACTGTTAGTGAACGGAGCGGTCTTATATTTGAATTTTCATGATATTTTGATAGTGTTTATGTGAGAAATCATCATTTCTTTTAGTTTAGACTATCTCTTTATTTGATATGTTGAGACTATCCTTCTTCAATTAAACATCCGTCTAAGCTACTTAACAACATGTTTAATTGTTTAATGTGTACAATAATCATGACCATTGTTTAATATATTGAGATTAAACGTGTGAAATTGAATAGCAGTCCAACATAGAAAAATGAAACTCAAACGATTGACTTCGATTCAACTTCAATCCAATATAAGCCCGACCATTAAACAAGACAAGACCCTTCGCACCCTTTTAACATAATTTTGCGTAAAGTTGTAATTGGTCAAATTATAATGCATGCATTAGTAACGTCACACAAACAATAATTTTTCATTATTTGTTGTTATTTTGTATGATAGTAAGGGTACAATTATGAGCATGGAACCCCCCATGCATGCTGTGAGATCTGACCGTCGGTTGAAGAAGGGGGAAAAGATGAGAATGAATGAATTCCAATTCCATTACGTCAGGATGCTCACAGAAGAGACAGGGGTTGCTTGGGTTCCTCTAGGTAAGCTCTCACCGTCTTATTCAGCACCCCATTCATATCATCCATCTCCATCGCTCTGCTAAACAAACACCTCCTATGATCCTATGATCCTATGATCCTATGATCCTATGATCAACAGTGTAGATTATAGAGTAGGAGAGCCGGGCAGGGAAGCAGGTGCAGCAGGGGATAAAAAAGGAGAATTAGAGAGAAAAAGCCAGCATTAGGATTGGGTGGGCCCCAGACGAGGTGTGGTGGGGGGGACTGTAGTCCGGGTTTCACGGCACAAGAAGACGAGTTTGATTGAGACGCGACCTTCTGATCCTGCTCAGAAGCGCCCCCTCAGTTGTCAGTGATACGTTACGTCCCTTTTATTTTTTTCCCCTATTTTTCCTAATTTCAAAATTAATGATTAATAAAAATAAAAATAAAAAATGCCCCTTTCCATCTCCTTCTCTCAGTGTCTCTGTCTTTTTACTTTTTTCTGGGTCTTTTATTTTGGGGTTGACAGCGCCAGTGAGAAAAAAACCCTACCAGACCACCACTTGCCCATCTCACATTCTTTTTCTTAATCTCTCCCCTGCCACACCCACCCTCTATTTACTCAACTTAACCCCTCACTGAGTGAGATTCCCCTCTGCCTCCTCCTCATTATTTCTACATTATACAATATATATTGAGAGTTTCTATTTAAACCCCACACTTCTCTTAGTTCACCCCAATACTTAAATCATTAAGTGTAAGTTTTATTATTGTGCGAAAAGATAAAAAAGGTCATCCAACTTAATACTTAACCCTAGTATATACACACCCCACACATACAAACTCTTCTTCAGAAACTCCAACACCTACAACTCCTAGGGTCTCTCAGACCCATTCAACATAAGCGCCAGTGCCATTCGGAGAAATGGTATTAAGTTGGAAGCCCATTCAACGTCAGTGGCAGCGCCATTCGGAGGGACAGTCCAACCCAAGTCGTCTCCTACAACATACTCTGCTGCTTCTGTCATTTGTAACACCATTGATGCTGCTGTTGCCACTGCAATAACAACAACCATCGCATTCCCAATATTCATGGTTTTCACCATCGTTCTCGTCCTCCTTCCTTGTATATATATTATATGAAAACTAATGCCAATTGTTTTGGTCCGGAAGGAAGTAGTGCACTGCTTTCTGAAGTTTATGTATATGTATAATATATATATATATATATATCTGAAGTTTATGTATATGTATAATATATATATATATATATATATATATATATATATATATAGAGAGAGAGAGAGAGAGAGAGAGAGAGAGAGAGGCAGATATACTTTGTTATGTTATGGGCATTGTGTACAACATCCAGCAACAAAAATTGGGGTGAACATTCGGAGAAATGGTATTAAATATTGGGGTGAACAAAGAAAATTATGAGGTTTAAATAGAGAATCTCTTTTATTTCTTATTTTTTCAGCTTTGGGTGTATTAAGGGTAGTTTGGGAAGATAGTGGGGTTTTCTTAGAAATTGTGAAATTTTAAATTAAAAATTGGGGTGAACTTAGAAAATGGGGTGAACTAAGAGAAGTGTGGGGTTTAAATAGAAAATCTCTATATATTTGTGGCAAATGGAAAACCAAGCAAAACAATTGATCATTTTGTCTTGCATTGCATTGTCTCTCGGCCATAATTCTTCTCTTGTCTTTATATAAAATGAGAATTAAATATAGTGCCAAAGTCTTTTTGTTTACTGCTTGTTGACTTGGATCAAGTTTAGGGGCTTTCGTCAATGGGTTATATATTAATAATACACCGAAAACTATATGCTAAAAACTACAATAAGATTGAAGTGACACCAAATAAAAATAAAAAATAGAAAAGAGGACTTGATTAGGTTTTAAAGGTGTGAGAATGTACCTTTGGTGATGGTTCCCTATCACATGGATCTTCCCGGCAATATTGATCAATGCTCCTACTTTAGGGCAACACTCACTCCCTTACTTTATAAATGTGGTAACCGAATTCTTCCCTCAATAAAACCCTAGGTCAAATTGATTTCCTTCAATTTGGGAATTATTTGACCTAATTGGGGGTTACTTGATTTAATTGAGAGTTATTTGATTCTTGCCTTAATTAGGAATTTGATTTAAATCCCTAATAAATCAAATCCCTAAATACACCAACCACACCAACCTCACCAACCTCGTCAAGGCCCCCTATAAATACTTTCCTACGCACAAGGATGGAGGTACGTCTAAATTTCTCTATGAAACTCTAGCCACCTCCTTTCTCTCCCTCTTTTACATAAGGCTCCGGCCGCCCGGTTTACACCATAAACATATATATATCTCCGTACCCTAGTTAGCTAGTGTTTTTCTCATAAACTCTCGAACTAACTTAGGCATCGGAGGGTCTTTGGCCAACACCCCCCGGGTGTGGTCTTCTTATTGGTTCTATTTTGCAGGGATTAAGAGGTGGCGAAGAAGAAAGGGGAATCTTTTCAACCGAATATTCTCGTGGGGAAATTTGCTCCCACAATAAAATTATTGGTAAATCACGACATGATTTGGAAGTCTTCTAACTATGAACTTTCTGTAAGTGATTTGGAGCTTAAGTGGTTAAGAATATTTATTTGTGCACCCGAGATCCCATGTTCGATTATCTTCTTTACCAATATCACTTGTATAAAAATATTTAAAGAAAACTATGAACCTTCTAATATCAAAATACCGAGGCATAATTTGAGACCAACGACACTATACCCTTATAATAATTAAGTTTGTTCTTCACACATCAGAGAATTGAATGAGTTTGTGATTCTTTTCTTCTGTCACTTTCCAAGTTGAAATTAATGATATTTTCAAATGAGACCTTTTTTATCCTGTTGGAGATTGGGTTAATTAATATATTTTTTTACTGTAGAGGTGAGATGCGACTTGAAGAATTACTGTTGCAGAAAGTCGCTGATTTCCTTGTCGTTTTTGCTAGAGTAGTAGCAGTTTTGCAGTGCAGAGAGAGCAGAGGGGTGGGGTTTTGATGAGACAAGTACAGTAGCAGCTACAGAAGGGCAACCTTGGAATTTTACAAAAAAAAATCCTGAAATGACACATCAAAGCATCAAAC
Organism: Prunus padus; assembly: GCA_024362665.1. Lineage (NCBI taxonomy): Eukaryota > Viridiplantae > Streptophyta > Magnoliopsida > Rosales > Rosaceae > Prunus > Prunus padus. The sequence goes on from JANFAM010000015.1 coordinate 23,829,802, forward strand.
ATAACATTTATATATATTTGTATAAAATTGAGGGTTGATCCTCCCCTATAAAATCTCCCCCTCTGATTCGCTGACCCTACCCTCTGCATTTTCTCTGAAAAGCTACAACTTTTTTTTGTGGTAAGAAATGACTCATATATCATTTACCACAGGAAAAAAAATAAAAAAATGAGTAAAGTGTGCAAAGTAAAAGGTGCATTTAGTATAGGGATTGGTGTGAAGGGGAAAGGGGAAGGTTAAAAAGAAAGGCTGTGTGTGATTGAGTGAAAGGGAAACATCTCCAGATGCCTGTCAACAAATTCCATACTTTCTTTATTTAAAACCCAACTGGCTTCACTTGCCCTCACATTCATGTTGATTTTGTTACTACTGTTTGCTACCTTCGAAGCCCAAGAGAGATGGGCCCAGATTGGTAATAATAGTAGAGTACAGGCACGGCCCAGCCCGACCCAAATTCTTATAAACCTTCCCTAACCTAAATAGCCCAGCCCAGCTTCTTTAAAAAAATAAATATTAAAAATAATAGACCAGCTTATATCCTATACCCAATCCGATTTTAACCCACAACAGCCTTCTTCTCTCTCCAACCAAGAGCCAAGACGGGTGTGCGTGTGACTTTGTCTACTCATCTAATCACTTTCCATGTGCGTGCTCACTTCTCTTTCTTTCTTTCTCCTGTTTTCCTTCTTCTTGTACACTACTTTTTTCTTGTGATTTAATTATAAGACTATTTCATAATTTTGATTTAGTGATCTAGAAATAATGGTTTTTTTGTGTGCAATTGATTTGTAATTTATAAAGTTATCCGTGTTGCTCTCTAGAAAGTTTTTACATATTTATGAAAGTTATGTTATTAAATTATCAATATTTAGGTGTGTGTTTTTTTTTATTAATGAAATTCACTTGTATCGTCGAGTTTTGTTTGATATATAATTGGGGAAGATTTTGAAAATGTAATTGAAGATGTAGGAGTAAATAATAAAAGTGTTTATTGTGTTATATACAAATTGAAAAATATCATTAAAAAAATAAAATAGACTATTGAAATTTCAATAGAAACTTTCCAATCGGAAAAATTGACCTAAAAGTTAACTCTAATCATTTTTAAATATTGAATCCGTGCTTGATCGAGTATTATTGAATATTTACTAATACTCTAAAGTAGAAAATGACATCCATTAATATGATGACATAACAATACACAAACGTCTTATACCAAACGACCATGTCCAATATGCATCCACCTTTAAGTCAATAGTTAGGACAACCGTCGAGAATTTTCTCCGACATCATTCCCTCAAACATTGATCCCAAAGAACATAAAATAAAATAAAAAGCTGACGTGGGGATCTTACTTTGGCATAATTAGAAGGGACAATGAGACGTGATTGCTTTTTATTACTATTTTCATTTATTTATTAGGTGAGAAACTAAGAAATAAATTGATTTTCTCGCGTCAGTTGTGAAACCACACCGTGTTTTTTTGTTCAAATTTCTGTGAAATTGGTGCAATAATAAAAGTAAGAAAATAATTTCCAATAAAAAGAAAAAGAGTAAGAAGTAAGTTTGAAGAACACATCAACTTATTAATATTAAATTCTTAATAGATTCCAGCAAGGTCACCTTTATTAGTTTAATCTGCATTTCTAGAAGAAGATCCAAATGTCCAAAAAAGAAGCTTCCCAGCAACCCCAACACTGACTTATTCCTCCAAACGTCTTGTTATGGATAGGCCATCAAACTCTAGGTGTAATTAAATAAGTAAATAAGCACGCAATTTGACTAATTATCATTGAGTAGATGCCATTACATAAACAAAGGAATGGTCTGAAAATTGATTAACAATGAATGAGAATCTACAAAAGCACACCGACAACTCCAACCAGCATATTATTCATGCCTCCGCGTGACAAGTTTTAACAAAAACATGCGGCAAACACAATAAGCATCAACCCTCCATCACAAGCATCCGATCATCATAACTAATTATCAAGTAGCTGATTAATTAGAGGAAAAAAAAAGAAACCATTGTGTTGTCGCCACTAACTTATCCATCTCGGATTCATGTGAGTGAGTAATTCTTTCGTGTGAATGTCATACTGATGCATGTCGTGACAGTGTGATTGTCATACATTAGAATTTTTCCATATGAAAAGAGAAATAAAGATAGAATTGCAAGTGAATCCAGAAAAAAAAAATGGAGTTTTTCTCCAACATTTTAACAAAATCACATCAGAATATCATTTTAAGAAAGTTTATATGACTATTGATTCTGATTTCCAACTGTGTAACATGACTGAATCCCTTAAAAGAACATCATTATTAATAAATCTAATCTACTTAGAAACAAAATGTAAAGAAAATTATATTCCTCATTTTAAATGCCAATAAATGTGCTAGTTGCAGTAGAAGACAGAGAATCTAAAAAGCAAGTCAACCGTCTATTGCTCTGTGCTTCGCGAAGGTCTACAAAGGCAACACAGAAGCTCCAATGGCAAAGGCTCAAAGGACCCTTTCTATTTTCTTCCTCGCTTTTTTTTAGCTTCTCCTCCGAAAACAAAACCAAAAGAAGCAAAAGGAACCCAATAGCATCAATCATCTATACTAGCAGCTATAGCTAGGATATCTGTAAAAGAAAAAGTGTGATCTTTTTCGTGTCTGAATTGAACTTGGGTTCAGTATACATGTCTTTTTCTAGGGAGAGGGTAAACAGCTTGTTGGGAGATTGTACCCAGAAAATAAAATATCAGTCTGGACAAAATCGCTGTTTTCTCACTAGCCTTCATATTGAGTTTTGTTGAGGTTCTCTGCATTTCAAGACTTTGTTTTGTTTTGCTTGTTGAATTTGTTTGAAAGCTGGGGAGATAGAGATTTGGGAAACTTTTGTTTGGATGGGGGTTTGCTGGAGCAACAAAATCAAGGCTGAAACTCCTTCTCATACAGGTATTGCTATTCTTTCTTGGAAAATGAACTCTGTTACTACTTTCATCAGAGAATATGAAAATTTTGATTTCCTGGATGTCTTCTTTTTGTTTGGTTAGATGGGTTTGTTATTTTGAGGTATTTTTATAGGATTTTGATTGATGCTATAAGTTTTTGTTGCTAGGAATTTGTACCTAGGATGTTGATAATGCTTAAGATCATTTTCCTCTATGCTATAAGCTAGAAAGTGCTTTTAGGGAACTATCGAATTGGTAGCACCATGACTGTTTAAGGTTTTGTTTTGGAAAACATGATTCTGGTGATGAAAGTTAGAAGTGCAGTATGTTTTCACTTTTCACCTCTGCCTAATTGAAGTGAACATTTGGTAACATAGGTCCATTGGATTACTTTCTCTGTAGGATTCAATTCTAAAAATGGGAGTGCTTCAAATAGCAAGGCCTCATCAGCTTCCATGCCTGTCACTCCTCGGAGTGAGGGTGAGATCTTACAATCTACTAAATTGAAGAGTATCGGTTTCAGTGAGCTCAAAAATGCCACAAGAAACTTCCGTCCTGACAGTGTACTAGGAGATGGCGGTTTTGGTTCTGTTTTCAAAGGTTGGATTGATGAAAGTTCTCTCATAGCTACCAAGGCCGGTACTGGCATGGTGATTGCCGTGAAGAGGCTCAACCAAGATGGAATCCAGGGTCACAAGGAATGGTTGGTGAGTGCAGTCATCTCCTTTTCATCTTTATGAGTTTTGATGGTCTGGTTTATTTACTTGTGTGCATTGTCTGCTTAAAACTTCATGTCATAGTAGTTTATGGCTCTTTAAATTAGGAGAAACTTGCAATAAGAAGTTCTCCATATCACCTTACTGTAACTCTTCTATGACTTGCAATTCTTGGCTAGATTATTGATTGTCAATTTGGCATGAGTTTTGGAGCATTTCTCAAATAGCAGAGTAATTAATACTACATTTTGGACCTGCAGACAGAAATCAACTATCTTGGGGAGCTGCATCACCCTAATCTTGTGAAATTAATTGGTTATTGCTTAGAGGATGATCATCGGCTCTTAGTTTACGAGTTCATGCCTAAGGGTAGCATGGAAAATCATCTATTCAGGAGTGAGTTTCTCACATCCTCAATAGTGGCATTCATTTTGAACCTTTCTCTCTCTCCCCCTCCTTTTTTCTCCTTAGAGATAGCACAGTGCAAAGTTGCATATAATAACTTGTTACTGAAGCATTAGCTACTGTTGCAACAGGAAGTTCTCACTTTCACCCACTTTCATGGAGCCTTCGAATGAAAATCGCCCTTGGTGCTGCAAGGGGACTTGCTTTTCTCCACAATGCTGAAACACAAGTCATACACCGTGACTTCAAGTCGGCTAACATTTTGCTCGACTCGGTACGTAACTGAATAGCATACTTTAATCAGATTCAGTATGGCTGATTATTACTGACTCATTTTTACAATTTCAGAACTACAATGCAAAGCTGTCTGATTTTGGATTAGCCAGGGATGGCCCAACTGGTGACAAGAGCCATGTCTCTACTAGGGTCATTGGAACTCAAGGATATGCTGCTCCTGAGTATTTAGCCACAGGTACTACATTCATATTCATTTCTTCTCTAAAATCCTTGACCTGTATGGAACCTCTTTGGCTTCTAGAAACCAAGCACCACTCCAAGTTTCATGCTTTAGATGACATTTCAATTTTCTAAGATGCACTTTTGCAGAGCTAATAACTGTTTGTCCAAATAATTTAAAATTTATTATTCATAAAGCATTTGCCAAGTAAGGTTATACCTCATACTGTTGAAGAAGTACGAATTGGTGTATCTTATCAACCTTAGTTGACAATAGTTCTGCATTCATGAAGTTAGTCTATTAACATTACCCTCAGAAAATATCTGCCCCGTAAATCTTAAAAGAGGATAGGGGTGGGACAAGTTCCATTAGTTACTTCCATGAAGTACACCAATTCCCAGTAACTTCTCCAACATCAAAAGCCTAAAAACTAATCTGTCAAATAACCTACGCTCAATTGTTGACCACTGATGGAATGTGGGTGCAATTGCCAAAGCTTGGTATTATAGAGCCAAAGTACAGTTAGTGCTTACAATTAATTGCATGTTTCCTTCGGCAGGTCATCTTACTGCCAAGAGTGACATATACAGTTTTGGAGTTGTTCTACTAGAAATGTTATCTGGACGACGAGCTATAGATAAGAACAGACCAACTGGAGAATACAACCTGGTGGAGTGGGCAAAACCATACCTGAGAAACAAACGCCGGGTTTTTCGTGTTATTGATTCTCGATTTGAAGGCCAGTACTCACTCAATCGGGCCCAAAAGGCTGCCAACCTTGCACTTCAATGTCTTTCTATAGATCCTAGGTACAGACCTGACATGAACGAAGTGGTAGCAACACTGGAGGAGCTTCAGGAGACAAAGGACATGCAGAAAAGTACTCAGAAAGAGAACCATGTAACTAGTCATGGCCATTCTAATGGTGCTCCTAATGCTTCCAGAGTGACTGCTTATCCCAGGCCTTCTGCATCCCCACTTTTCGCCTGAGAGATATTTTTCATGCTGCCCAAGATACAAGGGAAGGTGTTGAGTAAAGTCTTGAGAGTTCAAATTTGTACATACCCAAGATTGTCCTTGTAGAGTGTGAAGTGATTGTGTATAAACATGTATTTGAGCCTATACTTTCCAAATCTTTTCTGGTTATTTTCTCACAGAACCATTGAAGGTACATGCATAGTTCTGTTCTGGATTGTGTGTGAAGTCTGATTGAGCTCATTGAGTATTTTGGTTCCTTTAGAAATTATGTGACCTTGTTAAAATCCTCCATGAAGGCATAGTCTAGATATTGGATTTCTTTTTTCTTCACTCTTTTTTTACTGCGGATAGTTGAGGATATTGAAGGTAATATCTTCTCAAATCCTAATGGATCAAAATTGTAACAACCATTCCTCCTTCCCGCAAATAGACCTCCTAGTTATGCTTTACTGGGACTCGAACCCAAGCTTTAACCACAGCCTTGAGTCCTAGCCAAAATCGACTGGGTTGTCACGGTTTTTTGGTTATTTTTTGGTTTTATTGTACTTATACAATGTACTTAATTGTTAAAATTGAGATCACAGCAGCTAACATGTTGTGGGAGTGATTTTCGTCTCACGGAATATTCGTCGATCGATTCTTCCTTCTTCCTTCTCAATCCTCTTTCTCCCTGCAAAACCAATCCGAGTAAAAAGACCACATCCGGGGGTGTTAGCCAAAGGCCCTCCGATGCCTAAGCTAGTTCACTTGGATCTTACGTAAAGAGACAGCAAGAGCTAAAGTGGTCGGAGTTTATTTCTCTCACGGGGAGAGTTCCGGGTGGCCGGAGCCGTGTGTGTGTGTGTGTGAGAGAGAGAGAGAGAGAGAGAGAGAGAGAGAGAGAGAGAGAGAGAGAGACGTGGCAGCAAGGCAAGGATGAGAGGGAATTTTGACAGAGTTTCGAAGCTAGTTTTGACGCACCTCATGCCTTGGTGTAGCCTTGAATATATAGAGCTCTCGGGAGCTAGGGTTTCTGGAAGAATAATTCCTCACATGAAAGAGAATTATTCTTCCCCCAAATTGGCAAGATTGATCAAATTAGGGATTTAATTAGGAAATCCCCAATTGATGGCAATAATCCCAATTTAATCAAATCAATCCCCAAATCAAATAATCCATAAATGGAAGGAAATCAATTTGACCTAGGGTTTTATTGAAGGAAGAATTCGGTTCCCACACATCTTACGAGTGAAATCACAGGATACCAAACTGAAATTGAACTCTTTTTTAATACGAAGTTGACATCTAACCATGACAGAAGAGGAGGAAAGTCGTTCTCTTATGAAGAGTTACCAAAACTTGTAATTGAAACAAGAGAGACTATTTACTTGGATAAAAGATGGTCAAGTAACATCCTCAAGAGCAATAAAGTGTAATTTGAGTAAGATACCCATGGACTACTTTAGGCAAAGATAAACCAATAAAGCCAAATGGGCAAAGTATGAAAGCAGTGTTGTGATATCAATGCATACTAGATCTCGGGATCGGGATCTCTGAAATCTTTATTGGGTTGCTGACAAGTAAGTCAGCCTTCTTCAAACCTCTCATGCAGTTCGTTTGCTGCAGCCTCTGAGATATTGGTGTTAATTCTTCTTCCTTAGTTTTATTGAGGTTTCTATCCAACACTAGGCCAACCTCAATAAACATGATGAACACAAGAGCAAGATGTATCTTACTCTTGTGTTCCATCTCGGAAAACATTGGAAAAATTGAACATATCAAACTCATTGTTTTCGATGTTTCTGGGAGATAGTGATGGTAGTTTCCTTTTTCAAGTTTTATTGAGGTTACTAGCCTTCACAAAATAAAGAAAACCAAATGAAAATAAGGTTGTGCCGGAAAGCGGAAGTCAAATCAACCCTAGAGCCCTGAAGACGAGGACCAAACCAAAACCTTTGTTGAAGCAAATCTCAACACTGACAACGAATCGTCATCCCAAAAAATCGACATTGTCGGTTCACTGAATGAACGATTTGGTGCTGCACAATTTCGATTTTTGAGGAGGACAGAGTCTAGGTGGCGAGGAAAAAGAAGAAGATAGATAATGAGAAGAGGAAGAAGAGAGATAATGAAAAGAGGAAGATGAGAGATAATGAAAAGAGGAAGATGAGAGATAATGAGAAGGGAAAGATAGTCAGGAAGAGGAGAGATAAGAATAAGATGACTTTATAGCAAATGTGGTGGTTGCACCCTCAAAATAAGGATAAGATGACTTTATAGCTATACCAAGCAAGAAATAAGAATAAGATGACTTTATAGCTATGCCAAGCAGGAAATAAATGACTAAAACAAAACATAAACTCACGCAAATGCACCCAATGGATATGTGAAATCGGTGGTGACATATGTATATATGTGTAATACACTACGCCACCAAGCAAAAAAAACGGATGTGGAAAGAAATTTGTGATCCCAAAATTAAAAGGTCTATGGCAAGGGAAAAAAATTGAGCAAGATAAGGGGTGAGAAGAGTGTATGTTAGTAAAGTGATTGAATTGATATGTAGGGGTATTTTAGGATAAACGATCTTATTATTTATTAAAATTTTAGCAACAACCTTTTTTATAAAAAAATGTGATTGACCTGCGAGAGAGGGTTTGGAATGTGTCTTGTGTTGTGGAGGTTGCAGAGAGCCAGAGAGAGAGAGAGTGATAACAATGTCTTAACCAGCTTGACCGTCGTTGAATAGGTGGACCCCACGTCATCACCAAACCGTTTTTCACGTGCCACTTCTCTCTGGGTTTGTTAGAAAACAAAAAACGACGTTTTCGACCGAATTTTCGACCGAAAAAGGACGTCGTTCAAGGGGCGCCAATTTGTGCCCTTAGCTATAAAATATGGGGTTAAAATAGACATTTTCTTGAATTAAATTTAGGATCTATTGTGAGAAAAGATTAATTACGATTTAACACCTAATGCGACACCCATTTATTTGTTCATCACACACCCCTCCATTTTGCTCATAATATTTATTTTACTTTTTTTTATTTATAGACCTGCTTCTAGTATCAATATTATGAAGATATCCTAATTCATCTAATTTGGATTTAAAAGAACCCAAAATTAGCTATATGTCATTTATTTAATTATATTTTATATGAAATTCTTTTTTTTATTAGCCTTTTGTATGAATTTGATAGACAAAAATCCCAAATCTGCCAGCTAGGTTAAATTTAGAGGGAAAAGCCCACCAACTGGGGTTAGATTTGGACAAAAAACAGCTGCTGGATTTTTGAGTTATCGACTTGTCTATTGACGGGGCATTTTGATGTCATGTACGGTCATGGCCCTCGAATTAACACAAAAGAAAAAGAAAATGGGAGCCTGAGTAAATTCCTAATATTCAGAAAATGGTAGCTTGAGAATGGTAAGAGAGATTGGGAGTGAAAAATTTTGGCAATAAATTGTCAAATCTTCTCTATAATTCTCAATCTCTCTTTAATCTATATCTCTCTGGTCTTCGATATGTAATATCTCTCTATTTCTCTCTCTATCAATCTTCTTTGTAATTTCGGTTGGAACCCTAGGGTTTTGGTTGAGCTTTGTACCTCAAATCTTGAATTTTCAGTCTAATCCGTACTCAAAATGTCAGCGGTGTAGAGGTGTCAAACGAGTCGTGTTGAGACGGGTCGACCCGTTTAGAGTCGGCCAATTTAATAAATGAGTCATGTCAGGCTCGTCCATTTATAAAAATCATCAATCCCGGCCCGAGTCCCCGTCCCTAGCCCATATGGGATCAAGTTGTGCTCGTGACGAGCCACTAAACAGGCCGATATGGAACCGCACCAAATTTGATTATGTATTGCATTTTTTTGTAATTTTTTTTACAACTTCATTTATATATATTTTATAATTATGTATATACTAACAAGATTTATTATTTGTTGAAAAAAGAGGCCAATAACTTTGTTTAAAGTACATTTAAATAAAAAATGGCTAGAATATTGTTTGGGTTTTAAAAAATTGAAACTTGAAAAACAAAATCATTATTTTATATATAAAGAAACCATTGATTTTAATATATATTATTAGAGAAAAGAAATATACTTGAATTTAAGATATAAATATAATAATATTATGTATTATATTTTTTCTAAAACAAATATAATTTAATAAATAGACTTTAAACAGGAATCTTGACCATGACAGTTCAAGCGGGCCGTGCTCGTGTCATTGGTGATCAAAGATTTGAAAATACTTCACTTGAATCTAATGCCTTATTCTGTTTATTCGTGTCGTGTTTGTGTCAACCCATTTTTCTTAACGGATTGACATGACACGGCCCGTTAAGAAAACAGCGGAAAATATCAAACACAAACACGACTCGTTGCAATTCGTGAATCACACGACACGACCAGTTTCACCGTTAAGAAGTAAAAATTAAACTAAATAATAATAATAATAATAATAATAATAAATTAAACTGAAAAATTAAATAATTAAACAATTTAAAAAATCAACTAGTCACAGTGCGTTGTCGTCCATGTCCTCATCACCACCGCCAACGCCATCTCTTCTCTCATGCTCCCCAAATTTCTTCATCATCTCAATCGTGTCGTCATTCAGGAGCAAAAGTTGTGCCTTTGCTGTAGCTAGGAACCACCGAGTTGGTGCCGCCAACCACCTAATGAGTTGTAGTTGTGCTTCTAGAAGGCCTTCACCAACCCAACACTAGCAATAGCTCCTAAGCTCTGGGCCACGATGTAAGCCACATCTCTAATCATTTAGGGAGAGAGAAAAGGAAAGAAAGAGGATGAAGAGAAGGGGAAAAAAGAAGAAGAAAAAGACAAACAAAAAAATGAAATTACAAAAATATCCCTGCCTTGAACGGGTTAACGGGTGATTCGTGAATGATACTGATACGACTTGTTAGCTTAACGACTGGCTAACGGGTCAACCCATTATCAACACGACCCTATAACTTAGACTCGAATACTGAATTTTTCGTGCAAATTCTTGTTGTGTTAACGGATCGTGTACAATATTGTCATGTCTAGAAATTAGGTGATCTTCAAACAACTTCTGTGAGCATGCAATTGGCAGATCATTCCGTAAGGTATCCAAGAGAAATCCTAGAAGATATGCTTGTGAAAATGAATGATCTTATCTTACCCGATGATTTCTTAATTCTAGAAATAGAAGAAGCTTCTATTCCAGGTGTGGATCTTCCATTAATTCTTGGTCGTCCTTTCATGGCCACCAAAGGTACCAAGATTGATGTTCAAACATGAACCTTGACCATGAAAGTTCAAGGGGAACCGTAGCCTTCAAGGTTTGATGCTTTGAAACTTCCTAATGATGAGCATGAATGTTTTTCGTATTGATACATTACATCAAATTGTACAAACTAATTTCAATAAAGCTCATGGTACGGATTCATTAGAGAGGATTTTGACACAAAATTCTCAAGCCAACGACATTTATGAAGATGAGATACATGAGGTTGTGCAATTCCTCAACACATTACCAACCGTGTCACATAAGTATCCTCCTACCTTTGAGCCTTTACCTGTCAATACTGAAAAGCTTGTTGCTTCTCTTGTCAGAGCACCAGAATTAGAGCTCAAACCATTACCATCACACCTTAAGTATGTTTACTTAGGTGAATCAGAGACATTGCACATGATTATTGCTTGCAACTTCAGTGAGCAAGATGAGGAGAAATTGATGTGTGTGTTGAGAGAACACAAATGACCAATTGGTTGGAGTATTGTGGACATCAAGGAGATAAGCCCAACAAAATGCATGCACGTAATTTTATTGGAAGATGATTCCAAACCCACCATATAGATGCTTAACGCAGGTTAAATCCAATCATGATCGAGGTGGTGTGCAAGGAAGCTCTTAAACTATTGGATGTGGGTATCATTTATCCTATTTCCGATAGTAAGTGGGTAAGCCTGGTCCAAGTAGTTTTGAAAAAGTCAGGTGTCACTGTTGTGAAAAATGAGAGAAATGAACTTTTTCCTTCTCGTGTTCAAACGGGATGACGTGTTTGCATTGATTATATGAAGTTAAATACCACTGGCCGTAAGGATCATTTTTCATTGCCATTTATTGATCAAATTCTTGAACGACTTGCATGTCACAATTACTATTGTTTCTTAGTTGGATATTCAGGATACAACCAAATTGTTATAGCTCCGAAGACCAACACAAGACAACATTCACATATCCTTATGACACCTTCTCTTACCGGCGTATACCCTTTGGATTATGCAATGCACCGGCCATATTCAAACGATGCATGATGAGCTGATATGGTAGAAAAGTTCATTGAGGTATTTATGGTTGACTTTGATTCATGCCTTAATAGTTTGTCTCTATTTTTTAAAAGGTACTAGGAATGCAACTTAATCCTTAATTGGGAGAAGTGCCATTTTATGGTACAACAAGAAATTGTTTTTGGGCATGTGATTTCAAGTAAGGGCATTGAGGAGGTTGACAAGCCCAAAGTTGATGTGATACGTAGCTTGCCACCTCTATCATCAGTGAAAGAGATCCAATCCTTCTTAGGACATGGAAAGTTTTCTACAAGATTCATCACCGAAGCATTGGCGGAACTACTCCAATGGCTTAGGTGGGTTGTAGAACCGTGAAATTTTTGGGGGAAAAAAATCAAGTCTATAATTGAGTTGTTTTAAATATAGCCTAGTATTTATTAGCCTATTAAAATTCAAAAAAGTCTAATTCTTTATCAACTTAGTTGTAGTGCAACAATAAAAATACACATTACAATAAAATAACTTATCAATTTAACAACCCTCTCCCCCTACAGAGACCATGACTTTTTGTTTTCTCAATCCCAACAAACACTTCGACTTCAACTGAAGGGTAAAGTCCTTAACCCTAACTCTCAAACTTGTTAAAACAACTCTTAGCAACAAGATAAAGAACGAGTTTCTAGCAAATTATAAAAAATATATAGTTATTGATTCAAATGCAATAACAAAAAATTTTAATTCTCTCAAGGATTGCATGGCACAACTTGAATAGGTACACTTTTAATTATGTTGTTGAAGTGTTTTTCAGTCGCATTTAATATGTATTTGTTTTATGGTAAAGTTTATTGAAAATTAGTCAATGAAGTTAGAAACTAGTGTGATTTATATGATTTAATATATATTTTTATCTATAAAACGACTATAGAAACGATAAGTAAAAAAATTGATCATTAGATTTTAAGCTAACTTTAGCTAACCCACATATTGAAAAATTCATGGTTCTACCTTGCACCGAAGTACAGTGCATGCACTGAAGGATGTATTGCGTGAGCATTAACTTTAGGGAAAATGAAAAGAAGAATTGCTCCAACAAAAAAAACAAGAAACGAAGAAGAAAAAAGAAAGGGACATGGTTTCAGAGGGTTAATCCCAATAATAATATAAAAAGGACTCGTGTTGCATCAATTGTTTGTGGTAAAGGAAGAAATTGGAGGAAGAGATCGAAAGTGACGACCACTTCTCTGGGTTTGTTAAAACTCGGCCACCCTAAAAAGAATAATCTTACTTTACCACATTTTTATACCACAATTTTATATCACGTGATGTGGCGGTGATGTGTACATACCACATCATATTAAATACTAATATTTATTTTTCTAATTTTATTTATTAAAATACATTTCATTCATTTAATCGATGTGGCATATAATATGTACATGCCACATCATGTGGTATGAAAATGTGGGATAAAAATGTGGTAAGTGTAACATTACTCTAAAAAATAAAAAATATTAATAAATTAAATTAAAAGGTTTCCAACGCTTGCTGATGTGGAAAATATATTATTAATCTAATCAGGAAGCTAGTATACTAGTAGACTAGGGATTCCATTTTGCATGGAAATGTCCATTTCCTTTTCTAATTCATATTCATATTCCTATAGGGTAAATAATTCTAAACAAAAGTACTGGTCCCAGTAGCCAGTAGGGTTTTTATTCCTGTTCTAGTTGAAATAGGACTTTGCCTTTATATATCCCCTTGGTTCTCCCTACGGTTTCGATCAATCGATCTTACAAATCTGCTGCGTGTTCTGAGTCAGAATGGATGATGAATCGAGTGGTACGGTGGTGAAGGTGCTAGTTCGTGGTCGCAAACGATATCGATATCGAATAAAGTATACTTCAGAGCCAGAAAAGAAAATTAGGAAGGTATTACATGAAGGCGTCCTGGTAGAAATTCTCTCAAAACTGCCTGCCAAGTCTGTACTCAGGTTTAGACGCGTCTCAAAAGAGTGGTATGCTCTCACCAAAACTTCTTATTTCATTGCTAGACATGACCTTCATCGTCGCTCTCGCTCCGCTCAGAATCATGGTCTTCTCCTTGGCTCGAAATATCTCACCAAGGGAAAACCTGACAGACTTCTAATGAAGTCATTGCATCCTGATGATGAAGAATCAAAAAATTTGCCTATTTCTTTCCTCCCCATCCCGAAACAGATAACCTTAAGCCGCTGGAAACTTTTTGGCTGTGTGGGATCTAGTAATGGTTTAGTTTGTTGTCTTCTGCCCATTGAGAATGACAATGAAAAAGAGAATAGTACAACTGCAGAAGTGGAGGAGGAGGAGGAGGAGGGAGATGTAGAAGAAAAGGATGCTGCTCCTGCTCCTGCTCCTCCTCATACTGATATATTAGTAGTATGGAACCCGGCTACAGAAGAATTTAGGTATCTCCCGCAACCACCTATTAATCCTTTTGAGAAGGAGGAGGGCATAGGCATAGGCATAGGCATACAACGGGATCGTCACAGGAATTATGTTTTAGGTTTTGATTTCTTACCAGAGATTAGTCAATACAAAGTGGTGAGAGTTTTCCCGGCACCTCATCCCGGTAATGATCCCGATTCTGAGGATGAGGCTGATAGAAAAGTTGCCATTCTCCAAGCCCAAGTGTTGCTCCAAAGTACAAATTCATGGAGAGATGTCAAAGACAAATTAGAGTTTCCATCCTTTAAAAGTATTTGTCTAACATGTGATGCGATTACCTTGAATGGAGTGATGTATTGGTTGGTGGAGCAAACGTCGAGCGAGTTCTATCTTGTGTCATTCAATTTACGTGATGAGGTTTTTCATTTGATACCACTACCAATAGAATGGCGTCGTCTTAATGATGAATATTATTTACATCCATGGAATGGTTCAGCTGCAATTTTGACTACTAGTTATTCAGAAAATGGCGATTGGGAGCGAGTGCTTTGGGTGTTGGTGCAAGATCAAGAATCTAAGAAGCCAGCTTGGGTTCAACAATTTAGAACCAGATCGAAATTATTTTCGGAATTTAGGTGCGTAGGAGCTTGGAAGCATCAATATATTGTCTCCAAACGATCACGAAATAGCTTGTTTGCGTATGACCCTAGAAGCGACACAAAGAAAAAGCTTTTTCCCCACGACCAAATCTGGTTTTTTAGCGGACTGGATTATGTGGAGAGCCTACTTCCAGTCTAGACCTAATTAGGTAATTTGTATATATGTAGTTCTATGTGATCAAAGTTGTCTCGCACGTATACGTAAGTGGACATACGTACGAGGAGATATATACATACATACATACATATGTGGATCGATATCAATTCATTCTAGCCAGGCACGGACCCAGCCCTGTCAGATAGGGCTGAGCCGACCCAAATTCTTGTAAATCTTCTCTAACCTATATAGTCCAGCACCAATCAGCTTCTTTCAAAAATATATATATAGAAATAATAGCCCACCTTATATCATAAAGGCTATACCCAATACGATTTTATCCCACAATAACCTTCTTCTCACTCCAACCAAGAGTCAAAAGGTGTGACTTTGTCTGCTCACCTTCATCACTTCCCATGTGTGTGCTCAGTGCTCACTTCTCTTTCTTTTTCTTTCTCCTGTTTTTCTTATTCTTGCACACTACTTTTTTTCTTGTGATTTAATTAGAAGACTATTTCAACATTTTGATTTAGTGATCTAGCCATATGCACGGTCCATCCTGTTAACTCGTATTATCAATAGAAACTTTCCGATGGAAAAATTGGCCTAAAAGTTAGCCCTAGTCATTTTTGAATCCTGGGTCCGTGCCTGATTCTAGCTATAGGCTGTTTGCATTTCATGTACATGTATGTATGTAGTAATTTACTCTAAATTGCTATTTCCTGTATATATATATATATACTATTTACTCTAAATTGGTATTGGTACATTTTTGTGAAATCTGTTAGATTTAATGCATTAGTTGTTGTAAATATATTAGTGTGCATGAGAGATATTTGTTGAGGTACATCCACTCTAGTGTAATGGAATCCTTAGTCCATGCTCCCTTTAAGCTTTAATTAGGGCATCCTCAATGGTGGTATATTATAATATTGGGTCTCTATCTATCCACCACGTTTAAAGACATATTTTGAGACGAAGGGGAATTTTTGGGTATATATATATGAGAATTTTTGGGTCTTTAAGGCCATCTCCAACTCATGGGGCCAAACCCAAAAAATTCCAAATTATTGCCCCAAATCTCTCCTAACCTAACAAAATGAAGAAGCCAAAATTTGGAAAAACCCAAACTTGGACCCAAATACCAATCCAAGTATTGCTTAGATCCAAAACTATTCATGGAGCCCACTACATTTGAAACAGCCCCCATTTACAAAGATTCTGACATGGGCCCCAGCTTTGCTATGCTGCTGCTTTTTGGCAGCTTATTGCGCCACGTGTCACTCTCCTGTGAAGGAGTCATTGGAATCCAACGGCAACAATTGAAATGCTTTTTATTTATTTAATTTTTTATATATATAATTGTAATATTCAAATGGGCCCTGCGAACTGATGGATGCGCAAACTTTAGCATTTGAAATGCACCAGCTTTAGCTTTTGAAATGCGCCAACAATTCAAATGCTTATTTTTAATTTTTTTTAATTTTATAAATTCTAATATTAACTAAAATCAAATATCTAGATCAAATCTAAGCTATTTTAACGGTTAAAAAAAAAAGATCCAACGACTGAAATTTAAATTCAACGATCAATCCTCCTTGCGTGTTTCAATTATCTTATGTGTGTTTTTTATGTTGTGTGTTTTCTTTTGGAATAAAATTATATTTGTGGAATTTCAACTTTTTTAGGTCAGATTGTTCAAAAATTAAATTATGAAGTTATTTAAAAAAATTAAATGAAGAAAAGTTATCCATAAAAAAAAATTCGACTTAAATCATTATTAAACAATTTAATAAAGTTGTGGACTTAAAATTTGAGGCCGGAGGGTTGGGAGAAAAAACGATTTGAGTCCGAGCAAAACCCAAATAGTTATTTTTTGGAGGGGGAAAATTTGGGTTTAGCCCCTCATGGGTTGGAGAAGGCCTAAGAGCACTTCCACCTCAAAGGGCAAGGGCAAGGGCAAGGGAGGCAAGGGCTGCCACTATTCACGTGAATAGTGGCAGCCATTGCCTTTGTTAGCTCCACCCCAAAGGGCATGGGTAAGGCAATTACTATTCACTTTAATTTTTTTTTACTTAAACAATTAATTTGGATACGATTTCTGGATAAGATTTTTGGTTGCCACATGTCACTATTTATTATAAAATTCTCATATAAATTTTGGAATAAAATATTTGGATTAAATTTTCGGATAAGATTTTGGGTTGCCACGTGTCACTATTTATTATAAAATTCTCTAAATAAAATATCAGATAACATTTTCGGTTGCTACGTGTCCATATATTATAAAAAAAATCACATCTCACTCATCCATACAATTGAAATGCCTACTCACTCATCATACAATTTAAATACTCCCGGTCCTCATAGTTGACACAATCGAGTACGAAGACGGCTCAATCATTGGGGGAGGCGGTTCAACCGGATCACCACGTGGCGGAGTATTTTCCTTCGAAGGATGTAATCGTGCCATTATTTCCTCCACGAAACGCACCACAGGAACCGATTGAGGGCATTGTTCGCTTAAGTAGCCATGTGTAATGGTTTTCTTCACAGAACTGAACGAATCATGTGTATTGAATTTCGAACAATTCTTCACAACGTCCCAACATTGCTGATTTTTGAATTTTTTATTACCAAATGCACAAAACCATATTTGTGCTTGAAGAATCTATTAAAGAAACAAAATTGTAAATCCAATAAAATATAAAAAAAAATATGACATTAAATTGAATAAAAATGAAATTAGAAATTTGTTACCTCATCGCCAAGATTTTCACCGCTTCGAATCATTTCCCTTGCTTTTGCCAACGCATCTCTCCATTTCCCTAACTCTTTATTCAAAATTATCCACCTACTAGCCAAGGCCATTTATGTCCGAGTAGAACTCAATCTTTCACAAAATTCTCCATGAATTTTTCTCCACATATGAGAGAATTTCATCTCATTGCCTGTGACCGGGCAATGAACAACTTTGACCCAACACTCACACAACAAAATATCCTCAACGGTTGTCCACGTGCCTCCAGCTTCACTGGAGAGGCCATTTAATTTTTTGATACAAATTGAATTTTGTGAAGGAGAAAAATATTTTGTGTGGAAAGTGAAAATTATTTGAAGGAGATGAATTTGTATGAAGATTTGTTGTGGAAAGTGAATAATATTGGTAGGTATTTATAGAAAAATATTTCCGAATATTTTGGTATTTTTAAAAAATTCTAAGGAGAAAAATATTTGGTGTGGAAAGTGAAAAATATTGGAAGGAGATGAATTTGTATGAAGATTTGGTGTAGAAAGTGAATAAGTATGGTAGGTATTTATAGAAAAAAAAATTTTCCTATTTTTTTCAATTTTTTTTTACCCAAAAAATTGCCCAACCGTTGGATTGTACAAAAAAAAAGAGGATCAGAGGCTCCAGAGAGCGCCACATGGCTGAGACCCGTTGGGCATGCGCCAATGATAAAAAAATTTGAACCACGCGCACTGATGTTAGTTTGCCTTCGGGTTTGGGGGCGGGCCAGAATTGCCCGTGGGCTTGCCCGGGCTTGGGCTGCTACTCTGGAATTAGTTTTCGGGCTAAAGGCCCCCTCCTGTCTGCCTGGGCCCCTCGCGCTGGAGTTGCTCTAAGGCCATCTCTAATGGGGGCCAAACCTAAATAATCCCAAATTTTAGTCCAAAATTATCTCCAGCCCATGTATAGAGAGGGGTGGAATTTTGGACTGGCTGATAAATGGAGTGGTATTTGGCCCCAAATTCCAGTCGTGCAAAATTTACGTGGGGCCCAATTCACAGCAACCAAGAAACCATGTGAAGGACCAACAAGAAGAATATGCAAAAGAAAGGGAGTATATACGCACAAAAAACATTGAGAAGAATGATCGAGAAACCATGGCCATGGATACAAGCCATATGTCCCCTGAAACAAAACAATTTTGGAAGCTAGAACGAAGGGACGTTATGAGAAGAAGGCTTTTCCGTGACCAAAACGATGGACTTAGCAACACTAATTGGTTAAATGATCAAAGACATTAGGTTGCCTTTTATTTAATTGTATTGCATGATTTTTAATGAAGTAGTTGTATTTCTTTTCTTTTAATTAATTAGTAGTATTTCTTATTTGAAAATCTTCTCCAAATTAATTGTTTAGGTTTTTTTTTTAAAAAAAAAAGTGAATAGTATTTGCCCTTTGCCATGGCAATTGGTGGAAGGTTGCAATGGCAGATATATTCACATGAATAGTATCTGCCCTTGCCTCCCCTTGCCCTTTGCCATGGAAAATGGGTGGAAGTTGTCACGACCCGACTCCCCTAACACGATATTGTCCGCTTTGGGCATCTGCCCTCACGGTTTTGTCACTAGGAACTCACGAGCAATATCTTCCCAGTAGGTCACCCATCCTGGGATTGCTCCAGCGCCCACTCGCTTAACTTCGGAGTTCCTAAGAATCCGAAGCCAGTGAGCTCCCAAAAGGCCTCGTGTTAGTTAGAGACATGCCCACACATATAAGGTACATCACCCTTCCCTCCCCGAGCGATGTGGGATTGCTCACCGTTCTCTGCCTTCCAAGCCCAAGACACGGGTCTTACAGAAGTGCTCTTATAGAGCTGGGAAATAAGATACCCTGATAGGGGAATTGAGTTTAGTACATAATCCAAATATAGTTAATATGGCCAACAATAAAAGAATTAGGCACTGTTTGATACCTCCCAGGCCTGAATTGGATTAGATTAAAATTAGGCCCATGTTTGGTTCAACAACTTCAAGTTCTAAGTAGGGATTACTAATGCGAGACCCACCAGAAACACCTCCTTATAAGGTGTTAGTAAATCCCGTGTGAAAGGAGGGGACTCAACAATCCCGTGTGAAAAGAGGGGACTCAACAATCCCGTGCGTTTTCAGACACAAAAAAATTAAAAAAAATCTCGTTTGTTCTGTGCTAATCCTGCTGCTCCCATTTCCGTCAAATCAGCCGAGTTTTTGATTGACAACGACTCCAGCCCTAAACACAACGATGTGTCATCAAGATCGGACCCAATCGCCGAGCAAATTCCATTTATTTGAGTCGGTGCGAGGGCTCGTGCTAGTGCCTGTGATGCCTCGACGAATCGAATCGCCATGGAAACGGAAGAACAAAAATTGAGAGAGAGATATATATATATATATATATATATATATATATATATAGAGAGAGAGAGAGAGAGAGAGAGAGAGAGAGAGAGAGAGAGAGAGATGAGAGGATGGTGTTGGGGAACTCTCGCTTCCCTTGCAGAGATCCAGTGGTTTTGTTGTTGATGGTTTTGGGCGATTGTGGCTTTGGGTTAAATAAAAAATTAATTTTTCTTAGTTTTTTTATATTTTTATTCAAGTCTCAATCCCAGTCCAGCATTATACTAAAAGCATGAAAAGTGTTATTAAGCTTAGTCCAAGCCAAGTCAATCTAGGACAGTCCTTAAGTATAGTCCATGCCAAGACAGTGCGTAACAAACGAGCCTTGTACTAGGAGCATTACAGGTGTAATTTTAAAGTTTTTTAATTACATTATTGTAAAAATAGATACTATATTTTAGTCATTAACCTTATCTAGATTATGTGAAATTGGATTATCGTTAACCAAAGCTTATATAAAGAAAATAATAAAAAGTTAGAATTGTTACTTCATTTAATGATGTGGCATGAACACATCACAAGTTACATCATGTGAAGGATCATGTGGTATAAGGATGTATAAAAATGTGGTAAAATTAACATTATTTTGGAATAAATGGATGGTGGAAAGAGATAATTATTATTTTAAAAAATTTATAAGGAGTGAGAATCTAAAGTGGGTGGGGTAATATAGATTATGGAGGTAGAAACAGCCGTGCTCTAGAGTTTTCTTTTTTCGTTACATCAATGGATTTTGGTAGTCACATACCACTTCTCCAGGGGTTTGTTAAAAAACTCAGCGCCGCTCTAAAAAAAATAAACAATAAATCAATAGGTTTTCCAACACTTGCAGGGATTCCATGTTGCATATGGAAATGTCCCTTTCCTATTCCTATTCCTATAGGGTAAATAAATTATTTAAAAAATTAAAAACAAAAACTGGTAGCCAGTGGGTTTTTATTCATTTCCTAGTTGAAATAGGACTTTGCCCTTTATATATTGTTCGAAAAAGGCATGTATGCACATAAATAAGTTACTGCTACAATTCCTATATAAAAATATCCCCTTGGCTCTCCCTACGATTTTGATAACCTTGCTAATTAACAAGAGTCAGAATGGATGATGAATCGAGTGGTGTGGTGAAGCTGCTAGTTCGTGGTCGAAAACGATATCGAATAAAGTTATATACTTTAGAGCCAAAAAAGAAAATTAGGAAGGTATTACAAGAAGACGTCCTGGTAGAAATTTTCTCAAAACTGCCTGCCAAGTCTGTACTCAGGTTTAGATGCGTCTCAAAAGAGTGGTATGCTCTCACCAAATCTTCTTATTTCATTGCTAGACATGTCCTTCTTCATCGCTCTCGCTCTGCTCAGAATCCCGGTCTTCTCCTTGTCTCGAGAGAAAAGATAAGCGCCAATGAAAGAAATGTCAAACTTTCATTGCTTCGTGAGGAAGAAACAACACTTACTGTGCCTTTCTCTTTCCGTCCCCCTAAAAATCCGCAAATCTTTAGCCGCTGGAAATATTTTGCCTTGGTGGGATCTAGTAATGGTTTAGTTTGTTGTATTCTGTTCATTCAGAATGAGTTAAAAAATGAGAAGAATAGTACTAGTACTGCGGAGGTGGAGGTGGAAGTGGAGGATGCTGCTCCTGCTCCTCCTGCGCGTACTGAATTAGTAGTAGTATGGAACCCGGCAACAGAACAATTTAGGTATCTCCCACCTATAAATCCTTTTGAGGAGGAGGAGAAGGAGGAGGGCAACGGCATCCAAGGGCATCGTCGATTACGTAAATGGTGGGATTCTTGTAAGTGTAACTATCCTCTTTTAGGTTTTGATTTCTTACCAGAGATTAGTCAATACAAAGTGGTGAGAGTTTTCCCGGCAGCTTATTGCGGTGACAACGACGAAGACGGAGACAATGATGGTGGAAAAGTAGTTATTTTTCAAGCCCAAGTGTTCCTCCAAAGTACAAATTCATGGAAAGATGTCCAAGACAAATTAGAGTTTCCATCATTTAAAGTTTGTCTAACATCTGTTTCGGTTACCGTGAATGGAGTGATGTATTGGTTGGTAGAGCAAACGTCGGCGGAGTACTATCTTGTATCATTCAATTTTCGTGATGAAGCTTTTTATTTGATACCACTACCAATAGAATGGCGTCGTCTTGGTAGTGAATTTGATTTGGAATCATGGAATAATAGTTCAGTTGCAATTCTAAGATGCACGCATAATTCAGAAAATGGCGATTTGGAGCGAGTGCTTTGGGTGCTCACTCATGATCAAGAATCTAAGAAGCCAGTTTGGGTTCAACAATTTAGAATCACATCCGAAGTATTTGCAGGAGTACGGATCGTAGGAGTTTGGAAGGATCAATACATTCTCTCCAAACGATTAGAATATGAAGATGATCCAATTGAGCCGGCTGAAAACTTGTTTGGGTATGACCATAGAAGTGACACAAAAAAGCTTCTCAATCATGGCCAAACCGACTGGTTTTATGGAGCAGTACATTACGTGGAGAGCCTAGTTCCAGTCTAGATATTTCACCTAGCTACTCCATCTAAACCTAAATAATAATATGTACGTTGCTAGGTGATCAAAGTTGTCCCATATGCTATGTGAATCGATATCGATCAAATCTAGCTAGGCTGTTTTTTTTTTCGCATTTCATGTACATGTACGTACGTAATTGGTCTTGGTACATTTTTGTGAAATCTGATAGATTTAATGCATTAGTTGTTGTAAATATATTAGTGTGGATGAGATATAATTGTTGAGGTCTTTGAGCTCAACTAGATAAGCATATCCTCAATGGTGGTCCTTATATTGGGTCTCTATCCACCACTTTAGAGACACATTTAAAGACCAAGTGGAATTTTTGGGTCTCTAAGGCCCTCTCCGGCTCTGAAGACTCAAACCCTTTTTCTTTTTCTTTTTTTGTACAGAGAAATAAATGTAAAAGATAAGGGAGATGGAGACGATGGAGAAAACAACTAGAGTTATGATTGAGTTAAAATTGGGAGCTTTTGGGCTGATGTGCAGGCCACATGCAAACAAAGGACGAGATGGTCCCCAGCTGACGCATGTGTGTAAGGGAACTTTTGGGCCGCGTGTGAGGCCTAAATCTTGTGGCAGAGATATTCTATAATCTTTTTTTAATATGAAGTTAACATCTACTCTCCCATCAACGGCTCCCATCAACGGCTAGAGTTTTATTTTTTGGACTAAATCTAACCATCACAAAGAAGAGATTCTTCTCTTATGAAGAGATGAATCAGAACTTTTGAGGAATAAAGAGTACTTGAGTAAGATATTCAGGGGCTACTTGAGGAATAAATCCATCTTGGAGATTGACCAACAACAAAAAATCCATCTTGGAGAAGTATGAAAGTAGTGTTGTGATATTAGTGCATACTAGATATCAGGATCGGGATCTGTGAAATCTTCGTCCGGTTGTTGACAAATAAGTTTCACTCCTTTCTTCTTCGGCGGTGAGGGGCGTTTCTTCCTCCTCTCCAACTTATTCACTTTTTTATCCAGCTCCTTCATATCTTTCCCCTCTACCACCTGACACTCCACCTGCTTCATGAATCCACCTTTTTCAAACCTCTCATGCAAGCCTTTTGATGCATCTGTAAACCTCCGAATCCGAGGTCCTAATTCTTCTTCGTCAGTCAGTTTCCTTTTCCCCTTATTGAGGTTGCTAGCCAATACTAGGCCAACCCCAATAAACACTACGAACACAAGAGCAAGATGTATCTTTTTTGTTATCTTACTCTTGTGCTCTTCTTGGAAAACATTGGAAAAATTGATCTGATCAAAATCATTGTTTTCGAATTTCCTGTTAAGAATCAAGAAGAAAACCAGATTTAAAAAAACAGAAGGAAAACTAATGCTGGGAAACGGCAGATAGAGTAGAGACCTACAGATTAGTTAGTGGAAGCTCAACTAGATAAGCAACAGATCTACTAAATTTGTTATTCTGCAAGAACCTGCAGGCAGATGCACCCATTGGACATGTGAAATCGCTGACACATGATACACTATGACAAGCAAGAAAAAAACTAACTAAAGCAAAACACAAACTCACAATCCAGTGAGGTTTGCCAAGGATTTGAATGAAATGGAATCTCCAGTAAAGTTATTGTACGACAAATCCCTGCAGAAATCAAAACTCACAAGTAAGAAAGGCATATCATTTTGTATGACAAATCCCTGCAGAAATCAGTTTTCTCTGCCTTTGTTCAAATCTAATTCATATTATTCTTTACTTTTATGGTCGTGCTCTCTGTCATGACATCTTGCTTTGCGGAATAATTGCATATTTTAAATACAACTTCAGTTTTGGATCAAAGCATGTTTTAGCACGATTGTAATATCATTCTAGATTAAAGTCTTATTTGTATGGTTGTATGTTTTTAAATTTCAAGTTATGAACACTACAAACCTAAACACCATCGAAACCCTGACTGGTTCCAACTACAAGAAATGGAAAAGGGATCTTGTCTTGAGATAGCCCCTGGACTTCTGGATATTGATATGGCAATAAGAGAGCAAGCTCCAGAAAAACCAGAAAAGGGCAAACAGGATAGTTACCCTGATCATGCTCAAGTCAATGTTACCTGCTGTGAAAGGTGGAATACCACTTTCCAACAATGCTAAAGTTTTCCTTGAATCTATCAGCATAAAATTCAAGGAATCTGAAAAAGCTGAGTTGGGATTTCTAATCAACAAGCTGACTGGTATGAAGTATGAAGGAGATGAATGTGTAAGAATGCACTTTCTTAATATGATTGGTATTGAGATGAATCTGAGAAACTATGGGGCATATATAGACGATGGCATGCTAGTTTATCTAGCGCTTAGCTCACGACCTAATGACTTTAAGCAGATCAAGAGCAATTATGTGGCACAAAAGGAATTATGGTCATTGGATGAGTTGATTGAAATCTCTGTGCAAGAGGAACAAAACATTAACAAAGAGAAATCTATCAATCTGATTCAAGTCACTGAGAAGAACAGGGATAGTAACAAGGAAGGAAGAACAATTGGGACTGCTAAAACCAAGTGTTTCTTCTGCAGAAAGCTTGGTTAATTGAAGGATATTATGTAATATTCTTTTGGCAAGCAGCAATTCAGGTTTATATGATACCAAGAAAGGTTGCTTAAATCTTTAGTCCGACAGTTTTGGGGAGGCTTCTAATGTGTTGAACAATGATATTATCAAAGACAGAGAAAGAGAATTGCTTGTTTTATCTCAAAGGGTTTTATATTGAAAAGGGGTACTTGAGAAATTTAAAATGGAAGGTTGCACCGATTGTGAGGTACCAATATCAAATTGAGATAAATTCAGTGATGAACATGCACTAGACAGATTGCACATGCAAGATAAGCCTTAGGCCTCAATTGTAGGCAGCTTAATGTGTGTACAGGCCAAGCTTATTGGGCAGCAGAAAAGAAAATGTTGAGATATTTGCACATGACTAAGGAGTACAAATTTTGTTACAAAAGAGGTGATATAAAACTTCCCAGAAGTCGACATCT
Source organism: Prunus padus (assembly GCA_024362665.1). Taxonomy (NCBI): domain Eukaryota; kingdom Viridiplantae; phylum Streptophyta; class Magnoliopsida; order Rosales; family Rosaceae; genus Prunus; species Prunus padus. Next base: position 23,855,430 of record JANFAM010000015.1, read on the forward strand.
GTTTTCATGCCTTGCCTGATGGTGGTGCAATAACCAGACAAGATGAGCAGAATCATACTATAGTAATGATATTGCAGACTGAGTTCATAGTATACTATGAGGTATGAGATTTTCACAACAAAAGTTGAGGATATTGAACTTAGTTTAAAGCCTTGTATAGTTATGGATGAGAACAGTGCTATAGTTTAAGGCAACAAGAGGTTGATTGGTTCAGAGTAAAGTGTTCAAAGAAAAGATTGAATAAAGACATATATGATTGGAGCAAGTCCTAAGATAGCAGAGCTATTGTCCAAGGAATTGTCAAGTAATATTTACATAGACGTACTTGTTACTAGCATAATTTAGCTAGACAGTTTGGATGCCCAGGACCAGTGGGAGCATTTTGATGTTCTTTGTTTCGATTGGTTGCTTACAAGAAGGTTGCCTAGAAGGGTCATTTGGAAATTAAATTGTAAGTTATTTTCTCAATAGATTTTTCTTTCTTTGCTAGAGGTTTGGTAAGCACATAGAAAAAATTAAAAGGACTGTGAAAGGAAGCATACAGTTCTCTTAAATTCTGCAGGCCTGTAAATACATTGCCAACAGGTCCAGAAAACAAATTGTGGCTTAGATTCCTGCAAGAAAGGAAAAATTACAGCTTATGTTGAATAATCATGAACCAGAAGCAGTAAATAAGCAGTATGCAACTCACAAATGTCGGAGACTTCTCATGGTAGGTAAAGAATGGGGAATAGAGGTCAAAGAGTTGCATGCCAGATTGCTGCACATGTCATTGAGCAATGAGCATAAATATCAAAATTGTAGAGCATGTAAAATAAAACCAGTTGTATGAACGAGGAATCGTACTAACATATGAGTGGCATTTGGGGGTAAGACATGGAATTTCACCCACAATGTTATTGGAACTAACATCCCTATAAGAAGAAACCATATGAAAAGGTTTGCACAAACCATATGTGAAGTAATTTAATTTATAATTAAAAAAATTAAAAAAACTTGCAGTGTCTTTAGGTTGAACATATTATAGAGCTGTGCAGTAAGATACCCTGAGAGGTTCAGCCCCGCAAGTTTACTGCAAAGGTGAGAACGGAATTAAGTTTAGTACATAATCCAAATATAGTTAATATTGCCAACAACAAAAGAATTATTGTACTAGGAGAATTACAGGTGTATTACAGATGACCCAGAACATGACACTCCAACCCATGATTCACCACAAGGATCTCCACCATCCAATCTCCATCCCTTCAGCTGCAGAGGGCTGTTAAGAGCCTCGTAGAAATATTGAAGAGCCGTGACTGCAGTGCATAGAGTTAAAGAACAAATGTGATGGAGATTCATAAAATCAACAAACTCTATAGAATCAAAAAGATTTCACGCAACACAAACAGAAACTTGAATCCAATAAATGCATAGGTTCGTATTCTTTCTATTTTTTCTCTACTTTCATCATAAAATCCATCAAAGACAAACAAATAATAATAATTGTAAGAGTTACCATCACTTGGAGCAGTGAATGCCACCGCTTGGAAAGCCAGAATAGCCGAGATGAAAGTTAATGTGAAGCACATCCATACGCTCTGTTTTAATGTGAAGCACATCCATACGCTCTGTTTTGCCATACTCACGAAAATCAAATTCAGACTGCGGAAATCAACGGAACGAAAAATCGTTAGAAATGAAAAGAAGCTAAACAAAATCAATTTCCTATTTTGCCATACACAATCATTCGTTAGAAATGCACATTTTTCCTATTTTCCTCCATTTTCTCGGAAACCAAACGGAACAGGAAACGCAATCAATAACACATTTCTAAAGCGGAAAATCAAAAGAAGCTAAAGACGAACCTTGGAGGAAGTGTCGTAGAGAGAGAGAGAGATAGTGAAGCAGAGAGAGAGGGTTGCGTGCTGTGTAAGTTGCAGAGAGCTTGAGAGAGAGAGAGAGAGAGAGAGAGAGAGAGAGAGAGAGAGACTGTAGCGATGTCTTGACCAGCTTGACCTTCGTTTAATAGCTGGACCCCACGTCAACACAAATCAAAACGACGTCGTTGCCGAGGCCGTGGTCCTTGATGGAGCGAAGGAACCCGGTCTATCTCCGGTCCGTTGAATAGCTGATTGTCGTTTACTTCTGTTTGTCCTAGCGCTAATTTGTGCAGTTAGTTATAAATATGGTGGTAATTTTTTTGACGGAATTATGGTGGTAATTTAGAATAGACATTTTCTGGAATTTAACTTGGGATCCATTGTAAGAAAAGATAAATTAGGATTTAACATTTAATGCCACACCCAGTTATTTGCTCATGACACCCTTCCATTTTCCTCATAATATTTATTTCCACTGTCTTTATTTATTTAGTTAAATAATTAATAATAAAACCTTTTTTTTTAACTTTTTCCTTTCCCATCAAACGTGTTAAATTTATCCAAAGTGCTTCAAAGAAATTCACAAACCATCAATAATCATAATAAGACTCCAAAATCCAAGATAGTAGGTTTATTGCTAGGTAGGCAGTTTCAAGCCTTGAAGGCTAACCTTAGATTCTGTTAGTCTTAGTCTTAACAAAACATACACACACAAAGCATAGCCAGTTTAGGTTTTCTACCCGGTCCGGTTTGATGTTTCGATTTTCTAGTCCGGATGTCCACCCTTAACAAAAATAATTAAACAAATTAATTATTATTTTTATATAAATGATTATTGGAATTAATTTTTGATTGACTTTCCCATTCCATTTTCTCTCTTTGTAATTATGTTTTCCACAACTCCCTATATACTTCTCTCTCACTTGGCGTTCTTGTTCCATTTTCTTCATCCATCCTCATCGTCTTCTTTTTTGTGTTCTTCTTCTTCCCTTTTCGATTTCTCATTTGACTCATATTATACGTAGACTTCCTACTTCTTGAACAATGACAATTTTCGGTACTCAACTTGTTGGCGTGAATCGAGTCAACGTTTCTATTAGGAATAGAATTTGTTCATATTAGGATTAAAATTTATATTTTATTGTAATTATCTAACTTGAGTAGAATTAGGAGATTTTGTACATATTTCCTATTTGTACCCACTCTGTATGTAGTATATGTATTCCTCCTTGAGAGAAGAATAAACATATCAGTTTAAACTCTAATTACTTTTGAGTTGGTATTAGAGTGGGTTCCGATCCGTCTCTACAACATCAAAACCCTAATCCTAAAAAATACTCATTTCCGCTACACCTAAACATGTGCCGCCTATACCCCTAAGCATGCGCCGTCTCATATCTCTTATTGTCGTTGTCGCCACCTAATCTTCTGCTACCGCCGCCATCTATCACCATGTCGGATGTCACTGAATCTTCTTCTTCTACACCTATTATGCGGTTCATACTGAATCGTCCACCAATTTACCTATGAGTTTCAAATTGAATGAATCCAACTATGAGATATGGGCTTCGATGATCGAACTCCATGCTACTACACAAGGAAATTTGGGTTACCTAACTAGCGACACTAATGCCCCTGATTCCCCAGACCCACAATTTGGGAAGTGGAAAATTGCTAATGCTTTTGTGAAAAGTTGGATGCTGCGAACTATGGAACCCAGTTTATTGAATATGTTTCATACTCTACCTACTGTTAAGGAAATTTGGGATGCTGTTAATCAGATGTTTTATGATAGATCTGACATATCCCAGCTCTATGAACTGCAGTGCCAGGGTTCCCTTCTGAAGCAAGAGGGTCATCTTGTCTCTACCTATTTTGCCGAACTTAAGGCAATCTGGCTTGAATTGGACAAAAGACGTCACTTTCAGATGAAGTATGCTGATGATATGAAGACTTTTCAGGATGTGTTATGGTAGATCGTGTGTACAATTTTTTGGCTGGCCTTGACGATACTTATGACAAGGTCTGTAGTGATATTCTACGGAGTGATAAAGTTCCAAGTATCGAAAATGTATTTTTTATGGTCCGTCGAAAGGCTAAATGCTAGATTACTATGCTTGGATCCAGCACAAAGATTGGGGAACTTGCTGTTATGTTTGCTTCCAAAAACACTGCTCTGGTTTCTCGGCCTACAAGGTCTGGCTCTTCTGCTGTTTCGCCTCTTCGCCTGACTTCTACAGAAAAAAACAAACAAACAAACAAACTGAAGTGTGATCACTGTGGTGAAAAGAGACATATTATCGACACCTGCTGGGTATTGCATGAGGTACTAGATTGGGAGAAAGAGCGGAGGCATTTAAAAATGGAACAACTGGACGGCAAAGGTCATGTGGCTGTTGCCGCCACTTTTGTGGCTGACGTCACCACTAGGCACGACCACCTTACCTTTACTCCTCCTTCGACTTTGATCGCGATCTTAAGCACTCTAACACCGCCGCCTCCAAGTAACTTTGGCAAGTCTTTCCATGCCCATGATACACGCGATAAAGGTTGGATTATTGATTCAGGAGCTACTGACCGTATGACATATAATTCTGCTTGATTCTCTAGTACTCTTCTGCCTCATCGTGATCATGTTTTGACTGCTAATAATGATGTTGCTCATGTTACGGGGGCTGGTTTTGTCCTCTTGACACTTGCTTTACCATTGGACAAAGTGTTACTAGTTTCATCTTTATCTAGTAATTTATTATATGTGCCGCAAGTTACTAAGCAGTTAAACTGCGTTGTACTAATGTATCCGTCTTTTGTCTTACTACAGGATATCCAAACTCGGGAGATCTTTGGTCGTGGTACTAAAAATGGGGGCTTTATTATATGGATGATGTGGTAACTAGTTAGGTTCTTCGTGCTGGTAGCGCTGCAACTTCTTAGCATCGCCAGATTTGGTTGCTACATTGCCGATTTGGTCATGCCTCGTTTGGATATTTACGGCATTTGTTTCCTGCATTATTTAGTGGTGTCAACGAGTCTGCTTTCCAATGTCATACTTGTATTTTAGCTCAGAGTCATCGGGTATCCTACCCTCCAAGTTGTAATAAAAGGCTTATGACATTTGATTTAGTTCATTATGATGTTTGTTGACCTTCCCATGTTTCTACAGCCTTGGGAGTTCACTGGTTTGTGTTATTTGTGGATGATTGCACTTGTATGATGTGGTTATATGAGATGAAAAATCAAAGTGATGTGGTCGAAATTTTTCAGCGTTTCTATCTGATGATTCAAACTCAATTTATGCTCCATATCAAGGTTTTTCGATCCGATAATGGTGGAGAATTTGTTAATTCAGCGTTATCCCAGTTTTTTTCACACTAAAGGTGTACTCCATGTGACTACTTGCCCTCAAACACCACAACAGAATGGGGTTACTGAACATAAAAATGGGCATATCCTTGCTGCTGCCCGTGCTCTGCTGCTTGGTGCGTCAGTTCCAAAGCGGTTCTGGATGGATGTTGTTACCTATGCAGTCTATCTCTTGAATCGTCTACCTTCACAAGTTTTGGATTTCCGAACTCCTATCATGTACTAACCCATCATATCTCTGCATCTTCTATGTTGACTCTGTCTCCAAATGTGTTTGGTTGTATCATCTATGTTCATCTCCATCAAAATCAAAGAAGTAAGCTGGACCCCTGTGCTCTCCACTGTGTCTTTCTGGGTTTCTCTCCTCATTAGAAATGCTAACGGTGCTATCATCCTGCAACCCGACGTCTATATGTTTTCTATGGATGTTACCTTTATTGAGGATGAGATGTTCTTCTCTTATACACCCGAGCATGTCCTTTAGGGGGAGACTAGTATTGAAGGACATAACTGGCTAGATTTACAAGGGGGAGTGGTATTGGATGGTTTGATACAAGGGGAGAACCGACCGAATCTGCTGAACCTGCTAAACCGATCGAACCTGCTACACCAACTGAACTAATTGCCCCCTCTAAAGCTTCTCTAATAGTACTCAATCAAGCTCCATTGGATATTCCTGAGATAAGTACTTCCATTCATACGGCTAATAATTATTATGTTCTACTGCCTACACAGAACCGTGGGGTTCCACCTGATCGTTACTCACCAGAAGGCAAAGCAAGATATGCTATTGCCCATTATGTGTCTGATCACAGATTATCTCCTTAGTGCAAAGCGTTTGTGACCAGAATGGATAGTATTAAAATTTCAACCCGTGTTGAGGAGGCATTTAATGATCCAAAGTGGGTTGAAGCCATGAATATTGAAATGGAGGCACTACAGAAAAATAATACATGGGACATTATTGATCTACCAAAGGGAACGAAGCCTGTAGGATGCAAATGGGTGTTTACAATTAAATATAATGCATATGGTTCTGTGGAGAGGTACATGACAAGATTAGTAGCTAAAGGGTTCACTCAGACATATGGAGTTGATTGTCATGATACTTTTGCACATGTGGCTAAGATGAATACTGTCAAAGTTTTGTTGTCCTTAGCAGTAAACCTGGATTGGACCCTGAGGCAATTTGATGTTAAAAATGCATTCTTACATGGTGAACTAGAAGAAGAAGTGTACATGAGTCTCACACCAGGGTATAGCTTTACTGGTGACACGGGGAACGTCTGCAAATTAAAAAAGCTTTGTACGGGTCAAAGCAATCTCATTGGGCATGGTTTGCAGATTTACTGTAGTTATGAAGAAGTTTGGTTACCGACAGGCCAATACTGATCATACTCTATTCATTAAACATAGGGTTGGTAAGGTGACTTTGTTGATTATTTATGTTGATGATATGATTGTGACAGGTGATGATACTGTAGAAATCGAGGAATTGAATAAGCGTTTAGCATCTGAAGTTGAAATGAAAGATTTGGGCAGTCTGAAATATTTTCTAGGAGTGGAAGTCACTCGATCTAAACATGGCTTATTTCTTTCACAAAGGAAGTATGTCATGGACCTGCTAGCAGATACTGGAATACTTGACTGTAAACTAGCTGATACACCTATTGTTGAGAATCATAAACTTGGAGTTTATTTGGATCAGGTCTCAACTAAGAGCATGCCCAGTGGGGAGGTGTATAAGGGGGTGTATAGCACATTTACATTTTATTTGGCCGGAAACACATGCAATGGTTAGGTGTATATAGATGTAAAAATACATTGAGTGGCGGAGATGCAAAAAAATATGTATGTTTACATCTCTTTTTACATAAAACGAGTGGGCCCTACAAGAGAGAAAGGATGAGAGAGGAGAGAGGAAAGAAGCTCAAAAGTTGCACTTGGTGGGCCCAAGGTTGTGGTTGAATGCTTGGTCACGTAATGCATTGTTGGGCTACTTGAGGGATAGTTGGGATTTAATATTTTTTTAAGATGGAGGGCTAGATTTCATTCAAATTGGAATGTGAAACAAATGGCTTCACTAATCAGAATTTTCAGATTTTTAGGTCAATTTCTTTGGAAAAAATAATTAAACCTAACACAAATTAAATTAACACAAAATAAATTAACATATAACAAAAATTAACACAAAAACGAATTAATACAAGAAAATTGAATTTACATCTTCGAATTTTGCATCTAGCCCATTGGAGCAAAAAACATATTTACACCCACCAGAGTTATAAAGGGGATGTAAAAGTGGCTTTACACCCCCGAAAATACACCTCCCCATTGGTATGCTCTAACAAAGAAAGACACCAAAGGTTGGTTGGGAGATTGATTTATTTATCACTGACACGCCCTGATATTGCCTATGTGGTAAGCGTTGCTAGGAAATTTTTGCATTCACCTAGTGAGGATCATATGGCTGCTGTGATCCTGGGAGAGGTTTATTATTTAAGAAAAATGGTCAGTTGGATCTAGAAGGTTACATTGACGTAAATTATGCAGGGAGTATTACAGATAGACGTTCTACATCCGGTTACTTCATATTTGTTGGCGGTAACCTAGTTACGTGGCGTAGCAAGAAGCAAAACGTTGTGTCTCGGTCCTCTGCATAGTCTGAGTACAGAGGGATTGCCCAAGGGGTTTGTGAAATATTGTGGTTGAGGTGGTTACTTGCTGAAATTGGGTTTAGACCGGATGATGCTTCAAAGCTCCACTGTGATAATCAGTCTGCATTTGAAATTGCTAACAATCCAGTGCAACATGATCGAACTAAGCATGTAGAAGTTGATCAGCATTTCATTAAGGAGAAGCTGGAGCATAAGTTAATTTCTATACCTTTTGTGCCTTCTTCGGAGCAGCTTGCAGATATGTTGACCCATGCCATGTCAAAGCGCCGATTTGAAGACTCACTTGACAAGTTGGGCATTATTGCTATCTATACACCAACTTGAGGGGGAGTGTTGACGTGAGTCAGAGTCAACGTTCCTATTAGGAATAGAATTTGTTCCTATTAGGAATAAAATTTATATTTTATTGTAATTGTCTAATTTAAGTAAAATTAGGAGATTTTGTACATATTTCCTATTTGTACCCACTCTGTATGTAGTATATATATATTCCTCCTTGAGAGAAGAATAAACATATCAGTTTAAACCCTAATTACTTTTGAGTCAACTCACCCAAACGGACTATGGATGACCCCTTCATAATCATACAAGTCATTCTGGGTTTAAAGCTTTATCCCCTTTTCTGATTCACTTCTTTTTCGTGTCCCTACTTATCCCTCATTATCTATAATTAAAATAGAGAAAATGAGAAAATACCCGATGCAAATATGCCTCAACGTATCAACAAAACTTTGAGATTCTTACAGCAACCATGTCCAAGATTATGTTATCAACAAAGCTTTATTTTATTTTTTCCTTTCCCCTCAAACGTTTTAAATTTATCCAAAGTGCGTCAAAGAAATTCACCAACCACCACTAATCATAATACGATTCCAAATTCCAAAATCCAAAATAGTAGCTTCATTGCTAGGTAGGCACTTCAAGCCTTGAATGCTAACCTTAGATTCTGATCTTCTTAGTCTTAACAAAACATACACACACAAAGCATTGCCAGTTTGGGTTTTCCACCCAACAAAACATAATAAAACCTTCAAAAGGTTCCAAAGTTTTAAGACACAGTAATAAGGCATTCATAAGAACTGGAGAACCAAGGGACCTATTTTAAAGTGACCAGTGAATATGCTGACTGCTGGTGTCATAGCCCCTGGTGTGTCCAAGTTCCATTTGTTGCTGCCTCCTGCTGCTCTGTTGAGACAACTCAAGCACACCAGAGTATTGAGTACTAAGAGGAGGCTGCGATATTTGACCAAGACCAAGATCAGGAAGCATCTCGTGTGAGCTGCTACCGGCATTTCCCTTGAAACCCCACGAAGTGGTCGGAAAGTGGTTGGAGGTCCCAGCATGAGTGATCGGTTGACCCACAGGTGGCCCTTGAGTGTTTATCACGGTGTTCATCCCAACACCCGATACTCGGTTTCTAGAGCCCCATGGTTGACTTGACAGAAGAGAGAGAGCACAGCTTGAGTCAGTGACTCCTGTGATGCATTCTCCCGGAGGAATTCCAGGACCAGGATAACTAGTCCCGCCCGCTGAACCTTGCAGGTAAAGGCCTGATGGAGTAATCTCAGAGTTGCTCTGCCATGGATGTTGAAGAAACTTCCCCGTGTCATTGGAATTTTGATTTCCAGGTACCCGCTCAGACGTTCTCGTGGTTGCCCATGCATCCCTCCCAGAAAGCCTTGGGTATGCAGTGAAGTCCATGAGAAAGCTTCCAACTCTGCTGCTGTTTTCTATCATTTCAAGTAAAACATTTTATTGCAGTTTTACAAGTGCGGTAAGAGGAAACTGAAATATACACACATTTGACAGTTATAGAGTGCACACAAGTATTTTAAAGGGATATTCAAAGGGAAATTCAACTAATGATGAGCTGATGTCTAACCATAGATGGATGAAGAAAGTCGGCCAAAACGGGCAGACAATATGGATCCAGGTTGTGGCTTTCTGCGGCGCTCATTATGACCAGCCAGGCGTCTACGGCAACTACGTTTTCCTTGGTCAAATTCAGGAAGCTGATGAAATCTGGGAATTGTGAGGTAAGTTATTCACCATCAAAGTAGGGCCTGTACTAAAGGCTTGATGAAATTTGTACAATAACAAAAGCAAAAACAGACATTTGATTAGGGGAATTGCTTGTTTAGTTTGGCTAACCAGAGGATCTGGATTCTTTTTAAAAAGGGCATACCAGGTTATGCCATAACTGATGAGACCTGAAATTCACTGAATGCTACCACTGAAATGTTCTAGTTCAAACCTAATTAGAAGACAAAACCTCAGCAGAAAGAGCAAGACCTATTTTTTAATAAAAAATACTCATAAATATAAATCGAAGAACATCCTAGTTGAAGTACTGAAAGAAACAAAACCATTTTTCAAATACCAAACTCAAATATAATAAACTATTATTGATGAACAAAATAAAGCAAAGGGAAGTATCATTAACTTCTGATTGTGAACCTTTTACGCATACGCTGCTAGTTTGAAAGGGTCATCTTAAGATCTTAAAGAACAAACTATTCAAGAGACAATACAATGTACAAGTTTGCTGTCACTCAACAGAGAGAATTCCTGAAGCAAAGTTTAATATTTATATCTAGAAATTCTGTCTCATACTTGTATAGCTTACACCTCATGCCTAGTTTTGTAAGACTGTTTGAAACTTGGTATAGCAGCATAACTAGGCATGTAATGTTCAATTTTAAAGGCGAACGTCCCATCACATAATAGATTGCCAATGAAAAAGAAATCATGTTTTAATGATTTTATTCCAAAGTATCAAAAACATCAAAGAGACTAGGTGATCTTTAAAATCATCTACTACCACAGGCATATATATTTAATGCTAAATTTTATCTTACACTTGCAAAGCAAATCAGTTAAGAGTGACATGGTTTCCATAAAGGTTATCAAATCCAAAAAGACATGGGATTTCAATGAAACAGCATTTGTTTCAACCCAAGTCTGAAGTCTCATCACTATTGCTGCAAGCTTATTCATTTGGCACACAAGCCTTGAAAGTGAAGCATCAAAATGCAGCATTTCTGACAACTTTAGATCCTTGGTTTATTCTAGTTTCTCGAATCAATGACCTTCTAGTGAACTATTGAAAGTTACATTTTATCATATGGTCTAAAAGCATCCAACCATGATGAACTTCCGCATAGAAAATCTCCAAAACAAGACCAACATTATAGTAGGATCACCTATAAACACTAGGAAATACTTAGTGAGGGATTGTGGAGCCATATTTGAAGTCTGGTTTGGGAGGCAGATGTTTAGATAGATCAGTGGCAACTGTACTATGCATTGATCAAGTTTTATTAAACATGTGCATATCCATGGAAAATTCAAATGACAGCTTTCGAGACCCCCACGGGTAATACTTTAGTTCAATATGGCACACCACAAGTTAATTGGTTTTGAGAATCTCAAAAATAGAAATTTGAGGATATGCAATTAACTTATTTCCATTTGTGAAGTCAACAGTCTCATGTTCATTCTGATTTCTAAGGTAGTTTATTGTTGTAAAACTCAAGAAAACACCTTCATATGTGTTCATTAAATCCCTTAAAAGGGGGTAGATAAACCTAGTTCTCAGGGCATGATTGTCATGACAATCAATTATGAATGACTTTGTCTTGGTTACTCAGTTTTCTAAAATAATGATAAAACTGTAGTAGATCAAATCCTTGAACTAGAAAGAACTCATTCCCTTAGTGCAAGCACATACATCAAGCCTTTTAATTCATTATACTACATTAAACCCTTTTGGATGAAATGCTCCTCAACAACAAAAAGGACCCAACAGTTCCTTAATAGCTTCAAGTTTCAAGTTAATAACTAAAAGCACAAAACATCTAAAATTAGAGAAAAATTTAGGCCATACTCATCCCCCAGTATGTACCCAAAAGATAAGTAAAACACAATACACACACACAAGCCCCCCTACCCATTCATTCTATTAAGGTAACCAACAAACGCTGCACCAACAAACCAGAACACAATTCAGTAACAGGAACAATTTCACAGAGGACAAGCATTAACCACCAAAGGATTATGCAACCCAAAGAAAGAAAGAAAAAAAACAAGAAACTATACCGCCTTGCACAGCGAAAATGTCCAGACTCATTACCAGAAACAGCAAAGAAGTGAACATTAAAATTCAAAACAACAGATACCCAAGACAACTCCATATGGCATATACCAACTTTCCATGTAAACTAAACAAAAACAGCATTAAAGTAGATAACCAGTTAAGAAAAAAAGTAAACCAAAGGGCTAAATCAAAGTCCAAAGATAGAAACTTGAAACAAATAGAAAATTGACAAATTGGAAAGCATAGCTAAAATACAACAAAAATCATCAACAACTAGAATCAAAAGCTAGAGAACCCCACCAAGCACCACCAAGAATGCAATTCATCACCAAATTGATAAACTTTAAAAGTTGAAACTGCAAATGGGCAAATGTTTCTCTGTGCAAATAATAAAGAAAGAAAACCCCAACCATCATCAAATTTAATAACTTTTTTTTTAAAGGGCACAAGTGCTTGCTGACCTGCTACACTGTTGGCAAAACCTCTGTTCAAGACCAGCAACAATGACCATGGGGGTCTTAGAGTGCAAGCCACAGACTTTGTGCCTGGAATAGTAAGCTTTGGCATCACTCAGATCTACCTGGCAGCCCTCAACCTGACACCTCGGTGGCTGACCCGGCTGAGCCAAATTCACACCCCTTTGCTTCTTGGGCGGTGTAGCCCCAGAGGAAGAAGACCCAGCAGACCCGGATTTATATGGAGCTCCGAGAGCCGCATCCTCAAAGTAGATTTTCCGGCCAAATTTCAAGCCGTTGAGAGACTCGGTGGAGGAGTTAGGTGGGGAAGAGGAGGAGGAGCTCCCTGAATCGGTCATAGAGCTAGAGCCCATTTCCACGATTGTCATTTACAGCCCATTCATGAATGTGATTGATGAAAGCATAGATTGACAGAGAGAGGGAGAGTGAGAAGGGTAGTTTCTAAAGTAGTGGTAGTGAGAGAGTGATAAAGGTAGTGAATGTGGACGGGTAGTGAAAAGCAGACACCTGACAATGGCCCATGCCAGCTCTGAGCCTCTTAGAGAGAGAGAGAGAGGCTTTGTTGGTGCAAAATGTGTGTGTGTGAGTGAGAGAGTGAGGTACACTGAAAGACTCTGACTGTACAAAAATAATGGAGCAAAACAGCAGGAGAGAGAGAGAGAGAGAGAGAGAGATGAATGAATTATGAATGAATGGATGGATGCTTTATGGAGCTTTCCCTCTCTCTCTCTCTCTCTCTGAGCCACTCAGCTTTACAAGAAGCTCCTTTCACTGTAGCTCTCTCTCACCTGTTTGTTTTTTTTATACACAACTTTTTTCTGGGGGTTTCCCCCTATTTCACCAAAAAAAGAAAGATTTTATAAGCTTTTCCCTTTGCTGGTTATGGTATGGATATGGGTGCCCCATATGCATGATGCATGGTGCCCATCGTTTTGGATTAGCTGGTGCCAAATGCCTAATTTGCCCCTGCTTTCTAGATTATTGTGTTTACATTATGATTTACCCCAGATATAAGAAGGATAATACATATGAGTGACTAAAAGATCTCAAATTTGGTTGATTGTTTTTTAGAGAGGGTCTTTAAATGATTATTTAAGAAATAAACAGATGCAATTATAAAATGTGTATAGGGAAAATTCGATAATTCCAATGTGGGGGACAAGGAGGTACCCAATTGACAAAAGATAAGAAAATCTCTATTGCCTCTCGTGTCAATTACCGACTAGTCATTCTCATAATTGATGCACTAATAAACTTCACAAATCGCACTAAAATAATCTTAAAATGTAATTTCTCTAGCATTACTCTTAATTGAGTCACAAGACAAAATAATTTTTTTTAATTTTTTTATTTAGGTAGAAGTACAACAGGATTTGGTAGTTGGTTAGTACGAGTTAGTTGGTTAATTAAAGAAAATAAAAGATGACAGGTTGTAGTAGTGAAGTTCATGTTGTCCGTACATTACTAAGCTATATCTATGCTTGTGGTGTTAGTCTTGTTTTGGTCAATGATTTTGAGTGGTTACTAACATGTTTTGGGTGGCACACACTGGTGTTCCTTAAAAGGGTCACAAATTCATTACATAAAGCTTTGATGTACTTGAGTAGGACCTTTAGTCATATGCCTGCAACTATTCAATTCGGTAAAAAACAAAATCATGTACTGCAATTGGTTTATTTTTTAACATTTGAATTTCTAATTAGGGAAGGTAGTTACCAAGGTGTGGATAAAGGCATCTGAGGTGAATGTCCTCACCTTCAATTCACATGCCACCTTTATTAATCGTATAATTTGGTCAGAAAGTATCTAGTTTTAAACACTTTTCTGCCTTCAAATAGCATCATATCCGCGATTCGTGAAGAAGAATACTATGCGAGTCACTCAAGCGCACGCATACAAAATATATATGTACTTTTAATGTATTATGAATCCTACGTGCATCAACGATAAGAATTAGTCCACAAGTACGTTGCGACTAGTTCTACAGCACTATGTGATAGTGTTTCAATTCATCAATGTGGGACCGTCTTGTAGATAATCCACTGCTTTCTAAGATCATGGGGCTTGGATTTCTTGTTTGGTTATTTGTCAGGAACATTTCAATAGTGCACTTACAAGGTAAAAGATCTTCTTGAATTAAGGACATTCTTTTTGGTCGAATTCTTGGATTAAGGACATGGTTTGAACTAGAAACTCAAATCAATGAAGTCATGTGTCTAGCCTCCTCTTCTATTGCCGCCAAAAGCAAAAACTCGGCCGCCTCCTGTAGAATCTGAATAGCTTGTCCGGACTCGCACTTAATCCAATCTCATACAGCTAACTCCTACCTAGCCTACTCTATTGGCCATCAACTCACAACTTTTAGTGAGAGAGCATCACACTCTTGTCAAGCTCACATATTATAGGGTGTGTCTTCGTGAAAATTCTCATTTACTGAGAGCACAATTCAATAAATTGTGATTAAGAAACGTCAACTTATTGATCTAACGATTACAATTCATTTTTATCAAATATGAAGTGCCGTATGAAAATCTACTAATCCTACATCATTCTTCTTCTTCTTCTTCTTTGAATTTGGTATTTTTCTGTAATTATGTATACATGAGGATGTTTTGAATATATATATATTTTTTTGGCAATTTAGTTGTAATTAAATTTGGGTTATTATTCTATTTTGTTGGGTTATAATGTAAATATTAGTGTTTGCTGGATTGAATTTGAATTGGGCCAATTGTGCATTTATTAGACACTCATGGGCTTAATATACTTGAAGCCTGAACAACCAAAAATAAAAGAGTCATTTTATAATGAAGCTTTATATATGGCTCTTATGTGATGTTATATTTCTTAACTGCTGGATCAGGCTAATCAATTTGATCCAACAGTTAAAAAATAAGGCCTTACCTAAGAACTATATATAAGACCCTCTCTATAGAATTCTTGAAAAATAAAATATTAAATCAAATGGTCTTAGGCTTGTTAGACAAAAGAATATTGAGCAAAGACCCAAACTGAAAACCGGTATAACTGAATCGGAATCAAGTGTATTTTTCACTTTCAATTTCGATTTAGTGACTGACCAGCTCTAACCAAACCATGCCGACTCCTACTAATTATGTTATGCCTTCATGTATTCTACCACTAAACTTGGAGTTCAAAAAAGGGTTAACTTTACTTTTTCTTTTCAAAAGATAATAAAGTATAGCAAAGAAGTTGATTGAGCTTGAGTTAAGTAAGTCATAACGACAAATTACAGCCATCCTCTTTGGTCTTGGTCATCATGCACTCCTTGGTGCATGGAATGCATGTTCTTCATATTGCAATCCAAGTCCATATCACAATGCATGGTTTGGTTCCAATTACACGCCACCACATTGGAGCTTCAGCTCCTCTCTCTCTTTCTCTCTCTCTTAACATTAAATCAACAATCTGACAAAATTTAATTAATTTAGTAACAAATTTAAACTAAATCAATTGCAATTTGCATGAAGCAAAACTTGGGATATACAATTAGGCAGAGATGGTGGCAATTAATTAATTAAAGGCAGATAAGGTATTTGTGTTTGCGTCTAAATTCTAAAACGATTAATTAATGAAACAACGTATATGCATTTACCTTACCTGCTTTCAAATTCTTCTGGTAGGTTGACCACAGTATTTAAAAATAATAATCATAAACAAACAGCACCAAATCCCATCCCATTAGAAGTTTTCTGACGTACTTAACGCAGCCGGAAAGAAACCCTAAAAATGTACACGCAGAAGAAGACGTAGCTCCTAATTAATTAGATATATAGTAACACCAATTTGCATGAGACGACCAAAGACTTGTAAGTTTAAAAAGAGGCATCCATTTGAACCAGTTTTGTGTTTCAAGTTGAACTTCTCTCCCTCAAGTCTTTATAATATCTGCAATATCTGCTCATCTCAGAGAGAGAGAGAGAGAGAGAGAGAGAGAGAGAGAGAGAGAGAGAGAGAGAGAGAGAGAGAGAGATGGTGCGTGGTACATTGGAGGTCACGTTGGTTGAAGCGCGAAGCCTCAAGAACATGGATTTTATTGGTAGCTATCCTTTATTTAACTCCTTCATATTTCAGTATGTATTGTTTTAATTACCGGAAATCTTTTTTGATAATTATTTTGTTCATATGTACTTGAAATTTGCAGTGAAGATGAACCCTTACGTTGTAATTCAATATGGAAATCAAAAGCATACAAGCACCATAGCCAAAGGTCAGCATCAGGCGTCAGGGCCTATTTAATTATTCATGACATTTATATTAGAAAGTAATGTTTTCTTGTCGGACTTATGCTCTACAACTTTAATTCTATATAGACCGACCGAGAAGGATAAAGACTACATATACCCCTTTCGAATGTTTTACATCCAAATGATCACAAATGAAAGTAATGGGGCTAATATGTAATTGAAATGTATGCAGGACAAGGGACGAAGCCAGTTTGGAATGAAAAATTCAGATTCGATGCTGAGTATCCTGACGGCGAAGATCACAAATACAGGCTTTTGTTTCGTATCATGGACACTCAGAAACTCTTGGACCACGATATATTTGTTGGCGAAGCAAAGTACGTACATGATTTGCTCGTATATTTGTTTCATTAATTAGGGTTTGTACTTTCTGAATAAAATCACAATTTTTCGTACCGTATCATACTGTATCATGGATGAGTTCTCAGGAAAGTGATTTGTAAATGTAATATATAACATAAATATATTCTTTTTGTTGTGTTGCAGGATGTATGTGAAGGATGTGATAGCGTCGGGCACAGAGAAGGGAAAGGCTGAACTTGGAGTTGCGAAGTATAGAGTTGTCCTTCAAGACAAGACTTATGCTGGAGAGATCTCTGTTGCTTTAGCTTTCACCTTAAATTCATAGGCAAATTATTCCTCAAAATGTAAACAGTAGAACCATGTGTGTATGATCATGAGCCAGCTGTTGTTAGTTATTATTCACTACTTATCCAATGGATATATTATTAAGTTTGCTTTAAGTAAACATCGAGCCGTCTTAGCTCAGCTGGTAGAGCGCGTGGCTTTTAACCACGTGGTCGTGGGTTCGATTCCCACAGACGGCGTTTCCGTTTTATTTTTATTTTTGTGCTTTTCAGTAATTTGTTCTGAGGCCTAAGCCCATCATATACTCCAGTTTCTTTTTTGGGTCTGAGCCCATATATTCAGTTTGGACCTATATACCCTTTAAAGGGTCCATTGAAAAAATAAATTAAAGAATCAGGCTCAGCCCTTTGGTGCCTTTAGCAAGTTGGGCTCTCTATGCTTCATTTATCCTGTGTCTGTTGCATGTAGGGTTCAACACCAACAAACTCCCTCATTTTCTTGAAAATGGCAAGCCATGTATTCGATAGTGTGTCCGGCCCTTTGCACTAGAGTTTGAACCCCCTTCTCGTAAGTTAGAATGGTTTAGAATATCGCCCTTGTAAAAGAGAAAACCCTCTATTCATTGGTGATCAAAACAAAACAAGAAATGGTTGTCAATGGTCCTAAGCAATTCTCCTCCAAAGATTTTAAATGGTTGGACAGAAGCTAACAGAATGAAGAGCTTGTCACCAATTTGTGGCCTCTAAGCATTGGCATAAGTTGGCCTGAAAATTGAAAAAACAAGTATTGGATATGATGCCCAAAGTATATATTCAAATTCTGTCAATCATGATCCACATTTTTGTCCCCATAATCTCACAAATCCCATTTGTATAAGATTCCTTGCAAAAGATATTTATAATCAGCAGCAGTAGTTTGAAGAATAAATCTCTGAACATTTCACGTCCAAAACTGCAAAGACTTTGCCTTTGTCTTTTTGGCTCCAATGGATGACTTTTTTTGTTTTTGTTACACCGAAAGTTTGTGATAATGTTATGTGGTGGATTGGATAAGGTATAAATTCCACAAGCACTTTTTTGGGGCTTCAACACACTACAAAAAAAAGTGATAACAGTTACCAATAATTGGTGACATTTGGTGACTAATGTGGGGGTAACTAAAGACTTTAGTCACCAAAAACCCTTTTTGGTAACTTTAAGTCATCAAAAACCCTTTGGTGACTAAAGTCTCTAATCCCCACATTAATCACCAAACGTCACCAATTATGTAGCTGCCACTTTTTTTTTGTAGTGACAGTTTCTTCTCTACTATCTAAATAGAACCTAAGCAGTAACAAGGACCCTCTAGGGTTTGGAAGCAGAATCAAAAGCTCCTATTTTTAGCATCTACTTGGTTTTATTTTGGATGGAATCTGGACCGTCCATTCATACAATATCACATGCTCACATCAACAAGGACCCTCCCACAGAAATTGATTGCAAGAAAAAAAGACACTTTGATTTGCCCTCAAGGAAAGAGTGGTACTATGAAGTTGGAAGGGCATTTATGATATTTGCCAAGTTGTGTTGTTGTGACCATCGGATGGGAACATTTGGCAACATGTTTTTGTGCTCAAAGTGGTAGGTAGTGGCCATTGGAAAATGTTTTATGTTTAAACTTTAAATTAAACCAATAAAAATAAATAAATAAATAAATATTTAATGCTGGAGGCAGCTTTAGCTGAAAGCAGTACTACGAGGAAGGAATTTTCAAAGGATAAGGATTGGCATCAAATTAAAGAGGGACGGTAAAAAAAGAAGAGTAAAAATATAGACAGTTCTTACTGCCTTTGGCAGATGCCTAACCCCTCACATCTATCTACCTCAGACTGGTCGGTGTGCCAAACAGCCAATCAAATATAAAACTCTTCTTATTTTTATTTTCTTAATTTCAACAAAAATGAATTTATTATTTTGTAGGACCTGCTTCACTTTGAGAAAGTTGAAAATTATTTGAGTTATACAGTTGGGTTTTAAAATTATTATTTTTTGGTGGCCTAGTTTCTATAAAATTGCATCTAATGAAGCGGAAATCCTGGTTAGGTCCTGCAAGTTGGGCACATGTTAGCTGGATACTCTATGAGGTCCAGAGTTCGAAACTTAAACTTGTGAAAAAACACCCCATGAAAAAGCTTTATCCGCAAACAAGTTATAGTTTGAAATGGTTGCACACTTTACCACCATTTCTTTTTACTCAAAAAAAAATGTTTTTGATACAACCAAAAAGAATGAAGAACATCATTTATGGTTTATGGCAAAGGACATTATCTTATAGAGTATGAAATATATAAATAAATTAAATGTTACCAATTAATTGGGTGGACCAAGTGGGTAATTTCATTCATATAGCTTCTTTCTCGGGTTAGGGTTTTGAAAATTCAAGCTTTCAGAGGGAGTAATTCTGTGTTGACATGTCTATATTTAGCAGATGATGGGCCTCTGCGAGGAAGTTGCAATCTGATGCAAATCCCCCTCCGCCCAATCTCGTAGATATGTTCATATGGGGGTCCATTGCTTCTTGTCCAACACTACCTCGAGAGGCACCCCATATTCATTTCATGTTTTCTATACAAACGATATTAAGAAAAAATAAATTTGAACACACGACCTCGAGAACATCTTTTTCATGAATTACACTGACAATTTCCAATCAATTAGAGAAATGTAACATCAAATATTATAAGGACACATCATATAGTAAAAGATATATATATTATAAAAGATATAGAAAGAGCTGCGGGCTGCATGTTTGTTCTTGCAGCCGCTTCAGCTCCAACATCACCACTACATATACCATCTCTGCTGGATTACATAAATTTTTACCAGCCCCCCACTTATAACAAGAAAAGCACCAAAAAAGCACACTTAAAAAGTCACTATTCTACCTATCTTACCACACCATTTTTTAACCCACTTTTACTTTCAATCTTCATCCTACCCAAAAGCCCATTACACCCAAATCTACTTTTACTTTTACTCCCACCACTTCAACTTTTTCCGGGAAAATAAAGAAAAAACCGAAGGCGGGAAATTGAACTGATAATAAAAGTTATAAGGCCAAAAAAAAGAAAAAAAGATAGAGGCAGAGGATGAACTTTTTTTTAAACCCGGAAATTCTTCCCGGAAAAAGTTTGTCCGAACTGCCAATGACCGGGTGCCACGTTCCATGAGGTGGAGGTACGCCTGTCGCTGCCCGTGACTCTAAAGGACAGGGTCTGGCCCACGAGGTCTGCATTGGATTGCCAGTTTTGTCCCCAGTTGCGGCTCATCGGCATCCACTCAGTGTTCGCGCCTTTAACGCTCACCCGCACGATATCTCCTGCGCCCGCGACGTTGGTGATTAGAACCAAGTTGAAGTAACGGAAGCCGTTAATTGTGAATCTCACTCCGCCTTCCTTTCTACATGGGACTCTGAAAAAAATAAACAGTCAAACTTATTACTGTGGTGACTCAGTTAATTACTGCAGTTAAAATCACTATATTAATGTTTGACTGGTAATTTCCGATGCGGGAGTGGCGCAAAGTCCCCATAAAGTTAGCGCCTTTTCCATACACGCGTCGAACGGCATGAAATATCTGTAACAACCCTAGACCCTGTTGAAATCATTCATATGCCCTTCAGGACTTCACTAATTTACATGCTTCACTAAAGCAAACAAGGGTTTACTAGGGTGAGGCTACTTTAGTCATTTTGTGCAAGCGGGGAGGAGGAAACGGATGTGCCTTTGGTTATTTCTGGGTGAACGACGTAAAACGTGACGGAGGCTCAACCAACACACGAAAGGTTCTGACAATTCGGGCTGTTTGGTTCGCGAGAAAATTAAAAAATTTCCGCTGTTTGGTTCTAAAGAAAACGAGAATGTTCCTGACTACTCGGATGAGGGGCTCAAAAGGCTTTATTCTTGCCTGGTTTCTCGCCAACCAAACAGAATTTAGAAAGCGTAAAACGAATACAAAACCGAGGGTATTTCGGTCAATTCAAAAAAAAAAACAGAGAAAAACAAAGCTGAAGAAACAGAGACTGTGACTGAGAGTGAGAGTGGGTTTTGATGTGCTCACCGGCGGAAGGAGACGGGGACGATACCAGCTTTGTACTCAGCGATCTGGAGAAACATGGGCATGGCAAGGTCGAAGTGTGTGCGAGGAGGGTTGCACCAGCCGCCATCGTCGTTGGGCAGAGCGTAGTTTGGAGGACAGAAGTTGGTGGCAGTGATGAAGATGGAGGGGTTGCCTGGGTGGCACCATTTGGGGTCATCTCCACACTTAATCTCAAAGCAGGCTCCGCAGCTGAGGCCATTGTTGAACAGAGCTGTGCTCAGGGCCGCAGTATTGACGCCGTAGCCCTGGCTGTAGAGGTTGCCGTACCCACAAGCACCGCCTGCAAAACAGAGACAAATGGGTTTGTTAAGAGCCTAAGAGCCTGATATTTTGAAAAGAAAACGAGAAAGTAAGATATGGGTTTTGGAAAACAAAGAACAAAGTGAACCAACCAGACTAATTCGGGCAGAAATTAAAAAAATGGGGGGTTTTGTGAAATGGGTTTTGATGTGAAAAAATGGGTAGTGTGGTGGAAGAAAAGTTACGTACCCATGGTTCCAGAGGCGTCACTGCCGCCATAGAAGGTGGCGTGGGCGCCCTCCCATGGCCCGCCGGTGTAAACGCCTGGGATTCTGGCGTTGGCCGCCATGAAAAGTGACAGTAGTGAAGCAATGCAGAGCATGTGAACGAAAGCCATTGCCGCAGAGAGAGTCAGAGAGAGAGAGAGAGAGATGTATAGGATTGGGTTGGGGGCGAATAGAATGCGGGAAGAGGGTGGGGGTACTTATGGAGTTGTGAGCAAGGCATCAGGGTCTCTGGATATAATTAATGCTCTTTCTCAAGGTCTATTTTTTACATTTTTTATATTTTTTGTGTTTTTTCTTATTTTTCTTATTTTCCAAGTAATGTTTTTTTGGGTCACCATTCATTGGGGAAACATGGATTGATGTGCATGTGCATGTGCACCACACATGGGCTCGCTTCATGTTCATTTTGTTTGGTCAAGTTGAGGACCAATAGGAAGAGAGAGCCACACGACGCATCTTAATTAGTCCCTGAAAAACTAAAACAGGGTTTAATTAGCAAGAAACGGTGAAGTTAAGGCCCAACCCTTTTGATTTTCACATTGTTGATGTGAATCTTAAGCATCCCTAATCCAATGGGTGGACATAATTTCTTAGTTAATATTGTGTTAAGGCACACACACCCCTTCAATTTGGCCAAGAGGAAGATATCTCACATTACAAGCAATTTTCAAGTGCCCACTTTTAATAATTTAATGGAAAGAAAAAGAAGGGTGCAATAATTATTTGGTCTGTGTAGTATAGGAATGAAGATTATAGAATGTGCCTATATAAAAACCTTGTTTGAGCCATAATTTGCACCTCCTATGCCATATTGTTTTGCCGCCTCATTATTTTAGGTTGTTAGGCGAAGACGTCGTGAAGAAATTGGGAATAGTCAATATAAATAGCGAAATTTAAAATTATACTGAATGTTTCATGTTTGAGAATCACAACAATAACTTTAAAAATATGTAATGCAGAATTGATTAATTTTCTTTATTCAGTTATTCTTTTTTAACTTTAATTATTCTAAGTTGTGTAGTAGCACGTTCTGCATCACACCAGAAGCATGAAAATCTCGGTTTGATCCACAGTTTTCCTAATGCAAGCCTTGCCATCAGTTAAAAAAACCAAAAGGTTATGAAACTATTAATTGGTTCTTTTAGCTCAAAGAAGGCTAATCTCTCTCTCTCTCTCTCTCTTATCTTTTTAGTATATGAACTATTCCTCAACTTGGAATTGGGAAAACTCAGTACAACACAACATGATTTTGAAGTATCATAAAATTCAAAAATATCCAACTAATATCCATAGAATTGGTTCAAAAATTTATGACGAAGAAAACAGAAAAAAAGCACTAAGTTGAAGTTCATTTTGCTTGGATCACAAGCTGAGCCATCAGCACCTTTGCAAATTTGGCATCTTTCACCCTTTTTGTAATTATCCAAGTGAAAAAATCATTTGAAAATTTTGTAAAATAGAAAAACGATAAAAAGATGAAATTGCGGGAATCCAAAGACCCGAAAACCACCACCTCAAAAAAGGAGGACAGAAAGGTGAGCTCCCCTCCAAAAACAAGACAAAATACCAAAGCGCGTAAAACGTGGGACCCACGGTCCGTACACGTCCGCAGGGGCGGGGTGGGGAGGAGGACGAGGGGCCCATTGGGTGGCTCGTTTGGCCATGGGCCTTAACCGTAAGTGGGACCCACGCAAGGGGTGGCTCGTGTATACTACGAACGGGGTCAGGGTTTTCCGGTTGCTGCAGATGGAGTTGTTTGGCTATGATTGGGCTACACACATGGCACATCCACCAATACCAACTGCCTGCTCTCCTCTTTTGTGAAACCACCGTTTTAATTGCTTTGGATTTTGATATTATCTCAAATTGACGGCTAGTGTGACCTAATTTATTTAGGTTGTGTTGAAGAGATATTTTGGCATGACGGTTGATTAAATGCTATATCATCAAACTATTAATATACAAATTTTTTTCATCTAAATGTGTGACGCTGGGTGCTATTATAATAATATAACATGGTAGATACTTTTTTGTATGTGATATAGGAGAAAAACTTTCTTAGAACGGGGATATGACTGTAGTCCTATCCTCCTCCAATCGCTATGCGCCATATGGACAAAAAACTCACTCTCAATAAAGTTGTCCACATAGCAAGCAGTGATTGGAGGGAGATAGGCCGTTCCAAGAAAGTTTTTTTGGTGATACAGACTGCGGCAACTTTAATTCAAACCAAGGAAGAAGAAGTTGCTTGTGTCATGTTGGTGTTGTGTGCCATTAAAGATGAAGATGAGCCGTGAGTCAAAGGGCGGAGGGAGACATGTGATGATTCAAAGTTGAGAAAAGTCTATAGCTGCGACTGTTTGAAAACCCCAATTGGCAAATTGCTCATCCCAAAAAGGTTCCATTTGCATGTGATTCTGTGAATGGAATTATTATTGTTTAGGGTTTTTGCTTCTTTCTTCCTCAAGACTCATCTCCATCTCAATCCACACACCATGTGCCTTCACTAATTGCATCCTTTCCCTTTTCTTCTTCCCTCCCAAATATACCAAGCCCTTCTCTTCCTTTTCCCTATTTAATTTCCTATTCCATATATATATATATATTTGTTTCCATTCAGCCCAATTATGGGGTTCGCTATCCATCGCTATATTTTATACATTGGCTAAATAAAATGGATATTTATAGGCATGTTAGTATCATGAGATAAATGGCCAAACAGAGTAACATGATCAAATGATAATACAACACATTAAATTTGATAAATTAAATTATGTATAGGTTGAATTGTTGCAATAGTCTCTCGATTATAGTCGGAGTTGCATTTTCATTCCTAAACTCAATTTGAGACTCATGTTGCAATGCTCGTTGTTTATGTCAACTCCATCAAATTTTATATTAAATACAGAATAGAAATATATGCGAAATTTCAATAACTCCCATTTAACCTGCATGTTATGTGTTTTTGTTTTTCTTCTTCTTTATTTCCTTCTTTACCTTTAGAGTTTAATTACATCATATTCTCATACAGGTACAAATGGAAAATGTGTCATGCAAAGGGGCACGCGTGTTTCTTTCATATCTTTGCATCAATATTGAATATCATTGTGAATATTTTGGTAATTAACAAACCTTGTTGATCTCGATCAGTCTCATTACCAGTCTACCAGTGCTTGCTTTGTGTGTTCCATTAAAACCAAAGGTGCAAGGTGAGGGGGTGGGTGCAGCGAGTACATTTTTACACGCAGGGTGTTAAAATTTAAAGGGCGGCCCCACTCATGCACCGACCAACCAGATCTAGCAAATCTGCCAGGTCATCACAAAATCTGGTAATGGAGTTATGAAGGTGCCTCAAGTTCAACCAAACAGCACCAACCCCATGCCATGCATGGCAGGACATGTGAACGTGCCACCGAGGTCGCCTTGATCCCTACCCCATTTATATATATATACAGGTTCTAAAATTTCCACGTTGTTGAAGGTGAATTTGTGATGGGGATACAACTTTGGGGCCCCATATGTCCTTAATTTTGTGTGTACGGTGTTCTAAACATTCAAATGTACGCCTCATTGATCGGCTTTGCTTAATTTGTACAACCCCGTTTAAAATGATTACCATAATTAATTAAGTTTTCCTTAATTCATACAGACTAATTGGATGCGTTCATAGCAAATCGGCATTCACACTCATTTGGCTATGGCTATTTGAGATTTGCTTTCAGAAAGAATTACACATAAGAGATTTTAATTGCAATGGTCCTTACAATTATATTTGAGTTTCATTTTAGAAATTATTGTATGTATTCCAATTTAGTCATTTCGTAATATTTTTCGTTAATTTTTGCATCTAAATTATTGACAAATGAACAAATTTAAAACACATGCGAAAGTTGAAAGACCAAAATAAAACTCGAGTATAAGCTCAAAGACCATTACAATTTAAAACTATCACCATGCATATTGAAAAGACCGTGGATGAATAAATCAAAGCACAGTTTAGGGTTCTCAAAACTTTTTTTTTTTTTTTTTTATGGTCTCATTTATCAAGTAGATGGTGGGTAGTTCCTAAAAGGGTTGACTGTGCTTACTTTGCAATTGAATGATTATATCTTTTCACATAGGATTAAGAAAATATTATTTGATCTTGGGGCAATTGTATATTTTTATGGGGTTGAGAATAATTGCACTCCACTATAAAAAAATAATAACCCTAATTATGATATTTCTCTTCATACACCAACATTATATTTTACCCACTTGCATATATATAAGTGATTATATTATTTATCTACCTAAGTGCCTGTTTGGTATCGCTTATTTGGAGTGATAAGTGATTTTTAAAAAAATTTGGGAAGCCCAGTCTGTTTGGTAAATTATAAGAAAATCACTTATTGTTAAAAATTACTGGGAGAGAAAGTTATAAGGGAAAGCAGCTAATGAAGTACTTTTATTTTCTGATTATGCAGGAATCAGTTTTGAAAAGGCGCTGAGTTTAATGATTATACGGCAATCATTTTCTGATTATGTGGGAATCAGTACCAACAACACTTTTAACAAAAAGTTTACCAAACGCCAAACTGTTTTCTCTTACAACAAATCTGACAGCGATTATTTTCATAGCACAACAATGCCAAACTGGCTCTAAGACTCCAATCATGTCTATCGAATTTTGATTCATAGGGCTTTGCATCTACTTTGCTTCAAAACTTGGTTTTCAAATTAATTATCTTTGTATAATCTCATCATATCAAAGTCAAACAAAAGATTAAACTAATGAATAGAATTAATTTAACTTATGATCTATCTTTTTATTTTGTTTTTGGGTTTAGTGGGCTTTGTTCTTAGTAAAAGGATCTAATAATTTAATAACATTAATGGGCTGTTTATTGATAAGTAAGTAGGCACCGAACAATCTTATTTGATTTATATTTATTTCGAATTTCAGGCCTTTTTATAATAAAAACCTTGAAGTCCACTAATGGGGCTTTGCAGACGTTCGAATCCTTATGATACCTTGGTAGTGTGTGTACAGGGATGGACCCAGCATTTCAAAATAGGTTGGGCTAGATTTACCTTACTGGGCTGTTAAATTTTAGGCTCAACTAAACCTTTAAGGGAGGCTTATGGAATTGATCATAAATATATATAAATTTAATTTGAGAACATATCATTTTTATTTATTTATTTAAAAGATCTATTTTACACTAACAATACCAGCAACTTTTCATTATACATACTTAAACTTTAACACTAACTATAAGAAAAGAAAAAAACTAACCTGGGCTAAAAACTAGCTATGGTCCGTCCCTGTGTGTGTGAGAAACTTCCCTTCTAATAGTGTGTGTGAGGAACCTCCCTTCTAATAACAATTTAGACTATGACTTGTATTAAAAAAAATCGATGTCCCGTACCTCTTCCTCTATGATTTACATAAGCTCATGAAAAAAATGATTAAAATACAGTAGGGAATTCCAAATGCATGCAACCAAAAAATATGATCCGTACCAATACAATTATTTCTTAAAAACCCAGAGCCATGACTGGCAGAGAAATACGGGGCCCCCTCATCCCAACCATGGCTGGAATTCAATTATTATATATTTTTAATATAGGAGAAGATGGGTTGGCCAAGGGCCATATAAAAGATGTAGTCCTCACGTAGATTATTGGAGCTTTGACGTATGATCTGGAGCGGAGTGAGCATGTTGAAATTAATTCTGCTGTTTTTTTTTAAGCAAAGGACAGTCCTCTAATTTAGTCCGTACGGTACCCTTTGATAAGCAAAGGGTCGATCGACTCCCATGTTAGCTATCACCTTATCATTAAACGACATTAATTAAACAACATTTTAGTATTTTTCTAATCGTTATATAGAACATAGTAACATGCATTTGGCTTCATCTGTTGACTTCGTCGAATGTTTGACTTTGTGATCATATGAGTTCTTAAAAATACTTGTACAATACACAATGTGTACGGCTAATTCTATATTGTGAGTTGTATTAATTTATTCATGTATAAAAATAACTCAAGAATTTCTTATTGACCACTCTTTCTCACTTGCATTGCATGTTGTTGGAACATCATTTGACATTTTTAATCCAGAATAATGCCTTTCTTATCGAACTAGCTAGTTGATGGAATGGAAGAATACATGCAGACATTTAACATGGGAATTTCTCATGATGTGTCGGCTCATATCATGGTAGATTTTCTCTTTCCCTTTTTTATTTTTTCAGATGAACATGAACCCCATGAACTTGTGGCAGAAGGGTTCGAAGATTATATAGAATTCTACTCCTCATGCGTTTACTATATCTACATGACGTATGTGATTACTTTCATGAAATGTCATGTGTTTTCTTCACGATCATCTCATGCAGGCATATGCCGCCCATATCATGATGATGCTTGAGTATTAAGATTAATTTTATAAATTATGTAAGTGCACTAGCACAACTCAACTCAATAATCTTCACAAGAAGATACAAAGCGTAGCCAAATTTTACTTTGTCAAGAGAGATTGATAATGGATTTAATTTAATGGTAGTTAATTAGATGTTTCTTGTAATTTCTGTTGGCAATTCTAGTTTACACCTATCACCTATTGTCACGGAATAAGTAAATAATGTATAGCAAGTTAACACTCTCCCTCAAGTACAATTTTTGGAATCAAAATTATGATATCATGTTAGATAAACACTAATTAGACTCCGGTAGCTTATTAAGTTGTTAAAAGATGAGTGAGTAGTGTATATGAAGGTAACATATGATTGCTTCCTAGCTTTGCCATACTCAAGTTTAGCTAGACTCTCATACATGATGTATCATTGGACAATCGAAGCTTGCAATTAAAGCATATATAAATGCTTGAGTTTCTAATTAATTTAATGGTTAAGAACCAATTTCAATGTCGCCAAAAGAATTATCACTGAAGGCTAAACTTGTATCATTAAAATCTTGAAGAAATTGATCAAATCATTGCATATATCTCATATGAGAGTGTGAAATGAAACCAAGAACAAAAGAGTGGACGGGGTGTGACAAGAAAGATCGATAGGAGCATATCATGTGGGTGAAAAGTTCATGATCAGAGGAAGGGGACAAGAGGCACCAATGGAGAGTGTGCAAAGCGGTCCTCTGCAGCCTACTTTTCCCCTGACCTATCATCCATCACAATTCTGCAGATTTCTGCTTCCCATGTGATCTCTCACTTCTCTGCATCACTTAATTCGTCCAATCTCGCAACCTCTGCCAATTGCACCTTTTTATATTTATTATTTCCTTTTTGAAATGCATGCATATGAAGTTCGTTTTGATCAAATTGTATTGCAATTTGCAAAAAAAGTGTGCCACAAGTGTTTCTGGCTTGGCCTGTACCAGTCAGACAATTATTGAAATTATAATGGCGAAATAAATCAACAATATTCACACCAATATGAGTTTAATTTCAAGGATTTACTAGATTAATTATGTGCATGTCACCTTCTGATGTGATTTTACAAACAAATTAATTAAAAATAAAAGGATGTCAATTTTACGTTGGCCCTTTAATTATCTTCCCCAGTAGATTAGTGATCTAAGATGTGCTTAATTCTAGGAACTTTAATTTTGTGGACCAGTGTTTCCGGCCCCTTAGCCCCCCTACCACTATTATCAAGTCCCATCAAACATCTTGCCAGGCCCTTTGTTTTCTTTTGAATCCATTCTTGCACCCATCCGTCGGTGCGCTCTGATATTAAGCCATGTGTTGCAATTGTTTTACTTTCTGTCTAACTATAGGCTGCAGAGAAAGGCCCAGTCATTAGTGCTGAAAAAGCCATGACATCCCCTATAGTTAATGGACACCTTGAGAAATGAGAGGGTCCTCCTCTTAACGGCATTGGTAGCAACTCATCGTGCCCTAGTTTTGGGGCCAAAGACACATCAACCAACCCAGCTAACAACCCTTAACTATGCCCAAAAGGAGTCAAAGCAGGTAAGTTATAGCCTCACAAAATGGGGGAACAACACAACTACTACAACGAGTAGTGTTTATGTTTGGTGGCCATTGGGATCTTGTGTTAATGTTAGCGCACTAATATTTCATGCCAAGTATTATTGTTGTGTTAGATCAGTTGGTCAAGATAGTGTGTCTGCCACTTTGCATCAAAGCTCAATTCCCTTCTATGTACATTAGAGTAGTTTAGAATAACGCATTGTCAAGAAGAAAAAGGCATTATTGCAAGGAAACTCTCCACATGAATTGGGTATGTTGAGCACAAAACAAAAAAGCCCTAAGCCCTAGTTCAATTAATTTTTCACCATCTTGCACCTTTCAGTGCCGATCAAGTGCAGCCTCTAAAACATGTGAAACCCACAGACAAACTATTAACAACGATCATGCGGAGTGAGTCTCGTGAAAATAATGGGAAATTCAATGCATTTTTTGCAATTTCCCAATATAAAGTAATTCAGTGTTCGACTGAACATTGCGCAGCATAGAAGTTTAAGAGCATGTCTCCCTTGCCGTACGGTTAGAAGGTAAATTTCCTTTTGTCTTATCACGTGACTGACTTTAAAACTAACCAGCTATTGTTTCCACGACAAATAAAATTGATATAAAAAATGAAAAGAAAAAAAGATAGATAGCAAAATCATGGCACTTTGCAAATTGACAATTCATCACCATTCCACAAACAATACAGTGCACCACTTTTTCGGCATTCAATATTACAAGGATCCGAAAGTATATCAAAATTTCTCAACATTTCATCTATTCAAATTTACATAATTGTGTCTGCCCTGCTCATCTTTAAAACTTCTGATTCATATTCCACAAACAGAAAATTCCCTTGCTTACTAATCATTTTCCATGTTAACATGTCACGAGGTTCGGCACCTGATTTAGTCCGCGAGATAGTTTCTGATTGAACACGTGATATACAAATGCTAACTTCTGAAATTAACCAAAATTTGCTATTGGAAATATACAAACCCCCTTGAAATGGTAAACCCTGGTATAATGGTGACCTACCATTTCAGCACCATATTGAGCAATATAGACGAACAACTTGGGTGCCAATAGTCCACAGAAAAACAAGTGGAGTGAAGGCCACAACCGGAGCCAAGGTCTTGAAGCAATTCCTATTCCTCGTATTTGAAATTCTCCTGGAGAAGTTTTGACATGCAATACAGCTCGGGCATCAACTGCTGAAGGTGACAATGCTTACAATAATTCCTCACTGATATTTGATCTATTTTGAATTATGACTCTGTGAGCTTAGGGGGAGCTTTCGGGTTCCCGAAGGTTGCAGACAATATGACGTGGTGGTAAATATTCTGTCACACAATAGGGGAATGTTAGTAAGAGCCCAGTCACCTATACAGAAACATAATTATACAGCAGGTGTAAGAAGAGAGCATTGCTTACCCATAGAGATCATTGTCATACAAGCGACAAAATGTCTCTTAGTGACAAGATCCAGTTAAACGAATCTGTCTTTATCTCTCAATGACAATCTCTTTAAGGAAAAGCACATCATCACGTGGATGAGCTTCTTCTACCCGAACTAGAACTTCATCTCCAACATCTGCTCCCACAGATACCCACACGGAAGATTGAAGTCCCACCTGAAAAATTCATGTTTGACATAATCGATGTAAGTGCAAGCCATAAAGCTTAATAATGGCATACTCATCCCAAATAAAATAAGGGTTGAGAGCAGGAGAGAAGGGAAAACATAAAAGAAAATGAAAATACAGATCCAGCTACAGACTTACTATAGCTACCACACATCTTAGAATTGGTAGAGAATCAAAAGACAGAGGCTCATCAAATGACATGTACCATATACGTTCACAACAGATCAGCATAGACTATATGGGATGCTTATTTTAATATCTCATTAATTGCAAGTGTGGTTGACATTGTCTACATTTTTTACAGTTTTAGTTTTGTCTTACAATCCTAAAAGTTTTGTGCTACAAATAACGCATGACATGACTAGCAGCATTTACAATTAAAAAGATATAATTACATGTTTACCTCAACTAACAATATGGCTGCGATCCGATCCTTAATGAATCTAAGAATCAATGCACGATATCTTTTTTCTTTTGACTGCCTTCTCAGAAATTCTAATATCCAGTACCGAAGACTGCTGCTAAAGAGCCTCTTTGCTACTCTAGCATTCATATTCACTATAGATGCCATCCCTTCCAACTGACCAGCTGAGAAAGGAGGAGATTTCCCGATCAGAAATGCTTTAACCTACATAACAGATACCTTCATCAACGCTTAGCAACATTAGCTCAACAATTTGGCTGAATACCGCATTAAAACACAATTCTCAGCAACGTATTAGTAGTAATATATCATGCAGAAGTCATTGCACTTGAGCCTGCCAGCTTAGCTTAACTTTCTGACCTTGGTATTTTGGAATTCATAAGATTTAACTATTAAAGTTAATTAACCATGTGCTCAATTAAGCAAGACCCTAATTTATATAAAGCTGTTCATAAGATATGGTGAAGCACCAATTGTCCCTCCAGATTAAATTCCACACGGGCAACATAGACATAATATGATTTGATAACACATCTGTTTTTCTATTTTTTTTCTTTCAAAAAGTCTCGTTCTTCATTTTTGAACAAAAGACTCCACATAGCAGTGATACCTTAACTCATTACCCTTCATTCATGAAGCACATAGCTTTGTCTGCTTGCAAACCGCAGACAAGAGATCAAGATCATTATTTGATTTTGTTGACAGCAGAAGGACAAGGTCAACATTTGAGATTGTAGTTTATTAAGAACTATAATTGCATAGAAGAAACTCACCTGATAGTGAGCTAGTAAATCCATATATCTACGGATGGGAGATGTAAATTGAACATAACCCGGAAGTCCTAAAATTCCATGGCGTATAGGTTTCCTGAAATCAATTTCAGCAGCACGCATTAGTTTAACAAGAGCAGAGCTTCTAACAGGTCCTTCTGGAAGATGTGCAAATGCAGATGTGTCGATGTTGGATTGGGGCTGTCCTCTGTAGGGTAAAGGAATGTTATTGCTAGAACCAAATGTGGCCACAACTTCTCCACAAAGTATCATCATCTCAGTGACAAGTCGCATTGCAGGGTCTGCCTGGTTTTCAACATACAGATTAATAATAGGCTCTGGATCCTCTGGATTAACCACTTTGATACGTGCTTCCAATGTGGCTGTGTCAATTGCACCCTGAAAAATGAGCATATGGTTATTGTCACATAAGAATTTTGGAGGGTTACTGATTAATCATGCCTACAAACCCTTTTTTTTTTAGACCTTAAACCAACATTTCCTATTTAAAAATGTAAATACATGCTTGTTTTATGAATGAAATTGTTATGACAAGGGTTTGGATATTTTCGATCTTTCATGATCTTAAGGATTTTGCACAAAGCAGGATCCATATCAATAGTAGAATATCCATAGGGTCCATGTTATAGATAGTACAACCACGAACATAATTGTCGACTAACAGGATCACAAAGCACCAAAGAAAGCTACTGGAACTTTGAATCATACAACCATGAACGTTTCAGAATTAATTTTGGTCTAATTAATTAACTCCAACCTGTTGGCGACGCCATATTGAACGGAGAGTTGCAGCCTCAGACAGGATTTTCAGTTCAGTCTCTTCTTCCAGGTTTAAATGAAGAAGCTCCGATGCACTCTCATATGTCAACATGTATGTTGGTCTAATGATTGAGTTGTCCACCGAATATTCTGCAATACTATTGAACCACACAGAGAGTAAAATAGAGTTCATTAGTAAAATTTGGTTGGAAAGGAGAAAACTAACCTTTGAGTTAGCAAAAGCTAAAATGCTTCAAAGAAATATCCACCCCACTTGTTCTAGATGATTATATAATCTTTGAATCATAGTCTGTAGATTTATCTTATTTGGAGAAAATTAACCTTTAAGTTAGCAAAAGCTAAAATGCTTCAAAGAAATGCCCACAACAATCTGTTGTGATGCCCCCTCTTTCAGTCAGAATGATCTTGTTTTAAGCCACTATTATTTAATTATTTCAGTCTGTAGAATAATACGGAATCATTTTAATTCAAAAATCTATCTAACCCCACCACCTTCAAAACCAAGATAATTCTGAATTCATAATATACAAATCTAGGAGGGAAGTAATGGTCTACAAGCCCTAAAAAGGGGTATTACAGCTCTGTGTAACTCCATTAAACTATAAAACAGCACCGATTCAGAATGAGAACTCAAAGGGGGGACCAAACATAAAAAGAAAAAAATTGTTTTACCTGCCATCAGAATGCAGCACAACAGATACTGTAACCGCATTGCAATTCTCTCCTTGTTGCAAACTCATTCCCTCCATGGCAAGTTTCTCTGGGAACATAGGATAAGTGGCAGTGGGCAAGAAAACAGAAGTTCCTCTTCTCATTGCTTCCCTATACATCATGAATTTATCAGAAAAGAGTGAAACATAAACAAGTATCAATATGGCTTGTAGTGTTCCATGAGCTACCTGTCTACTATGCTCCCGGGTTGAACACACCTAGTTGCATCTGCAACATGAATCCATATTTTAATGCGTCCATCTTGCAGCCTCGTTGCACTCAGAGCATCATCAAGCTAACATGTTACAG
Organism: Prunus padus; assembly: GCA_024362665.1. Taxonomy (NCBI): domain Eukaryota; kingdom Viridiplantae; phylum Streptophyta; class Magnoliopsida; order Rosales; family Rosaceae; genus Prunus; species Prunus padus. Next base: position 23,890,063 of record JANFAM010000015.1, read on the forward strand.
TTAAAAATTTCATATGAAGAGATATCAAATTTTGATGCGGCAAAAAATTTACAGTTTTGACAGCAGAAGATAACATCACTAGGCATGTGTAAAACATACCTCATCAGCCTCGTCCACATCAATAGCATAGACCTTCAAGTGAGTGAGATCTTTCCTTTCAATCTAAAGCAAGAACATTTGCAGAATGCAGAATTTTTGTAAGGTTTTTTAACTAAATTTTGCCCTGTATGTACTATAATACAGGAAGCAAGCTAACCTTATACTTTCATTTTTATAGATGTGTGTCTGTAATTTTTCATATAAAACCTTAAAAGTTTCATTACAACAATAATACAACGTTTCCTATAAAATTAGGGATGCAAGCCGAAATCTAAATACTGAATCACATCTTGCCCCACGAGTATAACTATATTCATAACAGAGAGCAGGCTAACCTCATCTGGATCATATGAATCTGACAGAAGACTTTCTGCAGCTGATATAACTTCATCTGAGTGATCAGTACGGATATTGAACTTCAACAGGTCAAGATTCACATGTACAGGAAAATACCCAATATTTATGAGGAGATTTAGAGCTGATGATGCTGTTTTCACCATCCCCATTGCCCTTAGGATCTGACAAGAAGGTATGTACAAAAGGATAAACAAATTGGGAACAAAGCTGATATGCATGTATGAATATGATGTATCACACAAACAGAAATAGGGCATAACATCATCAATAAGATCGTTTCTTACGATGAGCCATACATTTTCGGAGCTTAGAAGTACCAATTATCACAGTAAACTTAAACACTATCATTTAAGTCAGACTTGGTTACCATTCCAGCCGTTTTCCTTTGGTCATCATTTGTGCAGGCATCAATAGCATAAGATTCAAGAGACTTAATTTTGTGTCTGATTTTCTCTTCAACCATCCAAGAAGATTTAGGAGGCTTAGCATCTAAAGGCATTGCCTTAGCAGATTTCAGTAATTGTACAAACTCCTGCAGTTCTTTCTCAGCAGCCTCCTTTGCGAGCTTCCTACGGAGAAGTTCCTCAACCTAGTTTCTCAAATGAAAAAAATTTCATGTCAAAATTATTGGAAAAGCAAGGAGGCAATCAAGATGAAGGCTATCATGGATTACTCAACTTACTAATCAAACTTGCATTAACTTCTAATACATGTCAAGAATATCTTTTCTTTCTTTTTCTTATATAAATATATATATATATATATATATATATGTGTGTGTGTGTGTGTGTGTGTGTGAAGATGCCTAAACAGTAAAACAAAAGATATTTTAATTAGAGTAGTAAGTCCTATTAGTATCTGCCAACATATGGTCCAAATCATCTTACGCCGATCAACTTCAACTTACCAACAGACTACAAAAATTTCAATTGTCATAAATTTTCTTCACCATCTAAATACAAAACTATCAATATAGAGTGGAATTAACATCATCTGAGGAGAATCACTCTTCCTTCAAACATAATATCCTTTCTTGAAACACATCTCCACATTAGGAGCCACAAAGATAAGCAATTTCAAACAAGGCGAGCCAACTGTAAGAAGAGAAGATGTTAAACCAAAGCATAGCTGCACCTGAACAGCAGGTCGAGGTCCATATATAGAGCGAGAACCTTTTGTCTCTAGCACGGTGAAGTATACTTCATCTTCTGAAAGCATCACATGAGCACAGTAGCATTCATGAGGCTCCACACTACCAAAGATCATCTGTGGAATAAGCTAGGATCATTGAAGGAACAGCCATACATATATATTTAACTTGAAAAGTATAGTACCTCAGCTAATTCTTCTGTCGTCACACGCTTATTCTTTTCGAGGAGTTCAACCCAAGCAAATTCTAGAAGTGCTGAGTCCTGCACCAGATAAAAAAAAATATTCTTTACCAAAAAACAGAAACCACCAGAATAGAAACAGAAAATTCATATCTGCGACTATTTTTGGGCAAGAACCAACCGAGTTTTCCTGAGCTCTCTGAACAAACTTTGAAATCTCTGCGTGGTCGAAATTTTCGACACCAGGAACAATATATGTGATTTGTTGTGGTTTAATGGATGATGTAACACCATTCTGACAAAGCATAAGAACAACCACCATAAAAATAAAAATGTTAGACTAGCAGGAAAACAATAACATCCGATGCATAGTTTTTATTATTATTTAAGTTTAAAAAAGTTTCACAGTGAGCTTTCAACACCTAGCAACCTATTAATAAGCCGCATTAGTTGTTTTTCTAGTAGAACCTGATCAGAAACCATCCAATTCTTCTTGCCATCGGGTCTCTGGGCAACAGCAAGCAATACTCTCTCTGAATCCTTCTTGAACTCGAGCAGCAACCCTTGCTGCAGTGTTCGGTTCACAAGATTATCTTCTACAATGCCTCCACTGCTTGTCAGCTCCACCCTGCAAAATAGTTACTAAATAATCTCATTATACTTGGATTATATATATGTTTTTTTTTCTTTCTCAGCAACCAAACAGCGCATAAATTACATTAATTTAAGTCTCTAAATTCGTAATTAAGGATGATTAAATTTTTTTCGAAGAAATGTGATTCTGAGAGGGGGAGAGAGAGGGAAGCTACTTGGCGGCAGCGAGAACTCGTCTCCGTCGGCGCAAGGCACCGAGCTCTTCCGTGACGCTGTCGACGAGGCTGTGAACGGAGCTGCTTTGAAGGCCGCCATGGCCAGGAACTAACTTATCGGATCGAAATAACGGGAAGCGAATGCTAAATTGGGAGAAGCGGCGACTGAAGTGGCATGGGCAGCAGCGGAAGCAGAAGAGAGTAGGGGTCGAAGAGGAAGTGGAAGCGGAGCGAAAGATTGAGCAGCTGCTGACGGCTCGAACCGCCATCACCGTCCGGCGAACGAAATGAAAGGTTTAGGGGAATGGGAGGGAGAGTTTTTGTTACTCTGCTTGTTTGTTGATAATGGCTATCCTGTGACTGCGAAAGCTTGTTTGCTAACGCCCGCCCTTTTCTTTTTTGTCACGGCTAATGCTAGCCTTATCACCCACTAATACAATGGAGCCCACCTCTATTAGAGATATGATATACAATATGACAGAAAAATATGGTAAATTTAGCATTTTCCTTTTTGTCACACACAATATGTAACGAAATTTTTATTTATTTTTTGTCATTAATTTATTAGAAAAAGTCATAAACTCACATTAAACAAGCAAATCATATTTTTTTGGAGGATTTTTACTGGTGAAAATGTGTTTTTATGTTGTAGTTGATTTTGGTGTTAACTTTTAGGTTGGTATGTAATCAACCAATAGTCGAGCAAGCAAGTTACACTGATATGTGGTGTTATTAATTCAAATGTTATACTATGAGTGAATGAAATAATTAATATGTTATGAAACAAATAAATATACGTGTTATAACATAAGTAAGTTGGTAACACCACGTGATTTCTCAATAATTCAGATAACATAACTGCAAAGCTGATAACATAAAGAGCCTGGATGTCTGTGAACTGCTTGCGTCTTGGAACGTATACGCGTGGCCATTCTTACCATTGCTAGAGCATGTTACATACGGGTTTAACTATCTGGTTTGACTGCAAATTTGCAATGACTTACCACGGCACACACAAGTCATGATGATATTGATGCAGTTGGATCATGGTTGTCTTAATTATTTTTTTCCAAAATTATTAATTAACTTATGTCATCTCATCAAGCCTTTTTTCCCAGTCAAAAAGTGATACAACTTGAGAAAAATGGAATGCCTGGTAAAATCTGAGATGAAACACATACATATTTTGGCAACTCTGCAGTTTCACACAGTGTGAGAGTTTACACGTACGGCTACATATTTTCACATGCACTTAGTACTGCCTACATCTATATGTTGTAAAGAAAACAGAGCAATCAATCGTATTTCATGGTAAAGATACAGAATCAAAGATTACAGAATGAAATGAATACATGTATAACAAGGGTATCATAACAAAACATATCCGTAAATAGTATCTTTATACATGCGAGCAGCTCGTGCAGCCTTAAGCCCCCTCATCTCTACAGCAAAAATCAACTGCAAAGCTGAGAACACAGCCCCTGGATCTGAGAACTGCTTGCATTTGCAAATGTATACGTGCCGTTCTTACCATTGCTTGAGCATGTTAAAAAGAGCTGATTGCCTGTCTGGCTTGACTGCAATGAGGTCATGGCACACAGGAGAGTCAGATTCATGCGATTATCACAAGAAAATATCAGACATACTGTTCTTAATCACGAGTACAATTGACTCTGCTAATAAAACCAGTTCCCCTTGACACACAGAAACTTGCCGTCACGTATTCTTTCCGAAAATTTTAACAACTAGTTAGATGAAGATTCAGGTGATCATATATTCAGCACATGAAGCCTTTTTACCCGGTCACAAAGTGATGCAATATGAGAAGAGCGATCTGTCTTGTAAAATTGAATGCAAATCCTAAAATGTATGCAAGGGGGAAATGGAGGGAGTTTTCGGAATTAGTTACCGTGCAGTATGCAGGCTGTGTCTTGCAACTCCATCTTGAAGTAGGGACACAGGACAAATAATGACACCAAGAGCAATGTTTATTTGCATCAACTCCCCGAAGAAGCATAACCAGGCCAACAGTAAACCTGTCATATCAGCAAAAGAGTATTTAGTTAATTCATTTAATAAATTTCCAAGTTAACATAAACTTTCCCAGGCAGGCCTAAATCCAATTTACTCAAGTTTGCATGACATCCCTGGTTGCGCCATTTATAACATGAACTAACAGAAGGAGAACATATAACCAAGAGGAAAAACAAGGATAAAAATTCGGGTCCTAGATAAGTACTTCTAGATCAATTTTAGGGAAATAGCCACATTTTTGAAAGTTTCTATATCTTTCTCTGTATAGGCATCTTCAACATTGACCAAGTTTCTTTGTTACTTTTGGTTGCTTTAGGTTTCATTCCTAGGTAGAAGAAACTAAGAAAGAGCTTCTGCCATGAATGGGAATCTCTACATCGAATCTGATATTTGAAGTAGATAAAACATTGTTTCACGATTAGGTTGAGCACCTACAACCTAGGTTTCAACAATGTAGAAGGACATGTAGGAACTCATTTTCAATACAAGCACAACAAAAATTTGGGCTGTAGCTGGTAAGTTAGAAAAAATTGATGTTCTATAGGAGCTTTATCTCGCCTAAAATGAACTTAAATTGGGTAGAAGAGTGACATATGTCACTGTTGAGCTAGCTCATCTGAGGAGCAAATTATGTTTAATGAAAAAGGTCAGCATGTTATATACTCTTTGTAAGCAGATTTCTTTTCATATATACTTTTACAAGTACTGATATGTCTTTAACTTGGATTTAACTTCAGATGAAACAGCTTGACTTACCCAACAATTAAAATTATCACAGAAAGGACCCACAAAATGCACTGATAGGTCTTGAACTTCGATTTAGCTTGAGATGATGCATATCCCGGAGGACCATATCTTTGGTTAACCCATCCGAACTGGGGGCGGATAAGAAACACAAACCCGAGAAAAAAACCCGAAAGAAATCCTCCAATGTGAGCAAAGTTGTCAACGTGTGGGAGAATTCCCACTGCCAAATTGATTGCTATGACGATCAGGAGGGTGAAAAGTGCTCCAAACTGAACAATAGCAAGGAATTAGAAATTGGATCCTGAATGTGACCGATTTAAGAATTTGAAGTATGATGAAGGTCCCTTAACAAGCAGTTTGGCAATTACCTTACTAGCATATATTGTCCAATTAGTGATAAGTTCAGAAAGCATGGCTCCCAGCAACCCAAAAAGAGCACCAGAAGCACCAACAGAGATGTTTGTTTGGATGAAAAGCGAAGACAACAAACTCCCACCAAGTCCAGAGATGACATACAGCAACCCGATCCGGACTGCAAGAGAAACACACAAGAATTGGACAAAGGGCATGAGCTAAAGTTTTGTATACTGACATGAACAAGGAAATAAGAAGAGCTATATCGTCAAATAGATTTGGCTCAATCACAATGAAAACGCCTAACTTGTCTCATATACCCAAAGTTGCATTGTGAAAGAAGAACCATTTGCCTTTGAATGATGACAATGCTTTTAATCATCAGAGTTCTCTGAATTTGCAGACAAAATTTCATCACAACAATTAGATAGAAAACTTATTTTCAAAATACATACCGAAGCCAAATTCTTGCTCTAGCCGATACCCAATAACCAAAAGGCTCAACATATTAGCCAATAAATGGAAAACACCACCATGTAACCAATTGCAAGTGATGAGAAGCCACCCCTGGTGTCTGTGAACCACCTTATTTACATCTAAAGCCCCCATCTTCTGTAGCCTACAGCAATCAACATTCAGCAAAATACCCAATTATAAACTCATAAAACCCATCAAATCACCAATTTATAACAAAAAAACACACAAAACCAGCTAAAGGGTCAGCTGCAGCATTTGAGATCAAAATTTACAGAACCAATTGAAAATCTGAAAACCAACAGGATCATAAAAAACTAAGAACTCACGTGGAAGATGATGGTCCAAGAAGAGGGTTCTCCTTAAAAGGCTGAAAGGAGAACCTACCCAAGAACGTGGCAATGCAATTGATCGAGTTCTTGGGGCAGTTGTTGACATACATGGTGATGATGAACATAATAACATTGGCAACAACAAAAACAGGTATCAGCCAAACAACCCATTTCTTGAAATGCTTGACCTCTCGATACACATCAGGGGATGAAGCTGGAGCTGGAGAAGCTAGTGGAGGTGTCTCTATGTCCACTGGGTGCACCACGTTGTAGCTCCGCCTGGAGTTCACTCTCATTTGGGATCCTGAAGATGCAGGCTCTGCCGCCATTGAAGTGGGCAAAGAATCAAAGAATTGGGTTGAAAGCTAAAACTGATGAAGGTTTTTGATGCAGAGGATATGAATGTGAAGAAGGAGACGAAAATGGTGAGAGCTTTATGAGCACAAAGTCAGGAAATGAGGCTGCCCTTAGTCAACTTTCATCAGTTGAGAAGCTGTTGGCCTGAATTGAACTGCTCTGCTTCATTTGGCCGACACATACGTGGCGCCTACCCAATTCTTTAGCTTTAAGGCACTGTTCGTTTGAACTTTTGACGTGGCGTTACAAAAATGGAAAAATTAAAATAAAATTAGACAGATTAAACATTTTTTGAATGAGAAAATTGCATTTTGATTTCTGAAAAAAAATTAAATTAAATTGCATTTTTTTTATAAATACCACGAGATGTTCCCACACTCGAAGGGTGGGATTAATTCCCACTCGGGTTCGGCTTGCTCATGTCACAAAGTGCTTCTTACGAATTTCGAATCAATGTTATTGAAATACCAAATAATTCATCAACTAGAAATGACAATTTATTAACCGCACCACACATTGGTTAATTAAATTGCATTTTTTTTTGGTCAAATTAAATTGCATTTTGATCACAAGCAAACATAGCCTTTTTCTTACTTTCATTTCGTTGTCGTATATGAAAATTATTGTTGCAGCAGCTGCCCAGGTCAAAGTGATTGAATCATTCCATGCATAAAAGTAATGATTGAATATTTAATCAATGCGTTGTATATGGAGAGCATGATTTTAATACAATTCTTTACTTTTGCTGTATCTACTATCTAGTGTGGAAGTGTGACCGACGGTGATTAGAAAATTGAGTTTTTTTTCCCTCTCTACTCTTTGTAAGAGCTTTTTCACCCGTTGCCCGTAGTCAGGGCAGGACAGGGCCAAGCCCAGGCGAAGAGTTTCAATGGATCAAGCTTGCCTGGGTAAGCTGTGGGTCTCACGTAACTAGGTAAGTCCGCAGGCAAAATGAGCCCGACTTCTAGCATGGGTTTGCTGACATTATCAACAATAAAAAATAAAAATGACTAAAAATTTCAGAATTTTTTAAAAATAAATACTTAGTGCCCATTTGACATTGCTTATTTGGGGTAATAAGTGAATTTTTAAAATTTTTTGGAAGCCCAACCTGTTTGGTAATAAATATGAAAATCACTTTTTGGTCTAAATTGCTATTAGACAAATTAGTTTGGAGAAGCAGATGAATACCTGCTTTCAATTTCTGATTTCTCGGAAATCAGTTTGAGAGTTTAATGAATTTTTGTTAATATCGAAAATAGCCTCCAACAATTTTAGAATTTACATAACATGTCCCTATCTATTACTCTTCGTTCTCTAGTTCACGTCTCTTACCTCAGTTTTTTCTCCTTCTTTTCACATCTCTTCCATTCTCCCATATTCTCTTAGGCCTCAGTTTCTTCTCAAGCACGGTGTAGAATCCCCAAGACTGAGGTAAGTTTGATATTAGTTTTATTTCTTACCAATTTTATTTTTCCCCTTTGTATTTAATTTCTAGGGTTCTTTTTTTCTTTCTTATTGTTGTTAATTCTTGTTTGTATTTGGTGTTTCTGCTGCTTTCATGGCTTGATGAATGATGTTTGATGCATGTGTGTGTGCTGGATTTTTCTGATTCTGCAATCTAATGTACTGCTGGGTATTGGGGTAAGAAGATGAGAGAGAGAGAGAGAGAGATTTGTTTCATGGAATGGTTTTAGAGAGGCTCTGTTTTGCAAAGTTTTGTTTTACAATGACAGCTGCAAAAAATAAGCACTAACCTAATATTTCTCAATAGCTCGACGGTCCTCTTCGATCAACTTTGATTCTTGTTCAAGCTTTCGAGCAATGTAATCCTTAATGACAAAGAGTGTGAGACATGGATTTTTGGACAGTGTTTGAAGAACAATAATAGAAGGCAAGATGTCATCCCTTTCTATATATGTCAAAACTTACTTCACTTCCTTGGAGCAATCTTTTCCAAGTTCACCAAAATATTTTAGCATATCTGCCCACAGAGCTGGGTCCCCAACCTTACCTGAATCCCCTAGTTGTAGATTCTTTGTGCATTTAGAAACTTCTGTGTCACATAAGAAGGCTCAAGGTGACCAATGGTATGGATGTACTGAGCCAAAACGTTTTTACTAGTGTGTTGGAAAATTATGGTAAGATATGCTATATGCCTTACCGAACACATTTCTTTGGGCCCTTCTTGTTCCAATAAAGAGAAATTAGAGTGTGATATTTTCCATTAGTCTCGCTGCTTTTCATTTCCTCCTCCAGGATATGAAAAGAAAGTTGGAATCAATGATATAGACTTACTTGCAAAGGTCTACATATTTTCCTTTTTATCATTGCAGAATTGATTTACATTCGTTTCTTATGAGTTCTTGTGTGTTAATCCCTACATTTGTATATGCATGTGTTGGATTTTCATCAGTTGCTTCCTTATCATTTTAACTTTTGGAGGCTGTGCTACGCGGCCATGAGACTTATCTCTATGTAGGTTTTAATTGATGAAGTCATGGGGTACTCTTAGGAGGAAGATTATTAGGGGCAGGCACATTAAATTTGCAACTGTCTTGAAACCTAGCCGGTTAATGCAACCTAGCAGAAAAAAAAAATATAATTTTTCCATAAGAAAGTCCTTGGATACCAAGATTCACGCCTGACATATAGAGGTTTCATGAAATGTGTGAAAAAGGTGAGAAACTGTAAGACCCGTGTCTTGAGCTTGGAAAGCAGAGAACGGTGAGCAATCCCACATCGCTCGGGGAGGGAAAGGTGATGCGCCTTATATGTGTGGGCACGTCTCTAACTAACACGAGGCCTTTTGGGAGCTCACTGGCTTCGGATTCTTAGGAACTCCAAAGTTAAGCGAGTGGGCGCTGGAGCAATCCCAGGATGGGTGACCTACTGGGAAGATATTGCTCGTGAGTTCCCAGTGACAAAACCGTGAGGGCGGAGGCCCAAAGCGGACAATATCGTGTTAGGGGAGTCGGGTCGTGACAGAAACAATTGGTTGCTGTCTGACTTTTAACTCAAGTGATTATCATTTTGTGGGATTAGTTTTGTTACATGCACCTCTCACTTAGGGTAGCTCAAGTCTATTGAATTTCCCTTCCAGTGCATGACAAACCATTTTTTTGTTAGTAAAACGTCTATCCTCTTTTCTTGGTACTATATAATGTGTAAATTTCTTTTGTTTAGCTTGAAACGGTATAGGTATGAGATGTCTGGAACATTTTGCGTACACAAACACCTATCTAGCATGCATGATAAAATGGGACATGTGTTGCTTCATAATAACTTTGATGGGATACTTTCTTAATCTGCTCTTGCATAAAAACGATTCTTATTGCCTTGGTTGAACATGTCATATTAGCTAGAATTTTTAATACCTGTATAGTGTGATGGGTGGAGTGCACCCTGGAAGGACATTGAATTCTTGTTTGGTAAACTGTGCCTCATCTTTGTTTTGTGTGTCATCTTTGTGTGGAAAAGTATGATGAAAATAATAACTATTTACAACACCATTTTTGCTCTTTACAGATTATCCTTTGTCAGCTTTCATTTAGTATCAACAAGAAGAACAAAAACGTGATTGTCATTTTGATGAAAGTGAAGATGACCTAAATGGTATTCAAGGTGAAGAGATTGAGAGAGAGATTGATGCACATCAAGAAGATGGTCCTGTAACACAAGAAATCGAGGCATTGAGAAATCATATAGCTGCAAGTTTAATGAGTTCATCTACCTAAAAATGAATATGATTGCTTGTTTATGACTAGCTTAATTTTTTTTTATGACCATATTTATTTTTAATGGAATAATTTATTTATTTTATAATTAAAATAATTTTTAGGGTGTGATGAAAATATATTTAATACAAAAAATATATAAGTGAAAGTGAAAGTGCTTTTCCTTTTACCAAACACTTGAACAGAAATGTCATTTCAACATAATGCATTTTTCAGTCATTATACACATCTCACAACACTTTCACAAAAAATTTACCAAACACTCAAACTGATTATTGTACAAACAGCACTTTTAACAAAAAGTTTACTAAACGCCAAACTGATTTCTCTCACAGCAAATCTGACAGTGATTATTTTTACAGTACAGCAATGCCAAACTAGCCCTTAGTCATATTTTCACTTCCCACACCAAAACTCTATACAAATTCCTCTCCCCACATATCATGTGAATAGTGGTTGCCATGACAATGAGTGGAAACACATCTTGCCCTTTATAAAGGCTGCCACTATTCATATGAATAGTAACAACCCTTACCTCCTCTTGTCTTTTGCTATGACAAATGGGTGGAAGTGCTCTAATTTATTAGATAAGAAAATCTCTATAATTAAACATTTTTATATCCATCCATTTTTTCGTCACATGACCTGCACATGCATGGACATTCAAAAAATTGACATTGCTAAAATAATTTTTTCGATGTCCATCTATATAAGAGCAACTCCACCGCAAGAGGCCCAGGCAGGCAGGAGGGGACCTTCGGCCCGAAAACTGATTCCAGCACAGCAGCCCTAGCCCGGGCAAGCCCATGGGCGATTCTCACTAGCCCACCAGCCCGCAGTCGATCTGACGTCAGCGATGCGTGGTTCTAATTTTTTTACCTTTGGCACGTGCATTGCACGCACCAACGTTAAAAAAATTTGAACTCCGCGCATCTCGTCAGCGCCTAATAGCTATTTGCCACGTGGTGCATTCTGGAGCCTCCGATCGAGTTTTTTTGGTACAATCCAACGGATGTGCAATTTTTTGGGTTTAAAAAATTCCAAATTTTTTTTTTAACATTATAATAAAAATTCTGGAAATTATTTCTATAAATACCTACCATACTTATTCACTTTCCACACCAAATATTCACACAAATTCATCTCCTTTCAATTTTTTTCACTTTCCACTCTACATTTTCTATTGAAATTATTTCTATAAATTTCATTTTGTGTCAAAATAGAAATGGCCTCTTGTATTGAAGCTGGAGGCTCGTGGAGCATTGTGGAAGATCTGTTGTTGTGTGAGTCTTGGGTAAAATTTGGTCATTGCCCGATCACGGGCAATGAGATGAAGTCCTAACATATGTGGAGAAAAATTCATGGAGAATTTTGTGAAATATCGGGTTCCGCTCGTACGGAAATGACATTGGCTAGTTGGTGGAAAATTCTGAATAAAGAGTTAGGAAAATGGAGAGATGCGTTGGCAAAAGCAAGGGACAACATTCGAAGCGGTCAAAATCTTGCGGACGAGGCAAAATTTTTATAAATACCGTTTTATTCAATTTATTGTCACTTTTTATTTTATATTTTCTTGCATTTCCTTGAGGGTCAAATTTTTTTATTATTTTATATTTTGTTGCATTTCCATTTTTTCTATATTTTCTTGCATTTCCATTGTTTTATATTTTCTTGCATGTCCAATTTTTTAATATGTTCTTACATTTCCTATTAATTTTTTTGTAATAGATTATGCAAGCACAAATGTGGTTCGGTGCCATGGGCCAAGACAAAAAAAGTTGTGTGAATCACCATTGTTAGGACGTTGTGAAGAATTATTCGAGATTCAAAATTATTTCCACCGGTCCAACGGTTGTGTTGAATGAGACACCGCTTCACGATTCACCAGTTACCGATTCGCCATTAGACTCCCCGATGGATCAAGACTCACCAATTGAACGTGAGCCGAGGCCTATTGGGAGAAAGGCAGCAAAGGCAAAGAGATGGAACACTTCTAACAATGAATGTGCAAAGTATCTGGAGCAAATTGCTAAGAACGGCGCATTTAGACTTGAGAGAGAAATGAAAAAAGAATAAGCTGACAATGCCCGACATAAAGCATATGCAATTCAAAGGCAAAAGGCAGAAGAAAAATACCAGGGGGATAGAGAGATGCAAATCATGGCCATGGATACGAGCCATATGTCTCCTGAAACAAAATCTTATTGGAAGCTAAAACGAATGGATGTTATGAGAGGAAAGCTTTTCCATGAAGATGGACCTAGCAACACTGATTGGTTAAATGATCAAAACCAATAGGTTGTAGTGAATGAGTTGCCATATGTATTAATTGTTGTATTGTTTCTCTTTTATTGAATAAAAAAATGATTAAATAATATAGCAATTTATTACAAATAAAGCATAATTAAAAATAAACCTCCGACATTGAGAAACTTCACACAAAACAAAGCATAATTCATTACAAATCTCACACAAACAAAGCATTAAACTTGACTTCATCCACCGTGATTGCCTTTCATCTCTCATAAGTGCTCGATCAAGTCAACTTGACGTCTCTCGTGAACATAAGAAGATTGCATTTCCTGATAACGGTCAATCATAGGGTAGTCGTATTGACCGTCTCTAATCAACGGTTCGTGCTTCACTGGTTCTCCATTTGCTCCCATAGGCCGTTCATAAATTCTTGTTAATGGCGTGTTTATGGGATCGGGTTCGAAAACCTCTGGGGCATCATAATCATACTCATCCTCCACAATCATGTTATGGAGGATGATGCAAGTCATCATGATGCTCCGAAACACCTCTTCATCAAACATACGTGCAGCACCCCTGATAATTGCCCAATGAGCTTGCAGGATACCAAAACACCTTTCGACATCTTTTCTATAACCCTCTTGAAAGGCAACAAAGCTTTTTTCCTTTTCCAATTGGGGAATTGGAATTGTTTTGACGAATGTCGTCCACCTCGGATAAATGTCATCGGCTAGGTAGTACGCACCCGAGTATAAAGTATTGTTTATTTGATACGTGATCTAGGGGGAATGACCTCTCAAGACATCATTGAATACCGGGGATTGACCAAGCACATTGAGGTTATTTTGAGATCTGGCAACTACGAAAAAAGCATGCCAAACCCAAGTATCGAACGATGCAACTACCTCTAGAATTATACTTTTTTGGCCCTTCCTGTTCTCATAATCTCCTTGCCAAGCAGTTGGGCAATTCTTCCACTGCCAATGCATACAGTCGATGTTGTCGATCATGCCTGGGAAACCTCGAGCCTCAGCTTTTTGTAGAAGCCTTTTGAGGTCCCTCCACGTGGGTTTGCGGAGGTATTCCCTCGTGTAGAAAGCTTCTATTGCAGCACATAATCTAACCAAGCACTCTAGGATAGTTGATTTCCCCATCCTAGCAATCTCATCAACCTGGTCTGCAGATATCCCATACGCAAGCATCCGTAAACCAGCTGTAAGTTTTTGCTTCGGAAGAAGACCCAAAACCCCAAGAGCATCACACTTTTGCATGAAGTATGTGTCGTAATTGCTTGGAAAAAAATGGGGCTACATTCTATATCTTCCTCGAAAATAAGAAACATGATATAAAGAATGTCGGATAAAGTAATCTTCCAAGAGATTCTTACCCCGAGAATTCCTATGTCTGTCCATGTTCGGAGCACGACGACGGTGGTGTTGCCTTGATTGATTCAGCATATGCACCGCTAAAACAACTTCTTCCTCCTCTTCATCCAACTCATGATCTTCTTCAGCCTATCTGCGCCTGATTTCTTCCTCTTCTTGCTGTTGCCTTTCCAACTCCCTCCTCAAGTTAGACATTGAGAGTATAATGTGTTTTTTTGAATCTGAGAAATGAAATGATAGAGAAGTGAGGGTGTGAGATGTTCTGAGTTGAGGGTGTAGTTTTATAAAGGAATTTACAAGATAGAGATGACACGTGGCGTAATTTAAGATGATGAAAATCTTATCTGAAATCTGAGATTATAATTTTTTAATATATATTGACACGTGGCAACTGAGAATCTTATCCGAAAATCTTATTTGAAAATTGAGATCTGAATGTTATAACAAAAGTTGGACATGTGGCAACCGAAAATCTTATCCTAAAATTTAATCCGAAAATCTTATATAAAATGTTATATTATAATTTTTTTAATGAATAGTGACATGTGACAACCCAAAATCTTATTCGAAAATCATATCCAAATTAATTATTTAAGTTAAAAAAAAAAAGGAAGATGAATTAAAATGAATAGTAATGACCTTACCTTGCCATTTGGGGTGAGCTAACAAAAGCAAAGGCTGCCACTATTCACATAAATAGTGGCAAACCTTGCCTCCCCTTACCCTTGCACTTGTCCTTTGGGGTGGACTTGATCTAATTAATTGACAAACCGCAGTTGCTTGATTCTACAACGTAATTATAAAGTAGGCAGGCATGTGACCCAATCGTGCTGCTACAAACATGGAAATTAATAATAACAATACACCTCTTTATTTATTTCAAGCAGATTCTTCATACATGTCAATTTAATCCACCGCTAATTATTACTTGATATTTTACTAATTTAATCGCATAATGGTTCAATTGCAGAATTACTAAATATACTAAATGTCTCAATCGGTCATTTGCTGCTCACCAACCATTTGGAGAAAATACAATTAAAAGCAATAGGGAAGAAGAAGACATACATGTATTGCTTCAATTTGAGGTTTGAGTTTTGAGAAAGCATAAACCCAAGCAGAAGGAAGTGCGTGTTTTATATGAGCCACCAAACCAAACCAACTCTAACAAATATTGTAGGTGTCAGATGATGTCAGTGTTTCAGTTTAACCCAAAATTATACTAAGTGGGCCAACATTGGGCTAACAATCAACATTAATCAATTTGAAGCCCGGCCCAATTTTTTGTTTTAAACTTTTCTATGTTTGTCTGTCCATCTCAGCCCAAATTCAATCCAACTCTCCAGCCCAGCCCAATGCCGATGAGATCAAATAAATCTTGATCATGCAAATTGTACAATAGCAAAAGTTGAAAGCACACAATCGAGAAAATGGGTACGAGAAGAACATACAATGCCTACTTGTGGAGAGTAAATTTTCTATCGATAAATATATGATTGTATATAAGTTTATTCATACCTAGTATTTTCTTATAGTTGTGGGAGATGTTTTTTATTTTTTTTTATTTTTTTTATATACGTTATTTCTTTCTTTCTTAAAGCTTAAGCCTTTTGATTCAGATGGAATATTGACATGTGAAAACCTAGGTGGCTTTGTACTCCATAACAAGCTGTTAGAACCCAACGTCACATATCAGAAGAATAGCTTATGACGGGATGGTATATGAGCTCTTTAGTGCATTTTTTTTGTAAGTCGGATTTTAAGGGAAAGTTTTAGGTATGAACTCGAATCACAAACAAAATAAATTTATTTATGAAGTGTCACAAGTGCCCAATATGTAACACTATTGGACGACAAAAGTGAGGAATAAATTCCAAATTTTAAAAAAATTTCATGAGGAAAATTGAGATTAACCATGTGGTTAAGAGATCAAATTGGCAGATCACAAAGTTAAAAAAAAATAGTTTTTAGTGATGATGAATCTGATGATGATCAAAACTCTCTTTTTCGGCATGTTTTAAAAAAAATGAAGAACCAAGTGGTAGTGGCCCCCACGTGGCCAAATAACACGTTACCTTTGATAATAATGGACAACGAGGCCAGTGATTCTAGCGATTCTTCTCAAACGCGTTACGCGTCCAAGAAACGCATTTGCGCCTTCCCTCGTCTCTCTCTTTGCTCTTTGCTTGCGTCGCCGGCGTTGGATTCGATGCCTGCCTTCGCCGCCTTTATGGATTTTTCTCACTCCCCACTCTCTCTCCCAAACGCGTTTCCTCCACAACATTCAAAACAGAAATTTTTTTTTTAAAAAAAAAGAGAAAATATCCTTCCGTTGTTGACTTCAAACAGAACTAGCGCCGCCAACGACTCGTTGCTAATCTTCGCTGTTAATCGCTTTGCTCTTATTTAAAATAAACATTTAAATCCAAATTTTCCACCTGACCCTCTTCAAGTTTCTCTCTAAATTAACCTCTCTGCCTCTTTCTCTCTCCCTCTCTCTCTTTTGCTCGATCGCTCGCTTTGTTATTGTTCTTCAGAAGCTGCTGTGCGAGCAAAATCAGAAACTAGGGTTAGCTTACATCGGAGATGGCTCCCAAGGATCCGAAGCAGAGTGGAGGTTTCTTCGCCTCGATGGCTTCCACTTTGACCAATCTTGGCAGCGCCATGACCAAATCCGTCAACGGGTATCAGTCAAATCCCGCTTTAATTTCATCTTTCGAGCTGGTTCTGTAATTCGTTTACAGTTTTCGGTTTCATGGAGATCGGATTTTGATTTGTGTCTGTTCAATTCTCTTGCTCTTGGTGTCAATTGAAGCACTGCTGGTGCTAGCTGTTACTATATAAGCTTTGAATCTGGCTTCCATGTTCTATTGGATTTGAAATGAATGGCTTGCTAATTTGGAATTTCTGTTGATGTGGATTAATTTAAGTGGTTTTTTGATGGTTGTGTCATTTACTTGGTGTTTAATTACTTAGAAGTACTGCCAAGTTCTGAATCTAATGTCTGCATGCTGAGAAGCTAGTTTTCTATGTTTTGAAGAATCCGATTGTGACAGTTCTTGGTATTTTCTCTGTACAGCATAGTGGGTTATGAGGGTCTGGAGGTTGTCAACCCAGATGGAAGCTCAGAAGATCTTGAAGAAGAATCAAGGAAAGGAAGGTGGAAGCAGGAGGTACACACTACTTTTCTGCCATGGAAATACCCAACTCCCCTATATCATAGAGAAGACGTTTCCATATTGGTTTTGTTCCCAATGTAGTTGTTAGGGTTGCAAATCATATTTCAAGATTGCATTTCTCGCATGGTGATCAGCCCTTATATTAGCTCGTGTCTGATGGCCTTTGAATGCAGGCATCATAGAGTACCATAAGGTGCACTGTAATTATCACGTAGGTGATATAATACACACCTAGAATCAGGCATCATGTCATTTCTAATTTTGCTTCGGACATGCTGGATCAGTTCATTCTTAGTTGACTAAAATGAAACCTTTTCTTCCTTAATTCCTTGTATGGAAGCTTCTGTGCATGCCTTGTGTTGATCTAATAAGCAGAAACTGATGCTTTCCTATAGGGATAATAAGACAATCTATTTTTGTATTGATAAAAACTACTTTTTTTAAAAAAAATTTCAAAACTTTCTAATGCTTTCATGCATACTAAATTCAGAATTTCTTCCTCTTTCATTTTTAGGATCGGGATGGTTACTGGAAGGTGATGCAGAAGTATATAGGCTCTGACGTCACATCATTGGTGACCCTTCCAGTGCTTATTTTTGAGCCAATGACTATGCTACAGAAAATGGCAGAGGTTTGTGTTATTTGTAATTGAATGGCATTATAAGAAGCTTTGTTCAATCCGATCCTGTTCTCCTCAGTGAATCTTACAATTGCCCAATTATGTCACAGCTGATGGAATACTCCCATCTGTTAGATCTGGCAGATGAATGTGAGGATCCATACATGAGATTGGTGTATGCTTGTAAGTATTTTCTGCATCCCTGCTCTGTACAGGCTTTGCTGTTTCCACTTTCCTTCCCTCTCCTTTTCTGTTTGTGCATGCACTGTATGATGACTAACTCACAGTTGCTGGTTGCAGCCTCATTTTTTATATCTGTTTACTTTGCCCTTCAACGAACCTGGAAGCCATTCAATCCAATACTTGGTGAGACTTATGAGATGGTTAACCATGGTGGCATTACGTTTATATCAGAACAAGTGAGTACCAAGCACCAAAACTAGCATTTCTCTGTGTAGTTATAATGTATGGTGCTTTGGGATGAAAATAAAAGCACTTTTTATTTATTTACATGAATCTCAAGTTGATTGGTATATGCTGGGATGCTTATCATTATCATATTTAAATGAGTTTATGTTATTGTATTCCTTCCAGGTCAGTCATCACCCTCCTATGAGTGCTGGTCATGCTGAAAATGAGCATTTCATTTACGACATAACTTCGAAGGTGAAAACCAAATTTCTAGGGAACTCAATTGATATCTATCCAGTCGGAAGGTAACGTTATTTGATCTTTCTCCGTGGCTATAATTTTGTTACTAAGTGATTTTGTATCTTCTTAACTCCTTTGAAATTGTAATGGTAACCATTTATCATGAGATTTGAAAATGAAAACATTTTCCTCATCTAATGATTTGTGTTTAAGCAAGAGATGAAATTGCATAGTACTCTTTAGTAATAACTTGTGTAACCTTTAATTGTTTTTTATGCAGAACGCGTTTGACCCTCAAAAAAGATGGCATAGTGCTTGATTTGGCACCCCCTCCATCAAAAGCTAACAACTTAATTTTTGGACGAACATGGGTTGATTCACCAGGAGATATGGTTCTGACCAATTTGACCACGGGGGACAAAGTTGTGCTATATTTTCAACCATGCGGCTGGTTTGGGTATGACTACCTTTCTATTGTAGTGTTCACTTCTCATCACTTGTAGCATTGTTTGCATCACGTGACTGCTTATTGAGTAACAGCTTGTGGGAGGGTATTTTGGTCATACAATTGAAGTTTCAGGTCTAAAACTACCTTCTATGCTTCTATTAAAAAGAAATAACTGTAACATCGTGAACCTACCTTCTTCTTGTTTTATTAGTTACCTACTCCTGATTGGGCACAATGTACTCACGGGATGCAGTGATCTGAAACAAAAATTGATAACACCAAGATTTTAGACCAGACTGAGTGGCAAGGGAAAAAACCCAAATTGAGGGCCAAAACTAATGTGGAAAGAGATATATGTAGTCAACTCCAGTCTTTTGGGCTAATGACTTGGTTTGGGTTCAAGTTTAATCTATAGTTATCCTAGTGTATGCTCTATGTTGATTTCACACTTGATCTGATAAAATATTGTGCTTGCAGATCTGGTCGCTATGAAGTAGATGGGTATGTTTATAATTCTGCCGAGGAACCTAAAATATTGATGACTGGAAAATGGAATGAGTCAATGAGTTATCAACCCTGTGACTCAGAAGGGGAACCACTTCCTGGCACTGAACTGAAAGAGGTTAGGTTTTACCAGCTACACCTTGTAACTTGTAGAATCTTATTTAGGAAAACCTGGAGTGGACTTCTGTATGGTTCTTGCAAAGTGGAATTGCAGGTTCGGACCTGAGGTCATTGATAGCTATATTTGTCCTTTACATATCTGGTGTCCAGTTGGTGACCAACTAATTTTTATAGTTCATAGGCACTCCTATTGTTTTCATGGCCAGTTTTGAATTTTGTTATGAGTGCTTTCTCATGATCATGATGCAGTGTTATTTATCTCCCCAAAGACTGAGAAGATTGGTAACTTTTTTATTTTGGTCCTTCCTTTTTGTCATATCAGAGGACTAGCGTACTAGTTGAAAACTTTTTTTTTGGTCCATTTCTGGTGACCTAGCAAACAAACTTTTTTCTTTGTTTGTTCCTTTCAGTAAACTCATAGGAAATTATTCATTGTTTCATTGCAGGTGTGGAGAGTTGCTGATGTTCCAGAAAATGATAAATTCCAGTACACACATTTTGCGCATAAGATAAATAGCTTTGACACTGCTCCTAAGAAGTTATTGGCATCAGACTCTCGCTTGCGTCCTGATAGATATGCACTGGAGCAGGGTGACCTATCCAAAGCTGGTTTTGAAAAGAGCAGGTCTCTCTCTCTCTCTCTCTCTCACTCACACACACACACACACACACAATACAGTAAGAAGATTGAATTGAAATATGAAAATCGTTGGTAAAAACTGACATCTTAAATATGCCTACCTACTTTTTTCAGTCTGGAGGAGAGACAGAGAGCTGAGAAGAAAAACCGAGTGGCAAAGGGACAGGAGTATACTCCAAGATGGTTTGACAAAACAGATGAAATCTATCCTACAACGTGGGATGACTTGGAAGTGTACCGTTACAATGGAAAATACACTGAACATCGGGCTGCAGTAGATAACTCAGACAGCGTTGAAGCGATTGACGTCAAATCAATAGAGTTCAACCCCTGGCAATATGAGAATTTGGCTGCTGCTTGAGGTGTATCATGTGATTGTTTTGCGTGTATAATAGTTTTGCTTATTTATTTGTTATTCTTACCTTTGCTCTCTCCCCTTGGGAGTCAGTATCATGATGGAATTATAAGACGGATAGGCTTCCTAGCTATGACATTGATGTGTTGTGGTGGTATATCTTTTGCAATCTTTTATCATGAAAAGCAATTCAAGGTTGGAAATCTGACTCGTTCTTGTGTGACGATTTCTACGAATAGCTCTGTTAATGAGGTATCTGTGAGTTAGGGTTTAGAGTACAATGAAAGAGATTTAAGTACTGATGGTGGTCCTGAGACAAGCACGCATGATTATGTGCTGTTGTGATGGTGGTGGTGGCTCGCACGTGTAAAGACTAGCTGGCTTCCAAAGTTCTTGGCGAGCCTTTTTTTCAGAGAAACATGGGTTTGTCTTTCAGCTGGCTGATGTAAACCGATGCGAAAAAGAGGTCACATTGTGGCCTGCGTTCTCTTTCAATTTCCTTCCTGTCCGTACTCTCAAGACCCTTTCAGACCTTTTTCACTTGGTCCTCCCTTATCCACTCTCTCTCTCACCACAAAAAATATGCCACCCTTATCCCACTAACTTATCGTTCTTTGCCTCTCTTAGCATCTTAGAATGCTAGCTTTACCTCTTCCAATGAAATCCCATCTCGTGAATTTATGGACCTCATGCCATTGTAATGTGGGTTTGGTTTTTGGGTTTATACGAAGTGATTGGATATTTGTTTTCCGTCTAAAATTGGATGCTACTTTAGCTTTCATGTCATAAATTTTGTCCAACGACCCCAACGAGAAAGAGACATGTCCACAACTTTTTCATCTTAGAGAGACATAGTGTCCGTATAATTCGTTTGAGTTTTGATAATTTTGGCAAGCTCTCATTGCCCCTTTAATTGGACTCACACTTCACCAACTTACACACCCATGCGTGTATGTGTGGGGTAGTCCACAATTATGTTTAAAACGCGTAAATTTTATTTTGTTGAAACGCGTTAATTTAATTTTGTTGAAAGATGTTCTGAATTCAAATTAAACGTGATCAACAAGGTTGTCGACTATTAACATCAATAATAAGAACATATTGACTCATAATTCAAGAGAGGACACATTTGTTGAGGAATCAACAAGTTATAAGTTGGGAGTTGTGCAGATTTTTATTACTTTGGGACAAGTTCTTACATGAGCAAATAATTCAGGTAATTTTATACACACAAAAACCTTGGTATGAGTTGGTCAAAAAAACGTGGAACACGGTGGAAGAGCCTAGGAAGAGCAGCAAAGATGATGGAACCTCTCCCGTACGTACAGTAAAGTGCATACCCCCCACTAACGTGTTTTTATGTGAACGAGATAAGATTTCAACCCAGAATTATGGAGAGACTTACACGTGTCAAGAACAGAACTGATGTGGCTCAAACGTAGGAACTGGTCCAAGAGGTTTTTGTTAACTGCTGTAGCCGGTAAACTCCCACCAGTTACCCGTTAGCTCAATTATGGGGATGAAGTTCAAACTTTATAAACAGTTGGGGGGGTTTAAGAAACAATTTGGGTGGTTTTCAGGGGGTTTTGGGTGATCAGACAGAACCCGCTTTCATAGGTGAGGTGAGAATATTATGTGTATTTTAGACACTGCTTTCTGTGTCCGTTATAAGAAAAACAAGAGTAAATCTCTCTTTTCAGGCAGGGATTTATATTTTCATCCATGAAAATGAGAACCCAGATCAAATTTTGCATGTATTTTTGTAAAATCTCATATTTTTCTGTTTAATTATGCTTGCCCTGATGTGTTTTTGTGTGCTTGCAGATTTGAATTTCTTCTAATTTTTGTCTTCCAAATTCCCGTCATTCTCATGTAAACTCACTTTCTGGTGGAATTGTAATTCCTTCATTTCTTTTAATATAGAAGTCACTCTCTCTCTCTCTCTCTCTCTCTCTCTGTCAAATATAATATGATGTTTGAAGTTTGAACCAGTTAATTATATGATGATCTGCCGTTTTACATTCTGTCAGGGTTTAACGTTGGCTTCCTGTTCTTTTATGTACTAGTACATATGTTAACTTATGCCTTCCTGACATAAAAAAGGTGTTAACTTTGTTATGATTTGCAGAAACTGAAGGTCTTATTTAGGCACAAGTTGACATATATTGTATTCTGCAATGGGATGATTTCAAGGTTTTCTAACTACCCTTTTGCCTGTAAGCCTTCTTTACCCTTTTAACTGTAAGAAATCATGAAGATGTTTGGTCAGAAATGAAACTGAAAAATGATTTTCCCGGGGGAAAGGGAAGGAAAGCAGGAAAGCTACATTTGGTTGCACAGAGTTTTTGGAATTTATTTTGATTATGATCTTCTGCTGTTCCGTTTTTTGAGTTGTACTTCACTGAATTAAATTTGGTCCCAAAGCTGGTCTTCTTTTAGTGCAGATCTCATTTTGACTTTAGAACTTTGGGTTTTGCAGCAATTGGTACAAGACCACTTAAAAGCATATAAGATCTTATCTGCATTATGTACCCGTTGTTAAAGAAAGAGTACGATTTGTTTGATGTTTTTGTGTCCTAGTGTTCTTGGTCGGTGTTCTTTTATTCATGGGATTAGGACACATAAATTCGTTTTCGTATTAAGTTATCAACCACCTAACGATTTGTTTCATGTATGTTCCTTTTTTGTTGATCCGGCCTCTTAACCCTGATGCGATATTTATTTGGTTGAAGTACAAGTTCTGTTCTAGTTTCATCAGTATTAGTCTACTATCTACATCATACAGCCCAGCTTCACCCCATTCAGTGGTCTTTTTTCCTTTTTTCTTTCTTCACATGCATTCGATGCAAGAATTTCCTGGCTGCCAATTCTGCTACTTGTTTTTCACAAATTTCTATATTTTCCATTCCTCAATGCAGAAGTGAATTTCGTGTCATTGTTTTTATCTTGTGATGTTGAACTGATTGCATTAATTTTGGTTAGCTAACAGGGTCTTGTTCTGTAGGCCTTGAGATTAAAGAAGCTTGTTACTCTTAGCAGATGACTTTTTCTACTTGCGATGAAAGTCTGAGATATGGTATTGCAGCGGAGGTTGGACTATGGCTTCAATGGCTACCAGGTGCCTGAGGTTCCTCAAGCTTCTAGATCAGCCAGGGTAAAGGCTCCCATGACCAATCTTATGGATTGCCTGTTGACATTCTATTTTGTGTGTAGAAGGAGTCCTGATCTTGTGATCTATTAATATTTTTGGTTCAGGGAAGGGGACCTATCAGGAAGAAACTTGAGGCCAATCAGATTCGTGCTTTTGAGATTTTGGCCAGTGTAGCTGGTAAGTTATTGCAGGAGAGTGAACATCCTCTGCCAACAAATGATTCTTGTGGAAAGGATGCGCATTTCATTTTTGATGATACCTCTAAGAGCAAACAGGAGAAAGGAAACTTGTCAAAGGAAGACCATTGTGAGTGCGGAAGCTGTGATGAGCAAACCCTTTTATGTATGGGCAGGTTGCAAGAGTGCCAACAAAGTTATACATTGAATGGGGTTTCACATTCTCAGGAAAAATTTAGTTATGAGATCAACCGAGCATCAAAAAGTTTTGATCATTCAGAGAGGATATATTCTAACAAAGTATTCAGTGACTCTCCCTTATCTGGAGATTCTGTTGAAGAGAAGCCACGGGGTGTACTTAAGAGGAAGCTAAAGACTGGACCATCAAAGGATACGAGCATAAAGGATGAAAGAACCCAGATTTTAGGCAATTCTGAGGATATAATGAAAGTGGAAGGGATGCCTCCTGAACTGGTCAGTTGTGGGCATGATGTAAAGACTTCCTTTTCAGGGGATTGCAAAAATCATGATCCTTTACTCTGCCATTGTGCTAATATTAAAGTAGATAGTAGCGATGATGACGAAAACTGTGTTAGGTATGCCCAAACCCTCAGCGTGATAAAAGAATTTGAGCACCCACCAGATGCCGGTGATGAGAAAATAAATAATCTGGCTGCGTCCAGGCACTGGAGAGTAGCTCCTGAGAGGAGGATTGGGGGTTATTCTAGAAATGGTAATTGGCTTTGTAATGCACTCTTGTTTTGAATGTAAAGTAAGTTGTAGGTGTTATGATTAGTCTGTTGGATTTCATGAACAGTGCAATTGATATTAGTTTCCTATCAATATCCTTGGCTTAGAATAGAAACATTTTCTCTTGTGCCCTTTTTGGTGTATTGACTAAACCTTTCTGGATTTTATGTTCTTTATGATAAATAAGCTTTTATGGTGATTTGATGCTTTCAGATGGGAAGATCAGGCAAGTTTACCGCCACGGGAGAACTTGTTATACACATCAAAGATCACAGA
Organism: Prunus padus; assembly: GCA_024362665.1. Taxonomy (NCBI): domain Eukaryota; kingdom Viridiplantae; phylum Streptophyta; class Magnoliopsida; order Rosales; family Rosaceae; genus Prunus; species Prunus padus. The sequence goes on from JANFAM010000015.1 coordinate 23,915,201, forward strand.
AGATTTATCCTTTCAAAAAGAGAAAGTTCTTTAATCGGATGCCACTCACTACACCTGATAGAGGGTTTAACTGTGAAAGCATATTTAATTCTCCTGATAAGAGAGTAAATAGTGACAACTACTGTGCAGGTTCAATGATGCATACTGCCCGCTTTCCAATTTCTACACATGTGCACAGTGCACATATATATTCTCCATTTACATTGAAGGTTTAGGTTTTAGTGATGTATCAAGTTTGGCTTAACAATCCTAGCTCCTAAATGCAGAAATTGGACCATCATCCTCAACAACAGGTGGGCAAGTACCACTCAAGTCCAGTGATTGCAATGGTAAGAATATCTATTGGCGTTGTCTGCGATTCTACTACATATTGCCATTTTGCTTTATAATTTTCTTACACACTCTTCCTTTGTTAAACAGTGAAGCTTAGTATTAAATCCTTCAAGGTTCCTGATCTCTTTATTGAAATTCCTGCAACCGCAACTGTTGGTTCATTGAAGGTTTGTGTTTTACCTTTTTCCGAGCTGTTGATATGTTAACCTTGCTTCCATATTGTTTCTCTAGGTTTCAAGAAACAATTAACATTTAAGCCTAACTCTATTTTTTGATGTGGTGGTGAGGGATAAAGATATGGTGTGGATGATAGAATGTCATATGAAACATTTAGTCAAATCAAATGTGTTTCACCAAAGCCATTGCAGGTTACTTCAACTTATCAAATAAGTAGTTCTTGACATTATTTCAATACTTTCTTAAGCTGGAAAACTTAGCGTGGCTGACATAGATGATTGGGTGATTGCAATTCCTTAGACCAATCAAGGTTGGTTGGGTGGAATGTTAAGTTTCATCCCTGAGTTTGTACTTTTGTGACGTCAGAAATAAGGAGGCATTTTGCTTTCTAGGTAGTTCATAGCTGGAAATTAGACTATCAATTACGATTAAGAATATGCTGAAGGTATGCAATCTTTCTCTATCATAGTCTTTTTCCATTTTTGCGTATTTCATTTGACCTCTTAATTATGTTGGGAAGAAAAATGGATCCAAATACGGTTCAAGAAATCTCATGCTATTATTTTGTTTAGAATTGGTAATATCTGATATTTTTTTCTGTAGAGGACAGTAATGGAGGCAGTAACATCTATACTTGGAGATGGATTACATGTTGGTATCCTGGTCCAGGGAAAAAAGGTCGGAGATGACAACAAAACTCTACTTCAGACTGGGATTTCTCAGGATGAGAAGAGACATAATTTGGGCTTTATGTTGGAGCCAAAACGTGCAAAGCTTACATATTCTCCATGCAGCGAAGATCCTTCTTTGCCATCTGGCAGATCTCGGGAGTTAACCAGGTAACGGTTTAGTAAGTGTTAGCTTATGAATTGGAACATCTTGTAGTGGTTCTTTCCCCACTCTTGCAGCTCATACTCTCATTATTCCTAGTTTCGGTATCTAAGAGTTAATCTGGTTGCCTTATATTCATGAGGGTATATTTTGTTGTCAGGCATTCTTCATCTTTGGTGTCACAACCGGGGACTTCAAATGTCTCCCCGAATCCTCCAGTAATTAATTTTGGTGGCTGTGTTAAAAGAGACCTCAACGCAGTCCCCTCTCTTCCTAGTACCTCTACTGAAAAAACCCCACAAGCATCCCAAGCTCTGGTTGCAGTTCCACCAATTAGCATGAATGCATTGGCTGTGGTTCCTTTTCATCGGAAATCTGGGCATCCAGAGTATGTACAGCGCCGGATCAGGAGACCTTTCTCTGTTCCAGAAGTAGAAGCATTGGTTCAAGCTGTTGAGAAACTTGGAACAGGAAGGTTGGTTTGATCATTATCGCTTTGCTATGGTCAAGGAATATTAGTACCTTGATGCAGACTGTGACAGTTTTCTTGGGTTGCAGGTGGCGTGACGTTAAGTTGCGTGCTTTTGATGGTGCAAAACATCGAACTTATGTGGATTTGAAGGTGAGTTATTAATTTGAGTATAAGGTAAAATGGATTTTTCGGGTTAGTATTTTTTCGCTGAATTCGTCTATAGTTCGTTTTTCAACCTCATGTAGTTTGAGTAGTGTTATACACCCTTTGACACTTTGAATATTCAGTTTTGAGGTTTAAAGCAGTTAAGCTGCTGCCTTGTATCAGCGTTGTCTTTATTATAGCCCATGGCCTTAGAAAATGAACTACATTGTTGCCCTCCTAACAAAATGTGGAAAATTGGGAGTGGTGCAGGACAAGTGGAAAACACTGGTACACACAGCAAGAATCTCCCCCCAGCAAAGGAGGGGAGAGCCCGTTCCGCAGGAGCTTCTGGACAGGGTCCTAGCTGCCCATGCCTGCTGGTCTCAGCGGCACGCCAAGCAACAGGTCAAAGCAACAGCCTGAGGCCTAGGCTTTGTAAAAAAAAGAACTGGGAAGTGGGGTATCTGTATGTAAATGTTACAGCTAGAAAAATGTTATGTAAATGAAACTTGATGTAATATGTTATTTCTCTCACTTGATCCACAAGACACCAATCTTTCCATTCCCAGTTAAGAAGAGTCTTGTGATATGTAAATGATTGTTTATGCAGCAACTGGAGTATGCTCTGAGACTTAATTAAATCCACCAGACATCACATGGAATATATATAATATGACCAATTGTTGATTCTCTGCCAAGATTTTATGCCAGTGCATGAAGATACTTATATTTCCTATCCTCTCTCTCTCTCTCTCTCTCTCTCTCTCTCTCTCTCTCTCTCTCTCTCTCTCTCTCTCTCCTTGAAATCAATTGTCAATCTTTTTTCTGAGTTTTTATATCTGTCATTCAAATAGTATTTTGTTATTTTTCTGAGTTGGTTAAGTTTTTTATTTTGGGTTTATTTATCTTAGACTAATCGGTTTGCAATTGCCGTCATTGATGATGCAGACTGCACTATATGTCTAAGCACTGTTTATCTTAATCAATGATCTTAATTGCAATATGACAACATAATAGAGTATTAGTATGCCCTGATCAACAAGAGAATCACTTACCCACTATATCGAATACATAACTAAGATCTATAAACTTGAAGCCTCGCTGCACTCAACACATGGTTTACTAATTTCTATAAAGACAATGGAGCATGTGAAGGAATTCCAATTGGTTTGTTTCTAACTGGTGGTCCTTGGTGTAGCATGTGCTTAACTTGGGTTGATCAATTTTTTTAAGCTTTAATCTTAATTTATAATTAAAATTGTTTAAGCCAACCCTTGAAAAGGACCTTGATTTGTAAACCAATAGTCTCAAGTTCGAACCCGTTCAAACCCCCATGACACGTTAAGAATGTATATGTGAGAAAACTCCCCTCCCTCCCCTAAAATATCGCTAGTATAAAAAACTAATTAAAATTGTTTAAAAGTACCTTAAACATGCCCACCATAGTTAAAAGGGTTATTTGCTTTTCCATTCAAACACAGTGGAGAGGACTCGTTTTCTGCTTAAAAAACTGAGTCCTATGTACTTGCAACTTATGAATAATTCATCGAATAATTAGCAGAAACAGGGCTAAATTATGTTTTTTGTCCAATGACCATCGAACATCAGTCTTCAACTTGGGTATTATTTAATTGTTAATTGTTGTTAGTGGCATAACAAAAATCAAAGACAGCACAAAGCCACACAAATCACACATGGCAAATCAGATGGCAACCAATTGAAGGAGTCAACCTACGATGGAAGCACGTTTTTTTAATGAGCAAAAGCACTTTCTGTCCCTCTCAGTAAGACTTGAAGTTTCGTCCTTGCTTTAGTGGCTCTTTCTGCTATCAGAAATATGCCCCCCAATCCCCATGCTATATGTGTCACACTCCTTTCTCCTGCTATTCTTGTCAAACTTTTTTTTTATTAGAATAATTATGTCAAACATTTTAAATGTTTTTAAATCACTATCAATTTACCAAAAAAACTCACTATCAGTGACAGTTATTTCAACATAAAATCTTTATGACTTGACAAAAAAAAAACATGTCAGTTAGAAAATATTACTCTTTTTCCAAAATTTGACGTTTGGCAAATGAACTCACAAAACAAAATAAATATTTTACATTCTTATAAAGCATGAGGAATTGTTTTTAAGCAATTGTTTATAGCATGATTCAAATAAGAGACGATTCATCCTCATTTCTTAAACTCATATAGGAAGATTAAATGATAAATTATGCTTTGGGTGGTGTCATAATAACAACTTCATTGTAAGAGATTTGTAGCTCAAATGGTTAAAAGAACTACATATACAATTGAGGTTTTATCTTAAAACTCCCCTTTTCAAGATCACACATATAAAACAACAAAAAATTTGGATCATTCAAATAGAAACTTTGCATTCATTATGAGGTTCTAAAATCTTGACAATACAAGGGCATTTCTGTAAATCTTAACAAAGTGAAGTAGGGTGAAGTGACTAGGATTGTTCTGCAAAAGTGGAAAGAGAAATGAGCCACGTGGGACAACATTTCCTTTTCTGATGGACACGTGGCAATCAGGAACAGGCAACCTGGTCCAGAGGGTCTTGATACACGGGAAGACAATGAAACCGGTTCGTCTTGAACGAGTTCAGATCCTCTGTTCATGTTTTTGTGCGTCTTTCTTTGTTCATGTTTTAATTTTTTGACACGTGGAATTCCACTTAATCATACTTTAACAAAGTTAATGCTTTTATCTTTTAATATAAATAAAATAATAAAATAATGTCACATGTCAAAAAATTAAAGCATTGACAAAAAAAGACACACAAAAGCATAGACAGAGGATCTGAACTCGATATGGACAGGCTATACCCGGTGAAAACTTGAAATCAACGGCTGGTGTTCGTCTAATAACCCAGAAAGACAACCTTAAAAACTTGAAAGAACAGCGTGAGCTCTCCTAGTATTCCATCTCTCTGCTCGCTCTGCGTCTCTCTTCTGCAATCTCTCTGTGAGCTTCAGGCTTGGCTCTACTCAGAGGTAAGCTTTTGATATTTTGTGGTTTGACATAACCCAAGTAGATTAGAGGTTTTGTTTGTTGTAGCATTCCTGGGTTGTTGAAGTTATTTCTGTTCATAGTTGACCTTCAAACTGAATTAACTAATTATATTTTTATAATTGAGAAAAGCTACCTGTTTCAGTGATTTTTCTCTGATTATGCTGTGAAATTTTGGTGTTTCTTGTTGTTTAAGATGCTTTGGTTTGTGAATTTTTGAAGTTTGAAGGTTTGTAGATGTACTTGTGGAGGTTTCCATTTTCATTTTGGTATTTTAATGGTTTTTTAGGTTGAAGAAGGAAACTAATTTGGAAGGAAATTCTGCAGCTTTTTTGGATTTGGGTTCTCTCTCCTAGTTGGGTTTCTATAGAGACTGTAGAGTAATTACAAAGTTCATGACAATGGATCGTCCTCATAGGTTTTTCTCTGATTCTTTCAATGGAGTCCAATTAGGGAACCAAGCTTTACCCATTCCTTCACATCCGAACATTGTGGCCCGATCCCAATTCGATAGTAATACCTTCTTAGATAATAATTATAGGGAATTTAATTACCCTCACCCCGTTCTTACCCCGAATAATGTATCTTCATACGCAAGTGTGAGCCCTGAGGACGATTCTCAGGAAGATTGGGACTTTTCGGATGTAGTCTTGAAGTACATAAACCAGATGCTTATGGAAGAAGACATGGAGGACAAGACTTGCATGCTTCAAGAGTCTTTGGAACTTCAAGCGGCTGAGAAGTCATTCTATGAGGTCCTTGGAAAGAAATATCCCCCTTCTTCAGAGCTACACCACGATTATGCCATTCAATATGGTGAGAGCCGAGGGGATAGTTTTTCTGGAACTGGGAGCAACTATATCACGAGTACTTGTAACGGTGGTGGCTATTTCGGTGACAATACCTTGATTCAAAGTACAGATGGATATTTGTCTCAGTTACAGGGTCTTCCAGCTTATAGCATTTCTCAATCACCTTATGGCTCTTCAACTAGGGTCAGTAGCCGGGATGGGCAGGTGGACTCTCCTAGTAGTCTTCATATGCCAGATTTGAATACCGAGAGCCAATCTGTTTGGCAGTTCAAGAAGGGGGTTGAGGAGGCTAGTAGATTTCTTCCTGGTGAGACTAAGTTGGTTGTTAACCTGGAGGCAAATGGGCTGTCGGCTCAAGCTCCAAAGGTCGGGACCAATGGTGAAGTTGTCAAGGTGGAGAAAAAGGATGAAGGAGAATATTCTCCTAGTGGATCAAGGGGAAGGAAGAATCTGTATAGGGAGGATGACGATGTAGAGGAATCAAGGAGTAGCAAGCAAGCAGCTGTTTCTACTGAATCTACTCTGCCGTCAGAGATGTTCGATACTGTATTGCTTAGTAGCACAGGGGAGGGTCTGGAGCGCTTGAAATCTCTTCGCGAGGCCTTGCAGAATGGAATGAGGAAAAGCGTGCCACAGAATGGGCAATCCAAAGGATCAAATGGAGGGAAAGGTCGTGGTAAGAAACAAACTGGTAAAAAGGAGGTGGTGGATTTGAGAACCCTCCTAATCAGTTGTGCACAAGCAGTTGCAGCTGATGATCATAGGAGCGCAAATGAACTGCTAAAGAAGGTCAGACAGCATTCTTCTCCTTTTGGAGATGGGACTCAGAGACTTGCTCATTGCCTTGCTGATGGCCTTAAGGCACGCTTGGCTGGTACTGGTAGCCAGATTTATAAAGCCCTTGTTAGCAAAAGAACCTCTGCTGCTGATGTCTTGAAAGCTTATCATCTATACCTTGCTGCATCCCCATTTAAGAAGATATCTAATTTTGTTTCAAACAAGACAATAAAGAATCTAGCACAAAATGCGACAAGGGTCCATGTCATAGATTTCGGTATCCTTTATGGTTTCCAATGGCCCACCCTTATTCAACGTATCTCCTGGAGGGATGGTGGACCTCCAAGGCTTCGGATTACTGGAATTGAATTTCCCCAACCAGGATTTCGGCCAGCTGAGCGAGTGGAGGAAACAGGACGTCGTTTGGCAGCTTATGCTGAGAAGTTCAACGTGCCATTTGAGTACAATGCTATTGCAAAGAACTGGGATACCATTAAACTTGAGGAACTCAAGATTGACAGGGATGAGGTTCTTGTTGTGAACTTTTTATATCGGGGCAAGAACTTGCTTGATGAAAGTGTGATTGTTGACAGTCCAAGAAACAGGGTTCTTGATTTGATAAGGAGAATTAATCCAGACCTTTTCATCCATGGAATTGTTAACGGGGCGTTCAATGCCCCCTTCTTCGTTACCAGGTTCCGAGAGGCATTGTTTCATTTTTCTTCACTGTTTGATATGCTTGAAACTGTTGTACCCCGTGAAGACCGGGAGAGGATGTTAATTGAGGCAGAGATCTTTGGCAGGGAGGCATTAAATGTTATAGCTTGTGAAGGATGGGAGCGGGTGGAAAGGCCAGAAACATACAAACAATGGCAAGTCCGTAACTTGAGGGCTGGGTTTGTGCAACTACCTTTAGACCGAGAGCTTGTGAAGAGGGCAGGTGAGAAAGTGAGATCTAGTTACCACAAGGATTTTGTCATTGATGAAGATAGCCGCTGGCTGTTGCAGGGATGGAAGGGACGAACTGTCTATGCCCTTTCTACTTGGAAACCTGCTTAAGAAACTTCAAAAGGCACAGTTATTAGTGCTTGTATTCTGCTTCTTAGCCCTTCGGCATTCAACAAAGATACTGGAGCAATTCAAGGTAATTGTATTGCTTGATTTAAGTTTTTGTTATCTTTTATCCTCTCTCTCTCTTCTTGTTATTGCCCTCCTCACATTTGTTGATAATCTGGCAGGTAAAAGGGGTAGCTGACTTTCACTGTTGATGGTTAATTATGGATCATGCATTTTAAGAGATGGTCATTGGTGTGGTGCTTTGTTCCCCTGTATAGTGTCTTAAAGTCTTGAAGAATTTTGTAACACTTCCCTTCAGCAAGGTAAAAGCTTGTCACCATGTTCACAATCTTTGTTCAATTTAAGAAGCAGAACAGAAAACTGTGCAGTTTCATACCAGTTGTGTTTTTATGAAAGAAATTCTCTCTCTCTCTCTCTCTCTCTCTCTCTCTCACACACACACACACACACAATTATACTATTCGTTGTAATTGGGATTTCCCATGTTTATTAGCTTAATTGGCATTTTAAAAACAATCTTACCCACTTCCTTAAAAGATTTAAACTTTTCTGAAATACCATATTCTTTTTTGCTCAAGTCATATTCCGCCAGAGGCATCTGGAGTTGGCCTGCATATAGAATTTATTGAGTCTGACTACCACCATAGAAATGGAATTTGATTCGCCAGGCAAGGCAATACAAGACAAAGCACAAAAGAAACCAGTCTTTGGGATCAAATGCAAAGCAGCCTTCATTGGATTGGAAGGACCAGTACATGAGTCCCACTAACTATTAATTTATGCCCATTTAATACATACTTCAACTTGGTACTAAATTGTCGGTGCAAATCACATTTTATGGATGATAAACAGGCACTTAAGGACTTTAATCATGCTGTGGGGCAGCAGACCATAAAATAATGTACTGTAGGCTCAACATCTCATAAGGCTTCTAGCGGTTAAGAGCATTCATTCATGTACCAAAATTTTAGTTTGATTTTCCCTCGCTCAATATTGATTGTTTAAAAAAAAAAACTTTTAATCTTATACATATGGCATAATTCATCTATTCTTCTTCAGGCAAACTTGTCTCGTCGAACCATCGAGGAGGATCATATCCAGTGCCACCTAAAAATGATAAATGAACAATTCACATAAATTTAAAGACCCAAAAGAATTTAAAGGAAAAAAAGAAACCCAGCAAAAATTAAGAATGTGTATAATTACCAAGGGGATTACAACGACAGATTCGCCAAGCTGTCAAGACTGAACCTTTTGCAAATCCATATTTCTTGTAAGCTTGCATTGAGTACTCACTGCAGGTTGGGACATACCGGCAACTATTCAGCAACAGAGGTGAGATTTCCCCTGCACTTTCACAAATTTGCTTAATTTAGACATAACCCGCCATTATTATTACTAATTAACAGTCACTGACTTTCTTAATCACGTTTTAATTAACGATAAGTAATAATTAAAAGCAACTCCCAGAGAAAGAAGAAGAAAAAAATATGCTTACTTTTGTAGAATTTGAGCACACATAATGCAGCTTTAACTCCCAAATTGTCCACTTCCTTATCTGCTTACAAGCGAACTGCTTGGTGAGCATTTTCAGTATGTACGGAAATTGAGAGAGAGAGAGAGAGAGAGAGTACCTTGTGGATTGTTCGGGTCGGATTCTGTGTCTCCATTCAGTCCATTGATTATGGGGCGACGGCGAGCCCTCCAGGCATGGAATTGATTGGGGTTAATTTTGCGGGAATTGAAGCTAGGGTTTTGCGATTGGGATTGGACAGTTATAGCCAGAGGTTTATGGTAGTTAACCAACATAACAACCGCCATCTTCAGCTGCGGTTCGACTCGAGCGCGCCTTATGATATTTTCTCCTTTTTGTTCTGGCTACGGCGTCGTTTTGCATGTTTATTTTTTGCACCACATTTCCTTTTTCTTTTTCTTTGTTTGAAATATTTGCACCACTTTATTATATCACTAGCCGCTACGGCGTCGTTTGCATGTCGATTTTTCGAACCTTTGACAATTATTACGGATGCTCGTGTCTTTGTCCTGCAGAGTATACCTCCAATCCATAATCCATTACTGAAAAACTAAAAAGAAAAAAGAAACTTAAAAGAAACAATAATATAAAATAGAATAGTTTGTTTGATTATGAGTAATTTTGGGGTGAGACCGTAACACCTCCACTTGATCTTATTATTAGAAAAGCTCAGGCAACCCAAATAGAATAGTGTTTGGTTTGTTTGATTACACTCCATTCACGATAATGAGCATTTGAATTATTATTAGAAAAGCTCAGGCAACCCAAATAAGATGCTTGACGACCACATATAAAACTAGGGGATGCATACTCTTTAACATTGTTTCACTTATAAACATCTTAATATGCTAGTTTCTTTTCTGCAGTTCTTTCCCAGTTAAAAACAAAACAAAAAAACACACCCATAAAGGGATATCTTCTCTTTGGCATTACAATCCAAAACTGAAAGTAGATGTTCTAGAATAAAACTTGATAGGATATAATATTGTTCCCGGACCAACAAGGTATCTGCAGAAAATCAGAACCGAATAGTGATCTGGGAAAATAGAGCCTTGAAATCCTTGGTTGGTGTCCCGGTTCCCTCAGGCTTTGAGGCCAAATCAAATGCTTTAAACTTGGCCTCCTCGAACTGTAGTGCCTGATCAAATTAAAGGGGCATACAAAAAGCACGCAAATTAGTAGAATGCACCACCATTGACCCAAAAACAGATACTGCACAACCAGACGACCCATGCAAGCTTCGAGGTAAGAAGAGAAAAATGAAACTAGGAAACTGTTTATTTGCACAGCCCCTACACACAATACCTGAATGCAGACTTCTGCAACATCAGCTCTGGCAATGGTTCTTGTTTCTGTCTTCAGAAGCTCATCATCCTTTCCAATCAGTAGTTCACGGATACCGCCTTCTTTATCTTGCAAGCCTCCAGCCCTAATTCATTAATAGTGGTCTAGATTAATTGGATAGTTAAAGAGAATAGCAAGAAGTATCAGTTGTATAATAACTAGTTTCCAGCATTACTAGGTTCAACAATTTAGTGATTTGAATTTCTATTGTACACTTGACTGATGCACATACCACACAACTAGTTCTATAAGTTTTAGTATCTGCAGCTATGAGGGGTCACAGAAAGAAAGGATTGTGTGGGTTTTTAAAAGTTAGAGTGCCATTTTGTTGACGAATAAAAACCCATTGCTAAGTGGCATAAACAACACTTAGGCTTCCTACTTTTTCATTTGTGAGGTTTAAGGTCATATAAATACTTCAAATTTTCTGTAACAGTAGTAAGGAAACCAGCCAATGATGTTACAAAGTCCATTAATTACGAATATATTGCTTGAATAAGTACGAATATAACTAGACCAACCTTATGATTGTGTATGGAACACCAGAGTCGGCCAAATACTGCTCAGCCTTCCTCTTCCAAACCTGTATAGCGAACATATTGCATATCACTTTTATAATTAACTTATAAGAAGGAAGGAATAAATCAAAGTGAAATTCCATTTCTACAAACAGAACGCTGAAAAGCTAGCAGAAAAGGAGGTAACTCAAATGTAGAAAGGAATTACTGACCAATATATTCCCATTACCCAAGCTATTGAGGGGATTATTAATATCTGTTCCACCCATAGACCCAACTAACACAATTTGCTTCACTCCCGCAGCCTTAGCTGTTAACATTCATCATATAAATCAAAATGGGATTTACCATACAATTCACAAAGTACAAGCCAAATAGACCATGTTTTGAATAAATGGAAAGAAGGATAAAAATTCTCACCAGCATCTATTTGGTTTTTCTGTCCAATCCAATCAACCTAAGATGCAAAACCATATATTAAAACAAGGAGGAAAAACTACAACTACAAAAATAAATATTTTTCTACAACCACATAATACTGTGATTCTAAAAATCATAAAAATGAAGGCACATACCTGTTCAGGATATGACCCATCTTCAAAATAGAATTCAGGCCTCCCACCTTTGGTTGGATCAAATCCAGGTTTCATCTTTGGCACAGCACTTGTAAGGATAACGAGAGCATCAATGCCTTGAATTGCAGGTAGAATGCTGTTGGCATCCCTTATATCCCCAATAAAAATATCATCTGCTCCACCAATGCTCTCTTTGCTCTCTTCTGTCCTAACCAGACCCCTAGCAACATACTGGTCTGCCTCCTTTAACTTCTTATAAACTATTTTACCTGCCAAGAATCCCCCAATAATGCATTTCAATTACAAACTCTTCCTTTAACATAAGGGCATGAAAAGTCCTCTCCGACATTCATTGCCATAGATGTTGAGTAACAACTCAAAATAAACGCATCCACAATCACAAAACACACTTTCATCACCAGAGATGCTGAGTTTTTTTTTTTTTGGTCAACGCCATAGATGCTGAGTGACAACTTAAAATAAACACATTCACAACAACAATAAAACACACGGGCATCACCCCACTCAATCACACATGCTTCTCCACACAAACACCCCCAATTATTTATTACACTTACATTTCTGCCCACTCTCATTGACCCACGACAAATCTCACACCCTAAATACTAAATACACATCTTCGAATGCTTTTTACCAAAAAGCTCTCTAATTTATTGAGTCTATGACTCATTGAGCCCAATAATCCAGTAAAGACAAACAATAAACCATCTAAAATTCAGACCAAATTCATATAAACAGGTGAGCCGAACCCCCAACAAAACCTCACTTTCAACAATTAACAAAAAATAGGGAGGGAGAGAGAGAGAGTACCAGTTCTACCACCAGCTCCGGTGACAAGGACTGTGCTTGGACCCAAATCCGCCATCGCCTTTGTGACTACTCCTACACTCCTAAAACCCTTTCTCACCCTTCTCTGGACAAATAAGGATGAAGCAGAAAATGAAGTCGAATAATGAAAAGAAAGGCTCGAACTTTCTGGATGTGCCACCCAACTACATTTATGACATTGACGGACGCTGCGACTGTTGTTAAATCTACAATTATTATTTGAGATCACCAAGGGGACACGTGGTGCCACTGCCACCGTTGCCATTTCTGATGAGACCAAAACTTAGTTGTACGGACCCGTTTCCATACACCCCCTCAGTCACAATTGCAATTTTGCAACCAGCTCAGCGAGACTGACAGAGAGAGGGCTTCGTTCTTCGCTGGTAGCCGTTAATGCACTGGCTTTAGTTGGTTGCTTGGTTGCCTATCTCTTCTACAATTCTACCTAATGCATTATCTCTTTGCCACTGGATATGAGTCATGACAGGGCCATAGCCCATTATCCATAATTTAAGTTAAGTTTAGAGAAATAATGATCAAATGATCAAATGGGTTTTATTTACTTTCTTAGCAGAAGATAAAAGTTACAAACTTTACCAAAAACAACCATGTCCACAGCTCATAGCTCTGTCTGTAATTGTATGGCTATAGCCCATAACCCATATGGCATAATTTAACTTATGTTAGAGAAAAATGATCAAATAATCAAATGGGTTTTATTTACTTTCTTAGCAGAATTTGGAAGTTACAAACTTTCCCAAAAAAAACCATGTCCACAGCTCACAGTTCTGTCTGTTTGTATGGCTCGTGTTTCACACAGCTCTAACTATTACAATCTAATTTGCTGCAGTAAATTATAGCCACACAATCTAATTGCCTCTGTTATGATTGGATCTGAATGGATCTGTTTATTTCTCGAAAAAAAAAAACAAGAACTGGGTTGCTTTCCAACCTAGCAAGTAACGAAACCAAGGCTAGCTGATAAAAAAGGATGCTTTTTTTCAAACTGTTCACAGCTATACATGACAAAAGGGCAGCCAATTGCCTTTTCTTCCTAATTGGGATTCATGTGATTTGCAGCCAATGATGCCAAAGCAAGTGTCTGCTAGTGTCTCTTGACTCTTTAGACTATGATATAACTGGGTTCAGATCTTCTGTCCATGTTTTTGTGTGTCTCTATGTCCATGTCTTAATTTTGTGACGTGGTATTATTTTATTATTTTATTTGTATTAAAAGATAAAAGATTAATTTTGTTAAAGTATGATTAAGTGGAATCTACGTGTCGCAAAAATTAAGGCGTGACAGAGAGGACAGCACAAAAACGTGGACATGGAAGAAAATCTGAACTCGATATCACTAGGCCTAAAACAATAAATGGCATATTATAATCACCTATGATCTTGGACATATCATTTTCCCACTGTTTCTTGCGCATCAATCATGCTACGCATTTGAATTCTTAAGTTTATGTGTTCCAGTATGTCCCTTTCATTACAAATGTCGACTTAATTACGTACACACACACCTTAATATTATTATTATTATATATCTCGCGTGATTAGCAAGAAGTTCCCTATTAATAATTGCAATCGCAATCATATTCTGACTCCCTTGACAAAGGCAGAGGAGTAAGCGGTACGTGATTAAAAAAATCACGACGGTGTGGTATACGTTAAAGTTACGTTATTAAACTGATTGATTAGGTCAATTGTTATTTGAATGTTTCTAATCATCACGGTGCAATTACATTAATGTTATTTTATTAAATTGATTGATTAGGCGGATTGTTACTTGAAAGTTCGTTCAAATTTACAGTGTGGAAACATAAAATATATATTTTATTATGAATAAGGGGGGATCACAATGAGACAAGGAAAATGGGATTTTTTTAAAATGATGAGGAAAATGGGATGGTAGGATCCCACAAACATGATTTCTTTCCTCATACAAACTAGTGCTTGCTGGCACAAAACCTAAGCTGTGACTGACGTCTCCACTGCAACCTTCCCAGAGTAACGAACTTCAGATTTCATTTCAACCTCCCAAAGCTCTGGTAGTGCTTCCCTGAGGTTGTGAATGCTTTCTAGTGCATAATCTGCGCCTTTAACTCTCTGGGATGTCCCAATCTGTACATATTCAATAGTGACAAAATGAATGGCATTATTAATAATTCAGATTGTCTGTTGGTCTTCGCTTGCAATGAATAATGACCATTATTTGTGGTATAAAAAAGTTTCCAATATCTTACCAGCACAGTTTGAAGTCCCACTCTTTTGCCAGCTTGTATGTTGCGGACACTATCTTCAAAGAACAGCTGCCAGAGCCAAAAATAAACATAAGTAACTAAATCTAAAAACCCTGCAGATTTTCAAAACCTTAGAGAGAGTTTGTTATCTTACTGTTCTCTGAGGATCAATGTTGGCTATCTTGAGAGCTTGTTCTATGGCGGCTTCTGATGGTTTGCACACAATTGGTGTTTTGGGTAATTTGGAAGTGGGGTTTTGTTGAGCAAAATGGCCAATGATGTCAAAAATTTGAGAGCTGCTAGTTGTTGTTGCAGGAACTTCAGCTGCAGGTCCCACAAACTCAATGTCATCTTCATCATCAGAGACAATGCTTTTGTGAGTAGGATTGAGGGTCTCAAAGCAAATAATCCCTTCAAAACAGTCTTCCAATTCAAGCCTGCTTAGTGCCTTAGCAGCATGGACCTTGTCTGCATTTGTGAATATCTGTTTCACATAAACAAAAACAAACAGGAAGAGTTAGCATAAAGAAGAAAGTTTACAACCTTTGGCCTTTACTAGGCTGTCATCTGGTAACGAGATGCTTACGATTTTCCGATAAGGCAGGTTCAGCAAAAGGTTCCTCAACACCGGGTCGGGTTTTATGTTCTCATAAGGTAATCTTCCATGGACAAAACTGTTACATAGGAAAGCCAGAGGTTAATAATCCTTCAAGACCAAAAATACAACAAGATAATAAAGAATGAAGAGATGGAAGTGTTTCCCCAGTACCTGTGATATTCATCATAGTCAAAGTCATAGCCAATTGCCTGCAAAGGAGAAACCCCAACGTTATACATAATTCAACAACAAGTTTAGCAGTAAATAAAAATGCAAAAAACATGGGGAAGTATAAAAAAAGTTACCCTGAGACCAGCCATTGTAGTTCCATAATTCTTGTACAGCAGGTTACCCAATTCAGGGATTATGCTCCTCTCAATGCCAAGCTTTTCAACCATATAATCTGAAAGAAACAGAGCACCAAAAATATAAATTTACTGATATGATAAATGCAAAATGAGAAAAATAAATGTGAATTTCTGGGCCTAACAAGAATACAAATTTACCTTCTATATTGTTTTTGCATGCTGTAGCAATCCCAGTACTGTAGGGATATAGTGTGTCATCTAGATCTGCAAAAGTTCAAACGAGTGGTCAAGATGATTGCTTTACAAGGCAACTCAGATTGACACAAAAAATTTCCAAAAGCAAAAGGCTTACCAAACAGAAGGCAATCGTATTTGGTCCTCTGAGCTTGCCTGTATCGGTCGTCGAATTCCATTTCGATCAAGAAACCTTCAGCAGACGACAAAAAGAAGTGAACACTAAGTTCCATGATAGCTTAAACCCACACAAGCTTATATCAAATTTCATTTTGATTCTCAAACTGAACTTTTTCATGGCTGGAAAAAATAATAATATTAGTGGCCCCTATTGACTCAGATTACCACCAAAAGAAGAAAAGGGTCTTCAGAAGGGGAACCATCTGAGGCCAATACCAAGAATCTTGGTTGGATAAGGCTCTTAGTTTTCTGAATGGACAATCCACAACCCCTACTATAAATTGAATGATGAAGAGGGGGACCAATGGCTTTATGGGGTTTTAAATTTAGATATATAAACCTAGTAAAAGGTCTATTTACTTTATAAGATCAGCTGTCCACATATGATGCATAGATTAATGCATAAAGCTACAATCAAAGTTAAGTTAAGCAAAGTTTCATGTGATATATGAAGCAGTTTCCACACTGTATCTTAACTTTAGGGAACAAGAACAACTCATTGGAAAAGCTTTCCAAGTAGAACTATAAAGAATCATATGTTTAATTTGGATCAAGAAACAAAAGTATTTGTGTCCATTGGATGAGCCTCAAAGTACTCAATTTGATATGATCATCACAGAACCAAAACTTTTGTGCAAAGTGGATATATATTCATATGAAATGAACCACTTTGCTGATATTAAGATGATGATTGATGAAAACCCAAATCTTCATAACAAAGATTGGAAATGCTAGAGAAAGCCAGAAGCAATAACATTTGAAGATACCATTGGATCAAAAGATTTGACATTTGACTTACCAGAATAAAATGCCAAAACCAAATTCACTGACTAAGAGAGAGAGAAGCAGAATGGAGGAAAGAAAGAAAGAAAGAGAGAGTTTCTTTCTTGCAAGGAGAGAACTCTGGGAGAGAAAGCAATGCTAAAGGTATTGAACAATGAAGGAGTGGGAGGAGGAATGAGAGAAGCAGAGGTGGGTTTAAATAGGCAAACCGTTGTTTAATTTCCCACGAGTTTCAATATTTTAAAATGATTTTAAACCATATTTTTAATCTCAATCTCGTTCAGTTAATTTAAAAACTCATAGAAAAATAACAGGGAAATGAGAGGAGAAGGTAACAGGAAAATGCCAACCTGGTTTCCAAGGTTGAAAAGGTTGAACCAAGTGTTGTATTATGCGGACTCTCTTTGTCCAGAAATTTCCAGTTTTGCCACCACCTCTCCACCCCTTTCTTTCATGGTCCAAGTTTACCCTCATAGTCTTTTCAAAATTCCACAAATACCCCTGAATTTGAAATCCAGTGTTAAGTTGTTTGCTTTGAAAACAAGTGGATGCCAAAAATTGGTGCCAGCCATTATGACAAGGGAGGGGTACATATATGGTAATATGCTAAGATGCTATGCTTATGCTTGTGGAGCAGGAGAGTTAGCTAAATACCTAATTTGGGAAAAATATTATAGTTGCTTACAACTTACAACTCTACTCAATAGGATCATAATTATTGTTATCTGATGTTTATATATATATATATATATATATATATATATATATATATATACAAATTTATAACCAATATAAATGCTTGAGAGTTAAGTTGTGTAAAATCTATAACATATTATTGGTATTACAAAGGATTTGTAGCTCAGTTAGTTCAGAGTATTTATCCATGCATCCGACTCCGAGGTTCTTGATTTATGGCATGTTTGGTCTGGTTTAATTCTTGACCCAATTAATCTATGAGAAAAACTTGGTTGCAATGGCAATATCGTTATTTTGCTATTTCCAACCAATAATAATATGCCATGTAAAAAAGTTATCACACATGTCATAATATTATTAATCAAAAATAATAAAACAGTGTTATCTCCGTTTCATGCAAGTGTTTTAATAATCTAGACGCTTCTGGACGCACACAAGTTGCATCTAGGTGGAAGGATATGCATCCTTATAACTAAGACCAGCTAAAATGAGCTCTAGTAAGTAAGGACAAAAATCAGCATATGGGATGGTCTCTTTCATTCCCCACTTAAACTCATCACAGCAAAGCTTTTACCTAATCAAAGTGGTCTTACAATAATGAACCTGGACACATGTCATGGCATATGTGATTTTAATCCTACTTTTCTTACTTTTCTGGAAAACAGAAAGCAAAGTTCAAGAAGGCAAATCAAAGCACCCAGAAAGTGTAAAGATAACTTTAGGTCAATCATAGAACTGATATTTTATGCATGTCAACAATGATTGAGGGTGTGTTCTTAGTGTCAAATTCTTGTATTTTATCTCTGTTATTAATGAATTTCTAATTTATTTTTTAAAACAATGATTGAGGGTGTTAATTCACTGCTAATAAGTTACTTTTTTTAATTAGTACATGGGGTTTGTTTGTTTATTTATTTGTAGTTGAAAATTGAAGCTAGCTAAACTTTCACCATTGTGGGAGCAATGATAGTTATAAAGTAACACATTTTCCATGGCCTAGCTAACTTTAAAATTTGAAGCAAACCCATTATTAATCATGTCATTTAGATGATGAACACCCACGTACTCTTGCACTGCATATAAATATAAACAATTCAATAGCAGCTAAATTCAGTGGACTTTGGAAGAGAAGCCTGTCTCTTTGATTGATTGTATATGAATTGTAAACAAAAGCTTTTGAGGGCCTAACCTCCATAATTGGGGGAAGCTAGCTAGTCAGATCCAATTTTTAATAATTTATATATATACAGAGAGTTTTGTTGAGGGATCCCTCAAATAATTTGAGGAACACCCTTGTAGGGATCCCGTCAAATAACTTCATTGATTTTGTTGGTCTTAATTAGATGTTTTAATGATTTTCAATTTATCTGATTTTTTGCAAGAATGATTTGTGAATGAAGACTTGAAAAATATATAATTTAGATCATCGAAAAAAAAGGTGTTTTGGAATCCTCAACAAAAGGGATATATATTTCATTGCTATCCATAATATACATAATTGCATGAATAATTGTTGAGAACCCTTTAAATAATACAGGTGTCACTAGAATATAGAGGATATACGTGATCAATTTAGAATACTTTATATGCACCTTGCCTACTTGCCAACGCAAGATATATTGGATGACTTGGTGATCTAGCTAATCTTTTGCTTCCATCAAATTCATCAAAATTAGTATATAAAAAAATCTATGATGCATGACATCAATAAAACGTTTTCTAAATTGGTCTTATTGGAATTTTTTTTATGTGGTGTGTGTGTATAGACGGATATCTAAGATTATAATAGAAGGGCTTATAATTGAAGCCTGTGCCGCCACTGTACAAATAAACTGCAAATGACACATGAGCCTTGTTTTAGTTATTGTTCTGAGAGGAAATGATTGGAGGCCAAATATTACAGATTTAGGGAAAAGTACAAGAGAATTAGATGAAAAGGGCTGGAAAAGGAAAATGGGTAGACGCTTGTTTGGTCATCCTTTCCCATTCACCATATCCTTAAAATAAAGGGTAAGATAGCTACTTATACGAAGAAAAAATAAAAATTATGCTAGCATCGGTCGTTTAGGGCGCACAATTTTTAAACATGCGTGTGAACGACAAATACGCTAGCAGTGCTAAAATAACAATGGCGGTGGCTAGCACTAGATGGGTCTTATGAAAGAACCATTTCTGACTCCTTCCCCTCAATTATTTGAACTACCTGGGCTGGCCGTGACCATGACCCTTGTATTGTTGTTATTACTGCTAATATACTATGATTTATAATAGTATTATTATTTGGACTCCTAGCCTCCAGTTGGTGAGGTTGTTTAGGGGAAAGCTACAGCAACGGAGAGTTGTAAGAATCATGATCTGGCAGTCAATATTTTACTGTTGCATTGGAGTCGATCCAGGAGTTGTTGGGATTTTCAGATTTTTTTTTTGCATAAAGTCAAACACGGTTTCAGTTCAGAGGGTGTTTTCTTCCTTGACATATAATTAGAGTTCGGATATTTTATGTGTACTTTGTACATTAGAAATAAAAAAACTTAGCCTCTTCTCTCTCGTGACAAGCGTGACAATGTTGAAGAGAACTACCGCACACTGATTTATCTCCATACATTGAGATTGGTACAGTGTATGAACGTACAATAATGGTAGCATCTGCAAAATATCTGGGTCTAGCTCTTAGATTAATTGGCCTTATACATCCATCGTAGATTTCATATGCCAAGTTTTGTACGGCAAAATCAATAGCGAAAGGCCTCCCATTTCCAAAGTAGTTTATTGTTTTGTTTAAAGTAAAAATAAAATTTAAAAAACAAAGAGTTTAATATTTGGTTGAACAAGAGAATTTCTTTTGCAGAATTGAGAAGTGACATCAGGGTCAAATTTTTACCAAATAATATATTTAGCCAATTGGAAGAGCAGCTTAGCATAATCACAACCAATCTGGATGGAGTGTTTTTGTTCTGTTTTGCTCTTGAATAGGCTAATTAATTATTGTCTCTTTCTCCATTAGATGAACGGAGCTAGACGTAGACAACTAGCCTACTTAATTTCAAAGCGGTATGTGTACCTAGTTTTCTCTCGTATCATAAAGAGTCGTATTATTTTAATAAAAAGATTCAAACTTTTGGGTTTTAAGTAAATATTGTGAGAGAAATGTTATATATAACCAGACGAATCGTAATAATTTATGATGATATAGAGATCCGAACGTGAAAACAAACTCAAACAAGTGATTGGTTTTGTATGACCAATTCACCATATAATAACAAAATAAATTCAGTTGAGGTAGGATTGGTTCCACCAAAAAATTATTAATAAGAAGAAACTTTCTCCTCTAATAAACAATGAAAGTTTTAAACATTAAAAAAATCTATCAAATATGAAGCAAAACCCATTTATTTAATCCTCCAATAATTGTTGGGAATTTGAGAGAAGTGCCCAACTTTGATAGTTGGAGTTTGGTAGATCATATAATCAAATATATGTTGGGAAATTTCGAGCATAATGTTGTGCACGTCGCAAACCATAGGATGTGCTTCAACAAGATAATGACTATAAGGATTTGAACCATTCAATTTCCCTCAACACAACCATCATTTAGTCCTAGATGTGATTATCTTTCATATAGATGCTCTCTAATAAGGTTAGGAGTGTGATTCTACGTCACAAAGTTGACTAGCTAAATCAGCTATAATAATTGATGTAATAAGTACACAATAAATTATACGTATGTCGATGCATCACATATTAGTCATCTAAATCGGTTACAATAATATAAATGACCTACTAGTGTAGTGGTTTGAAGCATGCTTCACTCAGGCAAGGTTCTGTGTTCGAGTCCTAACATTAGTGTAGTATGTGTGAGTTTAGTATATTATCGCCAATTTTAATATAAAAAATCTTTAAAAAAAAAAAAAAAGAGTTACAATAATTGATGTAATAAATACGCGAGGAGTTAGGTATACGTTGACGCATAAAGTACCATGTGATGTCAAATTGTGAGATAAGACATTACTAGCTCCTCAAATTATTGGTGATGAATTATCTAACCAGCCTTGTTTGCTTTCCAACAAGGAGGCCATTAGTGTTTGGATTTCGACGAGGCATTTCTTAGGCACAAAGGGAAACTAGTCTTGTCCATTATGATTCTCTAGGTAGCCAATCAACGGCCAACTATACATCTTCAAAATCCCAAGAAAATTGAAGCCCCACACAACAGCTATCATGCATATGTACTAGTTCTAGTTGGGTGGTTCTCAGAAAAACAAATGCAGTACTTTTTTGATCCCTCGTCGATTTTATATATTTTTACTGAGGTCAAATGTGCCTGCCTACTGCTAATGCTCCTTATTATGAGTAATAGTGACAACAATGTGTGTATGTGTTGTTACATGATCCAAATCATAATCACACTTAGGAAACTAATTAATTTGAATTGAAACTTAGTATATTTTTTACTGTTGTGAGGTCCAAAGTAAAAGGGTAAAACAGCTGTATGAGGACGCAGTTGGTTTTGTATGTGAGTTCAACATCACAATCCAGATGTAAAGTTGGTTCCCCCAACCCAAGTAATTTAGAAAAGAGCATTCGTCCATTTCCCACTAAATAAAGGAGAAAGCAACAAAGTCCTATATGGTCAGATTCATCATGTATTCTATTCACAATGAAAGATGCTTCGAAAATGACTGCCCTTTCATTCCAAAGAAAACAACAAAGCTAAACCCAACAAAATGCACTACCGCCTATCGCTCCTCCTCAATGAAAGTTGAAACATAACACCAATTTCTTCCATGACCTAATCCCATGCCTAGATTCTATGTATCAAGTCTTAAACCTTAGGTATTAAGCCACTAACCAAGCTATATTAGTCACAAATCTCACGTCATAAGCTTTAAACTATGGGCTTCGAGGCCCAAGGTTTTAAGCCGAGGACTATAGGTCGATATACAGGCCTTCCATGAACCATGAGTATAAGGCTTTGAGTCATGGTGATCGAGGTCGAGTCATCGAGACTTGATGTGAAACTTAGGGTTGAAGAAACTTTTCTTCTGATTTTAATTATTCTCAGGATTGCTAGAGTTTGAATGCCTTCTCTTTAGATTTATATTTTTATTGTTGTACAAACGAGACCCAAAAAAAAAAAGAGACTGCGAGTATTGAGTGTGGGATTAATACTCTGCATCTCTTGAGCTATACTGTACGGCTTTAAAAAAAAACAAACAAACAAACAAGAAATCGTATGCGAAGCAGATGATATACCTAATATGTTATCTGGATAGACAAGACTTTTACAATCAGTTCTAACAAAGGAGCCAGTCTTTCAACAAATATCATTTTATATGAGCAAAAATCCCCATGAAATCAATCGACTATGCAGGCACAACATCTGGTTGAATGGGTGGCGACCGACCATCGTCCCCTTTCCCACCCTCAGTGGTCTCTTTAGGTTCCTTATCTTCTTCTTGGAACCCTTCCTTGAATCTGTCATAGTTTGTGGGCTCATTTGACTTAAATGGGCGCTCTCCCAATACTCGAACCAAGTCATCTTGGTGAAGGACCTCCTTTTCCAGCAACAGCTCTGCGATCTGTCCTACTTGCTCTTTGTGCTCCTCTATCAGCTCAATGGTGCGGACATATGCTTTGGCCACCCATTCTCTAACTTCACTGTCGATTATTGCACCGGTCTTGCTGCTGTAGGGCTTGGCCATCTCAAATGCATCATCCCTTTGAGGAAAAGAAAGAAGACCCACCTTGTCGCTGAAGCCATACACTGCAACTTGGGCATAAGTCATTTTGGTCACTTTCTCCAAGTCATTCTGTGCTCCAGTAGAAATCTTCCCCAACAATACCTACTCCAAGAATATCGCAGCAGTTAGTGACTCAATAAAAGTCAGCAGATAATTTCTCAAATGTTGCAAAGATGCCTTTCGTTTTAAAATTAAAATGTTGTGCCATCATAGCAATGCCAAGACTTCAACTTTCTAGCTACAGGAGCCTCATCATGCAAAACCAGCCACAATTTTTTGTCTCTATCAAATAGCAGACTAAGATGTATAGTCAAAGATTTTAGGCATGTTTTCTATATTCTGTTTAATCCGAGGATTGCATTAACAAATCTTACTCAATAACCGATGGGCATCCACAAGCAGATTATTGCACAACATACACATACATGCACACTAATGGAAGAGTTGTTGACGATTCGAGAATGTGAACACCTTTCTATGTACAGATTCAAAAGGAAATAATTCAAGAACAGAGAAGCTTTGACCCCTCGGTTTTGAGAGCTACAAAAGGTCCCTCAATGCGATCTTGTAAACATCACCTTTTGAGTCAACAGCATTGTGCTTGATCATTTTATGATAATTATTGTTAAATAAACAAGTCTGCAGTCACAAACTACTTGAACATTACAACACAACTGGAGTCATTACTTATGAATCATTTCATGGAAAATATTTAAAGAACAAAATACATCATATACTTTCGGCATTCACTATTAAAAGTTTATGGTTGCTTGGTTGCCAAGATGGCATTCTCAGAAATTTAAACAACTTCATGTTTCAGTTGCATTCGCCATATTTGAATTGAACGAGTGATATACCATGCTAAAGTGCCTTTGTAACTTTCTAGAGTTGAAGCTAAACCATAAATAAGTAAGTCTCAATGAGGAAGAGGTGATGGGAGCATAAAGCTTCATTCTTTAATAAATCTAATCATATGATTCATATCCCCCGGCTTACTCATTCAGAAACTTTGGGAAAGAAAGAGAGCTTTACCTGCTCAGCAGCTCGACCACCAAGGGTCATGCATGTCATATCAAAAAGCTGCTCTTTGGTCATAAGAAGATTTTCATTGGGAACATACTGAGCAAACCCCAATGTTGCAGTACCACGCGGAACAATAGTTACTTTAAGCAAAGGTTCTGCATGTTCCAGGAACCAACCAGCAACAGCATGACCAGATTCATGGTAAGCAACAGTCCGTCTTTCCAGCTTGCTTACTACCTGCAAAAAGAAACCAGTAAAGCTTTAAATATCTCGGTAGCTCCATACAAAACCTTTCTAATACTCAGTAATCTTTCAGTCATAAAGAAGTCAACAACAACACAGAATGTCATGCAGTGGCAATAGATACCTTGTTCTTCTTCTCTAGACCACCTATCACCCTGTCTATAGCTGCCTCAAAATGTTTCATGGTGATCTTTGGGCTCTCATTCCTTGCAGCAATCAAGGCAGCTTCGTTGCAGACATTTGCTATGTCTGCTCCAGCAAATCCAGGAGTGAGAGCAGCAAGTCTCTCTGAGTAATACGATGGTTCCAAATCCAACTTGAGCTTGTTCAGATATATTTGAAAAATCTGGTTACGACCTTTGATGTCTGGTTTATCAATAGTAATTTGACGGTCAAACCGACCAGGCCTCAAGAGTGCTTTATCTAGAATATCTGGCCTATTGGTGCCAGCAAGTACAACAACTCCAGCAGTGGTTCCAAATCCATCCATTTCCACAAGCAATTGATTGAGAGTACTTTCACGCTCGTCATGGCCACCTGAAAAGCCTCCACGGCCTCTAGCTCTGCCAATTGCATCAATCTCATCAATAAATATTATACTGGGTGCGCATTGTCTTGCCTCTTGAAATAAGCTTCGAACCCTTGATGGCCCAACACCAACAAACATTTCCATAAAATCTGAACCAGATATAGATAGAAAAGGCACCCCAGATTCACCTGCAGTTGCCTTTGCAAGAAGCGTCTTTCCTGTTCCAGGAGGGCCAACAAGAAGAGCACCTTTTGGAATTTTTGCTCCCAACTCCTCGTATTTCTTAGGGTTCTTTAGAAAGTGCACAAACTCCATTATTTCTTGCTTAGCCTCGTCACAGCCAGCTACATCTTTAAAAAAAACCTGAATCATAATGTCGACATTAATGTAATTGTTGTAAATAATTCAGTTTAGGTTTCACTTTATTACTAAGACAAGAAATATGATGAAGGCAAACACAAGTAAATGAAATGCATACTAAACCTTGTTTTTGGCATTCTTATCCAATTTCGTGATCTGCGCTTTCCCTATATTGAATATTCCTCGGCCACGTTTTCCACCAGGACCACCAATGCTAGGCATTTTTCGGCTCATAAACCAAAGGGCTCCCAGAAGCAACGCTGTTGGCCCATACCTCATCAACTCTTGGAACCAATTTATTTGGGATACATAAATGACAGGAACAAAATCATGACGGTCAAACCCTAAAGCTTCTTGGGCTTCCTCCAACTTTTCCTCAAAAGATTCAACACTCCCTATGCTAAAATAATATTTATAATGGGTTGTATTTCCTCCTGAGGAAGAACCATCAGCAGGTCCCTCTACAGCATCATCGCCACTCTGTTTCTTATCACGTGGGGAGCTCCTTACGTACACTTTCGCAACTGATTTGTTTGCAACTTCAATGTGATCCACCAACCCAGGTTCAAGTAGCTTGTTTTTAAATTCTTGGAAACTTGTCTGGGAAATATACCAATCAGCTTAAACAGAAATAATTAAAGAAAATCGGATAGAATTTCTCCATAGTTGTAGGGAGAAATGCAAAACCACAAGTATTAATATCATAAATCCTTAATCTTTAACAAACTATAGCATCAAATGATCCTCTAAGCAGTTTTTCTGATAACATAACAGCATGAAATGGCTAGGTTACTGGAAATTGTTTGGCAGATGGCCTACAAGATGCTAGTTCATACTCACTGTGTTGAAGAAATACCATATGCATAATACTTATGCTTTCTGACATGAATGCAACAGAATAGAATTTATCTAAAATGCACGGAAGCCCGCAAACCATATGAATCTTTCTAAGTCCCAAGTGCAGAAATCCTCAACGGTATATAAAGGTGAACATAATGCAACAACATTTCGTTAGCACCAACAAGAAGAATGCATGAAGATGCCAACAAAACACACGTTATCTAGCATAAGAAAATAGATTGCAATTCACATACACAGCGACCTTAACCAACTTATCCATCTATTCAACAACTAGTTGCTGTAATCAAATTGATTACCTCCTTCGCTCGTTGAGGATTAAGTAATAATGATGTGAAAACAAAGCCAAGGAACATAATAGGACCGATAATCTGATGCCAAGGAATAAAAAGTACCAGGGTATTCCCCTGATCACCTGCATTTGAGCCCTCTGAAGAAAACTGAAACTAATGAGTACAGTAAAATAATGTTGCACTCACTCAAAACACATTAATGGAAAAAAAAAACTACAAATACTAAATGTGACACACCTTTGGACCCGGATTTCTGCCCATCCCCTTTTGGAATTTCCTTTCTATTTTTTGGATAATAATTTTCATAATCTGAAAGAATAAACAATTGTAAAATCCATACATAAATACATTACGCTAAGCATCAAATGTATAAAATAAAACATTTTTCTTTAACGTTTGGGCAGAGAACCTTACTTTTCTTCTCGTGCCCTTGGCTGGAGAAGAAGCGACAAATTCTGGGGTTTGTGTGAAAAGACGTAAAATTCGACAAGTATGTATTGGAGACGAGCTGCTTCCCAGCTCCATTATAAGTCAAATATCCCCTCAGAAGCCCTAGCTCGCCATCAACGCCTGAAATGCACGCATTTCCCAGTGGCACCGTTTCGTGCAGAAACGTAGTCCTTCCGTTGTAAGTACCCGAAATCACGTTCTACACAGCAAAAATATCAAACTTCATCAGCCAACAAGAAATAAATTTAGATAAGAGATTTAAAAATAAGGTTTTTTTGTGATATTATCACTCTTTTGAATTTAGAACGAGCCGAGTGGGAAAGCGAGCGTCCGATGCTTGAGAAAACCATTGTATCGAGCCTTGAGGATCGTATCGGGTAGAGAACGGTGCTTTTGAAACCGTAGAGAGAGCTTTGCGGGTCTGTCTGGTTTCCGAGAAAAATTCAGGTGCGCAAATTTGATAGGGCTGGAAAGAAAGACAGAGCGAACGAGGTCTTACCGGAATTAGGATGGTATGGGACTGGAGGAGCAGAGGCGGAGAAAGGGAATGGTTTCGTGCCCAGAATCAGAAACCGCCTTATTTATTATTGAATTACTAATTCGCCCTTGGTTATGGGACATGGGTTCCGCAATTAGTGAGGTTACTTTTGTCAATATGTAATGCTTCTTCGAGTTTCGGAGCAAGAAGATGGTACCAAATTACCAATCTGCAGCTGGTTAGTTTGGTCACCTTGCTCCCGTGTTAACAGAATTACAATTTTCAAAAATAGAAAAATGTATTTTGAGATTTTGCCACTCCTAAAATAACTCTCTCCACTCCTTTACACCCTCATCTCACAATACATGAAAGGGTGCCAAAATAAAAAATGTGGATACATAGAGAAATGCACTTCAAAACTAGCTTCTCACCCTTCTCATACTTTAAACATGAATACACAAATTTGGTGTGGTTACTAAGTAATTTTTTTTGGTTTCAAATAGCATAAGTTACATAGGGCCTGTTTGGGAGTGCTTCTGAAATGGTTAAAAGCGCTTTCTGACAACTAAAAGCGCTTCTAACAGCGTTTTGCAGAACAATTTAGAAGCGTTTCTGGGTCATAGAAGCGCTTCCTAGAGAAACACCTATTATGTGCTTCCTCAGGAAGCACTCCCAAGTGCTTTTTCAGGAAGCACTTGAATTTTTTATGAAAATTCAAGATTTTTATAATAAAAGCGCTTTTGTTAGAAGCGCTTATGGTAAATACTTCCTAGAGAAGCAGTCCCAAACGAGCCCTAACATAATACAAAATTAACTTAATCCGTACTTATCTACTACCTTGTAGTTTGAAACATTCTGTATTGCCTTATGATATCGACAATAGAATCTACATCGGACTTTAACATACATATAATTATTGCACCTCATTGTATATTTCACATATATAATAATCAACTACGATTATTAGACTTTAACAATATGAATATATGAATTCATTCATCCAAAGCTATGATTAAGACCAACATCGAAATACGAAGTAGCCCATGATAGAGAAGAAGGAGATGTTGGAGACGACCGGTAGGAGGAACAAGAAGAATTTGAAGAAGGACTTGATGGATTAGGGTTCCTGATCATAAATGGCACCACATCTTGAAGCAACCCTTGTGAGCTTGGCTCTTTTTCAACAAATTCTTGATGTTGGTCGGGGAATGGGCCGGGCTGCAGATCCGGGTCCGGGTATGGGGTAACGCTTCGCTGGCTTTCTTGGGCTTCATGTTCACGGTCTTCGGCATGTCGCTGCGAGGTTTTGTTTCTGGGCTTCTTCATAGGTGGGCTGGTGTTCTGGGCCTGGTTGTTGAGTGGGAAAAATGGGTAGGCAAAGTGTAAGTGGAGCCCTTCATAGGTGATGATGAGTGTGTCTGGGTCCTCACTGGACCTCTCAACTTGCTTCTTAGCACTGCACCTTGGGTTTGTGCACCTGTAGTAGCTCCTATTTTTCATTTTTTTTAATCAACACAACCCAAAAAAAGCTTGGTAAGAAAATGGAAATAAATAATTCAATTTTTTTTTTTGAATTTGAGATATACTTTAATTGCATGATAGTGTGGCCTAGGCTTGGACCTCATTTAGGTTAAGCTACTTGCATAGTTAGGCATATTTAAGGATAATCTACCTGCTTAAGGTGTTGATTTGGGCGGTTGGATTCATGGGGCAATACTAATTAGAGAGCAATTTGTAAACTAGTCCACTTAATTAGTATTAAAGTTGCCTAAATCATGCAGATTCGGACTCATACGTATATTATAATGAAGTAGGTTTAGGACCCTAATTAAGCCTTCAATGCAAAGTTGAATGGTTTAGGTTTGGAATAATAAACAAATTATGCGACTTCTATGCATCACTTGTCATTTCTTTCAAGTTTGAAATAACTAGCATTCCAATCTATGAATACAGATCTATAGATTTGATCTCTTTTTCTTATTTTTCCCCTTTCTAACAGGCATATATTATCTTGTTACGAAAGAAATATATCGTTGTTCACACTTCTCTTGAAGCTTCTTGCATTATTCATTCAGAACAAGTTACTCCGGCATTTTAATAATAAGTATTTTGAAATTAAAATTTATATAGTTTCAGCGATAAAGTACTTACCTTTGCACCTAATAAAGAGAAACTATGGCTCTCATCTTAAAAAAAACATTCATGTGATATTTACTATGGCTGCAATAATACCAAACCTTACAGCTTTTAAAATACTTAATTCCATAGAGGGAAAGAAGAAGATGAAGAAGAAAGAATGAGATATACTCAAATAGTTACCTAGGATTTGGGCTATTCTTAATGGATTTCTGCCCATACTTCCTCCATTTATAGCCATCATCAGCCATTGCTCCATTGTCACAGCTTTTAATCTTCAGAGTGTACTTATGCTCAACCTTGCTCAAACCCCTTTCCAGTATCGAGAGCCTGCAAAATAATATACCCAAAAAAACCCAATTAAAATTAAAATTAAATGAAAATAATTATTATTATTGTAAGATATACAAACCTAGCCGGTGAAAGTTCTTGGGGTTGAATTGTTCCAGTGGTGACAGACAAAGCAGTCTCGATATCTTTGATTGTTGGACCAGAATAGACTGTCGGGATGAACCGATTAACAACACTATCTTCATTGGAAACACTCATCTGGGATTGTAGAGCCTCCTCTGGCAGCACAAAGAATGGTGTCTCATTGTCCAGAAGCTCTCTCACAAGCTCTTCCTCCGTCCCGTCGGACCACATGGCACCCATTGCGTCCTCCATTGTTAACAGAAGAAGAAGAAGAAGGCTGAAAGAAAATGAGTTGATAAGATGAGAAATGCAAAGCTCATGAAGAAATAAAAGAAGGGAAAGGGTGGAGCAGATGGAGAGGGGAAGGTGTCACGTCTACGTGTTTGCCTCTTGACTTTAAAAGCAAATGAGAGGGTTTTGGTTTTTTGTACGGCTTCTACTTTGACTTTACTAAGAATTCTCTTCCCGTTCAAACAGTAACATATTTGGTAAACTGAACATTTGGCACCACCTCATTATATTATTATTGATATTCTTTGTGCTAAAAATGCGAGTGATTATTATAGAATATTACGATAATACGGTCACGTTGTACATCTTGTACATCTGTTATAATATAAGTGAATATTTATTGATATTATTCCTTAAAATGGAGGAAAATAAATCATATCATTCACCCATATTATAACATGTGTACAAAATATACCACGTTATCATACTACCATAGTATAATATAATTTCTCCAAAAATACATGCCGAGGTGAGTTTGAATTTGGAAAATTTTACACAACGCAAATTATGGAGGAGCCATTAATTTACTTTTGTTGGTTTGCTGCATTCTCTGTGTTTTCATTTAATGTGTTCTTTGTCTTGTTATATTGTGTTTTTGATAGGATAGATGCATTAAGGTGGACCAAAGCTACCTGACACATGACCCAATCTCAACCAAAGCAAGAGTCAACCACTAAAGAATCAATAGAAATATACATTTTCATTATTTTTCAAAGAGTTGTTCTCTCTTTCTTTGAATAAACAAATTAAAGCATTGATCTTCATTATCACTCTTTCTAAATTCTTTAAGGAAGCATATAATTGGCTACCTGGATATAGTTACTTAAGAAGGAGTAGATGAAGTATGATGACTTTTGAACTATAAAAAAACAGTTCAATTAGAGGGATCAAGCTATAAAACCCAACTTTTTTCTCAACACTTTTTTTTTTCGAACTAGTCTCGATCGTGCGGGATGAGTCACATGAATTGTCAATCCATATGATAAATTTGAGAGAAAAAGAAAAAGAAAAAGAGATATGGTTCAAATGTATATTCCTTAATAAAACTTATAACGTAAAGTTGCTCACATGTCATGAAAACCATAATACTGTATACATATAGAATAAATTTGTTTTTTTGCAGCTGTTCTGATTGATCTTCTCTTCTTGCTCCATAAGTCAATGTAATGAATGGTTATAAATGATTATCGATGAGGTTAGATGATTTACTACAAACATAGAATATTTGCTAAAAGAAGATAAAAATTAAAGCCTTCCCGTATTTAAGGTTTATACTCATAGAAGACTAAGCATGCATGTTTAGTGCATAATTTCCAAGATTTTTATTTATTTATTGATAATTCCAAGCAATCAGTAGCTTATTATATAACCTGAACCATGTGTAATTTCCAAATCTCTACGCTTCACTATTTACATCTTTAGATACATTTTTGCAGTCGATGGGCTGGCGGTGCAAACAGTCAGTGCCTATGCCCAACATCGTGGTCCACACACATACAATTGCCTCCATCGTTCTCTCTCACAAGAGAAAACAAAATTAATTCTTGCAACTAAACTAAATTATGCCCATTTCATTAATTAAGAGGTGATTATTACTCTGCATTACGAGGAATGACCTCTCGTTACGTTATGTTGCAAGATTGTTAATTAAAATTAGAAAACTACATGTTGAAAATATAAAATAAAAAAATTATAGGGTGTGTGTGGTATTATTCAACTACCATCACCATATCTTATTTAGAAAGTTTATCTTGAAACACAAGGGGAACCGAGTGGTTGCTTCAGAGTGACGGCAGGTTTGGGGCTTGTGGCTTTGACTTTTGTAAATATTAGAAAACCTCTAGAGGGTGCTCTGTTTCTCTGTGACCCTACCCGCATAAAAACACGAACTCGGATTGACCGTCAGACAATCGGAAATAGAGAGGCGTCGGCTAGCGAAGGAAGAAGTGGAGTGGGCACAGGTTAAGAACAAAAAGAAATTAGAAAAAAAACACACACAGAGAAATCTTTGGTTGGACGCGTTTCCAAAAGTCAACCCTTTTTTACGCGGGGCCATGTGGGGACACGTGTGATGAGGAGGCCCCACTCGTGTCGAGGTTCACGAGGGAAATGGAGGGGGCGGCTCTCGAGCTGTCGACGTCCTGGTGTTGGAGGAGGGCTTGATCCGATGAGTGACGGTGCAACTAATCTCTTTGGAGTGAAAACAAGAAAGAGAAGGAGGGGTGGGTCCTAAGGAAACTGGGTCTGCTTAAGGGCACATGTCTAGTCGATCGTCCTTGGAAATGCGAGGGCGGCAGATGAATCTTTCCCTAGTAGTCAAAAACAGTTCTTCTACCTTGGAAAAACACCACCCTTGTTTTTGTATCTATGTGATTTAGAGGTATGCTCCTCTCACTTGTGAGATTGCGCGATGTGTAACCGTTGGTACATTTGACCTTCATAATGCATAAACAGTTAGAATTCATTTAAGGTTGATGAGATAACGAGTTTGGGTTTTGTTTGGATACATTTAGTGTCATTTTCTCTTCTCCTTTGATGATGTTGGGTCTATGCTTTTGTGAGGATATGATTCGGAAAATTTGTGAGGATATCATTCGAGGCCTTCTTGAGCAATGCTCGAGCTCTCTTGAAACACCTTCAGTAATGCTTGAACCCCCTCAAGACCTCTCGAGCAGTGCTCGAACCTCCCTTCAGTTAATGAAATTCTAAAAAGAAAAAAGAAAATGGGTTCAAGGTCTTTAAGGCAATCTCTAATAATGGGTCATAGGTCAAATGTAGCCCTCAAAATATGCAAAACCCATCTCCAGATATGGGCTAAATAAAAAAAAATTGGCCAAATTTTGAGGCCAACATTTAACTATTTAGCCCTTCAACCAGGCCACATGTAGCCCATGCCAAATTTGTGTGGACCCTGCACATGTGCTGCCCAAAAAGAAAAAGTAATAAGTATCATGCGTATGCGTGAGCATGGGAACATCTCGTGCAACTGTGATCCAAAGGTTGATATTAAAGGCGCACTGTTATTATTATTATTTTTTAACCTTTTTGTTGAGGGCCAAAAAGTCATGAGAACCTAAAGGCTTTTTTGTTTTTGTTTTGGAGAACATTTTCTATTGAGAGGGGCGATAACATACTAAACTCACACACACTATACGGATGCTTGGACTCGAACCTAAAACCTTGCCTGAGGGAGTAAATACTTCAAATCAATACACTAGTGAGTCCTTTGCGAAACTAAAGGCATTTAAAACCCAATATGACTTACGAAATAAAGGGATACATTGGTAATGTATTAATTCCAATTATATTTTGAGATTTAATACAAGAAAATAAATATATATGCATGCTTTTATACATATTCTAAGAGTATCCAAGCCATGCCAAGCAATGACACCCATGCCAAACATATTCATTTAAATCCAATGTCTTTAAGCTTGATCACAAAAGCCCAAGCCGGTACAACACATGCCTAAGCATTCCAAGCATATGCCAAATAATTCCATGCAAGGCTAATATATTTTCCTAATGCCAATCACCTACCAAGCTCACATGAACTCAAGTCATGTGGTTCACGGGGCATGCACGAGGGGTTGTGGTGTGGAAGGTTGCGGAGGTCCACAAGCCAATTTCGACACTTCCTTTTACCCATAAGAAATAGTCATTTTCCAATGCCAAACTTTACCTGTTAGAGCACTTCCAGCAGTGAAACCCTTGCCATGGCAAGGGGGGAGCTAGGGCAGCTACTATTCATGTGAATAGTGGTTGCCCTTGCAAAAAGTTATGTGTGCTTCCAGCAGGTGCCATGGCAAAGGGCAAACACTATTCATTTTTTTGTTTTTTTCACAAATTTGTTTACCTAAACAATTAATTTTGACAATATTTTCGGATAAGATTTTTGGTGTGGGAAGTGAAAAATATGACTAAGTATTTATTTAAAAAAATTCAGAATTTTTTTGTATTTTTTTAGATTTTTAAAATTTTTTTGTTCTTGTCGACGTCACCCAGAGTTTTGGACTGGGGCTCGCCTGCCTTTGGGCCAGCCAGTTCTTTGGGTCCCACACTCTGCCGGGCAAATTTTTGTTGCTGGAAACGGAATTTGGCCCAAACCCCCCTAGCTCTCCCCTAGCCTCCTTGTTGGAAGTGCTCTTAGACATAAGAATGTCCCAATGCTCCTTTTACCCATTGGAAATAGGCTAGTTCTAACACTTCCTTTTACTTATTGGAAACTAAAGAGAGCCTTCACCTTCTATAAATTAGGAGGCATTGCCTAAGCAAAAACCAACTTCTTTGGGTTGTTGCAAGCCTCTCAGCAACCATGAGAACCCATTTCTCTGAGTGGCTACAAGCACCCAGCAACCCTCAGAGCACCTTTCTTAGACTGCTGCAAGCATTCCAGCAGCCATCACAGTTATTCCTCAACCATCAACCTCCATCCTTTGGCTGTTGCAAGCATCCTAGCGACCATTGACCCATTCACTTGGCTGCTACAAGCATCCCAGCAGTCATCACAACCATTTCACCTATTTTCTCCTATTTTCTCCTATTTTCTCCTATTTTCTCATCTTTGAAATCTTTCATCTTCCTTATAAAGCCTTATCAAGCATAACTCCAAGCCTTTCCTTCCTCCACATACTCTGCCAAGCTATAAACACCATAGCCTTCAAGCCTCAAGATTTTCCTTCCATTCTCCTTCTCTTGAAACTCTTAAATCACCATAGCTAGAGATTCAAACAAATTCTTAGCACCCAAGCTCAAGCATATCTAACACCAAGCCAAGCACATGCATTCTCATTTGCTAAACTTGTGGGTCTTTATCTCCCACACTCCAAGCTCGCAAGCTCATACAATCTCTGTTCATCATCAGCAAATCATCTCACCTATTTTCAGAGTTGTCGGAAACGTCAACACAAAATACTCAGCCGCTGGAAGAACAACATAGTACTCCCCTATGACTTGCTTCTTCTTTGAGATGTTTTGGGCTTAGTTCTTGCTAACTCAAAAAAAGGGGCAATGAAGGCTTGATTCACCACTCTATGATGGTCCAAGAATAAACAAGCCCGGACAAGCCTTCCGACGAAAAAAAATCCCAACACTTTTAAATGTATTTAAATTCATTTTTTTAAATATATAAAAAAGTTGAAACGTTAAATTTATTTTCTTCCTCTTTTTAAGTTTTAAATATATATAAAATTCTTTTTATTTAAATTTTTTTATAAACAATTGGTTCTGACTGTTGGGATGTCATAACCTTTTGAAATGCAACATTTTTTCAAAATTTTCATTGTTTAAATAGTAGTGGAATGTATGAGTGTTGTACCATAGTTTTTCTCAAAATAATAAAATATGTAGGATCCTAAAATAAAGCGATGTATGATTGGAGATGAAAAAATTTAGTCATACAATATTTTTTTAAAAATTAATATTTTGAGGACTAAAATTATAGTCTTGGACTACATATAGCCCTAGGACTGAAGATGGCCTAAGATATCTAAAATTTGGCAAATTTTTAAAATTTCCCAATGATGACGTTGTTAGGAGGACTACGACCGTGCTCGAGTTGGTTTGCTTGCTGCGAACTTGAGATTTGTTTTCGTAACAAAATGGAGAAATATATAGTTTAGTTTAAAAAAAGGAAAAGAAAAAACATCAATCTTGATAACATGATACATAGTTCTAATCTGAATGCTCATGTGGTGCTTATGGGGAAGGAAAGGATGACCAATTCAACATGTGATTTCAACATAGGGCATTATGGCTCAGTTTGGGTGTAGGGTTTTGGGCCTTCCAAAGTATAACCAATTTTATCATCTCATTGGGCCTTTTAGTCAAATGAAGGTTTCAGTTAACCAACTCCAAGCCTCCACGCCCATATTCTTATCATTTGGTTTATTTTAATGAAAAGGTGGGCCCAGAGACTGAAAAGAGAAATAAAACGACACGTTTTAAGCGTGACATGGCCCATTCGCCGTATATGCCACGGCCTTCCCTTAAAATTCAATCTGGACCACACACACACTTCAAAATATGGCCCAACATTCAAACGGGTTTAATTTCCCGCGCAAAGCACCGACTCAAAGTTGGCGCCGACATTAAAAAAATTTACAAAAATACAAAACGCCACTGGATGAGCCCATGTAGAAAGACACGTGGATATAAACCTCCATTAAGAATCTGACACGTCGTCCCGCTCCCACTCACCGCTTAGCTGTCTCACACCCCCACCACACGATCGCATATTCCCATTTTTCGTTTTCAAATTCGAAAAACGTTTATATAAAGCGCGTGCTTCTCTGCTACTGTGTGAGTTTTGTGAGACCGACCGAGTGACGGAGCTGTGGGTTGATCGGACGGCTGAGAATGGACAAGGATTGTGCGACACCGAAGCGGCGGGAGTGCCAGATACCGGAGATGCTTCTGTGTCCGCCGCCTCCGAAGAAGAAGGTGGTTGGGGAAACGCAGCGGGACCCACCGAAGAATGGTTACTTCCAGCCCCCTGATCTCGATGCTCTGTTTGCTCTGCCTTCTCGAACTCAAGCCTGTGCCTGAAAAGTTCAAAATTTTTTTTTCTACACGGAGATTTTATTTGTTGGTTTTTCTTTGTGCATATTATTATTTTCTTTTTTTCTTTCTTTGTAATTTCCTTTTATTTTTCTTCCATTTTTGTATATTAATTAAGCGATAATATCGGAGTGGGTGTGGAGGGAGAACTGTAGGCCTCAAGTGGGTCATCATGTGTCTCATGGGTAAAATGCCCAGATAGGGAACTAAAAATAAAAGTTAAAAAAAAAATAATTGCAATCTTTTTGCAAAGATATCATGAAAAATACATTCTTTTTACAAGTGATGAAGATGAAGCAAAATCCAGCTCAATTTGACTTGTGTGTGACTAGGCTGGAATTTATACCGCGAAACCAACCGAACCAAACCAAATCGGAAATTATGTGACAGTCAACAATATTGGGAGAATTAATAATGGTCTTACTATTATGGCCAATGAGTTTGATGCACTTCCTTCCCAAGCAATTGCTGCACTTGATCTTGTTTTGAATTTGACCAAACAGATTGTTATCAAATCATCAAAGAAGCTTGTGTTGGGTGCTGACCGCATGCAAATTCCAATTTCAAGAAAGCACAATTATGAAATAGATTTTTGTCATTTTCACACGTGGCGTAGATCTGATGGGCCATCACTTTCATCGAACGACTTGGAAAATAGGACGGGTAGCTGCTATATAAAATTAACGGATGTGTTTCAGAAGAAATGTATGTGGATGTGGATGATTTGGAGTGACTTTTGTGGACGTGGACCTGTTTATTTTTATTATTTTGTAAAATGGTGACAATACTTTATTCCTTAGTTCCCAAGACAGAATAGTTGGGGAGGCCCAAATGAAGATTGCAAATAAAGGGAAATAGAAACGACCTTCATGATCTTGAGCCTTGAGCTTCAGCATACGTAAACAAGGAATACTTAATTTTCTACAACCACCCAGTCTCCCATTTTTACTTATGTGAGTGTTAATATGAATAATTGATGATATTATGTAGGTTCGGTTTTAAACGTCTCACAACATAACATGTCAAATTATTAAAGAGTGTTTCGAATATAAGTTGAAAACAATCTAAGGAACAAGAGCTTCATTTTGTTGTTGGGTTGTTTGGATTTGAGGACCAAAGGATAAAAGAAAGATGCCTGCTTCCTAATGTCACGTCTAGAGTACTAATTGCCAGCCCCATTTCTACGCTAAGCTAGTACAACATGAATTAATTGATTGTTTAACTACATAATCAGGACAATTAAACTTGGATTTTGAGGATTAAATTTCCCCCAATGAGCAAAATGTCATTGTGGTAATCACAATTAGTGTCGATGGAACAGGTAAAATATTACTTAATCAGCACTCTAAAATTCAGCTCGACCAACAGCAAAGCGGAGTCCATCTCAATAGTAAATTCAATGAATAGCTTCTTCATGAAAGCTCCTGCTTCTAACTTTAAAACAATTATATAATTTTCTTGCCAACTTTTTCCAACTCCCTCCTATATTAAGGTCAAGCCACCTTGACTCTCTACACATTATCACACCAGAAAGAGAGAGAAAGAGCAATGGGTTCTCCTCATTTTCTTTGTTTCACTTCAATGGCATCTTTGCTGTTTAGTTTTTTCGTTGCAGCGTCGTGGATGCCGGAGTTTGCTGCAGGCAAAACAAGACACTACACTTTCAATGTACATTCTTTTCCATCACCTTGAGCCTCAACAATTTGACTTTGCTATACATGAATTATAATTCTTTTATAACTTTCTCAAATTTGTAACTTTGCTGTATAGATTAAGTCCCACAATGTGACAAGATTGTGCAACACAAGGAGCATTCTAAGTGTGAATGGAAAGTTCCCAGGGCCTAGATTGGTGGCAAGGGAAGGTGACCAAGTACTCATCAAAGTGATCAACCATGTCTCCAACAATATCACAATTCACTGGTACATATGAATATATTTACATAATTAGCAAATGTGCATAATTAATAAGAAAAAATTGCTAATTCAAATTTGTGTTTGTTTTGTGGGAGAGAGCAGGCATGGGATTAGGCAACTTCAAACTGGATGGGCAGATGGTCCAGCTTACATTACACAATGTCCTATACAGACAGGTCAGGCATACACATAC
Source organism: Prunus padus (assembly GCA_024362665.1). Classification (NCBI taxonomy): domain Eukaryota; kingdom Viridiplantae; phylum Streptophyta; class Magnoliopsida; order Rosales; family Rosaceae; genus Prunus; species Prunus padus. Next base: position 23,954,196 of record JANFAM010000015.1, read on the forward strand.
AACTTCACCATCACAGGCCAGAGAGGAACTCTGTTATGGCATGCTCACATCTCATGGCTGAGATCTACCCTTTATGGACCGATCATCATTCTCCCGAAGCGCAATGAGTCTTACCCCTTTGTGAAACCCTATAAGGAGGTCCCCATTATTCTTGGTAATCAACTAGCTAGCTAGAGTTTAGGCTTTGGACCATTTGAAAATTTTGACATTCATGTTGTGGAAATTGTTTTAACTCTTTGCATGGATTTGGGTGTACAGGAGAGTGGTTTAATGTAGACCCTGAGGCTGTGATCAGCCAGGCTCTTCAGACAGGAGGGGGGCCTAATGTTTCAGATGCATACACCATTAATGGTCTTCCAGGCCCCTTGTACAACTGTTCATCTAAAGGTAAAAAGTGTATAAGACTTACTGTTATGTCGATCGTGATTAATAATCTAACAACATAACATGACAAAATAAGACAGGTTAAGACAGGTTTTTATGTGAGCGGGTGGTGTTTGCAGATGTATTCAAGCTAAAGGTGAAACCAGGGAAGACATACCTCCTCAGATTAATCAATGCTGCTCTCAACGATGAGTTATTTTTCAGCATAGCCAACCACTCTCTAACAGTGGTTGAAGCTGATGCTGTCTACACCAAACCTTTCAAAACCGACACACTTCTCATCGCCCCAGGCCAAACCACAAACATCCTCCTCAAAACCAAGCCCACTTCTCCCAATGCCACCTTCCTCATCCTCGCACGGCCTTACTTCACCGGTGGAGGCACCCTAGACAACACCACCACTGCTGGAATCCTCGAATACAAGCACCCAAAAACCACTCATCACACTTTCATCAAAGCCCTTCCCCTCTTCAGACCAAGTCTTCCACCCATCAATGCCACCAAGTTTGTCAACGTCACCCAATTTGTCGAAAACTTAGCCAAAAAATTTCGTAGCTTGGCCACTAAGCGATTCCCAGCCAACGTCCCGCAAACTGTGGACAGAAGATTTTTCTTCACTTTAGGACTTGGAACATCCCCATGTCCCCAAAAATCAACATGCCAAGGACCCAATGGCCTGAAATTTGCAGCCTCAGTCAACAATGTCTCTTTTGCTATGCCATCAACAGCAATGCTTCAAGCACATTTTTCTGGACAGTCCAATGGAGTTTACACCACAGATTTTCCCACCAAGCCACTTGTGGCATTTAATTATACAGGAACCCCACCAAATATCACTAATGTGAGCAATGCCACAAGGGCTGTGGTGTTGCCTTTCAACACAAGTGTGGAGCTGGTGCTTCAGGACACTAGCATTCTGGGTGCTGAGAGCCACCCTCTCCATCTACATGGGTTTAATTTCTTTATTGTTGGACGTGGGTTTGGTAACTATGATCCAACTAAGGACCCTGCTAATTTTAATCTGGTGGATCCTGCTGAGAGGAACACTGCTGGTGTTCCATCTGGCGGTTGGATTGCCATTCGTTTCTTCGCAGACAATCCAGGTATAACATGATCGACACTCTAACAACATAACATAGCAAACTGTGCGAGATGAATTATATTAAAATAGTAACAATATGAGTGAACTATAAATCAAAACTGCTAAACATTTTGTTTAAACAAAAAAAAAATTGACATTATTATTAACGATTTGCTTTTGTTGATATGTTTTCAGGGGTGTGGTTTATGCACTGTCACTTGGACATTCACACAAGCTGGGGGCTAAGGATGGCGTGGATCGTTCAGGATGGGCCGCAACCGAATCAGAAGTTACCACCACCACCGTCCGATCTTCCAAAGTGTTGAGTTTGACTGACCATGTGTCCGGATTTCCCTCTTCTTCTTTTTTTCCCTCTTGTTGAGTGATCTTGTATTGAATTTTTCCTCTTTTAAGTTCTTTAACTTATAACTACATATGATTATTAATGATCATATTCTTTTGCTACATCCATGATGGAGTCATCACAATAATAACCACGGATTTGCTCTTTCTCATGGTGTAATATTCAATATTTAATGACATTTTTTTTCTTGTTTGTATTTTTTTGATAAATGATGGGTTCTGCTCTGCTGAGTTTCGTTCCATGCTAACTTTAATTTTTGACTCATAATGCTGGATAGACTCCAAACCCCACCAAATGGAAACAATAGAACCCAGAATTTAATTTAATATTTTTATTATTTAAGTCTGCATATTTCTGATAAAGATAGGGAATTGGGTTAGGTTTGTGTTTGTTTGTTATTGTCGGAGGTGCTGTGATACTCTTTTTTCTTAATCGAATTTTTTCTTCTTTGATGTTTTTTTTATGGTAAGGTTTTAATGAGGCCACTCTATTGTCCTCGTGTTCTTTTAATTGTACTCAATGGCTGTTCCTTTATTTTAAAGGTTAATGAAGTTCTACTCTTGATTAAAAACAAAGTCTGCATAATTTTGCAGAAACATACGAGTTGACTGGCATAGGCACGGTTGATAAATAAATAAAATATTGGATAGGCATGGAATTTGGTAGGCTTATGATGGGAGAATTTGAATAACAAAATTGATTAAGGAAGGTCCTGTCGAATTTATTTCATTTAAAGGTCATTTAGTACAAGTATAGAAACCATAGGCCTATCACATTGCTTGCTAGTAAGTAGTAACATCAGCCACCAGAAAATGGTTGGTTCCCAAATATGCCAAACTTTTTAATATTTCTTCTCAGAAGCATCAATTTGCTCCCACACCAATAGAAGAAGACAAATATGAAGTAAATTTAAGCTGCAAGGAAGCTAAAATGAGAAAAGGAGAAGCTTTGCAAAACCCATTTCAGATTAAACAGAGTATATAACAAAATGCCGGTCAAAATATGAACTGGTTACATGATTCACATACAAAAGATAAAGAAAAACTATACATTTGCTGCTCACTTCCAAGCAATGAGTTCTACAGCATTAGCGTGGAAAAATACTGCTCGAATTCTTGATCAATGGTTGGCTTCCTGTTGCTAGCTGATTGAACGTCTGCATACACAACAATGAAAATGTTATGCCACTCAGTAAATGATAAAACAAAGATACCACATGTAAAGACACATAGCAATAATCATTTTATTCACAACTCGTCAAATAGAAACTTTGAATAGGACACCTGAATTATCTTGATTCACACTCCATCTTCCAGATGAAAGTATGTATTTATTTGGGTTCGAACCAATGGGGTATATAACATCTTCAAATTCCTTGTATTTACACTGCTCAATGCAGTCATCTCCATATTTTGAGAAAATGTAATCCACCTGGTTTCCAAATTCTTGGAGGTGCTCATCATAATTCTCAAATGCTTGTATTTCGCCATCAGGATATGTAGGTTGATGCACTTCATTCGCATATGAAGTGGAAGGCCTGTCATTTAGGCATGCCCTTGCATACACCGGTTCTAGTTTAGCTTCAACATAAACCGACGTTGCAGAATCAGAATCTCCAGCAAAACTGTTGCTACCTTTTCCTGATTCAGATTCGGACCCACCATCCAGGATCACTCCCTCTACTTTTCCCTTCATTGCGCGTGTCTGCATTTTCTTTACTTCCGGATTTTCATCAAACATGGAGACAGGTTCATCAGAAGGAAAAATTCGTTCCCAGCATTTATGCTTTGGTATTGGCAAGCCCAATTGCTCGGCCTGGAATTTTCTTTTCTTGATCCTCTTCAGAACACTCATGACATGTGAGCTGTTTAAGATAGTAATAGCAGAACAAGGATGAGAAAAACCTGCAATTACCAATGACTTAGGCAAACAAGAACTGTAAAAAATTTCAGGTTTCCTAACTTTTTAACCCAAAAAAAACCCCAAGATAGATATAGTCACAGAACTGAAAGGCATAAAAGCAATCAGAAGTAAACTCAATTCATGTCCTTTTCAGAAGAAATCAGGGCATGAAATATGCATCAAGCTTCAAACTGTATGGCCATCCAATCCAAACACCACCCAGCAAGCAAGCAAGCAAGCAATCAAGTAAAATTATACTGTCTGATGACAATTTCCACACTAGCAATGAGTAAAGACCACTTATGATTGAAAAAAAAAAATCAATTTTGTGTTTGGATCAGTGACCAAGTGAGGCCAAGGATGGGACAGTTGGAGATCCAATTTCTCTCCATCTCAAAATTGCCTCTTTTAAAATCCAAATAACTAACTACTTATATTTGGGGAAAAAACATTTGGAATTAAATTCTATCCTAGATGATAATAACAACTCCAAATTTAGCTACTTTGCAGCTGAAACTCAACAAAACAACTCATTTAAACGCTATGGAATCAAATTCAGCTACTTCATCAAATCAGATAAAAGTAACAATTAACAGTTAACAAACAAAGAAATTATCTTTAAAATGAGTAAAAAGGCATTAAATTCAGCAGAAAATAGAAACCCAGAAATCAAAACCTGTCGATTTGAGATGGGTTTTCCTTGTAGGTCTCCATCTCGAACCAGAGAGAGAAACTCAGTGAGTTCCAGAGAGAACTAAAAAATAATACAAAATGTTTGCTAAGTTGGTAGTGTATACGAACAAATCACGGAAGAAATATAGATATCCTCCCTCTCTTTCTCTCTCATCTCTCTTTAGTTTTTAAGTGGAAACTTTATCTGCGGTTCAAAAGTGGCGCGTGCATGCACGATAGATATTTTACCGCAAATCTACTGATGCTCACCCCCTTGGTTTTGGCGCGTTTTAACGTTTGCATGGACGTCTCACGTGGGTAATGCTTGAGTCGGATAGAGCCATTTCGCCTCCACGTGGTTTGGCGCGAATTCCCTTGCTTTTTAAAGCCCCACTTTTATAAGCACCCACCCCAGCATTTATGCACACATTATCACATTAAACTCCTCTAGCGTATTAGACGATAGGTTGGACTCAAAGGGTGTTTAAGGGCTGCGAGAGGATTACAACTTCTTTAAAAATATCTAAATTACTCTATTGTGCGAGCAGGAGGATCGAAGTCTGATGCAAAAAAAACAGGCACACTGCATTGATCAACTAACCTACCTAATATGGGTTAGATTTTGTTAAAATAAAGGAGACATGGTTTATGGAAAAGAAAATATGAAGGAAGAAGAATGGTGTGTTGATAGACTTGGGGTGTGAAGAGTATTTATTCAGAAATAATTGGGGTGGAAAAATATGACACTGGTGGAATTAACAGCACTTTTCAGCAAAAACAAAAAGTAAAGCACCATTTCTCTCATTATTTTCACGTTACAAAAGGATTACAACTCTTCCAAGTTACATAGGCACCCCGCGCTGTGTCCTCTACAAAAGGTGCCTTGGTTGGTAAGCTGGGATGCTGATTCCCTCTCTGTACAAAACCTATCAGCTGAGACCATGCTGTCAGTAAAACTGTAAACTATAGTTCAAAGTAACTACCCCAAGACAAGGAAAAAAAGTAACCCACATATGCTGCATCTAGCTACTCAAACGCAGATTAGTTTTGGCTATTGACAAGGGCCCTATACTCAACTGCTTCCCCAAAATTGTGTAACAGAAGCGAACAGTTTCAGGAACTCCTAGACCATAATTCCATTTGTAGGAGACAAAGGAAAGGCCTTTTTCTTCTTTTGGAGCGACTCCTAGGAGGACAACGGAAAAGGACTGCTGGACATCATCACAAGATCGGACCATCCAACCTGTCACATTGGTAAGTCTTGTTCTCACCAATGCAAACCAATATGATGAACCGAGAAATCTTCATTCTGACATTGATGCAGCAGAAGCATAATCATAGGCTGTACGAAAGCGGAGTCCAGATCCAATATGTCCCGATGCGGGGAGTGCCCAACTGCAGGGATTTGGACCAAGTACCTACAGCAGTCAAACATTGCTTGAATGTAATGGATGTGTAAAATAGGGTAGAAAAATAAAAAATAATACCATAACAGATACATTCCAACCAAAGAGAAACAAGAAATATATAAATGAATGTAAAAGGGTTTGGACTGGAAGGTAACCCTCTCTAAGTGCCCCAAAGCCTTTAAGAGGGTACATAAATTTTTCACGAACGAAAGGAGAACAGAAAGGAAAAATACCATTGTCAAATTTTCATAGGCACCAAGATCGTATGGATGGGAATAGATTTGCCCTTCTTTCTCTGCAAGCCACATAGCTCTCACTCCTTCATGGTACTGCCAGAAAGAATGAAAAAGAAATGGCTATGAAATAGCGGTCCAGATATCAAAATCAGGTTTGCCACCAAAGAGCAGAACAATGATATACAATTTGTTAATTCCTAATAACCTCAATCGTGGTCTTGTTTTGCAAAATGAGGTAGATATGCCAGCCTAAAAGAACACTCAGTGCCACACACAATGGAACTAGTAACAGCCCAGAAATGACCTGAAAATGAAAAAAAAAAGAAAAAAGGTTAAGCATACTGTCTAGCATGCAAGGCTCAAATACAAAGCCAGCACATAAGCTTACATATGCAGTTCTAAAAGAGTCTCCAGTTTGTTCCTCATCTTTTTCAGGATCATAAGTTAGGCTACCAATGAGTAGGACCTGAAAATTTTAAGTGTCAATCCAGAATTGAAAATAATGAAACAAATAAAACAAAGGAAAGAAAATTATGTCTTAAACATTCACCATCTTTTCACTCAAATGGATTGCCTTCTAGTGCTCCAAAAATAACATATGGTACTCAAAAGGAAAAAGGCATAGTTCCCATGTAATAATGGAAAAGAACATCCACGCCAGTCAATGCATGCAATTACAGCATAGTCAGAAAGAAAAAAAGAAAAGTCAAAGTCCAATAGGATTTAATAAAATAATAACTTACCAGGGAATAGATGCATGCCATTACAGCATACACAACGAAGATGAAGAAGACCTTATAGTTTGCATGGCCGACGCAATTATTAATCCATATGCAATGATGGTCCTTTACAACCAAGAGGCAGCACTTTAACACATTACCCAGGACATACAAGGCATCAAAGGTTAACATAGATAAAGCATACCATTCGCAAAACACATCTTTTGCACACACGACAATGATGTGCTCGAGCTGGCTTATAATGAGAACACTTTTGGCAATATCTTAAATCCCCTCCCTGCAAAACCATTCCACCCAACAGTCATCTAGGACGCAGAGACTCACAGTTTTCTACAATCTATCTTGCTGCAAATAAAGATTATATGTTCCTAAGAATTGTTCCAAACTATGTTGTTTTTTTAAATAAAACAACAAAAGTAATAATAACGTTGAAACAAAGGCTCACACTTTTCTATAATCTGCTGCAAGTAAATATTACATGTTCCTAGGAATTATTCCAATCTCCAGTAATTTTTTTATTTTTTTATTTAAATAACAACACTAATTATGATGGATAAACACTTCACATGAAACCTTTATTGAAAGAAATAAAAAGAAGGTGATATGAGCTACAAACATTATCAGTCTCTTTCCACATGCTACAGAACGTAATTTAAAAATCTAAAAGAATGGATACAAGAACAGTAAATTCTTAATACAAGATAAGGCGGTATTATCTTTTTCAAAACAAAAGTATTAACCCAGGGGGTCTATCTCCAGCTCAAACCATCCCATCCGTTCCCACAAGAGCTCAAGTACATGTGGCAACATAACAGAAATCTAGCTTGAGAACAGTATACTATCAAGAACAAAATAACATTTAAGTTTTGATGTTTTCGTTCACTCATCTGGGAGATCACACAAACCTCCAGATGTCCACTAATGCTATTGTCACCAAAGGAAAATTTGGCATTTTATGTAACAAGTGACTAGATGCAACAAATTCTGAATGACAAAATGTGAGGCTAAAAATTAGAAGTGAACGTTGGAGGATAGAGTTAGTTAGTTTTCCAAATATATATTTTCCATTAATGTACCCTGTGAATACCAGCGCTGGAGCATACTGGCAGACATATGAGCAAAGAAAAGTTGGCATTTTATGCAAAAACTGATTGATTAGGTGGTGCAGCTAGGTCTGAATGACAAAATCTGAGAGGTTTAAAAATAGAAGTGAATATTTGAAGATAAATTCGGTTAGTTTTCCCGATATAGATTTGCCATTGATTTCTGTGCATATGTACAAAGATCATAACCCGTGAGTATCAGCATTCGAGCATACCGACAGACACATGAGTTGGCCCCAATTCAATTTAAGTGAGGACATTGTTCAGTTGTCAGGGAAACTGGAACATGGGTAAGCCAAGAGGAATGACAGGGGATTCAAGGGTAAGCCAACCATATTGAATTGGTTTTGGTTCCTGTTTAACATTTCAAGACTTGTATAGGAGATTAAAGATCCCGACAAACAACGGTAATCATGTTTCTGAACTTTCCTTTTGAAAATAGAAGCCGACGTAAGACAATGCCATCCAAAGACCGCAAAAATAACAAGTATTGGAATTTGGAACCACAAGTCCATCATGGCTTAGCAATTATTAAAAACAAAGCTTTCACAGTTATATAGAAAGGAAATATAGTTAATGACACTTAATTATATTTGTAATGAACATTGAAAACCATGAGATGGATGTACTGAAATCTTGACACTATCTGACTTCCAAAGGTCTGAAATGCAAAATTCATGCATTCCACCCTCGAGAACAAAGGTTGACTTTTAGAGTGGAGCATGCATCCCAAGTTATCTACTTGCTCATCATCTACAAGTTCCTTGGCAACATTAGGCAGCTTCGTTACAAGTTTAAAAGTTCAAATGTTTTTACTGTCTCGGGAAAAACGTTTCACTCATTGTCTATCAAAATTACATCTTTCCTTTTAATTCCATCATAATTGTTGTGATTTTTCAAATATATGTATGTGTGCGTGTATATACATATATACATATATATATATATATATATATATATATATATATATATATATATATATGTAAGCAATGGCTATAAAATTTTACTAAACCAGGATCCAAAGTGACTAAATCAGTTACGCGAATTGCCTATTAACACAAACGCAAAAATGTTATTTTGCTGATTCCCCTCGATTCCAAATTAGCTCAGCTAAAGTAATCACCAAAGAACAGCATCCCATAAACTCATATAACATATCTAACAAGTCAATCCAAACTAAAGCACCCTGCTTTTATGCATTGGCTGTAGAAATAAAACACCCCAATTCACCAAAACATATTATAACCATATTAATTAAAATTCCAGCCACAATTTTGAAACATATACAGAAAATTTCCGTGACCAAAAATAAAAAACAATCCAATCGTATAGAAATGAAAAAAGAAATTAGTTCCCCATAAACACGACACAACGTTAAGAGAGAAACAGCATGAATTTGATACCTTGCGCTTGATCTCGTGGATAGGGTTACCCGAATCTTCGACGTCGGGCATGTACGTGGAGGGGACCCGACCCGGATCCCTGAAGACGGAGACGGAGTAGTTGAAGACGCACATGAGGGCCACGCCGGTGAAAACGGCGGCGTTCAATAAGCCCGGCGACGACATGAGACCGAACCAACGGTCTATGAATATGAAGACTGTGGAGAAGTAAATGTAGGCGATGGCTAAAATGACGACGGTTACGGGTAGAGAGAGGCTGAGGCTTCGCGTCATTGTGTCTGGAATGTTCTCTGGGGTTTGAGGGCGTGACGGAGGCACCGGCGTCAAAACGACGGCGTCTCCCGGGAGGGGGGTGTGTCGTTTTCAGCTGGCAAAATGCGAGTTTTTGGAGGTTGGTGACTCGGTGACGGGTTTGTAAATCTAAGAAGGTGCCGGTTGTTTCTCGTTTACGAAATTACCCTTTTTAATTTTTTTTAATAAACAATATTATAGGTGATTAATGATTTATTTATTATGGTCCTTTTTTGTTTTCTTTTGTTTTTATTTTTGGTGAATGAACCCTTATTAAACAAACAAATTCCAAGGGTATAACACTAACAAACCCATTACCAATACCAAACCCCAAATTGGGTAACTAAGCAACAAATAGAAAATTACATCACTAATAATGATAATTGCCATATTGTGGGCTACATGTTTAGGTAGCTAGTCTCAATCACATAGTATACGTTACACAACTCGTTGAAATGATTAATAGTATTTACATTTACATTCAAGGTTTTGAGTTCGATTACACCATCTCTGGTATCGTTGGTATAAAAACTCAAAACTACAATAGATCAAACAAAGATATGCCAATTGCACAAATATTTGCAGGAGATGTTTGACATTCAAAGAAGCAGGCTTGCATGTAATGGTATGAATTATAAACTTGAGCACAACAGCATTCCAGAGAGAGCAAAATTAGCAAAATTATAAGAGTTTATAGGAGGACAATATTACTTAAAAGAAAAAAGATTTTCTATTGCATTTCAATTCAATAATTGAATGGCATTACAAGTCAAAACCCTAACCCAATTCTTTCACAAGGTAGGAAACTTTAGTTGGAACATTCCTGAATCATCACACTAACATAACCTAAATGCCTTATGACCCTTTTTTAGGGGAGCAACAGGGCAAAAAGAATGAAAGCAAAACAAAACAAATCTAGCTATGACCACAATTTGAAATTAACATTTGGGAAGATCGGATGGTGGAGGAAGCAGCTTTTGATTGCGTCTCTTTCCATCCAAAACGACCCATGCCATCTTCAAACCCCAGCTGGTGTGCACTTCTAGATGGCAATGCATGAACCAAACACCTATTGCATCACCAAGAAAAGAAATCAATTTGCATAACCATAATTGACACCCAAAAAAGAGGTCATGAGAATAAGACTTTTAACAGCAAATATTCAACTTTTTATCAATCAGGTGACCAAATTAATGATGTTTGTTAGAAAAAAATAAACCATAGATTATGTTGTCAGACTGTGAATATATGTATTATTATTAAATGTATGTTGAGAAAGTTACCTGGATTATCAGCAAGGAAGCGTAACGCAACCCACCCACCAGAGGGCACGCCAACGGTGTTCCTCTCAGCAGGGTCAACAAGGTTGTACTTTTTGGGGTCATTCTTGGGATCAAAGTTTCCAGAACCGAAGCCCACCACAAAGAAATTAAAGCCATGGAGGTGAAGTGGGTGGCTCTCTGCCCCAATGATGCTAGTGTCTTGCAGAACCAACTCCACACTAGTATTGAAAGGCAGCACCACCACCTTAGTGCCACTGCTCACAGCAATATTGCTTGGTGGAGTACCTGTGTAATTGAATTTGAATGGTGGGTTGGCTGGGAAATCTGTGGTGTACACACCCTTTGATTGGTTGAAGAAGTGAGCTTGGAGAAGAGCTGTATTTGGTTGCACAAATGTCACATTGTTAATGGCTGCTACTATTCTAGTGTTGTTTGGGCCTTGGCATGTTTGGTTCTTTGAGCATGTGCTTACTCCCAGGCCAACAGTGAAGAAGAAGTTCTTGTTCACAGCTTTTGGGACATTTGCTGGGAATTTGGCATTGGCCAAGCTACGGATTTTCTTGTTGTAGTTCATGGAAAACAATGTGTCATTGAGCTTTGGAAGCACTGGTTTGAGAAGAGGGAGCTTTTTCTTGTTCTTGTTCTTGTTGGCTTTGACAGAAGATGTTTCATATTCTAGTAGGCCTGTGGTTGTTGAGTTATCAAAAGCCGCCGGGCCGGTGACATAAGGCCTAGCTGCCAAGACAAAGGTGGCCTTTGGGGACTTACTTTTGGTCCTCAGAAGAACATTTGTAGTCTGTCCTGGTGAGATGAGAACAGTCTGGGTTTTAAAAGGCTTTATATAGACTGCATCAGTTTCAACCACAGTGAGTGTGTGATTGGCAATGCTGAAGAAGAGCTCATTATCGAGTGCAGCATTGATCAACCGGAGCAGGTAGGTCTTCCCTGGCTTCACCTTGAGCTTGTATGTATCTGCTTAAAATATTGCAGATTGTATATCTTATAATCCAAAAAAATTCTCTAATTTTGAATTAGGAGATATTAATTAGTTAATACCTTTAGCTGAGCAGTTATACAAAGGCCCAGGAAGACCATTGATGGTGTAAGCATCAGAGACATTTGGTCCCGACCCTGTTCGCAAGGCTTGGCTGATGACTGCTTCTGTGTCTGCCTTCCACCATTCACCTGCAAATCAATATAAGTTTCATGCTTAATGCTATAATTAATGTCTTAATTGTTTAGATTTTGTAGCAAAGATTATGATCTTGATCTTTTACCAAAAATGATGGGAACTTCTTGGAAGGGTTGGGGGAAGGGGTAGGGGACATGTCTTTTAGGGAGAATGACAATTGGTCCATAGACAGTTGCCCTAAGCCAGGAGATGTGTGCATGCCACCACAAGGTGCCTCTTTGGCCAGTAATGGTGAAGTTGTAGACATAACTCTGGCCTGTCTGAATTGGGCACTGAGTGATATATGCAGGCCCATCTGCCCATCCACTTCTCAATTGCCTGATCCCATGCCTGTAAATTCTCCAAATTTTAGTCAGCATTGATGTTCAATTCAAACTTTGAAAAAATCATGCAAAAACCAAAGCTAAATCACAAGACAAGAACTGGGTACCAATGGAGGGTGAGGTTGTGCTGAACATGATTGACCACCTTGATCACAAGCCTGTCACCTTCCCTGGCTATGATCCGAGGCCCCGGAAACTGCCCGTTGACAGTCACAATGCTCTTCGTTTGGCAAAGCCTTTTCACATTATGTGACTTGATCTGTGCAAAAGCGATAAACAGCCGCACAAGGTCAATTAATTAATCAATGTGTTTCAATTTCACATAATATTTGTACATGAAATGCAATACATACATTGAACTTGTAGTGCCTGGTAACCCTTGCATGCTTTGCAAGTGCTGGCTCAGGAAACACACATAAAAAAGCACAAACTGCAAAGAGGATAGCCATGAAAAAGGCTGGTGATGGAAGAAGGCTAGAACCCATCTCTCTGATCTCTCTGCTTAACCTTTTTCGAGTAAATATTATATCAAAGCTGTGACTTGTAGTTCAATGGATGAAGAAACATCAAATTAATGTCGCTTTTTATACGGTAAGGAAGCTAGCATTGTGCAGCAGGGTTTGTTAATTAGGTGATTGATTGAGATGAGTGAGATTTCATTGCAGTTGCAGAAAACCTCTGCCTTCAGCAACAAATTACATGTTTGAAATTAAGCTACAAGCTGCTGGTCAAGTTTTACTTTAGAGTGCAGGTCAAGACAGATTATATTTATTAATTGTTCGGTATCACTTGGTGTTCCTGTATTGCCCCTTGCAGATTACATTCTGAAATGAACAGTTTCTTGCTGGTTACATGGGTATTTATGTCAAATTAGAATGAAAGCAATTGGTGTCGTTTCTTTGGTGGAAGATAAAATAGCGTTAATCTGAATCAAGAGAAGGGATTGATTTGAGAAAGAGGTTTAATGGGCATGGTTGCCTGGTAGCCTTCAACCTCCTACCGTTGATACTTGCTAATCAAGGAAAATGAAGGAATGTCTTACACCATCTTTGTTAGCTGTCGTTTGTTAACCCTACTGTACAACCCTAACAACTTTGGTGCTGATGGACTTTAAATGTGTTATGCTTCTAATCCTTTCATTTCAATGTCCTTTCGAGAAAATCCACATCTGATCTGATTTCCCACCAGGCCAACATTTGAAAAGCATCCATGGCAGATCAAATCACTGCCCCAGTTTGAGAATGTTTATTGTTTTGACTTTAAGGACTCATTGGTGGTGCTACGTTTAGACAAAGAATGAAACATGTCATAGAGAGCTCTTTTCAAAATAATTGGTGACGACGGACTAGTGATCGCCTATTAAAAGATCTAACAAAGATAGTTTCCAACTTAATCACATGCATAGTCCAACACATGTGACGTTTTATTATAAAAATAATGCAATAAATTGGAGAGTAATTCCACATGTTCTAAGTCTATTGGATGATACACCAGCCACGTGGTGTACCCGGAACATTTAGGGCCCGTCTGGTAATGTTTTTAGAGAACATTTTCAAAGAACAAATACGCGTCTGATAGCTTAGTTAAAAACTGTTTTCAGAGAACAAAAACAATGAAAACGTGTCTGGCAGTAATATGTGAAAATGATAAAACAGTGAATATGCGTTCGGTAGGAGAGTTTTTTTTAAAAAAAATTAACTAATATTTTCATACATTTTATGTATGTAATTAGTCCAACTTATTTTTTATTATTCACACCAAAACATGTTTTTCCCATTTGACCCATTTCATTCACACCAAAACATGTTTTTCTCATTTGACCCATTTTTGGCAAAGGACCGATTTACTCTCAAGTTAACTCGGACGGGTTCCTCAGAATGTACCAAAATGGGAACCTAGCGCCGGTCGATATTCAACCCTTCAACACGTTCCACAGACTCGTCAATGGCCTCCGCAAGGTCCGGTTAGAACCGGACGGAAACTTCAACAGGTTTTACTGGGACAGGTCCAAATGGGTTCTGGATTTCCAGGCAATTTCTCTCCCCTGCGAGTTCCCCAGCCCTTGCGATGCGTACGGTTTGTGCAAAGCAGGGAACGGCTCGTGCCCCTGTTTGGATAACCGGACTGAGTTTCGATTCCGTGAGTTTTCTGGTTTAGTATGGTGACTTCTGCAGTGGTGGATTGGGGAGATTAGTAACTTCTGGGTTATGAGGAGGAGCGAGGTTTTTTGGTCTGATGAGGAGAGAAGATTGAGCGTGTTTTGAGAGTTTGTTTTCTGTGAGAATGAAAACAGCTTTTGTTTGTTTTCTAGAAGTATACGAGAAGTTGTTTTTGTTTTATTAAAACATTCTACGTGTTTTACACTTTTGGGCTACCGAACAGGTTTTTACTTTGTTTTTGTTCTCTAAAAATGAAAACGGGCCTTGAAAACTTAAACGAACGGCCTCTTAAAAATTTCTCCTATATGAGATGCTAACAAAGTAATGGGCTCTAATTTGCAATAAAAATAAATAAATGGGCCTTGTAAATAACATTTACAAGTTGTAAAGGCTTTCTTCACCTAAAACAAACAGATTACGTACAAACTAGCATTCGGTTTAGTGGTTTCTCTATTCTTACTGTTGAGAGATGTCATCATAATTTTGAATCTCCCTCTCATACGTATGAAAAAGATTACCGATCACACATGTTTTACATGAAAGACGACAGTGGGTGCATCGCCTTTAAAAAAGGTTAGATGGTAATGGACCAATCTTGGTCCAAAAACATTGGATGTTAAAGGGCAGGCAAAGCAAACCAAGTACTGTCGTTCACTTCCCATTAAAATGGCGACAAACTTTACACCACAAATTGATTATTGTTACCAAAAGTCCCGATGTCCAAGTGATTTGTGGTCATCCACCGTTGGATTTAAATCCAACTGTTCACTCACTCTTGCATTTCTTTTAAAAAACTTTTTTGAACCGTTGAATTTAAATCCAACGGTGAGTGACCATAATCTCTTGGACCCCTGTGGTCCAAGAGATCGGGACTGTTGTTACCAATATGGTCTCTCAAGCAATAACGTTTCTTCAAATATTTGATTTTTTTTGGGTACTTTTAAAAAATATTTATTGTAATAGCTTTTATATAAAATATTGTTACACATTGCAACAAAAAAAAACACACACACACATAAACGGTTAATAAAATATTACATTTCTGCGTACGAAATTGTTTTTCACAAAATTAACTATCCATTACACATTAATATTATTGGTAAAAATAAGTTTCTACAACAATTCTCAAGCAATATTTAAGCTCGTCAATGAGCGCTTCTCAACCGTTGATGTAAACGCCAGGGCTTCCCTAACCAAATCTCAATCCTTATCGTACTACATCTATGATCTATAATCTACTCTCCTCGCCCAATCAAAATGGTCCGCACATCTGACGGTGGGCAAAGAGGACGATAATATTGTCGACAGGACCACACACCACTGTAAATACCATGGTCTTTAGCTACACACAGTAATCTAACCGTCCAATTAAAGGCTCTGATGTGTGGGACCCAGACCATCAAAGGGCGGGAAACTATACACTGAGACCGAATCTCTGACCCGCCAAATCACACTGCACCTGAGCCAAACCGATCCTAGAGTTTTGGAGATCAAATTCCATCCACACGTTTTGCTGATGGTGATGACCAATCACGTACGCCTCCACGCCCAAAAGGTCAGAGTTCCCAAATGTGAAGCAATGCAGCGTATCATTTCCTCTCACTTGACCCGGTACCCGATACAGCAACTGGCCACCCGATACCTTCATTTCGGCCCCCCGAAACATTAAGCTCACAGAAGGCAATGGCGGCAGTCTCGGTTGACCCGGCGGGACCCAGTAGCACAAATCCATGGCGCCTTGGAAAACAAAGTTTGGATCATCCAAAACGCTGAGAATCTTTGAGGTCTGGTTCAAGAACTCGTCTCTCAAAGCGGTGTAAACCGGGCCGAGAAGGAAAGTGAACTGGGTTCCCGAGTCAACCATGGTTTGACCCGCCCCGGTATGGTCCGGTACGAAAACCGATTTCGGTATCGGAAGCAATTTGTCCGAAACTTTGATGCCTTCAAGCTGGACAGTGTAAGCGACGCGGTCGAAGTACGGCAATGGGGTCGAGATTTGAACCAATGGGGTGTAATTTAACGGCGCGATCCAAGAGAAGTTAGAGTCTCCAAGCAATAACAGGCCCGAAAAATCGGAACCCGAAATGCAGTATGAAAATTTCGGAAACCCCATTTGGGAAACGAACGAGAGAGACCCGCGGTTCATGCCCATTAACCCGGTGGTCTTCGCGTCCTCGTCCGTGTTGGAGCTGAAGGTTGTGTCCATGCACCCGAAAACCAAACCCGAAATTCCGGAGCTTCCGATATAAAACGTATCGGAGGCGAGATTTCCTTCGTTGGACGAGGCGTCAGCGTAGGAAAGAATGGCGTGGCAGAGCTTGTTGGAGTCGCAGGAAGCAGGTATGGTGAGGTCTTGGGTCCGGGTCGTACAGGTGGACGACGAGCACGGGACGGGCGAGTAGGAGGAGGACCGGGTCGGGTCGAAAGTGGTGTTAAAGTTTCGGGTTTTGTTGCAGTGAAGCCAAGAGAGCTCGCTTCCAGTGTCGATGACCATCGAAACGTTCTGTGGAGGCGTTCCCACTGCGATAGAGACTGTGAGGGTGACATTGTGATGAAAGGGAAGCTTGTTTGGGGACTTTGGGAGGGACCCAGATGGAATTTGTTGAGTTTTGAGGGGTAAAACAAGTGTTTGGGTTTGAGGGGAGCAGAGTTTCGGTTCAGTGAAGCAAATGAAGACGGTGACAGAGTAGAAGAAGAGGAAAGATTGAAACTTTAGACATGGATTTTGTAGACGGTTCCAGAAAATGCAGGCTTTCATGGTGATTTAATATAAGGGGGGCTTAAAATGGAATAGTTTAAGAGAGAGGCAAAATGTGGAAGATGGTGTTTTGGGTAGAGGGAGTGAAGGGTATGTATTAATGAGCAGAATGTGTAGTGTCCTGTGTTTTGGGGACAGAGTAAAAGAAAAAAAAAGACTCTGAATATGATTCTTCTGATACAGAACAAAAGAAGCTTCACTTTCGCAGTTTTTTCTTGCTGCTTAAAAGATCTTGCTTGCTTGCACACATGGTGAGATCTATAAGGTAGACGAGGATCAAACGACAGTGTCCAACGATGTCGTTTGGTGTGCTTACGTACAATTACACTTGCACTGGACCAAGTCACCAAACAGCCTTATTTTGTCAAGTTGGGTGCATGTCAGTTAAGCTTGCACACTTTTTTTTTTTCCTTCTTTTACATTGGTAGATCTGTATGTAATTTCGAAGAAGCCTTCCATTTGTATAGCTCATTGGCTTCTGCAACAAAATTTTCTGCCCTTTTGTCCGTGACTTCCAAAGGCTCTGTTTGATAAAAAAGGGTCTCATGATTCACATTTTTTACTGGAAGTTGACTTGACTATATTATGTTATGTAGCCTTTAAAATATGCTATTACAAGCAAGTAACTTGTAGAGTGATTAAGAGCAGTTACTCTTACACTCAGAAATTCTGTGTTCAGTGACGGTCTCAGGATTCAAAAGTCGATTATGCAAAACTTACATACTAAATTCCATTAATAAACTTACATTATAATTCACTCCTAATTAAACCCTAAAATATTTTATTTTAACAAAATCCCAAATCAAAGCCCTAGAATAATTCATCCCGAATCACCATTTCTTCATATCTCTGAGTTGTGTCGTGTGCTTCACTATAAGGTTTACTAGGTTTTAATTGAACATAGAGCAAGAATAATTGAATGATATTGATGATGGCATCCTCGTGCTAAGCATGGAGCTACCTTTTTCTTGTTGTTGGTTGGAACTTGGAGGACTCCTGAATTTTGAAGTTATTTTAAAGGGCTTGCTGCACATGACCGAACTGATGGCTCTCCTCTCCTTTGGCCTGGTGTAGGCTCTGTGAGGCTGTGAGTTGGACAGCTAGCACCTGACATCTGCCCTTAAGGCCCCCTCCCAATTAAAGGAGAAAAATTTAATTGCATCGGAAATTACATTATTTTATTATTCCCGATCAATAATATTATGTTATATGAAAGTGTTATTACGTGTGTCATAATATTATTGGCAAATGATAGCAAAATAGTGTATTTCCATTTCATGGAAGTCTTTCATTAAAGTGTCCTCTCTTTTATTGGTCTTACAAATATAGGGTACTACGCTACTTCATACAACACTGAGCATCGATACAAGATATCTGGGTGAATTCGACAAATACTCTTCACTAATTGAGCGAAATATCTTCCGTACCTTTTGCCAAAACAAATAAGGGGAATGCTAGCAACCTTCTCTCCAACTTTCTTTTTTTGACCTTCTCTTTTCTCATGATATGTGTCATTTTCTCTACACTTAAAACAATGACATTAATGCATTAGACAATATATCTTTTGTTCCTAAATTTATCCTTATTATATATATTAACTTTATATTTCCTTCAATTTATAACTTAACTTAAACAATTAAATTTAAATAAAAAAACACTAAAAGTTCAATTAAATAAATATTTGAAAATAAAAACGAAGTATACTTCCCTAAAAATTCAAAAATAAGTTTTACAATAAAACCGTTAAAAATTATGGAATTTAAAAAAAAAATACAGATAAATATTTTTTAAAATTAATGAACATTCTAATTGATTAAAAAAGTTAAAAGATAAAAAAAAACTGAAAAAAAAATAACTCAAATCCATTACACCATATATCTCTGACCCAAAACCCAATCCCCTCCGTTGAACGGGCCCCATCCCTATCCAATCATCACCATTCCTTTCCAATCCAAAAGCCCACCGTGCATTGTACTTCTCACTCTCCCTCCTCCTTCAATTCCATACCCAAAAACCCATCCCTCCTTCCCTCATCCACAAAAAGAGTAAATATATTTTTTTTAATAAAAAAAATTGACGTTAATTTTGTGGAAGATGTTAAAATTCTCTTTTAATTTATTAACAAAGTGGAAACAAATGCATTTAATAAGGGTAAATTTGGAAAACAAAAGATACATTATCAAATGTATTAATGACATTGTTTTAAGTGTAGAGAAAGTGACACATGTCATGAAGATAATGGAGAAGATCCAAAAAAGAAAGTTAGAGAGAAGGTTGCTAACATTCCCCAACAAATAAATATATAAACTAAATTAAGTGTTCATGTGCTGCTACTAAAATAGTTAATAGTCAAATCCAAAATCGGTGGTGAGGCAGCCAATGTAAATTGTGAATACTATAAACATAAAGCCTCCGGTCGGGTGCACATGTAATGCTGAATTGTTTGAGGGCAGGAACAGTACTGTTGTTGCTTGCATGATTGAAACGTTGCTTGGGCACTAGTTTCCATTTCTCCACAAATGGATTGATGCATGCTAAGTCCTGTTTGGCTCTTGAATTACAAAACTTTGTTGGAACCAAATGAACCCCCTTTATTGAACATATAAAGGACCAAGTTCATTTAATTTTGTGTAATAAGAAAGCTAGCTGAAAGTCACATATTGGGTTGTTTGTTCCTATGTGTTGAAAGTCTACAGTACAATGGTTGTATTACATGGTGCAACAAACCAATAACGAAACGACGCGTGACCAGTCTCCCTCCGTTAGCTTTAGGCTAGAATATCATGCGTTAAATTACATTTGGTCAGCTATTCTTGAAATTGCTGAGTATGTTCCAATAGTAGAACACACGACCCCCACAATTATGATCAGAATGCAAGTTGCAATCTGAAAATTAGAGCAGGAAATATTGTGAAAGAGGCATTATTGCAGAAACTTTCTGATAAATTAATTGGATTGAGTGATAATTACAATAATGGGTTGTAATTCTTACCTGCAGTTTAGTTAATCTACCTCTGAGTAGGATGAGATAACACACACATGGAAAAACAACAGCCTGACAAGCAATAATAGAAAAAAAAAACAAGAAAAAGATTTCAACTCGTTAATGAAGTGCATGCAATCTTGGTGTATATATACTAAGAGCTTCAGTTGCGGAATAGAGAGAGCCGGTCGCTCAATCATGCTTGCCGATCGACCGGCTCCCTCTATCCTGGAATTGAATGGGTTGATGAAGAAATTACTCACCACTAGCGTTGCTACTAAGGATCCAAGCAATGCCATCACAGAGCCTGCAGTCCAGTTGACAAAATGAACAGCTTAGTAGACGCCACACTTTATATCCAAAGAACTTTGCCTTGTCTTTTTATTTTAAGCAAACACACACATATGCTTACCAAAGAATGGAAAACTCATTGCCACGCCCAAAGTTGACGAAACTAGAAGTGTTCTAACGAAAATCGAAACACAATGAGATCCCATCCAAGCTTCGGGAAAGAGTTCCTCTACACTCAAAGCCACTGGTGTCATTGTCAAGGCATACTTTGTCATTGGGTTCACAATCTGCATAATCAAGAGACAAAAAAAGAAAAGAAGAGATAATCAATGTATATGCCAAAAAAAAAGAAAAGAGTTTGATAAATAAACTCTGGAAAAAACAGAACCAAGTTTCTTAAATCATACTGTTGTCCAGACTGCAATTTTGGAAGCAACAAACTGTGTGGGCATGTTTAGAGTGAACTGAGAATGGATGGAGTCTCCAAACATTAGAAAGCCGCATGCTGCTACCCCAGTGTATATGAAAAAGCAAAATGTAACACTGCAGCAGAGGAACATGTCAAATACTTTGTCACATTTTTAAAACCAGGAAAAAAATAATTTTAAATAAAGCCAATGTTGGTCACCTCACCTGGTTATTAGAACTGCTGAAAATTGTGATGGTTCTTTCATGGAGGTATAGATATTTGGGAAGACCGAATGGCCGGCGAAACCAAAGCCGTAGATACCAATTGTGACAGATATATCTGAAAGGTTTAAGGCTGTTCCTCTGTGATGAAATCCAACTTGGTTCACCACCCCAACCCACAGCAAGCAAAGGGCCACAAGGATTGATGCAACCACTCCTCCAACTGAAAACATTGGTTCAATTGTACAACTTTTCTAGAGCTTAGATGTTCAACATTGTGAAATTGAAAGCATAAAGATTTACATAGATTAAGATAAGTGATCAGAATATGAAACCTGAGAGGTAAGAGAGCAAACTAAGGTTTTGAAGCCATACAGTTGGAAGAATTACAAGAGTTGCTGTGATGCCAAAGATATGATGGCTATCAAGATGCATTCCACCAAGTGTCATTTGGGTGTCTGGGAACACTGAGGCCAAATTATCACTCATCATGGTCAAAAACTCCACACAAGCACCCTACATCACACAGGCATTTAACTTTTAATGTATATTAGAAAGAGGAGGCATAGAGGAAATTAAGAGTTCTGTGCACTTACATATAGTTCTAGATACAATATTATCTGCATGGCCCAAAATCCAAGTGTCAGTGTTGCTTCAAACATATAGAAACATGCATGGCTGATATGATAATTTTGTGATGTGAATCCAAAAATCACAAGACGATGAATCTTGGACCATTGAATCCACAGGCTAACAATATAAGCATTATCAACGTAAGTTAGACTTACAGATAAGAAAAAACGACCGGTGGAGCCAAAAGCAGCCTGGCCAATATCCGGGTAGGTTCGGAGCCCGGGACAGCTTTCTAAGCATCTCTTCAACAAAATTCCAGTATAGCAACAGATGACACCATATAAAGCAAGTAGTATGAGGCTCAACCACCCTCCTTCTTTTATTGCATATGGGGTTGTAAGAAGTCCTATCCCACATAGAACATTGGTTCCTGCATAATAAAATGAAGAAATTCTCTGTTAGAAACTGCAGAGTGGCAGCTCATTCTCTGCTAGAAATCTACCATGAAAATTGATTGTTATTACCATTGAGTACAGCTTGGGGAAATGAACAGCAGCGTTCCTTGGGTGGGGGCAATTCAGGGAGGGATCCTTTTGAGGCGTAGGAAGAGTAGATGGAGAATTTGGCAGCTTGGGAAGGTGAGGAAGGCACTTCTTTGTCCAAACTGGTTTGAGAAATGAGTAGCCTTCTGGTGCTTGAATCAGAATCAGATATTGAGTGCCGCTTGTCAAGTGTAGACAAAGAATTCAAACTCGCCGCGCCTAGGAACCCCAGGGAAGGAGGCGTCACACTTGTGTACATGTCAATCGATTGCCTGCATCCACATATTCAAGAAGGAAATAGTTCGACATATTAGGATACATTACAAGACATTTGATGTTGGCAACTTATTAATGTTGTTTCTTAGTTGCAAACGACCCACTAGTGTAGTGGTTTGGAGCATTTTCTCCCTCCAGGAAAGGTCCTGAGTTCGAGTCCTAGCATCCGTGTAATGTGTGTGAGTTTAGTATACTATTGCCCCTCTTCTTAGGAAAGGTCCCCAAAAAAAAAAGACAAAGTTGTTTCTTAGTGTTTTCTTACCAAATGGTTCAATCACTAAGAATATAAAATATCACATTTAGGCGTAAAAATTATCATGAAACCCAAATGAAGAAAAACATGTTAGGATATGGTGAATCTGGACAATTGTTTAGGTTAACTCTTGTCGAGGTATGTGGATTTGAACTTAGAACTTCTTCTAACATTGCAAAAAAAAACACTACACGAAAAGCTAGCTAATATATATGTTAATTCTTATTTAAATGCGTGAAACATATTCACAGTTTAGCAATATGAAAATTTTATCTGCATCGACAAACCATGTTTCAAGAAAGCAAATATTATACACACATATATTTATATACATATAATCTTGTAGCCTGTGAAGAATGTACCAGTAGCTTTGAGGCCATGCATTAGTATTAACATCAATGGAGTTTTGGGACGGATTTCTTGAGGGAGCTCTAAGGATATCGGATTCGGTATCGGCTTCATAATGCTCACAAGACCTGTGTGCTTGGTTTTCTTCATCATCTGTGTGGAAGTTGTCGTCCCCACGATCGGGACCAAGATCCTCGTCCAACTTCATCCCACTCATCATCACTTTCGATCGTCCTTGATTAATATTAATCAAACCCAATTAGGCACGCATGCAAACACTTAATCTTGAGCTCCTAGCATTAAGCAAAAAAACAACCTAGGGCAAATGCAAAACAAAGACAGAGACAACAAGAAGATTGGCACTAACTGGTTCTGTCAGATTTGTATTTGGTTTCACCATCTGCTTGTGCATCCAAGATTTTTGGAGATGACAGCGTGCATATTGCTGTACGTATGTGGCTGTGAGACCCTTCAAGGATCAAGACGTACACGTGTCAGCTGATTAGTAGGGCTGGTTCTTGCTGCTGGAAGATTTTGGGTTGATGACCAAGAAGCAAAGACTCAATGCGATCCGAACTTGAGGCTGTGTGTATACTATTACTAATGAAATTTGGTTTCTCATAGACTCCATATGGTTATATGACGAAATTGATTTGCTTGTGTAAAGAAAATAATTGATTGATAATTCTGAAAAGGAAATTGAAACAATTTTTGCAACATATTTATTATGGTCAAGGTCGTCCCTTTCCTTTACCAATTTAGCAACTTTCCTTAGACGAAGAAACATTCTACTTTGCAATTGCAGTTGACCTCTTTTATTCTATATAGTATTCATTCATGCACTCGAAGTCGTCTGTTGAATTCTTTTATTTTTCAGTATCGTTTCTATAATAAAAAAACTATATTCTAAGAAGAAATAGGTCTCAAAAAAAGAAAATAGACAACATATATAGCAAGTTGCTTTCACCATATGTCAATATTATTAATTCACTTATATTATAATACGTGTATCTATATATATAAAGCAAAAGGCAGAGAACGGTAAAACATTTAAAATACCAGAAAATACCATTGGTTAATGCAAACATTAAGAATTGAAATGATTAATTAAATGAGAATAATATGGTAAATTCACATCTTTTCATATTAAAAAAAATTAAAATTAAAAGAAAAATCAGATAATAGAACACAACTACCAATTATCTTTTTTAATTCTAAAATAAATTTAATTTAATTTTTTAAAAAGCCTCTTGTAGGCGCGGAAAAGCTAGTATATTTTTAATGTTGTACTCTAGGTACGTGACGGTCTGCCAAACCAAAAAATTTCCCAGATGAAGTAGATCCAGTTCAGTTGGTATGGGATAACATGGAGGGCAATATTGACAAGCCAACTTTAAGTTAAAAGTCTTTAACAACAGTAGTTTTGCCTCCTGATATTGCAAGCCTAGCTTTGCTGTGAATACAAGTGCATCATATGAACTATCACAGTAAACATGATGTATGTATGCATAGCCTTAAATTCATGTGAAATTACAGTTACAGACCAACATATTCGAGGCCATGATGATAACTAAAGAAAAGGTTTATTCTTTCATGTGACAGTGTTAAAAGAGAAACGCTGTTTATAAGCTTTGACAGCACCAGAGCGAGATCAAAGTTACAAAACAGAGAAAGAAAACTAGGGATCTATCTTTTGTCGATTTGGTTGAGCTTGCCAAGGCCATTGCACCGAGCACAGACAATCTGAGCCTCGTCCTTCCGTGCTGCATTAGCCCTCAAGGTCACCCCTGACTTCCGAACGAAACCCGCCCCATCGCATTCGGGACACCTAAAACGAGCACAGCAAACACAACTCAAAAAGATTTTATAAAAAGAGAAGTCAATGAAATGAGAGAGCAGGGTAGTTTGTTAATTACAGGTCCTTGCGAGAGAAGACAATTGGGAAGGCAGTTCCAAGCAGAGCCACTGCAGCAGCTCCAGCTATCAGGTAGGGGGTGCCATCAGCTGATACATCTCCAATGGCAGCAACCACAGTCAATGCTCTCTTCTTCTCAATCCTAGACTTCCACAACAGAGATTTTGACCCTGCCTGTGTCGTCAAGAGAGAGGGGCTGCTGCGGCCGACCGCTACCTGTTGCTTCAGTGGCTCTGCAGAAATGATAGTCAGAGGAGAAGAAATTGATCCCATCTCTGTAGAAATCTGGTAATTTCAATTTTCTCAGCTTGGATGTGAAAAAGGGTGTTTTGGTTTGTGTTTTCTTCAATCTAGATGGATAGGTAGGGCCAATAAGAACCCAAGATTTTTGTGGGTTTAAAGATAAGGCTGGGTCCACGCCAACTTCACTTGTTTAATAGAGTGGGGAAAGAAGGAGCTGGCTGAGACTAACTGGTGGCTTGAAGCAAACGAATGGTGGGGAACGGGTTGTGGGTAATGAGCAAGCAAAGCATGAAGTACCATATTCCAACAGGTTGTGGCCGCGTGAAAAGTCCCAACCATGACTCAGAGAGCCAAAGACTTGCATTGCTGTGAATGAGCAACGCGGAGGGCGATGGCACAAGACTTCCATTGCGATGGCTCATCAACAGTTCACATGCAACAAAGGGTAGAATTTACTAGGCATAAAAGGACTTAATTGGCCATGAAGAAATATATACCATCATACAATGATCAAAGACCAGAACTTTTTGCAGTTTCTTAAGCAGCTTGAGCAGGCCGAAATTCGTTTTAAAAGAGATGATGCGTGTGCTTCCAGCAAATTCCTTTTTATTTCATGAAAATGTGCTTGGAATTATCAAATTAACAACCGCAAATTCATTGGTTAGCCGAAAAAGAAAATCAAACACCCCCATCTATGGCATTAAAACTCAATTCGTGTATGCAGGGTGGGAAGAGAACCTTTGGCAACATCAAAGAAGCAATAAAACAGAAATACCAATGCAACATTGCATAAATTAACAGGAGCGAACTTAAACAAAATCATCCTTCCTGGCTTTTCATGAAATCATAGTGGTAAATAATGGTTTGCCTCAGAAGAAACTGCAAATTCTGAGTGATGAAGATGGCTTAATTCCCAACTGGAACTTACTTCGCAAGTTAGGAAATTAATCACATGATCCAACTGAAATTGAGATATTGGCATCCCAAATCAAATTTTGCTGAAAATGAATGCAGCACAACAACATCAAAGAAGAGAGCCAGTAATCACTTTGGATTAAAATGAGAACAATAAAAAACAATCCTAAGTACAACAATAGACAACCAAAAAGAACAAAAAACAGCCACTGGCTTCTAGGTCAATTCACTGTAACCCTGCACTTCTGCAACAAGCGAGGCCTTTGAAGTCCTAGCAGTAATACAAACAACAACAGAAAGCCTTGTACCACCTCTCCATTGCTAACTTTCCAATGCTGCCAAGCCACCACTTTAACCCCTTGGCTTTACTTCTCCTCCTCCTCCTCCTCCTTCCAAATGTGCGAAAACTAATTCCCTAGTCTCTCTACCAAATTCAAAATTTCCATCTCTTCCACAGAGCCCCAATTGAGAGACTCTTCAATCCTCTGTCATGTATTGCTATTTACACCAAACAAACGATAGATGTACAAACTTTACCTTCCTCAACAACAACAACATCAGCACAATGTAATCAAAATATCAGTACCCAATAACTATAAAACACTACACCTCAATCAGTTATCTTCCAAAGCCCAACGCTGGCTTCTCCTCCTTGATGATCTACTAAACACATTACCAGACCCGCTTCTCGAGCTTCTGAGCCTCCCGAAAAAGGAGAAGAAATTGCGAAAAGCCTGAGCAAACCCACCACTCTCCCTCGCTCTTCTTCTAGACGCCCATGAAATCCTCCTAGGAGCACCAGCCGTATTGAACCCACCATCCATCTCAGTGTAAACAACTGGAAGCTCACGCTCAGCAGCTCTCCTGCCTCCGGTGAACCTGCCCACCGCGAATCCGCCCCCGGGCAATCTCCAGATAGTCAACCCCACCGTCTCTTCTTCTCCAACCACACCATTATTCTCCGGCGAGGCTCTGCCACTGCCACGCGGCCCGCGCACGTCAGTAGGGAGCTGGTGGCGGCAAACCGGGCACGAGTTTCGAATCGAAAGCCATGGGAATATACAGTCGGAGTGGTAGATGTGCTTACAGGGCATCTCGCGAGCTTCCGAGTCGAGCTCGAACGCCTCTTTGCAAACAGCGCAGTGCGACTCGGTGGAGACGTGGTTGTCGGCGATTTTGATGACGGGCATGGACTCGATGGCGGCTTTCGAAGCAGGAGGGTGCTCGAGCCGTGCGACGCCGTTTTCCAATTGGGTCAATTGGTGGAGCAGCCGGTCGAAACCCGATCCCATTAAGAAGTCCGACATGGACGAGGGCAGAGGGCGGAGACCCAACCCGGCTCCGTCATCGTAGTAAAGCTCGAAGCTTCCCGGGTCGGATTCGGTGTCCGGTGGGCCTCGGAGGACAATAACCGGGTTGAACGGTGACCGATCGCGGCTGCTTCTCTGGCTCCGGCGGAGACTAGGCGGGCTCGGGCTCTGCGAAATTGGAGTGTTGTCGAGGAACATCGCGGCGGTGGGGAATGGGTGGTGGAGCGGAGATCGGGTCGGGGTCTGGATCTCTTCGATGAATCCGGCGCCGCAATCGGGGCAGAGGATCGAGTCTTGGGCCCGGATCCGAACCCGAATCGATCGGTTACATGTGTAGCACCAGTATGAGGCGGAGCCAAGGGAAGCCATCAGAAGCTATCAGAAACCCTAAACAGTGAAGACCAGAGAAAGAGGCGAAGAGGCAAAGAGGCAAAGGCCCTTTATTTATCTTCCGAAATTGGAAAAAGATTGAATCTTTGTTGAAGTGAAAATGAAGGCCCAGCAATCATGAACGAACGCAATCCAATTTTCAGAAGCTCAGATCGTTCAGTGAAATCGACGGCGAAGTGAAGCAGAGAGCAAGAGGAGAGAGAGAGAGAGAGACGAAGATGAAAATGGGAAATACAAAGCTTTTAAAAGGAGGTGCAGGTAGCGCGTCGTTCGTTATAGCGTGGCATTTAAGCTGTACACAGTACATGTATTTTAACCTCAAAAAGCGAAAATCAAATCAATAAATGAAAAATGGAAAAGACGAAAAGACTTAAAATAGTTTTAGTCACTCAATAAATAAATTTCGGCAAATTATAACTCAAAGTTTTTGGTTAAATCAATACGAAGAGCAGCAGCATTAAAGTATAGGTCACAGTATTCTCAAAATTTCAATCACAAGTGAACTACTCAATGAAAAAATAACGAAATTTCTATAAATTGTAAATGTTAAATTATACACGGATTAATTAGCTGAATTATATTCTCATTAATTAAATTACAATTTCGTATAAAATCTAATGACGAAAAAGAAATTTAGTCTTACAAAAATAATTGATACGCGGTACGCAACTGCACACGTACGACGGACGGACGCACATAAACACAATGTCGCCGTGGCCCATATTGACGACTGGGTCTCCGCGAACGTTTTGAAAAGGCCTTTGACTGGCGTGGCAATTGGGCGACCAAAACGACATGTCTTGTGAGTTTGTTCACATGTTACAGCTCACTGATGAAGGCTTTATGGAGTGAGGGAGGGGATGGACCCTACCTAGTGGCTAGTAGGACTACTAGCAACCACATACGAAAAGACAACATTTGATTATGGAAGACAGAATATTCCACGTTTGCACCACTATTGTATTTTTTAATGGTTTCAATTTGTGGAGCCAAATCATTGGTGTAGTGAAGTGGCCATTGCCAACACCATGCGAGGGAGCACATTGTATTGTGTTTACCAACTTTAACTCCGTCCATAAACGCAAAATTAGCAAACAGCGATGAATTTAATATAACTGAGGCAAATCTTGCTGACAGCCAACCAGTGAATTAGGTTTTAGAGGTCACTCTCCACCAGTAATTATCCTTTAAAGTTTTGTCCACACGTGATTTATGACTTGAATAAATATGGATCCAATCCAAGATTGATTTACATTTATAAATTATTCAAACGCGTGTCAACGACTGACCGTAGCATAATTTATGTTATTATAATTTCAATTGTTTGCCTCTCTAGCAACATGTAAGGCAAAGCAGAAACTTGATATACATTATTAGCACCCCCACCGGTATGTACTGCAACATCTTAACAGTGTGTTTGGATGATGGAAATAAACTTGAAATTTTGACAAAAGTTAGAATTTCTAAATTGATATGAACCAATTCCTGTGTTTGGATTTAAAAAAGTAGAAATTTTGAAATTCTGCGTGGGAAAAAACATGAAATTTGGAGGTCATAAATCCCAAATTTAAATTTTATCTAAAAGTCGTTATTTCTAAAGAGAGACTGAGTTTAAAAAAAAAATAACTTTACAAATAAAGCTTAAATTCCGTATTTTAAATTTGTTACCCAAATAAGAAACTTTACAAATTATAAAACATTAATTTCCATCATTTATGAATTTCTTTGTACTTTTACATTTCCTCATCCAAATCGCACTGTAAGTTTTTAGGGCTAGCAGTTGTTTATTATGCACAACCGGTGACAAAAAAAAAAGAAAAAAAAGAAATCCCATGATTTAACAAAATTGGGCCTTCCACAGAAGAATGAAAGACTAGTAAACAGTTTATTGTGCCTCTAAAAACCTCAGCCCAACCCAATCTAACTTGCAGGCCCATAGGCCAGGCTGCTCGGCGCCCTGCCGCCTGCGTGTCTTCTTTTTTAGTTCTAGTGCATAGAGTTCCAGAACTGTCAAGAGGTTTCGAGAACTTGAAGTCTGAGCTGTATGTCGACTTATATTCCTATATAAGTCTGCTGGTGCTTTAAACCGTTTCCTTTATAATTTATTGTTTCTTCATCAATTAGCAGAGCAGAGAAAAAGGCAGAGTTTTTAGGGTTTTGGTTTTGGTTTTGTTGAAGACGAAGCAACAATGGCAAAAGACGGACCCAACTGGGATGGATTGCTCAAATGGAGCCTCGCTCACTCTGATGGCACCCGCCCCAATCGCAATTTGAGGTACTTTTCTCTCTGCGCCCCCAAAATCATATTAATTACGCAATTATTTGTATTCAATGTATAGAAATACTCAAAAGCATGTGTGTGAATGTTAGAGACCAAATTGATTGGTTTTTGGTTGTGTTTTTATAGCGAGGAGGATAGGAGATGGTTTATGGAGGCGATGCAATCGCAGAGTATTGACGTTGTGAAGCGCATGAAGGAGATAACACTTGTAATGCAAACTCCTGAGCAGGTTTTGGAAGCTCAAGGAGTTACTCCTGCTGATATTGAAGGTTTGTCTCCTTCCTTTATTTAATAAAATATGAAATTCTCCTCCAAGTTTTGTTTTTTTGTTGTTGTTTTTGTTTTGAATTTATAACATATAATTAACTTTGTTAGTACTTCTTTTGGGTCTGTGGCAGATTTGTTGGATGAGTTGCAAGAGCATGTTGAGTCTATTGACATGGCCAATGGTAAAATTTCTGACCCTTTTCTTTGAACTGGACTTTTGCTATCATCTTATTTGGTGTGTGTTCTTTTGCATATTGATATTTGGGTCTTGTGCATTGTAACATTGGCTGTTAATTTGTTACAGATCTTCATTCCATTGGCGGTTTGGTCCCTCTTCTTGGTTACCTGAAGAATTCCCATGCTAATATCCGAGCAAAGGCTGCAGAAGTTGTGACCACTATTGTCCAGAACAACCCCAAGAGCCAACAATTGGTCATGGAAGCAAATGGCTTAGAATATCTGTTTTCTAATCTCACATCCGACCTTGATGTGACTGTTCGAACCAAAGCTCTTGGCGCAATTTCCTGTAAGTACTGCTTTTAGTATTATGATGAGCTGTGTTTGCTGTTTAGTCATGTACGTAGTTGTGTTTTTCCAGTTTTGCCCTGTCGTGAAAGGATATTGATGTAGCTTTTGCTTTGCAAATGAATGACCTTTTCAGCTTTAATCCGGCACAACAAACCTGGTAGCATTGCATTTCGTCTAGCAAATGGTTATGCAGCCTTGAGAGATGCTTTATCTTCTGACAACGTGAGATTCCAGAGGTAATTGTATGTTACAAGGATTTTGTTATATCTTCAGTTCTCGTTTTGCTTTGGGCCATTTTGTTAATATGTTTTTTTGGGGAATTAAAACATATTAATGAAATTGAATAATTCATATATTTGGAAATCTTCACATGTTTATATGCCTTCATTTTTGCCTCATTTAGTGTCTCCAATAATGAATTTCTTCTGAAAATTAACCATTTTTCAGGAAAGCCCTGAACTTGATTCAGTTCCTATTGCACGAGAATAGCTCTGATTGCAATGTAGTAAGTGAGCTAGGATTTCCACGCATAATGTTGCACCTGGCCTCAAGCGAAGATCTAGAAGTACGAGAAGCTGCACTCCGGGGCCTACTTGAGCTTGCTCGAGACAAAACTGATGGGTCCACTAGTGGTTTAGCTGATGAAGATGAGAAATTGAAGCAACTTCTTCAAGAGCGAATTAAAGGTATTAGTTTAATGTCTCCTGAAGATCTTGGGGCAGCTAAAGAGGAGAGGCAGCTGGTAGACTCCCTCTGGAATGCCTGCTACAATGAGCCATCTTCTCTTCGTGAGAATGGGCTTCTTGTGCTGCCAGGGGAAGATGCTCCACCACCTGATGTTGCAAGCAAGGTTTTTGAACCTCGTCTTAGAGCTTTTACTCCAAATCCTGCAGATAAAAACCCTGGTACCGAGAAGAAAGAAACTCCTCCTCCTCTGCTGCTAGGTGCTGGTCCTCCACCGGAATCTGCAAATGTTCAAGGTAGTTCTACTACCAGAGATGATGCCAATGGGAGCTCTCAGACAGATTAGTAACGTAGCTATGGCTGTTTTTGTTGCCTCTATTTAATCAGCTCACGGAACCAGTTTACTGTATCATACACTCAGTTGTAATTTCGTTCATTCCATTCCCCCATACCCCACCCCTTGTATTTCTCTTTAGATTCAAGAGTTTTTTGCTTTGCATAGTATCACATTTTGTTAGCTGTTGAGCCTGGTATTAATGAAAACAAGGTTTTTGTTGTTTATTAGCTGAGCATAACATAATATGGGTTTGGCAACTTGAACTTGGAACGATGGCACAAAGTGCACTTCCAAGTTCAACAAGCTTGATGTCATTTTATTTACAGGCCACTCAAAGTCATCAAGGAAGACTTGATCTGGCTTTTGGAAATGGAAACAGTGCTCAATTTCCAGCCTTAGCCGTTTCAATATGTGCCTTCCCCTTAAGTTTACCCTGCAAGGAAGAACTCAGATAATCTCCATATCTGACTTTCTTATACATTCTTGATGTCTCCACCATATTATCAAATGGTTCGACTTCTGCATCAACATGCGGACAAAGAAATGAAGCATAAGATATCCTCCTTTTGCTTTTGTTTGCGACGGCTCTGTGTTCAATACTCTTGTACTTCCCATTGCTCCATATCTGTCATAGCAATAAGAACATGAAGCTTAGAAAAAAATTGTACTTCTTTAATAAAGTTCAAGTACCATTTTTACCTCAATAGCATCTCCCACATTCACAACGAAAGCGTTCGGAATTGGCTTCACCGGCACCCATTACCCTTCTTTTTGAATCTGTAATCCGGTTACATCGTCTTCTTGCATGAGTATGGTCATGGTGGTCGTGTCCGAGTGTGGACTTAGACCTAGTACTTTATCAGGCATGGAGCATGGAGGAATGTAGTTCACCCGCAAAGCTTGGAGCAACTCTTTGTGTAGGCTAAGAAGAGTATGCTTCTCCAACCCCATAATTATAGATAGAGACCTTAGGAGCTCCTCTCCAACTCTTTTGACTTCACTTGAATATGCCTCAATAACCTCCCTTCATCAAGATCAACACAACACTTATCAAGAAATTGCAAGTTAATTAGAGTTTAGCTATGCATATGTGAGTGACTTTAAAACGTTGATGGATGTGATTGATGCTCCTAAGTATTAGAGGTTCACACTCTTAAAGGGTAATTAAAATACTCTCTATTTTACCCCGAGTTAAGTTTAGAAAACTTTACTTGTATCCCTCTGGTTCTGTTGGCCAAAACTTAAGATTCCTGTTGTTTTCTGGGTAAAGATTGAGAAGCAGTGCGTCGGACCAGTCCATTTTCTGCACCTGGGAAGCACCAAAGAGTTGCCCGTAGCCTTGAAACTCACCCGATGCCATACGAATCTTATTCTTCTCTTCTAATGGAAGTTCAAAGAACTTGGCCGTCCCATCCTTCATCTCTTGCAACACTTCTGTTGCCACTCCATGATTCACCACCTGTGCATGCACAGTTTGACTTTATATGTAACTTGAAAAGTGTTCATTTTTTGACCCAAAAAAGAAAAACAAAAAGAAAAGTGTTCATTGATTCAAAGACTATCATCAAACAATCATCATGAAAAAGCCTGAATTTTGCGGTTGACAATATAAACATTTCTTTAACAACGCAAGTCTAACGAAAAATAATACACCAATTATCTTAATTAGGATAGGCCGTGGGCGATTTCAGTATCATTTTCTAGTCATTCCTATACGAGGTGAGCATAAATTATAAAATATTCAATTTGTAGTACATGTTAGGATGATCACCTGAAAGAATCCCCATTCTTTGCAAGCCTTGTCCAGTTTGTCAAGCTCCTCCTTGTCGCCTTTAGAGAGCAAAGAAAGATCAATGATAGGGATCCTGGAAGAAAGATCATTCTTTGGCTCATCTTCTTCATTCCTAATTATGAGGAATTTTTCAGGGACCTGCGAAGGGTCACTCTTTACCAGTTCTTGAACATTTGGTACATATGCCATATCAGGGTTTGAACTCATGTTTCTTTCTTGTTCTAAATGCTTCAGGTCTTGACCAAAAAAAAAAAAAAAAGCTTCAGGTCAATTGTTGCAGATTGGTTACCTTTAATAGAGAAGGAGAATGATTTTTTTATTTTTTTTTGCGGGTGCGATCAGCAATAATTGTTTAAACGTTTTATAAGAAAACATTTGATCACCTGCTCTTGCTCTTGTCTGTGTGCATGGTGCCAATCAGGGGCGTTGCCACATGCAAGCCTGTCATGGCCGTGGCCCCCAAAAATATACAATATTAGTTAAAATATTAGCTTGAACTTGGAATGGCACAAAGTGCATAAGATTCATTTTATTTATAAAAAAAAGGGAGAAGTGCATATTGTTACAGCTACAGAAAAATCAAAATCAACATGCTCGATGACCTTTTATTAACAAGCCACTCAAAGTCATCAATGAAGACTTGATTTAACTTTTGTCTGGCTTTTGAAAATTGAAACATTTGCTCAACTTCCAGTCTTCGCCATTTCAGTGTGTGCCTTTCCCTTGAGTTTATTCTTCAAGGCAGTCGTCAGATAATCTCCATATTTGACTTTCTTGTACATTCTTGACGACTCCACCATATGATCAAATGGTCCAACTTCCACGTCAGCATTCGGGAAAAGAAATGAAGCATAAGATATCCTGAGTTTGCCTTCGTTTGCCACAGCTCTATGTTCAATGCTCTTGTACTTCCAATTGCTCCATATCTGTCATAACAATAAGAACAATGAAGCTTAAACACAAATAATTAATGCACTTCTTTTGTATAGTTCAATTACCATTCGTACCTCAATAGCATCTCCCACATTCACGACGAGAGCGTTTGGAATTGGCTTCACCGGCACCCATTCCCCTTCTTTTCGAATCTGTAATCCGGTTACATTGTCTTCTTGCATCAGTATGGTTATGGTGCTTGCGTCCGAGTGTGGACTTAGACCTATTACTTTATCAGGCATGGAGCATGGAGGAATGTAGTTCACACGCAGAGTTTGGAGCAGCTCTTTATGTAGTTCAAGAAGAGTATGCTTCTCCATCCCCATAATTAAAGATAGAGACCTTAGGACCTCCTCTCCAACTTTTTTAACTTCACTAGAATACACCTCAATAACCTCCCTTCACAAATACAGCCATTGAAAACATAGACATTAGAATTTATTTCAGTCTTTCATGCAAGTAAGTGACTATAAACCGTGGATCGTGTGTGAATCCCATGTTGGGGAATTAAAGTCTTGCATAATAGTTTAAAGGAACTTGCGCCTCTTCACCTATGCCTAATTGATTTTGGGTTGAATGTTCACATTCTAATATAATTCATTAGAGTCAATTAGTATTCACACATTTGAAGAAACAATACTCTGTTTTTCCCCTGATTCGTAGAAACTTACTTGAATTCCTTTGGTGTGTGTTGGTATACATATATGGTTGGCACCAAATGACCTCGCCTATACCAGGAATGGCCTACCAGAGATAGCCTAGCCACTATGTCCTACTTGATGTCCTAGCCAAAACACCCGAGCCGAAATACCCCACCTGGGGTATCCTACACCCGAGCCGAAACACCCTACCAAGGGTGTCCTACACCCGACCCCAATATGTCACACCCGATCAATATGTGTTAGCCGACCCCTAATGCCTCCGCTATGTGCTGACCACTACGCATACCTTTGGTAACATATCACCACGTGCATCCTGACATCAGTCCACTGCCCTCGTTCTCCGGGATGGCCTCACTCCCCAAAAGAGGGACCACTAAGTCTGGTCCCCCACGTGCCACGAGTACCAAGAAGACAGGCCCATACCTCCTCCTAGCCGGTCTCCCACGCCTCTGCCACTTGCCCATTAAACAATGGCAAGTGGCCCTCCTCTCTTGCCTATATAAGGGAAGAGACCCCTCTCCAGCGGGGGCTCTCCGACTCTCCTCTTCATGAGAGATCCAGACTCTCCCATTCTCCCCTCCATGGGCATATCCAGAGACACCCAAGCTCTCCCTCTTTCTCTTGTATTCAGGCTCTCAAGCCTCTCTATGTATATTGTAATACTCACCCATAATAAATACCAAAGCTCTCCAGTGGATGTAGCCCTATTCATGGGTGAACCACTCTAAATCTGTGTAATGTGTGATTGTCATATCCGTGTGCTAAATCACTCGTTAACAGTTGGCGCCGTCTGTGGGAACGACACAAAAGGCTAATGTTGTTCCCGTTTCTCCACCGTGAAGCTCATCTCCACCATGAACAACCGCCTTCATGGTCTCTCTCCTCCATATAGCTCCATATATCACTATGTATACAGGTGCCGTTTCACCGGTATCACCATCAGAACTGGGGGACTTCACTCCATGGGCTCCAATGCTCTCACAGTCCATATCGGCTCATATGGCGCACGCCGCCGCTACACTCATATACATCTCCATCGAAAACCACATTCGTGGTCTAGCTACTCCTAGCCGACCAAGACGAGCAAAAAAGGTTGCACCTGCTCTGCTGCAAAATCTGCTCAGAACACCCATGTCCTTCCACCTTTGAAAATCAAGAGCAACGAACAAGAAATGGCTTGGCTCTCCTCTGAACGAGAAACGAATCGGCTCCCACATGCTCTCTCTCTCTCTCTGTTGGAGACCAACGAAATGAGATAAGAATCTCTCCTACCTTTTTGAGATCTTACAATAAAAAGTTATATCACACTGCCATTCATTACGTAAAAATGCTTGTTGGGGTGGGGTGCACAAATGCCTTTTTCTTTAGTTAATATCATTTCTCCCACCCCATGTGTTGTTTGAGGGACCACCCAAGGAGATAGCAAAATTCATCACGTGCTCCCCTTTGCTAGAATGTTTTACAACATGGGAACATATATATTATTATGTGTTTGGAGGCCACGTGAGCATGCTAACACCATTATATTCCCATTTAGTGCCCAACTTGGTTCTCTTACCTTGTGGTGTTTTTTGCTCGGCTAGGTAATTAAATACCCATACCGGCTAGAAGCCACAATCACACCCCACCAGCATATTTACCCCTTATTTTTATATCCACTATGGCTTATCATTTTTTCTGCTCGGCTCGGCACTAAATAGTCATACCAACCTACAAACACCCCACCTGCTCGGCTCGGTAGTGAGTACCCACACATGCTAGAAGTGACCACCACACCACAACATCATGCACTCCTCCTTAGCACCTGGGTGACCAGTATGGTTGCACGTGCGTGCGTAAACTGCTTCATGCTAATAAATTATAGACCCACTTACAGAATATTATTATGTGATCAGCTCAGCACCACACCTCCAAGGTGTTAAAATCAGCTCGGTATCACCTCTCCAATATGTGCTAAGCTCAGCTCCGTGCCACACCTAGCCTGGTCATGCACCACTTTGCATAACTGAACCGCCAAGGGTGAGCCACCAGACCACCTTGCATGCGTGGGAGAAAAAGACTAACCAGACCACCTTGCATGCGTGGGAGAAAAAGACGCACCAGACCACCTTGCATGCGTAGGAGAAAAAGATGCACCAGACCACCTTGCATGCGTGGTGTGCTACTTGCAAGGATGAGCCAAAGGACCACCTTGGAGAAATGACGCACCAGACCACCTTGCATGCGTGGGAGAAAATAGTCTCACCCGGTTACTATTCCAAAAGTAGCCTCACCCGGTTACTATTCCAAAGTAGCCTCACCCGGTTACTATGCCAAAATAGTCTCACCAGGTTACTATGCCAAAATGGCTCACCTGGTTACTATGCCAAAATGGCTCACCTGATTCATTATATCCACCATACCAAAAAGGACCATGTTCTCACCACTATAGCCAACCAGACCACCTTGGAGAAAATGGCATATCCGAGCAGCTTGCATGGCCAATCTCCACGTTGCATGGCACACCCGGGTAACTTACATGGCCAACCTCCACGTTGCATGGCGCACCCGGGTAACTTGCATGGCCAATCTTCAAGTTGCATGGCGCACCCGGGTAACTTGTATGGCCAACCTCCACGTTGCATGGCACACCCGGGTAACTTGCATGGCCAACCTCCACGTTGCATGGCGCACCCGGGTAACTTGCATGGCCAATCTTCAAGTTGCATGGCGCACCAGTAACTTGTATGGCCAACCTCCACGTTGCATGGCACACCGGGTAACTTGCATGGCCAACCTCCACATTGCATGGCACACCGGGTAACTTGCATGGCCAATCTCCACGTTGCATGGCGCACCCGAGCAGCTTGCATGGCCAATCTCCACGTTGCATGGCGCACCCGAGCAGCTTGCATAGCCAGTCTCCATGTCATGGCCTACCCGAGTAACTTGCATGGCCAATCTCCACGTTGCATGTCACACCGGGTAACTTGCATGGCCAACCTCCACATTGCATGGCACACCCGAGTAACTTGCATATCCAATCTCCACGTTGCATGGCGCACTCGAGCAACTTCCATGGCCAATCTCCACGTTGCATGGCGTAGCCGACCCGAGCACTATTCATGCTCAATTTTCATGGCGTAGCCAACCCGAGCACTATTCATGCTCAATTTTCATGGCGTAGCCAACCTGAGCACTATTCATGCTCAATCTTAATGGCGTAGCCAACCCGAGCACTGTTCATGCTCGATCTCCTCCATGGCGTAGCCGACCCGAGCACTGTTCATGCTCGATCTCCTCCATGGCATAGCGACCCGAGCACTATTCATGCTCAATCTCCATGGCGTAGCCAACCCGAGCACTGTTCATGCTCAATCTCCATGGCATAGCCGACCCAAGCAGGTCGTATGCTCGATCTCCTCCATGGCGTAGCCGACCGAGCAAGTAGCGTGCTCAATCTCCACGTCATAGCCGACCCAAGCAGGTCGCATGCTCAATCTCCACGTAGTAGCCAACTCAAGCACTATTCATGCTCGATCTCCTCCATGGCGTAGCGACCGAGCAATCGCTCGTGCTCAATCTCCATGGCATAGCCGACCCGAGCAGGTCGTGTGCTCAATCTCCACGTCATAGCCGACCCAAGCAGGTTGCATGCTCAATCTCCACGTAGTAGCCAACTCAAGCACTATTCATGCTCGATCTCCTCCATGGCGTAGCCGACCCGAGCACTGTTCGTGCTCAATCTCCATGGCATAGCCGACCCGAGCAGGTCGTGTGCGCAATCTCCACATCATAGCCGACCCGAGCAGGTCGTTTGCTCAATCTCCATGGCGTAGCCAACCCGAGCACTGTTCATGCTCAATCTCCATGGCATAGCCGACCCAAGCGGTCGTATGCTCGATCTCCTCCATGGCATAGCCGACCCGAGCAGGTCGTGTGCTCAATCTCCACGTCATAGCCGACCCAAGCGGTCGCATGCTCAATCTCCACGTAGTAGCCAACTCAAGCACTATTCATGCTCGATCTCCTCCATGGCGTGGCCGACCCGAGCAATCGCTCGTGCTCAATCTCCATGGCATAGCCGACCCGAGCAGGTCGTGTGCTCAATCTCCACGTCATAGCCGACCCGAGCAGGTCGTGTGCTCAATCTCCATGGCATAGCCGACCCGAGCAGGTCGCATGCTCAAATCTATAGGTCATAGCAGACCTAAGCAGGTCGCATGCTCGATCTCCACGTCATAGCCGACCCGAGCACCTCGCATGCTTAATCTCCACATCACAAGTGGACCTAATCACCTTGCATGATTAATTCTCCAAGGAACAAAAGCTTCCTCTCTCCAAAGTACAAAGTTGATCACCTCCACCAACAATGGTTTTACTTAAAGTTCCCGGTCGACAACTAGTTCTCAACTGGAAACTTGGGGGCTTGGGGACACCATGTATGTCGGCTCGCCTCACTACCATCTCCAACCTGTCCCACCATGGTTAGAAACAGTAACGAAGTCCTACCATGGTTAAAGTGAGACCAAAAATGGTATATCTCAGGTAAATTAGTATGAAGTATGTCACATAACATCATGTCATCAACACATACATCTTCATCATGTCATCATCACATACATGTTCATCATGTCATCATCACATACATCTTCATCATGTTATAAATTTGATATCGCATGTGTGAACTCCATTATGGCTCGCCTCACCACCAAGACCTACCCAGGTTTGACTCTCCATGATTTAGCTCGCCACAATGCCTATATGAGCTCTCCAACCGAGACCGACATAACCTGGCTCGCCATTTGAGACCTACTAAGGCTCAGTTCGCCATCGAAGGGTGTATAGCTTGCACGACCTCCAACCATTTGCAGCTAAGGCTCGTCGGCTCGGCCAGCAAATTGACTTGAAAGTTCCTACCAAGAACTTGTTCTCAACTAAGAACTTGTGGGCTTGTTGGTATACATATATGGTTGGCACCAAATGACCTCGCCTATACCAGAATGGCCTACCGGAGATAGCCTAGCCACTATGTCCTACTTGATGTCCTAGCCAAAACACTGAGCCGAAATACCCCACCTGGGGTATCCTACACCCGAGCCGAAACACCCTACCAAGGGTGTCCTACACCCGACCCCAATATGTCACACCCGATCAATATGTGTTAGCCGACCCCTAATGCCTCCGCTATGTGCTGACCACTACGCATACCTTTGGTAACATATCACCACGTGCATCCCGACATCAGTCCACCGCCTCGTTCTCCGGATGGCCTCACTCCCCAAAAGAGGGACCACTAAGTCTGGTCCCCCACGTGCCACGAGTACCAAGAAGACATGCCCATACCTCCTCCTAGCCGGTCTCCCACGCCTCGCCACTTGCCCATTAAACAATGGCAAGTGGCCCTCCTCTCTTGCCTATATAAGGGAAGAGACCCCTCTCCAATGGGGCTCTCCGACTCTCCTCTTCATGAGAGATCCGGACTCTCCCATTCTCCCCTCCATGGGCATATCCAGAGACACCCAAGCTCTCCTTCTTTCTCTTGTATTCGGGCTCTCAAGCCTCTCTATGTATATTGTAATACTCACCCATAATAAATACCAAAGCTCTCCAGTGGATGTAGCCCTATTCATGGGTGAACCACTCTAAATCTGTGTAATGTGTGATTGTCATATCCGTGTGCTAAATCACTCGTTAACAGTGTGGTTGGCCAAAACTTGAGCTTTCTATACCGGGACGGGTAAACAAGGAGACTCAGTGAGTCGGACCAGTCCAGTATTTGGTCTTGTGAGACCACATGGGTATGCCCGTAGCCTTGTATGTCATCCGGTGCCATAGCAATCTTATTCTTCTCTTCCAACTCAAGCTCAAAGAACTCGCAAGAAGATCCTTCATGGCCTCGCAACACTTCATTGCCACTCCATGATTTACCATCTCAAGAAAAGTTTATTTAACTTGGATATGATATATGTATGTATGTATGTATGTATTCAATATGATCAATTACCTGAACAAATCCCCATTCTTTGCAGGCCAGGTCAAGTTTCTTAAGCTCCTCCTTGTGCCCTTTTGAGAGCAGAGAGAAATCAATGATAGGAACCTCAGAAGAAAAATGACTCTTATGATCTCCACACTTTGGCAAGTCTTCTTCATTTCTAATAAGGTATCTTTCAGGGACCAGCAAAGGGTCACTCCTTACTATTTCTTGAACATTTGGTGCTGGAAGAGATGAGCCATAAGGCGGTGCATCGGGGTTTGAACCCATCTCCGTAAATCTAACTCTAACTGCTAAGCACCCAGGATCTGATAGAACTGATATGCAAGCTCTAAATGGTTTCTGATTAGTTTTTGTTTGTAAGCTAAAGGGGTCTTCATCTACCCCGATTTTAATATTTCTACATATTTTGACTTTAGTTAGGTGGCGTTTAGGGGTGTGGTGCTTAAAAAATAGGGAAATAGCTCAAAATGCCACTCATTTATAATTTTTTCTGAAAATACCACTCATTTCCTAAAATTTTAAAACTACCACCTATAAATTCATCTTTATTGCCCACTAATTACACCCATATCACATTTTCAGAAATTTTGTTCTCTCCACCGACCACGACTTCTTTTGCTTTGCAGGTCGTAATCGATAATATTATGCGCTCCACCGAGATCTTCGCCGCCACCTACCACACATCCACGGAAAGGCCACGGCTTTCACATCATCTTCCTCTTCTTCTCACTTGGACTCTCCGACCCAGCACGCCAACTCGCCCAACAGCTCGTCGGCGTTGTAGAGATCGCTCACTTCTGTAGCTGCCAGCAGGATGAAGAAGGCATTGAGTCTCAAATCGCCGGGTTCGGGCTCCAAGAAGAGTCTTGGGTCCGGTGGGTTCGGGTCGGGACCCGTAAAGCCCAAGTGGGTTATGACGGTGGGTGAGCTGATGAGGATCCAAATGGGGATTTTTGACGCTATGGACTTTAGAGTCAGGAGAGCTCTGCTTAGGATTTCTGCTGCTCAGGTGAGCTCAATTTCTGTGCTTTCTTATTTGTGATCTTGGTTGATCTGGTTTGATAGGTTTGATTTTGTTTGGTGGGTAATGCTTGATTTTTATCATTGTGATAATTGTGATAATTGTGATGATGGGATGGATATGGAGCTTAATTTTGCTACTGGTTTGGCCAATTTTGGATTTTCTTACTTTAAAACAAAAAATGTTTCTTCACTAAGTGTAGTTCAATCTGATAAAACTGACAATGCAAAATGTTTCACGAATGTTTAATTTCATAATGGGTAATTTTAAACTTTTGTGAATGGTCGTCTGCATTGGAATTGTAATTAATCAAGCCTTGTGTTTTATGTACTCATTGCAGGTAGGAAGGCGAATTGAGTCAGTGGTAGTCCCACTGGAGTAGCACAAGTCCTCTGATTTTACTGATCAACAAGAATACGATGCCTGCAAAATGAAATAAAGGAGCTTTTCTGGTAATGAACTTTACTTTTGGACACACACATGCACAATGAACTTTACTGTCTTTGATGGCATTTTGTGTTATTTGTTTGATAGGAAGGTGATGATGTTGTTGCCGTCGTTGAGGAGGTGAAGAAGAACAACCATGTAGTAAGAAAGTTGGAGAAGCGTCAACAGATTTGCACCCTTGACCAACATATTGAAGAGCAATTTGGTGGTGGTCGTCTATTGGCTTGTATCTCATCACGACCTGGACAATGGCTGTGCTGATGGGTATGTGACTTTATTTGCCTATGTTTGTTTCTAGTCAGCAGATTTGTCATAGGCATATTAGTGTAGTTACCGTATTGCAAGAGCTGAAATCTGGATAACAGCTTCTTTTTATTGTTGTTTTAAAGTGAGGTATGTATGGGTCTTATGAAATTTTTACAGAAATATATTGGAGGGCAAATAATTTTATTTTAGTTTTTTATTCCCAAATGATACCCAAAACATGTAAGCTTCACACTATGTTAATTTCTGCAGGATGGGAAAACATTGGACAATGAGTTGGAGGTTGTTGAGGGAATGAAGTATTTGGGGTTCACACCCATATAAACTATGATTAGTCAACCATCTTCAAAAAATATTTTCCAAAAATATATAATCAAGTAGAATGTAGTACATCAACATACATGCCACTAGCTACTGTTTTCAAATTTCAAGAAATTAACAAAACTTTCCACTTTTTTCTGAGTTAAGTTTAGAAACATTACCTGTATCCCTCTGGCTCTGTTGGCCAAGAGTTAAGCATCCTGTGTTGGGCTGGATAAAGAGTGAGAACCAGTTGGTCAGACCAGTCCGTTGTCTCCCCTCGGGCAACACCATCGACTTGCCCGTAGCCTTCAAACCCACCGGATGCCATACGAATCTTGTTCTTCTCTTCCAACGGAAGTTGAAAGAACTTGGCCGTCGCATCCTTCATCTCCTGCAACACTTCTGCTGCCACTCCATGATTCACCACCTGAGCATGCAAAGTTTGACTTATATGTAACTTGACAAATGTCCATTGACTCAAACACTATATCACACACAAAGCATCATGAGAAATGCCTGAATTTGTGTGGTCATAATTTGACAAATATAAACATTTCTCTTGCAACATAAGTTTGATGAATACTAATATGATAGAGGTTTTTTTGGTTCAGATATACACCGCACTTCTTCTACGCGGTCATAAAAAATGATAAAATATTCAGTTGGAGTCCATAACGCTACCAATTAGGATATGATCACCTGAAAGAATCCCCATTCTTTGCAAGCCTGGTCCAGTTTGTCAAGCTCCTCCTTCTGCCCTCTAGAGAGCAGAGAAAGATCAATGATATGGATCTTCGAAGAAAGATCACTCTTTGGCTCGTCTTCTTCATTCCTATTTACGAGGAATTTTTCAGGGACCTGCGAAGGGTCACTCTTTACCAGTTCTTGAACACTTGCCATATCAGGGTTTGAACTCATATGTTTCTTTCTTGTTCTAAATGCTCCAGGTCAATTGGTTGCAGATGGGTTACCTTTAATGGAGGAGGAGAAAGAGAGGGTTGAGCTACGTTACTTTATTTAGTATATTTTTGTTAGGGTGCAGATCATGTGGGAGATATACTATATATAATGTTCTCTATATAATTGTGAGTGTTAGGTAGAAATGTTTGTTTAAAGGTGCGTTTTATTATTATAAGAAAACATTGCTTTATACCTGCTCTGTTCGGTGATGCATACTGGCTGTTGGAATTGTAGGGGTTGTGATGTGTGGTGCTCTGATACCATTGTTGGTTTAAGGGTGAAAGGGTGTAAGACAAGAGAACAATAGTTGAAACAAAGTGATTTTTAGATTTGGAGGAGAATAGTACATGACTTGGTATACATAGCATTAGGCTAATTGGCCCTCTTCATAGATTTTGGCTTATTAGCCATCACACTCTTTTAACTTAATTTGGGCTATTTGGCC
This sequence comes from Prunus padus, assembly GCA_024362665.1. Lineage (NCBI taxonomy): Eukaryota > Viridiplantae > Streptophyta > Magnoliopsida > Rosales > Rosaceae > Prunus > Prunus padus. The sequence goes on from JANFAM010000015.1 coordinate 23,999,066, forward strand.
CTCAACATAGTTTAATTTTGATAGCTAGTTTGCTCCCTTAGTTTGGGAGTGGTTGACTCCCAACCTCTAGTTGATTAGCTAGATAAGCTTAGGTTGCTAGCTTTCTAGCTTTCTAGCTTTTAATACATAAGTGGAGTTCAAGCCTATTTATAGACTCTTGATTGCCGACTTTGTCCAAGTCCACCGACTTGGGTTCTTCAATAATAGCCACAAGTTTTTAGTCATGTGCTAGAATATTCTTCCATCTTCACATTAGCTTTTGCCGACATATGCAAGCTTCTCCAATAGTTTAGGCTCATCTCAAAGCTTCTAGATTTCTCCACATTTTTCATCCACAAATGTGCATTAATTTTAACACTGGCAATGAATTCTACTGGCAATAAGTACATGTGAAGCGATTGGGGGAGAGGGTTTATAAACAAATATTCATTGGGTTCATGGAGTTTCGAACATCTACCCACATGGGTAGAGGTGGAAGAACTCAAGTGTCAGTGAGCACGAAATTCATGACAGCCATTGAATTTAATCCAACGGTTGCTAGTGTACACTTAAAAACAAAAAGAACAACAAGAGGAGTACATATATTATTGATATATCATATGGGATGCTCGATGCCATTTCTTATTTTAATATAACAAGCCCACTCAAAGTCATCATGAAAAACCTCATAATTTTTTTTTTCTGGCTTTTGAAAATCAAAGCATCTGCTTAATTAACTTCTAATCTTGGCTGTTTCAATGTGTGCCTTCCCCTTAAGTTTCCCCTTCAAGGAACTCCCCCAGATAATCTCCATATTTGACCTTATTGTACCTTTGACTCCGAGACCCCAATGCCTCCACAATATGATCAAACGGCTCAACTTCCACATCTAGATGTGGCAAAAGAAATGATGTATAAGATATCCTCGCTTTGGTTTCAGTTGTGACAGCTCTATGTTCAATGCTCTTGTACTTCCCATGACTCAAAATCTGTTATAGCAACATAATAAATATGAAGCTTAAATTATAGTATAGTGAGAACTTTTGGTTGGGTTCGTAACACCTCGATCAGAGTATTAATAAATATATAAATATTATAACATGAACAAGCTGATAATTCCATGCCACGGTGTTACGATCACATTGAGAAAAAAAGTACTGTAATTACCTCAATAACATCTCCAACGTTGACAACGAGAGTGTTTGGAATTGGCTTCACCGGAACCCATTCTCCTTTTTTAATCTGCAATCCTGTTACATTGTCTTCTTGCATGAGTATGGTTATGGTGCCTGTGTCCGAGTGTGGACTTAGACCTAGCACTTTATCAGGCATGTGGCATGTGGGATAGTAGTTCACTCCCAAACTTGGACTACTTCTTGATGTAGTTTAAGAAGAGCATCCTTCTCCCCAAAGTTAAAGAAAGAGACCTTAGGAGCTCATCTCCAACTCTTTTTACTCCACTTGAATGTGCCTCAATAGCATCCCTTCATCAACACAACATGTATCAATAAATTGGAAGTTATAATTGAGTTTAGCTAGCTTCACTTGCACACGCATGTGGGTAATTTTCAACTCTTGAAAGTTAGAAAACATTATTTTCAATGAAATTAAACTCAATTCCATTAAGATTCGAAGCATCATTAGATCTCATTTCTATTACAAGTACATCATCAACATGGACTAGTGTTTTCAAATTAGAAGAAATTGACAATGTGCCTACTTTGTATTCCCTAAGTTAAGTTTAGAAACATTACTTGAATCCCTCTGGTTAGGTTGGCCAAAACTTAAGCTTTCTATGGTGGGATGGATAAACACTGAGAAACACTGCGTCAGACCAGTCCAGTGTCTGCCCTTGGGAAGCTGCATAGGCTTGGCCATAGCCTTGAAAGTCATCCGACGGCATACGAATTTTGTTCTTTTCTTCTAACGGAAGTTCAAAGAACTTGGCCGTAGCATCCTTCATTTCCTGCAACACTTCTGTTGCCACTCCATGATTGACCACCTACAATTAATATATTATATATAATATTCTAATATCATAACTTGAAAAAAAGTCCAATAATTCAGAAAGTTGGGACTCCGATATCATACAATAAATGTTCTCTTACCAGACTATTTGACAATATAAAGTGTCTATATTGAGAGACTTTAAATTTGGGTTACGGATGATATGACTACATCGAATTTGTCTGACAAAAAAAACATTATCGCGCAGTTAAAATATTTAGGATTCGATCACCTGAAAGAATCCCCATTCTTTGCAAGCCTGGTCTAGTTGCTTAAGCTCCTCCTTGTGCCCTCTTGAGAGCAGAGAAAGATCAACAATAGGAATCTCAGAAGAAAGATGACATGTATCCGCAGTATTATTTGACTTTCCTTCTTCATTCCTAATTATGAGGAAATTTTCAGGGATCTGCGAAGGGTCACTCCTCACAATTTCTTGAACATTTGGTGCAAATGCCATATCAGGGGTTGAACTCATGTTTCTCTCTGGTTCTAAAAAATTAGTGCTCCAACCAGGTTTCGGATGAGTTGTCTTCAATGGAGGAGGAGTGTTGGCCTTCTAGTAATGTAGCATCTCTATTGATTTAGGTAGGCTAATTTTCTACTATTTTTCAACTCTTGGTAGGTTAGCTATTTGCTACCCACTCTTTGGTTAATTGTTTGTTACATAGCCAAAGTCAGTGGACTTGGCTGTGCATTTCCAGTCACTAATCTCATGGACTTTTCTAGATTACACTGTAACCTTCATTCATATTTGTGGCCATGGAAAAACGGACATTGCAGCTTCTACCAAGTTCAATCGACATCTTGGTGAGTACTAGGTAGAAACAGGGGGATTGGGTTGCTTTATTATGCTTTATCACTGTGTTAGTGTTGTTGTGCGAAAAACACTTCCAAGACTTTGTCGTTGATGGACTACGCAACAAACACAACACAAGCTACGCACAGATAATGAATACGCGAAACCACAAAAGCCAACACACACCCGAAGACAAGAATTTATAGAGGTTTGGCGTCGTGCCTACGTCCCCTCCGGTGATCCCCAGAAAATTCACTAGTATGAGAAAAATCTCCTTTGGTTCCAATAAAGAACTCCCTTTGATCTCTCTAGCACTAGATCTCTTTTTCTCTCACCCTAGATTTGTGTATCTCTCTTCTAAACCCTAGTTCTAAAGTGCCTATTTATATGTATAGGACTCTAGTACAATCATACAAGGAATAGGAAACTAAAAACCTCCAAAAACAGGACTAATCCATCCAGCTTTAAAACAGGAAATCGCGCGATCCGCTCGAGCGCGGCGAGCCGCTCGAGTGCCTGCTGAAACCGCTTGAGCACCAAGGTCTGTAGCCAAAACATGCCTCTGCCGCTCGAGCGCCAGACTCCAGACTTGCTTCCTTCTTTCCTTCGTTTAGATGAGCCAACTCCTTAGTGTTAGGTAAAAACTTTGAATGTCCTTGATCTTGCTTTTTTCTTACTTTTGTCGGCCATGATATATAATTGCGATACTATTTAAGTCCACAAAGTTCCAAATTTCTTCCAATGATTTCATGATTTTGAGCTGCAGTTATCAATGCATATGCATGTATAGTTACATAAACGTTTTTAGTGTATGAAATATAAGAAACTTATAACTCAATTATGATGGAAGGCATGGTTTTAATTTTTCTTTCTCCTTTTCCCTCTGGCTTTTGAAAATTTAAACATCTGCTAATCAACTTTCAATCTTCACCATCTGAATGTGTGCCTTCCCATCCATTTTCTTCTTAAAGGCTTGCCTCAGATAATCTCCAAATCTGACTTTCTTGTACATCCGAACGGACCCTGTCGACTCCACCATGTAATCAAATGGTTCAACTTCCACATCGTCATTTGGCAAAAGAAATGATGCATATGACAATCTCGCCTTACTTTCGGTTGTCACAACCCTGTGTTCAATGCTCTTGTACTTCCCATTACTCCATATCTGTCATAAAAAGAATAAATGTGAAGCTTAGAAAACCTTGTTCTCTTTTGTAGTTTTCTTTTTCTATTTTTAAACCCAATATAACTTTTTGTAACCTCTTTCTTTACCTCAATAGCATCTCCAACATTCACAACGAGAGCGTTTGGAATTGGCTTCACCGGAATCCATTCTCCCGCTTGTCGAATCTGTAACCCGGTCGCATTGTCTTCTTGCATAAGTATTGTTATTGAGCTTTTGTCCGAGTGAGGACTTAAACCTAGCACTTTATCAGGCATGCAACATTGAGGATAGTAATTCACCCGCAAAGCTTGGAGCAACTCTTTATGAAGTCCAAGAAGAGTGTCCTTCTCCATCCCCATAATTATAGATAGAGACCTTAGGACCTCCTCTCCAACTTTTTTAAATTCACTAGAATACACATCAATAACCTCCCTTCACAAATACAGCCATTGAAAACATAGACATTAGAATTTAGTTCAGTCTTTCATGCAAGTAAGTGACTATAAACCGTGGATCGTGTGTGAATCCCATGTCGGGGAATTAAAGTCTTGCATAATAGTTTAAAGGAACTTGTGCCTCTTCACCTATGCCTAATTGATTTTGGGTTGAATGTTCACATTCTAATATATTTCATTAGAGTCAATTAGTATTCACACATTTGAAGAAACAATACTCTGTTTTTCCCCTGATTCTTAGAAACTTACTTGAATTCCTTTGGTGTGGTTGGCCAAAACTTGAGCTTTCTATACCGGGACGGGTAAACAAAGAGACTCAGTGAGTCAGACCAGTCCAGTATTTGGTCTTGTGAGACCACATGGGTATGCCCGTAGCCTTGTATGTCATCTGGTGGCATAGCAATCTTATTCTTCTCTTCCAACTCAAGCTCAAAGAACTCTGCCGCAGCATCCTTCATGGCCTGCAACACTTCTGTTGCCACTCCATGATTTACCATCTGCAGAAAAGTTTATAACTTGGATATGATATATGTATGTATGTATGTATGTATGTACATGTATGTATTCAATATGATCAATTACCTGAAAAAATCCCCATTCTTTGCAGGCCAGGTCAAGTTTCTTAAGCTCCTCCTTGTGCCCTTTTGAGAGCAGAGAGAAATCAATGATAGGAACCTCAGAAGAAAAATGAGTCATATGATCTCCGCACTTTGGCAAGTCTTCTTCATTCCTATTAAGGTATCTTTCAGGGACCAGCAAGGGGTCACTCCTTACTATTTCTTGAACATTTGGTGCTGGAAGAGATGAGCCAAAAGTCGGTGCATCGGGGTTTGAACCCATCTCCGTAAATCTAACTGTAACTCTAACTGCTAAGCACCCAGGATCTGATAGAACAGATATGCAAGCTCTAAATGGTCTCTGATTAGTTTTTGTTTGTAAGCTAAAGGGATCTTCATCTACCCTGATTTTAATATTTCTACATATTTTGACTTTAGTTAGAAACTTGGATTTCTTTTTTATTATTTATTTTTGGAGGTTAATGTGCACACTCATTCTGCATTTCACCGGAAATTGAATATTAATATTCATCTCATGATTTTGGAGGTTTAATTAATGTTCACATGAGTTTGTGTAGCATTAATTAAGGCTAAAAATATGCTTTAATTAATATGATGATGATTGGAATCTCTATATGAGCTGGCACTAGGGTTAGTTGTTAACCATCAATTAGGCTATGGTTAGTTGAGAGTTGGTTAGGTCAACTTTATATTAACTAGTGAGTAGAAGTTAGTTGAGAAATTGTGTCTTGTTCTTTGTGAAAGAAATAATATAATTGTTCTTGAGATATTGGGTTAAGCTAGAAAGTAGGTTCTATCAATGGTATCGAGCCTGTCAGAGTCTTATGTTCCCTTCTCATGTCTAGCTCACGCCATCACCCCACCACTTTCAATGGAGCTTCGCTTATTGAAAATTGAAGCCACTGTTGCGCAATTCCTGAAGCGCCTTGATCACAAGATTGAGCGTCTTGATCACAAGATTGAGCAGTTTGATAACCTACGTCGTGACATCTTGGCGCATCGTGAATTGATTTTGCTGCCCAATTCCAATGAAGACACCCCTCACGAGATTCCTGATCGCACGAGTGAGAAGACTCATCCCCTTCTTGTCTCTGATGGTTCATTCATGCCATCGGCAATTACCAAGCCTCTGGATGCTTTGCACAACCAGATTGACAAGCAATTGGATGCCTCTGTTGTGATTGACAAGCTTTGTTTTGGAAGCAATTGGGTATTGGGGTTGATACATCTGGAAGATCACCACATGCTCTCCACATGTTTGCTGAAATGTCATGCAAGGTTGGTAATTGCATTCTTGATTTTGACCTTGGCTACCTTATGGGCATACGTGACCATGGTGGTGGATTTGAAGTTGATAGTGGGCATATTGGAAAAACAGAAAATTTCTGGAAGATTTATGGCCAAGAGCTTGAGTCATTGAGAGATTTACTTCCTTCTCCCAGGACTCATTCCAAAGGACTTGGAGCCATTGATGTGTTAGTGAGTTTTTCAACAATTGGGGAATTTTATGTGGGCTACCAATCCAGCAGCAGTGAGACCATGAGTATTGTTTGGTTCAGCATCTCTGTAATTGCATGCTCTGATGATGGCCTTGTTCAAGCTTACCAGTTGATATGTTGCCACAACAATATGAGTTCAATGGCACACATCCATCCCTGAAATGGCAGCAACTTGTTGGTCAGAATTCCAGAATTTCATCCTTGAGGGCAAGGATTGTTTTTGTGGGGAGGGTAATGATAGGAATCTCTATATGAGCTGGCACTTGGGTTAGTTGTTAACCATCAGTTAGGCCATGGTTAGTTGAGAATTGGTTAGGTCAACTCTATATTAACTTAGTGAGTCTATATTGAGAAGTTAGTTGAGAAACTGTATCTTGTTCTCTGTGAAAGAAATAATATCATTGTTCTTGGGATATTGGGTTAAGGTAGAAAGTAGGTTCTATCAGATGAACACTTGATTCTTTTGCCTTAGAGACCTCTCTTGGGCTTTTGAAGATTGAAATAGCACTTTTCTTTGAACTCTCAGTCTTGGCCATTTGAATGAATCGCTTCCCCTCGATTTTCTTCTCAAGGGGTTGCCTCCGGTAATCTCCATATCTGACTTTCTTGTAAGCCTGAAGAGACCCTGCTGCTAGCTTCACCAGAATGTGATCAAACGGTTCTACTTCCACATCCTCATGGGGAGAAAGACCTGCTACATAAGATAACCTTGCCTTACTTTGGGAGGTCACAGCTTTGTGTTCAACGCTCTTGTACATCCCATTACTCCATATCTGTCACAAAAATTACTACTAATATGAAGCTTAATAAGAAATTATTATTATCTTCTATATTTCAATTAGCATTATTACTGTTTTCTACTTTAACCAAATTTACTGTACCTCAATAACAGCTCCAACAGTCACGACAAGAGCGTTTGGAATTGGATTCACAGGCACCCATTCTCTTCCTTGTCGAACCTGTAATCCGGGAATGTTGTCTTCTTGCATGAGTATGGATGGTTATGGTGGTTGGGTCCGAGTGTGGAGTCATACCTAGTACTTTATCAGGCATGGAGCATGGAGGGTAGTAGTTCACACGCAAAGTTTGGAGCAGCTCTTGATGCAGTCCAAGAAGAGCATCCTTCTCCATCCCTAGGAGTAAAGATAGAGACCTTAGGAGCTCCTCTCCAATTCTCTTAACTTCACTAGAATATGCCTCAATCACCTCCCTTCACCAATATAAGATTAATTTATCAACAAATTGAAAGTTAGAATTTGGCTAGCTTTATTCGCCAACAAACAAATCATAGTTTGACATATGTGCAAAAACTGCAATCTTAACGAGTTTTACTATATGTGTCAAACTACAGGTAAGAAAGAAATAATGACTCCTTGCCAGAAACGAGTCAAGGAAATGTTCTTAAACTGTTGACGGGTGCAAGGCTCATTTAAAAGTCCGCATCCATCAACAAATCGCCCGTCCACATGTGAACGATTGGCACTAACATTTCTTTGGATAGTCAACTATTAATGTTTTTAATGAATATTAGAAGCATACTTAAATCCCCTTGGTGCGGTTGGCCAAAACTTAAGCTTTCTATACTTAGATGGGTAAACCATGAGAACCAATGCATCAGACCACTCCAGTATGTCCTCTTCCAAGAGCGCATCGGAGTGCCAGTAGCCTTGTGCATCATCTGGCGGCCTAGAAATTTTGTCCTTCTCTTCTAAAGGAAGTTCAAAGAACTTTGCCGCAGCATCCTTCATGCCCTGCAACACTTCTGTTGCTACTCCATGATTTACAATCTGCAATATTTATTTAACTCGATAAGTGCTTCAAAAACCTTGATGGTAGAAGGGAAACTTACTAAGAATGTATATAAATAAAGTAAAGAAAGAAAAGTTCCATTATGTATGATGGAGTTGTAGTATGATCAATTACCTGAAATACTCCCCATTGTTTGCAAGCTAGGTGCAGTTTGTTAAGCTCTTCCTTGTGCCCTCTTCTGAGCCGAGAAAAATCAATAGTAGGTATCTGATCAGCCAAAAGATGGCACGCATCTGCATATTTCCTAAGGTATTTTTCAGGGACCTTTTTAGGGTTGCTTCTTACAATTTCTTGAACATTCGGTACCAGCACAGTTGATCCCATGCTTCTTTCCTTCTTGAACGGTTCAGTTGATTTTATAGAAAAATGCAATGTCTCTGATATTATGCTCATCATCTTGCCTTAATTAGTATTATATTAATGCAATAATTGGTGCTTCCTTGTGTTTTTAGTTTTGGCATTAAATTAATGCACAGACCAGCTTGCTTTTGTATTTGTTGTTTGATGTTTTGTGACTTTGCTGGAAATCATAATTTTCAGGAGTTTTTTAGACAACGTTAACTGATGCTGTCGTTTCTGGTTTCTCGTTTTCATATTATCAGATTGAGAAGTTTTTGTTTGCTTTGTAAAGTTGTTTAGCCTGGTGTTATAAACAACGCTTAATTACGTAATTTTTCAGACTCTTGGCTTTGGCGACTTGAATTAGAAAGTTTTCTATTAAAATTTTATAGGGTTTCTTACGTAGACAAGAAACCAAAAACTGCATCCTTGATGCTATGCTATTTTTTGTATTACAAAAGCCACATAAACTGATTTGATTATTAGAGACTTGATTTAAGTCTTTATTTTTCTCTGGTTTTCTAAAATAGAAACGCCATCTTTCTTAACTTGCAGTCTTTGCTGCGTCAGTGTGTGCCTTCCCCTCCATTTTCCTCTTCAAGGATTGCCTCAGATAATCTCCATATCTAACTTTCTTGTACATCCAAAGGGACCCTGGAGACTCCACCATATGATCAAATGGGTCCACTTCAACATCATCATGTGGGAAAAGAAATGTTGCATAAGATAGCCTCGCCTTGCTTTCCGTTGTCACAGCTCTGTGCTCAATGCTCTTGTACTTTCCATTGCTCCATATCTGTCACAGCAAGAACAAGTATGAAGCTCAAAGAAAAAAAATATTATTCTTCTCTTGTGTAGTTCAATTAGGATCACTTTTCTATTTAAACTAATGTAAGTTTTACCTCAACAACATCTCCCACATTCACAATGAGAGCGTTTGGAATTGGCTTCACCGGCACCCATTCTCCTTCTTTTCGAATCTGTAATCCGGTTACATTGTCTTCTTGCATGAGTATGGTTATGGTGCTTGTGTCAGAGTGTGGACTTTTGCCTAGTACTTTATCAGGCATGCAGCATGGTGGATAGTAGTTCACAAGCACACCTTGGACCAACTCTTGATGTAGTGCAAGAAGAGCATCCTTTTCCATCCCCATAATTAGAGATATATGCCTTATGAGCTCCTCTCCAACTCTTTTGACTTCAATAGAATATGCCTCAATAGCCTCCCTTCACCAATACAATATTTATTCACAAAATTGGAAGTTAGATTTTATGGGCTCAGTCGTCCACGCGTGTGTAGATGATTCTAGACCGTCGACAGGTGCAAAACCCCACGCTTATTAACGACTTTCAATCAGCTACTTATGAGTGGACTACTGAGACTACCATTTCTCTTCGAATTCATCTAATGTTTTCAAATTAAACATTACTCTATTTTTCCCCTGAGTTTTAGAAACATACTTGTATTCCTCTGGTGTGGTTGGCCAAAACTTAAGCTTTCTGTAATGAGATGGGTAAACGATAAGAAATAGTAAATCAGACCAGTCCAGTATCTGCTCTTCTGAAACCACATACGCATGCCCATAGCCTTGTATGTCGTCTGATGTCATAGCAACTTTATTCTTCTCTTCTACAGGAAGTTCAAAGAACTTTGCTGCAGCATCCTTCATGCCCTGCAACACTTCTGTTGCCACTCCATGATTTACCATCTGCAGCAAAGCTGATTTAACTTGAAATATTGCATTGAGAGAGTTTCTACTTGTAGGTCACTCTTTTGTGTGGAACTGTTATGATTTGGATTATAAATTATAATATCAATTTGTTCACCAAATCTTCCAAAATAATGTTTCATTAGTATCATACTGGACTCAGATATGAAGAAATGAAACATTGTCACATAACAAAATATGATAGGTGATTTCAATATTTATTACCTGGAAAAAGCCCCATTCTTTACAAGCCAGATCAAGTTTGGTTAGCTCCTCCTTATGTCCTCTTGAGAGCAGAGAGAAATCAATTGTAGGAATTTCAGAAGAAAGCTTACATGTATGATCTGCACCCTTTGGCATGTCCTCTTGATTTTTAATAAGGTATCTTTCAGGGACATGCAAGGGGTCACTCTTTACTATTTCTTGAACATTTGGTACCGGCAGAGACGATCCAAAAGCCGGTGCAACTGCAACCACCTCATGAATCAATGCTACATCTGTGTATGAACCCATGTTCTCTTTCTTAGATGGTTCAGTTTAGAAGTTCATCTCTAACTCTTAGAACCCAAAGTTTAAAAGAGCAGTGCTCCAAATAGTGTCTGATTAGTTTTGTTTGTAAGCTGAAGTGTGTTGGCGCGAGTAGTCCTAGTCCCATTCTATTTGGGATTTACTTCCTAGTATATTATGATTTTATTTATTTCCTTTTTGTATAGATATTATGTAATTAGGATTTATCTTATTTCCTAGTATAACCCTACTAGGGTTTGTAACCTTGTATTATAAATACCTCCTTTTGGAGAGTGAAAGATCAATCTGAAATTATTCTACCATATTCTACCGTATTGTTTGACTTGGTATCAGAGCCAGGTTTCGATCCTGGGACCTGTGGGTTATCTTGCCTGATTTTAGATTCCTCTGTTGTTGTAACTTGTACAATTTGGAGCTTTCCTTCTGTTTTGTGTTGTTTTGACATCAAATGCAGCTTAGTTGTGTTTATCGTATCGTACTGGATGTTATGCAAATCGGCTTCGAACACTCGGTTAATGTAGTCTGATTATGTAGTCTGATTAGGTACAAACAATTATCCTTAAAATTCTAACAGCTACAAGACAGACTTTCTCAAAGTTAATGGATTTAAACTAGGACACCCAATTGGCATCAAGGCCCCTCACCAACAGGAAACTGCCATTTAATTTCTGTAGAGTAATTTCTAATGGATCACATCATTTGGTCATATTATGTGATAGTTGATGTGTGACTTAAGAGTTGGCTTCTAACAGATCATAAAAAGAAAGTAGATCCAATCTTCTAATGAAGAAAAAAAAACAGAAGAACCATACTTTTAAGTATAGAATAGTACTACAAAAGCCATTGGCTTCGTTGCAGAACAATATATTTGACAACGTCTAAAATCTCCTTCAGCCATTGCTTATTGGGCAGGGCAGAAAGTGATGACGTACCGTGAAGCCCTGCATTTGTTAAGGCTGGAAGAGTCATCAAAAGCATAGCTATAGGCCTTGGGGCATATGGCCTTAAACAGATGCGCAAAAAGGGTTGGCTTGCAAGTGTTTGGATTTGCATAGCTTCCTGTGCAGCAATACTTGGCAGATTGCATAGCCAAGCAGGCACTCTTACACCCCACAACCCTGCCTCCTCTCCTCACTTCCAATGCTGATGGGCAGCAAACGTTCAAATTAACCTCACATGAGGCAACACCACAGCCTATTCCACCCCCAACCGGTTTCATTGACACGGGCAGATTAAATCCATCAACCAAGCTCACATCATAGAAATGCAGGGGTGAAGTTGATGATCCGAGTGTCATTTCAACCACGGTTGCTGGAGGCACACCCCCTTTCCCCTGGCAACGCAATTGGCCAAAACAATCGCCGGTCTCACAATTGCCTTTTCCATCATTGTCAAATTGACAGCCCTGCCTGCCCCATATCCTTCCTGACCACTTCTCAGGCACATCAAGAACTAGTTCTTGGCCACTGCCGAGGTGGAAACCGCCACTTTGAGGAGTGGCTAGGCCTGCAGTGCCAAGTATACCAGGCCATATACTTTCATTGCAGTTGTTTACTAGAATGAGTTGAGCCCCATCTGCAACAAGAAAAACCCAATTAGAAACACAAAAAAGAAAACACAGTGCATGAATCAATATAGTACAAGAAGTACATAGAAGAAGATGATGAAGAATTACTTGTAATTGAGATTGAGGCTAAAAGGAAGAGTAGGGGGAAGAGAAAAGAGGAAGTTGGCATTGATGTCTATATGGTGAGAAAGGGACCGAGAATTGGAGAAGTACTTAATCTGAAAACACTTCACCACCACAACCACATATATATATAAATTGAGACAAGATCAAGCTTTTTAACATCGTCTCTTAACGGCTGTTTCAGTCTCTTTTGCTTTCTTTCTCAACCCTCTTTCCACTTTTACTTTCATGATGACAAAGGGGCATATATTCATTGCTTCCCATTGAGGGCTTTCTTTTCTCCACCACTATCTATAAACAAATTTAAACGAAAATTTCTAAATTAAAAAGAATTAACAAAAATACAGGACCTCTTTTCTGGTATTGGTGAAGTTGAATGATGAAACTTTTATTAGGATTACCTGATCCTCAATTTATTCCTGTGAATCAAATGCTTATGAAAGCAGAAAAATTTATGAACTATTTTAAATTACGAGTAGCAGCAGCTATATTGCAAAAGTAATATCATGTTAAAATACTACAAGTAATCTTAATCATTGTTTAAGATAAAGTGATTTCTAAATCACATCAAAGGATCTTTCTTTTGTGTCTCGGAAGCAGGTTTCAACAGAAATTGGCATGCATGCTTTTGATTGAAAAAGTTTGATTTGGGAATATAGAGGAAGATGGAAGATTATGGACTGGCTAGGAAAAGATAGCCTCCTGATGCCCTGCATCTAAATGCATGTAAAAAACAGTCCTTTCCAATTGACCAAAATTTAGTTACCAAGTGAGTTAATTAATTATATGAGTGTATAAACATGTACTAAGATATCAATGAAGTGTATAAATACACATGTTAAATTTAAAATAACCCAAAATTACCCTCATTTACGAAAAAAATTCAATACACAACTACTTCATTTTGAAGGGACAAATACGCAAAACAATAGTCTATGATAATCCAAGTAATTGAAAAACCAAAAAATGAAATAAGAGTTCATGCCCAACAAAAAATTTCTTTATAGATAAGCTAGTCAATTTATGAAGTAAATTGAATTTGCTAGAGAAAAAGGGTGACTTTATTTATTTATTTTTTGTGTGGGTGAAAGGGCAAATTGAATTTGATTGAGTTTTCCCTTACAAATATAATTAAATTCGAAAATAAAATAATAAGAAAATTTCAAAATTTTGATTTTCCAATTTCCCTATTATTTTTTTTGGACAACAAACAAAAACCCCTCGCATTCCAATTTAGGGTTTTGGATATTCCTATTCAGGAAGAGAAACCAGCAACCGGCGATGATTCACACCGCAGTTAAGCTATCACGAGCTGGGGCTACCGTTTCTCGAACGGCCAAGCTCGGCCCCTCCCTCCTTCAACGATCACCACCGTCCAGACTAGTTCACGATGGGATCAACGGCTCAAACGCCAACCCTGTTGCTCTTCAGATGATCAACTACGCTCTCTCTCATGCCAGGTCCCAGAAATCAGGTCCCTTTTCAATTCTCGTCTTCTCAATTTCCCATTTTTTTCAACTTTGAAATTGAAGTTTTGTTTTAATTTTGGATATATGAGAAATGTAGATGAATCGTATGCACAAGGTCTGCTTGTATTGGAGCAGTGCCTTTCGACTCAGCCAAGTGAAGGGCAGGACCCGGCTGGTGATAATTCAAGGGGAATGGTTTTATTGGCCATGTCCACTTTATCATCTGAAAGGTTTTTTCTTTTTTCTTTTCTTTTGGGTCATTGCTAAACCCAATTAAGTTCTATGCTTGATGGATTAAGAAACTCATATTTAATTTTTCAGAGGAAATTTTGATGAAGCAATGGATAAACTGCAAAAAGTTCAAGACTTGACCAGCTCTTCAATTGGTGTCAGGGGTAAGATTTTTTTTTACATTTTAAATTTCCTTAATAAAATGACCAATCGACTAATAAATCATTCCGGCTTTTGTTAAAGTTGCCGCCTTGGAGGCTCTTGTTGGACTTCACTTAGAGTTGGAGCAGGTAATCACCATGAGAACGATTAGAAATGTTTTCTTGTATTTTTGTATGGTTTAAGTATATGTAAATGGTTCTCCCTATATAGGATGATACCTCATCAGTGCTCGCAGATAAATGCTTAGAACTGTTGGTGAAGAACGAGCCTGCATCTAATGGTGGAGAGTCTGAGGTTATACATGCTCGTGCTAGAGCAGTAAAAGGGCTTGTTGAGCTTGTCCATGGTAATACTGTGTCAGGTACAGCTAAAGGCTAACTTAGCCTTTGTCTAAATTTACACTCACATTTGCCCCAACTAGTACATTTCTGAGTATCAGGAAAAGCAAATTCTGAATTTGGGTTCTTTGCAGCTGAGTCTTTCTTTCGAGGACTTAAGGACAACCTGGAAATCACCGGTGAGTTTCATTTTATATGTCATCGTGGCTTTAGACAAGACATTGGTCGACATGAGATGATAAATTTAAAGCTATGCAGGTAGTACTGCTTTATCCTATGGAGAATTCTTACATGTGTCCCAGAAATTTTCGTTGGCAAAGGATGTCTACCAGAATGTTATTCAAAGGGGGTCCAAGAATAAAGAGTTCAGTAACTCAAATGCATTGGCAGCTTGTAATATGTCACCGGAGGAAGTTTCCCTTGCTGCCACATGTGCTTTGGGACAGCTTGAGGCTCACTTGGGGTAAGTTCTTGACTACTGTTGAGCCTTTCTTTTTTCATTTTTTAGCTAGATTGACCATGAGATTAACCTGTGTTCTTTTAGGAACTTTGCTGATGCCGAGGAGATATTGACTAGGGCTTTAACCATAACAGAGGAACATTTTGGTGTGTTGCTTTGTTATTACTTTTGTTATGAGTGGTGCAAAAGTTCTCAGAATTTTTATTGAACGATGAGTTGATATCCTTGTGGTTTCCTTGATTTTTGTGTAGGCTCTCACCATCCCAAGGTTGGTGTTGTTTTAACCTGCATAGCTCTCATGTTTCGGCGTAAAGCAATGCTAGAGCATTCTAGTGCTCTTTTGATTCAAGAGGTTAGAACTTGTATATTATCCTATCCACTTCTTTTTATCAACTTTAGAATCTCGTGTTTTCTTGCTTACCTTATTTCTATGGCCTTATTCTTCCCCCTCCCCCTACAATTGAC
Organism: Prunus padus; assembly: GCA_024362665.1. Lineage (NCBI taxonomy): Eukaryota > Viridiplantae > Streptophyta > Magnoliopsida > Rosales > Rosaceae > Prunus > Prunus padus. Next base: position 24,014,745 of record JANFAM010000015.1, read on the forward strand.
AGGGCCTTTATAGAAGGGCGATAGAGTTGCTGAAAGCTCCACCATTTGAGACCGAAGGTATGTGTTAAGTGTGCCATAATTTTCTCCACATTTGAGAGCAGGTAATAATTGTTCATTGCTCTTTATTGGGTTGTGTAGGTACTGAAGCAAAGGTAGATAGAAGTGATATAGTGGCCCTTGCAAGAGGTAATGGCTAAGCATCCAAATGGTTTCTCAGCAGGCACTTTGAGTATAATCTTAACTAGATATTATAACCAAACAATGACCATTTTTGCAAAATCAGCTTTGTATGTTCTTACAAGAGATTTGATCTTATTGCATACATGTTAAACCAGTTTTAAGAAAGAACAAATTCACCTAAGGAGTTGTGATAAACTTCCAGAGCTCCAATTCAAGTAGAATAGGTCTCGGTCTGGATGGAAACCTGCTATGACCTTTATCATTGCAGCTATTTGACATGATGACTTTTCAATTTAAAGATTCTAAACAGGTTGTCTGGACTTATATAGTTAATTGATTGTCTAGGCGGGTATGCAGAAGTACTTTGTGTCCAACAGAACCGAAAGGATCAAGGAGAAAAAGTGAAGAGTTGGGCAGAGGCTATATGGAGAAACCGCCGGCTGTCATTGGCCCAAGCACTGGACGTATCTAATACCAATTCAGAAGTTCCAATTATAGATGCTCGAATCAGCAGGGTCCTGTAATGTCTTCATTCCCAGTATCTGCAGTGGCAGTTACAGGTTCTTTTCTTTGGTGATATATATCACAAGGAATGTGTAGATTTGTTCCAATCCCTCATATACCCTTTGCACTCTAATGATATACAACTAGATGATAAGATGCACCAAACACGTTGATGCAGTATCTTTACGCCATGTGACATCATGACATGTATGTGTACCTTTATCCAGATTATGTAGAGGAATCTATGGTGGCAGCTACATGTAAGTTTGATGTACAATCCCTTGGAAAGAGATTTTGTTATCAGAGTGGTTAGCGGTCTTCCAAGACTTGGGACAAGGGTCTGAATTGTTGAACTAAATTTTGATTATTAATAGATCAACCCTGGTGATTTTGTTGCGTATAGACTGTAATTATCAAGCTCCATTTTAATGTGCATCATATCTGAGTTCCAATTCACCTTAAACCAGGAGCATTGAAGATTGTACGGCATGTGAATTGGCTGAGCTCATGAAGAAAACAGAATCAAGGGTCGTCATGGACATAAGAAGATAGGAAAGATCAGAAGAGCTCATTTTAGATGCTATATTGTTTAGCCTACAAAAGAATGACAGCAATCGAAAACGAAGCATGGGGTTCCTTGCAGCATAAGTTCTATGCATTACAAAGTCTGATCTGCACACAAATTAATTTGAGGTGCAAAACAGAGCAACCCACGTAAGATGAATTACAAAATGCAGTTTTGAACCAGTGCTTGTTACAAATAAAGTTCCCTCTGTCTACAATGATCACAGAGGAATATCAAGACCTTTTCCAATTTCCACTCCAATCAACTGTAATATTCCTTTGTTCAATATCTGAAAATCATGAAACCAATATAAAACAGGTCAGCCAAAAAAACCTCAGAAACTTCCTCAATTTTAAAAAACAAGACCATAAAAACCAAGAAGAAGAATAAGAGTTTTACCAATTCTACAATAAAAGTTCCAATAAGTCCAATCATGCAAGCTCTAGAGTTCCATATTTCTGCAGTCCTGGTGAACCCAAGAAAGGGGGCCTCAAATTTTGGCTCTACTTTTGGCACCACCACCTGAAATTTGAGATGCACATTTTATGTTTTCAAAACACAAAATTATAGTTCTCTCAAAAGGGTAAAATTTGCATACAAATACAATATAATTGAAGAAAGAAGTAAACTTTTATGACAGAATAACAGAGAGTCAGAAGGAACAAATTAAAAACACACCCCAGCAGGAAGCTTAGCAGCTTGAACTCTGAAGGCAGCACTTCTCTTGGAGGCTGTGCCAGGCAGAGCCCCATTACGTAAAAGGCAGAGTTGCTGGTTTTGAGAATTTGCTGTTAAAACTCTGGTGGGAAGGAGAGAAGACGATATTATGGTAGATGAAGTTGCCATGGTTTCTTCTTTTTTCTGGTTTTTGGGGTTTTGTTCTATGCTATGCTCCTCCTCTTTACCTTCCTTATCCACACTCAACACACACAACACTTGGCAAAGAACTTTCCACGTCATATGCTGTAATATTGTGGTGGACCCTCTTCCTTATGGAAGGAGATTATGGATATCGTTTACCTTGTGACTTGTGGGGTCTATTTTTTTTATTTTATAAAAATTTATTTACAAAAATATTTCTTATGATTAATTAGTATTGTGTTGTGAACTTTAACTCTTATGTGTCACATTTCATGAACTAGAAGTTCTTTTAAGATAATAACTTTTTCTTTTTTATACCAATGATATTGAAAGAACCAATAATCTAACTTAGACATCGGGTACATAAATAAATATTCTTAATTACTTAAACTACAAGTCTCATATTTAAGATAATTAAATTTCCATATTCTCAACAACAAACATGAGAAAAGAAAAAAATACACCAGAAATGTATAGTACCATTTACCATTAACGTTTATAATTTCATGATCCCAACTCTCCCAGTCTCATCAAAATAAATTGGCAAGCTTGAGTTTGGTAGCAGTCCAGCAATAGCATATATAAGAAAAGGCAACCACAATTAATGTGTAGACGTGTGGAAATAATATGCATGCAGGAGAGAGCTATATATTTAGAAGAAAGAACATAGCTTTGCTCATTTCTTGTCTCATAGAATCTGTTAAATTCTGTGTCAAGATTTTCTTGACAATCTTAATGTTTTGGTACAGTTGAGGGAAATTTATTAAATAAAAAAACATGTTTTACTGATCATCTTCTTCTCTCTTTCTCTTGTTGATCCTCCTCCCTGGTTCCGCATTGATCATGTTTCGGCCTCTCATACTAAAGAGAGAGAAATCAACATGGTTATCATAAGAGTTAATACGATCCTTCAACAACACTGTTGTGGGACTTGAAGGGCAGAAATGGAAAATCCCGTGACCTATTAAGTTGTCCAAGCCATCAACCGATTGCTCTTCCATGATCTTATGGCATTTCACCAACTCAGCCTACGTTATAAGTTCATCACAAACCAATCAATAAAACAGTAAAATATCACATATTAATTACGAAAAACCGAAGAAAAAAAACCAAAAAAGGGATTTTGATGCTTAACCTTTCGATCATGATCCAAGAGACTTGTAAGACAAGTGAGGCAGGCATCAGATGTTGCTGTTGAAGTTTGTAACTTGTCCAGACTGCACCTTAGGGCAGACATGGCAATCACACTTGGCCTAAAACCCAGCAGCTTCGAATCTGGACCGTTCACATACATTGGTTGGTTTCATTTTTTCTATATCAGTATAATTGATATAATTAGTATATCTGTACCTGAAATAGCTCCAAGAAGCAACTTGTTGACTCGGGCAATGAACTCTTGATGAAGTTGAGGTTTCAATGAGTCCATAATCCGTGTCAACAATTCTAGGTAAGAATAAGATGTTGTAGAAGCAAGGCGCCATCCTAATGCCTTTAGCAGCGTCATTTCCATTGGTTGGATTGTGCTTGGCTCAAATAAATGGTCAAGATCTTCCATCTTCAACATATATATAGGACACCACAGTCAACAATGATAGAAGATGATGGCATTTCCTAGAAGTTAAACAAATTACATCAACTGTAGTTACCTGAATTTCGAGCAGCGTCGGAGTGCAGGTATCGTTGAATTTGGTGGCAATGGATAAGCAGGCAACAGACAACAATTCCACCATCCAATATTCCCATCCCTGAAAATACATATATAATGCACATTTGCATTCAAAGTTTTATCCCAAAAAAAAACTAAAGTAATTGGAAAATTAGAAAAGTCAAAGAAAATGATACATCGTGTTATATTTCTTACATTACAATGGTTCATAGATATGAATCGATCAAGGTAATTTGCAGCATAGAAAACAGTTCCGAGGGAGAGGTTCAGCCGACTTCTGGACTGGAAACACAAATAAACAATTAAACAAAAGAGAGAGAGAGAGAGAGAGAGAGAGAGAGAGAGAGAGAGAGATTATTTCCATGAATATTCAAGAAGAAATAACTTTGAACATAAGATATATGATAGTTCCTTGCTCAGCTAAGAAAAGGGTAGTCTCTCACAGTTCAACTTTATATATATACTGACCTTGATAAACCAGTGAATGCTTTTAAACCTAGCAATGATCAAATTATTTGAACACAATTTCTCTACATAGTTAGGTCCAGGCTGGTAACTCATCTCCTTCCCCAAGCATATGGCAAGAGCCTGCTCAAAGTCTTCCTTAGTTGTGTGCATTGATGATCCACAGTAACTCTTTGAACCACAATGATCAAAATCAATGTGATTCATAGGATCATTCACAGCAGGACTTGACGGCCAAACCTCATCACAAAGCAAGCTTTCCATATATACCGCCAAGTTCTGAAAAACTAGAAGCTACCCCAGTCTAGAAATTGTACAATTGTTTCAAACTTTGCTACTTGTACCATCAAATTGTGAATTCAATAATAAGGGGAGGTATCTTTTGTGTACTTTGAGTGATGAGGAAGAGAAAACGAAAGCAAACATGGTTGGAGGGTGAAATGAAGGAAATTATATAAGAGCTGGTGGGTGGTTAGAGAGAGAGAGAGAGAGAGAAATAAAAAGAGGGCCACGTCCCTCATGAAATGGGGTAAATGCAGTGCGAGTGGGTATAGATTTTGGCTGTATTTTATTATTATTATTATTTTTTTCAAATATATATATTTTTTACTGTGGTTACGAATTGCGTGAGCTCATGCACGAGGATGTCTCTGTGGGCTGCATTGAGGAATAAATGTCCTCATCATCATCGCATCACTGTAGTAAAAGGAGGTAAAAAGCTAAGGTTGTGTTGTGTGGGGTTTGGTTGGAACTGGAACTTGAGAATGATAGACTCTCAAAGTGGGCCCTGCTTTTGGCTGATAAAAGCTGTACAAGTTGAGTGTTGTGGGTCCCACGGCCGTGATCGTCTTCAACCCCTGATCATGAGGGCTTGGTGATTGCCCAATTTTCATCAGTTCTATTGGGACAAATTGTTCTAGTTTGTGTTGAATCTCCACCAAGAAAAACTGTCATTGAATGGCTTGGATGTTCATCCTTGAAGTTTGGACAGTTGGATTGGGGACCACAACTTCTATTTCATGGGCTTGGCTGGTATTTACCCAATTGGGCCTTCGTTGAAATTATGAAACTACATCCATATGTAATTGAAAATCTAGGGAAAAAGTTAGAATACAAGAATCATATAGAACCAAAATTTGGATCTTTTAGCTAGTGATCACAATAATAAAATTTAACTTCTGAATTGAAAGTTTGGCTAAACATGCGTTGATTTCATATCACCCCCAAGTCAATAAGAAACGGTAATTACCAGATAAAAGTAGCTAAGGGATATTCTACAATGCTTGTACAACAAATTTCCCAAGTTGTCCAATTTCTGGTAGGATACATAGGTATATTCTACTCTATCGCAGCTCGTATGATGAAAAGCTGAAACCTTGTCTTCCCTCGTTAGTGGATTTCAGCTCAAGCTTCTGAAATGGGCTGCAGGTTGGTTCAAGTAATCTTTTATCAATCACTTTGTTGCAATGTAAGTGAAAAAATTAAAACACATGCATGATAAGGATAGTAAGCATACGATGGAAAAAAATAAGGGAAACTGCGAGTATACCTGCTGTTAGGATCATAATAGAAACCATTGATGGAGCCATCACTACAAGAGAAACAGACATAGTAAAAGCCAGCTATAGTCAGCCCACAGTCTGTGCCAACATTCACAAAGTATTGCTCTTTCCATCTCTGCACCAGGAAGTCAAAGAACTTATCAACGTTTCATTTGACATTTAAGAAGTAATTTTACCAATGAATAATAAAGCAATTAGGTCAGTTACCATGAATATGTATTGATAGTTACTTAGATCTAATGATTTTCCGCCATCAACTTCCACTTGGCTCTGTAAATAATGGAATTAAATAGGATATAATACAATTCTCCCATATGACAAAAGATTAAGACTCATTACCAGTAGAGCCGAAAAAGAAGGAAACTTGGTCCAGTGCCTTATATCATCCTCTGGTCTGTAAAGAGTCACACACATTAGCATTAACTAATTAGGTTCCATGCTTAAGTATAGGTTAAAAGAACAAAAAAAACATACGTTGCTTCCCATTTTCCAGTGAAGAAAGTATAATTCTTGGTGTCAACGATCTCTCCTTCCCAAAAGGTAACTACCTAACATACATTTAAGAAAAACAAAGTAAACACTCAGTGAAGGTTACCAAAATATCAAAATAAGGGAGGAGTCAGCTGTCTTTCAATGAAATACGATCAATATACAAGGGCAATCTTTTTGCATCCTAATCATGCTATTAAACCCCTAATTCATATATCCTATGAGACACACGATAATCCATGAATATCACACTGATATTGACTACGGACTATAGACTTACTATCACAGCAGTATGAAAATCGGAAACGCCGAAAAGTGATATGAAAATGCTTAAAATAAATGCCTTCCCAGACCACTATGTCATAAATGTTGTAAAGAACAGTTCTGAAAAAACTCAGTTGTTCCTTCACTCTTTTATTTGTTAATACATTTAAGAGAAATTCTTAACCTTAATGCCAATCCTCACATGGTGACAGATGACCAACCGACGAAAAGCAGAAACTTCTTACCGGTGTATCTGCCATAGGAACATTAAGGGCTTCCATGGTTCCACATAGATAACCATGTTCAAGGTCACAGCCCTGTATACGAACATTTACTCTCCAAGCTTCGTCCTTTTGCAGACTAGACACATTCTGAGTGCCGGAGAAGGCCTGCCACAGAATTATGACCTTAATACTACAATGCCAAACTACCAGTGATACACATTTATACTTCCAAATGTCATTTCTTATGCTCAAAAAGTCAATACAGATAGGCAATTCTTAAATTTCAATTCCAGAATATATTAACCAGCAAAACAATCACAAAAGGGACAGGGGCAAAGAGAAACCTGTCCAACGCTTAAAAGTGAGCAAGCTGAGGGAGAGGTCTGTCCACTATTTGAACCTTCACAGTAATATGTAAAATAGAATTCAAAAATCATATTTTTATGATAAAAATGGCGAGTCAAAATAATTGGAAGCAAAAAAACACAGAAAAGCTAGCGTCTTTGAGAGAATTCAATCCTACAACATATACCAAACAATCCAGATTTCGGCCAAAACGCTAACCCTAGGAAATGGGCAAAGCGATGTTCAGAAAGATAGAAGGAGCGACAGAGAAGTACCTGAAAGTTGAGAAGGGGCGGAGCTCTCTGCCACTCTCACCGGCATTTCCAAATTTCGGTCAATCAAAAACGGAGTAAGCGACTCAGATCAGATGCTATGCCAAATCCAAGACACAATCCAGAGTCCGAACCAGTCTGAATGAACCCGAACCGTTACCGCCTCTTAAAAAATGGTTCCTCTCTTTGCTTTTTTCCTTTTTCCTCCAGAATCTTTTCAACTAAAATTCATTTCTCTACTTACTAATGCATATTAGAAGTCAACGTACCTTTTTTTTTTTTTTTTTGGAGAAATACTTAACTTTGGTTTTTGAGGTTCCATCAAAATTTGTTTTTATAAAAACTTAACATATAAATATTAAGTTATTTGTAAACATGGCTTAGGCAAGTTTGCTAGAGCAAATATGTTTCCTACTCTACATCCGAATTCGAATCCCCTTCTCCGTAGTTTAGATTAGTTTAAAATAGAATATTACGTGTATAAAAATAAAATTATTAATATCAAAAGCAAAGATAATAAAAACACATTTCATACACATTTTTACATGGTCACTACTTGAACCAAAATTCAATAATTGCACTTAACATTTCATTGAAAAGGACTTACTTTTTACCTTTGGTTACCACTTGAAAAGTTTTTTGGGTTATTTCCTCTCTAGATTCAGATACAAGTTGTTGACATGTGCACTGGATTGTGGTGGCTTGCAGCTTTCTCGCTCAAGAATATGAGGGACGCACAAACATAGACAGCTCTAAGTATACCCAAAAAAAAAAAAAAAGTAAACTTATAAGCTAACACTTTCTCCATTTTTTGTTTTCTAGATTCTGTTGTGAAAAGGTTTCACTCGTTTGGCAGTGGCACAAAGATTTTGAGTACAATACAATGATTTTTTTTCATAATTTTATTTTTCACAGAGACCTTACATACAAACTGTTTTCCATTTCACATCGCTTTTCTATGGGAAAAGAAAACTACAAAGACGTGACATTCAAAGCTGCACATGCATGCGTTGCGTTTGAATCCCAGTTTTCCAGAGAATCCTACTTGCTTGGTGTCAGCGACCACCGGAGAGGAGCATCGGCTCTGGAACATATAATGAGTGTGTGAATCGCCCGCCATTTGCAAAATCATCACAACCTTCTTTGTGAGAAAACGCTAAGCCGGTGCCAGAAGCACCTAGTGACAACTCTGGCAAAAGAGTATGATCACCCTCTAAATACTGCACAACTTGGCGCATCCTTGGCCTAGCTGTAGGCTCTGTATGGGAGCACAACAGCCCAAGCTTCAACACCAACTCCACCTCCTCATCTATAAATTCTGTGCCCAACATTCGATCTGTTGCCGCAAGGATACTACCTCTATTCCAACAAGAAAAAACCCAATCAACCAAAATTGAAACGTCTGAACCATGTGCCTCTATTGGCCTTCTTCCACAAGCAACTTCAAACAAAAATACCCCAAAAGCAAACACATCAATGCTCGTTGTGGCCCGGCCTGATCTTGTATGCTCAGGAGCCAGATACCCAAGTGTTCCTGCTATATGAGTTGTTTGAGGGTCTGCGCCGTGGTCATATCGTCTTGCAAGCCCAAAATCCCCCAGTCTTCCATTCCATTCCCCATCTAGTAATACGTTGCTGGGCTTCACATCTCTGTGAACCACAACTTGATCCCATTCTTCATGCAGATAAAGCAATCCTGAAGCAACACCTTTGATGACTCTGAATCTCTGGCTCCAATCAAGAGTAATAGACGGCTGGCCATATAGGTACTTGTCCAGGCTTCTGTTAGGCATGTACTCATAGACCAAAAGTAGCTCCCCCTTTCTTCTGCAGTAGCCCAAGAGAGGGACTAAATTTCTGTGACGAAGCCGGCCATTGCTGACAATTTCTGCAACAAACTCCTTCATCCCCTGTCTTGAGTCATGTGAGATCCTCTTCACGGCAATTTCAATTTTTGAGGAGGGTAATATACCTCTGTAAACCTTACCAAATCCACCCTTTCCCAAAAGCTCCTTTTCCCTAAACCCTTTTGTGGCAATATACAACTCTTTGTATTTAAACCTTTGAGGCCCATACTCAAGCTCCCAGTCTTCAAGGAGTTCTGCAAACTTCTTTTTTCTAATGGCATTGTTTACACCAGTAAGAAATAATACCAGAACAATACTCGCAAATATCACAGGCAAGCCAATGGTCAAAAGTTTGTTTTTTTTGTCAGCTCCTATTTGAGGCAGCTTGGGAAGTTGTGAGAGCTCTTGAGCCTTGCCATTCATCTTAAAGCTCCAGCCCAAAACATAATGAGATGTTAAGATTGAGCAGGTGGACGAGGAGAAGCCCACATACATGGCTTCGTTAAGGATCGGAGAAAGGTCTCGCATATAAGAAATAAGTGGAATATTGGGTTTACCTTCACTAATTGGAGCCAAACTGACCCTGATTTGCTTCTCGGTACCATTATAGTCCACCCAAACTTTCATTGCCTGACCGTTGACAAGCATTGTCTTGTTCGAAGCAAAATATCCTGCTGGAGCAGATATCTCAGAGTTCAAACCATTAATATCGATTCCGACATGGTCGTCATTCATGTCATGGAACTCTCTGCTCTGGACGGTGTCGATCTCTACAGCAAAAACATGATTGGTGGCATTGCCGTTGTTGGTCTCATTGAAAAGGCCAAGGTACTGTCTTGGAAGAGCTCCGGGAAGGCCTCTTGTTGGAGCAACAACGAAAGCCATGCCATGGGCACTCAGATCTGCATATTCTGATCTAATAGCGCAGACAAAAGTGGTAGAGAAGGAGAAAACTGTGCCATTAGATGAGTTCTTGAAGGTTACTGGGTGGGGATAGAAGGCATGACCCTGGTTCTGTTTAGTGTCGTTTGTAAGCCTCAAAAGACCATTGGCTGTGACTCCTGCCATGCCGTCTAGGCTAAGGTTATCAGAGCGGAAACCATTGTAAGTGAAACTGAGATCTTCTGCTGCTGCTAAGCTTACCAGTATGAATATTACAAGCTTGGAAAACATGGCTAATCTTGATTCTCAGCCAAGGCCTTTCCGAGCTTTTAACATATCCTTCATTGCAAGTCTTTGCATCAATTCAACAAATAATAGTCACCAAAGAAAAGTCAATGTAGCGGACATTGTCACAAATTAACAAGAAAAAAATATAGAGTAAATCAGAATCATACAAGTGGAAAATTCTTCCATACAACTAGTCCAAAATCTGCATTCAATTTTCCTTCTAGAAATACATTACTGACCTCTGACATCTCTGTGAACCACGTCTCTGTCAATTTCCCTTTTTCATACATAATGCAGATAAAACAACCCTGAAGCCACCCCTCTGTGGCTTGGTGATTGCCAACATCTCAACTGATATATCATATAGCTATTACAATTTTATACCTACAAAATGTTCTTATTTAAACATAAGGTGACCTCGAAGATATGGGACCACAACTTCTTTTTCATGGGCTTGGTTGGTGCTTACCCAATTGGGCCTTCGTTGAAATTATATATATACTAAAACTGTTCATTAGGAATAGTGAAATGACGTTTTTGTCCCTGCTTAACTAGTTGGGCTCTTCCTTATGCAGACTAATCAGTGAAATGATGCAATTACCCCTTTTTACTGTTATTGATTTCTTTTTTTTTTTCCCCTCTTGAATCACAATGAAATTACCCAATTGCCCTTCTCTAAAATTAGTTTGCCTTTCCTTTTTTGCCCTTTTCCCCTTCAATCTTGACGATGCGAGTGTTTAGTTCGCAGATAGAGTTCGTCCGTTTCAAACCAGCCTGGTTAGGCTAGTTGGGGGGCAACCATGGGAGATCCAGTGTTCGCTGTTGAGGATCATCTGGGGCCGTCGCTTTGCGTCTGGGGCGGTGCACTGCAAATCCGAACATTCTGTTGTTCAGGTAATTTCTCTTTTGTTGATTCATGTTGTTTTCGTTTTTGTTGAATCATATATTAATATATGCGTTTTTCCTATGTCGTTTTCTTCTTCAATTTTTTTTTTCGTCCCTTTTCTCCTCTTCTTTCTTAAGCATGTCTTCTTTTGATGTTTTGTAGGTGGTATTTTGCTGCTTTGGATAGAGATGTTTAGTGGGTGTTTTTGGTTCTATTAAGCAAGAGGTGAGTTTCTAGGCTGAAATTCCAATTCATTATTTTCAGTTATGTGAATAGAGCATAGGAATTAGCTAATGGCATCAATTGACAATTGGTTGTGATAAGTTTGAACTAATTCCTGTGGTTGTGCAGCTGTAAATAGAGCCAAGTAATTCTTATGTGGTTTGAACCAATGACAAGCTTTTTGATGTATGATCTGTGCTTATGTGACGCCCCGAAAATTTTCAAAAATTTTGTTTAAGCTCACAATAAAAATTTCGCGGTCCAATTTGTGGTACTTTGATGTCATTGAAAGATAGTAGACGTCCATACGAGCATGTGTTATTTTTTGGAGAATTATTCGGAACTCGGAAGTATTTTTGGCGAGTTTCGGAAGTCGGGAAGAAGTTAGAAAGGAAAAGAAAAGCAATAAATTATTGTGCGGCACTATACACACAAGTGGGTTGCCGACACTCTTATCCTTTCTATCTCATTTCCATTTCCTTTATCTTTTATTTCTCTCCCTTTCCTTTCCTTTCACTTCACTTCTTCCTTTTCATTTGTCTTGGTCATCAGAAAAACTTCTTTCATGAAAGTTGTTCACCTGCTCGAGGACTATAACATATCCAAAAATCAGCATCATCAGACCAGTTTAGCTATCTCAAACCGGCTATGAACTTTATGTGTTCATCCATGGCTAGTGAGTTCTCTACAGCTTGGTTTTCAACATTTTTCTTTAGTCTCTACTGCTCGTTTGACAAACTTTCCTTCTCTGGAGTTGTTCCTCAGTTTGAGAACTATGACATATCCAAAAATCAAAGAAATCCAAGTACTCTAGCTATGTCTGTAGTAAGCATGTCGTCACTTCCTCATATTTTGCTGTTATTACTGTATAGTACCATATTCACTCTTGTATGTCAATTTCCCTTCCTCATATGACAATAAATCCTTCATGGAGGGTGTTCAGAATTATGTTCTTTAGAACATATCCAAAAATCGTGGTAATCCAGTCAGTATAGCCTTCTCAGGAGTGGATCAACTAATATAAGCTTTTGTTAGTTTTCAAGTATAATTTGAGTTGGTTATTGTCTTTGGGAGCTCCACTCAGAAAATTCTGACAAATTCAGAGAGGTAAGGTAAAGATTTAAGATGGTTTGATTTCTGGAAATTGTCTCTAAATTGTTAGCCGAAAGCCGGTATTGAAATTGGAAGGAACAAAAGATAAATTAAAACAAATATAAGTGCCAAAGGACAAATAATGTAAAATGTAAGGACCAAAGTGAAATTATGAATAAGTCCGAGGACTAAAATATGATTTGAAAAAAGTATAAGGACCAAAGTGAAATTATGAATAAGTCTGAGGACTGAAATGTGATTTGGACAAAGTATAATGACAAAAGTGAAATTATTGACTATGCAGAGAACTACAGTGCAATTAAAAATAGTTATAAGGACTAAATTGCAAAGAAGGATTTTAAGTAATATTTTTTTAAAAAATGAATGGACTAGGAATCAGTTGCCAAGAAAGAACAATTTGAGTTCAAAGGTGCATAGTGCAAGTTAGGCATCAGCTTTGTATTCCATGTAGGGAGACTTATTCTCGGACTTGTATTTTGTGTATGTATGACATAGTATATATTGTTGTATGCGAAAATTGCACTGTTTATGATTGCCATATGTGCTTGGTTTAATGAATGTTTGGCTTTGGTTTTCCAAAGTTTGGAGGGTATACGCTTGCGGGAATTATCCTCGACGACCTGAGTGTGAAAGGGGCATAGTGACTTCCTTGGGTTTCAATTCCATAAACCTCCGGAGGGGTTACGCGAACAGACTTCACCAATACCCTACGTGTGAGGTATAGTCGATGATGTATAACCGATTGAAATGGACACTCTCGCTACTATTCCAGAGGAGTTGGATTTAATTATAATTTCTGGTAGGTGTAATTGGCCTTAAAGGATCGGTTGTCAGACAAGCAGATACAAGAACGTTCCGAAAAATGTTTACGAAAATTGCTTGAGCATGCCAATTGGTTTTGGATCCATAATAAATGGATACTGTTTGTGTAAGTGCATATTCTTTCACTGATTTTGAAATAAATCTATGGCCATTATTATTATCATTATTATATTCGTTATTTATTTTGAAACCTGGTCGGGAGCCTCCTGCGGGGCAAATGAACGTATGTGATGCTCACCCCTATTTTTGTTGTAGATTTTTTTCGTGGGTGACATCTTTGTGTGATCTCCTCACTTGTCAGAATTTGGCACGTGTCTCATGTTGTTGTCAGGTTGTGAACCCTATTCATCACAGCTGATCATGTTTCACTACATATGTATAAACTTGAATTCTAGATGGTTGGTATATTTTCATTATTGGTTTGTAAAACAATTTCAAAGGTTGTTGATATTATTCCATGACCTCTGGGGTTGGTTTAACTCTCAAATAAATTTTGTATAATATTATAAGTTATTTTTCCGCTATTGTTAAACACTTTGATCCAACCCGTTTTAATTTATTTATAAAGGCTTAGCATATTTTGGGAATCTTGGGAGTATAACCATTGGACTTAGGTGTTATATTTTCGGGATCCTCAAGGTACGTGCCACTGTCACGTGTCTCAATTTTGGGGCATGAGAGCTTAGATACATATAAATATTTTTGACTTCTTTCTTTTAGTTTATGAAAGATGTGATTGGTTGTTGATGAGAGTCATAGGAACATGATATTGCTTTTGATTATATATTAATGCCTTTTGGTGTGCTGGAAGATTTTTGAAAATTTTTTTTTTTTTGGGGAAGCTTTTTTAACATGAAAAAGGGCATGTAGTAGTTATAAACAACCTTTGGTTTCATTTTATTGATGTTTTGGGTTGAGTTTCAGACATATATGTTTAGTACAAAATTGGAACTTGGTCTTTAGATTTGTAGAAGAGACTTTGAGAAGACTCAGTTGTTGAATTAGAATATGAAATTTTGATATATGTTTGAAGGGGAAAATGGAAAAAATAGAAAAACCGAATTGAACAATTAGAAAATATCCTTATACCTTTTCCCCATTTACTACTTCCAAAACCTCGGACCTTCCTTTTGGTCTTCATCTGATCAGTTTTCCTCAAACATGTTGTGTTTAAGTGCTTCGTGTTCCAGTCCGTTATCCAGAAGTGACATCTGGAGGAATTGCATTAAAAATCTTTGCCTTAGTTCGGCTTGAAGTACGTTCTACATGGAAGTCTGTAAGAACAATAGCCATTGTTTCTTATTGCATGACAGCTATTTGATGGATGAGTATATTTATTTGTGTAGGTCATCTAATAGAGTTTGATATATATTGTTTGCACATAGAACTTATGCAGTAATTGCACTTTCAATATAAATTTCATAATTGGTATAAAGTGTGACAAGTTGTCCATTTCTTAAAGGTTCTATCTAACTTCTCAAAGTTTTTTGTCCCAAATCTACACTATGCTAGAAGTGCAACCTGCGACCATGAAAACCATTGTAACAATTGACAAATTGTTAAATTCCCCTTTTGGTTCTTCTGATATTATGAAACTGCTTCTATTCTTTTTGTAGGCTAAATGATTTTGTTATGATATTTGCTTATGCTTTTGGAAGAGAGACTTTTGTCAACTCAACTGCAATCTCCTGATTTCCAGATTTTGAAAGATGCTTATCATATTTATTTTATTTTTGTGGATTTTCAGTTTTTGCAAGATGTTAACAGTGTATGAGAGAGTCAAGAAGAGGCTGTGAGTAGAGGGAGGTTCTTTGCAGGCTAGACACGGTTGAAAATGGTTTTTGTTTTTCTTTCTTTTTCCTGTTTTCGTTCGAAACTTTTTGTTCACTTATTCTCCTTAAATATTATGCCCAAAGTAGTTAAATTTTTGTCAAAAAGTTTCAGCTTTTCATCATACGAGCTGTGATAGAATAGATTATGCCTCTGTATCCGACTAGGAATTTGGACAACTTGGGTCAATTTGTTGTACAAGGATTGTAGAATATCCCTTAGCTACTTTTATCTGGTAATTACCATTTCTTATTGACTTGGGGGATGTTTAGCCAAACTTTCAGTTCAGAAGTTGAATTTATTATTGTGATCACTAGCAAAAAGATCCAAACTATAGTTCTATATGATTCTTGGATTCTAACTTTTTCCCTAGAGTTTCAATTACATATACATGCAGTTTCATAACTAGCAAGGGAGCCCGCACGATGCTGCTGGTTTTAAAACTATATAAAATATGTAGAAAGTTCTAAAAAGGAAGAGAAAAAAGCATAGTAAAACAAATTTCATAACAAATATTCCACTGAATAGCAAATTTTTTCATGTATTTAGGACAATTCAAAATGTGTCATATCTTAATTTTTTAAATTACTTTAATTATTAATTATTGTTTCTTGGATGAATATTGAAATATTTTATTGATTTAATAAATTACTTAATAAATAGTAATTAATTATTTTATATGAAATTAATTTGAGCAAATCCAAGTCTCGAACCAAAAACACTAGCAATCCAAAATTAGTTTGAGTAATTTTAAACAAAATTAATTTATTTTTATTTTTATTTTTAAAAGCCTCTCCCGACGACATTTCGTCGGCACAAGTTTATGCCGGATAAGATCTCTTCCGAAGACATTGCGTCAGCACAGGTCCATTTCTTCTGACGAAATTTAGTCAGGAGAGGTTTTCTTTCCTTTTTTAAAATTTTAAAAATATAAAACTAGTATAGAATATTTTAACATTATACCCGGGCAGCTATACTCCATAAAATAGAAATTTTAAGAATACAACCGTGCGGCTATACTCTATAAATAGAAATTTAAAGAGTAAAGTCGAGCGGGCATAGAAATTTTAATAGTAAAGCCGTGGGGCTATACTCCATAAATATCAATTTTAAGAGTACAGCCGTTCGGCTATACTCCATAAATATTAATTGTGCGGCTAAACTCCATAAATAAACATTTTTAAGAGAACAGCCGAGCGGCTATACTCCATAAATAGAAATTTTATGAGTATAGCCGTGCGGCTAAACTCTATAAAAGTATAAAATTAACTTCTTTAATTTAATATATGTAATTAAGTAATATTTTAATCTTTTTTAATTCCTTTAATTATTAATTATTGTTTCTTGGATGAATTTTTAAATATTTTATTGATTTAATAAATTACTTAATAAATAGTAATTAATTATTTTATACAAAATTAATTTGAGGAAATCCAAGTCTTGAACCAAAAACACTATCAATCCAAAATTAGTTTGAGTAATTTTATACAAACTTAATTTATATAAAAACCTCTCCATTTCGTCGGGACAGGTCTTACCTGGCAAATATTTGCCGGTAGAGATCTCTTCCTACGAAAGTTCGTATGGAGAGGTTTTCTTCCTTTTTTAAATTTTAAAAATATAAAACTAGTATAGAATATTTTAACAGTATAGCCGGTCGGCTATAATCTATAAATAGAAATTTTAAGAGTAAAGCTGTGCGGCTATACTCCATAAATAGAAATTTTAAGAGTAAAGCCGTACGGTTATACTCCATAAATAGAAATTTTAAGAGTACAGCCGTGCGGCTATACTCCATAAATAGAAATTTTAAGAGTAAAGCCGTCCGGCTATACTCCTTATTAATATTTATCTAAGAACTTTTTTTTTAAGATAACATTGACGGTACGAGCTAGAGGGGACATAAACAAAGACAAACAGTAAAAAACCGAGAGCCCAGAAGACGAGAGAAATCCCAATAAAAGGGCTGGTGATCCAATAACCCAAGCTTCAACACCAGTTCCACTTCCTTGGATATAATTTCTGTGCCCAAGTTTCCATCTCTTGCCTCAAGAATATTACCTTTCTTCCAACAAGAAAACACCCAATCAACCAATATCACACCCTGAAGTGGACCTTGTGTCTCTATTGGCCTTCTTCCACAGGCAACTTCAAGAAAAAATGCCCCAAAAGAAATCACATCAGTGCTCGTTGTGGCCCTGCCGGATCTTGCCTGCTCGGGAGCAAGGTACCTGACTGTTCCAACTATATGATTAGTTTGAGGGTCTGTGCCATGGTCATATAATCTTGCAAGGCCAAAGTCTCCTAGTCTTCCATTCAACTCCCCATCTAGTAATACATTACTTGCCTTGACATCCCTGTGAACCACAACTTGTTCCCATTCTTCATGAAGATAAAACGACCCTGAAGCTACACCTCTAATGACTTTAAACCTCTGGCCCCAATTGAGAGTGGCCGTTGGTTGGTTATAGAGGTACTTATCCAGGCTTCCATGAGGCATGTAGTCATAGACCAAGAGTAGCTCCCCTTTTCTTCTGCAATAGCCCAAGAGTGGTACTAAATTCCGATGACGAAGCCTGCCGATGCTGACCATTTCTGCCACAAATTCCTTCATCGCCTGTCTTGATTCATGTGAGATCCTCTTCACAGCAATCTCAGTTTTAGAGGTGGGTAATATGCCTTTATAGACCTTGTTGATACTCAAAAATGGTTCAGCACTTTTGGGCCCAACTGTGATGTCTTCGCCTTCGGTAGTCCACGGACCCTCATGAGCTTGCCGATCTGTAAGACAAGAAATGATCAGTAAGCCCGATAGGCACCGGTGTGGTACCGGCCGAAGGCTCTCCGATGCTTAAGTTAGAATAAGTACGGAGTGGATAGAAATTTTAGCATAGTAATAGCTAAGTGGCCGAAGGCTCTTGATTACCTCCTTCTTGGGGCTTGTGCCTGTCTTTATAGATCTTGGGAGGTTTGCATTTCAAGTATAATTTCGATGTGGGACTGTAGACACTGCCTGATTAGGCTCCACATGTCCTAAAGAAGATTTAAGGAATATGAGTCCTTAAATCACCTTCGGCAGGCTGGGTGCCGATCGTCTTAAATGTCGATGGCTCTGTACTTCCACGTGTAATCTTCTTACTGGTAGTTTAAGTGGGGTATAAACAGACCTTACTAAATCCACCTCTTCCCAGTAGTTCCTTTTCCCTAAACCATTTGGTGGCAATATATAATTCTTTGTACTTGAACCTCTGAGGCCCATACTCAAGCTCCCAATCTTCAAGCAGCTCTGCAAACTTCCTCTTCCTTCTTATGGCATAAATTACACCAGAAATTACTGGAAAAAACAAGCTCACAGATATCACAGGCACACCAATAGTTAGGAGTTTAGATATTTTTTTACCTCCTATCCGAGCCAACTTGGGAAGTTGTGAGAGAACAAGTTCTGGAGCCTGGCCATTCATCTTAAAGCTCCAGCCCAAAACATAATGAGACGTAGGAACTGAGCCAGTGGAGGCAGAGAAGCCCACGTACATGGTTTTGTTAAGGATTGGGGCAAGGTCATGGTTTAAAGAAATAAGTGGAGCATGAGTTTTATCAAAACTGATTGGAGCCAAAGTGACATTGAATTGTTTATTGGTACCATCATATTCCACCCAAAGTTGCATTGGTTTACCACTGATGAGGGTCAAGTTCCGTAACCCGCCATTCTTTTTAGCATAGTATGCTGCACTAGCAGAGTCAGTCGAGTTCAAACCATTAATATCAATCCCAACATGGTTGTTATCCATGTCATTGAATGCGGCGGACCGTACAGTGTCAAGCTCTACAGCAAAAACATGATTGGTGGGATTGCCATTGTTGGTCATGTTGAAAAGGCCTAGGAAAGGGCTGTGAAAAGCTCCAGGAAGCCCTCTTTTCGGAGCAATGACAAAGGCGATTCGCCACCCAGAGTTGCAGATACTGGCCTGATAGCAAAGACAAAAGTGGTAGAAAAGGAGAAAACATTGGAATTGGAATATGAGTTCTTGAAGGTAACTGGGTTGGGGTAGAAGGCATGGCCCTTTTGCTCTTCAGTGTCATTCGTCACCAACAAAAGACCATTCGGTGTGAATTGGGCATTGCCGTCAAGGCTAAGATTAGCAGACCGGAAACCATTGTAGGTGAAATTAACATCTTCAGCTGCTGCTAGGCTTGCAAGTGCGAGTATTAGAAGCTTGAAAAACATGGCTATCATTCTTAATTCTCTCCAACACCTTTGGAGACTTTCTTTCATACTTCAGTTTAAGTCTTACAACCACTACCATTTGCATCAAGTCATCGACTATAACCACCAAAGTCAAGCAAAAACCAATGCAGCTGAGTTGCCCTTGTGTACCAGAAAAAACAATAATCCAGACTAACAAGTGCCTGCCGCCATACGGAACTTTTCAACTCATATTGAATCAGACTGTATAGTGAATTGTAAGTCCAGCCTCCAGCGCTGAGAAAATTAGTTCTTCCATGCAGTGTACGCAAAAGGCAAGACCCTACTTTTACAATCACTTCAATCGTTACTCTCCTACTAGTGTTATGATCAATTCGACAAAAACAAAGGTACAAGACTCCGACCCCATATCTTAATTATTATCTCTGTCATTATCAAACAGGTAGTAAGTACGCAAGTGCCCAAGATGAATTCCATGCCAGCTAAGGTGGGAGACAACCATGGCACGCCTGCTTCACTAATTAAAGTTTAAAAAAAGCAAAAACATAAAACAAAAACCCTTTTCTGAATTTATTCATGCTGCAAAATGCCAAAACTCATTTTTATAAAAATGATTAAATACCAAGCCAGAGGGACATAAAAAAGACAGACATTAAGAAACCAAAAGCCGAGAAGACCAGAAAAATACAGTGAAAAGGCTGGTGATCCACATGAATAACTGTTGTTTTCATATAAAATTGATAAACCAATCATCAGATGAGGGTAAATAGGATATTACAGCGTTGGCAAATGGCACTTTATTAATGTACCATAAACATAAATTACAACCTAACAAGTAACAAGCACTGCGGTACAGATTGTTTTGCCCCCTTAATTTATATTAAAGTAAACAAAAATAAAAAAGTACTAGAGCTAACAATCAAAGCGCATTAGCTATGAATTCCAGTTGGCAAGAGAATCCTAATTCTTGTAGTCAACGACCACCTGAGAGAACTGCCGACTCAACATTTGAAACCCCCTTGACTGAAGAAGAGGGATATGACTGCGCAAAATCATCAAAACCTTCATGGGGCGCAAAAGTCAAGCCAGTGGAAGAGAGCCCAAGAAGTGAGAGCTCTGGCAAAGCAATGTCACTCTCCAAATACTGAACAACTTGCCGCATGCTTGGCCTAGCAGAAGGCTCTGAATGAGAGCACAACAGCCCAAGCTTCAACACCAATTCCCCCTCCTCAGCTACGAATTCTGAACCCAAGTTTAGATCTATTGCCTCAAGAATATTACTTCTCTTCCAACAAGAAAACACCAAATCAACCAGAACCACATCCAGATCTTGACCTTGTGTCTCTATTGGCCTTCTTCCACAGGCAACTTCAAGCAAAAATGCCCCAAAAGAAAACACATCGGTGTGCGTTGTGGCCCTGCCTAATCTTGCATGCTCTGGAGCTAGATACCCAAGTGTTCCAACTATGCGAGTAGTCTTAGGGTCCTTCCCGTGGTCATATAATCTTGCAAGGCCAAAATCTCCTATTCTTGCATTAAATTCCGAATCTAGTAATATGTTACTGGCCTTCACATCTCTGTGAACCACAACTTGTTCCCATTCTTCATGAAGATACAACAACCCTGAAGCCACACCTTTGATCACTCTGAACCTCTGCCTCCAATTGAGAGTGACCACTGGTTGGTCGTATAGGTATTTGTCCAGGCTTCCATTAGGCATGTAGTCATAGACCAAGAGCAGCTCCCCTTTTCTTCTGCAATATCCCAACAGTGGTACTAAATTTCGGTGACGAAGTCTGCCAATGCTAATAATTTCTGCAACAAACTCCTTCATCCCCTGTCTTGATTCAAGTGAGACCCTCTTCACTGCAATCTCAGTTTTGGAGGAAGGTAATATGCCTTTATAGACCTTACCAAATCCCCCACTTCCCAAAAGCTCCTTCTCCCTAAACCCATTTGTTGCCATAAATAACTCTTTGTATCTAAACCTTTGAGGCCCATACTCAAGCTCCCAATCTTCAAGCAGCTCTGCAAACTTCTTCTTCCTTCTTATGGCATAAATTAAACTTGAAATTGCTAGCAAAACCAAACTCACAGACATCACAGGCACACCAACGGTCAAAAAATTAGATATTTTTTTACGTCCTATCCGGGGCAGCTTAGGAAGTTGTGAGAGAACAAGTTCTGGAGCTTGGCCATTCATCTCAAAGCTCCATCCTAGAACATAATGAGATGTGACGAGTGAGCCAGGACTAGAGGAGAAGCCTGTTGTGCAATTCGCTTCCAACACGAGACTCCTTGGCACCTTCTCGTTTAGACCAACGAGCCCGGATGCCACTCGGTGAGCGACAGAGCATTCCAAGACCTCTTGGATTGCGGAAACTCCCAAGAACTTGTTATCAATGGACTTTGCGACTGGCACACACACAAACATACACGGATGAATTGAATGCAAACACCTTTGGAACAAACATACAACCATGGACACAAAGATTTATAGAGGTTCGGCCAACTCTTGCCTACATCCTCTTGGTGATCCCCTTGAGAAATTTCACTAATGAAAGAGTATGTTACAACTTTGTTTTACACAGAAAACCCCTTAGAACACTACTCTCTCCCCAAGCTCACTTTTCTCTCACACCCTTGCTCAAACCCTTGATGCCCCTGCTTTGCCCTCTTGCAAAGCTTACAATGCTTGTTTCCCTTGTGTTTCCCCTTTGCCCCATAGCCTCAGCCCTCTTGCCTTAGCTCTCTTGGACACCTTGCATTTTCAGCTCTCTTGCTCTCTAAGCACTTGGAACTCCCAGCCCCCACTTGGGGCTAGAAGCTCCCCTTGTGCTCTTCAAGCCTTTGCTCTCAAACTCTAGCACTTGGCTCCTCTCTTGAGCCTCTTGTGCAATGTCTGCACTTCCCACTTAAGTAGACAAGTGAGAAGCCTCCCACCAACCTCAGCCACCCTATAAAAGTCTCCAACATGTGGCAACCCAGCCACCCAAAAAACCAGATCCATGATTCAAGGAAAGCACAAAGTGGTAGGTAATCATACAACCCACCAATCTATACTTTATGTTGTTTCAGACTTTCCCTAGTAGCCCCCCATGTCCTAGCACTCATAAAAGTCTCTTGGAGGCACATGGAGTTGGGTAGGACAATGACCCATGTGAAAAAGCACCTTGAAAACACGTGGAAACGAAACAGCACAGGCGATGGGCGACCGGTCGCACGCTTTTGCGACCGGTCGGATACAGAAAACCTCCCTTCGGATACCAATCTGCCTGAAAACGACCGGTCGCGGATACCTTGCGACCGGTCGCTTTCTGCGATTTTTCCAGTTCTCCAATCTGCTTCAAAACGACCGGTCGCTCAAAACCTGCGACCGGTCGCTTCTCCCGAAGCTTGCATCTATGGTGAGCCAATTTCCAACAAAGCCAACATACTTGGTGTGTTAAGGACCGTGGAAAGGTCATACTTCAAAGACAAGAGTGGAATATGGGGTTTATCAACATTGATTGGACCCAAAGTGACATTGATTTGCTTCTGGATACCATCATACTCCACCCAAACTTGCATTGGTTGACCACTGATGAGGGTCAAGTTTCGGAAACCGCCATTGTTTAGAGCATGATATCCCGCTGGAGTTGAGTTCACTGAGCGCAAATCATTGATATCAATCCCAACATGGTTGTTGTTGATGTCGCGAAACTCGGGGTTCTGTACGGAGTCAAGCTCTACAGCAAAAATATGGTTGTTGGCGTTGCCGTTGTTGGTTTCATTGAAAACGCCCAGGTACTGGTTTGTAGAACCTCCGGGGAGCCCTCTTGTCGGAGCAATCACAAAGGCAATTCCATGGCCACCCAAACGCGGTCCCAATCCGGGTCTGATAGCGAACACAAAAGTGGTAGAGAAGGAGAAAGCGGTAGCATTGGATGAGTTCTTGAAGGTTACTGGGTTGGGGTAGAAGGCACGGCCGAGTCCAGTGTCATTTGTAAGCTTCAGAAGGCCATTGGATGTGAATTGGGCTACACCATCTAGGCTAAGATTAGCAGACAGGAAACCATTGTAGGTGAAATTGAGATCTTCAGCTGCTGCTAGGCTTACTAGTATGACTATAACAAGCTTGAAAAACATGGCTATTAATTTCAATTCTCTACCAAAGACTCTGTGAACTTTCAATACATATTCAGTTTAAGTCTTACCACAGATATAAATGCATTAAGTCATGGACTATACCCACAAAAACAAAGCAGAAAAATCAATGCAACTGAGATGACATTAGACGCAAAGCACTTCGTTGTCGCTCTAACTAAATATGTTGTCCGTCTGTACAAAAACAGCAATCCAGACTGTACATGTCTTCTGCCATAGGTAACTGGTTCAGCTCATATCTATATGGCGACTGGCAGGTCCAGCCCCGAGGAAAATTAATTGTTCCGTAGAACATACGCACAAGAGACAAGACCCTCCTTTTTGCAGTCACTCCATCGTCTCTTACTAGTAGTAGGACCAATTCCATGGCTCGGATAAAAATTAATTGTTCCGTAGAACATAGCACAAGAGACAAGACTACCACACGTTTGCTTCATTTTCAGTGCTAAAAATCCTACTGGTTCATTGTCTAATTTACCAACTTCTTGTAATGCCTTTATATATTTATTATTAGTTCCAGAATCTATCATTAAATTAAACTAAAAGTCTATGTAAAATTCCCTTCTCTGAATTTCTTCATATAGCAAAATTGAGAATTCAAATTTGTTTTAATGATTATCTACCAAACATAAGCAAACAGATTATCTACCAAACATAAGCAAACAAGTTTGAAATTTCCATAAAGATTGAAAACTCATCAACTTGATGGTACAATGTTGGCATACCAGTGGTACACATTTATACTTGTAACTTTGTAAGTCAATACAAATCACATAGATTCCATTTTCACAAATATATGAACAAAAATATAACAATTACAGAGAGACAAAGGGCACAGGGACAGAGAGAAACCTGTGTAGCCTGCGTAAAGCTTTAAAGTTTGCAAGCTGTAGGAGAGCTGTGTCGTTTCCGCCAATGATTTGGACCTTCACTATTCACAGTGATGCATATTTTTAGTAGGAATTTAATGCAATGGAGGCAGAAAGAAACACAGAAAAGTTAGCGTCTTGAAGATTGAAGAATTCAATCCTAGTCTTACAATAATATGATGTACCAAATAGAAGTGGAGGCTTCGGCCAAAACCCTAATTCTAGAAAATAGCCAAACCGTTCTTCCTGTGACATTGGCGATGGTCAAGTATCTGAAAGTCGAGAAAGAAAGACAGATCTCCCCGCCACACTCACCCCAAATGGATTCAAATGCTACGCCAAATCGAAAAGCCGTGCGGCGATCGATCAAGAGTCCGGACCCGTCTAAATTAATCCGACCCGTTCTCACTTGTATAATTTTTATTTTTTATTTTTTTGGTGATTAGGGTTAAACGAGGAGTGGAGAAATACTAATGTCCATTTAGCACTAAAATAGGTCAATTGTAAAAAATTATTTTAACAGTATAGCCGAGCGGCTAAACTCAATAAATATAAATTTTAAGAGTAACGCCGTGCGGCTATACTCCATAAATAGAAATTTTAAGAGTCAAGCCGCGCGGCTATACTACACTAATAGAAATTATAAGAGTAAAGCCGATCGGCTATACTCCATAAATAGAATTTTTGAGAGTAAAGCCGTGCGGCTATACTCCATAAATACAAATTTTAAGAGTAAAGCCACCCGGCTATACTTCATAAATAGAAATTTTGAGAGTAAAGCCGCGCGGCTATACTCTATAAAAGTATAAAATTAGCTTCTTTACTTTTGTTTTTTATCCAACTTCTTTAATTTAATATATGAAATTAAGAAATATCTTAATCTTTTTTAATTACTTTAATTATTAATTATTGTTTCTTGGATGAATATTTAAATATTTTATTAATTTAATACATTACTTAATAAATAGTAAATAATTATTTTATATGAAATTAATTTGAGCAAATCCAAGTCTCGAACCAAAAACACTAGCAATCCAAAATTAGTTTGAGTAATTTTATACAAAATTAATTATTTTTATTTTTATTTTTTAATTTGAGCAAATCCAAGTCTTGAAAGTTCGTCGGGAGAGGTTTCTTTCTTTTTTTTAATTTTAAAAATATAAACTAGTATAGAATATTTTAACGGTATAGCCGGTCGGCTATACTCTATATATAGAAAGTAAAGTCGTGCGGCTATACTACATAAATAAAAATTTTAAGAGAAAAGCCGTGCGGCTATACTCCATAAGTAGAAATTTTAAGAGTAAAGCCGATCGGCTATACTCCATAAATAGAAACTTTAAGAGTAAAGCCGAACGGCTATACTTCATAAATAGAAATTTTAAGAGTAAAGCCGAATGGCTATACGCCATAAATATAAATTTTAAAAAATTTAGCAGCTCGGCTATACTTCATAAATAGAAATTTTAAGAGTACAGCCGAACGGCTATACTCCATAAATATAAATTTTAAGAGTAAAGCCGCAAATCATTGATATCAATCCCAACATGGTTGTTGTTGATGTCGCCAAACTCGGGGTTCTGTACGGGGTCAAGCTCTACATCAAAAATATGGTTGGTGGGGTTGCCGTTGTTGGATTCATTGAAAACGCCCAGGTACTGGTTTCGAAAACCTCCGGGGAGTCCTCTTGTCGGAGCAATGATAGAGGCAATTCCATGGCGACCCAAAAATGGTCCCAATCTGGATCTGATTGTGAACACAAAAGTGGTTGAGAAGGAGAAAGCGGTAGCATTGGATGAGTTCTTGAAGGTTACTGGGTTGGGGTAGAAGGCATGGCCGAGTCCAGTGTCATTTGTAAGCTTTAGAAGGCCATTGGATGTGAATTTTAAATGTTTTTATAAACCACAACGTTTTTACTCTATTTTGTAATTATTTTAGCAGTATAGCCACACGGCTATATTTGATAAATAGAAATTTTAAGAGTAAATCCGTGCGGCTATACTCCATAAATAGAAATTTTAAGAGTAAAGCCGTACGGCGATACTCCATAAATAGAAATTTTAAGAACAAGTTCTGGAGCCTGGCCATTCATCTCAAAGCTCCATCCTAGAACATAATGAGATGTTACGAGTGAACCAGCAGTAGAGGAGAAGCCAACATACATGGTCGTGTTAAGGACCGTGGAAAGGTTATACTTCAAAGACGAGTGGAATATGGGGTTTATCAACATTGATTGGACCCAAAGTGACATTGATTGGCTTCTGGATAACATCATACTCCACCCAAACTTGCATTGGTTGACCACTGACGAGGGTCAAGTTTCGGAACCCGCCAATGTTTGGAATGGAGGGTAAGATTAGCAGACAATAAACCATTGTAGCTGAAACTAGCATCTTCAGGTGCTGTTATAGCTAGGCTTACTTGGAGCAGGATGGGCAACATTACTGTGACAAGCTTGAAAAACATGGCTATTATTTCTAATTATCTGCCAACTTATCTGTGATCTTCATCTTCACATACTTATTAGGGTAAGTCTTTCTTGTAAAAGTGTACAACTGTCCGGAACCAAGCCATAGAATAGTAATTCAATCATCACAAAGTTAGAATATGAGTCAAGTTGGTATGGTTGTAATGTATTCAAAGACCAATGGATTCATTTTGTTAATTAATGAAATATCTGAGATCAGTAGTTCTAGAACTTTCTCTCTCAGTTGTTTCGATTCTCTCATTTTCTGTCTATCCAAGTAGTTGTGACTTTCATCATTTCCAATACCCTATGCATCAAATCATCGAGTATACCCACAAAATATAAAGCAAAACCCAATGAAGCTGAGCTGACCCTGCATTCTCACACTAAATAAATATGTTGTCTTTGGGTAGAACAAAGAGCGATCCAGACTGTCCAGTGCCTGCTACCTTACGCATCAAGTTCAAAATTTTGATGCAAATTGCATATTAAATTCATGAAATTTCTAAAACAAGCAAGTTTTTCCCTTTCTTTTTCATGATATTGTTGTGCACTTCAATATTCACTCCCTTGGCACGAGTTTGTGTGTATGGAATTAGTACTTTTTGCAGAATTCTATTCTCACCCAACTTAAATACAGATTGTTACAGTACTGATTTTTATATAACAAGTTACAAAACTAATAAGCAGAGTCAACATTCTAGTGTGCTAGACATGTTGGAAAAATGCTCACCTAAGGTTACAAGAATCGGAGGGAAGCGACAGTGAGGTTTGAAGCGACCAGTCGTTTTCGTGCGAAGGAGAAGTGGTAGCTACGATATAAAGCGACGATCGCAGTTCCGGGCGGCCGATGCAGCTGGCTGAATCCGTTAGCGAACCCACGGTATAAGCGGCCTCGCGATTACAGCGGCCCAGTGCGCACGCTAATCTTGTCTTGTTTTCGAACACGTTTTCACCTTTCTTTGGATTCTAATTGGTCCCTACCAATTCACATGCAACCCCAACGTTGGTATAAGTCCAAGACAGTTGGCAAACCACCAGAAAAGTCCTAAACATTGATTAGGTAGGTTAGTGGGTTGTATGATAGCCTATCTCTTTATGCTTTCCTGAAATTAGGGATCCATGTTTTGAGGTAGGCTGGTTTGTTGCATGTGGGTGGCTCCTTTTCTCTATCTTTAAGTAGATACAAAGGAGCTGGAGCAAGTGCTAAGTGTTGCATTCAGATTTGGGAAGCCAAGAGAGAGAGTGAGAGCATCTTGTATCAAGTGAGTGAGCTAAGGGGTGAGAGAGAAAAAGCAGATAGTGAGCTTGGGTTCTAAGGGGGTTTCCATTGAAGCCAAATCTGTAACTCCTTCTTCATTATTGATATTTCTCAAGGGGATCACCAAAGAGGGCGTAGGCAAATTGCTGAACCTCTATAAATACTTGTGTTCATTGTTCTTGGTTAAATTTACGAGTGTGTGTGTGTGTGTGCAACAAGTTCATCCTTGTGCTTGTCTGTCCAAAGTCCATCAACAACAAGGTCTTGAAGGGAGTGAATTGGTCTTAATTCACAACAAGTGGTATCAGAGCCGTGTTGGCAGGCTGCTAGTTCTTTCTTTGGAGTGCTAGTGTGTTGAAGATGGCAAGTGACAAGGAAGTTGAGAGTGGTGCGAGTTCACAGCTGGAAGCAACCACAAGCAACAAGCATGAAGGTGGAGCTAAAGCCTTTCACGAGGAAGGAGAACTTCACTCTTTGGCAACGAAGGATGAAATCAGCCCTCACACAACAACACCTCCACGTTGTGTTGGTTGGAAGGAAAGGAAGCCAACAAGCATGACAGATGAGGAGTGGAGTGTACTTGATGAGTTAGCTAGAGGAGCTATCGAAAACTACCTCTCCGATAGAGGTGCTCATCAACGTGATGAAGGATACGGCCAAAGCAAACATGGGAGAAGCTCGAAGAGATGTTTGCAGGAAGTCACTATCCAACAAGCTCTTCCTCAAGGAAGAACTCCTAAATCTCAAGATGGAGGAGGAGGTAATCTAATGGAACATTTAAGTAGTTTCAATAGATGTGTTGCTGACTTGCAGAGAATGGAAGTTAATTATAGTTCGGAGGATAAGGCTCTTATGTTGCTCACATCCTTACCTCCGTCCTATAAACACTTTCGAACCACTCTTATGTTCGGGAAGGTCACTCTGGATTTTGAGCACTGTGGTGCAAGACATCATGACACACCATAGGATGGCTCAACGTTCGGAGAGAACTCTCAAGGTGAAGGTCTAGTTGCAAGACCGGAGAGAGGCCGTTCAAAGAAGCAAGAGGGCAAGAAAGGCAACAGAGGAGTCCAAATCAAGGCAAAGAAGGTTGTTTCGAATGTGGGTCAAAGGAGCATTGGAAAAGAAATTGCCCCATATGGAAGGAGAAGAAGAACAAAGGGAAGAATGCAGCCAACACAGTGGAAGAAGTCACGAAAGTGATGGTGAGCTTTTATGTGTTAATAGCAATGTTAAAACTAATGCATTTGCTAATTCTTCAAGGTGTTCCTCTTCCGATTGGATTTTGGATTCGGATGCTCATACCATATGTGTTCAAACAAGGAGTGGTTTTGACACATATGAAAAGGAAGAAAGGTAGTGAAGTTATAATGGGGATGGCTCGGTTTGTAGAGTCAAAGGCATGTAGTACAATCAAGGTGAAGATGCATGATGGGGCTGTTAGGGACGCTTGGAATGGTAAGGCACATTCCAAAGTTGCGTAAGAATCTCATTTCCCTTGGAACTCTTGATAAGAATGGTTATTCATTTAAAGCAAATGGAGGGAAACTCATAATCTCAAGAGTTCACTTGTGATTATGAAAGGAGATTCAACCTAATTGTCTATATAGATTGTGTGGTACTACAATAGCAATTGGAGGCAGTGTATCCACAAGCAAGGACTCGGAGGATGAAACTCGACTTTGGCATTTGAGGCTAGGGCACATGAGTGAGAGGGCATGCAGGAACTACACAACCGAAAGTTGTTGAAAGGTGTTCAAAGTTGCAAGCTTGAGTTACTGCAAATATTGTACCATGGGAAAGCAATCTAAGGTGGCTTTCAAGCAGCGAAACAAAGAGGAAGGAAGCACGGGGGTGCTAGATTATATTCACACGGATGTATGGGGGCCATCACCGGTTAAATCAAAGGGTGGAGCTCGCTGCTTCGTGACTTTCTTGGATGATTTTTCCAGAAGGTTTGGGTCTACTTCATGAAGGAGAAATCTGAGGTCTTCACCAAATTCAAGGAGTGGAAGGCGGAAGTAGAGAACCTAACCGGAAGGAAGATCAAGATCCTAAGGAGTGACAATGGTGGTGAATATAAAGACAACAAGTTCCTTGAGTTTTGCAGGAATGAAGGCATTAAGAGGCACTTTACCGTGAAGAAGACGCCCCAACAAAATGGAGCGGCGGAGAGGATGAATAGAACTCTCATGGGCGTGAGAGATGCATGAGGATTCATGCAGGATTGCCCAGTCATTTTGGGCGAGTCCAGATTAACCATGCAGCCTATTTGGTTAACCGATCTCCTTCCAAAAATCTTGAGTTTCAAATGTGCGGAAGGAGGTATGGTCTAATAAGTCAATTGATTATACTAATCTTAAGGTGTTTTGGATGCAGTGCATATGCACTTATTCCAAGTGATGAAAGATCCAAGTTGAAGCCAAAGTCTCTTGAATGCATTTTCATGGTTGAGAAGCGGTGTGAAGGAGCTACAAGCTATGGGATCATGTGAACCTAAAGAAGATACTCGTGAGGATGTTGTGTTTGATGAAGAAGACCATGCCTATGAACAAAGTCAAGAATTCAGAGGCAAAGGAGGATGTTGTTGGGAAAGAAACAACCATTGAAGTTCCACTCAAGAAGATGTTCAAGAAGACTTCACAAAAACAGCCAGCCGAAGGCGTTCAGGAGGTGGAGTCCGACATTGAGGAGGAAGATGCAGGGCAACAACAACAACAAACTCAAGAAGAAGAAGAAGAGGCTCAAGAGCGGGTGGAGCCATCATCTATGTAGCTCAGTCCAGGCCCAGAGAACCATCAAACCACCTCAAAGGTTTGGATGGGACAAGGATGCGATTCACTATGCTTTGAATGCTAGTGAAGAAGAACCAACCACGTTCAAGAGCTGTTGAGAATGAGGAACGGGAAAGTTGGATGGAAGCTATGATGTGCAAGAGATGGAATCTCTACACCAAAACTTCAGTTTGGGAGTTAGTTCCTAAACCCAAGAATCGCAAGCTTATTGGCAGCAAATGGGTGTTTAGGAAGAAGAAGAATGCATGAGAAGGGAGCCACCATATTCAAAGCTCGATTGGTGGCCAAAGTGCTTGCAAAAGGAGGGAGTTGATTATGATGAAATCTTCTCTCCGGTAGTGAAACACACTTCTATAAGGCTACTACTATCCATAGTAGCACAAGAGAACATGGAGGTGGAGCAAATGGATGTGAAGACTGCTTTCCTCCATGGTGATTCAGAGGAAGACATCTACATGAGCCAACCTCAAGGGTTCCCATTGAAGCAAACAAGGAAAATCTGGTTTGCAAGGCTGAAAAAGTCTCTCTATGGGTTGAAGCAATCTCCAAGGCAATGGAACAAGCGCTTCGACTCTTTCATGATGAAGATTGGATGTAGAAGATGTGAATCTGATTGCTGTGTATACACTCATGTATTCAAGGATGGTAATCTCATCCTTTTGCTTCTTTATGTTGATGACATGCTAATTGCATGTAAAGACATGTCAAAAATTCAGGAATTGAAGACATTGCTTGGAAAGGAGTTTGACATGAAGGATCTTGGTTACAAAGATCCTAGGGATGGAAATAAGGAGAGACAGGGTTGGAGGCAAGCTATGGCTGTCACAAAGTAAGTACATTACCAAAGTACTTGAAAAATTCAATATGTTGGATTGCAAACCCGTGTCTACTCCTTTGGCGAGACATTTTAAGATAAGTGCACGGGGAATGTCCTTCCACGGATAAGGAGAAGGAAGAAATGAGCAAAGTTCCATATGCAAGCTTGGTAGGGTGTCTCATGTATGCAATGGTTTGCACACGCCCGACCTAGCTCAAGCCGTGAGTGTGGTGTCAAGATACATGGCCGAATCAGGGCAAACTTCATTTGGACAGCAGCAAGTGGATTCTCAGTACTTGAAGGGCACTAAGAGGCTTGGAATATTGTTTGCAAGACAACAAGGAAAAGCATGTGTGTCAGGGTATGTAGACTACGATTATGCAGGGGATTTAGACAAGAGGAGATCCACCACGGGATATGTTTTCACTTGTGGTGGAGGACCAGGATAGTTGGAAGCGGTGCTACAATCAGTTAGTGCCTTGTACTACTGCGAGCGGAGTATATGGCGCTCACGGAAGCTTGAAGAAGCGGTATGGCTGAAAGAGATTGGCAAAGGAAGGATAGCCCAAGACATGGTGGTGATTCAAAGTGACAGTCAAAGTGCAATTTGCTTGGTCAAGAATCAAGTGTATCATGGAAGGTCCAAACACATTGATGTCGATATCACCGGATAAGGGATTGGGTGAATGATGGAGACATCACGGTAATGAAGGTTCATACATCGAGAGAATGCTTCGATTGTCTCACATAAGCCAGATCCACGACTGCAAAGTTCAAGCATTGCTTGAGCTTGCTCAATCTTGTTCCATGTTAGAGATTGAGGTGGAGTTCTTGGGAGTTATCAGGACGATTCTCAAGAAGTTAAAGATGTCCGGAAGGCAATAATCTTCTCAAAGGAGCTTAGGCTCGCCATGGTGGAGATTGTTGGAAAAATGGCTCACCTAAGGTTACAAGAATCGGAGGGAGCGGCGGTCGCGGAGGTTTGGCGGCGGTCGTTTTACCATGCAGAGGAGAAGTGGTAGCTACGATATAAAAGCGGCCGACCGGTCGCGAGGTTGCGGGCGACGGTCGCATGCGGCAGATCCGTTAGCGAAGCCACGCGGTATAAGCGACGATCGCGAGTTAAGGCCCTCGAGCGACCGGTGCATCACGCCTCGTCTTTGTGCTGTTTTTTCAGCGTTTTCACTTTCTTTGGATTCTAATTGGTCACTACCAATTCACATGCAACAACGTTGGTATAAGTCCAAGACGATTGGCAAACCACGAGAAAAGTCCTAAACATTGATTAGGTAGGTTAGTGGGTTGTATGATAGCCTATCTTTTTATGCTTTCACGAAATTAGGGATCCATGTTTTGAGGTAGGCTGGTTTGTTGCATGTAATTAGTGGCTCCTTTTCTCTATCTTTAAGTAGATACAAAGGAGGCTGGAGCAAGTGCTAAGTGTTGCATTCAGATTTGGGAAGCCAAGAGAGAGTGAGAGCATCTTGTATCAAGTGAGTGAGCTAAGGGGTGAGAGAAAAAGCAGGATAGTGAGCTTGGGTTCTAAGGGGTTTCCATTGAAGCCAAATCTGTAACTCCTTCTTCATTATTGATATTTCTCAAGGATCACCAAAGAGGCGTAGGCAAATTGCTGAACCTCTATAAATACTTGTGTTCATTGTTCTTGGTTAAATTTACGAGTGTGTGTGTGTGTGTGCAACAAGTTCATCCTTGTGCTTGTCCAAAGTCCATCAACAACAAGGTCTTGAAGGGAGTGAATTGGTCTTAATTCACAACAAGACAATCGTAATTGCTTCGAATCAGCGACCACCCGAGAGGAGTGTGGACTCTGCAGAATATGATGAATGTGAAAACCCCTTGCCCAGAGAAGACGAATATGACATTGCAAAATCATCAAAACCTTCATGGTGAGCAAAAGTCAAGCCATTTGAAGAGAGCCCAAGAAGAGAGAGCTCTGGCAAAGCAATGTCACCTTCCAAATACTGCACAACGTGGCGCATACTTGGCCTGGCTGTAGGCTCTGAATGAGAGCACAACAGCCCAAGCTTCAACACCAACTCCACCTCCTCAGCTACAAATTCGGAACTCAAGTTTTGATCTCTTGCCTCAAGAATGGCACCTCTGTTCCAAAGAGAAAACACCCAATCAACCAAAATCAAATCCTGGTCTGGACCTTGTGCCTCTATTGGCCTTCTTCCACAAGCTACTTCGAGAAGAAATGCCCCGAAAGCAAACACATCGGTGCTCGTTGTGGCCCGGCCTGATCTTGTATGCTCTGGAGCTAGATACCCAAGTGTTCCAACTATATGAGTAGTTTGAGGGTCTGTTCCATGGTCATATAATCTTGCAAGGCCAAAATCTCCTAGCCTTGCATTCAATTCACCGTCGAGTAACACATTGCTGGCCTTCACATCCCTATGAATCACAACTTGTTCCCATCCTTCATGAAGATAGAACAACCCTGAAGCCACACCTCTGATCACTCTAAACCTCTGGCTCCAATTGAGAGTGACCGTAGGGAAGTCATACAGGTACTTGTCCAAGCTTCCGTTAGGCATGTAGTCGTAGACCAAGAGCAGCTCCCCTTTTCTTCTGCAATAGCCCAAGAGTGGGACTAAATTTCGATGGCGAAGCCTGCCAATACTCACAACTTCTGCAATAAATTCCTTCATCCCCTGTCGCGATTCGTGTGAGACTCTCTTCACAGCAATCTCAATTTTTGAGGAGGGTAATATGCCTCTATAGACTTTACCGAAACCCCCAGTCCCCAAAAGCTCCTTCTCCTTAAACCCTTTTGTGGCAATATATAAATCTTTGTATTTAAACCTATGAGGCCCATACTCAAGCTCCCAATCTTCAAGTAATTCTGCAAACTTCCTCTTCCTTCTTATGAAATAAATTAAACCTGAAACCACTAGCAAAACCAAACTCACAGATAAAATAGGCACACCAATTGTCAAAAGTTTAGACCTTTTTTTACCTCCAATCCGAGGCAACTTGGGAAGTTGTGATACAACAATTTCTTGAGCCTGGCCATTTATCTTAAAGCTCCAACCCAAAACATAATGAGATGTCAGGACTGAGCCAGTGGAAGAAGAGAAGCCGACATACATGGTTTCGTTGAGTATCGGGGAAAGGTCACGATTCAAAGACAAAAGTGAAAATTGGGGTTTATCAACATTGATTCGAGCCATAGTGACATTGATTTGCTTATTGGTACCATCATAGTCCACCCAAACTTGCATTGGTTGGCCACTGATAAGTGTCAAGTTCTGAAACCCGCCATTGTTTTGAGCATAGTATCCAGCTGTAGTAGAGTTTGCAGAGTGCAAACCATTAATATCAATCCCAACATGGTTGTCATTGATGTCATTGAACTCCTTGCTCTGAATTGTATCAAGCTCCACAGCAAAAACATGGTTGGTGTCATTTCCATTGTCGGTCTCATTGAAAAGGCCAAGGTACTGGCTCGGAAGAGCCCCGGGAAGCCCTCTCGTTGGAGCAACGACGAAAACGATCCCATGGCCACTGAGGTCTGCATATTCTGATCTAATGGCAAAGACAAAAGTGGAAGAGAAGGAGAAAACTGTGCCATTAGGTGAGCTCTTGAAGTTTACTGGTTTGGGATAAAAGGCATGACCCTGGTTCTGTCTTGTGTCGTTTGTGAGCCTCAAAAGACCATTTGGTGTCACTCCTGCGATGCCGTCTAGGCTAAGATTAACAGACTGAAAACCATTGTAGGTGAAACTGAGATCTTCAGCTGCTGCTAGGCTTACTAGCAAGACTGCTACAAGCTTGAAAAACATGGCTATTGCCTCTGTGATTTTTTATGAACTTTCACATAAATTTCATCAAACATTTAGCCATTTCAAGTATTTACAAAGTCATCGACTATAGATAGCCACCAGGAATTAATATAGCAAACTCAATATATTCCAAGCCGACATTCAAGAAGAAATATAGATAAAATCATTACAACTTGGACCGGCATTATCACACAGATTAAAACAAGTCGTTTTCATGTAAAAAAAAATACAGTAATTGACAGAGTCTATGGCCTACCTACCACAGAACGCGACTGGTTCATCTTCTATGGCAATTGGTTTGTCCAGAGAAAACACGTGGTTGTTATGGGCTTATGGTCAACCCTAGATAGGCCTACCATGGCTCACATTGGCTTCACGTTTATTGTGACATTCTTTTCTTTTTTCTTGTTGGTTTTTCAATGATTATCTAGAGCATGTTTGAAGTTTTTCATGCATGATTGGGAACGCTACTGTTTTGTTTTTTGATTTCTTTTGTTTTTGTCCAACTAGGTGGAGTTGAATTTATATACACATCACTTGATTTTATGGCCACTTGGGTGCATTTGAAATAGACAAGAATCTTGGAACAAATACAAATAAGAGATACATGTGACTTAGACCAGAAACACGGCCTGGCCTCTGAGTTTTGTAGGGCAAAATTGCTTTTAATTTCCAAATCCAAAATGTCTACTCTAATTTCATTTTCGATTTTTGCATTGCATGCGCCACTTCCATCACTATCTCCCCTTGAAAGAAGGATGGCATATTGAAATTTCTTCCTAGATTCTTATCTATCAGCTACTTTGTTAGAAACCTGTTTTGTTGGATGAAGTTGAAATCTAAGCGTCACATCCCAAGGTTCTTTATACTAAATAAAGAAAATAACTAAGGATACTGCTTGCTTCCTTTTGTGCAAGGAGATACTCATCATTCCTACGAATCACAGTTTGATACATATGTAAAAATAATTTATTAAAAACACAACCAAAAAATACTTTTACATATATGTCACACTACTATTGACAGGAATGTAAAAGCTCCTACTTACATGGTAAGGAAGAAAGTATTTTCCAATAACTAATGTAAAACAACTTTGAACATATGGATTAATCGTTTGATGGTTATTAAGAAGGGAACCTCATTCAACACTAATATTTAATAATGAAGGGAAACTTTAACAGAGAGATCCATCACGTGTGAAAGGTATTTGAATATTTGAATTTTGATATTGTATTGAAATTATAAGGAACTTTTAATTCTAATAATATAGTACTTATTCTTTCACATTCACGACAAAAGTTCAATTCTATACGAATTCACTTAGGAAATTTGAGTTTTATCGGATATCATTTTGTTTTAAAGATCAACAAAGAATTTAAATTCTTCTGATTAATTCAATGGACGTTTTCATGACCAAAATAGAAAATGAAAAATACTATTTCTTAATCTTTTATTTTAGTGGTCTTTCTTTTGTTTTTTTTTTTCCACTTCTATTGTTGTCAATTTATCGGACACGATGGCTATCACGTGAAGATAACCGGGTCACACAGAGCCAGGCCCATTGGAAGAAAGGACCTTGAATGTGGCTATAAACATCATGGTTGGGTTGGTGGTCCAATATACTGCTTCTTCAAAGTCCAAAGATTTCTAACTTCACCATGGATTTTATAGATTGTTAAGATTTGTTTTACAATCATAATTGTTCTCGACGAGTTTTCATATTTTGAAATCGTTGCATAATAACCTCGTTACATATACAATTTCTCAATATATGGAACCAAACAATCATTCATCCACTAACTCAATCTTTGATTTTCTTTTTAAAAATCTTTAAATAACTTAAAAACATATACGGACTAAATTTATAGCGATATAATACTTAAATTAAAGACACATCAATTTCAGTGCAGCACCATGGTGGACAAATAATTAGGATGCATAATAATCTAGTTTGGTCCATAATTAACAAACAAGACAGAGGCTTTGGCAATTGGCCATTTTGGAAAAGGAGGGAATATTTCCACACCACACACACCGACCTCAACAACAACTCCCACTCTCCACCATCTTTCCCAACTTGCAACTTTCTTTTAGACCTTCCCACTCCAACACTCCCACTCTCTGTATAAAATTTGAATGTATGCCTAAGCCACTAAACTCTGAGATTAATGGTTATGTTACCATGATTTTTATATTCATAATATAAATTAAAATAAAAACCCATCATTCTTCTTTGAGTGTTTTTCGTATGCATATGACCCATGAGCGGCGCCGCACTTCTTTGATGGACTCAACATTCTTCCAATTGGAATGAAAAGGATGATATAAAAATCGTTGAACTCCTTTTTCCAAAGTTCTTTGGCTTATGACATGAATTAAAGACTAAATGCATTGTATTGTGTAGCATCTCATACTAGTCTCTCGACATGTGTTCACATGTGCATTTTGATTTTTTTTTTTCCTTAAATGAGACAAAGGACGAGACAAATTGATGCAATCCCTTATTGCTCTGTTGAATTTTCTGCTCAAACAATAATTAAAGGCATCATTTTTAAGGTTTTTCATCGAAAATTTAAGCTATATATTTAAGAAGGCAAGAAACTCTAAGTCTTAAGTCGTTCGTGCATTCATTCAATATTCAAGATATAATGGTTATTAAGAGCAACTCCAACGAAGAGTCCAAGCTCAGGCAGGTAGGTGTGTCCCATGAGTCCAAACTCAATTTTTGGTTTCTAGCGGACTTTTTTTGCCCGGGCAAGGTGAGGGTCCCACGCGACTGGGCTGGCCCAAAGGCAAATCTTGCCTAGGCAATGTGACGTCAGTGACAAAAAAGAATTCCAAAAAAATCCAAAAAAATTCAGAAATATTTTTTTATACATAAATATTGACACCCGGCAACTGAAAATATTCTCCAAATTAATAGTTTAAGTAATTAAAAAAAAGGAAGCTAAAGTGAATAGTATTTGCTCTTTACCATGACAATGGATGGAAACACGCATTGCTTTTTGCAAGGACAGCTACTATTTAAGTGAATAGTAGCTCCCCCATCCCCTGCCATAACAAAGGGCAAATGGGTGGAGTTGCTCTAATTGAAAGAGAAAGTAGTAATCTTTGATTGCATGTACTTTGTTTTTCTTTTGGTCTCAAACAGTATTTCCTCATCAAGGTTTCATATAAGGAAATTTGATCAGAAAAAGAAAAAATATATATCAAGACTACCTAGTTTGGCCGTGGAGAAGACAGAGAGGAGAAGTAGAAAGGGAAGCAAAACTAGCATCCATATCTCTATTAGAGGACAAGCTCATCTTATCAAACGAAGATGATGAAGCATACGACTTCATCAGATCATCGAAGGCAGCCTCATGATCATGATCACCCTTCCTCAACCTACGTGGGCCCCTTAAGTCCCCTGGAATCTCAATCTCACCGTCCAAGTACCTCACCACCATCCTCATGCTTGGCCGTTCGATCGGCCCATGGTTGGAACACATCAGCCCTAATTTCAACACCATCACCACCTCACCCTCATCAAACTCCCCATTGAGCCTCCTGTCCACCACATCAAGCAGCCTGCCTTCTCTGTACATCTCCCAAACCCAGTCCAACAAAACCAGCTCCTCAGCCACTGCCTTGGGCTCAATGGGCCTTCTTCCACAAGCCACCTCAAGCAAAAGCGCGCCAAATGCATAGACATCAGAGCCAGTGCTGGCCTTACCAGTCCTCGGCAGCTCTGGTGCTAAATAACCCAAAGTGCCCACAACCCTAGTTGTGGTGCTTGAAATTGAGCCATGTTCATGAAGCCTTGCAAGCCCAAAATCCCCAAGCCTTCCGTTTAGCTCATTGTCAAGCAACACATTGCTTGCCTTCACGTCTCTGTGAATCACAACTTGTTCATAGCCTTCGTGTAAATAATGCAGAGCTGAAGCAACGCCCTTTATGATCTTAAACCTCTGTTCCCAGCTCAGTAAGGTTTTGGGCTCATCAAACAGGGCATTGTCCAAGCTCCCATTTTCCATGTAATCGTAGACAAGAAGAAGATCGCCTCTTCGTCGACACCAACCCAATAATTGAGCCAAGTTTCTGTGCCGAAGACGACCTATGCTGGCGATTTCCGCTACGAATTCACGCAGGCCCTGTTTTGAATCGTTCGAAATTCGCTTAACCGCGACTTGGGTTTTCGATTCTGGGAGTGTTCCTTTGTATACTTGACCGAACCCGCCTTGCCCAAGTAGCTCCTTGTTTCTAAATCCTTTTGTGGCTTTCTTCAATTCTTGGTAGGAGTATCTATGGGGGCCCAGCTCCAGCTCCCAGGACTCTATTGGGTCGGAGTTCTTGATTTTCTTCACGAAGAGGTAAATGGCTACAGAGGTTGCAGACAGAGAAAGAGCAATGGCTGAAACTGATAGCCCAATTGTTAAAGATGGGTGCTTTTTCTTGGGTTGTGGAAGTGAAGGAAGAGAACCCAAGTCAAGAGCTCGAGCCTCTCCGTTGATCTTGAAGCTCCAGCCCGATATGTAGTGGGAGCTAGCAAGCAGACCCGTTGAAGCTGAAAACCCAACATACATAAACTCTTCAAGAATTAGCGAGAGATCTACGTGAAAGGAAAGAAGTGGGATTTTGGGTTTTGAAGAAGAAAGTGAAATTGTTACATCCACAAGATTTTGAGCCGAATCGTAGTCGATCCACGCTTGAATTGGTTTCCCACACTTGAGGTT
Source organism: Prunus padus (assembly GCA_024362665.1). NCBI lineage: Eukaryota > Viridiplantae > Streptophyta > Magnoliopsida > Rosales > Rosaceae > Prunus > Prunus padus. Next base: position 24,055,112 of record JANFAM010000015.1, read on the forward strand.
GATGCTCTGTTTCGTAGCAGAGTCTTTGTAATAGGCAGCAGCAGCAGAGTCGTTTGAGCTTAAGCTGTTGATGTCGATGCCTACATGGTTATCGTTGATGTCTCCAAACTCGAAGTCTTGAACTGTGTCAAACTCAACTGCAAATATGTGGGTTGATAAGTTGCCAATCTCACTGCCATTGAGAAGGCCAAGGTATTGACTAGGCAGAGCTTTGAGATCTTTGGAGGGCGCTATTGTGAAGGCCAGGCCATGGCCTCCGAGTTTCGGGTACTCAGGGACTATGGTGAAGGCAAAGGACGTAGAGAAAGAGAAGGCTTTGCCATTGGTTTTGTTCTTGAACTGAATTGGTGAAGTGTAAAAGGCATGACCCATTAGCCTACTGGTGTCGTTGGTCAATTTCAAGATGCCAAATTTTTCAATCTCTGCAACTCCGGTTAAGGTTAGGTTGGCAGCCACATCTTTGAAACCAGGGTAGAAGAGCTCACTGACCTGAGATGAAGCTGGGAAACAGAGAACAAGTAGAAGAAGAGAAACAGAGAACAATCTGAGAAGATTTCCCATGTGATGATGATGTGACAAAATTGAAAGCATTTGGATCAAGAGGCTATGGAAGGAAGAGTTTTCAGTAGGGGTGGGATTGGAGTGAACAAATGAGATTTGGTGAAGATTTGAGAGAGAAAGGTGGTTTCTTAGAGCAGTGAAGGATTATTGGGAGACTAATTAATTGGTCACATGGGCAATTGGTTAGGGGTGAGAGAGACAGAAAGCAGCCTATGGATAAATGAAGCAGTTCTGTACAGGTGGAGAGCTACAGAAGATGGGCAAAAAGGAGACGTGCTCTCTCAGTCTGAAAGAGTATGGGATGCTCACAAGCATTGGAGAACAGAGAGGCTCTCAGCCTCCTTTTTATCTGGTGAACCGATCGGATAGGACATATTTTGTGACGTTTGTCTGTTAATATCTCGCTCTTCACTCGCAAAAACAAAAAGGTGAATTTCAGTGATTGGTTTTGCCTTTTCCACTAGTTTTCCCTTAGAAATTTGGTAGACAATCAATGCTGAGGTAGGAACAAGAAGTTATCCATAATTGTAGGTAGGGTGGATCTTGGGTGGGTTGGATAAGTTTGAGGGTTTAAACCAAATTTAACTCGAAACTCTTCACTCAATCTTAAATTCAAAAAATTATTGAGTACATCATCATGTGAATGCAATGATTAACATCCTTTTAGAGAGTAACAAGTATCATTAATGCTTTGCCTTAAATGAGAAAATCTGAGATTAGCAGATCAAAAAATTCTAATGATGCTTGTTTAACAGCAAGTTGGAAGGAATCTTAACTTTTAAACGTCAAGGGAGCAGGCTTAATGCCATTCTAATGCCAGCCACTATGCAATTTCTTTATTCATTACGTTTTCAAAGATGATTGAAGGTTAAGGACTACAATGTATAAAAAGTTCAAACCCACTATCCCACTATATACTTAAAAAATGTGGGCTAGGGATCTAACTTTACCTGGGAACACAGCTTTGCATTATTCAAAGTCACAAACAAAAATGTGCTTATTAATTTAATCATTGTATTGGGAAAATTTCATTCTATGGGCACTAAACAAAAGCAAGAAACTTCATATGATGGCAATAAACAAATCCTATGCGGCATGATGTGGAATTAAGATAGATTTAGTTTTCACTTCATGAGCACGTTATGATAATGAAGTTGCGTCTAACTTTTAAAGTTCTTTATGTTAAAAAGAATACTTAAAAAGAATTACAAAAATATGGGCCGAATTGTTATTGTACTCGACATTTGATTTTTTAAGTGAAAATAGAAAATGGCTTGAAAACGCTCTACCGAATGGGCTCTTAGTTTTCACATCATACACACGTCATGATGATGAAGTTGCGTCTCATTTTTGGAGTTCTTCATAAATAGAGCTCTCAAAACTTCTGATTATAGTAAAAGATATGGAACGAACCGAAATGTTAAAAAAGATATTGCACTGTAGATGAGGGGCTGTTTTGTTTTCTAGAAATTGATTCTTGAAGTGAGAGTCTAAATTAAAAGGCACAATGATTCCATGCTGGCTTTATGAAAAGGTACATGTCCAAGAATTCAAATTGGATTAAAAGAACATCCACTTGGTCTGTGATGAAATATAATGCAGCCACACATGCCAAGACGATTGCTGAGTCTGCAAATTCTTGTAGCTTTTGTCTTGTGGGCACAGGGCCCCTGCACATTTGGTTGTATTGAGACACACATTACGACGCTTCCAACTTGCTACAGAAACAGATACAGGTAGGGTTTCATTCGGATACAATTAGACTTCACCATGTGCTTTTTCTCTTACAATCTGAGGGCATCATTTCATTTGGCTGTTGCAGTTGTACTTTTAATTTTGTTTTTGGTTTTAACTTTTTCAGCTTGGCATTATTTTACATTATTTTTGCTCAGATTAATAGCCAAACCACTCAATTGGCTTGAATTCCAATTAGCTGCTCATTTTCTGTTTTGGCAAGCAGAATTTTTCTATTTTCATAGCATTTGACTCTTTTTCATTAGCTTGCTTGAAAAAACTAACAGATACATAAAAGGTTGAATTGGGCTGTTATATATTTACCTGGCTAAACTCATGAGAATGGCTGCGCAAGCACATTGCAATGACACAATGAAGACCACCACATTCTAATACAGATTCTCAAATTCCTACTAGAAAAGGTCTAAAATTGGTACAGGCAGCTCCCGTTGTCGCTCCTCGCGGTTGGATCATAGTTTGCGGCAGATGGATCAGTGCAACCTTGAGGGACAGGCAGGTTAACCTGTTGGGCTGCTTTCCCTGCATCCAAACAATTATTAAAAGCTTTAAGAATTTCTCTTCTCAAGTTGGTTGTTCCATTTACAATCCTAAAGCCAGATGCAACCCTATCATCAAGGCCTTTAGGATCAAGAGTCTAACCATAGAAATTTCCACTCTTGATGGCATCGTCGTTGGCGTCTCCTAGGGCCGCCTCTTTCAAGTACTTTTCAGACAATTGGACTCTCTTCACATTGTCCTGCTCTTGCACAAGCAAGTTTCCATACTCAAGCAGCTTCGCAAGAGTCATCTTCGGTTGATTGAAAGTCGGAGGCCCCTCTTTTGAGTTCACAAGCCTCTTACCAATACTTTCTACCCCCACACTGGCGACCCATTTCCTCACTTCATCATCATAAACTCTGGCCCTTATAGCACCAAAGAAGTCTGCTCACAAACACAATTGTATTAGTAAATCTCTTGTTTGTGGTTCAAGTTACAATGCCTCCTGTCCCATATTCATGTTAGAGATTAAGGCACAAAAACTTACCAATGGACTGACCAGGGAAAGTGTCAACAAGCTTGACAATGTCATCTCTAGGAACATTGTCAGCCCGGAAAATCCCTGTGCACACGCCAATGCAGTCTTCTCGAGTAGGCGCCCAGTAGAACTTTTCCATACGTCCATCACGGATGAGAGGGGCATACAACGTGGAGAAGTCATTACCGGTGACTATGATGGGAACGCGGGGATTCTCCTGCTTGTTGTACATGCCGGGGAGTTGGACATTGGTTGGGTTGTCAGCAATGTTCATGAGGGTAGCATTCACCATTTGATTGTTGACAGTGTATTGAGTAGTTCCACCAAGTCTTCCAGCTCCTGCATCTAGATCATTGATGAAGAGGCAGCACATTTTGCCCTTGCTGACGATGTCCGCTGCCTCGCGGTACCTTTGCCTGATCAGTTTTGCTGGCTCTCCAGCATTTCCACTTTCCAATTCTCCAGCACTCATCATAATAGGGCTGAGAATTCATTGTCATTCTTAGATATTTTACTATAAAAGCATTTGAACTCAACTCTTTTCCAAATTCAGCAATGTTCATAAGGGTAACAGATTTTCAATTGGCTGCTAAAGTTCTCAATTTATAACCAAAAAGAAAGAAGGGCACAAAAAATGTATACTCACTTGATTCCCATTTTGGCAAAGACAAGCTCACATTGGAATGACTTTCCTTGACCTTTGCCTCCCCATACACCCAAAATAAGAGGAACCTGTTCCAAATTTTTTAAGCATCCCAATCAGTTAACCAATATATATACCCTACCCAGAAGAATTGGAGTCTTGATCAAAATTTAACAGACCTTAATGTTTGGCAGGTTCAAAAAGTTCTTAGTAATGTGAACAACAAGTTTGTCCATGAAAGCTGGAGCAATGTAGTAACCGTCCATAATGTTGTCCAATCTGAAACAAAACATGAAATATTAACCATCCTATGACTTTACTTGGGATCAAATTCATTTGAAAATTTGACTTTGAAAACTTGAAAAGTATACTTACTGGCGAAGACCAGTGCTGATGTAATCATAGGAGCTCATGACTGCATAGTGGGTCCCGCTACCCATAGGGGCTTGGAAGAGAGTGTCCACCATACCCTTTCCTCTGGTGATGTCCTGCTGGTCATCTGAAGTGTCAAAGGCAAGCCCTCCCCACCTGTCTTTTGAGGTCTGCTTTTCCTCATCATATTCTGCAGAAACCTTGAAATTCCCAGATGAAATCTTTGGGTGCGTGATCTTGGAGGTGGCCTTCTTCAGGCTGTTGCCTAAGAAGGCAGAGCTTGGATAGGAAGATGCAGCACCTGAACCATTTAACTTCAACTGCACCAAGAACACTCCATTTTTCAGAGTAAATCAAACAGACCCAGTAAAGTAAAAAAACCTCTATCACAACTTAAAATCATATAATTCAAACACGAAATTGCAGAAAAATAAAGAAAGTTTGTTGTACCAAATGAACAGACACAAAATGAAAGAGAGACGATCAAAACAATGAGAAAGTTTACAAATTGATGATTTAATCGATGAAAACAGAGGAAAACAAGAGTTGGGTTTGTTACAAAAAGGGCGGGAAGTTCATAGTACCGGTGCTCTGTTAACAGCCGCGATGGTTCCTGAGATTGAAGCAGCCATTGATTGCACAAGTCAAAAGCTTGCAATCAAATGAAGGGTGGAAATGTTTGAAGGGACAAGATGGAAGTCTTTAACCAGAAATAAAATAAAATTGAAAGTGTTGTCGAGCGTTGTCTCTTGGGAAGGAGGGAAAGGCAGGGGAGAAGAATTTATAGGAGGGAGAGACGTTTTGGAGTGAAAGTGAAATGGAAATGGAAATCATGGGAATTGGCTTACGAAATTCCAACGGCCAGCCACACAAATGGGGATTGGCGGTATTACGTTGCTCACTGTATCCTGGTTAGGTAGTGGACGTTGGTTTTGGACTTGTGGGTAGTTATGGGCTACATGTGTTTGCTTGGAAACAGAATGGGTTTAAGCTTATTTGTTCTCCACATATTAGTTTAGTTTCTTCAATTGTATAGGATTGTTATTCCTTCTTCTTCTGATATACAAACGATATTGGGGAGAAGGAATTGAATGCACGACCTTGGGTAAAAAAAAAGGGTTCTTAATTTATTGGAGTTACCAACACTTTATATATATATACAAATATTCTTTTATCCTGGATCGTTAACGTGCGGGCGTGCGGATCGTACGCAAATAACCAGGAAAGCGGCGGGTGAAGATAGACACATCTGGCTGCGTCCGCGATAATAACGTCCAGGATATCCGTAAGAGAATTTATGTATATATATATATATATATATATATATAAGTGATATTGGGGACTGGGTCTTTTCACACACACTGTTAAAGGTGTCATGGGAATTTAAATATAAGATCATTGGTCTGCAAGTCAAGGTCATTGGATTAGACCTCATTGGTTGAGTTACTAGCACCTTGCTTGTACATGATTCTTATTCCTACATGGACGATTGGCTCATTTTCAGACTTATATGTCAATACAAATTGACATGTGTGCATTTTTTTACAAGTGTCAAATTGTGATTTGCATGAAGTGATAAAACAATATTCTTCCTCAATTGTTTTTAAAATTTAAAAAAAAAAAAAATAATTAAATGTGTGATTCGATAGGTGCAAGATGACCAATTTTTGAAGCCCATTACTTTTCTTCCTTTCTACACTAATCACTAGCCACAAAAATGAAAAATCTTTAGTCACAGCCATCAAACTACCATTCTGGCATGGATATGGAAACAATATATAGAAGTCGAGAAACTTCCGGTGTGAAATACAAATAAATCTTTTTGTCCCATTTGGCTGGATAGGACTTGCCATGATCAAGCCCAAGACATCTCATTTTCATCATCCCTATCTTTAAGCGGCGATAAAATTGTTGCAGAAATCTCCCCATCTTCATTTGTTGCTTGATGAATCTTGGTTCACATTGGATGAGGTTTTCTTCTTTTGGCACAATGGAGGGCCAATAGGCCAAAGCCCCAAAAAAGCAAATCCAAATTGAACTGGCCAGCTCAAACTTCAAACCATATAATTCTATAATTTATTTAAACACTACAAAATAATTCTGTGAGGAGGACTGAGAATATATATATATATTTAGCTATTGATACATGCATGCTTCTGTTTTTGTTGTACGTATTGACTCCAATCAGAGCTTGCCACTTTCAAGATCGATTGTTCTTAGATGCTCTACTTTTCTACTGAGGAGAGACACTCTCAAAGCGCTTGCAGCTTCTAATTTGGACATGTACAACGTTGTCAGCTCCATCTGTGCCATTGATGATCTCGCAGCATTGTCTACGTGGTGCCTGCACATTCCATCATCATTTCCCAAAACATATGTTAGGCGCACACACTAATAGTCAACCTTAATTAAATCCACATAACCAAACATTGCAAGATATTTAGACGCCAATAAAATTGTGCCAAAACACGTTCTTATAACTTTATGACCATGAGAAGACTCACTTCGGAAATCAATTACGCCACCTAATTTTCCAAGAAAAAAATTCAAGCTAGTGAAAGAGATATATTTCCTTTACCTTATTCCACAAATCACGGTTGAATTTGGGAGCTGAGACGTTGAAAAATTGAACTGCCAAAGCACTAGTGTAGTTACATTTAGGACAATCTTTTTCCTCTTTTCCCATGTAGTACCTCTTGTAACCAGTCATGGTCTTACCCGCACCAACACTCTCAACCCGATCCAACATAAAAACAACGGGTCTCTCAAACGTGTCTGAACTGACGGGTCGGGTATTAAATGTGAACGGGCCAGCTTTCCAACTCCTCCACGTCCGAAACGTCTCTACCGCCGTTTCTAACCTCTTAGCAGTCACCAGAAGCGGATACAACCGCACAGTGTAACCCCAAGACACCGAAACAGACCAATTACGATTCAAGTCATAACAAAAACTATGCTGCAGGATCCGACCCGGATCCACTTCATACCCTCTGACCAACTTTTCCACCGAGTGAATCCGAGTTAGGTTTGGAAATATTGACTCCAGATTGTCCAAATGGTGGAGTGACACTAGTGGGGCCACCGGGTGCGCCGCTAGCAAACCGTACGGGCTTCCACGTATATCGAGCTGGTGGAACCCGAGTTCTTTTGTTACGGGCACTCCGATCTCACTCAAACAAGCCTGAATCCTTTGATCTGAGCCGTAGAATTTATCATACCGATCGATGCACCCATCTAAGATCTTAACAAGCTCAGCAGCCAATGGGTAACTAATAGCAAACCCGCCTCCGCCGTAGGCCATAGTGTACGAGTGTGTCACATCTTGTTCCACGCTCTCCGAGTTCCCGCCAATATAGTACATTTGATTGTGATCGTATTTCGCTAACACCGAAACTAAGTTGTCAGTGAAAAACACCGTATCATCATCTCCCATAACGAACCACCTCACGTTTGGCAACCCCAACTCGAAGCTTTCCTTTACGATTCTGGCTATGCGAACCGCGGACCGGGAACCGTAACTGCAGGAGTATTTGAACCGTGACGTGTCCTCGGAGACTTTGTACGGCGGGACCGTCTCTGGCCACGTCATGTTGGGGGAGGGTTTTTGGTCAAGCCAGACGAACCCGCGGGTGACGTTAGGCTTCCACCACAGCTGGCTGTAGTGTCGGCGTTTGTTCCATGACTTCACCGAGCCTCCGATGCCAAACAAAATGTGGGATATATTTGTCTGTTCCTGACCTTCGATTGAGACGCTGCCGTTTTGGTTAAAGTTGGCGACTGTGTTAATATGAGGTAGGGGGAAATGGGAGTAATTTGAGAAAGCAAAGTAGAGGATGAGAGAGATGGAAGCGACGGAGCAAAGAGCCAGAGTGAATTTAATGGTGAGAGAGAAGACATCTATGGCTTTGATTGTGGGGGAGACTAGGAACTTCCATAAATTAAAAGGATGGTGGTGAAGGGTTTTTCTTGTACATGACATAATTAATATGGAAAACTAAATACTCTGAAAATAATTTTCTGGGAAACTGCGAAGAGGAAGAGGAGGAGGCGAAGGATATGGGTTTTGAAATATATGAAGGTTGAAGTAAGAAGATGGAGGCAGGTCCTACTTTGATGCACTCTCAAACCGATTGCATTCTCTAATCTGAAAACAAGCCCTCCTTGTGTGCCGTTGATGATGATCTCACAACATTGTCTACGTGGTGGCTGCCCATTTCTCCAACATGTTAGGCACTCATCAAGTACAATGTCAAAGACAAACATTATTGAACTATTGTATACAACAAAACAAATAATAATTCCATGCATATATGCCGCTAATTGCGCTGAACTATTACACAGCAAATTCAGCAGAAGATTTAGGTGCTTTCTCTTTATCGTTTTCTTCCCTCCACAGTATATTTTGACTATCTGGTCAACGAATCTTGATCTTGGGTCAATGCCTCTAAAGCATTTCAGTTTAGTAACTAATCAATAAAATTATGACAAAAATATCAATGAAAAGGCAAATTTTATTTGAAGTCCGTGTTCTTATTTTTATCTGCACGGTGTAACCCCAAGGTACAGAAATGGACCAATTACGCCGTAAATCATAACAAAAGCTATGTTGCAAGGTCCGATCCTGATCCATTTTAGACACCAATTAGCTTCTTACCCGAGTCAATCCGTGGTCGTTTTGGAAATGTGGACTGCACATAGTCCAAGTGCTGGAGCGACACTAGTGGGGCCACTGGGTGCGCTGATAACAAACCATACGGGCTCCCACGTATGTCAATCCGGTGGAAACCAAGTTCTTTTGTTAAGGGCACTCCAATCTCACTCCAACAAGCCTGGATTCTTTGATCTGAGCCGTATAATTGATCGTACCGATCGATGCACCCATCTAAAATCTTGACAAGCTCAGCCGCCAATGGGTAGCTTACAGCAAACCCACCTCCACCGTAGGCCATAGTGTACGACTGTATCACAGCTTGATCCACACTCTCCGAGGTCCCGCCAATATAGTGCGTTAGATTGTGATCGTATTTCGCTAGCACCGTAACTAAGTTGTGAGTGGAAAACACCGTATCATCATCTCCAATAACGAACCACCTCACGTTTTGCAACCCCAACTCGAAGCTCTCTTTTACGATTCTTGCTATACGAACCGCGGACCGCGAACCGCGAACCGTACACGCGTGAGTATTTGAACCGTGACGTGTCCTCGGAGACTTTGTAGAGTGGGACCGTGTCTGGCCACGTCATGTTGTGGTAGGGTTTTTGGTCCAGCCAAACGAACCCGCGGGTGATATTGGGCTGCCACCATAGCTTGATGTATTGCGGTCCTTCCATGATTTTACAGAGCCGCCGGTTATATCTGTCTTTTCATCATCATCATCGGAGATTGTCGTTTTCTGGTGGGTGGAGTAATTGGCCTCTATTTTGTGGTGTACATGGAAAAAAAAAATGTTGTTAAAATTAATGCATATTTGCGTCTTGAATAATATAGAATAATTGAAAAAAATTTAGAGAAGTTGACAAGTCAATGTCGGCTCTACGCTAGAAAAATCCTAATAATTATATATTGTTTTGTAATTAAGATAATTCTAGAATTGTAAGACAACAAATGACTGAAAACACTCTAGAAAGTCGGTTACTGTGCAACAACCGACTTGACTAGTTAATAGCCAACTTAAAGAGTCGGTTTAGCAACTCTATAAATATGTATGCAACTCACTTATGTATTCAAGCTAGAAAAACTAAAAACTAGCAAGCTCTTATGTATCTCATTAATGACGCGTTTACTAATCCCTAATCAAATTGAGAGGAATTGAATTAAGGAGGAATTAAAATGAGGCGGAATCAGAATCAGATTCCTATTAAAGTTGTTTACTAAAACTGTTTGGAATCGGAATAGAATTTCATAAAGCTGTTTACTAATTCAACAGAATTGGAATATAAACCAATATGATTACTAAAATGTCCTTGTCCCAAATCAAATATTTGAGGGTGCTTTAGTTTATAGACACTATATATTTTACTAATTAGGAAAATACAAATTCAATTCACTTAATTAAGAAAAGGCCAAAGAATTTAAAAAAAAGTATGATGTAATTTTACACTCATGCATTATAAAAAGCTAAAAATTACAAAATATGTCATTATGCAAATTTTAAATAATTCATTTTAAACCAAAAGACAATTGTCACCATTACAAAAATAATTATTATTACAAACGATCAGCATCCAATTCTTATGTTGACGAAGTTGGCAGCTAAGGCTTCCACTTAATGTTAGATTGCAATCTCATCTCTCTCTCTCTCTCTCTCTCTCTCTCTCTCTCTCTCTCTCTCTCTCTCTCTCTCTCTCTCTCTCTCCCCATGGTGTTATACTAATCTAATAATAAGTTAAAGAATGCACATTTATTTTTTGCAATGAATGGGATCAACCTCAAAGTTCCATTCTCATCACGATATGTATTGGGTTCTTAAGTTTGATTGAGGAGCAACCGTTCAATATGATTTTGAAATACATGTGGAATTTCAGGACTACGCAATAGATACACCCATGAATAAATCGGCGTGGCCCGTAGGAGGTGATATATCTCATGAAGTGAAGATTGATGCAGGGACGGACCCAGGATTTGAAAATGGCGTGGGCTAATTTACCTTACGTACAAACCTATTGGAAACTCGACGGTACGAGTGACTTTCATTGATAACAAAAAAATACACCGGGGGCATAATGAGCTTTACCCCTCAAAATGCACTAGTACATGTAGATAGAAACTAGCACAAGAAATAAACATGCAATGCAAAACAAATATAAATAACATTTATATAAGTTGCACCCTTCGAGTATTCACAACGTTAAAATCAGTAATTATAGATTCATTATCTTTATTACCAACAAATTCTCTTTCAATTGATAAGTTAACTTATACAAGGAAGAACACCAAAATCACTTTCAAATCCTATTTGATCATTCAACAAACCAAAATCAATTGCAACTCATAAACTAATAAGCCTTAGCCTTACAAATCCCTAATTGATAAACCTAAATTGAAAATCCCTAATTATTAATTGATCATAAACCCTCGCCTTGGCCTTGCAAATCCTTAGTTTGTTTTTGTTTTTTATTTTGAAAAGGAAAGAGGGAATGTTTGTGGCCTAGTGGGATTCAAATTCTAATATTTCACGGGGGGGTTTAGTCTTTTTTTGTTGGTCAGCCAACCTAGTGGGGATTGGTTAATAAGATTGGCCTAGGCTAGGACATTAATTTAGTTCAAAAAAGAAACAAGCTAGCATGTTAGTAGGACCGTCCCTGGATTGATGTTAAACCCATCAGTGTAATTGCAGCGATAAATATCAAAATTATGGGTGGTTGGGTTTCAAAAAATATAAAAATTACACGCAATGCCACTTCTTCTAAGGCAAGCACACTATGCCACATGTCCACTTCCGGAAATCCCCCTCCCGGCCAGCCGTCGCCAGTCACCGCTGCCGGCCAGTTGTCGTCACAGCCGCCGCCGCCTACCACCTGCCAACCATTGTTGGGGACTAACTCCGTTGCCCTTTATTAACCCTAAAAAAATATAAGATTTTGTGACATTAAAGGGACTTGAACCTTGACCGTCAAAGGAGATAGCCTCACTGACAAACCACCACATAGACTACATTGTATAAAAATATAAACTGCAATGCATAAAAACATAAACTACGTTGCAGAGAAACATAAACTGCGATGCAGAAACATATAAACTGCAATGCAAAAAAACATAAACTGCAATGGAAGTGCTTTCATGATTGTGATAGGAAAGATGAATATGAACAAAAATAGAAAATGGAGGTGTAAAGTTTGAGGTTATATTAGTAGTTATGACCAGCAAAAAAAAGTTTTAAGGGTTATAGTCACCTTGCAATCAGTGTCAAACTTGAAAGTTGTGGGGACAAAGCAGGTCGTTTAACTTCAGGGTTGAAATTGGTACTTAGGTGAATGGGGTAAATTAAAACCCCAATAGACAAATTTAAGACAACAATGATTAATTGTTCCTAGTAACAATATGACTAGTCAATTACTAGTCATAGATCTATGAACAAACAAGCCCAGCACAGATTCATCACAAATCAAATATAAGAATCTGCAAGTCTAAAAGATAACTACGTGACAACCTAGGCACTTAGAAGGATCCATCAATCTAGGCATCCCTTGTGCTAGCAACAACTAGAGTGAATGGTGTTTGAACATTCATCAACATATCGGAGATAATATATAAAGTATGGCTAGTCATAAAATCAAGAAAAACACACCAGAAATGTTCACCCGAGAAACCCACCATTGGGAAAAGCTGGGGTCATCACTCCAACTAGGCAATCCACTAAGTCAAGAAGATTCTTACAGAAAAAGTAATCACAAGCTCAAACAATCATAGGTCTATTTAGGAAATGAGCACTACCTCCATGTGCAACCTTCTTCTCCAAACTTAGTTGAGCTAGTAGCTTGTCATTCATGGAAATGGCGGCTAGTCCATCAGACTTCTTCACCCCATGGCACCGCAACTCAACTCCGGATTGTCACCAATGAATGAAATATAGATTCTGAGATGAAAGGGTCAATTCCTTCAAGAAACAATACTCTTGAAGAAATCAACCAAGAATCTGATCTAGACTGAAAAAGATGACTAGTCATAATAACCCGGATGCAGACCCAAAAAGATGACTAGTCATAATAACTCAAATGCAAACTCAAAAGATGACTAGTCATAGTAACTCGAATCTGAGACTCAAAACGATGACTAGTCATAACAGAACCCATATGCAGATTTTAAAAACACATCATATTTCAAAATCTCATAATGAAAACTCATACCTAAGCAAGTAGAAAATGCAGAGTAGAAGTTTTAATCTCAAATTCTCAAAGGATGAAGTAGGTTTCAAAGATATAAGTAGATTTCAAAAATGATTTGAAAACCCCATTTCAAAAGCCATGAACACTTTCACACAAACCAAAGAGAAAACCAAGTTTTCCAAAATGGTGCAAATGAAAGAGATGGGAGATGAAAACTTTGATGTGCAAAGCTTTGGTCAGATTTTCTAAAAAGAATTAGCTTTCAAAATGAAATCTTGGAATCTCATTTCTATGCCATGAACACTCTCAAACAAACCAAAGAGAAAAACTAAGTTTTCCAAAATGGTGAAAATGAAAGTTAAGAGAGATGAAAACTTTGTATCACTAAACAAAAGTTTGAGAAATGAAATTTCAATGAAAGCCCAAAAGGAATTCAAGAACCCGTGAACTCTTCTCTCAAAAACCAAAACCTAATTTATGCACCATCTCTCACTAGAACTCTTTCTCTCTCTAAAAACCCATCTAAAAATGTAAAATGAAGAGTTGAAGAGTCCAGACCAGCCCCAGCCATTTTGGTAGGTCAAAAGGACACATGGCAACTAATGATTGGACTTATAATAAGGAAAATCACGTGCCTTAGTTAAAAATCCCAGCTGGAAATATTTGCATATATGACTAGTCATCTAGCCTAAATATGACTAGTCATCTAGCCAAAAATCAAAACACGATATGACTAGTCATCTAGACAAAAATCAAAATATGACTATAATGATATGCATGTAGGAGAACACTATAATGGATGCAATGCATACATAAACATATTACCTTCATTGAGCTTGATTGCATTAGGCAATTATGAAGTTGATCTCAACCACAATAGTCATCTTTGCACTAACATGAACTAGCCTAAATTCTTTGAGCTTGATCATACATATGAGATTACATGTTTGTCAAGGAAAGCTAAAAACATTAGTTAAACAAAACCTAACAAGGGTCCAGTCTCATCAAAAAAGCATACAGTGTTTACATCATACTGCAACAAAAGTTAAATAAAATAATCAACTGATGCCTGTAAGTTCCATCCAGACAGTCTTTGGAGAAAGGAACTAGAATGGGCAACTGTGTGCCTTTAAAAATAGACGGCAAACTTCTTAGAGCATCTCCAACCGATATGCCAATTCCAATGTGGCAAGTTTTGATAAAAAAATAAGACAGTTTTAAGCCTCTAACCGATATGCCAAATCCTAGCTGGATTGACATCCTTCACTTTTGCTGTCAAAATTGACAGCCCACAAGTTGAGATGTCTTTTATTATTTGATTATTATTTCAATACTGAGCCCACTCATTCTCTCCTCATCAATGTATAGTTTTTACCCTATTTAATATTTTACTCTTAAATATTGAGCCCACTTGCCTTTAAAAATAATAAAATAATATGTATAGTTGACATATCGGTTGGATAAAAAGTTTCACAATATGTCAAATTGCCACATAAGCCATCAAATTTAAATTTGATGTTTAGTATTTGACATCTCCCTTGGAGATGCTCTTATAAACCACCATTAAGGAGTAATTTGATTATATTCGATTTTTTAGAGCCTTTACCGTGTGTGCTGGCATTCGGACGTTAACTTTATTTGCTTGGAGATCGTAAACATATATTGAAGCATAATTACTTGCAGCTACAAGCTCTCGCCCATCAGTTGAAAATTTAACTGAGAAAATTCCAAATTCGTCCTCATCGACATCAACAGAAAAATCCAAACCTTCATGAATTTCATGAACAGAAAATGTTATCTTTAAATGTAAGAAAGAATAAGTATGAATAAGAAAGTGATTCTATGAAGCGCACCATCATAATAGAAAATCACTAGATTATTAAAATTGAATAAGTAACTATCCAAAAAAATAAAATGTACACTTCAAAAACTACAAAAATAGGTTATAATGAGATAAACCTAAGCATTATAGTGGGGAGTTGTAACATCTTGCAAAATCATCAGTAAACAAATTATCCAGGAAAAACAATAATTTTGAAATGAAGTCAACAAAACATCCCTAAGCCAACCTCGGATATCATAGCTAGGAAGTAATATTTGCCAGCTTTCATGATCTGGTAACATTAATAAACGTTCCTACTATATTTGCCGTTGCGCACTCCGCAGCCACCAAGGCTTCCAAGGAGTACCACCTCAAGTCTGGTAGTTCCAACCGAGATCTGTTTACAAAGAGATCTGATTTTTTTTTTTTAACTAGATTTTAGCCAGCCCTTTTAAACAATAAGGGTAAAATTGTATTTTATCTTTATGATTTAGCCAGGCCCAATGAATGTGGGCTTGCTCTTCGGCCAAATCTAAAAGAAAATTTTAATTCATATGTTTAAAGCCCAAACAGAAATAGGATATGTATTAAAACCTGATTAGTAAAGATTCTTTTTGCTAAAACCTAAATTTTTCTAATATTTTATATTCTTTTTTTTAAATAAAATTTGATATAGTATATAATAGTAATAAAAATTAAATTGCTTTTTTATTTCATAGACACACTAAAATGATTTTGTTTATTTTGTTTATTATAAATTTAAGTATTTCTATTAATTTTTTAATAATAAATGTAAGTATTTCTATTAGTTAATTCTTAACACTAAAATGATTTTGTTTTTATTTCTAGGGTTAAGGATAATCTTGAAAATAATGAAAGTAAGTGAGGGCATAAGGGGAAAAAATTACCATTCCGATTACGGATGCAATCCGGAATCCAAATACCTTCTCTATGTTGAGAATCCAAATCACCAAAATCTTGGAATTCAATTCCATTTTTGTGTGGACCCCACGCACTTTTGATTCCTCCCAATTTTAGTAAACACAGGTATAATCCCTAATCGGAATCAGATTCCTTATTCTCATTCCAATTACGGGTTAGTAAACGCGCCATAAGTCTCTAAAAGCTTTGTAACTTTCCTCTTCCTTTCAAATAAAATTACCTTGTCACTCTTTCAAAAAGTTATCTATTCCACATCAAGCTATTGTCCTAAATACTAAACCAATCATTTCCTAAACCTCTTCTCCCATAAACCAACAAATGTAAAAAATGAGGGAGATGGGGACGATGGAGAAAACAACAAGAGTTTTGATTGAGAAAAATTTGTTGGGTTTGATTGTGGGAAAAATTAGAAGCTTCCAGAATTTGAAGGGGTTGTGAATGGCCTCTGGTTTTGTTTTTTTAGAGCACATTTCTCTCCTAATTAGTTTCTATGGAAAACCAAATGGTATGAAAATAATTTTCTAGGGAAAGCTAGAAAATGGAAATGGAGATGGAAGGAAGAGGAAGGAGACTATATCTATTCTGAGTCTGAGCTGGACTCTATCTGTTCTGTTCCTCAACACTTGAAATGGAGCTATGCGTTTCGTGCTTTTATCTCTCTATTGAACGATTATGTGACAAATATTAATTGCAAAAAAAGGATATTTAATTTGCAGTCAACCTACAAAGATTAGTACCGAAATTATTTAATGATAAACTAAAAGTAACAAACTTTATTAGGCAAGTAATCTAATCAAAAATAAGAAAAGGGATATATTTCGACCAAGAACATAATGAATCCTTTGACTCATTAATGGGTCTAGTAAGTCATTTTAAAGGATGTAGTCCAAATTTGGGCCTTGTTTTTTTAAAGATAAGCCCAAACCTATTCATGGGTTCGTCTACATAAACTGCAATGAATTTGGAATACATCGGTTCGAAATCAATACAATTTCATCAATCCACTTTGATTACATTAGAGGTTTGAATTCAATCTGATCCGATTCAATTGATATTGAATTGAATTGGACTGGATGATAGGTTTTCATCATAATGAAATATGAAAAATTTATCGCCAAGTTTAATATAACATAAATGTAAAATATAAATGAAATGCTAGAGAAAATTATTTTGATTTTATAATATATTAAACATAACTTCATCAAATTACTTAAAATGTTCATAACTTTCTTAATGAAAATTACCTAATGAGCAAAATAAGCATGAACCTAACTAGATTAATTGGATTGGATTTGATTGTATCATCACAAGCAAATCCGTCATCATCCAATTCAGTCATGTCGGTATTGGAATTTAGGGATCCAATCCAATCTGCAAAATCATCAAAACTGATTAAAATTAGATTGGATCTTGCACACCCCTAGAAGATATGCTAAACTTGGGCATTGTTTGTTTCCACATAGGCTTGTAATGTATTACTAGGGAAAGGCTGGGCATAGTCACACCAACTCGTGGACGACTATTAACCGTAAATTAGCCTTAATTTCACTGTAGAACCCACACTAATCTACAATACAATTTCGTGAAAGATTGTCTCTAGCAAAAATCATATGGCTAATATTCATCACATACAGTCAGAGAATATGCAGTCCATCTTCATTGACAAATGTGTGTGCAGTGCATCCATATGTGAATATTGAAGTTCATGAACGAAATCAAAAAAGTACATTCTGCACGTGGAGGAATATTAGAATGCAAGAATGTGCTTTTTTTGTTAAATAATTCCTGCCAGATACCATTTCAGAAAGTGGGAGAGAGAAGCTGTAAATCAAACCTACGAATTAACCGATGATCAATTTCATAATTAATATACAATACATAATACATATCATCCCTTTAGCACACAAAATTGCGCTAAATATCATCCCTTCAAAAGTGATCATCAAAATCAAAAGAACTCTCTTGTGCTCAAAGTGCTTGGTGTCTCAGTCGGCTCGGGTCCTAACCGGAGCTCCAAGTCCAATTCCTCAGCCCTCTTCATCGTCTCTTCATCCCTGCACCCTCCACTTGTACACGCTCCGGTATTTTTATTAATGTCGACAGTACAGGCTAATCCGGATGGCTCCTCTACAAACAATGGAAGCTGAAGCTGAACTTGAACTTGAACTTCTTCAATGCTAACTTTTCCCTTATTCGAGGCGTCGATGATCACAACATCATCATCTTCATCTCTGGTAAAAGGGTATGATAATATTGGGTTTCTGGGGATGTTGGTTTCGTTTAATTCCATTTGTATTGAATTTTTGTCCTCCGAATTAGCACGACTGTGATGAGCACTAGGGTTTTTGGTAATTCCATCAGTGGAAGAAATATTTGCAAGCTGATTTTGATCTTCGCAGAATTGTCTGATCCGGGCTCTATCTCTTCGATGAATGTTCATGTGACCCCCGAGAGCCTGCGCGTTAGAGAAGCTTCGCTTGCAGAAGGTGCAGGTGTAAGACTTTGCCTGCCCTGAGCCACTGATTTGGTCATCCGATGGCCTCCATTTAATCTGATCAAATTTTTCGATATTACTGCTCGAGTGATTTCTCT
The DNA here is from genome assembly GCA_024362665.1 of Prunus padus. Lineage (NCBI taxonomy): Eukaryota > Viridiplantae > Streptophyta > Magnoliopsida > Rosales > Rosaceae > Prunus > Prunus padus. Next base: position 24,073,640 of record JANFAM010000015.1, read on the forward strand.
CCATAAAGAACACACACTTACACAAACAGAATTACAGAGAGAGAGAGAGAGAGAGAGAGAGAGGAGAAGAGATTAAGATGGTCAACTGGTCGGTTAAGTTGTGTGAGAAATTTTCACATAGAAACAAATATTCGTAGGGACTACTACTTCTAGACAAAAGTGAGCATGCATGAAAAAATAATAATATTTTTGGTCAGAGGAATTTTGGTTTTTTTAAGCAGCAAAGACAGGGATTATATATTATTAAGAAAATAAAACGGGAGGAAGTATATTTAATTCGAATTTTTTTTATTGAAATGTAACATCGAGGTTTTTGGAAGTTTTTGAAATTTGTTTTTAAGTTGGGGACCAGCTGCCCCTGCCAGCCAGCAGGGTAAACAAAATTAATATGTCCCAAATGTATGCTTGTATACGTATTTTTTTTCGTATATTGTATCGTAGATTGTACATATGTAAGTTTTATTTGTCTTTTGTGGTGGAGATATATGTAATTCATGTATGCATCATATCTTGCTTGGACCCAAAAAATAAAAATAAAAATCTTTGCAAAAAGTTAATCTATTTAATCCTTGCTAAGCGTGGAAAGTTACTTTATTTATTATTATAGTGAATGAAAACTTAATCTTGCAACTGAAGTGCATCTTGAACATTAAACTCTTCCAGTAGTTATAATTTTTTTTTTACAAGTTAAACTCTTCACAGGAACCAGGAGCCTGTAAAATTAAATGTAGTAATTTCTGCTTAATTACTGCTACATGTAGTAAAAGAAACGGCGGATTTCGACTTCCCTACTGAGGTATATGCTATACAGCGATGTACTGGATTCGGTGCATCTAATAACTTGTTAACTCAAGTTATATCTTCCATAGTTAACTTGTTAATTACCTCAATTAATTGGTTAAAACTTTTAATGGGACCGTTTTGCTATTTACTAGTTGAACTTAATTATATGAAATTAGTGGAGTCGAGTTAAGTTTAAACGGGTAGCTCAGAATTAAACTCAGGTTAACTCATTTAATAAGATATTTTCGGTTAAATACTTTAATGTTTAACATTCAAATTTAGATGCCAATGAAGTCTAGCCTAGTAAAAAAAAAGGCTTTTTATATTAGAACAACGGTCTCATGTTCGAACCCCGATGACTAGGGCGGAACCACAACAAAGGCTGCCATGCCTGGCCCCCATTTAATTTTCAATCTCTTGTAATATATTATAAAATATATGATATAGCAATACAATTACTGCAATTAGATTAATGATGGCCTTCTCAGTTGAAGATGAAAAACCTATATGTGGAAGTGATTTTGAAATTTTGGACCCTCTATGCTAAGGATCCTAGTTCCGCCACTACCGATGACACATTGAGGTTTTGAATTCATTTATAATGAACCACAACCAAACAAGCAATATATACATTGTGTTATTTCAATTAAAATTGTCTAAAAATTGAAAGCTCTAATACGATTGTGTTAGTATGAAATTGTGTTGGCATTTCCTAGATTTTAGTATAGGTTTGGAAGTGTCATTTAGCTGTAAGGTTGAAGAAAAATTGATGTCTCTGATTTCCAGAAACTGCAGGATTGAAACAGCTCAGCAATCCCCGAATTCCAGAATTGTGACTTAACACGTATGAGCCACTTGATCTGAAAGGTAAGACATGTCATTTTTCATGCACTCATAATAGGAATGTTTTTTTGGAATCTAATATGATTTTATCTCCTTGGTCTTCCTTGATTTTATTCAATTAGAATCCATTTAGGAGTGCATCTCATTTAGGCATATTTTGCAATATCTTTTTTATTTCTTTCTCTTATCTATGTTTTGTTACTCATCTTTTAAAGCAATTTACTTGCAAATCAAGTTTTAATCAGATCACATTATTAAAGGTGTTGAGATATTCTTGGTAGTTGACCTAAGAATATTGTGACTCCTTTAATAGTGGGATTTTCATAAAATATCCTAATAGGGTTCATTAATTCGGCTGGGTATACTTAGTTTCCTTCTATAACAATAGCTTGATTTGAAAGCCATCCTAATTGTGCTAAGCTGACATGTTTGAATTAAATTGGATTAATGACCATATATTGGTCATGTGGCTTGATTGAAGAATATGTCTAAATAGAATAGGATTCTAATTGAAGCAAATCTGATGGCGCACGTTTTATATATCTTGACTTAATGAATATTCTCTTGTATGACAACAATATGGCTGCATAAAATGAAGGCGTGCATCTCATAATACTGACAGCTTTCAACTAATAGAGTATTTCCTGCATCTTCATATTCACGAAAGAAAGTTGATGTGCTTAGTGGCTCATAAGGATAAATCATCAAGAGTAAGATTATCTTGGTGATTTGTCCTTGCATTCATTTGCACAAGTTACAAAGTTCACATACCTCCAACGAGCTTGAATCGATCGCGTCAAGTATCGGATTCAACATAAGGAGAGAAGGAGAAATCCAGAGAGAAGTTGAGTTACGAAGAAGTTGGTACGTTGTCTAGAGTGTCTAGGACAAGTTTGTATACTTCTTGTAATCATCGTTCTATAGTGGATTTGCTTTGGACAACTGGTCCTATGGATTTTCCCCAGAGGTGGGGTTTTACCACGTAAAATAATTCCTGTGTACTTTCTGTGTTTTACGTTCTTTACTGTAGAGGATTGATATCGTATCAATCCACTTGACGTGTTTTTATATTACTGTATTACTCTTGACTACTCAAAACGCAAACTTCACCCTTTTGATATTTTAAGCTATCCTACAGGTATTTTCAGATTGAATTGTGAATCGTATGATTTGCATTGTTAACTTATTGTTACAATATCTCTAGCTCTACGTTAACACAATTGGAAAACGTCTCAATTACACACGAATTGCCATTTTAAATTATCAGTTAATATACTTAACGCGTCATATATGTCTTTACTCTCCAAAAGAAAATAAAACGCTAAAAAAAAAGAAGAAAAAAGGGGAATACAGAACTTGACAAGTATATTAGCTGATATACATGGTGGTTCACAGTGCATAATAAACTTCTTCAAAATATAATTTATTTTACTCTTTTTCTTTAGTACAAATTATAGTTTAAACTACATGAAAAATGGATTCTCACACATACACGCATACAATACAACAATGTCATTGCGGTTCGAATATGAGACCACGGTCACATTATTTACAATTATTATCATTACTTTATTTATTAATTATATACAGCGATGTACTGGATTCCAGTAATACCAATCCAATTACCCGATCTCTCCGCATGCCCATATTTCGCATGGTCAACGGTTGACGAGTATCAAGTTAAGTTGACCCTTTTTTCCCCATAGATAGATTCCTAGGTTTGTTTATTATTTGCAGAAGACCACAAGGGGTATTGTCCTAAAAGGAATAAAGGACCATATAAAGGATAATACTTAGTGCAGGTTTGGCATTCTTTATTTTGGGTGATAAGTGATTTTTAAAAATTTTGGGAAGCCCAACCCGTTTGGTAAACTATGAGAAAATCACTTATTATTAAAAATTGTGAGAGAAAATTTATAAGGAAAGCAGTAATGAGGTGCTTTTATTTTCGGATTATGCAGAATCGGTTCCAAGAGGTCTTTGGGTTTAATGATTATGCATGAATTATTTTCTGATTATGAGGGAATTAGTACCAAAAACACTTTTAACAAAAAGTTTACCAAACGCCAAACCGCTTTCTCTCACAAAGAAATCGACGATTATTTTCACAAAGACAAAGAATGCCAAACTCCTTAACTGCACTCTTTGGATGCATGATTAAAGAAAATTCACCATACACATGTCATAAATGAACGGTTTCGATTATGACATATATACGATGAAAATTCAAAAAAAAAATGTAAATAAATTTATACGGGATGATCGTATATAACTATGTAGTGTAGAAATTTTGAATAGAAATAGAAATTTTTATTTCTTTTTGATATATAAGTTTCTGTAAAAGCCTTTGATGACGGGTGTGATGAATTGACAAGTAGTGAATTGCAGTGGTTAAATTATGCATTGACATCACCATCGATTGAGACTTGAGAGCTTACGTGCATGTACCTAACAGCTCCAAAATGTTGCTTCGCCTGCATGATGATGATGCCATGTGACGATAGTTAGATAATGACACTTGTTAATTTGTTTTGCTGAGTTGCTTGGGATAATGGATAAATAATCTATAAGGGCCTGTTCGATAACGTTTTCGAATGTTTTACGGTAAAACGTTTTCGCGATAATGAAAAACAACTTTTTCTCGCTTTCTACACGAGAATAAAACACGCCATCGAACGTATTTTTGACTCATTTTTGTAATGTTTTGTGAGAAAACGTTTTCACGAGAATAAAAACAACTTTTTCTCGCTTTCTACAAGATATGAAGTTGTTTTCATTTTACGAAAACGTTTTCCACGAAAATGAAAACATTCTACCGAACGTGTTTTTGACTCATTTTTGTTTTCTCAAAATGAAAACAACCTCCGAAAACGTTACCAAACGCACCATAAGTGCCTGTTATTCTCTCTCAACCAACACAATAAAACAAACACGAAAATAAATAAATAAAATAATAATAAAAGAAAAAGAAAGAGAGAGAAATTGGGTGTTACTGGTAATAATATTGCAGTGCATTAGTCATTCACCACCGTCCAAAGTCATGATTGGATAGAGATATCGATGTGAGGTTTTGATCATGTATCATAGATGTTGAGAAATGTGGCTAGAGGAGGGGGAGGTTGGTTCATGCAAGTGATCCGGTAACCGACAATTTCATCATCAATTAATATAATATTGATATTAACATATATATTATATAGTTTTCTTCTGGTCTAACATGTTATGTTTAAATATAATTTAGAATCAAGATTGACAATCGATTCAATTCACAGTTTAACAGTGTCATTTGTTTAGTTACGAATTTAAAGTGAGATGATAATCAGTATATTATATTGGAGATATGACTGTAATTACTTTTGTTTATAATAAAGTATGAATGATCTGATCGACTTCAGTAGATTTACCTTAATTTCTTCCATAATAATCGAGTTGGTAATTCTGAAGCACTTGTTTTCAAACCCATGGGGGGATGTATATTTGACTTGAATTTGTATTGTGGAGTGCAGGAAGTTAAAAGGTAAAGTTGTTGTACCCTTTCTCAACGTGAAGCAATCAAATGGGCATCATATATTATTATGTTGCTTGTACCAAACATCAATTTAAACACTTCTTTCTCATCCTCACTGTAAATATATATATATATATATATACAAATCATTCTATTGAGGGATCCTCAAATAAAATTATTTGAGGGACGCCCTTTAGGTACCCTACAATTTTTTCCAATGATCCAAACCATCTATTTTTAGGTATTCATTCATAGATCATCCTTACAAAAATTAGACAAATCGGAAATTGTTTCGACATCCAATTGTATCATACAAAATCAATGAACACGGTGCTTGAAAAGTACTAAAATTTCAATAACTCAATTGAGTCTTTCCAAATGATATCGGATTCAAGTGATTTTTGTAGAGATGATCTTTGAATAAGTATCTACAAAATGGACGGTTTGGATTAGTGAAATACAATCCGGAGCTCTACCGGTGTCACTCAAGCTTCTGTATATATATATATATATATATATATATATATATATATATTTTTTTGTATTTGTATTTTAAATTTAACATGTATGACACAAATGGGCTTCTCAGCATTTCAACTGTAGAAACATTAAGTTGATTTGGGCCCTCGGAGATGGTGAGTGTTAATCTCGCATTAGGCTGGGCCTGTCCTAAAGCTTGCTTGCAAATACACTCTTCAGCTCCAAATGGATGAGATTCTATAAATAATATAGGATTAAATATTAATTCATTTGTGATAATACCAAAAACATATCACGGATCCAGTCCACGACAAACTTATATCTTGTTGTAACAGACATTCCTTGTAATTTATTTGTATTAAAAGATAAAAGCATTAATTTTGTTAAAGTATGATTAAGTGGAATTCCACATGTCAAAAATTAAGCCATGGACAAAGAGGGATACTAAAAAACATGGACATAGGATCTGAACTCTTCTTAGAGCATCTCCGACAGTGGTATAAAAAAAAACTCTTCAAATTGAAGTTTGTTGACCTACGTGGCAATTTGAAGAGCCTTATTTACTACTTTAATATTTTGTGTCTAATTAGTCTCTTCAATTCAATTAATACAATATTTGACTTAAAACAATAATAATTAATAACATTTTAAATAATTAATAACATTCTTTTTTTTAAAAGATAACATTATGGAAGATAAATAATATTAATGAAATGTACATCAAACCCATAAAGCAAAATAAATGTTTTTAGCCTTTTGATATGATTTTGATTCTCCCAAAACAAAATAAATGTTTTGAAGAGGCAATGTCAACTTACCAGTTTTGAAGAGAGAGAATGGGGTTGCAGATTTGATGACTGAGGTTGAAGAGGCTGTTGAAGGGAATTTTTCGGATGTGGCTCACCTATTTGAGCATCCCAAAGTGGTTGAAGAGGCTGTTGGAGACGCTCTAAGTTTGCAATCTTAGTTGGGATGCTTATGCCAGAGTTTCACTCCGTTATTGTAATGGTCCTTTGTGGCGAGTTTGTATTGGTCCTTTATAGCTAGTGGTTTTTTTGGCTAAATTTATGAATGCAATCCCAGATTTCCTTAAACAAAAAAGTAAAAAAATAACAGACATTCCTTGTTGATAAACGAAACATCCCAACATAGGGCACCCGTGAGTTAGTCCAAGGACAATGAATTTGTCCCTTTATACTCAAGTTCGAGTCTCATTTCGCATAAATTAGATATTCCAAATTCAAATCCCTATCCCAACATACGATTGATTGGTTTAGGTTGATCTTTACCTTCGTATGTATGATGTGATAAATATCCAAAGGGGCCTCAGACACAGATAAATTAGCCAGCTTTAGTATTTTGTGAGCTTGTGAAGTAAGTGAGCTCGTGAGAGCTGGAAGTAGGAACTCCCTCCCATACAAATATACCATTAGTTGTCAAACAATACATAAACAATTACTCCCAACACAACAACCTAATAACCCCAGAAAATTAATTCTTCAAAATTCTCATTCTTTAGACAATATATAGCTTGGGATTTGTCCAAACGCCCTAAAAGAGATAGCCCCACGCAAGCTGAGATCAGAATAATATCTCATTCTCTCACTCAATTCTATAATATACCCCCCGCCCCCCCTTATATATAGCAGAGAAAAACGACATCTGAAACCCCATGTGCTCCACTGCCACTTCCATTTAAATCTTCCTCCCGAGACCTCCTTTCTGTCAAAAAAAACTTCAGACCTATCCAACTCACACCTTAATGAAAAACGACAATCCCCAACCAGTAACCATTAATGCCGCTTTACATAGATGTAGCTCTTCGTAGAAGCCGAAGCAAACAATCTCACTTTCCCTAAACATATATATATTCAAGTTTTATTCCATCTTTCCTTTTCACATGCATCGTAGAAAACAAACTCCCACATCGAAAGAGCCTCAAATCATTAAGACAATTTTCATTTCCTAGCCTCTTATGGAATGTAATTGTTTGGTATGACTTAAATTCCTTTTCGAATAATTGCCCTTTTCTCAGTTTTGCCTGTGAGCTCATTAAAGTCAAGAGGGGTTACAGTTGAGTTTTAAATATAACGGACCCAGCAGAATGATCGTCTTGTGTCCTGCAAGAAATTAAACAATGTACTTACCTAGCTAGCTATGGCTATGGCTAGGGTTAGGGTTTATATATATAGGGGAATTATATGGACATGCCATATATAATTTATTTGATGTTGTTTATTTATAAAAAAATCCATATAATTAGGGTTTCGTCACTGATCGATGGCTATTATCGCTAAATCATACATACAAGTTATAACACAAGAAGATCCAAAAGATGCTTAGATATATATAGAGCAGCCTAGAGATGGAGGAAGTGATAATATTCTCTTTTGTGATTAAAAAAGTTGGTATTAATTGTATAATGTGATGGTGATGAATAGTTAATTAGATTGATTCCATAGAGTTGGTGGCCATTTTGGACAGATTTGAGAGGAGGAGGAGAGAGAGGGAAAAGTGAGAGAGATAACACAAGCAAATGGATTTTAGCGGAGGAGGTTACAGAAACTGAAAGAAGAGATCTGATAGGTGATGATAATAATACAAGAGAAAAGAGAATCGATGTTGGGAAGTATCTGACTTTATGTGACTTTGAAAACCTCATCTCTCTGGAGTCTGAGTTTTTTTTTGTGTGTGTGTGTGGGTAAGTTTAGTTGTCTATGACTCTATCTGATGGAATGTCAGTGAGGTACTGAATGGGAAAAAGAGTCACGATATTCCATGCAGTTTTTAGTCAGTTTCTTCACCCTTCAAACCCCACAAACATACAACACATCTACTCCTAATCTCATCATCGCCTACCTAAACTCTCTTTCAATCTCTCTCTCTCTCTCTCTCTCGGGACAAGGATATTCGTTCTATAACCTAAACTCTTGACTGCACTCTTCTTTGGCTGTATCACACAAGCATGTGGCTGATATCATGTCTCTTCCATATAAACCACGATCTGTATCAAATTTACTGCTTAGTTAACCTATAACTTGCTAATTACCTCAAGGTTAAATTAATTCTAACTATGTGAAGTTGGCCATAAGAGTAGAGAAGGTGTTTGAGCTCCCATTTAGAAAAAAAAAAAAACCGTATAATTCATAATATGCAAATAGAAGTGTTACTCAGAAAACTACAAGAAGAAGATGATGATCTCAAATTGTAGGCTTAGGATCATGATATTACTTTCTTAAGTAATTTCCATCAACTTAGATGGTAATGACCCTGCCAAGGAACCAACAATTACACTGTAATCAATGAAATATATAATTAAAATAAGCTGAGATGCATTGTGATTATCAACAAAGACGAATCTTAATTTTATCCTTTTCTGTGATTCCCATATGGTTTTTGTTACACCTTACACAAATGCATAAGCACTCCAAGAAAGCGAATAGATCAAATCAATTTAAGCGAAGAGTGAAGCCTTGAGCTTCAAGATGAAAGAGGAAAAAAAAGAGGTGCAAATAAAGAAGGAACTCATCAAACAGTGAACAAAAGGTCAAAGTATTATGTCTATATATGATCAGCAGTTGATGATGAGCCTCTGCTATTTATCAACTTTAATTACCTTAGGCCGGTCACCGAGCCTGAGCTCAAGATCTAAGTCCTCTATAGAGCTGGTGCAGCTAAGTTCAAACCCTTCTGATTGGAGATGATGTACTTTATCAACAGAACCTGATTTTAGGAAGAAAGGTGTCGATGACGGGACGTCTTCCGTTCTTCTTCTCTTGCAACTAATTATAGCTTCATCCTCATCAACTGAGACGGATGGACGAGCACAACGAACAACCAAATTCAAACTCACAGACAAATTGTGAAGATCAGTAGTACTTGTGACATGGTGATCACCCTTAGCCCTACACCCAGATTCCACAGCTCCTGAAATCTTCTCTGCTTCAATAATATTTCTTGCAACAGATTTATCATAATCATTTCTGTTTGTGCCCAAGATTGACCAAGATTGAGGAAAAGATAGAGAAACAGAAGAAGAAGGTGGGATCTTCAGGGTTTGGTCAGCACAATTTTCTTTACATGGTAATTGAGCTGAAACCCTAGAACCTGAAGATGGTGATGAGGATGCAATAGTAGCACCAGGATCGGAACTAGGGTTATTAGGGTTGTAAACCAAGGCACAAACTTGATGAGATGGGTATTGAAAACTACCCAAAGATGAAGAGGAGAAGGGATTATGATTTTGGACAGAATGATCATCCGGATGATGATGATTTTGGAGGGTAGTTTCGTCATTTGGAGACTGCTTTAGTCTAGCCCTGTCTCTCCTGTGGACATTCATGTGGCCGCCTAGAGCTTGAGCTGAACGGAACTCTCTCCTGCAAAAGCTACAAGAGTAGGATCTCGGAGGCCATATGCACCCTCCAAGAGGCCCGGCCGCATCTTCGGCGAAAGCTTGTTCTTCCCACGAATCATCGTTTGATGGGTTGCTAATTGGCACTTGCAGATGATCATGCTGAGATGAGCTCAAACTATTGTGCTTGCGCTTTGCCCACATCCAGTACCTTGCTTGTTCCATTGCACTACCACCACCACCTCAGATTTACTCTCCAGCCAAGCTTAATTTGAAGAAAAACTCAAATTGCAAAAAAGAGGAAGAATTGAAAGTATATATGGGCTTTTGAAACAAAGTAGAACTAATATGTTAGCCTATATATATATTTAAGTTATAGACACTGAAAAGTATACATGGATTGATCTGAGGCATAAAGGGGCTGAGATTGCTTAGGGAGGTGTTTAATTGGAAGGTGTAAAGTGGTGGGTTCTCTTCTACCTTGCTCTGTCATAGAGTTGTAGCTACTTGATTTTTTTCATTTTTTTTCATTTTTTAAAAGTATTTCTGGTTGGCTTTCAGTCAGTACTCACTGAAATGAGAAGTATATATATTTTTTCTCTCTGTTTTTTCGTAGGAGGGGGAAGCAAATGGTTTAATAATAAATCAGTGTTGTGGGTCCTGAAGATGAGCCCCTCTTGTAAGGTGAGGGTTTGCTTACAGACAAACTAAAACAATCTGACTGAAATCTCCCTTAAGCAAAATAGTGAATGCCAAGATGCCTCAATTCCTCCTTCACTTGTACTTAATTAGATGCAACATCAAGAGAGTCAAGGAGTCGGAGTGATCAGGAGGACACATGATATCATGCATCATCATTATTATATCATTAGGAACAAAGATATTGCTTATGGCTCTACCTTAGTAAGCATAAATAATGTAATTTTTTTATATGTTATGTTATCAGACCGTCAATCTAGACAGTTACAAAGATAGAAACGCATTAACAGTTCTACCATAATAGTTGCTCTACATGTATAATTCTGATTTAACAGTAAATGTTTGATTAAGGGGCTAAAAGAGTATTTAGCAGAGGTAGCCATATATATAGGCCAGGCTGCCTCCACAATTTTAAATTAATTGTTTTCTTGGTCTCATTAATTCCAAAGATATACACGTGTGCCGAATATTAGTAGTCTTCAGGGTTGACAGGCCGTCCGTTGTTGAAGTTCTGGCAAAGTATTACGTACGTAACAACCACATCTAGAACAAATGGCCCAATCCACATTCAATTAACACCAACCTCTTATTAATTCGACCTTAATTTGCTTTACATAATACAAGGGATCCAAGCAAGTGAGAAATTAACACAATGGCAGCATGTGCCAACGGGGTCTAGCCGAGTGGAAAAGGGCCTTGACTCATAGGTCTCAAGTTCGAACCCCCATGACATCTTAGTTGTGTGTGTGTGTGAGAAAACCCCTCTCCTATAATTTAGACTATCACTTGTACTCCAAAACACAATAGCAGCCTGCATATGCTCCTGGTTGATTACTATCAGTTGGATCAATTTAAAGTAAACTTACTTATAGTCATTTTTTAAGTGGCTCTAACATTTCAATCCACATTTCAACAGAGTGATTATCTCCCTAAAGAAATTATGTTTACAGAATTTCAAAAACATATATATTTTGCTTCTTAATTTGTTGTTGATGGCTATATAAACATAATAAACTCACCAGTTTTAACCTTTTTATTTTGTCGACCTCAAGATGTTTTTATATTGTTTCTATATCGAAGTGAACGTGTTTAAATCAAATTGCAAGACTTCCATGTCAATAAAGTCATCAGTCAACAATAACAAATTTTTTAGGTCCTGTTGGGTAACGTCTTAAGGGGTCGTTTTCATTTTCAAAGAACAAAAATGATGTAAAAACACGTTGGTGGCCCAAAAACAGAAAATACTGACAATGTTTTCATAAAATAAAAATAAGTTCATGTATACTTGTAGAAAACAGAAAAAGTTGTTTTCATTCTCATGGGAAACGTTTTCATAAAAATAACTCACATATTGTTTTCTAATTGTACTACCAGACACATTTTCATTGTTTTTATTTTCTGAATATGTTTTCTAATTAATCTACCAGACGCATTTTCATTTCCTGAAAATGCAAATTCATTTTTTTGTTTTCATTCTCTGAAAAATATTCTTAAAAAAAATTCTCCGAAAACATTACCAAAAGGGCCCTTAGATTCTTAAAAATGACCGGGAATATCTTAAAATTTGGCTTAAACGTCTGGCCAGAGGTCCAGTTGACTGACTTGGATATTGGATTATCCTACGTGCCAATTCAAGATCACACAGTCACACACCCCAAGATTTCAAGAAATGGGATAACAAGGTAATTTTTCTTTTGAGCCAGAAATTTAAGAAGCTTAACTGAACAATCTTCTAGTTTCGAATATGAAAGCTAATGTTATTGGATTTAATTTCTATATATAGTCAACTGACTCAAATGCCAACGGATCTATAGCGCTCAGTTGTAAGAGCATTTATTTATAGATAGATAATCGGTGATTTTAGGTTCGAACCACAAGACAATTCCCCGAAAAGAAAAACCCAAGTCGTTAATTAGATCATGAAAAACACATGACAACGATTAATCAAATATATTGAGATTCTGTTTAGTGAATAATTATATATATTCAAAAGTAGTGCAGAGTTTCAAAAACTAGCGAGGCCATAGCCAACATGACATGCATATATAATTGATCTCATCACATTGCTAGATAAAACAACAAGGTCTCGAATTTTCAAAACAATAAGTTGGCAACAACAGGGTTGAAGGAATGGTTTCATTATAAAAATGGAACAGGTCACATGCATATGCCTGCTCAAAAATAACCTCTGAATGAATGCATCTTGCTAAGATGGATGCCTTCATTATTAATTCAACACAAGGACTAAGACTCTTTCTTTTTATGTTATAATACACAGTGAGATTGTCCTATCCAGAGAGAGATTCTACGGAATTAATGTCCTCATTCTCAACTGGATTTAATTAATCATACAATTCTTCACTGAGCTGCCCTTGTTTCTCCATATAAAACATTATGTAGCAAGAGAGAGAAAAGAGGTTTCATTTTTCAAAGACGATGAAGATGATGGTGAAGGTCAATAAATTATTTGATGAACTTATTGTGTTGGGTGAGACATGACACTGAGTGACTGCATAACAATACATGGGGATAAGAGATTTGCTTTCAATGGTCACGTATGTTTATCGTCGAAGTCTATGAGATTCATCATACAACTTATATCATCAACTGCTGACAATCGTTCATACATACGTAGTAGTAGATGACTGTTTTTAGCATTAACAGATAATATGAGAATTCACTTTTACTGTTCCCAAACAGCTAAGCAATATAAAGCAAAGACTGTACTTACCTTTCTGTCTGTTTGCTAAAAATATATAGAAATTGACAAGTAATTTTCCAACCGATTACTAATTAAAAAATTATGAAGCACTGTTGGTCAGGTCATTGTCTTGGAACTTATTATTTTAAATCAAAATAAAGACAAGAGTTTAGGTGCAATAGGGGTGTACCTTTCGTGAATAACTTAAAATACACGCATCTTTAGTAACAAAATATTGCCAATAGATTGCATTAGACGACATTCCACAAAATACCAAAAGTCTTTTTCTTTTTATTCTCTTGGCGTTCTGGTAATCTTAGCATCAACTACACTCTACTTTTCAAACTGAAAGACGTATATCCTTGAAGATAAACCTTTTTATTTTCTCTCTGCCCATAAAGAACAATATGATATGCGACTAATGAGATTTTCTTATATTTGTTTCTTTTAATACAAGTTACATTTTTTTATTCTTATCGAACAAATGTCGGTTCATACCAGTTTTGAGCTCTCAAAAGCCTATAGCGAAAATCTAAAGTGTGCCCATGTACACACATTAATAATTGAAACTGTAATTTTTTTTTATAAATAAACTAAGCATTGATTTTTTTAAGAAAATATTTATCTAAAGATCTTTTTTAGACTTTGAGCTATGTCTTATTTTTCTTTTTTGTATTTTTAAGATTTCCAGAGTTATAAATTTTATATTAAACATAACTAATGACAATAAAAATCTAAACAATCACTGAGGGAACCGAATTTGGTCATAACCCTAGGTCAAAATTATTCCTTCCATTTGGGGATTATTTGACCTAATTGGGAATTATTTAACCTAATTGGGAATTATTCAATTTAATTGGGGATTATCCAATTAAATGGAATGTTACCTAATTGGGTTGAGAATTGATTTGGCACCTACCACAATTCCCAATTAAAGAAGGATTTACCTAATTAAGTTAGGGATTGATTGATACCTACCACAATTAGGGATTTGATTTAACCCTAATAAATCAAATCCCTAAATACACCAATCACACCAACCACACCTACCACACCTACCATACCAACCTCGTCGAGGCCCCTATAAATACATGGCCACACAAAGGTTGAGGTGCGTCTAAACTTCTCTCTCAAAGTACGTCGAATTACTACTCAAACTACTTCTAAATTTCTCTATGCAATTCTAGCCACCTCCTTTCTCTCCCTCTTTACATAAGGCTCGGCCGCCAGTTTACACCCTAAACATACAACTCCGTACCCTATTGTTAGCTATTGTTTTTCTCATAAACTCTCGAACTAACTTAGGCATCGGAGGGCCTTTGGCCAACACCCCGGGTGTGGTCCTCTTATTGGTTCTATTTTGCAGGAGAAGGAGGCGGCGAAGAAGAAAGGAGAATCTTTTCAACCGAATATTCTCGTGGGGAAATTTGCTCCCACAAATTGGTGCTTTCATTGAGAGCACGAGTTATACTCAACGCGTGCTCAAGGAATCCGTTCCTCCAATTTTCCAATCCACCGAAGCCTTCCAAACAACCATGGTTGGAAGCAAACTCACGAGGAGCAAGACCGCCGCAATGGCTCGATCTGCGACGGCCCAAAGTCACTCCTCCCATGATCCCGCGATCGACATGGTGGCACCACCACCTCTCACCACCGCGCCGGCCACCGTCGTCATCCAAGGCCCCGTGGCCGGATCTAGCCGCCCTCATGGCACCACCGCCGAGCATGGTGGAACCTCCCATCAAGATGGGCTCATTACCACTACCGACTTAGGCCCAATCTTGGAGCAACTTCAATCACTCCCTCATTTGCCGCCGGCCGACGTACGCTCCCGCGTACACCTCTAACGAAACCCTAGTCCGTGTGCAATTGGGCTCCACGCAATTCTCTCCTCCCGGTCCACGAAGTCAAGTAGACCTCGGTCTAAGAGTCGACCAACCGACCCAAAGGATGGACGACTTACCCGAGTTGATGCGACAACTCCTCAACCAAGCGTGCTTGGCCCGAAATCTTGACCTTGGACGACAGGCGAAGAGAGAACGATGGATGACGCACCGGCAGTGCAGGTCGAAAGGTCTCAAGTAGGTCGAGCAGAGCGAGCAGACAAAGAGGAAGACGACAACGTGACCAGCAAGTCGGCATGTCACAAGCATCCGCGAGCCACACTCCGAAAGGCATTTAAGTATCCAATCAAGATTGAGTTCGAGGACCAACGTGCGTGAGAGGCTGGGTCCACAATCGACATCCTCGCCCGCTTGGGCCCGCGAGGAAGTGTGCACGAGAGGCTGGGCCCTCAAGAAGGTCAACTCGATGACTATCGCAACGAGGATCGTGAAGGAAGACGCTCGGCTGCCGGTTCCCGAAGAACCAATCCCCGTCGACAAGTCGCAGGGAATCCTCGCAAGCGCTGTCCACCAATACGCCACCTAGGCAAGACAACCAGGGACGACGGCCCTTGCGAGCCAACGAGGAAGTCAACCAGCGCCGCCGAATCATGAAGGTCGTCAACTTGACCAACAACTCATGCGTGCGTAAGACATCGAGAAGCTCGTGAATGACCGACTTCGAGACTTGAAGGCGGCGGAAATTTTGAAGATGCACTACGCAGGAGGTAGACCGAGCGAACTCCACGCCATTCACAAAGAAATCGAGCAGGCCGCTCCCCAAAGCGATTCTCAACGCCTCTCTTACACACTTCAAAGGGGATTCCGACCGAAAGCCATCTCAAGCATTTCAAGAGTATTATGATCCTCTACAAGACGGAAGATGCGTTAATGTGTAAAGTGTTTGCAATGACCTTGCGAGGAGCAGCCCAAGATCGGTTCCACACCTGCCTGCAGGTCAATCAGCGACTTCAAGGAGCTAGCCTATGTCTTCACTAAAGAGTACACTTCTTATCGAGCGATTAAGAAAAACCATGGCCAATTGTTCAACATATACAAGAAGTCCGATGAATCTCTCCGAGATTACATTAGGAGATTCAAAGCAGAAAAGGCGACCATTGTGGGATGCGATGACCAAGTCGCAACTCGCTTTCAAGAAAGGTTTTCCGGCCGAGCACGACTTATACCGCGAGTTGACTATCACTCCCGGCCCGGACTGCGCAGAGGTCTTCGATCGCAGACGCTACGCGCTCCGGGATGAAGATCGAATCGCCGCAAAGAAATTCACCAAAGGGAAGATCAGCCTACCAAGCGGACAAGTCAGGGAGGCGAAAAGTTTAATAGCAGGAACAAAGACAAGCGTAAGCCGCGCCCGCTAGGAGAAGTACCGGCAGGGGAGAACTTTACCAAGTTCTCCATCCCCATACATCAAATCTTAGCCCAAGTGAAGGACAAGCCTTGGGTAAAGAGACCGCCACCCTTAAAGGGTGATCCTGGACAAGAGGGATACTAGAAAATATCGTGCCTTCCATGGGCGCATGGGCACACCACAAACAATCGCTTTGCTTGGGAAACGCACCTCGAAGAGCTCGTGAGAGAAGGCCATTGCACCGAGTTCATAGCAAAGAAGGCCATTCAGCAGATCGAGGACCGCGACGTCGCCAAGGAACCTCCACGTAGTTATAAGGATTAACACGATCCTGGCCGACTCAGGAATCCGGCTGGCGGCAAGGAAAAGAAAAGGAAGATTAAACAGGCCATCGTTATCTCCCAGATCTCGACAAGCCTTCCCTTGGCGTAAGACGATCCGTGATCGGTTTCCAAAAGAAAGATCTAGTCGGCCTCGATATGCCACACAATGACGCCCTTGTCATCGGCATTCAGATTGCTCGCCGAGGTCGACCGAATCCATGCGGATGAGGGCAGCGCAGCCAATATCCTACAATCGCGGTCATCCAAATAGATGGGCTTGGAAACAAAGATCAACAAATCAGCTAAGTCGCCGATCGCTTCAATGGCGCAACAACGATTCTGATGGGCACGATAGATCTCGACGCCTACTCCCCACCTATAATCGCCTTGCAAACATTCATGGTCATTGATGAAGTCTCACCCTACAATGGCATTCAGGCGGACCCTGGATCGGCAAGATCAACGCCATCACCTCCGCCACGCATCGGAAGATCCGCTACCCCATCCATGGGGGCGGCGTCGGTCGATCAATAGTGATCGTGCAATGGCGAGGAAATGCTCGCTCAAGGGCTGAAGAAGAGCAAGCAAACACAGTTCCTCCTCGTGAATCGTGCAAATCTGAAAGGAGTAGAACAACCGGATCTCGCCCGAGAACCAAGCGAGGCCATGAGGAAAGGGGATAGCTATTCCCCAAATAGCAATCAAAGAATCGGGACCAAGTTGAGGGAATCCGTCCGGAGGTCTCTCCCGAAGAAGGATGGAAGCCCGAGGAGGACGTTGAGTTAGTACCCTTGATCCCGACCAGCCCAGAAAAGCGCGGATCGGCTCGCGCCTAAGCCGGATGAGAAGGTGGAGCCGACCACCTTCCTCCGTAATAACAAAGACATGTTCTCATGGTCGCCATCCGACATGCCCGCATCGACCCGCAGATCATCTCGCCATCGACTTCACGTCAACCTCGCTAGCAAGCGGTGGCGCAGAAGAGACGCAACTTCGCCCCGAACGGGTCGCGATCATTGAAGCCGAGATCGACAAGCTTCTAGCTGCTGGCTTCATTCAAGAGGTCTCCTACTCGGAGTGGCTAGCCAACGTTGTTCGGTGGCAAAACAAGAAGAGGGCAAATGGAGAGTGTGCGTCGATTACACCGACCTCAACAAAGCATGCCCTAAAGACAACTTTCCACCGCCGAGAATCGACCAGCTCGTGGATTCAACTTCCGGCAATCGGTTGCTCGACTTCATGGACGCCTACTCCGGCTATAATCAAATCTTGATGCACGAGGATGACAAGGCGAAAACCTCTTTCATCATCGAAAGAGGGACTCATCACATACAAGGTCATGCCCTTTGGGGTGAAGAACGCCGAGCAACATACCAAAGGCTTGTGAATAAAATCTTTAAGGAGCAAATCGGCAAGACTATGGAAGTCTACGTAGATGACATGCCGGTCAAAGCCCCAAAACGTGCGTATCACATCAAAAACCTCGCCGAGGCATTCACTGCTACGCCGATGTCGCATGAAGTTGAATCCGAGTAAATGCACGTTTGGTGTATCGTCTGCCGATTTCTGGGATACCTAGTCACACAACGAGGTATCGAGGCACACCCGCGCCAAATAAAGGCCATTCTCGAGATGAAGTCACCTTCCACTATCAAGGAAATACAAAGTCCGACAGTGCAGCAGCGGCCCTCAATCGATTCCTCTCGAGATCTACCGACAAGTGCAGGCCATTTTTTAAAGCTTTGAAAAAGGACAGAGAGACAAGTGGGATGAGGAGTGCGAAGTAGCTTTTCAGAATCCAAGACTTACCTCACTTCACCTCCCCGCTCTCAAAGCCGCCCAAAGCGAGGACTTGTTCGTGTACCTGGCGGTGTCCAACTCACCGTTAGCTCGGCTCTCATCCGAGAAGAACTGGGGCCCAACATCTAGTATTCTACACGTCAAAAGCTCTCCTCGATGCAGAGACTCGCTACCCGAAATTGGAAAAGCTCATTTTGGCCCTTGTAGTTTCCGAGAAAGTTACGACCCTACTACCAAGCTCACCGAGTCATCGTCATGACCGACTTTCCTTTGAGATCAATACTTCACGTACTCGACGCTTCTCGGCGACTCATGAAGTGGGCTATAGAGCTAAGCCAATATGACCTCCTCTACCGGCCAAAGATCGCCATAAAAGCCCAGGCTTTAGCAGATTTTGTTGTAGAGTTTACTCCAACAACCAAGAAGAGAAGTTGGTCACAAAAAGCAAGGAAAGTTCGAAAGCAGACATCACCTCCAACAACCTGGCCAACCCATAGACATGTGGCGATTGCGCGTGAGACGGAGCGTCAAACCAAAAAGGAGCGGGAGCAGTGTCGTCATCATCACCCCGAGATGGAACCTGTTGGAGCAAGCCATTACACTTGGTTTTTCGGCCTCGAACAACGAGGCGGAATACGAGGCATTACTCGGCCGGCTGCGCTTGGCAAAGGAGCTAGCGATCAAGAAGCTAGCCGCTACTCGATTCCCGATTAATCACGAATCAAGCCTCGGTGAATACATGGCGAAGCACCCAAGGATGATCTTGTACCTTGACAAAGTCCAAGAGATGTTAAAGGCGTTTCCTACCTTCACCATCCAACAGTGCCTCGGGCAGAACGCGCATGCAGATGCCCTGGCAAGCCTAGGATCAAGACCTTTGGATACCCAATTCAGACGCTCCATCCCGGTCGAACACCTTGACCGACCAAGAATTGAAGAAATAGAGCCAATCGACGCAATGCAGATTGACGAGGACCCCAGCTGGCAAGACCCCATCATCAACTACCTGATGAATGGAAATCTACCAACGGACAAGTCCGAAGCCAGAAAAGTATAGCAGAAGGCCGCAAGATACTACATGCACGGCAACAAGCTCATTCGCAGATCATACTCTGGTCCTCATCTCACCTGCATAAAGTACCCTCAAACACTTGAGGTTCTTTGCAAAATTCACAACGGCGAGCGTGGCAACCACTATGAGGGCCCATATGTAACCCGCCGGTCCGGGGGCAGGGGGAGCTACACATTAGACACCATGGAAGGGAAGGAAATTCCACGACAGTGGAATGCATACCATCTCCGAAAGTATCATCCATGACGCTTCCTCCTCAGTCCCAAGCAGATAACTGAGACCTACACATCTCGGAAAAAGATGAGCGACAGCTAGAAGCCTCTGGTTTTGTGTATCCAGCTATTTTCATTCTCGAATAAAGGATCGTAACCTTATAAACATCAATATAAAGTTCAGTTTCTCATTCCGTAATGTCTTATCTCGCCTACTCATTCCGTAATATCTCCATATAAGTTGCCCATAAGCAGCGTCCTTCGGGAGACGCAGGTGACGACTACAAGCGTCCTTCGGAGACGCAGCCCATAAGAAGCGTCCTTCGAGACGCAGGTGCGCCAGGAATTTCCTAAGGGAGGTATCCAGGTTCCTATCCGTTTCCTAAGGAAGGCAGGATAGCCATATAAGTTGCCCATAAGCGGCGTCCTTCGGGAGACGCAGGTGAACAACCAAAAGCGTCCTTCGGGAGACGCGGCCGTAAGCGTCCTTCGGGAGACGCAGGTGCGCCAGAATTTCCTAAGGGAGGTATCCAGGTTCCTATCCGTTTCCTAAGGGAGGCAGATAGCCATATAAGTTGCCCATAAGCGGCGTCCTTCGGGAGACGCAGGTGAACAACCAAAAGCTGCCCTTCGGGAGACGCAGCCCGTAGAAGCGTCCTTCTGGGAGACGCAGGTGCGCCAGAATTTCCTAAGGGAGGTATCCAGGTTCCTATCCGTTTCCTAAGGGAGGCAGGATAGCCATATAAGTTGCCCATAAGCAGCGTCCTTCGGGAGACGCAGGGTGAACAACCAAAACATTCTACAGGATATGCAAAACACGCCCGGAATCCCTCAAGGGGGACCCCGGCACTCATAAATCTCCAAAGGAAGATACACAATCAAGACACTGGCCGGCTACTCAAGCAGTTCACAAGACAATATGCAAACTGAAGTTGAAGAAATAACTGAAATTTTCATAGCAAAGTGACCAACCGGCCAAGTTCAACAAAAAAAGAAAATGGTCAAACACGACCAATTATTCTAAACAAGAAAGGAAACTACAAAAGATGAAAAGAAGTCTTCATCTACTCCGAAGCACCGGCAGGAGATCCTTGATCTGCAGCCCCTTCAGAACTCGTTTGATTAGCCACGCTCTCAGCAGCCCCACCGGTCTGATCCACGACATCCGCCACCATCTCATCGGCCGCATCCTCTTCTCGCTCCTCTACCGCCTCTTGGTCGCCCGCTCTTCAACTCCTTCGATTTGCGGCTTTAACTTTGCTCACTTTGAGCAGGAACAAGTCGAGCGAGTGTCTCGATGTTTACATCTTCAATGGCATAGGAGGAGCAGTCCCATTTGCGCATCCGAGTAGCCCATCTTATACGCATCTACAAAGTGGCCTCAAACTTGGATTCTTAACAGACTTGTGGTAGGCGCGCAGCTTAACTAGGAGCTTGTCATAATCGAGGGCGAGATCAGCATTCTTGCGCTCTAGACGAAAGTAAGCATCCTTTCGACTAACCAAGTCGCAGCAGAAGAGCTAAGCTCGAGTCCTTCTTGGCAAGAGAGCTCTTCACTCGGATATCATCGCCCTCAAATCGACGTCTTCTTTTCATAACGCTACCGCTTTCGGCGTAAAGCTTGCTAGTCAATTCAGCATTCTTCTTCTCCAACTCACCGAGTTGAGAAGAAGAGGGGCAACAGCAGACGAATTCGAATAGTCTCAAAGAAGAAAACTACCCCCTTTTGAAGCAGATGAAATGTCGCTTCTCTTTGTTTCTCCAAGGAAAGACTCGAGAAGGTCTCAAGATCGCTGGCCTGACGGATATGATTAACCAGCGCAGCACAAGTGGACGGGCTTGACAGAAAGTTAGTCTTGAGCAGATCAGACACACCTGCATCTCCGACATGACTAAAGTGCTCCACCCCGGGTTTGGTCACAGACGTCATAGAGGAACCCTTTGCTCGAGCAGATGACTCTCTCGCTTTCTTAGCCTCCGCCAACCTCACCTTCAAAGGAGTCAACGACGCTGAATCAACTCTACGCTTGACTGCCCGTAACTCAACAACCGGATCATGAGCAGACCTCCCAACTCGATCTCCATCCTTTGGCGATGCGAGGCAATAGGAACTTCTGGAGAGGAATATCTCGCATCTCTTTGTTTCTCAAAGGTGAACTAGATCTCGCACGGACTACTTCGCGGAGCAGATCATGGCCTTCAAACTTGTCGACATGAGGCTTGAGTAGAACATCCCGAGCATGGCGCATACCGCCAATCTTCTCGCTTATCTGCACCAACAAAGTGTTTGACCCTGGCAGATAATGGGGGACAGCTCGTACTTGTGTCTCCTCAATGTAAGGCGACTTTGGCTTCTTCCTCGGCGGAGACACACTCTTCGCTGCGAAGAACCGGCTTCATCTCTTGAAGACACGCGGCAGCCTTCCTTTTCGATGAGGTTCAGCAGAACACTCCTCCGTCCAGCCAGATAGATCATCGTGATCTGGACCATTACGCTTCCATCTCTCAACATCCCGGCAGTGGGGAACCCACCGACTTCTTCCCGATACTCGCTCAACAAACAGCGCCACTCACGAAACTTCTAAGGAATGTTCAAAGCTCGGCCGACCTTAGCCATGTCAGTCCAAGCTTCAATTGCTTGTCGAGGTTACTCTGCTACAAGCGTAAGACAAAAGTTAGGCAGCAACCTTCATCCTGTTCGATTACTGCTCAACAGCCCCACTGCCTACTCGGCATCAGCGCATCCATCTGTCTGACTACTAGCTTAAACAGCTCCAATCACCCGCTCAGCAGCCTTAGCTGCTGCTCGCGCTAGCACCTCCATCTTGTTCGGCTACCGCTCGATTGCAGCTACCGCTCGGCGGCCCCGGTACTGCTCTACAACACTGTTCCTCCGCTCAACTTAGCTGCAACCACCGCTCGGCTAACAGATCATCTAGATCCGAGGCATACAACCTCCATCTTCCAACATCTTTGGCGGGGGCAGACCACCAACCTCCTTCCGATGTTCGCTCAAAGAACTAGCGCCATTCACGGAACTGATAGGGACGTTTAGAGCCTAATGGACCTTGGCCCTGTCTAAGCCGAGGTTGAGCTTCTTCTTGATATCATCATCTGCAAGTAGAAGATCAAGTCGATCGACCACACATCAAAAATTCAAATTGAAGCAGGTCGAGATCATGATCTACCTTGGTGTGCACGACAACTCCTCTCCTTGACAAGCGATACAGTCCTCCAAGATCTTTCTCACAAACAGAAAGTAGAGGAAGCAAGTTTGCAATTTGAAAAGGAGCAAAGAGAAGCCACTGCACTTATAGCAATTGAGGTTCATTGACCTACAAAAAGTCACAAGCCCATTCCAATTGGGAGCTCGGAAAATTAGCAAGTCAAACACCTCCTCCACTCAGAGCCCAGGTCCACAAAGGAAGCCCGATTCTGGTGGACAGCCCAACGGATAATCTACACCTCCTACATGCCACCACGCGCCATGCGAGAAGGTAGGGCATTTGAGGGAACCGAATTTGGTCATAACCCTAGGTCAAAATTATTCCTTCCATTTGGGGATTATTTGACCTAATTGGGAATTATTTGACCTAATTGGGAATTATTTAACCTAATTGGGAATTATTCAATTTAATTGGGGATTATCCAATTAAATGGAATGTTACCTAATTGGGTTGAGAATTGATTTGGCACCTACCACAATTCCCAATTAAAGAAGGATTTACCTAATTAAGTTAGGGATTGATTGATACCTACCACAATTAGGGATTTGATTTAACCCTAATAAATCAAATCCCTAAATACACCAATCACACCAACCACACCTACCACACCTACCATACCAACCTCGTCGAGGCCCCCTATAAATACATGGCCACACAAAGGTTGAGGTACGTCTAAACTTCTCTCTCAAAGTACGTCAGAATTACTACTCAAACTACTTCTAAATTTCTCTATGCAATTCTAGCCACCTCCTTTCTCTCCCTCTTTTACATAAGGCTCCGGCCGCCCGGTTTACACCCTAAACATACAACTCCGTACCCTATTGTTAGCTATTGTTTTTCTCATAAACTCTCGAACTAACTTAGGCATCGGAGGGCCTTTGGCCAACACCCGGTGTGGTCCTCTTATTGGTTCTATTTTGCAGGGAGAAGGAGGCGGCGAAGAAGAAAGGAGAATCTTTTCAAACCCTAAATCTTTTCAACCCTAAACCCTAAACCCTCTACCCTAAGCGGTGTAGATTATCCGTTGCGATTTGAAAAGGAGCGAAGAGAAGCCTGCGCTTATAGCGATTAAGGCTCCTTGACCTGCAAGAAGTCACAAGCCTCCTCCAAACGAAGCCCAAATCCAAGAAGAAAGCCCGGATGTACCTGGACAGCCCAACAGTTAATTCACACCTCCTCCATGCCACCACGCGCCATGCGAGTAGGGGGCATTTGTGGTAACCGAATTCTTCCCTTAATAAAACCATAGGTCAAATTGATTTCCTTCCATTTGGGAATTATCTAACCTAATTTGGGATTACTCAATTTAATTGGGAGTTATTTGATTCTTGCCTTAATTAGGGATTTGATTTAAATTAAATCCCTAATTACACCAACCTCACCAACCTCACCAACCTCACCAAATCAGGAAGAATAATTCCTTCCCATCTATGGAATTATTCTTCTGAAACCCTAGCCTCCGAGGCCCTCTATAAATAGATGGCTACGCACAAGGGTGAAGGTATGTCTAAATTCCTACTGAAACTCTGCAGAAATTATTCCACACAAACCCTAGCCACTTTATTCTTTCTCTCTCTCACACTAGGCTCCGGCCACCCGGTTTTCCTTCAAACACCCAACCTAACTTAGGCATCGGAGGGCCTTTGGCCAACACCCCCCGGGTGTGGTCTTTGACTCCGTGCTATTTTTGCAGGGATCGAGAGAAGAGGAAGAAGACGAAGGAATCTTAGGCGAATATTCTAGTGGGACGAAAATCGCTCCCACAATCACCATAGCAAGTTAGAGGCAATAGCAATAAAGAAACTAAAAATATGATCAATCACACTCAAGCATGAAATGTTCAACTCTAATAATTTAACTAATAAACAAAGAACAATATAATACCTGGGTTTTGAGCATATTTTTCCCTTCAAATATAATCACATAAAACTAAACTAAACATTCAATTCTCATCCTCTAAACATTCAACGCTTGTATAAAATAAAATAAAGAAATCAAATCAACTTAAAATATAAAAAAGTCAAGAAAACTAACAAAACATATTGACAGAATATGGTGGTCAATTTATTAATATGAAGAAGATAGTGAGTGAGTAAAATTGTGGAGTCAAAAACAAAAGGCACTCAACCAAACCAAATCAAAAGGAAAAGAAAGAAGAAAAAAACAAACACAAATTGCAAAATTTCAAGCAGTACAACCTTTCATTCAATTGTGCTCTCTTCAAGATGGCCAAGACCCATAGAAGAAATACCATTTCGACCAAAAAAAATATAGAAGAAATATCAATTCCTTTTTAAAAGCATTTTTTTACTTTGGCTTTGACTGCTGGTTGAAACCCACAAATTGATGAATCAATCACTTTGATTTTGCCCAATAAGTTATCAATATTTAAATTCTTATTATGTTCACTTGAATTTTTATTGGAAATGAGGAGAATTGGTTTTGGTTTCCAATGCATGACTTAACGTTGAGGGTCTGTTTAGTTTCTTCTATTTTTTCTTTTTTTCTTTTGCATATATATATGGACTAAGAAAAATTTGTGCCCCATTATATTTTGGGCCCCAGGTTGTGGCCCTGGTCGCCCTAGGCCAAGGTCGGCTCTATTTAACTCATAATCTTCTCCAACAAAGCACAGAATAACTCAAATATAGTAGTATTCTTCATCAGTCGTCTCTCAACTCTCAAAAAATATATAAGCAGAAATGTTATGTTTATAACAAGAGAATTTTGTTCAAACCATTTGCTAGGTAGCTAGACTATATATTTAATCCAAGAATAAGGGAGCTAGGGGCCATTCATGTACAAGAAGATTAATTTGTGTAATATTAGGTATTTGGTTGCATATCACCATCAAATATATGTCGCCTTATGAGAGAGAGATATATACAGAGGACTCTCCTTGATTGTCGAGGCAACTTTATATGCATGACATTGATTGAGAAATTAAATATAGAATTCCTCAGCAAATAACTTTTTTTAGGACATTTCTTATTGAGATGGGCGATAGCATACTAAACTCACACACATTACATGGATGCCAAGACTCAAACCCAAGACCTTGCCATGAGAGAGTAATTACTCCAAACCACTACATTAGTGAGTCCTTTGCTCCTCAACAAATAACTTAAACGGCAAAGATGGCAAATATTCATCCATGTTTTCATGTGTTACGTTGTTGCACTTGTCACCTTCTCAGCTCTCTGTGGGCTGTTAATCCAAACTTAATTAACTCAATTATTTTTGAAAACAAGAGGTTAATAGCAATTAATGGTCGTCATCAATCATTGTTATCCATCACTTCATAATTCTTTTTGCAAATATTTTTTTCCCTTTGTCTGCTTAGCTATCGACTTTACTGGTATGCATGTGCATGGATTTGTCTGGGTGTATTTGAATCAGAAATAGTATTTAAAGGATCAACTTGTGCATAAACGCCATGGAACTAATTTGAAATTAGTTCCTTTTCACATTGTACCTCCAGTATGTATGTATGGAAATATGTCATCATTTCATTCAGTTGTGACGGCTCTAAATTATGCCAAATCCAAAAATAGAATTTATCCAAAGAGAATTGCTACATCAAACTTGGTAGTTGATGATTAATAAATAAGAAATTTTAAAAATAAAAATCTTAGTATCCTTAACAGCCAATAACTCTAGGTAGTATAGTAATATTGTTTTTCTTAACATTGAAAGAAGTCTTAAATTTGAATTTCGGGTCTATAGTCAAGTAGAAAAGGGCCTTGACTTGCATATCATAGGTCTCAGATTGGAATCTCTATGACACCTTGGTAATGTGTGTGTGTGAGAGAAACCTCCTCCTTGTAGTTTAGACTATCGACTTGTACTGAAGGAAAAAAATCTAATTTTCCCTTTGATTTAAAAACAAATAGGACTGGAGTGTGGTCAGCTCACCCAATGGGCTTAAAAGCCCAAGTCAAATTGGGCCTTGTTCAGTTTAATTATGCATCCTGAGCTTCAAGCAACAAAATGATCTGAGCTTGTTGAATTGGATTTGTAAATCAAGGGTGGTACCAAAACTTTTGGAACTGAAATTTTTTTTTTCTCTGTCAGATATTTGGAACTGAATTCAGAAGAAAGAAAATTTGACATGCATGATGACTAAGGCAGTTTGCTTTTGTGGGTAGGGTACTAATATAAATGGAAGAAAGAGCAAACAAAATAGTGAGGGCCTTTATAAGACTCTAATCCAACGGTTAAAAAAAAAGACCTTAGATAAAGCCCTCGTTATGGAATTCTATCTCGTCATATACAAATAAATAAACTTACTATCGATCCAAGTAGATCAATGCCCTGGAGGCCCATCACAGACCTAAAACTAGAACGGCCTCCAGTCCGCCATAATTGGTTGGGACTAGGGCTGGGCATTTGAACCCGAAATCCGGCCAACCCGCCCAAACCAAACCGATCGGGTCGGTTTGGTTTGGTTTTTTTTCAATTTTTTTTGGTTATCGGTTTGAACCCAAACCAAACCGAGACTTATGGTTCGGTTTACGGTTTGGAATATTCAAAACCGCGGTTTAACCAAACCAAACCGATGATATTAAAAAATAATATATATAATATTATAATAAAAAAATATATGTAATACATAGTTTTAAGAAGTTTATATATATATAATATATAGTTTAAAGAAATTTATATATTTATAAAATACATAGTTTATATATATATATATTACATAGTTTATACTTTATATATATATATAATACATCTTTTTCCCTTTCCTTCTTCACTCTCTCTTCTTTTTCTCTTCTTCTTCTTCTCCATCTCTCCCTCTCTCTTTTTCCTTCTTCTTCTTCTTCTTCTTCTCTCTCTCTCTCTCTCTCTCTCTCTCTCTCTCTCTCTCTCTCTCTCTCTCCAAGAAAGCCAAAACCGAAACCGAACCAAACCAAACCACCAATCCGGTTAACGAAGTGATCGGTTTTCATCTATTATGGTATGGTTCCGGTTTCCAAAAGTGCCAAACCGAAGGCTTATGGTTCGGTTCCGGGTTGAGCCCAAAACCGAACCAACCCAAACCGAGCCCACCCCTAGTTGGGACACTAAAAGGGAAACCTTTTCTGTTTCCACTCACTAACGTGCTCAACACACCCAAGTGATGCAAACAAAAAAAAATAATCCCATTTTCAAATGTCTCCTCACTAATAAATTAATAATGAGACAAACTATAAGTTTGAATTGCTTTATAATAAGGAAGCAATTCCCTGTCATGCTAAATAATTTACACTCAAGCTTATTCAATTCATTGTGGACCAAATTTTCTCTTCCTTAATGCTGATCTTAGTTTCATTTTTTGTTTATGTTTTTAATTAAGGATCACACCACAAATTAAGCCCGATCGGTTGCTACAAAATTATGTTCTTTGGCTAACTTAAGGTTTTTTTAAAAAAATTTTATGAGTGGCTAACTTAGTCTTGGCTTGCACTCATTACTTGTTTGTCAAGTCATGTAGTGCAGTGTAGGATCCCGAGCCTCTGTATTTAGCATCCGTGCATTTACACGCATTTAAAGGGATGTTAACTATTAGATTGATCTAATGAATTTTAACAAGTCCACATCAGCATCTCCTTACACCTTATGTATATCTAATACCTTTGAAATAAAATATTAAAAATACAAAATAATAGTCTCAGTCCCCAACATGGCGGAACTAGAAGCTAATCTTGGGGGGGGAGTATTATAAATTCAAGATTATATAGAGTTATTTTTTAACTAATATTGTAGTTGATGCTTAAGAAATAATGGGGTTTTCATGGAGTTTGGGGGGGCCACGGCCATGGCAAGTCTACATGTGGCTTCGCCCCTAGCCCCCAACCCAGCCCTAAACCACCCCCACCAGTTGCTGCTATCCATGGCCACCACCCCTCTTTGCACCATCCATAGTCCTATCATAGTATTTAACATGAAATTATTGTCTCAACAGCAAGCAAGTACTTCAAAATTAAATTGCAATTGAAAATCCTAGAGATGGCTACCAACTATAGGACCTAGTGAAGGTGTGTGTGAGAGAGAAGAAAAGAGAGTGAGAGGTAGCGGCAATTGGCGGGCCGTATAGGGGCTAGGTTGGGGAGGAAGGTGGTTGCTGATTGATGGGAGTTTTTAATTTTTAATTTTTAATTTTAAAGATATACATATAATAAGGTGCAAATGGTGAGTTTTTGTATAATACAATTATGATGATGTGGACTTATTAAAATTCATTAGATCAATCTAATGGTTAACATCTCTTTAAATGCGTGTAAATGCACGAATGCTAAATGCAGAGGCTCGAAATCCAATGTACAACCAAATACCAAAGTTAAAGTTACCTGGTGTTAAATCCACAAATTCAATTGTGAATTTATATATATAACTTGGTGGGAACTTTATTTTAATTTATATATTGAGGCAGCTTACCAGAAAATTCCATTGGTTAATCAAAATATTAAAAATTAAAATTATTAATTAAATGACGATAATATGGTAAATTCACACTTTTTCATATTAAAAAAATTAAAAATAAAAGAAAAATAAGAAAATGGATCCTATTTTTAAGGAAAATAACTACCTATTTTTTATTTTCTTAATTTTAAAAACTAAAACCTAAAAACTAAAAAAAGAAAACCAATTGGCTAGTTTATAAAAATTAAAAGGAATGAACCAGTCATGTTTTCCCAAGTCATCTCATCAACAGAAATAGGAAGTATATTGTGGTTTTTCTTTTCCTATATTAGGGTAAAAATTCAAAACGAAGTTGGAGGCTTAAGTCTGAACAACAGCACAACCGCACACACCGGAAAACTGAAGAAGAAAACGTTTGGGTGTTTGCTCAATTACTAATTTATATTGTTCTAAGTTCTTTACAGGTTAGAACAAAGATTGAAGTTTCATTGTTCACAGATTATATGTTGGCCCCCCTGCCCCACTGTTTGAGCCTGGTCGAAATCCGACCATGCGTCTTGGAAAACCAATAGGCCAAAATGCAAATTGGCGACTCAAGGTGCCTAACGGTTAAATCAAAACAAGAAGGCCGGACTTAAGGGTCATCATGCACCCCATGTTGTTTAATCTTCAATAAAGTCTATTACTTTAGATGTACGATGTTCCACCATAATTCAGACTAAGAACTTAGAAGTCAAAACCCAACTTCCAACAATGGGTTGAAAACATCTTACTTCCAAAGTCGGAACATCTGGAACTTTTGAAGTGGGTGTTTAGTTGTGGTCTAAAACCACCCAAGATCGAGGCCTTTGATCAACCGAGATCGAGGTCTTTGATCAGCCGACATCGAGGCCTTCGATCAGCCGAGATCGAGGTCGATCACCGACATCGAGGTAGATCATTTGACATCGAGGTTGATGAACGGACATCGAGGCCTTCGATCACCGAGATCGAGGGAGATCATTTGACATCGAGGCCTTCGATCAGTCGAGATCGAGTCCCTCGATCAGCCGACATCGAGGTAGATCATTTGACGCCGAGGTCTTCGATCGGTCGAGATCGAGTCCTCGATCAGCCGACATCGAGGTAGATCATTTAAGATCGAGGCCTTCGATCGGTCGAGATCGAGTCCCTCGATCAGCCGACATCGAGGTAGATCATTTGAGATCGAGGCCTTCGATCAGTCGAGATTGAGTCCTTCGATCAGCCGAGATCGAATCCTTCAATCAGCCAGATCGAATCCAACCCCAAGTTGGGGTCGAGCAATTCCAAGTCACCCAACATCGGTGGATTATTTTCTCAAGATTAGAAGTCCGTTTCACCAGATGTCAAGACAAGTCTTGAAGGTTCAAGTCCAACTCACGGAAGTAGGCCAAAAACCTCCGGATGTTTTCATGCACGTGACGAGATCTACTTCAGGAAAACAATCAAAGAAATCGATGTAAATCCGAAACACTCCTAAGAAGGAGAGAATCAATGGATCAGATTTTCAATCCGATGATCTAAAGCAAATCACTTCCGTGGATTTAGGAAGCCACACAAGGCAAGATTTTGAACGAAGTTGACCTATGGGCCATTTAATGGCCAGCCCATGGGTGGGCGATCACCCTATATAAACCCCATCAGATGAAGAGAAAAAGGACCCCCGACATCAGACACAAAAACCTACTTTTTGTCTTTCACTTTTCTATTCATAGACTAGGTTTTATTTTCCAAGCAAGTAGCATAGCTTGTTCTTCCTTTCCTTAGTGTAAGTTTAAATTCTTGCAATTTACATTATCTTGTCATTTAAATTCTTGCAATTTCATTACATTGTCATTTAAATTCAAGTTTGTTTCGATTGCCTTGCTTTTTATTGTTATTGAGTTTTTATTAAATTTAAATTCGAGTTTAATTTACTTTATCGTTCTTATTGTTCTTATTCCGTTCTTGTTTATTTATCGCTTTGATTTACTTTATCGCACTTCAATTCTTGTCTTTACGTTTAAACGCACATTTAATTTAATTGCACTATTTTTACCTAAAACCTAAAAATCACAAAAACATCCATACAAAGCTCAACCATCCTCGAGCCCGAGGAAGTGAAAGAACCTAGGCCGAGAGGAGGTTCCTTGCTTGGCCGAGCAATCACTTGATCAGAAGTCAGAAGCGCGCAATATCCATCTACTCACATTCCATTCAAGCCCAAGTTCGTGGCTTGGTGGTGGCACGCCCCGCATTCAAAAAAGAAGAAGGACCAAAAGTTCCTTCCGTCGGCCTACTCGGCCGAAAAGAGGGAAACACCCACACACTGGATTCTAAGTTT
This sequence comes from Prunus padus, assembly GCA_024362665.1. Classification (NCBI taxonomy): domain Eukaryota; kingdom Viridiplantae; phylum Streptophyta; class Magnoliopsida; order Rosales; family Rosaceae; genus Prunus; species Prunus padus. The sequence goes on from JANFAM010000015.1 coordinate 24,105,643, forward strand.
CTTGCTCTTGATTGAATTTTTAACCTTTATTAGCGAAATCATGAGCTATGGTTTTTGTGACCAAAGTCGAGATGCAACAAAATGTATTCCTCAACAAAAGTTAATCCTAATTCACTTGTATTAGAATTCTCTCACGGAGTCTCACCCGTAAAAGAAAACCCTAATTCCCAACACAAGTAGAAACTAGCAACCAACCCGCGACATATCTTTCTCACTAATATATCATGCGTTTACCTATGAGTAGCTGTATCACACATTCACGTCCACTCAGCTTGCCGAATGTTAGACCAAGTCAGGATAACACAGCTGGGATAGTTCAATTTGATTTCTAACATGTTTGTTTTCACTGAAGATGTAGTTTGTGTAGAAAAGGCTTCTTGAGTACTTGTTTTGTAGGAATTGTTTGTAATTCAAACATGATTTCAAACATTATTCATATCAATATAAATATACGCCTACACAACTGTTATTGGTGTACTTATCTTCACTTTCTGGTTTCTTCACCTTATTTTAATATATCGGTTTCAATATCGGTGCAAGAATCCACAATTTAGTGCATTCTTCTTCAGCCTTGAGCATTATTATCAACAGCTTTCTTTATATTGCATACTGCAGATATCCAGAAGAAAAATACATGGCAGGTTTCAACAGCCTAAGATGGTCTTTAAAGGGTATGAACGCCCTCGTAGTTGGAGTTGGTGGAAATAAAGGCATCGGGTAATTAAATTAAATTAGCTAGCTTTTTCTTCTCTTCTTAATTTCTGTATTATTTGCATGAAAATTCATATCGAGTGTGTTAATTATTCTTATCAGTTGCTAACTATAACACTTAGTGGCGGATCCATAATTGTTACATCATGGGATCATGGTGTAAAAGTTCTGAAATTTGTTTTAAATGAAAACAACACTAAAACGTAGAAAGATAATACATTCACTCATAATTCATGGCAAAAATAACAAAAATTACAATTGTCCATGATGGGTTTAATGGTGGTTGGTTAACATGCATAATTAGATATACCATAGCAGAAGAGCTAGCAGGACTTGGAGCGACCGTACAGTATGCCTGTTCTAGTGACCAAGCACAGATTGATGAGAGGAATCAAGAATGGGAAAGTGTTTTTGACCTCAAATCTACAACTCAAAGAGAGAACCTCATGAACACAGTCTCATCTGCTTTTGATGGCGAGCTTAACATCCTTGTAAGTTCATTTAAGTCAGATTAATTAATACTTTATACCTTAATTAGCAGATTAGTTAACATAATTGAGATGTGTTTTTTTTTTTTACTTTGTTACATGTTTTCTATAGGTAAATAATACTGGAGCATTGGAACTCCAGATAAAAATTTGGAATTTCCAAGTATGATGAGCACTTAGGCAATAAAAAGTAGTATGAGGAACACCATTGTTGCCTATCCCTACCGTCTTTCTCTACTTGCATACCCTCTCTTGAAAGCTTCAGGAAATGCAAGTATTGTATTTCTGGCCTCTTTCGCTGGTCTGAAAGCTGAGCCTGAACTCTCTGCCTTTGCAGAAACAAGCAGTAAGTCATTTAGTTTTTTTATTTATTTACAAAAATTAAAGTGTATATGTTCCAACCATTACTGTTTTTTACAGGTGCTGTGACGCAAAATTCACAGAAGTTGGCGTGGAAATGGGCAAAAGACAACATTCGCACAAACACTGTAAAACTTATGTACAACAACAACAATGGGGCTAAAGTATCTCATCAACTTAATTAATGTTATTTTTGGTCTACCAGTTTGATTAATATGTTTCAATTAGGGTATCTCAATAATCTAACATTTCAAACTTGTTTTCGGTTTTTAGGTTCGTGCTGATGAATCATGATTATCTCCGTCGTCTAGCAGAGCCTAATGAGATTTCATCTCTGGTTAGCTTCCTTTGCCTCCCAGCTGCTTCTAACATCAATGGAAAAGAATTTTATATCGATTAACGACAAACAGTTTGTGACGCTGTAGGAATGTGGAACTATATTATCTGATCACGTATTTTCTAACAATCCGAACAATAATTCTTTTATTATTTCCTTTGGACAAATATCAGTCCCTCCAATTTATTGATAGTTCCAGATTCATATATTAAAGTTAGAGTCGATCTCTGGCCACCTAAGTAAAGGATTCACCACTGATTCAAATCCAATACCACCTACTTTTTGCGTCTTTTAAGAAACTCTTTTGGGCCATTGGATTTGAATCCAAGGGTGAGTGATCATGGATTTCTTGGTCACTAGGTGACCAAGAGATCATGACTCATTAAAGTTAATAATAACCTTCATTCAAATTGTCAATGTAATTCTGTTGCCAAGAAGTCCCTGTAATTTGAGTGTTTACTTTGTAAGTTGCTTAAAGAATGAACTTTATACTTCAATTGGATGTCATATGAATCTGAACTATACCAAGCGTACATCTTCCAACTGTGAATAGTAGGGTGTCTAGGAAAGGATGCTCTTGTCAAGTTGAAAATATACATATATACTAGAGAAGTTGACATTCTCCTATACAGACATCGATAATAACGTGAGAATATCCGGATGAGAGAATAAATGACCATTTTTACAAGAGTCGTTCTATGGTGAGGGTGTTATATATGGACTATAGATGTGGACCTTCATATTAATTTCACTTAAGTTCAATGAAATGATCATATAACTAATATGAAGGTCCATATGAGGGGTCCATATATGACACCCGCACTATATAATTTCGCATCTTTGCAGCAAAATAAGAGGGCCAAATAAACAGAGCAATGGCCCAACACAAAGATGGAGGCCCATAGCAAAGTACCTTAAAATTGTTTATGCTTGTCCATAGAAAAGTAGTTTTCCGTAATTTTCACGCAAATCATGATTAGATCCAAGCCGCGGTGGCACTTTTGTGTCCGTCAATTAGGAAATGTGTGAATCTAACGTTCACTGTCGTTCCACGCAGCGACACCAGCGTGAGATGAGGAACACAGATAACCCGTCAAACAAGGATTAAATTTCAAATCCAACCGCGATTAAAATATAGCGGAACGGGCGTAGCCCCACCCGCACGCGGCAACCAACGACACGGCCTCCAAAATCGATCCCTTACAGAAAGTTCTAGCACCCTCGTGGCTCCCAAAAAAGTAATCCGCAATCGCGGCTCAGATCATTCCACGTGGCATCAGGCGTGGCGCGGGTTACATCCCTGTAAATGATACGCCTCGATTTTCCGAGTCTCGGTCCTTTTGCTTTCTTCTCCATCAGACCAGACCAGGCTGACTGAAAATTTCTCAGCCAACGCTTTTACTTTAAACTGAAATTTCACAGAGAGAGAGAGAGGGAATTAGATTGAGCTTCTGAGCTTTGTTTTGATATTTCTATACAACAAAAACGAGTTCTCTGTGGTTTGGATCGGCGATGAACTGCAATGAAGGAGAAGGAGGAGACTCTATGAAGACGGAGGAGCGCAGAGAAGCTTTGGTTTATATGTGTGGATATCTTCCGGGAGTTTCGCCGGAGAAATCTCCGGTACTGTCCCTGGCGCCGGTGCGGTTTCCGAATCGGATGGACGGTGGAGATTCGTGGAAGGACGTCTGCGGTGGCGGTTGTGGATTCGCCATGGCCATCTCAGGTTTGATTCTCTTATTCTCAATCTCTATCTAATTGTTTAGTAGTTGATGCTATTACTATTCGTTTTGTTAAGCTTGATTTGAAAGTTGATTAGCTGTGGCTGAGGGGGTGTATTTGGTTATGGCTGAGATTAGAGTGTGGGAAGCTCATAACGTGGGGTTCGGCAGACGATGAAGGGCAGAGCTATCTGGTTTCTGGGAAGCATGGGGTAATGCAGTGATCTTCTAATAACTGAAGTGTTTTAGGCATTCAAATTGTTTGTGGTTGATTTTTGCATTTTTGTATCTTCTATGTATATGCTGCTGAACCTTTATTAAGGAGACTCCGGAGCCTTTTCCTCTTCCAACTGAGGCTTCACTACTCAAGGCTGCTGCTGGTTGGGCCCATTGCGTTTCTGTCACAGGTGCACCTTGGTTCTGATTTCTGCTTTATTTATTAGTTGAATTATGAAAATCATGGATAGGATATTCATTTTTCAGTACCCAAAATTTGTGTTAGAAATGAAAGAATTTAAGAGTAATTAGTTCATTAATATGTGGATTGAATGGACTCTTAGTATTTCTTTGTGACAGTTGCATTTAGTCCATGTGTGAAATTCTTGGTAATTCTACGATGTCAGTTTCAGTCATCTAATCAGATGATTATTATATGGATAATCTAGGTTTTCATGGGAGAATCTAAATAAATTCTTATTATTTGTTAATTTACAGAGCCTGGGGAAGTATACTCATGGGGATGGAAGGAGTGTGTTCCGTCTGGGAAGCTTATCCATGATTTGGCTATGGTGGGAATTCCTCAAACAGATACTATAGGGAATCAAAATTCATTACCAGCTGAACAAGGTATTTCTGAAACCTGGGCATATCTGACAAAACCAATAGGGAAGCCTTCTCGATTTTACTATATCAATGTGATTAAGACTTTATGATCTTATACAGTAAGCCCAATGCCTCAAGGCTTCAATTTGACTAGTGGGACAGTATCTCATCTTGACAGCAAAAGGGCTGGAGAGGAAGTTGCAAAGCGGAGGAAAGTTTCATCACCTAAACTTGAATCTGAAACCTCAACAGGTGGTGATGATTTCTTCACTTTGTCGCCTTGTCTTGTAACTCTGGGTCCTGGAGTAAGGATCACCAGTGTTGCAGCTGGTGGACGCCACACTTTAGCTTTGTCAGGTAGGACCACAAGGGTCAGGGATTATGCTTATGATTTTCAGGATAGTTACTCTGGTCTTTGTGGTCACACCATATAGTTTTGTAGGTTGTAGGAAGTACGAAGCTTTGGAAGATTTTTGATGTAAAGCAAGACACCTGATGGATCATAATTTTAACCGAAGTTTCAGATATGGGACAGGTGTGGGGTTGGGGCTATGGAGGCGAAGGACAGCTAGGTTTGGGTACCCGGGTAAAGATGGTCTCTTCTCCTCATGTCATACCCTGTATTGAGCCATCTTCTTCTGGAAAGGATAGGTCTTCTGTGGTATCTCAAGGCACAAAAGTTCCTGGAAGTTATGTGAAGGAGATTGCTTGTGGTGGTCGACACAGTGTGGTCGTAACAGGTCAGCATTTAATTGATTGTTTTATAGTGCTAATATTTCTCAAAAGTGTTGATACTTATAACTGAAGAACATATCAACAGATTGGATTTGTCAGTTGTATGTGCTAAGCCTACTTATTTGTTCTCTCCTTGATTACCTTTGGGTCAATGCAAAATGTGAGATTATTGTTGGCTGTTCTATGGATCCTGTTAATCTGATGAAAACATCCAGTTTTGCTGTGATCGCTTTCATTTTTATCATCTACTTTCCCTTTATCAATAATTCTTCAATTAACAGATGCTGGAGCACTGCTTACTTTTGGCTGGGGGCTCTATGGACAGGTGAGCTTTCTATGATAGTCTGGGTTTTATGTTGTTTGAGTTGTTCTGCATTGAGTGAACCGTTTGGTAGCATACTCCTTATATACTGTGATAATTGGGAGTACTACGGGTTAGTAATTCAGTTGGAACCACATTTTCTTTTTCTATATTTGTCTTTCCTGATTCTTGTATTTATCTGTGGTATCTTTTCTTTCCCCCCATTTTTATCCAGTGTGGGCAAGGGAATACAAAAGATCAACTAAAACCAAGTTATGTGAATTCATTGTCCAATTCTAGAGTGAAAACCATCTCTGCCGGCCTGTGGCATACTCTATGTATATCTGTTGATGGTCGGGTACATGCTTTTGGGGGGAATCAGTTCGGACAGCTGGGAACAGGTGCCGATGAGGCTGAGGTACGCTCAACAACTTTTCTTTTTGGTTTTCTTTTGTTTTTTTATTGATTAGTCAGAATGTGGAAAAAAACATGTCAGAATTTATAACTGGAACATGCAAACCACTACTCTGAATCCGAGTTAGGTTTGTGATCTTACGCTTTCAGTCCAACTTGTTTCTGTCTGCAGTGTTATCTGCGTTGTGTTGCTTTTAAAGAATACTAATCTTTGCAGAGGAATTTTTTAGTACAACTCTGTAGAGGAATCTTGTATAAATTAACTAAATCACATCATTGTTGATTCAGACTCTACCTAGGCCATTAGATTCCCCGAGTTTGGAAAGCAAGCATGCCAAAGTGGTCTCCTGTGGGGCACGCCATAGTGCCATACTAACGGGTAAGAGGGTGCCATTGTCCATCCCACATTATAAAGAGGGCCAATAATTGTATTCTAAGTTCCATCCATCAAATTGTCGATAGGGTTCTTAACAATTTCAACCAAGATGAGCTTAATGCGGTAGACCATAAACAGATTTTTAGTTACTTGTTGCACTAAACATTGTACTTGGATATTCACAATCTCTTTGTTATCTTTGCCTGCAGAAGACGGCCAATTATTTAGTTGGGGGTGGAACAAGTATGGCCAAGTATGATTCCTAACTTCTATGATTAATATATTGGGCCCCTAACGTACATGTTCTTTCATGATCATTTTTGAAAATTTTCTATTCCTGTTTGGATGCAGCTTGGCCTGGGCGATTCCGTGGACAGGAACATTCCTTCTCAAGTTTCTACAGACGGTTGCTTACCTAAAAATATTGCATGTGGCTGGTGGCACACGCTACTGCTAGCCGAAAGACCCACTTGAATCTGTGTTAATCGATGACGGTGACAGAAACGGAATGACTTATTAGGATATGACTGCTTCAGATAATCTGCCTTCTAAGTTCTTAAATGCACACTTCGTCATTATGTACATTCTTTTTATGTGCGTGCTTGAACAGAGCCATATGTTCCATTCTTTGTAGATTTTAGAAGCTAATTTTCTCCCAACAGCAAATTGCAGACAGTTCTGTCGGGTTTTTTTTTTTTTTTGGGGTCGAAATTCTGTCTGGGTTTGTACACAAACATTAACTACTTGTACTGATACTATGCATTCCGACAAAGACATTATGCTTCTTAGGTCTTGTCATAATGATCTGGGTTTGAAGCACAATACTTGAAGGCTTGCTCAATTTTCTTGAATATAAAAGAGACACATAAAATCTTGTTCTTTTTTTGTTGTCAACCATCAGATTCAGATCTTGCTTGATATGTTATTTCTTCTGCGTTGCAGAAGGTGTAGCAGCGGCCAAAAAACATCCATTCTGTGAAACCCCCTGGGAGCCTGAGCATATTGCAAATATAGCATTTAAGAAAAAGTAAATCGTTGTGGAATTTTTATACGAAAATAATAGGGTTAACAAATTATACCTCAACAACAAAATGTGCCCACATGTTGCTTGAGCGGGTTTCCATCGCACCCTTCAAGATGGTCAACTCCAATCGACGGATAGCTTGGGCAATGTCTAGGAAAAGTCCATGTTCATCACATAGCATCTGAAATGGACACAGTAATTGGTTGAAACATTCTGCAATGAAGCTCTGTGTGTTCGAAAAGTTTACAAATTTGGGGGTCATGCAACACCAACATACCTCTATGAGCATGTGCCCTGGGTGTTGAAGATCTTCTACCACAATAGGGCAAATCTGAAGTTCGCTTCCGATTTCAAAACCCCTGCTTGTCCCATTTTGGCCTCCAATTTTGGCCTCGCTCATGTTATTAGAACGAGGTACCTGGAAAAGAATCATAGATTTGGTCAGAAACTTGTAACAATTGGGACACCAGCTGGTAAACTATAAGCTGGCTTTGTAGAAGAAAAACTTCTGTGAGTCCGGGATATTGTGCCGGCCTCACAGAAGTTTCAGAGTCTTGGTGTACCACACATGAACGAGCTTTGCATACCTCTTGATGCGCATAGCACCCCAGTTTATCAGCTTGGTCAGTCATGGTTCTTAAATACAGCATGTGTTTTATGGTTCGGTCTAAAAGGCCATCAATGCTGCACTGAACTTGCCACAAAAAGGAAAAAGGAAAAACATATCTAGTTAGAGAAAGATAAGTGATTATGTATTGCCCCGCAACAAAATATAAAAACCCACCTTGGCACCATTTGGGACGAGTTCCCGCAGCTCTTTGACACGATCCTGAATCAATTGTCTATCTCTTGGTCTTAGCTTTGGGCTGTTGCTAAGCCTGGTCCTTCTTGCACTGGCACCGGACGACTTTTGGTCCTTTTTAGGCTTTGTAGAAGTGTATCCTTTGCCCTGCTGCTCTTTGTCAAGCAAAGTGCTCATCGTGCCTTTGAAAGAAGCTGATGCATGATTCCATGTCATTGAATCACTCTCCATTGGGGCACTTGCTTGAAATTTCAATTGTTCACAAGAAGCAGGAAATTGACTTGATGCGGTCATACATGATTTAATATCGTCAGATCTGCTCGATGAGGTGTCATCTCTGGCTACCATGGATTCAAAGAGGTTCTCAGCGTCGCTTCCTTTCGAAAGCCTTGATGGCTCAATACTGCAAATGAAATCTTTCTGCAAACCAGAGCTGCTACATGTGTCATCAATGGAGATGGATGAATTCCATAAATGTTCATCGGTCTGCCTCTGGAAAGTTGTTCCGAGTGCTCTGTGTAGTTCACAATTTTCAGGAAAGCTAAAGAAACTATCCTTCCTGTTGTAACTTATATCTTCAGCATTATTGTAATTCAACAGTTGTTCTGCTATACCTCCGGCAGAGTAAGAATTGAAACCACTTAAAGGGTCTCCAAGCACATCCACGTTAAAACCACCATACTGAGAATAGGCTAGAAGTTCTTCCTCCAAGCAAGACAACCCAAACATTTGAGTCTCTATGGTCTCCAGCATGTCGGTATCTACACACTGACTGAGTGGATTCGATTCTCCAATGTGATAAATAAGTGGAACACCAATCTCATTTTCTCCAATTCTCTTAAGAACTTCTGGCTGATCTGTTCCAGAGTCTAGAAGTACATTTTCAATGGTTGGCAATTGCACAAATTGCTCCAAAGTCGACAGTAAGATATCATTCAGTCTGACGTTACCAACCTCTTCTGACCTTTCAACCTTGAGTGGGTTAATGGTAACAGCCGATGACTCAAATGTGTTCTCCATTAAACTAGATGATTGTGGCCATAATGATTCAGCTCGAATGTCCCTAAATAAGGTAAAAGGTACAGGTTTCCCCACAACATTGTGAATGGCATTGAATCTATCTTTCACAAAAGCAACCACTGCCAGATCTTCAGCAACCTACAACTTGATCGAAAAAGAAAGGGACAAATAAGATGAATACAATCAGATCGATATACATGGAACACACACGCAGACACAAAGACAGAGAGATTCAGATTGAAAATCACATGCAAGGTGCTTAAGCCCCAGACGGGGGTCAGAATAATATGTCAGATTCATGCAGCGTGAGTAAAAAAAATTATAATGCTACAACTTCCTAGATAAACTTGTAAGCTATTAGTTACTGCACTATAATGACATGGTTACAGGAAATAAACTGCTACAACCAATTCATGAAGTTTAGAATAAGTTCAGAATGAGCACGCACCGTTTCCATGGAGCCAAGTTGCAAAACTCCATATGGAAGTACAGGTACAAGCAAAATTGTCTACATGACAAATCAAATACATAATCAGATTTTTCATCCATTTATAAGTAATTACATATGAATCCTGAGCATTGAAATTCGCAACTGTGAGCTAGTATGTGCTCATGCCACTAGGATATGCCAAACAAGTTACCTTGATACCCAACGCAAACTGAAGAAGCCATTCATCTGGACACTGAATAAATAAATAAAATTAATTTTTTAGATATACTGTACAGTGTTCACTATCACTACTTGCAGAATTGTCATTAGCTTGTTCAAATAAGATTTACCTGAGGAACTAACTTAGAGTCAGACTCTCTGGTGCACAAACTGTGAAGGGAAACCCATTTATGGTTCCCTGTGCAAGCCACCTCACCGACAACCCTGAGAAATTATTCAAATCCATAATGAATCATTAACATTCTTCATTCCCTAAAATATATGAGAACATTAATAGTTAAATCATTGTGTGGCTTGCTGGTGTCTCTTAGGAAACAAAAAATTTACATATAGCGTCAGTTTAAATAAGTAGTGTGCATACATATGCGTGTGTAAAGACAGTTTTCAGCGAACCCGTAAGAGTAATGGTGATTTTGGACACCCAGAGTATTGGATTCATGGTGGCAAATAATTAAGAGCATGCTAAAGGAGTTCTCCTCCACCAAAATTTCTTTTTGTTACTTTTATATTCGTAGATATTTGTTGTAAAACAAATCCGCAGAAACTTTTCTGGAGATTGAACGGAAGTACACAGCAAGACAAGAATGAAGAACAAGATTGTACCCTTTTCCAAATGTGTGCTGAAGATGTGACATATCAGCCACTGCTAGTCCAATTGGATAGCCTGTAGATCCACCATCATGTATACTTGTTGCACAATTTTCAAAACGCATCTGATTTGCGTCGCTGAAGTAGATGTCATCCGGTGAATGTTCCACAGCTTCTCTTGGGTTTGGATGATGGCAGTACCCATCCTCCCAGGCCAATATCCTTAATTAACAAGAAGACAACTATCATACTGGAGATCATCACTAGCTTTGATATTCATGAGATACGCAATATGTTCGCCGTGAAAAAGGTCATTTGGATGTCAAAGTCTAAGCATACTATAACTTTTTTTCATGTGAAAAGAATGATCATAATCCCTCCAGTCATAATCCTTCTATATGCATGTGCACATATGTTTTGTATCTTAAACCATGTTTGGCTGCACCAACAAAATTGAAGTCCCTAATTTGTGGTTCAAACAGAATGCATCAAAATAATCATAGAAAGCAATCTCAAAACCCAAAGCATTTTGATTAGTAACTTGATTTCTGAACTCTGATGGTGGCCAAACACAAAAAAAAAAAAAAAAAAATCTGCAAGATTAAAATTTCATAAATTTAAAATAATAGAAAAGAAAAAGAAACTTACAAATCGCTCTGATGCTTGAGCTTCCAAATCACCGCATATTTCCAAGGTGAATTGTTGCTGCAGAGGCTCTTGAGCAACTGCCTCAGAGCAGTAGTTCCCATATCTTCTTAACTTCCTCAACAAGGCTCAAATTATTCTACAACTAACAAACGACACAATTTACTCACATCCAATAAACACAAAACGACAACACCACCACCACCTTCCCTAGCTGCCCCGGTACGAAGCCCGACCCGCCTGTTTAATCCGTAATCCCGCTCGCCGTTTAATCGGTGGACCAGTCGAAAACAGTTCCATCGCTAGACGCTCACTAAACACCAATCTGCTTTCGCTCTCAGCTACCTAATCAACTTTTTCAAAAAGCACTTAAACAAATCGACAGTCAACAAAGACCTCTCCCCCTACTTGCTTGACAATTTGGAAGAAGCTGTTCATGATTCTGTTCGGATCGGCTCGAAGCTCAAATCCGCTGCCAAACAAACACGAAACTATTATAATCAAACTTTGATCAGCTCACTTCAAGAAAAATGAGAAGCAGTTACAGTTAGTGTGTTGCTTTTTTTGCTTTACCTCTAAAATCAAAGACGTTGCAGATGTTCATATTCGTTGGCTTCCATGGCCCTCTCTCTCTGTTTCAGTTTTTCGTTTGGGGAAATTGGCCTCTTCGTTCTCCAAAGTCCAGAAGCTCCAAACACTCCCACAACACAAACAACGGCTTCTAAGCTGCTTCTGCAACCACCATATCATATAAAAACACAAAATGCCGCCACCGGTTAACCGGTCACGTTGTGTTTTTAATTTTTAATAATGTTTTGTTTTATTTGGGCGGATTTCAAAACTGTCCAAAGCCAGATTCTATAACTCGGTTTGGACGGAGTGGATGTTGGGGCCCACAAATTTGTTTGCTATGGGCCGTGGGGCCCATGGTCTGGTACTCTGGTTATGTTCAACAGTGAAGTGAATCTGCAACAAAACAGCGACCCGTTTTGCAATTTGCAATATTTGATTGTGATGCCTCTATTATTATTATTATTAGTCACCGGAAAAACATTATTAATGAACTAAAACAGCTTGCAAGTTGCAAGTGGGAGTCACGTAAAAATAATATATAAATATATACCTGTTAAAATAAGATTAACACTAATTAAAAAAACATTATCAGATTTGGCATTGTACGACAAACGTAAGTGCACCAATATTCGTCGCATCTGAAAAATACATTATATACGACAGAGTTTGAGCAAATACGATAAGTAGACCAAGTTTTCTAGAGTATTTTATAGCTTTTGGATCAAACCTATTTGATATGTTGACCTGAATTAGATAAGTGCACCAATATTCGTCGCATTTTATAGAAATAGAACCACCTTCAAAATTCAAATTATGGATATTTTTCAATTATATATGCATAGTATACTTCAAAAATATTGAGGTGGGTGTGCTTCACATTTTCTGCAACCAGTTGACTTAACAACATTATAGATATATATATATATATGTTATTAATTATGCGATTCTTTTATTAAAATTTGGTTAGAACGCCAACGGGCCTACCTCTACTTAAGTAAAAATAATATTGACTTGTAGATTAATAGTCTTAATTAACACCCCTTCATTACGATTTAAACTGTCTCTTGTACTAAAAAACAAATTTTGTTGGAACATACAAGTGTAGATGCATTGAGACAAAGGTGGCAATGTATTTTTCCTTTCTTCTTTTTTTTGGGGTGGGGGAGGAGGGGGCGGGGAGGAAAATATTAACTTCTGACTTTAAGCTCATGCAAAACGCTTCTGAATTTGGTTCAATAAGAAGAAACATTTTATATAGGTTTTGTGAAGATTATATATAAAAGTGATCATGGCATTTCATGACGTGGCAGCTTAAACATTTGCCACATAATTGGACCGACCATATGTTTGTTTTCGTCACATTAGTATAGATTAATACTTCCACAAGTCAGCAATATTGCGAAATTTATTAGGCGCCAATTCACTATTTATATAGAAGTACAATTAATATTTTAGTGTTGTAGATGAAGATGAATGAAGCCCCGCTTCTTTAAATGGAAGATGATTAAACTTTCGCTTGTACTAAAAAAATAATTAATTGTATGATTACCTAATATGACCTAAAATATTATTTCTCTAGCAGTTTTTTTTTCTTCAGAAAATTAAAATTATAAGGCCCGATAGAAGATTTCTTCAGCTTCAAGATGGAACGCCAAGAAGAAAACTTACCACTAAATGAACAGTATTATTTAATGTATCACATACATGAAGAATGTGGTAGCTAAAGATGGCTTGATATAGTTTTTTCTTTTTTAAAAAAACCATATAAAATGTGGAAGAGAAGATGACTCAAGAGTTATTTTGGTTAAATAAATGAAGCAAGCAAATTCGTCACGTTTGTAATTGGTCAAAATAATTTTAATTTGAAAAAGCCCTCGTTATTTAAATTTATTGGAAGTGACCTCACACAGCTCGATTTCTTGCACGTCTGCTCTGCTTATATAATTCATCACCATATTAAATTTTTCTTCATTTTTCTTTCCACGAAAGTTTTTTTTTTTTTTATGAGCTCCACAAAAGTTCTGGTGCATGCATCAATCATGCATGGCTGTAGTCAACTAATCATTATTAAATTCATCATTAAAATGTAGTAGAAGACAATCTAAAATAAATAATAATAATAATAATAAAAAAGAAGAAGATAGAAATGGAAGTCTATACCTAGACTAGAGCCGACAATGAATAATCTTTAAGAGAAAAACCAGATCAACGGGAAGCTATTGGTCCGACGGCAACAGAATTATTATAGAATGCCAAGTACATACACGTGAGTGGGGCCTCATTTACATCCACATCACTTATGTGGGTCCATAATCAAAGTTGTATTTGCAAGTTAAACTGTTTCTTTCAGAATCTCGAGGTAAAAGAAACCTATGATCATTATGTCCCATCCCAGCATTGCTTAATGTAATTGATCAGATGATTAAGAACTCAAGTATATATCTTAGCTGAGAAATGCTAGGTTTAGTATGTCGTGGTGGTACATACAGTTCAGTAAATTACTGTAAGCCGTTGATTCATAAAAGATTTCACATGCATCAACAATTTGTATGATGAATTACCAGATTGCGCGTTGCCAATTGAGTCTAGCTCTCCCCGTCTCAACTTATACCATCTATGTGCTCTTGTGACAAGCAATTGGATCAACTCTTGCCAAAGCACAAACCCTAATTAGAGTGTCACTGAGTTAATTACCAAATAGAAACATGCATGGACAAAAAGGGTGGAAAAGAAGCGGAGCATTCAGTGGCCCTTGTTTACACAAATTGAGTGGTGTACGGCTATGGAGTGTAACACAAGGCACAGACCAAAAAGAGAAATGAACAGAAAAAGGCACTTGAGCTAAAGCTATCAGCTAAGCCAGAGGCATACGTAAGCATTTTTCAGAGATGGGCCCATTAACAATGGAGATCATGCAAGTGGGCCTGGTGATTTAGGCCCGCCGTTGACGGAAAACAGTCTATTTCAAGAATGATGGCAGAGTCTGTACAGTCAGAAACACTGGGCGCTTTGTCGGGAGATGGCCGTACTGTTTTTTGGCCCTTTTACTTTTCGTTTGCTTCAATTCATTTTGTCGCGTCTTTATTAAAGGGTCTTCAATTTAAGTGCCAACAAAAAAAACTACATTTCTAATCGTTGGATCAAAAGGAAGAAGGAAAAGAAAATCATTTCAAAACAGCTATATGATCAACGGCCGGGAGATGTCAAGGGAGAGAGGCAATCGACCACTTTTAGCCAAGATTTTTTAATGTGACTATGCATGTACTTATTCAATAGTTTGTATCAAGGTCAGCTCTAATATACTACATCACATAACATGAGCCGTTTGGTACGAGGAGATGCTCAAAATCTTTTTAAAAATTATTGCAAAGCTTCCATCTTTCAGTGTGAAACGCTCTTATCAAAATCATTATTGGGTCAATTTTTAGGTTTTTCATCTCGGATTTGTTAATCGTTTTGGTTTTAGGTTACTTTGGGCGGAGTCTAAAGTTTAATACTTCAAATCTAAAATAATATAGATAGTTTTGATTGTTGAATTGCATTGTGGGGTTGTTCACTTTTTTTCTTAAAAAAAAATTTGAATATGCTGAAAAAGTGAGATTTATACGCAGGATTAAGTAATAAGTTTCCAAACATCTTACAACCAAAGTTGGAAAAGTGAAGTAAAATATCCAAGAAAACAAGCTATCTACTACTAGCTCCGGGAAAACCCTGTGGGCTTATCTTTGGGGATGCTATGATCTCACAACTATTTGCATGCAACTCCTTGCCCTGGTAGTACCAATGAATGAAGCCCTACAGCCAGTGACGGATCCAGGAATTTTCTTTCCGGGAGTCAACGTGTAAAAGGTTAAAAAAATTTCTATACAAAATAGACCCATCAAAATGAAACGATAATATTCTAATTCATAGTTAATAGATAAAACTATACAAATACTCATGTTCATTATTATCAAAGAGAATTGCATCTCTTCATCTCAAATCCTTATGTGTCTCTTCTTGATACACGAGTTTGTAAGACCTCCACCAGTTCAGCAAAGTCTCGATTTTTCTTTTTTAGTGCTTCTATATGTCGGTTTGCATGTTTGAGGAGCCTATGAAATTCAGCAACTTCATCCTTCAAGGATGCGACTTGAGCAATCAATGAGGCACACTCTTGGTTCCTCGCTAGTATACGCAATTCTACATTTGCTATCGAAGCAGCACAGTGAGCACTGAAAAAATTGGTCTTTTCCACTGCAGTCTTGTCAGACCTCCTTGCCATTACCAAGTTCGTATATGGTGTAAACATGTTCATAGTTGCTGGGATTTCATTGTGCATATTTGCAGCTTGCACAGAGGTAGAACCAATATGGAAATTGGAGTGTGGAAACACAACATTTTCATGTGTTGTTTCCTGGTTTGAAGGAGGAGTAAAGGATAAATTCAAGTCTGTGGAGGCTTCAGGAATCGAAGGAAACTCCATTTTTGATTGATTTCTGCTTATGTTTTCTATCTAGTTTTGATTGAAGAGCGCCCTTGTTTAAATGGTAATGAAAAGCATCTGACAAATGACCTTGAATAACAGAGACATGCTAGGTAATTTTTCCACAAAATCCGATTGGAATCTCTTCGCTTACCAAGCTGTCTCATCTTATTCGATATAAGAGTTAGCATGTAATCCCACTCATTTTAGTATATCGATGTATTGAACCTTACTTATTTATGTTTCTAGTATTGAAAAAAAAAATAAAGAAAAATACATGAAAAGGACAAATGCAAAATAAAAAGTAAACAAAAAGTAAAGAGCAAAAGGAACAAAGAACAAATATATACAAAAAGAAAAAATTGAAAGTAAAAGAAGAGAAAAGCAAGATTGGGAAAAGAAAAAAAATTGGAAACAGAATAGTATATTTCGTTTGAATTGTCTAATGTATTGGGATTGTGGGGTTTATCGGGTAGCAGGTTGCTGCCCCTGTTTATTTTAATATGTTTTTAAAATAAAAAAACTTTAACGAAAGGTGTCGTTTCAACGTGAAAAAAAAGATGAAAAAAATAAAAGAAGCTCGCTGCACGCAAAGCTGCTTGCTGCGCTCCTTTCAGGCATTTCTTGGAACAAATGGTGGGTATGAATTGCCCAGCCATCCAGCCCTTGCAAGGGTCAATTTTCTTTCCTCATGTGGCGGATTCCGGGGTTGCGGGAGTCAATTGACCACTCTTGCTCCTCTATGGATCCACCCCTGCCTACAACTAGCCACAAAATACAGACACAGCTTCAAGGATCAAATAATATTGGACATTTACCAAATGGACCAACAAAAACAAAAAGAAGATATATTTACGAAAACCGTTTTCTTGGAACTTCTTACAATATCTCTTGTGTTATAAAAATAATTAGAGTATGAAAAGTACCACTGAATAATGGGAGTGGAATTGTATTTGTTGTTGTGGTTTTTACACTGACAGAATTTCCTCTCAGATAGAACTCACTAACTCTCAGATTTATCACTCTCTTTTCTTCTCTTCCTTTCTTTTCTCTCATCTCCATTGGTGTGTCTTGCAAAGCAATAAGAAGCCTATTTATAGACAAATTGGATGAAAGCAGCCAAGGCTCCGTGAATGTGCAGTAAGGGCAAGTTGCAGACTAAAACTTTTACAACATCTTGTGCTTTCTTTCCACCATTTCTTCTATGAGGCAGAGGTAGGTAGGCATGCAACTTTTGCTTGAATGAACCTTCTTCAAATCCTTTACAATAAAGCTGCAATATTTCATGCTGCTTCTGGGGAGGGACCATATGGGAAAAGAGGAAAGATAAGAACACAATTCTATACATACAGGTGGCAGGGCATATTTTACAAACCAAAATCATTTGCATTTATAATGCAATATACCTGAATAAGACAATTGTACTGCTTTCCCTCCACATCCGGCAATCAGCACGCGTGCATATACCACTGGGAAAAAGTCGCAATACTAAAAACTTCATCTTATAAATATTTTATATTTATTTTATATTCAAATTTATCAATCTCTCCACCTGATTTGTATAAAGTTATTAATCCACAAAGCAAGAAGAAGCTCGTGGTATTTAATTTAATTTTATAAGAATGGCTGCAAGCAAGAGAAATAGTAGAAGCATGGTCAAGTACATTTCAGGTTAATCCAAATTGGTCTTTGGGCTGGGGGGTAAAAGAAAAGGAAAAAGAAAGTGACTGCATATGGAGTTTGAATTAATCAGTGCCCAGAGCATGTGCAAGCGACCACACTAGTAAGTGAAGGGGATATTTAGGGTGATGATAATGACCCTTGATGCTATATAGGTGGTGCATGCATGAGTAAACTTTACCCTATAATATATATTATAGGATTAGGTTTCAAATTTTTTTTTTATATATACAAACAATGTTGGGAGAGGGGTGAATCAAATTCAAACCTGAGCTTCAGATGCACTTGTAAACACTACCAAAAAAAAGTGGCAACATTCACCATTATTTGGTGACATTTGCTAGGGTGATGATGACTGTTGCCACTTTATTTTGTAGTGAAATGCTCATAATTACTTGATTTACAAGCCCCTTGCTCAATTTCTTTTTTGATATAAGTGATATTTGGAGAGGGAGGAATTGAACCTATTGTTTGAGCCTGAATTCTGCACGCCAGCCCATCTGACTATTGGGTTCTGAACAAAATAATGAGTGGGCTCTATTTGCCAAAAATGGAGAATATCTCATACTACTCATAAACCAGGAAAGATTAAATTAACCAATTACACAATTCAAAATTAAGAATTTAATTATCACCAATGGTAATTAAATTCACAGGTTAAATTTGGTTGGTTTAGAGTGATTGCCCAATATATTAAGGAGGTTAATAAGCCATCAGAACGCAATTCCAAATTGACAACCTTAAAAGCTGGGCAAAGCAGTCCACCTTTTATCAAAAGCATTGGATATTTTTCTCAAAGTGCTGCTTTCTCTAGTACCTGGGCAATTGTTTAAAACAAAATGATTGGCTTTTGTTTCATTATAAATGCAAAGAACGGACGTAAGGCACTTGGGGAGTAGTCGACATAGCAGGCCAAGAACAAATCAACATAGTTGACTGCCAACTTTTGGTTCTAACGACATTAAGAATAATTATTTCTAAGTGATAAGTGATCAGATAGAGAGTTATTTTCCAGTTTTAATTCTTCAAATATCTAAAGAGACATCATTCTCCTATAAATATGGGAGCATTATGACTGGAAGACAGACCAACAACCAACCAATCAAACAAACAAAAACAACTCTCAAAAACCAAATTAGTCAAACTGATCAAGCAATCAAAGATCACTCGATCTCAAAAGCCTTCAAACACAGAAGCCATCAAGTTATCAAGCTTATAAGAGCAATCTAGCTCCAACAAAATAGGCAGAACTCATATTCTTGACTTCAATCTAGCTCAAAGAAGCAGCTCACCAACAGGAAAATGAGATTTCTCTCATTGCAAATGCGATTCAGCTCAGAAGAATCAAGTAGAACTCAGTTTTTTGCCGTTACAAATTCGGCTCAGAATAGGTGAACCAGACAGAACTCAGGTTGTTCATCATATGAAAACCTCAACAAATTTTTCAAAGATCATACAATTTTCAAAGTCTTCAAGATCAATGCCAAACATGTAATCCTTTCTTTGAGATAATCCAGTCCAGAACAGGAGTTTATCCAACAGGAGAATGAAGCAGAACTCAAGTTTATATCGTTACAAAGTTGGTTTATTAGTCAGAATAGGTGCTAGAAGAATGTTCCAATGCAGATAAAACCAGTTCAACTACCTACAAGTAGTTTCCAGTTCAGGCACTGCCAATCCAGATGCATGACAGTTCAGTCATGTCCAATCCAAGCCAGTCCAGACAGAAACAGTTTCTTTAGAAACTAGTAGAACATATCCAAATCAACGTTCTGTCCACTTTTTTGAGCCTTTCTATGGTTCAACCTCGATGATAGCTCCTCCAATTTCAACATTGGTATCGATTTCCGGCTAATCATCATTAATTAAAGGTGCTGACGTGCAATTCCAGTATAAGAAGATTCAATCCAGACAAACAGAATACCAGTCTAGCTTGGCCAGAAGTCAGTTCTGCCACTTAATTTATGTAGGAAATGAAAGTACAAAGCTCTGAGAACTCTCAACAATTGGAAATCTTCGCTATGGCTTACAACTCAGGCAGTTCTGCTTGAATTTCGTTATTTCATTCTTACATAAATGTTTTGCTTAACTTACTAGTTTTTATCAAGGGAAATTATAAAGTCCTCACTCGTCTGATGCATAGAAACAAACTTATTTGAGAGATATTCCTCACCCAAATTCACAATCACTTGATCAAAGTCATTAGCTTGGGGCGCAAGTTATTACATCTTACAAGTCTGTTAGGGTTTTTAACCACTAACAGTGGCACGCTCAAACATAAAAGAAAGTTGACTTATTAATTACACGTGGTTTTTAAGTCAATGGGGAACTTCACCTAGCCATCACAGGTACAACAGAAAAACATATGAACACATATGACTTTGAATGCAGGAATAAATACTCTTAACTAGTTACAAGCTCTTTGTGATTAGGTTTCAATTGTGCTTCTTTGTCGTGAAAAATTATAGGCAAATCATATATCCAGGATCTTATGAAAAAAACGAAAGGAATTTGAAATAAGCCCAGATATGATGAAGCCCAACAAAGTTGCATTGTTCGTGACTAAGCCCATATATGATGAGGCCTAAGAAGATGCAACATACGAACATGGAAATTAGAAGCCCCAACAAATAAAATAACCTAATTTTTCTTTTATTTTCAATTCTGTCAACATATGCTATCAGATCAGTAATGTGCTTCAAATAGTTTCATTCTTTCTAGAAGAAGAAAAAAAAGTGTAACTAGGAAGGAAAAGAAGAAGAGAAAAATACAAATTATGTTGCAATCTAATTGAGTAAGAAGCTAAAGCATAACTATAAGAATAACTGGTACTACCCCACTTTTTAGAGAATCTTTTTTTATTAAGAGGAATGATAATTTACAATAAACTCACACACACTACACGGATGCTAGGACTTGAACCTAGAATCTTTTTTTGGAAAGCAATTGCTCCAAAGCACTACACTAGTGATACTTTGCGAGATTTATCCCATTTTAAAATGAAATTAATAGTGTCACTTCATGCTATATATGCTATATATTATCCAAGATTATGGACATTTGTCAATAAATCTTGAAAGAGAAGATTGCACAGGCTGTATATGTGATCTCATGTTCCACACCTTGCAACTGCAGACCATTATTTTGGATTATGAATTATGTATAAGAAAATTTATTGGATAAATAATCATCAATCATAATCATAAAATCATGACAATGCTGATTGGAGATAAAATCAAAGACTAACTCAACATGGCCACCACCACCACCAATATCCACAACACCTAAGCCTTGATGTTGCTAGCAACCAATTTTCTATACAAGTTAGTGTTATCTTTTCTCATTTGTATGTTTGCCTTCAAGTTCAAGAGGGAAAATAATACCACATTGAACGCAGACTGTGACAAGAGCAGCTTGTTTAATGCTCCATTTGCAAAAAAACAAAGCGAGCACGCAAGTTTTTGCTTTTGCTTAGGGTTTGCGGTGCTTTCGATGGCTGCTTTGAAGGTACAAATTCTATTGGAAAAGGAAAACGACATGAGGATTGAAGACTGGTTTTCAATTGGATTATGATGCAGGCAATGACTTCATCTACGACAGAGACAATGGAGTGGTTATTTTGATGAAGCAAGCTGTGCATATACAGCCTATATATATATATATATATATATATATATATGGTTGACGACTTGCTAAGAATAAATTTATAAGATATAGGATGTGGATGATGGACGGTCCAAAAATTCCTCATTTGGGTTTTAATTAGACAGATTAATAGAACGCAAATTGAAATTTTCTATTAATTGGGATAAGTTTTATGTCCAAATCAAGTCGTATAAGGTTAAGACTGTCAGACTATATATCAATATATACATTCTGTCAATTTTGGAGATTATCTAACAAAGTTTGACTATCTCATAAATATAACACTGAGACTGACATTCTCGAATATTCAGCCCTTGAAAGAAAAAAATATTTTAAAGGACAATGCTAAACATATAAGTTTCCATTTCTCAACTTTTATACGATTGTCTCATGTATTATAAGTCGTTACTTTATAACATGAAATTAATGAGATGTGTTCAAGTAGATAATGTGCTATGTTACAAGGGTAAGACGAATCTATTAAAGCAAAAAAAAAAAACAAACAAAATTGTCACATTACTTGAGACTTATTGGACATATGTCTGCACAAAATTTTGTTTTTTTTAATACATAAATTCTAGGACTGCATTCATAATTCAGTCAAAAAGGATCATTACAATAACGGAATGATCTAACATCAAAATTAAGATAATCTGGAGCCCCTTCACTAACGATCATGCATGATCGAATAAACTCTGGCATAGGCATCCCAACCAAGAGTGCAAACTCAGAACAACCAAACACATTACAATTAAGTATCAAACTCATCACATATGTAAATCTTCATCATATATCCATGTGAGTTGAATCTAAAACCCTCATTCAACAAAGTAACAACAACTACTACTAAATCAAAGATTAATTATACAGAAATCGTATGATTATAGGCCACTTAGTTTTTTACTGGGGAAGTAGCATACAATATAAGGATATCATATTATAGTGTCGACGAATCAACCTATCTGATTAACACGATTAGACAGAGAACTTACAATAATCATGGTATTTGACTTTGTTATGGCGTAGACAACCAGCTAATTAAGTATCATCAAAATAATTTGTATTGTATTCATAGATGTGGAGCCTTTTTATGATTGTTAATTACTGAATCAAGCAAATACCTTTCTTTGAAATCAAATTTGATCAAACACATACATTAAGGAATACAAATAGTAATTAGAAGAAGACAGCTAAGACAAAACTGGTGGTGGTGACGGCCATTAGTTTGAGACCCAAAAAAAAACGTTTTAATTATAAAAAACCGACCAATACAATCTTGTCCAGAAAGCTCAGAAACCACTGACCCAAACCAAACCAAACCCTCATAAAATAATAATAATTACGAAATTTGGTAAGATGTAATTGGAAAGAAAGATGATATTGGCGTGGGTTTGGATAGAGCTTTCAAGGTCGTCGTGTGGGTTTGCGTTGAAAGCCTCCTGCCTGCGTGGCTTGGCTTCAACAGCTGGACGCTCCCAAAACTCCCAATATCCTATTTACGCCACGTCACCAAATCCAATCCCACCTCCCCCTCTTTTAAATCAAACCATCGCCTGCCCACAGAAGCAGAAGCCAAAAAAAAGCAGAAGCAGAAACAGAGCAATTAGCTTTCTTTTCCTCTGTTTGCCTCTTGGAGATCGGAATTTGCAGAAATTAAATGGAGGGTTTGATTCCTTTTGTGTACAGAGCCATAGTTGAATACAAGAATGGGAAACAAGCGGGTGGAGCCTTGAACTCGTGGTTCAGCGAGTCGCCGACTTCAGCTTCGTATATCCGTTTACCCGGCGACTCGGGTCGGATCCAAGCTTCCGATTTTCAGCTGTTTATGTCGGATTATGGGATGAATTCTGGTTCTTCGGCATCTTCTTCTGCTGCCCAGATCATGAAATCGTCTGGAGTTCAATCCCCAATTCGTCATCGGGTTGCTAGTAATTAATGGTGTGAAGTAAATTAGTGGGCGTGCATGGATGAAGAAAGCTGAAGGTGTTGTTGGGTTGCTGCTGGGTTAAGTGAAAACTGTGTAATATATATTTTATTTTTATTATTTTTCTTGGTTTTATGGGTTTTTAGTTTGGATGGAGCAATAAGCGTGTGAAAACCAAAGGGGCCATGCGCTTTTGCTTTGTTGGTGTTGTTGAGTGTTAGTGTGAAGGTAAAGGAAATTAGATTTGTGTCAAATCACTCAGATCAAAATGTAAATGGCGATTTGTAATGTTTAAGAGAAGTCAAGTGTGGTGGCCAAAGGGCCATATTATCAGCTGTTAATTGGTTATTGACAGTTGTTTGTAACCATCTCCAATTTCTTTTTTCTTTTTTATTCGACATTCCGTATGTCTCCCATCTAAGGGCGGCGATAGGAATTTTTAACAGAAAGGTTAGCTAAGATTTTTAACGGAAATGGTTAGCTAAGTTTTTTGCACCTGGAATCGAGCCTAAAATCTCTTAATGAACTAAATATATGGGAGTTTAGTGCTACTAGGTTAAAATTTAGTGGGTTGCAAAGGTTTAATTTGGGTGAAACATGCTTAAAATTAACAAAAAGTGAAGGTAATATATGTTTTTCCCTTAAAGGCTACCCTAATTTTAGTAATGAAGACCTTCATATGGGTGCAACCATTTCCTTTTTTGGTTGAGTTAGAGACATGCTACTAGTAGGCCTAAATTTATCAAACAATGTTTTGGTCCCATATGTATTTCTCTCTCAAATATTAGAAGATAGGGTAAATTTTACTTTACTACCTGTAAGTTTCCCGAAATTATGACTTTACTACAAAGTTTTTTTCTTCTCACTTTTATTCCGAACGTTTAGTTTTACTATCAATTTCATACATCCGTTAATATTTCCGTCATGTTCTCCGTTAACCCATAATGTGGCGGTCTATTTATGAGTTTGAATAATTTGTTTTTAATCTGAGAAAGATTTCGTAGGTGGAGGTCTGGTTGATAGTCACATTTCTTTTTTTGGGGAGGTATGGGTGTGCTTAGACATTTTTTTAGGGGGGGGTGAGGCAATGGTGCGGAGGGTGTTGTGGGGTGGGGCTGTTGGAGGTCCAAGAAGAGGAAGAGGGCTAAGGGAGATCTCGACATGGAGATGGTGGATTGTGGCTTGGGAGCGGGAGCGGGAGATGGGGGCTAGTGCTCGAGAGAAGTTATTTATAAAAAAACAAATTTGTTTTACTTGTTTTTTAATTTTTAAAGTTTTTTTTTTTCAGTCCACGTGCCACAATATAAGTGAGTCCAAGTGAGACCATTAATTGCCACGTCATCATTTAATAGAGCATTTGACAGAATGACTTACAGATGTATGAAAATGGTAGAAAAGTCAAACTTTAGGTACAAAGTGAGAAGAAAAAAACTATGTGTAGTAAAATTAGAAATTCGAGAAACTTACGGGTAGTAAAGTGAAATTTACCCTAGAAGATATTATAAGTTCGTACATAGCTTTGGGTACAAGGCACAACTTTGCCATAAGCTTTCAAGTAGTAACAAGGCTAGCCCTTGTTTTGGTCCTCTGTTTTATGTGCTTATAAAACTTGATAGACACACCTTCCTAAATTATCAGTTTTATTTTCGAGTTGAGAAAGCCACTTGGTGTGGTGTGGTGTGTGGATAAATGTGAAAGATATATCTCAACTAAACACTCTTATTATACACGGTGGTTACAATTTCCTATTTGCAGAGATCACCAGCTGCCATTTCCTTGTCAAAAAAGAGTAAAGTAAGCAAAAGCAGCTTCCCCATCAATTTACCGACATCTTTCTAGTCCGACACAATAAAAATATGATACTTCTGTTTCATGGGAGCTGTTAAAGTTGAACCAAACCGATGGGAATTTGTTTTGGAAGACGCAAATTATTTATATTTGTTAATTAGGGCATTGGTGACGGGAAGATAAACAAGTTCAACTTGCTTTGGATCTGTACATTTGAAGCTAATTACAGGATCTTACTTATGCTTAGGAATTGTTAAGAGACTATTACAAGGGGGATTAAGGTTAAACTCCTCTCCATGTCCTCTAATAATGGTTCCCGCATATTGGGGGACAAATCCTCCGATCTACAATGTGTAAAACTGATGCAGGAGCGGGGGTGGATTAAGCCATATATTTATAATTTAATTAGTTATTTCATGAGATATTGTTATTTATTTATTTTATGTAGTTTAGGGTATCTTTTATTATTTATGTGTGATTTTATAATTAATTAGTTTGCTTTTGGACCAAGTAGCATTGGTGCCCAAGTCTTGTAAAGCCTATAAATACGGCTAATGTAATCGTTTGTAGAGGTTGTTTTTGTTGATGATTAATGAAATAGTTTATTTGTGGCATGAATTTGCTACGATATATGTGAGTTTGCACTAGCGCTAGACTTGGGTGTTCGTGTGTGTTGTTGGTGACCTATGTCTGGACCCCGATCCCCATCAATTGGTATCAGAGATAGGTTTTGTTCCGTAAGTTGTTGTAGCATCCTCCTAATTTCCTCCATGTCGTTGTAGTTGTCGACACGACTCTCCATATCCAAAAACCTTCCCGAGAACGCGGATCTTAAGCCATAGCTATGATACAAATTGATGGGGATTGGGGTCCGGACATAGGTCCCCATAAAAAACCCTACCCCACATTCATATCCATATCCATAGGAATGTCCCTAAAATTTTACCATCAAAAGAAAATAGAAAATAGAAACATCTGAATACCAAAGAGAAATAGAATGTTTTGTAATTGATACAAGAACGGCATTCTAAGTTCCGATGGTGGTAGAATACTTATCTTCGCACTTACGGAAAAAGAGACACCTAAAAACTATTAAGACAAATTAAAAGTGTATTTGGAGAGCTCTCATAAAATTCTTGTTTGATTCAATGCCCGAGTGATACTAAATGCCAAAGGATGTGCTGATCACGAGCATGAGCTTAGCACACACTACAATTCCACACATTTAGGGACTGACACTATTCATTTCTAAACACAAGAATCTTGGCCGCAAACATTTCCGGCTTCTAGGGCGAAACCTTAATTTTGAGGCCATTGGAGCCACAAAACTAATTGCCCCTTTCGTGAAGTACGAGATTAAAATGACACCAGGACAGTTGGCTTTGCATTATAAGGAGAAAAACCATGGTAACACTGTACTTTATAAGCCTGACCAATTAATACAGTATAGCAAAACACAAGCCTAAGCATTTTCCACTTCCCATACAGAGCAAATGGAGAACAGAGCGGCTTCTCTTTTAATTCTCACAATGGCAATCTTATGCTGCGCCGGACACACGGCAGCCACCGTCAAGCGTTGCCCCGACTGCGGGCACATGCGGGTGCCATACCCACTAAGCACATCACCGGACTGCGGCAACCAACAATACAAGGTCCGGTGCAATGCAGGGGTGCTCTGGCTTGACACTCTCAACAGCTCATCATACTTAATCACATCAATTAACCCACTAGCCCAGCGCCTAATCATCCGGCCGCCGGGGTTAGCGAACAACGTCACGTGCATGGCAGCTGACTTTAAGTCCCAAGGCATTTTGCTGGACAACAACCTCCCTTTCAACATCAGCAGCAGCAACACAGTCATAGGCATGAACTGTTCCAATGAAATGCTCACTTTCTCTCAAAACTGCTCATCAAACAGTCTCTGCCACGACTACGTTAAGCACAACCCGATGGCTGCCTCGGCGTGCGGGAAGTTTCCGTTGTGCTGTTTGTACAAGACTGGAGGGTCTAACAATGCTTACAAGATCAGGGTTAGGAAGGAGAGGTGCTCGGCTTATGTGAGCTTTGTGAATTTGGACACTTCTTCTGGGGCTCTGAGCAGCTGGCCTGAGCCTGGGGTTGAGATGATGTGGGAGCTGCCGCAAGAGCCAGAGTGCAAGCTGCCAATTGACTGTGGCGATTTGATGAACTCTGTATGTTTGGCGGATCGGTTTGGACAAAGAAGGTGCTTGTGCAAGGCTGGGTTTCAATGGGACCCCATCAATGCAATATGCCACAGTATGTCTCTTTTGTTTTTTATCATGCTTATTGTCAGAGAGAGTTTTGTTTTCAATTCCAGAATTCAATTTAAGATTTTGTTTTAGGTTCAGAAATCACAGTTTTCATTGAACAATATTTGAATTTTGGAGAGAAAACTTTAGTTGCCAGCAAACATTTATTGGATCCTCCTCATGCGGTGGTTTTTATTAGTGTCAGGGGCTCCTGAATAATAATATATTCACTATATTTTTTTACTAAAATTGAAGTCAAAACAAGTAGTGTACTACTGTGATCTGAGATCTTCCATGATTTCGAAGCAAATTTTAATTTTCTGTCATATATATATATATATATATATATATATATATATTATATTTGACTCGTTTACAGAATATTTATATGTTATATACTCATCAAAGGAAATGAATTCTCGGACAAATACAACGGCTGTTTATGCATTTTTTGTACTTGCAGTAACAAAAAGAAAACCATAAACTATTGTCCTTGAACTTGTGATATACAACTTAAACTGAAAATTAATCAATATCAAGACAAGCATCAAATTCAGATGCCTCATTAGCAGAATATATGCACTTACAAGCTCTTTTCAAAAACTGTCTTTTTGTGTAGACATCAAGTGTCCGAATTGGAGACGCTGCGAACGTCGAAAGAAACTAGCTCCACTCATTGGAGGTATGCCTTGGTCGCAGAAGAAATTTATACTGTTTTTGTTTTTTTCTGGTTAAATGATTGGGATGAATGATTATTTTTCTAATTTCTTCTTAATTAGGCCTGGTCTTTGCTGTGGTTGCAATGCTTATTGGAGCCATTATTGGATCTATAGTCTACAAGCGACGGGACCAAAACGTTGCGAGATCAGCACATTTTAGCTTGACAAAGTTCCGGGAAGACATGCTAAATGCCAACAATAGTGCTGGCAAATCAGCCAAGATCTTCACAGGCAAAGAAATCACAAGAGCAACCAACAATTTCTCCAAAGACAACGTTCTTGGCTCTGGTGGATTTGGTGAAGTCTTTAAAGGCGTTCTTGATGATGGAACAATCACAGCAGTCAAGAGAGCCAAGCCTGGCAACACAAAAGGCATGGATCATATCCTCAACGAAGTTCGAATTCTTTGTCAAGTAAACCATAGAAGCCTGGTCAAATTGATGGGGTGTTGCCTTGAGCTTGAACAGCCTCTCTTGATCTACGAGTATATCCGCAACGGTAACCTTTTCGAACATCTCCATACAGGAAATTTCAACACTTCAAAAAGGGTCTCACTCACTTGGCCTATGAGGCTTACCATTGCTCATCAAACAGCTGAAGGGCTTGCCTATCTGCACGATTATGTCGTGCCACGAATTTACCACCGTGACATAAAATCAAGCAACATTTTACTCGACGACAAGCTCAATGCAAAAGTTGCTGATTTCGGGCTGTCAAGGCTTGCCATGACTGAATCAAGTCACATTACAACATGTGCTCAGGGGACCTTGGGTTACCTTGACCCCGAATATTACCTAAACTTTCAGCTGACCGATAAGAGCGATGTCTATAGCTTTGGAGTGGTGCTGTTGGAGCTGTTGACATCTAAGAAAGCTATTGATTTTAACAGACAAGAAGAGGATGTGAACTTGGTGGTCTATGTTAAGAACATTTTGAGGGAAGAGAGACTAATGGATGCCATTGATCCTATGATAAAGGAGGGGGCTGGCATTGTAGAATTGGAGACTATGAAAGCCTTAGGGTCGCTAGCTTCGGCTTGCTTGGATGAGCGAAGGCAGAATCGGCCCTCAATGAAAGAAGTTGCTGACGAGATTGAGTACATCATTAGTATTGTTACAAATCAGGTTTCAGCAACTTAGGTCCATGAATGGCAAAGAAGTTAGCATTGGAAAATTTTAAATTTTATTTCTTTTTCTGATAAACTTCTGACGCGTGCAATCATCCGTAGCGCTCTATATAATAACTGACGCTATGATTTTTGGTAGAGTTTCCTTGTTGCCTTCTTGGTTGAAAATTGAAATAAAGCAATTTGCAAACTTGTAAAATAGGAAATACCAAACATCAAAACTAACAGAGATATTAAGTTGATGAGGAGATGGATGCTAATAAAAATGTGAAATTGATAGAAGATTTCAAACACAAATAAAAAAAAGATTCAAATCCTGGCCAAGTTAGGGAACTGTCCATTGTATTCAACCATGGGACGAGGGGTAGGGATTATAAGATCATTTCACTTTCCAATATGATAGAAAGGCCAATAAGGAAGGGACAAGTGTCTAATGAAGCCAAGGAAGATCTCTTGTAATTGTTAATTGAGATTTGACATTTGTTATGGGATGCTAAACAGAGCAGGATGGTTTTAGGATCTTGAAATGCTGAGTGGACAGCGGAACATGCTCATTCAAATGCAAAAGAATGAGTGGTATGCATATCAACTATGATATTTTTGTTACTCCCAATATCAATCAAGTCACGATGGAACAATGAACTGAACAATGTTCCAAGAAACAAAGCCCGGATTTGGATGACCTAGATGAGTTATATGTGTCATATACTACAAAGGGCTTTGGGCACTTCCAAGCATGCATATAATCATATAATATAGTAGCCATTCAAGATGACTTGTGATTCTATTCTTCAAGGGATCTTCTAGAGTAAATCCTATTTGGTTTTGTAAATGATGTGATAAGCAATGCAATCAGTAGATCGATACAAATAATTTTATCAATTATCAACAATTGAAAAAATTATCACTTGATATGGTGATATTATGTGTCTTGTCAAATTGGTGTTGTAAATTCATCTAAATTATATCGTTAATACAATATTTGAGTTAATACAATATTTGAACGTGAATTCATAACACCACGTGTCCCACAAAATCATACAGCAAGATTATCCATTAACTGGACCAAACAAGTAACAATGCTGCAAGCGCAATGGTTATAAGGCTCACTATATTTCATCCATTTTAACCATACAATGGAGAAATTCATGTTTACAACAACTTTCTATACACTAACACTACTACTACTATCATGCAGTGCCCACTCGGTAACCGCCACGCTGCCTTGCGGTAACTGTGGCCCCACTCCGGTGCCATATCCACTAAGCACCGGACCCGGGTGCGGCGAGCCGTGGTACAGGACCACCTTAGGCACACTATGGCTGTACGCTCTGAACAACTCCTCCTACGCCATCACATCCATCAACCCGGAAACCCAACGAATCACAATACGACCCGCCAGCCTCGCCCCGAACACTTGCCTGTCAAGCGATTTCCACAGCCAAGGCATTCAGCTGGACCCTAACCTCCCCTTCAACATCACGAGCAGCAACACCGTCTTGCTCTTGAACTGTACAGACGCCATGTTGAATTTACAGGCGCCGATAAACTGCTCGTCGAACAGCCTGCGCCACAGCTTCATCAGGGACAATGCGGCCGCGTGTACGCGAGCACCGCTGTGTTGTACGTTCAGGACTGGTGGGTCCCAGACTGCTTACATCATCGGGGTCCACGGAGGAGGGTGCTCAGCGTACCAGAGCATTGTGAATTTTTATACTTTTATATAGTATAGCCGCACGGCTTTACTCTTAAAATTTCTATTTATGGAGTATAGCCGCACGGCGTTACTCTTAAAATTTTTATTTATGGGGGTATAAATATAAATTAATTTTATATAAAATTACTCAAACTAATTTTGTATTCTAGTGTTTTTGGTTTGAGACTTGGATTTGCTCAAATTATTTTCACATAAAATAATTAATTACCATTTATTAACTAATTTATTAAATTAATAAAATATTTAAATATAAATCAAAGAAACAATAATTAAAAGATAATTAATAATTAATGTAAATAAAAAAGATTAAGATATTATTTAATTACATATATTAAATTAAAGAAGTTGAAAACAAAAAACAAAAGTAAAGAAGTTAATTTTATACTTTCATAGAGTATAGCCGCACGGCTTTACTCTTAAAATTTCTATTTATGGAGTACAGCCGAACGGCGTTACTTTTAAAATTTCTATTTATGGAATATAGCCGCACGGCTTTACTGCATATATATATATATATTTATAAAGTACAGCCGCGCGGCTGTACTCTTAAAATTTCTATTTTGGAATATAGCCGAACGGCTGTACATTTAAAATTTCTATTTATGGAGTATAGCCGCACGGCTGTACTTCAACATCACGAGCAGGAACATCGTCTTGCTCTTGAACTGTACAAGACGCCACGTTGAATTTACAGGCGCCGATAAACTGCTCGTCGAACAACCTGTGCCACAGCTTCATCAGGGACAATGCGGCTACGTGTACGCGAGCACCGCTGTGTTGTACGTTCAGGACTGGTGGGTCCCAGACTGCTTACATCATCAGGGTCCACGGAGTAGGGTGCTCAGCGTACCAGAGCTTTGTGAATGTTGATGGTCCTCCAAGTAGTGCAGTGGTTGGTGTGAAGAAAACGAAGTGGCCTGAGCCTGGTGTGGAGCTGGAGTGGGTTTCGCTGGGAGAACCCATTTGCAAGAGCCCTGTGGATTGCCATGACTTGTTGAATTCGAAGTGTTTGGTGGATCCGAGTAGTGTGGGGCAGAGGAGGTGCTTCTGCAATGGTGGGTTCAAATGGGACTTCATCAATGGTTTTTGTCAAAGTAAGCAAAACCCAATTTGTCAATTTGATGAATTTTTGTCATAATTAGCTCACAAAGAGGTTTGATTAAGCTTTAATTACTGTGAGTAGAGGTCAAGTGTAAGCATGGAAAAGGCTGCAAAAATCGAAAGAAACGAACTAAAACTCATAGGTAATTTGTTCTCTCCATTGGTACGATGTACAGTAGGGTAATGTTCTCTTGTCTGATATCTAAATGTTATTTTGAACTACACAAATTTCTCTGCTTATAGCAAATCGTTTTGCTTATTTAAAACTCTTCTTCAGGTATGGCCATGGTTGTGGGAGGAGTTGTTGGCATAATGGGGATTGTAGGGTACACCAAACGTCACCGTTTGAAGAGAAAAGCACAAAAGGATTTGATGAAGAAGCCGGAGCGGATGATATTATCTTCCAAAAGCAGTGGCAAATCAGCCAGGATCTTCTTCACCACCAAGGAGATAGCAAGAGCAACCAACAACTTTTCCAATGACAATCTCATTGGCTCTGGTGGCTTTGGTGAGGTATTCAAGGGCACTTTTGATGACGGGACCATCACAGCCATCAAGCGTGCCAAGCTTGGCAACACCAAGGGCATTGATCAAATTCTAAATGAGGTTCGAATTCTTTGCCAGGTTAACCATAGGAGCTTGGTGAGGCTACTTGGCTGTTCTGTTGAGCTGGACCAGCAGCCTGTCCTGATATACGAGTATGTTCCAAACGGCACTCTTTTTGATCATCTTCACCTCCATCACGAAGGCAAATGGGCTCCAATCAGCTGGCACCATAGGCTCCGAATCGCTCACCGAACCGCCGAAGGTCTTGCCTATCTTCACTCTTCTGCAGTGCCACCGATTTACCACCGTGACGTGAAGTCTAGCAACATTTTGCTTGACAAAAGGCTTGAGGCAAAAGTTTCGGACTTCGGGCTTTCAAGGCCGGTTGAGAGCAGACACCAGTAAAAATACTCACATCTTCACCTCTGCTCAGGGGACCCTTGGCTATCTAGACCCTTAGTATTACATTAACTTTCAACTCACTGATAAGATTGATGTTTATAGCTTTGGAGTTGTTTTGTTGGAGCTGTTGACATCTATGAAAGTTATTGATTTCAACAGAGGAGAAGAAGATGTGAACTTAGTGGTGTACATGAAGAGGTTGATGAAAGAAGAGAGATTGATGGATGTTGTTGATCCAGTTATTAAAGAGGGAGCTAGCAAGTTAGACTTGGAGACAATGAAGGCACTGGGATTTCTAGCAGCATCATGCTTGGATGAGCAGAGGCAAAACCGGCCTTCAATGAAAGAGGTTGCTGATGAGATTGAGTATAGGATCGGCATTGTTACAAGTGATGTTCCTGCATCCTAGTTGTTTTTGCGAGCACAGCCATGGCAACTTGTCTAAATCCTAATTTTTGAAAGTATTGTCTTTTTTTCTTTCATCAACTGTAGGAACTTTTCTATGATTCAACTGCCTTACAGGCGTTGTATGTTAAAAAGTCATTTGCCTGTCTTGCCTCGATCTATCTACACGCCCTTCTAGTTTCAGGTTGGTTTCTAATCTAAGCCAAACCTCCATCTGTCTCTTCAAATCAGGGGGCCTATATATAGTAGCACTACCAAGTTGACAAACATATGAACATGTAACCAACAAACAAAGTGTAGCAGAAACGGGAAGCAAGGCTCAGATTGCATGATAGTTGAACATGGTGAGGTGTTAGCCTACTCCAATCGCGCATCTGCTGTATATTGCAGGAGGATGTACATCCCCGCAGGTCCAACAAATCTATGAACATTAACTAATCTGCATGCAGTTCCAAGTATTTAAATTCCATGCCTAAATTCTGGACGTCTAGCAAAGGAGAAATCACATTGAATCTGTAGAACTTCTTCAGCACATCTTCGTACATTAGGTGGATCAAGATATGATGCATGAGCAGACATTGAAACAAAAATAGGAGGATGCTGAATTGCCCCCAAAAAAAAAAGGCATGTTACAGAAAATTTCTCATTTACAAGTTAAAATAAATGAATGCTGTAACGTACATGTGTGTCAATGGTAGGGCAGAAAAACATGAGTCTCTAAACCGATGCGAATAAGACCCAAAACATCACGTGAGAAGATATGGCAGTAAGGCCCCAGGTGACAAAAGCGAACACAACTGCAAACTTGTAGTTCATGCATGGGAAATGGTATTCGCCCGTGCAGAAATGTAGGTCTCTTGAAAACAGAACTGTAAGCCCAGCGCAAGAGCTTGCAGCAGCTAGTGATAAAGTAGCTGTTACCTGAACATTTGAAATTTTTATTTATTTCAGCAGCCAGTATACAATCTCAAACATGCCCAAAAAAGAATATCAGCGACAACTTAGCAGACGCACGTGCATGCATCTGATTTATACTCTAGCAAGAACTAAAAGATGCTCAGAAAAGTAAGATGTGAAAAGAGTTTAAGAGTCAAGTGAAATACCCAATCACCTACAACAAATAGGCTCACTAGGATTGGATTTTGAAGGTCTCTCTTTTTCCACAAAGCGTAAATATCAAGACATGCAAGCCCCAAGCTCCATAGCAGTTGAAGCCCCATTGATGCAATCAAATAGCTGAACCATAGGACAGAGATCAACATAAAGTTTGTGCAGAATAATTAACTAGCAGTGAACCCTAGTAGTTAAAACATATGCAAGAAAAAGAAAGTGATTCATCTATCTTAGACCCATCAGAAAGAATCTAAAAATAGCAGTTCACGATAATCAATAACATAAAGGTTCAAGAAGCAAATATGAGGAACTAACAAATGTGGCAATTTGATAGCAATTTAACATAATTCCATACAGAAAAACAAAAGAATCGCTACAAAAAGTAACATGCTAAAAACAGGGGGAGACGTAGGATTATTTTGGAAGAATATGAAAAATTGGAAAAATTCCAAGCAATGTATTTGTCAATTACTTATGTGTGGCAATTTCTGCATTTATGTATGTACCAGCAAGGCAGTGGATTATGCGATAATCTCTTTCTAAGGCGAAACAAAGAAATCAGACGAAACCTCCCCGCCTGATCCATACAATTTCGTACACGAAAAAATAACATCAACAAAATTGCTTGGTCTGATCTCCCATTCAACTATCAAACAGTTGTGCCTTCAATGCAATGTCAAAGCAATAAACCCAACAAAACAGCAGCTTAAACCAATCAAATACAGTTCATCACTGAAACAATCCTAATCAAACCAGAACCATATTACACAGGAAAAAAACAAAACCCATCAAATTCCAATTACAAGCATTTAAAAAAAAACCCAACAGATAACAGATGATGATCAGACATGTGGCATCCTTATCATATCCAAATAATTTCTGGGTAAACTAAAATGCAGGTAACTGAAATAACGAAAACAGAAAAACAAAATACCAGAAAGCAGTGAAGGTCGCGAAGCCTTCAGTGGTGACCATGACTGAAATGGCAATAGAAGCGCATGAAAATTGGCATATCCTGAGCAATAACCCACTCACCGACCCAGGCCTCCCAATCAGCTCCTTCATTTCTGAACCAGACTGAGCAGAGACTGCAGAAGGGCCCTTTCTCCAAACAAAAGGGCCCCTAAATCCAAAACCCTAGAATTCACACTCCTCCTCCCATCACACCTTAATCTCCCCCAATCTCCTCCATATTTTTCTCAACTTTCCGATTTCGAACCAAATAAATTATGTTAATTGGATTCAGGAAGTTGCAGCGACTCTCTATCACGCATTGATTGATTCCGATTTTGGACGCAAATCACAAATCACGAAGACGTTGCGTTAAAGAAACCCTAATGTTTGATTATGTCTTGATTAATTCGGATTTGAAAACGACGGGAAAGTATTAATTCAGGTGGACTGGAGCTGTCTATTTTAGTAGGTAGTTTAATTGAGGAGGCTCGCTCACTGACACTTCCGACGTGGACATCCTTTTCTAAATTTCTCTTGGTATAGTCGAGGTGAGGTTCCTGTGCATGCGAGACTACTGAGTCTGGGTGGGCTCATCCACTTGGGTGTTTTGAATTTGCTGGCGGGGAAATGGTAGTGGTTAGGACCACGTATTGTCAGTGGTCTCAGAAACACTGGATTTGTAAGTTTTATAAAGTACCCGCCATTTGGTTCGGCGTAGCGACCCACCCTTTTTTTTTTTTTTTTTGGGGTAATATAGCTGGCAAAGCACAAACAGACCCACTCAATTTTAAGCTCGCATATTGCCGCACCTAAAATTGCGCAAACGTTTGCTTAATAGCGAAATTTTACACTGAGGGTGTCATATATAGACTCGTCTTTTTTATTGAAGCATGGTAGAGAGCGAAAGGTATATCAGCAAGAAAAAATCAGCCACTGCAATATGAATTTTTCTTGCTCTCTCTGCACTAAAACTAAATTAAAAAAACTAAAATAGTTATCAAACGGACCTTTATTTTTAAAGTTAAACATGTAATAAAGTATTTCTCAAGTGTTTATACCTGGAAATATATAACCATCCCTTGAAAGAATTATGCCAACAAAAATTGTATTTTATACCAGATTGTGGGGATTGAAGACGGGTTTGATTCTTGAAGTTTGGCGTACACCAGCAAGTCGGTGAATACGGTGATGATGAACTTTTATGAAAATAATGGGAGATGTGACAAAATGCCAACCAAAGTGAAATACAGAGAATCGGGGATTCAATTCCATTGGATCTTTGTCTCTGTCCAGTTCACTTGGAACTGTCAAAGTAAAAATTCCTCTGGGTCAATAGTTCACCAACTATACAACAAACACGAGCTCAATTACCAACTCCAAAAGAAGATATACAACAAACAAACACAAGAGCTTGATACTTCACCGACTATACAACAAACACAAGAGCTCCCTTAAGCAAGGTTCTAAATTCGAGTTCTAGTATCCGTGTAATGTGTGTGAGTTTAATATATTATCGGCCATCTTCATAGGAAAAGTCCTAAAAAAAAAAAGCAACTCCAAACTCAAAAATCAATATTAATGGGCTTTCCCTTTCTTCTTTTGGTCAAACAATTAATGGTTTGGGAGGTTTCATTGAAAAGTTTCTGATTATGTAATGCCTGCAAACGAAAAGCACGAATCAGACTCTAACACAAATGAAATATACGTTAGACTTAAACTCAGGATACCCACATATCTCTGCAATTCATTTCTCGGATGTTATCGCCTCTGCCCCCACACGGGCCTCACCCCTCCTACCTTTGCCTAGAAGATCACTAACATCTCACGGATTAGACTCTAACAGGATTTTCCTTTTTGATATATGTGATATCAATTCTGGTAATTTAACCCCTATAGTTTAATATCTCCCAATTCCCCGGGGGTGGAGGGAGAAGATATCAGGGGGCGTGGTGCTGGTTTGGTTCAGTGGTCGAGAAATTTTTTTTCTTCTCTTTTTTCCAAAATAAATTATATTTTAATCAATATAAAATATTTAAAAAGTGAAGATGTAGGTACCGTAGTACCACATAGGCAATTAATGGTGAGATCTGATGGAAACCCTAACGGTGGAACCACATTGTAACAAATTTAAAAGACTAGGATATCTAATTGTAAAAATTGAAAAGATAAGGACTAACATATCTAAGGTACTGGTGTAACTACATGGTACTAAACTGTAATTAACCATAATATTTAACAGCTTTTAAATTTTGTTAACGGCAAGTTTAATGGAATGGATCATATTGGCTAACATGTCTAAACACAAGGTGTCACGACCCGACTCTCCTAGCACGATATTCTCCGCTTTGGGCCCTGCCCTCACGGTTTTGTTTCTGGGAACTCACGAGCAACTTTCCAGTGAATCACCCATCTTGGGATTGCTCTAGCCCCAACTCGCTTAACTTCGGAGTCCCAAGGAATCCAAAGCCAGTGAGTTCCCAAAAGGCCTCGTGCTAGATAGAGAGGTGCCCACACATATAAGCACTTCACATTTCCCTCTCAGAACGATGTGAGATTGCTCACCGTTCTTGCTTCCCCAAGACACGGGTCTTACACAAGGACTAAATTTGTCAAATTAAAAACACAGGGACCAAATTGGCCAACACAATAAAACACTGGAATCATTTGTAATATCCTATTTACCCTCCTCATCTGATCAGTGGCTAATCATTTTTATAAGAAAAGTTTAGTTTAGACAAATATTCATGTGAATCACCAGCCTTTTACTGGGATTTCTCTCGTCTTCCGAGCTCTTAGTTTTTTACTGTTTGTCTTTGTTTATCTCCCCTCTGGCTCATACCGTCAAGGTTTATCTTTAAAAAAAAGTTCTTAGATAAATATTAATATGGAGTATAGCCGGACGGCTTTACTCTTAAAATTTCTATTTACGGAGTATAGCCACGCGGCTATACTGTATTGCTAGTGTTTTTTTTAAAATATAAATTAATTTTGTATAAAATTACTCAAACTAATTTTGTATTGCTAGTGTTTTTGGTTTGAGATTTGGATTCGCTCAAATTAATTTCGCATAAAATAATTAATTACTATTTATTAACTAATTTCTTAAATCAATATAATATGTAAATATTCATAAAAGAAACAATAATTAAAAGATAATTAATCATTAATGTAATTAAAAAGATTAAGATATTATTTAATTACATATATTAAATTAAAGAAGTTAAAAATAAAAAACAAAAGTAAAGAAACTAATTTTATACTTTTATAGAGTATTGCCGCTCGGCTATATTGTTTAAAATATCTATTTATGCAGTATAGCCGAACGACTTTACTCTTAAAGTTTATATTTATAGAGTATAGCCGAACGGCTGTACTCTTAAAATTTCTATTAATGGAGTATAGCCGAACGACTTTACTCTCAAAATTTCTATTTATGGAGTATAGCCTCACGCCTTTACACTTGAAATTTCTATTTATGGAGAATAGCTGCCCGGCTATACTGTTAAAATATTCTATACCAGTTTTATATTTTTAAAATTCAAAAAAAGGAAAGAAAACCTCTCCTGATAAACTTTCATCGGAAAATGTATCTGCCGGCAAATATTTGCAGGGTTAGACCTATCCCGACGAAATGGACCTGTACCGACCCCATGTCGTCGGGAGAGATCCATCCGGCAAATTTCGACGAAATAAACCTGTACCGACGTAATTTGGTCGGGAGAGGTTTGTAAAAAATAAATATAAATTAATTTTGTATAAAATTACTCAAACTAATTTTGGATTGCTAGTGTTTTTGGTTCGAGACTTGGATTTGCTCAAATTAATTACTATTTATTAAGTAATTTATTAAATCAATAAAATATTTAAATATTCAGCCAAGAAACAATAATTAATAATTAAAGTAATTAAAAAAGATTAAGATATTACTTAATTTCATATATTAAATTAAAGAAGTGGGATAAAAACAAAAGTAAAGATGCTAATTTTATACTTTTATGGAGTATAGCCGCACGGCTTTACTCTCAAAATTTCTATTTATGGAGTATAGCCGCCCGGCTTTACGTTTAAAATTTGTATTTATGG
Organism: Prunus padus; assembly: GCA_024362665.1. Classification (NCBI taxonomy): domain Eukaryota; kingdom Viridiplantae; phylum Streptophyta; class Magnoliopsida; order Rosales; family Rosaceae; genus Prunus; species Prunus padus. The sequence goes on from JANFAM010000015.1 coordinate 24,145,168, forward strand.
TGTATAGCCGCGCGGCGGTACTCTTAAATTTTCCATTTATGGAGTATAGCCGCGCGGCTTTACTCTTAAAATTTCTATTTATGGAATATAGCCGGTCGGCTATACTGTTAAAATAATTTGTTACAGTAATTACAAAATAGAGTAAAAACATTGTGGTTTATAAAAAAAATTTAAAATTGACCTATTTTTGTGCTAAAAGTGCTTATAATAGTATTTGGCAAAAAAGTGTAGAAGTGCTTTTAGGCCATAGAAGCGTTTTTTTTAAAGAACTTGTTTATATAAAAAAAAAAAAGCGCTTTTGTTAGAAATGGTATGAATGTAAGTGGTTGCTAGAGAAATCAAAAAATGATGTTGTAAACTCAGTGTGCACAAACACAGATAACCATACAATGAAATTTTACATGGAAGAATGGAAAAAAAGGGGAAAGTATTGATATGTTTTGAATTTGAGTTAAATAAAGGAAATTTGGGTGAAATAATGCATACTCTCTTTTTGGGGGAGAAATGGTGATTCCCACATTGCTTGATGTGATCTTGGTTTTGAGAGAGATGAACGGGGCTCTGATACCATTGTTGGTTTATGTGTGAAGGGGTTTAGGACAATAGGTCAATAGTTGAAACAAAGTGATTTTATTATATTTGGAGGAGAATAGTACATGGCTTGGTGTACATAGATTTAGGCTAATTGGCCCTTTCAACTAGAAGGTGTTTAGTGTTTAGGCTTATTGGCCGCCACACTTGCTTAGACTAGTTTGGGCTATTTGGCCCTTCACTTAGATTGATGAGCTTATTGGCTCCCTTAGTTGGGAGTTCTCTTGGTTAACCCTCAACCTCAAGTTGATTAGCTAGATATCCTATTAGCTTAGGTTGCTAGCTATCTAGCTCTATTACATTGAGTGGGGTTCATGCTTATTTATAGTTGTGTGTTGCCGACTTTAGTCTCCATTATTAGCCACAAGTTTATGTAACTTTCTAGACTTAACTATATTATTCTACAATATCTAGTTACTTGGGTCAGTGGAATTCTCTTCATTCTTCTAGATTTCTCTTGAGCTTGGTGTTGCTTACTTTGCTGTGTAGGCTTTTCTTGAGCATTCTAGAATTGTGTAGTTTTTTCTACACAAATATGCATTAGTTTTTCAACACTCCTCCTTAATGCATATTTGTGTTTCTTCAAACATGCTCCTCATGAAGCTAGCATTGACGAACATCTAGTTGGTTGTTGCAACTTCGTGCTCGTGTGGCACTTTCTCCATTTGTAGTTAGCTTGATAGTTCTTCGCCGACAATATTTTTTTTCTTCTCAACGCCCAATCTTTTTTAGTTTCAACATTCGGGCTTCTTTTTTCTTTTTCTGGGTGCCTTGACTTTTTGCACACCCCACGTGGAGGAAAGTTTTTCCTCTCATGCTCATCTCTTTTATTTTCACCATCCCCTCCTCTAGAACTTACTCTAGATCTCCTTCCCCTTCTCTAGATTTCTTGAAATCTTGAATTAAATATTGATAGCACGTACCTTGCTCATTTAGAATCGGCCCATGTGCCCAGAGTTGCTTGAACACGACCCTTACTCCCAAAGCGATCGAACTAGCTCTGACGCTCTGACGCCCAATGCCATGGAACCAACTCTGATACCACTTGTTGGAATTTTAGGAAATGTGGTGATGTGTGTGGTGCTCTAATACCATTGTTGGTTTATGTGTGAAGGAGTTTAGGACAATAGGTCAATAGTTGAAACAAAGTGTACATGGCTTGGTGTACATAGATTTAGGCTAATTGGCCCTTTCAACTAGAAGGTGTTTAGTGTTCAGGCTTATTGGCCACCACACTTGCTTAGACTAGTTTGGGCTATTTGGCCATTCATTTAGATTGATGAGCTTATTGGCTCCCTTAGTTGGGAGTTCTCTTGGTTAACCCTCAACCTCAAGTTGATTAGCTAGATAGCCTATTAGCTTAGGTTGCTAGCTATCTAGCTCTATTACATTGAGTGGGGTTCATGCTTATTTATATTTGTGTGTTGCCAACTTTAGTCTCCATTATTAGCCACAAGTTTATGTAACTTTCTAGACTTAACTATATTATTCTACAATATCTAGTTACTTGGGTCAGTGGAATTCTCTTCATTCTTCTAGATTTCTCTTGAGCTTGGTGTTGCTTACTTTGCTGTGTAGGCTTCTCTTGAGCATTCTAGAATTGTGTAGTTTTTTCTACACAAATATGCATTAGTTTTTCAACAGTACAGACGGACAACATATTTAGTTAGAGCGACAACGAAGTGCTTTGCGTCTAATGTCATCTCAGTTGCATTGATTTTTCTGCTTTGTTTTTGTGGGTATAGTGTTGAGAGAATTAGAGTACACAACTCTAATGTAGACTTGTTGGAGTCAAAACAAGTAAACAAATTACTTGTATTACACTCACAAAATATTACAACAAGACAACACTCAAGAGAAACAACAACTCTTACAAGCACTCTTTCTCACTTTCTAGAGACAAACTCTAGAACACTCTTAGCTCTAAAGCTTATTACTCACTCTTCTTTGACACACACACCTTCTTGATTTTTCAGCTTAATTGATTATACGATTGCATGGCTAGTATGCCTATTTATACAAGTAGTAACCGACTTAGATAAGTCGGCTTTGTTGTTAGCCGACCTTGACAAAATATCACAGCCACATATTCAGCGACCTCAATATTGAACTTTATCACATGAGTGTCTTGCACTCCAAACTTCAGCCGACCTTTATCTCAAATGATTATTATCAATTCATTGGGCTTAGGCATTTATTTGGGCTGGTGATGATCTTTTAACACTCCCCCTCAACACCAGCTCACATCCTTTGCACAACATTGAGTTGATGACGGAAGTTTTGAACTTCTTTGGTACTTAAACCTTTGTGAACAAGTCCGCCACTTGATCATGCGATGTGTCTCATCTCAATCTCTTCTTGCAGAACCTTCTCTCGATAAAATGGTAGTGTATCTCCACATGTTTGGTTCTTGCGTGAAAGGATCGATTTTCCGCCAGACATTGCGCCGATTGATTGTCCGCGATTATAAATCGCATGAATAATCTACGAATTGATGTAGATCATTCATCAAGCTGTGTCAGCCATGTGATCTCTTGAGCTGCCATTGCTGCTGCCCTGTGCTACCTTACGTGGTTGACAAGGATACCGTAGGTTGTCTTTTTCTTTGCAGAGAAATTGCTCCTGAACCAAGCTTAAACACGTGCCGGTTGTTGATCGACGAGTGTCATGATCTCCCGCATAGTAGTGTCACAATAACCGACTAGCTTGCAATCTTCATCTTTCTTGTACAAAAGACCATAGTCAATTGTACTCTTTACATACCTCGATGTTCGCTCGAGCTGCGTCTAAATGAGATTTCTTTGGATTTTGCATGTACCGACTCATCATACCTTGCATATGAAATGTCGGTCAGTCAATGTCAAGTAAATTAGACTACCCACAAGTTGTCGATACATTGTTGCATCTTCCAAGTCTTTGCCTTCATATGCGCACATCTTGACGTTAGGCTCCATTGGCGTTGAGATTGGCTTGCATTGAGCATTCCAAACTTTTTGCAATAAATCTTTTGCATATTTACATTGACACAAAAATATTCCTTCTTGTGTGCGATCAACCTCTAGCCCAAGAAAGTGCTTCGAGTTGTCCCATTTCTTTCATGCAGCAATGACAAATTCTCCTTTGTTTGGTGAATTTCTTCTTAAATCATCACCGGTGATGATTAGATTATCCACGTATACCAGACGATAGCTAATTTTCCTTTATTAGCTTTGTGAATAGGTGGAATACGCATGTGTTCTTGAATAACCACTTCGAGAGAAATTCAGCAATCTTACCGAGTACCATGCTCTTGGTGCTTGCTTTAACTCCAAGTAGTGCCTTTTTCAGCTTGCACACATACTCGGGGATGGGCGTTGTTCTCAAAGCCCATTGGTTGAATCATGTAGATTTCCTATCTAACTCCCCATGCGAAATGCATTTTCACATCCATCGGTACAAATTCCAATCTTTGTTGGCCGAAGTGCAAGTAGGACTCGTATGGTCATAAGCTTTGCCACCGGACTAAATGTCTCATCATAATCTAGTCCCGTATCGCTGAGAGAAACCTCGAGCTATGGCAACCGAGCCTTGTATCTCTCGACTAATCCATCAGACGATGCTTTATCTTGTACACCCATTTGCGGGATATGGGTTTCACATCTCTTGGCTTTGGCACGGATCCCAAGTCTGATTTTGCTCAGCGCGTGTAATCTCTTCTTCCATAGCTTTAACCCATTGCAGTGCAGCGATGCTTCTTCAAATGTCTCGCGGGTTCAAGCGCTTTTCCTGCCATATGGCTGCGTTTGCGTATTTGGGATTTGGCTTAGTGCTCTTGTTGACTTTCTTGGTTGTGATTGTGGAGTTGATACTTCCACCTCACCAGGTATAACTTCTTCTAAAGGTTGTTGATGTAAGCCAGGTTGCCAAGGATTACGATTGCTTCATGCTCGTCATCGTCCTATCGAGCGAATCTTCATGCTCATTTGAACTTGGTTGGGTGGAACAATTTGCTCCCCATCTTACTTTGACTTATCTTCAATTTCTCTCGGTGTAACACCTCCTTTTATGAGACCACCAAGATCATGCTTCATCGAACACCACATCTCGTGATGTGTAACACCTTCCACTTGTGGGATCACAACATTTCCATCCTTTTCTCGTCGTATCATCCCACAAAGATACATCCCGATGCCTTTTTGTCAAACTTGCTACGTAAATGACTTGGAACAAATACGTAGCACATGCAGCTGAATACTCAGTAACTAGCGTAGGTTTCATATCCTGCACAGTTTCGAGAAAGGAAGAAACAAATTTTAACCTTGGTTGAGGAAGTTTGTTGATCACATGGGCCAGCATTCTCATGGCTTGACCCAAACCTTCCAGGCACATTCTTGGCATGCGGCATGCTTGACATATCTACGCAAGATGCGGTTCTTTTCTCTGCTACCCATACATTGTGGCGTATTAGCCTGGTGAACCGGTGACGTATTCGGGACTCTCGTGAATATTGGCGAACTCATGTGAGGTATATTCTCCTCCATTATACGTGTAACAGATAATCTTTTCCCCACTTCTCCTTCAATAGTCTCTTTAAACTCTTTAAACTTTGAAAATGTGTGGATTTTTCTTTCATAAAGAAAACCACACATACCGAGAATCATCAATGAATGTTACCATGTATCGCATCCCGCTAATCGATGGTTGCTTGACAGAGGCCCGAACACATCGAATGGATTAACTCTAACAGTTCTTTTGCTTTGAACTTGGACTCCTCATTATGGTAGTTGATGCGCTTTACCATATTGGCATCCGCCTGGAACCGTATTTGTTCTCACGTCCAGCCGAGGAAGACCCTTAAGCATTGCCTTCTTCATCATTACACTTAGCTTGTGATAGCTAACGTGGCCCAATCTCATGTGCCATAAATCTGCATCTCGTTCTTTCCTGTCTTGTCTACATATGCGGAACTCTAGCGACATTACGTAGACTCTGTCGTCGTCCCTCCATTGTCGGCATTTCGAGATCTTGAGGTCTCGATACACCTTCACATCTCTTGGACCGAACAGGACATAGTGGCACGATGATGTCAGTATGCCACTTGAAAGCAGATTCTTCTTCATGCCTGGAACATGGTAGGCGTCTTGAAGCGGCACTGGTTAGGATTGTATCGTGGTACAACTCTTGTTTTACCGATGTGGGTTATCGGTAACCTTGAGTTGTTAGGTTTGTCATTACCACCCGATTGCCCTTGTATTGAGCCAGGTTGTGGCTTCTCTTTATCACCCGTCATGTGATTTGAGCAGCCTGAATCAATGATCCAATCATTCTTATAGTCAATCCGTTCAGGTGTCAATTAAAGAGAGCTATCTCCTCTTCCTCTATAGCAAGAGATGCTTGACGTCCCAATCGTCTTCACTTTTCTCCTTTGAGTTGAAGTAGTGTGTATTACTTTCAGCTTGTCTTTTATTGGACCAACAATCTTTCGCCATGTGGCCTTTCTTTTCCTCAGCTTGTAGCATTTACCTTCGAATCTTTTATTATTCTTGGATTGACCACGGTTCTTTGTGAAACTTTGAAGCTCCCACGTCGAGAACTTCCTTCTCCTTGATGACCTTTTGCCTTGTCGCCATCTCTTTTAGATCCACCACCGACGTCTTTGCTTGAAGCGCTTTTTACTTGTTGGTGTAGAGTGCTTCCTCCTCACCTTTTGATGAGACCCCTCCAATTTGCTTAGCCATAGCTTCTTGATCGTAAGCAAATTTTCAAACTCAACAAGTGATGGTTGAGTCGGCCATCCTTGTGCGGCGACATGAAGCCTCGGTATTCGTGTCTCAAACCATGGATAATTATTCTTTTTTATCTGGATTCTACAATAGCAACGGCTAGGATCTAATTCAGAAATTTCACTGGCATATAGACTTTGCTTTGTGGAAATACGAGCAATTGTCATGTCGCGTTGTGCAACCGATAACAGCTCGTTCTCAAGCTTGTGTAGTCTTGTGTCATTCTTCCTTGAAAAATCTTGTAAAGGTGTCCCATGCTTCTTTTGGTGTTTTGGCTTGTCTGATGTGCTCCAGCATTTCATCTTCAATTGTTGTCTTTAGGGCAAACATGGCTTTACCTGCTTTGATCTTCCACTTACGTAAAGTGTCATTGTTGTCTTCTTGCGGTGTGCTTGTCCGGTACCGACGACACCCCAAAGATCTTGACCTTGCGAGATAAGATTCCATACATGTCGCCCACGTGTTGTAATTTTTGTTGTTGAGCTTTGATTCCTCCAACTACGTGAAGATCACCCATCGTGTCGGCAAAATTCTGGTAATACCAGAACAAGCTTGATCTACAGACGCAAACTTGTAGAGACAAACTCCTCACGACTCAAGGAAGCTCCTGTGAGAATCGTCCCTGACCGTCCCGCTCACGATACCAATTGTTGAGAGAATTAGAGTACACAACTCTAATGTAGACTTGTTGAGTCAAAACAAGTAAACAAATTACTTGTATTACACTCACAAAATATTACAACAAGACAACACTCAAGAGAAACAACAACTCTTACAAGCACTCTTTCTCACTTTCTAGAGACAAACTCTAGAACACTCTTAGCTCTAAAGCTTATTACTCACTCTTCTTTGACACACACACACCTTCTTGATTTTTCAGCTTAATTGATTATACAGTGCATGGCTAGTATGCCTATTTATACAAGTAGTAACCGACTTAGATAAGTGGCTTTGTTGTTAAGCGACCTTGACAAAATATCACAGCCACATATTCAACCGACCTCAATATTGAACTTTATCACATGAGTGTCTTGCACTCCAAACTTCAACCGACCTTTATCTCAAATGATTATTATCAATTCATTGGGCTTAGGCATTTATTTGGGCTGGTGATGATCTTTTAACATATAGTCCATGACTTAATGCATTTATATCTGTGGTAAGACTTAAACTGAATTATGTATTAAAAGCTCACAGAGTCTTTGGTAGAGAATTGAAATTAATAGCCATGTTTTTCAAGCTTGTTATAGTACTAGTAAGCCTAGCAGCAGCTGAAGATCTCAATTTCACCTACAATGGTTTCCTGTCTGCTAATCTTAGCCTAGATGGTGTCGCCCAATTCACATCCAATGGCCTTCTGAAGCTTACAAATGACACTGGACTCGGCCGTGCCTTCTACCCCAACCCAGTAACCTTCAAGAACTCATCCAATGCTACCGCTTTCTCCTTCTCTACCACTTTTGTGTTCGCTATCAGATCCAGATTGGGACCATTTTTGGGTGGCCATGGAATTGCCTTTATCATTGCTCCGACAAGAGGACTCCCCGGAGGTTTACAAAATCAGTACCTGGGCGTTTTCAATGAAACCAACAACGGCAACCCCACCAACCATATTTTTGCTGTAGAGCTTGACTCCGTACAGAACCCCGAGTTTGGCGACATCAACAACAACCATGTTGGGATTGATATCAATGATTTGCGCTCAGTGAACTCAACTCCAGTGGGATATCATGCTCTAAACAATGGCAGTTTCCGAAACTTGACCCTCATCAGTGGTCAACCAATGCAAGTTTGGGTGGAGTATGATGGTATCCAGAAGCAAATCAATGTCACTTTGGGTCCAATCAATGTTGATAAACCCCATATTCCACTCTTGTCTTTGAAGTATGACCTTTCAACGGTCCTTAACATGACCATGTATGTTGGCTTCTCCTCTACTGCTGGCTCACTCGTCACATCTCATTATGTTCTAGGATGGAGCTTTGAGATGAATGGCCAGGCTCCAGAACTTGTTCTCTCACAACTTCCTAAGCTGCCCCGGATAGGACGTAAAAAAATATCTAATTTTTTGACCGTTGGTGTGCCTGTGATGTCTGTGAGTTTGGTTTTGCTAGCAATTTCAAGTTTAATTTATGCCATAAGAAGGAAGAAGAAGTTTGCAGAGCTGCTTGAAGATTGGGAGCATGAGTATGGGCCTCAAAGGTTTAAATACACAGAGTTATATATGGCAACAAAAGGGTTAAGGGAGAAGGAGCTTTTGGGAAGTGGGGGATTTGGTAAGGTCTATAAAGGCATATTACCTTCCTCCAAAACTGAGATTGCAGTGAAGAGGGTCTCACATGAATCAAGACAGGGGATGAAGGAGTTTGTTGCAGAAATTATTAGCATTGGCAGACTTCGTCACCGAAATTTAGTACCACTGTTGGGATATTGCAGAAGAAAAGGGGAGCTGCTCTTGGTCTATGACTACATGCCTAATGGAAGCCTGGACAAATACCTATACGACCAACCAGTGGTCACTCTCAATTGGAGGCAGAGGTTCAGAGTGATCAAAGGTGTGGCTTCAGGGTTGTTCTATCTTCATGAAGAATGGGAACAAGTTGTGGTTCACAGAGATGTGAAGGCCAGTAACATCTTACTAGATTCGGAATTTAATGCAAGACTAGGAGATTTTGGCCTTGCAAGATTATATGACCACGGAAAGGACCCTAAGACTACTCGCATAGTTGGAACACTTGGGTATCTAGCTCCAGAGCATGCAAGATTAGGCAGGGCCACAACGCACACCGATGTGTTTTCTTTTGGGGCATTTTTGCTTGAAGTTGCCTGTGGAAGAAGGCCAATAGAGACACAAGGTCAAGATCTGGATGTGGTTCTGGTTGATTTGGTGTTTTCTTGTTGGAAGAGAAGTAATATTCTTGAGGCAATAGATCTAAACTTGGGTTCAGAATTCATAGCTGAGGAAGTGGAATTGGTGTTGAAGCTTGGGCTGTTGTGCTCTCATTCAGAGCCTTCTGCTAGGCCAAGCATGCGCCAAGTAGTGCATTATTTAGAGGGTGACATTCCACTGCCGGAGTTGTCATCTCTTGGTCTTTCTTCTGGTGGCTTGAAGTTCGCACACTGCGGTTTTGAGGATTCGGCATATGTTCCAGAGTCGGCACTTCTCTCAGGTGGTCGCTGAGGCCAATCAATTAAGATTCTCACCCAAGCTGCCATGCACGAGGCATAGAACATATATATGCAGCTTTGAATGTTTCCTCTAGTTTATTAGTTTGTAACTAGTTACTTGTTACATTAAATCAATGCTGCCAACAAGAAAAATATTACCTTGTAGCTGAAATGTGTCTTATAATTATTTAGATAGTTTTATTATAAAATAGAGTTTTTGTATTATACTATTTTTTATATCTTTTTTTGTTGTTGATATGATAATATACTATTTTTTTATATATAAGAAAACAGACATGGAACAATTTTTAATCTTAATAAATAGTAAAAAATTAGAACGGGAAAAAGGAGCAATTTTAAGAGGCGGCAGTCGGGTTGGGTCCGGAATGCGGGCCGAATCTTGGACTAGTAATTACTGGATGAGTGTGGCGGAGAGCTACGCAGACCTCCTCAAGTTCTCAACTTTCAGGTCGTTCACCGTCGTCCGATGTCAAAACAGATCTTTGGCCATTTTCTAGAGAATGGGTTTTGGCGGAAACCTCCATTTCTATTTGGTACATCACGTTGTTGTAGGGGCAGGATTGAATTCTTCAACCTTCTAGACGCTAGCTTTTCTGTGTTTTTGCCTCCAACTATTTTGGCTCTGTCGCCTTAAACCAAGTACATTTGCATCACTGTGAAGGTTCAAAATTTAATCGTGGAAACGACAGACCTCTCCCCAGTAGTATATTTTTATTATTAAAAAATCAGAGTATTGCCGGACGGCTATACTACTTGCAAAAAAAAGAATTTGCCAAGTATAAAAACAGTATAGCCGCGCGGCTATACTAATTTTTTTAATAAAAACCGTACTATAGCCGCTCGGCTATACTAATTTTTTTAATAAAAACCGTATATGGCGGCAAATATTTGCCGGGTTAGAGTTGCCTGACGAAATGGACCTGTGCCGACGCAATGTCGTCAAAAGAGATCTAATCCGGCAAATTTCACCGGGATAGTACTGTGCCGACGAAATTTCGCATCCACTCGTACAATTGGTACAAACAAATCACCTCCCTCTTGTGAATTTGTCATAAAGATTAATCACAAGATTTTGTCGAATAGAATAGGCTAATTAGTGATGTATTTTTGTGATGAGTAATCTTATTCTAGGGCTATTGTCCATTGGCAAGGAATAAGGTCCTTAAGAATTCTATTGTGAACTTGGTGGCAGAAAAACTGGGCAAGACTCCTGCTCAAGTGACTCTTCGATGGGGGTTACAAATGGGTCACAGTGTAGTGCCTAAAAGCACGAATCAGACAAGGATACAGGAAAACTTTGATCTTTTTGATTGGTCTATACCCGACGACTTGTTTGCCAAATTCTCTGAAATTAATCCTTTTCTCCCCGTTCTTTTCATTCTCTCTTTGTTCTAGTTTCAGTGCGTGCTTGTCATTTCTTAGAGCATCCACAATCATCCTCCCTATTTTTTAGTTAAAATTTAGCTAAAAACACAAAAAAGTTATTTTAGGAGCTCTCTGTAAAATTTGAACTCCAGTCATACTCTCTAGTTTAGGGAGTCATAAATACTATAGTTATTTTTAAATTCAATATGATTGGTCCATCTTTATAAAAAAATAATATAAAAAATAGTGAGCATTAATTAAAAATTTAAACTATGCATAAAATAAAGCAGCATTAAATTATAAGGAACAACTATGAGTCTTTTCTCTCTCCTTAGATTTAGGAGCTCCTAGAAGTCTCCTAATTTTAGGAGGTGGATAGGAAGCATGGTTGAAGTTGTATTTTTCCAATTCCTCCCTAAAATTTGTCTAAAGATGTGGTTTAGAGAGCCCATTGTAGATGCTTATGTGAAAGAGGGCTTTAGTTTCTTTTGGACGGTTGACAAAACTAACAAGTTTCCAGCATAATTTCTCAAATGGGCAACAAAACTAACAAGTTAAAAACGCAAAATTTAAACACATCCGCACGTAATAGTGAACAAATGTCCTAAACTAACAAAGATTACCAAAATCTACTTGACATCCTTTAAATGCAAAATGAAACTAACTTATAAATTTCAAAAGGAGAATTTTTGGAGCATCATTGAAACAAATATAAAGTACTTATTATTCATTAACCCAAAATAATAATAAATATATATATATATATATAGTTATTCTCTTATTCGGATGTATTAACGTGCGGGAAAGCGGAGATAAGATAAAATACATGGCGGATATCCACATAGGAGATTTATATATATATATATATATATATATATATATAATTTCTGGGTAAACTAAAATGCAGGTAACTGAAATAACGAAAAACAGAAAAACAAAATACCAGAAAGCAGTGAAGGTCGCAAAGCCTTCAGTGGTGACCATGACTGAAATGGCAATAGAAGCGCATGAAAATTGGCATATCCTGAGCAATAACCCACTCACCGACCCAGGCCTCCCAATCAGCTCCTTCATTTCTAAACCAGACTGAGCAGAGACTGCAGAAGGGCCCTTTCTCCAAACAAAAGGGCCCCTAAATCCAAAACCCTAGAATTCACACTCCTCCTCCCATCACACCTAAATCTCCCCCAATCTCCTCCATATTTTTCTCAACTTTCCGATTTCGAACCAAATAAATTATGTTAATTGGATTCAATTAGATTCAGGAAGTTGCAGCGAATCTCTATCACGCATTGATTGATTCCGATTTTGGACGCAAATCACAAATCACGAAGACGTTGCGTTAAAGAAACCCTAATGTTTGATTATGATTTGATTAATTCGGATTTGAAAACGACGGGAAAGTATTAATTCAGGTGGACTGGAGCTGTCTATTTTAGTAAGTAGTTTAATTGAGGAGGCTCGCTCACTGACACTTCCGACGTGGACATCCTTTTCTATATTTCTCTTGGTATAGTCGAGGTGAGGTTCCTGTGCATGGAAGACTACTGAGTCTGGGTGGGCTCGCCCACTTGGGTGTTTTGAATTTGCTAGCGGGGAAATGGTAGTGGTTAGGACTAAGGAATAAAATATCGATGATATCGGAAATATCGGTAGTCCAAAAATACGGAAATTTCGATGAAAATATCGGGATATTATCGATATTTCGGTCCATGTCGTCAATATTATCGATATTTTGGTTCATGGATATCTAAAATATCGATGGTATCGGAAATATCGGTAGTCCAAAAATATGGAAATTTCGTGGAAATATCGGGGATATTATGGATATTTGACCAAGGAATAAAATATTCATAATATCCCCGATATTTCCACGAAATTTCCGTATTTTTGGACTACCGATATTTCTGATACCATCGATATTTTAGATATCCATGAACCAAAATATTGATAATATTGATGACATAGACCGAAATATCGATAATATCCCGATATTTCCATCGAAATTTCCGTATTTTTGGACTACTGATATTTCCGATATCATCGATATTTTATTCCTTGGTTAGGACCATGTATTGTCAGTGGTCTCGGAAACACTGGATTTGTAAGCTTTATAAAGTACCCGCCACTTGGTTCGGCGCAGCGACCCACCCAATTTTTTTTCGGGGTAATATAGGTGGCAAAGCCTAAACAGAGCCACCCAATTTTAAGCTCGCACATTGCTGCACATAAAATTGCCCAAACGTCAGCTTAATAGCGAAATTCTATAGTGAGGTGTCATATATGGACTTCTCTCTCGTTGAGATATGGTAGAGAGCGAAAGGTATATAAGCAAGAAAAAATCAGCGACTGCAATATGAATTTTTGTCCTTAAGTTGAAGTGGTGGTCTTGGATTCACTTTGACTATTTCAAATTTGAAAGGATTATCAGCTTGATACAGGCCACTGAATTCGTCAATCATTAAGCTAATGGGCACTTCTGAAACAGTTCTTCAAGTTTTTTGCGGGGCTGTACCATGCCTTTGTAGTACTGATTCATGTTTTAGCAAATGTGATCCTATATACCAATTAAAATGTCAGAAGAGAAGGGTCTCAAGATACATGCAATTGCTCAGTTGTTCAGGAATGCAACGAAGTCGTATAGGAAATTATCGATTCTAGGGGATAGGGAGTTTTGTTTGGAAATATGACCGTAGGTGATTCTTGGATTCAGAGTTGCAAGTGCCAACAAGCTGAAAGTATAAGTGGGGCAACTACAGAAGATGAGAATGGGACACGGTTTGTGGATAGTGCAAAGAAATTGAACACAATCAACAACATGGTGAATGCGCCGAATGCTTTGGAATTTCAAGATGTTCAGCAGTTGAAACAGGAAAAGGAGGGCTTGTCACCTAATGGAACAAATGGAATAGTTAGAGATGCCTTCCACAAGATTAGTGTTGATTCGCTCGAGGGTGAAGCTTGGGATCTACTACATGAATCTATGGTTTATTATTGCGGAAGTCCTGTTGGAACCATTGCTGCAAAGGATCCTACCAGTTCAATGTGTTAAAATATGATAAAGTCTTTATTCATGATTTCATACCTTCTGGCATAGCTTTCCTCTTGAAGGGGGAGTATGATATTGTTTGGAACTTTATACTTCATACTCTTCAGTTGCAAGTAATGTTTGTAATCTAGTAATAAAGACCTTCTGTTATTCCATGGTGCAATCTCATATTACTAAATTTTGTGGACTAGAACCATTGTCTAGTTGAACTTTTGTGGTATGCAATTGTATATATCAAAGTCGGTTTAGATTCTCAATCAAATTCATGTATATGTGTATCTATGCTTGTGTTCATGTGTGCACATATATGCTAGAGGGATTCAAATATGGGACACAATGTTTGAGCTCACCCTGCAATGGTGTCTAATGAGAGGAATTGTCTATTTTTTGGTCCACTTGAAGAATAATGCTCACAAAAATCATCCAAATTGGAAAACATTTAGCCATGTGATTATCATCACAATTATTTTAGTGTTAATTAGAAACACTGTATTTATTTTATCCCAATTAGATGTCTAAATGGTTCTGATTTAGCTAATTTCTACTAGGATGATCCTTCAATTAGATGTCTAAATGGTTATGATTGCTTGTTTATGACTAGCTTAGTTTTTGTTATGACCATATTATTGACAATATATTTATTTTTAATGAAAATTTTATTTATTTTACAATTAAAATAAAATTTAGGGTGTGATGGAAACATATTTAATACATATATACATATATGATGAAAAACACTTGAACAGAAAAGCCAATTCAACATAATGCCCTTTTAGTCATTATACACAGCTTACAGCACTTTCACAAAAAAAATTTAGCAAACACTCAGAAACTGATTATTGTACAAACAACACTTGTAAAAAAAAAGTTTACCAAACGCCAACTTGCTTTCTCTCACAGCTGATTTCTCTCACAGCAAGACCCTGTTTGGGATCGCTTTTTTTGGCCAAAAACTTGCTTCACTTTAAAGTTAAGCAATTTAAGGTGTTTGGTAAAAGTAAAATGTCCCGATTATTTTAAAAGTAGTGGCCTTTTGACAGCAACTTTTAAAAGCAGGCTCTGGGTTGCTTTTTAAGTCTACTTTTAAAAGAAGCAGATATGAGTCTTTAATGAATTTTTTTAATTTCTAAAATACCATAATTAATTTTTAAAAATGACACCACCTCCACCTCTACATCCAACTCCACCACCTCCACATTCATGTGGATCACCAGCCTTTTCACTCAATTTTTCTGGTCTTCCCGGCTTTTGGTTTCTTAATGTCTGTCTTTTTTATGTCCCTCTGGCCTGGTATACCTCTTTTTTCTATATTGAATAAATTTCCATATTTTTTTTTCATAAAATAGTTCAATATCGTAGGTATAAAATTGTCATAGATATATAAGCATTGGACTGGCCACAGGTTTCTCTATGTCCCTGTAACCTGTGTGCGTTTGCAATTGTTAAGTTTTCTTAATGTCTTTGTGAAGGAATAATGCTGCTCTTACCGCATTTGTATACCACATTCTCATACCATCTTATGTGGCAGATGAGATGAATAGTCACATCAATTAAAATTAATTTAACATTTTCTTTTCTTTTATGATTTATTGACACTTTTTAATTGATGTGGCTGTCCACTTCATGTGCCACATAAGGTGGTATGAGAATGTGGTAAGAATAACATTACTCCTCTATGAAATGGAAAATGCTAGACTTACTAGAGAGGTGGTACACAATGTGGTATAAAAAATGTGGTAAGTCTAGCATTACCCTTGTGAAATATGAAGTCAAGTTTTCTTAACGTCTAATATGGGAGAATATGAGAATGAGAGAAGATAATGTTTTTTGGTTTTCAACATAGTTTCTTTGTATTGCTAACAACAAATTTATACAAGTAGATGGCTTGCTAACCAAGCTAATCATATTTGGTTTCCAAGGCCTGGAACTTGCAAGTTGCAGTCTCCACAAGTCAAGTGAATATTTCCTGGTTTCACACCTCAAATATTTATTGCTTTCACACACAAGCTAACAGTAAATTTGGAAAAACAGGGATCATTGATAGCTACTTTTTAAAAAAAAGCCCAATTTCATATGTTTACCAAACACCTAAACTATCATAATGTTTACCAAACACCTAAACTCTCATAATTTCTACATAAAAGCTAATTAGTGACAATGACGGTCACGTTGTTTGACAATGTCCCGCTACATTGACTTAGATTTTTCTTTGGTAGGTGTAGTTGTTGACTTGATGTGTATCCAAAGACTCGCAATGAAGGATATGTTCAGAAAGGCATTGGCTGAGAATCAAGAATAGCCGTGTTTTTCAAGCTTGTAATACTCATGGATCCGGATCCTCTGCTTGGATTTTCTCTGCTATGATCTGCTTTACTTTTCTTCTATGCGCGCCATCTCATTAAAATTTCATCTAAAGGGCTCTAATATTGACACATCACACACAAAACCCAAATAGCTCACAATTTTTATTTTAGAAAAAAGAAATCCCATTTGAACTAACTTGAGTTAACGTGATCTTCTTCCTTCATCATTTTTTTTTTCAACATCCCAGCACGCTCTCCTTTCCAACCTCACAGTCTCTCCTCTTCCCATATGAAATTCAGTTTTTGCTAATGCCCAAAATTTCATCATGCAACTATGGTACTATTTTCATATCATAAACCCAATCTCTCTAGTATGAAATATGAATCAAAACATCTAAACCAAAATAACAAATCGTGAGCACGGTTGGCTGCATCTATTTTTCTTGGAAAACGAATGGCCTTCCTAGAGCAATCTTTATTTATGTATAGATCTATTATTTTAATTTTTTCCACAGAATTTCTTGATCTTGTAATTCTAGTTATGGTTTTTTTTTTTGGGAGAAAAAAGTGTAGGTTTATATTCCGATTCAATTCAATTTTGATACGGGTTACGTCTGAAAACCATGGTTGAAATGGCTACGGTGGTCATGTACGACTCATTTGACATCTTCTCATCTTTCTTTGGTGGTAGCCCATTTGGTGAGAATATTTGTGTTGCGGTTCTTATTTTGTGAAGAACAATTGTAGTCAATGGAATTGTGTTTGTTTCTATGACGAGAGTGATAGTAGAAGAGGACTAAGAGGCATGGAGAAGATACTGTGTCTTTGGAAGAAAGAGAAATTGAAAAGAAAAAAAATGGAAGAGAAAACGGCTGCACACGTTAACTCACGTTAGGTTTAGGAATTGTTTTTTTCAAAACATAAATTGTGAGGCATTTAGGTTTTGTGTGTGACGTGTCAACATTAGAGTCCCTTAGATGAAATTTTAATGAGGTGTCGCACATAGAAGAAAAGTAAAGCAGAGAAAATCCCTAAACCCTAAACCCTAAACCCTATCATGGCAGAGAAAATCCAAGCAGAGAATTTGGATCCAATACTCATACTGGTAAGTAATGTATTTCTAGAAGGGAAATTGAATGCAGATTTTGAACTAGTCGAATGGAAGAATTTTCCACTTGTATGATTCAGATTTACTCTATATTCTTTCTCTTGTTAATTTGTGACAATGTCCGCTGTGGGAGTAAAATAATCCAGCTTCCAATCACAAGACGCCACGTGGACAAGAAGAATATCTCATAGGTCAATTAATTGAGCCCATTTATTTGGCAAATTAATTGATACTATTAGGAAGTTACAATAGTATTTCTTTTTTTCCTCGGAGCTGGACCTCTGCCAGTTACAGTAGTATTAAATGCAATTTTGCCCTACAAAACTCAGAGGCCAGGCCATGTTTCTGGTCTAAGTCACATGTATCTCTTATTTGTATTTGTTCAAAGATTCTTGTCTATGTTTTTTTTTGGGTTACAAGGCAGGCAGAAGCTAGAAAAGAAAAAAAGCTAACAAGGCACAGCCCTACTTTGGGCTCTTCCTAGATCATCATCCAGCAACAAGCTTGAGAGGGAGACAGGAGCAGACTCGTAGTTATGAAGCCCCAAGGGTAACTCATACCCCAAGTTAGCAAGGTGATCAGCTGCTCTGCTTTGTTTTTGTGGGTATAGTCCATGACTTAATGCATTTATATCTGCGGTAAGACTTGAACTGAATTATGTATTGAAAGCTCACAGAGTCTTTGGTAGAGAATTGAAATTAATAGCCATGTTTTTCAAGCTTGTTATAGTCATACTAGTAAGCCTAGCAGCAGCTGAAGATCTCAATTTCACCTACAATGGTTTCCTGTCTGCTAATCTTAGCCTAGATGGCGCAGCCCAAGTCACATCCAATGGACTTCTGAAGCTTACAAATGACACTGGACTCGGCCATGCCTTCTACCCCAACCCAGTAACCTTCAAGAACAGATCCAATGCTACCGTTTTCTCCTTCTCTACCACTTTTGTGTTCGCTATCAGACCCGGATTGGGACCGCGTTTGGGTGGCCATGGAATTGCCTTTGTCATTGGTCCAACAAGAGGGCTCCCCGGAGGTTTTGCAAACCGGTACCTGGGCGTTTTCAATGAAACTAACAATGGCAACGCCAACAACCATATTTTTGCTGTAGAGCTTGACTCCGTACAGAACCCCGACTTTGGCGACATCAACAACAACCATGTTGGGATTGATATCAATGATTTGCGCTCAGTGAACTCAACTCCAGCGGGATATCATGCTCTAAACAATGGCGGTTTCCGAAACTTGACCCTCATCAGTGGTCAACCAATGCAAGTTTGGGTGGAGTATGATGGTATCCAGAAGCAAATCAATGTCACTTTGGGTCCAATCTATGTTGATAAGCCCCATATTCCACTCTTGTCTTTGAAGTATGACCTTTCCACGGTCCTTAACACGACCATGTATGTTGGCTTCTCCTCTACTGCTGGCTCACTCGTCACATCTCATTATGTTCTAGGGTGGAGCTTTGAGATGAATGGCCAGGCTCCAGAACTTGTTCTCTCACAACTTCCTAAGCTGCCCCGGATAGGACGTAAAAAAATATCTAATTTTTTGACCGTTGGTGTGCCTGTGATGTCTGTGTGTTTGGTTTTGCTAGCAATTTCAAGTTTAATTTATGCCATAAGAAGGAAGAAGAAGTTTGCAGAGCTGCTTGAAGATTGGGAGCTTGAGTATGGGCCTCAGAGGTTTAAATACAAAGAGTTATATATGGCAACAAAAGGGTTTAGGGAGAAGGAGCTTTTGGGAAGTGGGGGATTTGGTAAGGTCTATAAAGGCATATTACCTTCCTCCAAAACTGAGATTGCAGTGAAGAGGGTCTCACATGAATCAAGACAGGGGATGAAGGAGTTTGTTGCAGAAATTATTAGCATTGGCAGACTTCGTCACCGAAATTTAGTACCACTGTTGGGATATTGCAGAAGAAAAGGGGAGCTTCTTTTGGTCTATGACTACATGCCTAATGGAAGCCTGGACAAATACCTATACGACCAACCAGTGGTCACTCTCAATTGGAGCCAGAGGTTTAGAGTGATCAAAGGTGTGGCTTCAGGGTTGTTCTATCTTCATGAAGAATGGGAACAAGTTGTGATTCACAGAGATGTGAAGGCCAGCAATGTGTTACTTGACGGTGCATTGAATGCAAGGCTAGGAGATTTTGGCCTTGCAAGATTATATGACCATGGAACAGACCCTCAAACTACTCATATAGTTGGAACACTTGGGTATCTAGCTCCAGAGCATACAAGATCAGGCCGGGCCACAACGAGCACCGATGTGTTTGCTTTCGGGGCATTTTTGCTCGAAGTAGCTTGTGGAAGAAGGCCAATACAGGCACAAGGTCCAGACCAGTATTTGATTTTGGTTGATTGGGTGTTTTCTTTTTGGAACAGAGGTGCCATTCTTGAGGCAAGAGATCAAAACTTGAGTTCTGAATTTGTAGCCGAGGAGGTGGAGTTGGTGTTGAAGCTTGGGCTGTTGTGCTCTCATTCAGAGCCTACAGCCAGGCCAAGCATGCGCCAGGTTGTGCAGTATTTGGAAGGTGACATTGCTTTGCCAGAGCTCTCTCTTCTTAGGCTCTCTTCAAATGGCTTGACTTTTGCTCACCATGAAGGTTTTGATGATTTTGCAATGTCATATGGGTCTTCTCTGGGCAAGGGGCTTTCACATTCATCATATGCTGCAGAGTCCACATTCCTCTCGGGTGGTCGCTGATTCGACGCAATTATGATTGTCTAGCACGCTAGAATGTTGACTCTACTTATTAGTCTTGTAACTTGTTTTATAAAAATAAATACTGTAACAATCTGTATGTAAGTTGGGTGAGAATAAAATTCTGCAGAAAGTACTAATTCCATACACACAAACTCGTGCCAAGGGAGTGAATATTGAAGTGCACAACAATATCATGAAAAAGAAAGGGAAAAACTTGCTTGTTTTAGAAATTTCATGAATTTAATATGCAATCTGCATCAAAATTCCGAACTTGTTGCGTAAGGTAGCAGGCACTGGACAGTCTGGATCACTCTTTGTTCTACACAAAGACAACATATTTTATTAGTGTGAGAATGCAGGGTCAGCTCAGCTTCATTGGGTTTTGCTTTATTTTTTGTGGGTATACTCGATGATTTGATGCATAGGGTATTGGAAATGGTGAAAGTCACAACTACAAGTGTTTGGATAGACAGAAAATTAAAGAATCGAAACAACTGAGAGAGAGTTCTAGAACCACTGATCTCAGATATTTCATTAATTAACAAAATGAATCCATTGGTCTTTGAATACATTACAACTATACCAACTTGACTCATATTCTAACTTTGTGATGATTGAATTACTATTCTATGGCTTGGTTCCGGAGAGTTGTACACTTTTACAAGAAAGACTTACCCCAATAAATATGTAAAGATAAAGATCACAGATAAGTTGGCAGAGAATTAGAAATAATAGCCATGTTTTTCACGCTTGTCACAGTAATGTTGCCCATCCTGCTCCTAGTAAGCCTAGCTATAACAGCACCTGAAGATGCTAGTTTCACCTACAATGGTTTCTTGTCTGCTAATCTTACTCTCCAAACAACGGCGGGTTTCAAAACTTGACCCTCGTCAGTGGTCAACCAATGCAAGTTTGGGTGGAGTATGATGGTATCCAGAAGCAAATCAATATCACTTTGGGTCCAATCAATGTTGATAAACCCCATATTCCACTCTTGTATGTTGGCTTCTCCTCTTCTGCTGTCTCACTCCACACATCTCATTATGTTATAGGCTGGAGCTTTGAGATGAATGGCCAGGCAGGCTGAAGAACTTGATCTCTCAGAACTTCCCAAGCTGTCTTGGATAGGAGGTAAAAAAAGATTTAAACTTTTGACCATTGGTGTGCCTGTGATGTCTTTGAGTCTGGTTTTGCTAGCAATTTCAAGTTTAATTTATTTCATAAGAAGGAAGAAGAAGTTTGCAGAGCTGCTTGAAGATTGGGAGCTTGAGTATGGGCCTCAAAGGTTTAAATAAAAAGAGTTATATATGGCAACAAAAGGGTTTAGGGAGAAGGAGCTTTTGGGACGTGGGGGATTTGGTAAGGTCTATAGAGGCATATTACCTACTTCTAAAACTAACTAAGAGCATCTCCAGGAGAGTCTCCAAATTTTAGCCAAATTTTAGCTAAAATAGAGGACAATGGTAAGAACCTACACATGGCTCATGATGAACAAAAGTGTCCGGCTAGCAAACAAGCCATTGGGTATTCGAAAGACCACGATCCAGCCTCTCCTCCACAGCCCAGTGCCTCTTCCACTCCTTAGATACCTAGTCCCACTCCTCATCCATGTCCGTCTCTTGACATGATGGCCATATCTCTGTTTTCCCTCAGAGACCACACCTCTTTATCGTTGGTTTTTCTCTTTCTCTTGAAATCTCTCTCCACTTCTTTGTCTCTGTCTCACCGTCTCTCTAGCCGAGTCGTCTCTCTTCCCTTCGTGAGCCTTGTCAATGCTCGCTGAGCCTTATCCTAGTTTGTGATCATGGTTTCTCTTTCTCATGTTTTTATGATGGTTTCTCTATCGTGGTTTCCATATTTTCCCTTTGTTTGTTGATGTTGCCTGTCGTCGTTCACCTAGCCATCTCTCTTTCCTCCGTGAGCCTCGTCAACGCTCGCTGAGCCTTCTTTGCCATGCTACATGCTGCTATTCCCTTTGCATAACCCCTGTTTCTTCCTCTAGGTTGCCGACTTGGTATCGGCCACTCAAGCCCTATCACTGTGTTGCCGACTTCGTATCTCTATATTACCGCCTTTGTATCGGCCTCTCACGCTCTATCTCTGCTTAACCTGTGTTCTCCTCCCCTCTTAAGCCCAATCTCTTTATTTGATTTTACTGATGGTCTCTGTCTTCTTCAATGCTCTATGCACACACACAAGGGGTTTTCAACCCCTGCCACTTTCATTCCTCTCCAACACCTTATCCACCATGCTACATACAACTTTGTGATTATATGCTACACTATGTGATATTTATAATGTTTCTACAAGCTATTTTTTAAAGAAGTAGAATTTCACATGTCTTTTTTTTTCGTTCTTTTCCTTTTATCTTCTCTCCTCTCTTTCTTTCTTTTTTCTTTCTTTTTTCTAATTAAATGGGTTGAGGTGGAAAGCCAGAAAACATGGGTGTGTAGCTCGAGGTGGAAAGGTAGAAAACATGGAAAGTGGAAAATACGGAGCGGAAATCATGGAGGCGGAGAGCCATAAATTAAGGGTGTCGAGCTCGAGGAACGCGGGAAATATCAGAAACGGATGTCATAATGGACGTATATAAAAGGAAACAACGGGAGAAAAAAATCACAACTCAGAAAACAAAAAACCTAGCTCCGCCAATTTTCTTCCTTCCCATTTCTCTAAATCTAAACCTATCTCCTCGAACTCAAATAAAATGGCCTATTCATTCCCATTTTCTCTTGATCTAAACCTAGCTCCGCCAATGCATACATAGGGGCAAGGGGCTGCACTAGTGTGGATGCCCTACTTTGCTTCCTCACGAGGACCAGTTATTGTAAACGACTCTTTACTCCTTGACAACGATGTTGCTGTTGGAGTTGAGAGGAGTTTGGTGACTCCCAGGGATGTACGCGTGCTGGAAACGAGGGATGAAAACCGGGTGGTGAGTGATGCCATGACACTGAGCGTGCAAAGTGTGCCATCTGTCGCAAGTGTGGGGCATCGCCTCATTGTGAAATCCTATGAGGTGCAAGTGCTAAGAGCTCAGTTGGTTGCAGAGCAGAATTTGGTTGAAGATTGTCAGCGTGTTATAAGGAGTTTGAAGAGGGAGATGGCAAAGACGGCGGAGGCAAATTGACATCAGCTTTAAATATTGCAGGAAGAGAATCAAAAGCTATCAAAGATGGTAGATTTTTACTCTCAAGACATGCAAAAGCAGCTGAAAGCCCTGGATCGACCGGGTAAACGCAAGCAACGAGATCACGACACAAGTTATGCTCAAGCTAAGGGTGTGATCTTTGGGAGGTCAAGTAATGAGCCCCAAGAAGCTGTGCGTGAAACCTAAGAGAAGAGGTCTAGATGGCCAAACAGTCTAGAGGTCTAAATGGTCCTATTGTGGAATCAGGAATCGAGCCATGATGTTGTTGTTGTTTTTTTTTTAAATGTGAAATAAATATTTTTCTAATTTTTTCTCTTTTTATTTTTTATTATTTTAATTTTAACGAGACAAATTAATTTGCTAATCATCAAACTATAAATACCCGCAGGTGTACGAATCTATTGGAAACTAGGAATGAGTAAACAGGTTGTCAACCATATAACCTGTTTAATGACCTATTTAAGACTACCCGAACTCGACACAACACGTTTATTAAATGGGTCGTGTTTGGGTTGAGCATTCTTGACACGTTTATTATCCCAACACGACACGACCCATTGCCACGCCTACTTCCCCATACCTTATTGTTTCTATGGTGCTTTGAAATTCAAACTTACCCATGTTCTCTTTTTCTTTTCTCTATGTCCCAAGTTGGTTTCACCTCTTATCCTCTACTGATGTGCCACAAATCCTAAAAGTTGGCTCCTCCCATAATCATCTCTCCCACACAGCTAAGTGCCACTACACATGGCTCTGGCCATCTGGTTCTTCACATAGAGAAAATTCCGTACCCTTTTTTAGCTAATATTTCTCAAGGATTCAATCAAACTAACTTAGGTATTGGAGAGCCTTTGGCCAACACCCCCTGGGTGTGGTCTTTTACTCCTATTTGATTTTATAGGAACCGAGGAAGAGAGAGAAGAAAGATCAAGAGGTGGAGGATCTATAAACGAATATTCTCCTGTGAGATATTTGCACAAACATTTGGTGCTTTGACTTAGCTTTTTCTTTGGTGACTATTATTTGTTGAATTGATGCAAAGACTTACAATGAAGGATATGTTAAAAGTTCGGAAAGGCCTTGGCTGAGAATCAAGATTAGCCATGTTTTCCAAGCTTGTAATACTCATTCTGGTAAGCTTCGCAGCAGCTGAAGATCTCAGTTCACTTACAACGGTTTTCAGTCTGTTAATCTTAGTTTAGACGACATAGCAAGAGTGACAACCAATGGTATTTTAAGGCTTACAAATGACACTAGAGTGAGCAAGGGTGCCGAAGGTCTGAGGCTTGAGCTGATGAGCTAGGTGCCAAAGGTCTGGGGCTTGAGCAAACATGGAGATGTTGATGCCGTGGCTTGGGCTAAATGGCTATAGATGATGTGCCCAAGGAGGAGGACGAAGGCACAAAGCTTGCATGTGGCAAGGCGAATGGCTTAGGCACGAGGTGCCGAAGGTATAGGCTGAAGGCACGGGGGGCCGAAGGCGCAAAGTCTAGCCGAAGGTACAAAGCTTGCATGTTGCAAGGCGAATGGCCTAGGCACGAGGTGCCGAATGAAGAGGCCGAAGGCACGGGGGGCCGAAGGCGCAAAGTGTAGCCGAAGGCACAAAGCTTGCATGTTGCAAGGAGAATGGCCTAGGCACGAGGTGCCGAAGGTATAGGCTGAAGGCACGGGGGGCCGAAGGCGCAAAGCTTGCATGTTGCAAGATAAAATGTCAAAGGGCACGGGGGTGCCGAAGGCAAAAGGGTTGCCAAATGCACGAGCTTGCATGTTGCAAAGCAATGTGGCTAGGCACGAGGGTGCCGAAGGCAAAGGGATGCCAAATATACAAAGCTTGCATGTCGCAAGGCAATGTATTTAGGCACGGGGGTGCCGAAGGCAAAAAGGTTGCCAAATGCACGAGCTTGCATGTTGCAAAGCAATGTGGCTACGCACGAGGGTGCCGAAGGCGAATGGATGTCAAATATACAAGGCTTACATGTCGCAAGATAATGTAGCTAGGCACGAGGGTGCCGAAGGCAAATGGGATGTTGAAGGTGACACAAAGCTTGCATGTTGCAAGGCAATGTGCTTAGGCACGGGGGTGCCGAAGGTGAGCTTAGGCATGGTGGTGCCGAAAGTGAACTTAGGCACGGTGGTGCCGAAGACAAAGGGATGTCGAAGGCGACACAAAGCTTGCATGTTGCAAGGCAATGTGATTAGGCACGGGGGTGCCGAAAGTGAGCTTAGGCAAAGGGGTTTTGGCAAAGGAAAATGAGGCTGGGCCTCTGCAAGGAATCAAAATAATGGGTTTTGGTGATGTCACTTGGCCTTCGGCGGGGGCTTGGAGTTGTTCACATATGTGGGCGTGGCTAAATGTCTTCAGCACCTCTCTTGCCGATCGGCAAGGGCACTTGTTGGCAAATTTTGAGGTCAGAGGGCCTATTCGGGATTGTGGCAAAGGAGCATGTCGAAGGACGGGGTGCTAGAGGCATGGTGTGCTGAAGGAGCACGCCAAAGGCACGGGGGTGCTGAAGAAGCAGGCCGAAGGCATGGGGGGGCCGAAGAAGCAGGCCGAAGACGAGAGCCAAGGATGAGATTCAAGAGCCGAGGGCCGAGGTTGAGAGTTGAGGCTGAGAGCCGTAGGGTGTTGCCGAAGGCACATGGGAGGGTGCCGAAGAGCACTAGAGGAATGGAAGAATGACATAAGCTTCTTGTGTCGATTCCCACAGACGGCGCCAAACTGTTGATGCTCAAAATGGTTCAGCCAAGATTGAGTCCAACTTAGTGATGAGGTGTGATGGCTGAAGGTGAGGACCTTCAGCATGTGTGTGAAGATTTGGGCAAACGATAAATATACAGAAGACAAGATATACGTGGTTCACCCTTAATGAATGGGCTACGTCCACGGAGAAGTATATTCTCATTAATAATGTGTATTTTACATTTGTACAAGGGGCTGGGCCCAAAGATAAAGAGAAGTAGGGCAAAGCCCATGACTAGATATAAAGCCCACTGTTGGGGGATCCCTTTCTAAGTGGAGAGTGGTCTCCTTTTATAGGTGAGGGGAAGTCTCCATCTCTTGTAATTTTCCGATGTGGGACTCCTAGTTACTCGGTTAGTCACGGTACCAACAACCAAAAAAAAATTATAAACAAAGAAGAGATAAGCATATATAACTACATTTTAAGTTGGTAACCAAGCTAAAAAGTAACTTTTTAGTGAAACTGTCCTATAGGTGAGTGTCGTCTCTTGTAAGGGATTAGAGGATGACTTTTCATCCTCATCTAGTGTGACGCAACACTGTCGTATAAGTGAGCTTCTTCTGTTGTAAGGCATCAGACGACGACTTTTCACCATCGTCATGTAGACTACAGTTCTTGTTTAAAAATCGTCATCTATGTGAATTTAAATGAACCGAATGTTATTTTGTCGTTTGGTTGACATTTAGATGACAATTTTTTTTATATTAATTTTTTGTCGTCTCAATGGACATTGGACATCTTTCTGTGTAGACGACGGTGGCCCACCGTCGTATATTTTTCTTTGAGACAACAAATTTGATGTTTAAAGCCTTGATGTGATGCAGACGACCCTTTTTAATGCGTTACCGTCGTGTCTTTCTCTGCATTTTGTAAGGACTAAATTTGTCAAATTGACAACACAGGGACTAAATTGGCCAACACAGTAAAACACTGGAACCATTTTGACATTTAAGCCATATTTAAATAATCGACGCAAAGGACCCACTAGTGTAGTGGTTGGGAGTTTACTCCACCTGTGCAAGGTCCCGAGTTCGAGTCCTAACATTCGTGTTGTGTGTGTGAGTTTAATATATTATCGCCTCTTTCAATAGGAAAGGTCCTCAACCAAAAAAAAAAAAACTGACATAATTTTCTATTTTGACATTTCCATTGCCACCATATGGCACACCTGCAATCACTTAAAAACAGTAATAATGAAAAAAAGTATTCAAGCTTGATTAACCTAATCTCTAGGTAGAATCTAACAAAAGAATAGAAAAGAAAGAGACATACCTATGTACGAGGCCAACAAAATTAATTAGATATTATCTCAGTACTAGGCATTTAGACATACCCTTAATCATTTTGCATGGTAATTAGTGACAATGTCCGCTACGTACAGCGACCTAGCTTTTTCTTTGGTGCCTATATACAGTACACTTGTTGAATTTATGCATATATACAAAAACTTGCAATGAAGAATCAAGAATGCGCCAAGTTGAATTGGTGTTGAAGCTTGGGCTGTTGTGCTCTCATTCAGAGCCTTCAGCTAGGCCAAGCATGCATGCGCCAAGTTGTGCAGTATTTGGAAGGTGACATTGCTTTGCCAGAGCTCTCATTTCTTGGGCACTCTTCCAGTGGCTTGCCCTTTGCGCCCCATGAAGGTTCTGATGATTTTGCAAAGTCATATCCGTCTTCTTCTTTCACGGGGCTTTCATATGTTGAGTCGACACTTCTCTCAGGTGGTCGTTGAATCCAAGAATTAGGATTCTCTTAGAATTCATAGCCAATGCACTCTAGTATTTATTATTGTTGTTAACATTGATATAAATTAAGGGGGCAAAAGAATCTGTACTGCAGTGCTTATTAGGTTGTAATTAAATCAATAAAATATTTAAATATTCATCAAAGAAACTATAATTAAAAGATAATTAATTAAAAAGATTAAGATATTACTTAATTACATATATTAAATTAAAGAAGTTGAAAAAAAAAAGTAAAGAAACTAATTTTATACTTTTATAGAGTATAGCCGCTCAGCTATATTTTCTAAAATATCTATTTATGCAGTATAGCCGCACGACTTTACTCTTAAAATTTATGGAGTATCGCCGCATGGCTGTACTCTTAAAATTTCTATATATGGAGTATAGCCGTTCGGCTTTACTCTTTAAATTTCTATTTATGGAGTATAGCAGAACGGCTTTACTCTCAAAATTTCTATTTATAGAGTATAGCCGATCGGCTTTACTCTTAAAATTTCTATTTATAGAGTATAGCCGATCGGCTTTACTCTTAAAATTTCTATTTATGGAATATAGCCGCGCGGCTATACTGTTAAAATAATTTGTTACGGTAATTATAAAAACATTTAAAATTGACCTATTTTAGTGCTAAATGAACATTAGTATTTCTCCACTCCTCGTTTAACCTTAATTACCAAAAAATAAAAAATAAAAAATATACAAGTGAGAACTGGTCGGATTAATTTAGACGAGTCCGGACTCTTGATCGATCGCCGCACGGCTTTTAGATTTAGCGTAGCATTTGAATCCATTTGGGGTGAGTGTGGCGGGGAGATCTGTCTTTCTTTCTCGACTTTCAGATACTTCACCATCGTCAATGTCACAGGAAGAACGATTTGGCTATTTTCTAGAATTAGGGTTTTGGCCGAAGCCTCCACTTCTATTAGGTACATCATGTCATTGTAAGACTAGGATTGAATTCTTCAATCTTCAAGACGCTAACTTTTCTGTTTTTCTTTCTGCCTCCATTGCCTTAAATTCCTACTAAAAATATGCATCATTGTGAATTGTGAAGGTCCAAATCATTGGCGGAAACGACACAGCTCTCCTCCAGCTTGCAAAAGCTTTACGCAGGCTACACAGGTTTCTCTCTGTCCCTGTGCCCTTTGTCTCTCTGTAATTGTTATATCTTTGTTCATATATTTGTGAAATTGGAATCTATGTGATTTATATTGACTTACAAAGTTACAAGTATAAATGTGTACCACTGGTATGCCAACGTTGTACCATCAATTTGATGAATTTCCAATCTGCATGGAAATTTCAAACTTGTTTGCTTAAGTTTGGTGGATAATCATTAAAACAAATTTGAATTCTCAATTTTGCTATATGAAGAAATTCAGAGAAGGGAATTTTACATAGACAGACTTTTAGTTTAATTTAATGATAGATTCTGGAACTAATAATAAATATATAAAGGCGTTACAAGAAGTTGGTAAATTAGACAACGAACCAGTAGGATTTTTAGCACTGAAAATGAAGCAAACGTGTGGTAGTCTGGCCTTATCCGAGCCATGGAATTGGTCCTACAACTAGTAAGAGACAATGGAGTGACTGCAAAAAGGAGGGTCTTGTCTCTTGTGCGTATGTTCTACGGAACAATCAAGTTTCCTCTTGGCTGGACCTGCCAGTTGCTATATAGATATGAGCTGAACCAGTTACCTATGGCAGAAGACATGTACAGTCTGGATTGCTGTTGTTTGTACAGACAGACAACATATTTAGTTAGAGCGACAATGAAGTGCTTTGCATCTAATGTCATCTCAGTTGCATTGATTTTTCTGCTTTGTTTTTGTGCGTATAGTCCATGACTTAATGCATTTATATCTGTGGTAAGACTTAAACTGAATTATGTATTGAAAGTTCACAGAGTCTTTGGTAGAGAATTGAAATTAATAGCCATGTTTTTCAAGCTTGTTATAGTCATACTAGTAAGCCTAGCAGCAGCTGAAGATCTCAATTTCACCTACAATGGTTTCCTGTCTGCTAATCTTAGCCTAGATGGTGTAGCCCAATTCACATCCAATGGCGTTCTGAAGCTTATGACACTGGACTCGGCCACGCCTTCTACCCCAACCCAGTAACCTTCAAGATCTCATCCAATGCTACCGCTTTCTCCTTCTCTACCACTTTTGTGTTCGCTATCAGATCCAGATTGGGACCATTTTTGGGTGGCCATGGAATTGCCTTTATCATTGCTCCGACAAGAGGACTCCCCGGAGGTTTTCAAAATCAGTACCTGGGCATTTTCAATGAAACCAACAACGGCAACCCCACCAACCATATTTTTGCTGTAGAGCTTGACTCCGTACAGAACCCCGAGTTTGGTGACATCAACAGCAACCATGTTGGGATTGATATCAATGATTTGCGCTCAGTGAACTCAACTCCAGCGGGATATCATGCTCTAAACAATAGCGGTTTCCGAAACTTGACCCTCATCAGTGGTTAACCAATGCAAGTTTGGGTGGAGTATGATGGTATCCAGAAGCAAATCAATGTCACTTTGGGTCCAATCAATGTTGATAAACCCCATATTCCACGCTTGTCTTTGAAGAATGACCTTTCCACAGTCCTTAAAACGACCATGTATGTTGGCTTCTCCTCTACTGCTGGCTCACTCATCACATTTCATTATGTTCTAGGATGGAGCTTTGAGATGAATGGCCAGGCTCCAGAACTTGTTCTCTCACAACTTCCTAAGCTGCCCCGGATAGGACGTAAAAAAATATCTAATTTTTTGACCGTTGGTGTGCCTGTGATGTCTGTGAGTTTGGTTCTGCTAGCAATTTCAAGTTTAATTTATGCCATAAGAAGGAAGAAGAAGTTTGCAGAGCTGCTTGAAGATTGGGAGCTTGAGTATGGGCCTCAAAGGTTTAAATACAAAGAGTTATATGACCACGGAAAGGACCCTAAGACTACTTGCATAGTTGGAACACTTGGGTATCTAGCTCCAGAGCATGCAAGATTAGGCAGGGCCACAACGCACCCCGATGTGTTTTCTTTTGGGGCATTTTTGCTTGAAGTTGCCTGTGGAAGAAGGCCAATAGAGACACAAGGTCAAGATCTGGATGTGGTTCTGGTTGATTTGGTGTTTTCTTGTTGGAAGAGAAGTAATATTCTTGAGGCAATAGATCTAAACTTGGGTTCAGAATTCGTAGCTGAGGAGGTGGAATTGGTGTTGAAGCTTGGGCTGTTGTGCTCTCATTCAGAGCCTTCTGCTAGGCTAAGCATGCGCCAAGTAGTGCATTATTTAGAGGGTGACATTCCACTGCCGGAGTTGTCATCTCTTGGTCTTTCTTCTGGTGGCTTGAAGTTCGCACACCGCGAAGGTTTTGATGATTCGGCAATGTCATATCCGTCTTCTATGGGCGAGGAGATGTCTTATGTTCCAGAGTCGACACTTCTCCCAGGTAGTCGCTGAGGCCAATCAATTAAGATTCTCACCCAACTGCCATGCACGAGGCATAAAACATATATATGCAGCTTTGAATGTTTCCTCTAGTTTATTAGTTTGTAACTAGTTACTTGTTACATTAAATCAATGCTGCCATCAAGAAAAATATTACCTTGTTGCTGAAAATGTGTATTATAATTATGTAGATAGTTTTATTATAAAATATATTTGTTGCATTATACTATTTTTCATATCTTTTTTTTGTTGTTGATAATATACTATTTTTATATAAGAAAACAGACATGGAACAATTTTAATCTTAATAAATAGTAAAAAATTAGAACGGGAAAAAGGAGTAATTTTAAGAGGCGGCAGTCGGGTTGGGTCCAGAATGCGGGGCGAATCTTGGACTAGTCATTACTGGATGAGTATGGCGGAGAGCTCCGCACACCTCCTCAAGTTCTCAACTTTCAGGTCCTTCACCGTCGTCCGATGTCAAAACAGATCTTTGGCCATTTTCTAGAGAATGGGTTTTGGCGGAAACCTCCATTTCTATTTGGTACGTCACGTTGTTGTAGGAGTAGGATTGAATTCTTCAACCTTGTAGACGCTAGCTTTTCTGTGTTTTTGCCTCCAACTATTTTGGCTCTGTCGCCTTAAACCAAGTACATTTGCATCACTGTGAAGGTTCAAAATTTAATCGTGGAAACGACAGACCTCGCCCCCAGCTAAGTACACATTGAAGCATTGGACTGGCCACAGGTTTCTCTCTGTCCCTGTGCCCTTTGTGCGTTTGTAATTGTCAAGTTTTCTTTAATGTCTTTGTGTAATTTGAATTTACATTATATATATTGACTTACTGGTATGCCAATATTGTAGCACTAGTTGATGATTGTTGCAATCTGCATGGAAATTGCAAACTTGTTTGCTTTTGTTTCGGTATTTAATCATTTTATAAAAATAAATTTGGCATTTTGCTGCATGAAGAATTTGAGAGAAGGGTTTTTGTTTTTTTGTTCTTTTTACTTTAATAAGTGAAGCAGACGTGCCATGGTAACCCCACCTTTAGCTGGCATGGAATTGATCTCGGGACACTTGTTTACTCCTTTTTGGTCACAACAGTGATAGTGATTAAGATATGGGGTCGGAGAGTCTTGTACCTTTGTATCTGTAGAATTGATCATGATTCATAACACTAGTGGGAGACGAGTGTGAGTGATTGTAAAAGTAGGGTCTTGTCTTGTGCGTACATTGCATGGAAGAATAAATTTTCTCAGGGCAGGAGGTTGGACCATCCAAGCACTATACAGGTTGAATTAGTATGAGCTGAAAAGTTGCGTATGGCGGCAGGCACTTGACAGTCTAGATTGCTGTTTTTTATTGGTACACGGAGACAACATATATAATTAGTGTGACAATGAAGGGTCACCTCACCTGCATTGGTTTTTGCTTTATTTTGGTGGTTACAGGTGATGACTTGATGCATATGGTATTCGTTATAAGACTTTATTTTGGTGGTTTCAAGCTTCTGATGATACTCACACTTGCAAGCCTAGCAGCAGCTGAAGATGTCAGTTTCACCTACAATGGTTTCCGATTTGCTGATCTTAGTGTAGACGGCATTGCCCAATTCACACCCAATGGTATTTTAGTGCTAACGAATGATACTGAACAGCAAATTGGCCATGCCTTCTACCCCAACCCAGTAACCTTCAAGAACTCATATTCCAATTCCAATGCTTTCTCATTTTCTACCACTTTTGTCTTTGCTATTAGGTCCCCATTTGCAACTCGGGGTGGCCATGGACTCTCCTTTGTCATTGCTCCGCAAAGAGGGCTTCCTGCCTGGAGCTCTAAATGGCCGTTTCCTAGGCCTTTTCAACCTGGCTAACAATGGGAATACCACCAATCATGTTTTTGCTGTAGAGCTTGACGATGTACGGACCGAAGGGTTCAATGACATCGATAACAACCATGTTGGGATTGATGTTAATGGTTTGAACTCGAATAACTCTGCTAGTGCAGCATACTATGCTAAAAAGAATGGTGGGTTATGGAACTTGACCCTCATCAGTGGTCAACCAATGCAAGTTTGGGCATACTGAACAGCAAATTGGCCATGCCTTCTACCCCAACCCAGTAACCTTCAAGAACTCATATTCCAATTCCAATGTTTTCTCCTTTTCTACCACTTTTGTCTTTGCTATCAGGTCAGTATCTGCAACTCTGGGTGGCCATGGAATGGCCTTTGTCATTGCTCCGAAAAGAGGGCTTCCTGGAGCTTTTAACAGCCCTTTCCTAGGCCTTTTCAACCTGACCAACAATGGCAATCCCACCAATCATGTTTTTGCTGTAGAGCTTGTCCGCCGCGTTCAATGACATCGATAACAACCATGTTGGGATTGATATTAATGGTTTGAACTCGACGGACTCTGCTAGTGCAGCATACTATGCTAAAAAGAAAGGCGGGTCACGGAACTTGACCCTCATCAGTGGTAAACCAATGCAACTTTGGGTGGAATATGATGGTACCAATAAACAAATCAATGTCACTTTGGCTCCAATCAATGTTGATAAACCTCATGCTCCACTTGTTTCTTTAAACCATGACCTTGCCCCAATCCTTAACAAAACCATGTACGTTGGCTTCTCCTCCTCCACTGGCTCAGTTCCCACGTCTCATTATATTTTGGGCTGGAGCTTTAAGATGAATGGCCAGGCTCAAGAACTTGTTCTCTCACAACTCCCCAAGCTGCCCCTGGTAGGAGGTAAAAAAATATCTAAACTCTTAACCATTGGTGTGCCTGTGATATTTGTGAGTTTGGTTTTTCTAGCAATTTTGGGTGCTATCTATGCCATAAGAAAGAAGAAGTTTGCAGAGCTGCTTGAAGCTTGGGAGCTTGAGTATGGGCCTCAGAGGTTTATATACAAGAATTATATATTGCCACCAAAGGGTTTAGGGAAAAGAAACTTCTGGGACGTGGGGGATTTGGTACGGTCTATAAAGGCATATTACCCACCTCTAAAACTGAGATTGCTGTGAAGAGGATCTCACATGAATCAAGACAGGGGATGAAGGAATTTGTGGCAGAAATTGTCAGCATCGGTAGGCTTCATCATCGGAATTTAGTACCACTCTTGGGCTATTGCAGAAGAAAAGGGGAGCTACTCTTGGTCTATGACTACATGCCTAATGAAAGCCTGGATAAGTACCTCTATAACCAACCAACGGCCACTCTCAATTGGGGCCAGAGGTTTAAAGTCATTAGAGGTGTAGCTTCAGGGTTGTTTTATCTTCATGAAGAATGGGAACAAGTTGTGGTTCACAGGGATGTCAAGGCAAGTAATGTATTACTAGATGGGTAGTTGAATGGAAGACTAGGAGACTTTGGCCTTGCAAGATTATATGACCATGGCACACACCCTCAAACTACTCATATAGTTGGAACAGTCGGGTACCTTGCTCCCGAGCAGGCAAGATCCGGCAGGGCCACAACGAGCTCTGATGTGTTTTCTTTTGGGGCATTTTTGCTTGAAGTTGCCTGTGGAAGAAGGCCAATAGAGACACAAGGTCCACTTCAGGGTGTGATATTGGTTGATTGGGTGTTTTCTTGTTGGAAGAAAGGTAATTTTCTTGAGGCAAGAGATGGAAACTTGGGCGCAGAAATTATATCCAAGGAAGTGGAACTGGTGTTGAAGCTTGGGCTGTTGTGCTCTCATTCAGAGCCTTCAGCTAGGCCAAGCATGCGCCAAGTTGTGCAATATTTGGAAGGTGACATTGCCTTGATGTGATGCAGACGACGCTTTTTAATGCGTTACCGTCGTGTCTTTCTCTGCATTTTGTAAGGACTAAATTTGTCAAATTGACAACACAGGGACTAAATTGGCCAACACAGTAAAACACTGGAACCATTTTGACATTTAAGCCATATTTAAATAACTGACGCAAAGGACCCACTAGTGTAGTGGTTGGGAGTTTACTCCACCCAGGCAAGGTCCTGAGTTCGAGTCCTAGCATTCGTGTTGTGTGTGTGAGTTTAATATATTATCGCCTCTTTCAATAGGAAAGGTCCTCAACCAAAAAAAAAAAAAAAACTGACATAATTTTCTATTTTGACATTTCCATTGCCACCATATGGCACACCTGCAATCACTTAAAAACAGTAATAATGAAAAAAGTATTCAAGCTTGATTAACCTAATCTCTAGGTAGAATCTAACAAAAGAATAGAAAAGAAAGAGACATACCTATGTACGAGGCCAACAAAATTAATTAGATATTATCTCAGTACTAGGCATTTAGACATACCCTTAATCATTTTTCCTGGTAATTAGTGACAATGTCCGCTACGTACAGCGACCTAGCTTTTTCTTTGGTGCCTATATACAGTACACTTGTTGAATTTATGCATATATACAAAAACTTGCAATGAAGAATCAAGAATGCGCCAAGTTGAATTGGTGTTGAAGCTTGGGCTGTTGTGCTCTCATTCAGAGCCTTCAGCTAGGCCAAGCATGCATGCGCCAAGTTGTGCAGTATTTGGAAGGTGACATTGCTTTGCCAGAGCTCTCATTTCTTGGGCACTCTTCCAGTGGCTTGACCTTTGCGCCCCATGAAGGTTCTGATGATTTTGCAAAGTCATATCCGTCTTCTTCTTTCACGGGGCTTTCATATGTTGAGTCGACACTTCTCTCAGGTGGTCGTTGAATCCAAGAATTAGGATTATCTTAGAATTCATAGCCAATGCACTCTAGTATTTATTATTGTTGTTAACTTTGATATAAATTAAGGGGGCAAAAGAATCTGTACTGCAGTGCTATTAGGTTGTTCAAGTAATATATGTTTGTCTTTGTTTTATGCCCTCTCCGGCTCGTACCGTCAAGGTTATCTTAAAAAATAAATACAAATTAATTTTGTATCAAATTACTCAAACTAATATTTTATTGCTAGTGTTTTTGGTTCGAGACTTGGATTTGCTCAAATTAATTTCGCATAAAATAATTAATTACGATTTATTAAATCAATAAAATATTTAAATATTCATTAAAGAAACAATAATTATTGTAATTAAAAAGATTAAGATATTACCTAATTACATATATTAAATTAAAGAAGTTGAAAAAAAAAACAAAAGTAAAGAAACTAATTTATACTTTTATAGAGTATAGCCGCGCGGCTTTACTCTTAAAATATCTATTTATGGAGTATAGCCGCGCGGCTTTACTCTTAAAATTTCTATTTATGGCGTATAGCCGCCCGGCTTTACTCAATTTCTATTTATGGAGTGTAGCCGCGCGGCTATACTATATTGCTAGTGTTTTTAAAAAATAAATATAAATTACTCAAACTAATTGTGTATTGCTAGTGTTTTTGGTTCGAGACTTGGATTTGTTCAAATTAATTTCGCATAAAATAATTAATTACTATTTATTAACTAATTTATTAAATCAATAAAATATTTAAATATTCATCAAAGAAACAATAATTAAAAGATAATTAATAACTAATGTAATTAAAAAAGATTAAGATATTACTTACTTACATATATTAAATTAAAGAAGTTGAAAAGAAAAAACAAAAGTAAAGAAGCTAATTTTATACTTTTATAGAGTATAGCCGCACGGCTTTACTCTTAAAATTTCTATTTGTGGAGTATAGCCAAACGGCTGTACTCTTAAAGTTTCTATTTATGGAGTATAGCCGCACGGCTTTACGCTTAAAATTTCTATTTGTGGAGTATAGCCAAACGGCTGTACTCTTAAAGTTTCTATTTATGGAGTATAGCCGCACGGCTTTACGCTTAAAGTTTCTAATTGTGGAGTATAGCCGCTCTGCTTCACTCTTAAAAGTTCTATTTGTGGAGTATAGCCGCACGGCTGTACTCTTAAAGTTCCTATTTATGGAGTATAGCCGCGCGGCTTTACTATTAAAATTTCTATTTATGGCCTATAGCCGCTCTGCTTTACTCTTGAAATTTCTATTTGTGGCATATAGCCGCACGGCCGTACTCTTAAAGTTTCTATTTATCGAGTATAGCCGAACGGCTTTACGCTTAAAATTTCTATTTATGGAGTATAGCCGAACGGCTTTACTCTTAAAATTTCTATTTATGGAGTATAGCCACGTAGCTATACTGTTAAAATATTCTATACTAGTTTTATATTTTTAAAATTTGAAAAAAATTAAGAAAACCTCTCCCGACGAACTTTCCTCGAAAAGATTTTCACCTGCAAATATTTGCCGGGTTAGACCTGTCCCGATGAAATGTACCTGTACCGACACCATGTCGTCGGAAGAGATCTAATCAGGCAAATTTCGCCAGGATAAATTAATTTTGTTTAAAATTACTCAAACTTCCTAGTGTTTTTGGTTCGAGACTTGGATTTGCTCAAATTAATTTTGTATTAAATAATTAATTACTATTTATTAAGTAATTTATTAAATCAATAAAATATTTAAATATGCATCCAAGAAACAATTATTAATAATTAAAGTCATTAAAAAAGATTAAGATATTACTTAATTACATATATTAAATTAAAGAAGTTGTAAAAAAAAAAGAAGCAAAAGTGAAGAAGTTAATTTAATACTTTTAAGGAGTATAGCCGCACGGCTTTACACTTAAAATTTCTATTTATGTAGTATAGCCGCACGGCTTTACTGTTAAAATTTCTATTTATGGTGTATAGCCGGCCGGCTATACTGTTAACATATTCTTGAGCTGAAATCCACTAACGAGGGAAGACAAGGTTTCAGCTTTTCATCATACGAGCTGCGATAGAATAAATTATGCCTCTGTATCAGACTCAATGTTTTGAAAGGCGAGGCGTAGATGCAATGCGAGGCGTAGATGCGTAGATGCAATTCCTAGTCTGATTCAGACTAGGAATTTGGGCAACTTTTATCTGGTAATTACCATTTCTTATTGACTTGGGGGATGTTTAGCCAAACTTTCAGTTCAGAAGTTGAATTTATTATTGTGATCACTAGCAAAAGATCCAAATTTTAGTTCTATATGATTCTTGGATTCTAACTTTTTCCCTAGAGTTTCAATTACATATACATGTAGTTTCATAATTTCAACAAAGGCCCAATTGGGTAAGCCATGAAAAAGAAATTTTGGTCCTATATCTTCGAGGTTATCTCATCTTTAAATAAGAATATTTTGTAGGTATAAAATTGTAATAGATATATCAGTTGAGATGTTGGCAATCACCAAGCCACAGAGGGGTTGCTTCAGGGTTGTTTTATCTGCATTATGTATGAAAAAGGGAAATTGACAGAGATGTCAAAGGTCAGTAATGTATTTCTAGAAGGGAAATTGAATGCAGATTTTGGACTAGTTGTATGGAAGAATTTTCCACTTGTATAATTCTGATTTACTCTATATTTTTTTCTTGTTAATTCGTGACAATGTCCGCTACATTGACTTTTCTTTGGTGACTATTATTTGTTGAATTGATGCAAAGACTTGAAATGAAGGATTTATAGCATTCAATTTTGTCTAATGGCACAGTTTTCTCCTTCTCTACCACTTTTGTCTGCGCTA
The DNA here is from genome assembly GCA_024362665.1 of Prunus padus. Taxonomy (NCBI): domain Eukaryota; kingdom Viridiplantae; phylum Streptophyta; class Magnoliopsida; order Rosales; family Rosaceae; genus Prunus; species Prunus padus. Next base: position 24,183,868 of record JANFAM010000015.1, read on the forward strand.
TTAGATCAGAATATATAGACCTGGGTGGCCACGGCATGGCTTTCGTTGTTGCTCCAACAAGAGGCCTTCCCGGAGCTCTTCCAAGCCAGTACCTAGGCCTTTTCAGTGAGACCAACAACGGCAATGCCAACAATCATGTTTTTGCTGTAGAGCTCGACACCATCCAGAGCAAAGAGTTTAATGGCATCAATGATGACCATGTTGGGATCGATATTAATGGTTTGATATCGGAGAAATCTTCTCCAGCAAGATATTTTGCTTCAAGTAACAGTTTGCCTCTCAGCGATTAGGCAATATTAAAAGGGTAAAGTGCGGTTTTGCCCCCTGAACTAGGGCTGGGCATTTGGAACCGAAACCCGACCAACCCGCCCAAACCAAACCGATCGGGTCGGGTTGGTTTGGTTTTTCAAATTTTTTGGTTATCGGTTTGAACCCAAACCAAACCGAAGTCTATGGTTCGGTTTACGGTTTGCAATATCAAAACACACGGTTTAACCAAACCAAACCGAAGATTTAAAAAAATATTATAATAAAAATATAATACATATTTTAAAGAAATTTATATATATATATATATATAATATAGTTTAAAGAAATTTATATATATATATATATATATATATATATATGTAATACATTTTTCCTTCTCTCTCTCTCTCTTCTTTTCTCTTCTTTTTCTTCTTCTCCATCTCTTCCTCTCTTTCTCTCTTTTTCTTCCTCTCCTCTCCATCTCTCTCTCTCTCTCTCTCTCTCTCTCTCTCTCTCTCTCTCTCTCTCTCTCTCTCTCTCTCTCTCTCTCTCTCTCTCTCTCTCTCTCTCTCTCTCTCTCTCTCTCTCTAAGAAAGCCAAAAAACCGAAACCGAACCAAACCAAACCACAAGTCCGGTTAACCAAGTGGTCGGTTTTCATCACTTATGGTTTGGTTTCGGTTTCCAAAATAGCCAAACCGAGACGGTTCGGTTTGGTTTCGGGTTGAGCCCAAAACCGAACCAACCCAAACCGAGCCCACCCCTACCCGAACTATAAGGCAATTCGAACTTACCCCTGAACTATTTCGTTTGCCAATTTAGTCCCTCAACTCGTAATAAATAGTCAATTTCACTTCTAGTTAAGTTTATCTAATTTCATCCATTTTTCTGTTAATAACAAGGGCAAATTTGTAATTCTAACTTAAAATTCATAAAAATATTGTAAATAATTAACTTTTAGAAGCAAAAAAATCTTTGGGGAGAAGAAATCGGTGGGGGTGGGGGTTTTATGGGGAGAATAATTCTTTTTCCTCTAAAAGTTAATTATTTACAATATTTTTAAGTTAAAATTACAAATTTACCCTTGTTATAAACAGAAAAGTTGATGGAATTAGATAAACTTAACGGTAAGGGGGAAATTGACTATTTATTACGAGTTCAGGGACTAAATCGGCAGATGAAATAATTCATGGGGGTAAGTTCGAATTGCCTAATAATTCAGGGGGCAAAATGGCTAAAAATCCATATTAAAAACCGTAGTATAGCCGCGCGGCTATACTATTTTTATTATTAAAAAAATCCGAGTATAGCCGGACGGCTATACTACTTGCAAAAAAAAAAGAATTTGCCATGTATCAAAAACAGTATAGCCGCGCTGCTATACTATTTTTTATAATAAAAACCGTAGTATAGCCGCGCGGCTGTACTATTTTTATTAAAAAACCAAGTATATGCCGGCAAATATTTGCCGGGTTAGAGTTGCCCGACGAAATGGACCTGTGCCAACGCAATGTCGTTCTAATCCGGCAAATTTTGCCGTGATAGTACTGTCCCGACGCAATTTCTTCGGGAGAGATTTTTAAAAAATAAATATAAAGTAATTTTGTATAAAATTACTCAAAATAATTTTGTATTGCTTGTGACTTTCGGAGTCTCACTAGCACAATTATTTTGTTCTGATGTACGCATAAAGTAATTCTGCAATTGCTTATTTGTTATTGAATGTCATAAAAATCTTGGTAGATCCACTGGCCAGTGAGCATGAAAAAGGGGTCAGTTGGCTCTGATCCTCAAAACCTTACCCAACCTAATATACCCAGTACATGGAGAGCAATGGAGGCACTCTTTGATTCTGGCAAGGCAAGGGCTATTGGAGTCAGCAACTTCTCTTCAAAGAAGCTTGGAGATGTGTTAGAGGTGGCACGAATACCTCCAGCTGTTAATCAAGTGGAATTGCACCCTCTCTGGCAGCAACCGAAGCTGCACGCTTTCTGTAAATCTAAGGGAGTTCATTTATCTGTGAGTATGCGGAGACAAAGTCGTTTACTGTTACACATGACTTCTGTGAATAATTTGGGAAAAGAATAGGCTAGATTTTCATTTTTGTGGTTCCCGAACTCAGCATTGGCTAATTAGTGATGTATTTTTGTGATGAATAATCTTATTCCAGCGCTATTGTCCATTGGCAAGGAATAAGGTCCTTAAGAATTCTGTTGTGAACTTGGTGGCAGAAAAACTGGGCAAGACTCCTGCTCAAGTGACTCTTCAATGGGGGTTACAAATGGGTCACAGTGTAGTGCCTAAAAGCACGAATCAGACAAGGATACAGGAAAACTTCGATCTTTTTGATTGGTCTATACCCGACGACTTGTTTGCCAAATTCTCTGAAAGTAATCAGGCAAGTGCCTTTTCCTTTTCTCCCCCTTCTTTTCATTCTCTCATTGTTCTAGTTTCAGTGCGTGCTTGTCATTTCTTATGTGAAAGAGGGCTTTAGTTTCTTTTGGACGATTGAATTTAACTTTCTTTGTAAATGATGATGCAGGAGAAGCTTGTTCCAGGAACTGGTTTTGTACATGAGACTTTGGGTGCATACAGGACCCTTGAAGAACTGTGGGATGGCGAGTTGTGAGCAGAATCTAGGTCCTGTTTCAATGGTTTATAACTTTATACCTAATGTGCAAGTGCAACCGCACCAAAACTAGAATTGTTTGAAAGATTGATTCTGCCATTAAAATCTAAGTTATGAGTATATAGTGATCTGAGAGGTGGAATTGTTGCATGTTCAATCTCCTTCACCTGCTTGTATTCATTCTTGTTTTTAGATCAAGATAGAAGACAATCAATTTATGATGCTTTCCTCCTTATTTCAAAATTATTAGTGCTTTATGTAGAAGTATAAAGGCCTGATCATAAAATTGGTGTCCTATCATCAAATTGTAGAATGCAAAAGAGGGGGTGGTGCGCAATTTGTCTACAAATTACATCAAGAACGTCCATTCTATTCTTATATTCATTGATGTAATTTTTTAAATAAAGAATTTAGGTTTTTTTTTTTGTAATTTGTTATTTGCACTTCAAAATATTCATTATGCACTCTCACTAATAAAATATTCACTTGCAATTTTAAAAAAAAATTATGTGTAACATTATTGTTTTTCTAATGCAAAAAGGTAGACTTTTTAAATATAAAAAAATACAAACGATAGCCTAAACTACAACAGAGAGCAAAATTTCTCACTCACACACGTGTTATCAATGTGTTATGGATATGGAAGTTAAAAGGTAAACCTTTTTTTTAGGACAGGGGCGATAACATACTAAACTCACACACATTACACGAATGCTAGGAATCCAATCCAAGACATTTCCTATTAAAAGGTAGATATTTTTTTAACTCCCATAAAAAGCAAGAAATAACTGGTTCATAACTCCACCAACCAAAAAATAAATAAAACTCCACCAACCAAAAATAAAAAATAAAAACTCCACCAACCAAAAAATAAATAAAAACTCCACCAACCAAGTGTCATACTGTTGGCCACTCTAAGACTTGGTAAGATCAACGGCAAAAAAAGTTGGCAAATACCATGTCAACGGCTCAGATCTCCCCCTGCCATCTAATGCGAGATATTATTCCAGAACTAGTGGAGCAGCACCACTAACCAGTCGGAAAATAAAATAATAAAGAAAAAAGAAGAAGGAAAAAGCCCACTTTCGTCCCTTATCAAACGGTTGTCAACGATGACGTTTTGCATTCTCTGGACAACAACCATCTGATTTTGTAATAAAATAAAATAATTTCTGATTCTCTCCCGCTCTTTCCTATATAAAGAGCGCAAAGAGGCTTTTCACTGTTCTTGATCACTCTTCTGTCTACTTCACTCTCGCTCCCGAGAAATTGAGAATGGCGGACGATATTCGTTTCTTTGAGCTGAACACCGGAGCTAAGATCCCTTCCGTAGGGTTAGGGACCTGGCAGTCAAGCCCTGGCCTCGTCGGCGACGCCGTCAACGCCGCCATCAAGGTCTTTCTCTTTCCCTTACTTTGTTCAATTTTCTCTGAAATAGAAAAGAAAAAATATGGAAATGTAAATTCCGGAAATGGCTTAAGGCTTTCTTTGGTTACCAAGAAATGAGATCAAGATTTGAATGTTTTTGTGCTTTTCCCAAACGGGGAAATCAAACCTCTTTAGATTGCCTGTTTGATTCTGTAAACTTAGCACTCGACTAAAAATGTGGTTATACTAATTGCAGGCTGGATATCGGCATATTGATTGTGCTCAACTCTATGCCAATGAGAAGGAGGTAATTTGCAGTTTTTTTTTTTGGTATACTAAATTAGTTATCTAAAAATTTACTGTAGTTGTAGTTTTCATTTCATTATTGCTGTCCATCTTTATTTTTATATTTTTCTCTTTATGAATTTGTGCATGTTGAAAATTGCTCTCAGTAACTCGTACCATAATGGTTTAATTGTCAAGTTCATCTTTAGGTTTTCAATTGTAGATAAAAATGTAAATCGTTTATGTTTCCATCATTCTTTCAAGATGTTTAAGTTGTTATATGGTTTGATAAAGATGCTGTTTCTGTTTCTCGTAGATTGGTTCTGTTCTGAAGAAGCTATTTGAAGATGGTGTGGTGAAGCGTGAGGATTTGTGGATTACTTCCAAACTCTGGTTCGTTCTAACTTATAAATTTAATTCTAATTTAATTGAGTAGTGACATATCATTAGTAATTGCATAAAGTGATGGTGCTGCCAACCTTGTTTGGTTGTTTATCCACAGGTGTACTGATCATGCACCAGAAGATGTACCAGAGGCATTGGACAGGACTTTGAGAGACTTGCAGCTCGATTATGTTGACTTGTATCTTGTATGTATTACCTGTTCAGAGCTTCTCAAGTTTTGTCTCTTAGAGTTTGGTACTATAGTGTATGTATTATCGGATCTTTCACAGCGGTTCAGTATAGATAAATCTGTGCCATGCCTAGTTCAGGGTATAATCTGCAATTTTTTTTTTAAAGAAAAAATTTACATACAGCAGAGGGTCTTTTAAAAGAATGGGATTGCAATTTGTTTGCCATCTTTTAATATATAAGTTACTTTTGAATTCATTGACCCCTTTCAGTCTGGTTATGTTTCCTGGAATTTGCTAAAACTTATCAAGTTAAAATCATGGATAATTAGCCTCATCGTCTTAAATTAGTTATAGCATTTGGGCATTATTCAGTTGTAACTAATGAACCTGTTGAAAATTTGAAGATACACTGGCCAGCCCGGATGAAGAAGGGGTCAGTAGGTTTTAAGCATGAAAACCTTATTGACCCAGATATCCCGGCAACTTGGAGAGCAATGGAATCACTCTATGATTCGGGCAAGGCTCGAGCTATTGGTGTGAGCAATTTCTCTACAAAGAAGCTGTCAGATTTGCTGGATATTGCACGTGTTCCTCCTGCTGTTGACCAAGTGGAGTGTCATCCTTCATGGCAGCAGGCCAAGCTGCGTTCTTTCTGTAAATCCAAGGGAGTTCACCTTTCTGTGAGTATGCAAATACTGAATTACATTGTCTGTGTATTAAGTAGTGACAACTGACCTGTCTGTAATTGGACCAAATTTTAATTTAAGCATGTTTATATTTTTCTTTCAGGGATATTCACCACTGGGTTCTCCTGGAACAACATGGATTAAAAGCGAAGTCCTTAAGAATCCAATTCTTCTCACTGTTGCAGAGAAATTAGGCAAAACTCCTGCACAAGTTGCTCTTCGATGGGGACTGCAAATGGGTCATAGTGTTCTTCCTAAGAGTACTAATGAAGCAAGGATCAAGGAGAACCTTGATGTCTTTGGCTGGTCTATCCCCGAGGACTTGTTTCCCAAGTTTTCTGAAATTGAGCAGGTAAGTTTTTAGTGGAATTGATCTTCTATTCTCCTTGCAATCAGTACCTTGATGTCTTTGTATGGTCAGTTGTGCCATAACACCATTAAACACATTCCAACATTATATTATTAATGTGATCGTTGTTAAAATTTTCTGGACATCACTTGTGTTCTTCCATGTATGGTTCTTCAAATGGGCATTTATTTCTGGGGCCGGGGATTACGTCTTGAGATTTCATCGTGTTGATGGTGTTGATACAAGCACTGATGTCATGCAGTCTTTTCTCCTAACTACATTGATTTCCAATTGTGCAGGCACGGCTGATCAGAGGGGGCTCATATGTTCATGATACTTTTGGTCCCTACAGGAGCATAGAGGAGTTCTGGGATGGTGAAATCTAGAAAATCACATGAATGTTTTTGTGGAAGAGAGTCTAGGAGCATTTGTTATGTGAAAAATTCAACTTTTATGATTTGTATGGATCGTTTATGTCCTAAAAAGCGATTTGCTTGATTATGGTACTTGCACTTCTCCCTGTTTTGTTTACATGAAGAATACTACCACCTCTTACTACTATACCCATAAATCTTTGTTTGAAATTGTTGTTCTGGTGGCAAAGTGATTGCAAAATCACCGTCTTGCAATTTTGTTACCAGAAGTAAGAAATAATCTTAGCCTCTTACATTCTTTCATAGTTAGTAAAATATGAAACGGGAAAAATACGAATAAAATATGCACGTGTTTTATTCGGCAAAATTTTTGCAAGTTACAACTGAAAAGTTCGGCCACTATATAATATATATTATTTTTATTCAATAATATGTGAAAATTATGTGTATAATAAAAGAATGTTGTTTGTATTATTGACAATTTTGTAAAAAACACATGTATTAAATATGAAAAATATATACGTATTGTACGTTTGTTTTAAAAAAAAAACGTGTATGTTACCGAGTCTTTAAGATGTGTATGGAAAACGGAAGTATTATTAAAAAAATATTTATGTACATGTATAATACGAGTATTAAACAGAAAATGAAAAATTCTTTATACGAGTAATAACTCTGGAAAAGTAAAAAAGTAAAAGGGAACAATAAAGACTCTGGCCTAATAGTAATCGATAACACTCTAAAGTATTCTTATCCATAAACGAAAATATGGAAAAAAAAATTTAAAACAAAGGACCACACTATAGTTAAAGAGTATATTAGGCCATTACCCAAGTCTCCATTGTGCCCTTTTAAAAGAAATAGTATATCCGCAATGCTACACTCGGTTTTTCTAATTTTTTTTTTCTAAAGAAACAGTATAGCCGAGCGGCTGTACTCTGTTTTTATTTTTATTTTTTAAGAAATAGTATGGCCGTGCGGCTATACTTGGTTTTTTCTATTTTTTTCAAAGAAATAGTATAGCCGCGTGACTATACTCGGTTTCTTTCCTAATTTTTCAAAAAGAAATAGTACTGGTAGTGCTAGTATAGCCGTGCGGCTATAAACGGGTTTTTTTTTAAAAAAAAATTTAAAGAAATATTATAGCCTCACGGCTTTACTGGGTTTTTTAAATTTTTTAAAAAGAAATAGTATAGCCGCTCGGCTATACCGGGTTTTTCTAAATTTTTTTAAAAGAAATAGTATAGCCGTACGGCTTGTCTTGGTTTTTCCGAATTTTTTAAAGAGAAATAGGATAGCCCCGCGGCTATACTCGGTTTTTTATTTTTTTTTAAAGAAATAGTATAGCCGCGCGGCTATACTTGGTTTTTTTCCTTCCTATTTTATCAAAATGAAATAGTGTTGCCGGCTATACTCTTTAAATAATATAATACTATAGGAGTATAGCCGCCCGGCTATACTCGGTTCAATATAATAAATTAAAGGAGTATAGCCGCACGGCTAGACTGTTTATTTATAATAAAAAAGGACACGCCGAGCGGCTAGGCGGCCGATTTATTTTGGATCATTTTTCGGTTGAAGAGCGCCAATAACATTTTTCATTTGCTCCGCCTGCCTCACTGAGCGCCAATAACATTTTTCATTTGCTCCGCCTGCCTCACTCTGTCTACTTCTTCACCCTCGCCCTGAGAGATTGATAATGGCGGACGATATTCGTTCATTTGAGTTGAACACCGGAGCCAGGATCCCTTCGTTAGGGTTAGGGACCTGGCAATCAAGCCCTGGCCTCGTCGGCGACGCCGTCGCCACCGCTGTCAAGGTCTTCATCGTTGATCACTCCCGCTTCGAATTTTGTGTAATCTTTACCGTTGATTTGGTAGATTTAGTATCTAACACTCAGCTGAAAAATGGGGTTCTACTAATTGCAGGCAGGATATCGCCATATTGATTGTGCTCAACGCTATGGCAATGAGAAGGAGGTAATTGCAGTTGCCTTTTTCTAAATTATTAAATAAATTTGAAGTTTTAATATCATTTCCCTTCATTAAAGTGAAGTTTTAATTTTGCTTTTACCCTTTTATTTTACAATACTTGTTTGAAAAAGAAAATAATTTTTTTGTGTTTGGCTCATTTGTTTTAAGATACTAAGTAGTTACTACGATTTAAATGTGACAAAGATTTGGTTTTTATTTCTTGTAGATTGGTTTGGTTCTGAAGAAGCTGTTTGAAGACGGTGTGGTGAAGCGCGAGGATTTGTGGATCACCTCCAAACTCTGGTTTGTTTCAATTTCAATGAGGCAATACAATGAGTTATAATTGATCATGCCAAAGTGTTGGTGCCGTGAGCCTTGTCCTGTTATGCTTTGGCCTTAAATATCTTAGCCTTAGAGTCTTCAACATTTTGTACTTTCTAAAAGCAAGCTGGTTCGCAGGTGTACCGATCATGCACCAGAAGATGTGTTAGAGGCATTGGACAGGACTTTGCAAGACTTGCAGCTTGATTATGTTGACTTGTATCTTGTAAGTATTACCTGTTCAAAGCTCATTCTCCAGTTATGCTTGTTAGAATTTGGTGCAAGAGAGTATGAAATACCAGACCTTTCAAAGGGGATCATTATAAATAAAGTAGTGATTGCCTAGTTGAAGGTGAAATCTGCACTTTTTTTTAGAAGTTCACTAAAATAGAGTCCTTTAGAAGACTGGAATTACATTCTTTTTGCCATCTTTGGGCTTGTTGATAGGAATTACTTCCAAAATTCCCGATCCCTTTCAGTCTAGTTTTGTTGCCTACATCAAGCCATTAAGGTCCGAATTGTGGATAATTAGCATCATCGTCTTGAATTTGTTAATACCATTTTGTTGGGGTAATTACTCGGCTATAACTAATGACCTATTGAAAATTTGAAGATGCACTGGCCAGTTCGGTTGAAGAAGGGGTCAGTAAGTTTTGCTCCTGAAAACCTTGTTGAACCAGATATCCCCTGCACTTGGAGAGCAATGGAAACTCTCTATGATTCGGGTAAGGCTCAAGCTATTGGTGTGAGCAATTTTTCAACAAAGAAGCTCTCTGACTTGCTGGATGTGGCACGTGTTCCTCCTGCTGTTGTCCAAGTGGAGTGTCATCCTTCATGGCAGCAAGCCAAGCTGCATTCTTTCTGCAAATCCAAGGGAGTTCACGTTTCGGTGAGTATGCAAATATTGAATTACATTTCCTATGTCGATTTTCTTATTTGGTTGAAATAGTTACCTGTGTATAACTGGGCAAGAATTTACTTTCCCTTAGCAGCTGAGATAGCTAGAAATTAAATAATTGCTATGTATTTTTCTTTTAGGGCTATTCACCACTGGGTTCTCCTGGCACAACATGGATCAAAGGTGATGTCCTTCAGAATCCAATTCTTCACATGGTCGCAGAGAAACTAAGGAAAACTCCTGCACAAGTTGCTCTTCGATGGGGACTGCAAATGGGTCATAGTGCTCTTCCTAAGAGTACTAATGAAGCAAGGATCAAGGAGAACTCTGACGTCTTTGGCTGGTCTATCCCGGAGGACTTGTTAGCTAAGCTTTCGGAAATTGAGCAGGCAAGTGGTTACTAATGTTCCTTTATTCCCCTTGCCAAGATCTTATTATCGTCATCTGTCAAAATCTTGAAACACATTCCACCATTATATTACATGTGACTGCTGCTAAAACTTTCTAGAATCACTTAGGGGTGTTCTTCCTTGGGATGAATCTTCAAGCTGGGGTTCTCTTGGGGGGGTTTTGGGATTAGGTCCAGTGATTTTGTTACAAGAACTTGTCTTTTTTGTGTTTACTCCTAACCTACTGCATTGGTTTTCAACTGTGCAGGCAAGACTGGTCAGAGGGACGAACTTTGTTCATGATACTTTTGGTCCCTACAGGAGTGTTGAGGAGTTGTGGGATGGTGAAATTTAGAGTCAGATGAGTGCTTCTATGGAAAAAATTTGGAGCTTTTTTTTCTTCTTTCTATTTTTTTAAAATAGTGAGATTGGATATTTATGGTTTGCATGATCATCATGACCCGGAAAACGATGTTTGATTATGGTACTTGATATTGCTTAGCGTTTGATTGGCTTGATGGTAACTTGAGGCCTAAATTGGTATTGTCTAACGTTTTGCTTCAGTAATTGAACTCGGGCGGGTGCAACCCATATTGCCTTAGCCGACTGTCCCAACCCACATATGCATTGGGCCACCTTATTTTTAAGAAATAAAATCAGACAGATCAGCCCATTATCTACATTTTCCCAATTTCCTTAAACCTTAACCCTTTTTGGTTTTCTGCGAGCCTCTAGTTTTTTCTTCTAACTTTGTCCCTTTAGATAGATTTGTACAAATTAATATTTTTATTTAAAGCAGTTATTTTATGGAGAATATTTTTGGGAAATAGCTCAAAATGCCACCCATTTTATAATTTTTTTCTAAAAATACCACCCCTCCCTTAAAATTTTAAAACTACTACCTATAAATACATCTTTATTGTCGACTGATTGCACCCATATCACCTTTTCAGAAATTGTGTTCTCTCTCAACTCTCTTGGCTCCGTCTCTCTCTGTCGCTCAGCTCTCTTGCGCAACTCTCTCTCTCTCTCGTGTAACTCTCTCTCTCTCTCCGACGCAATGTTCTTCCTCCTCAGCGGTGTCTGTTCATCCAAGTTTAACTCCACGGTTCACATCCACAAGTACTGTTCATCGTCCTTTTCATAGAAATTTGGGGTTTTTGTGAATTTGGTCTAGGGTGTATGGATTTGTATGAAATTGGTTTAGGGGTTTCTTCGAAATTGGTTTAGGGTTTTAGGTTTTAGGGTTTAGGGGTTGCTTAAGATTTCTCAAATTAGTTTTGACTTTGTTCCTTTTAAATAATTTCTGCAGCAATTCTACTTTTCTACTTAGCATTCTATTGTTATTGGAATTTGGAACCTCATATTGTTTAGAAAGGGGTTAGATATACTTTATCCCCGTGAACAAATGTGGAAAATCACTTAACACGCTTCCACCACAATATTAGAAAAAGAAGTCCCTCGTTTGTTCTGAATTTTTCATTAATAGCTATTTTGTCAGTATATTTACCATTCGTACAATTTTAGGGCCAAGTTCGTATGAGCAAATGACTAATTTGAAATATGTAATCAATCATTTTGCCCTCTGACTCAATCTTTGAAGCATTGGTGTGGTGATTAATAGATGCGCAGATGTGCAATGCGTAGTGTGCATGTACAAATAAATGTGCAGATTCGTTTGTTTACTTCCATGTGTTAGAAATCATGGTAATTTAATAGTTTTATCACAGAAGAATGAAGGTTTGGAATGCATAGAAGCTTGCAATATATACACTAAGTATAGAGATGGTTACCAAATATCATGTTGAGCACTGTGACCCGTGCAAAGTAAACTGCATAAATTAGTGTACTAGTTGTTCTTTATCTTTTTGAAGATTCATTAGTTGTTCCAAAAATTAGTTATCCCTATTAGATGACATAATGTTTGAACTAATGGTCATCAACTCAATCCTACCTTTGCTTGCTTGGAGAAGCTCCGTTGTTTACTTTTTTTTTTTCGTCAAAAGGTTTAATGGAAAGCTATCTATCCATTCCAAATTAAATTCAAATGTTCTTTGTTTTCCTTACAGAAAAATGGAGGTCAAACAATAGACATATGTCAAAAATGAAAAACAGAGGAAGTGCATAATTCGTTTCTGCCTAAAACGCAAAACTAATTTGAGAAATCTTAAGCAACCCCTAAACCCTAAAACCCTAAACCAATTTCGAAGAAACCCCTAAACCAATTTCATACAAATCCATACACCCTAAATCAAATTCACAAAAACCCCAAATTTCTAAGAAAAGGATGATGAACAGTACCTTGTGGATGTGAACCGTGGAGTTAAGCTTGGATGAATAGACACCGCTGAGGAGGAAGACCACTGCGTCGGAGAGAGAGAGAGAGATGAGCGACAAAGAGAGACAGAGCCAAGAGAGTTGAGAGAGAACACAATTTCTGAAAAAATGATATGGGTGCAATCAATCGACAATAAAGATGTATTTATAGGTGGTAGTTTTAAAATTTTAAGGGAGGGGTGGTATTTTCAGAAAAAAAATTATAAAATGGGTGGCATTTTGAGCTATTTCCCAATATTTTTAAGCTCATTTGGGCTCTTTGTACAACCTTAAGCCTACTCCACCCAGTTGGGCCCATTTCTAACTCGCGCCGTGGTTGCTACGCCATAGCCCAACAATACAGTGCAATTTCCCTCCCTAAAACCCCAAGCAAAGCACAAAACCCTGTTGCAGATGCAAAACCCTAAACCCTTCCTCAGCCATAGCCGGACCTCAAATGGCTCTGTTCTCGATGCTTCGCAGGCCGACCTACTCCGCACTGGCTCTCGCCGCACGCGCTGTCGGATCAGCAAGGACCTTTCACCGCGCAATCTCCACCGTCCCTACTTTCAGTGGTGATCACAGCCCGAGAAGCTCTTTTCCAACTCGGCGATTCTCTACGGCCACCGCCACCGCCACGGAACTGATCGGCAATGAAAGCCTGATCAGAGGCCTGGAGTCTGAGATCAAGTGTGCCCAAGAGCGTAAAATCAAAATTCCCGTCAGTTTCTAATTCTAGTTTCCATTTCTTTTTCTCCCAGAATTCTTTGCTTAATACTTAATGCTGTTCTTTACTGTAAATTTGCCTGCTTTTTTTATTTTTAATCGGTTCAATGAAACAAGCTTGATCCATTTAGTAATTCAGTATTTGGTAATTTGGGTTTTGTTTGATTTCACACTTTAGGAACTCCCAGATGAGTTTCCTTTTGAAATAATAGACATTCCTGGAGAAAAAACCATTCTACTGAAAAGACAATTCCAAGGTGAAACCATCCAAGTGGGTGTTGATGCTCCTCATGTTTTTCCTGCGGACGAAGACAGCGACGAGTACGAGAATGACGACCCTGGCATTCCAATGGTTGTGAGTATTTCCAAAGAAAATGGGATGCAATTGGAGTTTGGTGTCACTGGTTTCGAAGAAGAGGTTTCGATTGATAGCTTGTCGATCGTCCATCCCGATCATTCTCCAGAACAGATTCCGTATGATGGGCCTGAATTTCAGTAAGCTTGTCATAATGAACCATACTTTTGTTTTCATCTCTTTTATATTGGCTCTGTTTGTTTTCTGATGTGATTTGGTTTTCAACAGTGAGTTGGATGAGGGCTTGCAGAATGCTTTTTACAAGTATCTCGAGGCTCGAGGGATCCAGTTCAGTATGACTATCTTCTTGACTGATTACATGAGGAAGAAAGACAACAAAGAGTACCTGCTTTGGTTGAAGAACCTCAAGGGTTATTTTGAGCAGTGAGCAAAACACAGCTGTTTTCAATGGTGGGGGAAGGATAGTGAGGTTGTGCCTCCTTTTGACCATTCGTTGTCTGGAGCAATATTAGTTTGAGAACAACATATTATTTATACTAGCAGGTAAAATAACCAGTTTAGGCATAGTAAATTGGAACCATGAAGCATTGTAAGACAATGCTTAATTATTTTGAGATCCCTGTTAGGGCCTATATAGTTTAGATCTAGTTCAAATATTGTCTTCTAATGATTAATCAGTGTGGATGGTTTTCCCCCCTTTTTAAGAATATTAACGCTACAGTTCCATTTCTTGGTAAGATATGATTTGAAATCTTCGTGAATTCATCAATCGAATTGATCGAACATCACAATTCTATTTCTATTCCTGATGCCTGATGGAATTGAATCCCATTTCTTTGTTGGTCTTCCCATGAAGATATTTTGGAGGTAGTGCTATTTGGCAGGTTGAATTTGTACTTGTAAGCAAGCCTCACTTGAAATATAAGAAAAATGAGAAGAGGAAAAAAGAACCTCAATTGAAATAGTTCAAATAATCTGGCAGTCATGGGCATGGCCTAACATAGAGAATGTGAACCTCCTCCTTGACATGCTGGGCACAGCAGGTTGCATGACTTCTTAACACTAAATCATCTTTGTGTTGGTCCTCCTGAGGGTACCAAATACCAATGCACCGCATCCACGTGCCGCTTTGTAGTTTGCAGACAATGCACCATGCATTTTTCTTCTTGTAATTTGATCTTTTTTATTTATTTATTTATTATTTTATAATAATAATTTTGTGGTTTGGGAGTAGTGGAAGTTCCAACTTTTCTGCCGTGAAAGTCTGGCTTAACACATATAGCTCATGAATCAAGTTCCGAGAAAATTTTGGACATCAAAAAACTGGTAAGCCAATGAATTAATAATACATTGCTGAACTGCATCCAACAAACTCTTTGCATCTCTGACGTTTTTCCCCAACATTTCATCCAAATAGGTAATATCTTCTTCAGTTCATCAACCATCTAGAATTTAACATTCATATTCAGTCAATTCGCTGAATGTAAATGTACAGGTTACTATGGTATACTGCTTTTTTTCTTCTTCTAATGAAACAAGCTAATCTGCTGCTTCATCTTGTTTCGGTTGACGCGAACCCTATTAGTTCGTAGAATATGCATAATGAAAAAAACCCTGGAACCTTACATTTTGATCTAAACACGGGAGCTAAGATTCCATCTGTTGGCCTTGGAACATGGAAGGCTGAACCGGGTGTGGTCGGCCAAGCTGTCATCGCTGCTGTCAAGGTTCATTCTCTCAATGTCTAGTTTTGGTTCTTTTAAAGCCTCCTGTATTGGGGAAAAAAAAAAAATTATGCTCAAAATATTGTTCATGGTTATGCAGAATGGCTACAGGCATATTGACTGTGCATCAATATACGGTAACGAAAAAGAGGTAATATATTATCATTTTTGTGTGCGTGTGTGTATATATTTTTAATTCCTCTTTATTATGCTCATGATGCAGGTAGGGGTGGCATTGAAGGAATTATTTTCCACTGGGGTGGTGCAGCGTATTGAACTCTTTATCACATCAAAGCTGTGGTATGTGTTCATTCTCTTTTCTCTTTTTTCAATTGAGTCTCATGTTGCTGAACAACTAAGAAACTGATAGAATTTGATCTGAGCTTAGAGACAAGGTTTGGCTGAGCAGTGTGTCCTTGGAAGCTTATGTTGCTTCTTTCTTCCTACTATTTGTGGCATTCTACAGGTGCAGCGACCATGCCCCTGCAGATGTCTCCAACGCACTGAGCAAGACCTTAGAAGGCTTGCAGCTTGACTACATTGATCTATATCTTGTATGCATCTAGTTCTTTTATAAGCAAAGCTTGAGGTTTTGTTAGACTAAGATTTTTTTTCTGCCTGCATCTGGAACTGTAATATAATGAAAAAATTGGAATGGTTTTGGGAAACGACCTTGTACCCATACACTGGCCACTTCGTACAAAGCCGGGCTCAGAGGGTTTGGCTCCAGAAAACATGGCTCCATTGTGCCTTTCAGAGACATGGAATGCAATGGAGGGCCTGTATGCATCTGGTCAGGCACGCGCAATCGGGATGAGCAACTTCTCGTCTAAGAAGCTGCAAGACCTCCTTTCTTATGCAAAAGTTCCACCTGCAGTAAACCAAGTGGAGTGCCACCCTGTGTGGCAACAACCTGCTCTTCACAATTTGTGCAAATCTGGATGTTCATCTATCGGTAACCTCAAACTTCAACAACTTTAATCTTCAGAGGCACTAAGGCTATATAGCTTGAGCTTGTTTATATCATTTAATAGCAAACTCTTTCCTTTCAGGCATATTCTCCTCTGGGTTCTCCAGGCTCTTGGGTGAAGGGGGAGGTCCTGAAGGAACCAATATTGAATGAAATCGCTGAAAAACTTAAAAAGTCGCCTGCGCAAGTATGTCTTCGTTGGGGTATTCAGAGTGGACACAGTGTCCTTCCAAAGAGCGTAAACGAAAATAGGATCAAGGAAAATCTAAGTTTATTTGACTGGTCCATTCCCCCAGAGCTCTTCTCAAAAATTTCAGGCATCCACCAGGTATGTTATAATACATGCCTGCAAAAACATATTTACAATCACTCCTATTATCACATAAAAATTGTTTACTGACATTTACTTGCTTCTCTGTTATGCAGCAAAGGCTCCTCCGGGGTGATTTTGCAATCCACGAGACAGCTAGTCCTTATAAATGCCTTCAAGAACTGTGGGATGGTGAAATATGAGACAATGATCAAGCCCTCTTTTATTCAATTTGATTCAGAGAAGTTTGTCGATTTTCATGCGTCCTCTGCCACATTTTAGAGGGAAGAAATTGTATTCTTGTGTTTTTGGCTTTCTTAAACCAGTATGAATGAGCCTTGTTAGATTACTGTCTGCTTTTATAATTCAAATCATTCACATCATATTCCCACTCTCCTATACTACGGAAACCTTTGGCTGATAACTACTTTTTCCACATTTAGTCCGATGCAATTATATGCACCTCAATTATTTCAAAAACATTGAGCCACCTGAGCTCCAATTATTCTACTTCATTCAGTCATTTGTCCAATGTATGAATTTTTATGAAACATATCATCTCGACTGGGACTAGAAATGACAGAATGAGAAAAGCTTAAAATGTTATTTGTTATGGCAGCCAAAAACACCAAATGTGTAAGTTGTTAGTTAATGGCTCCTCCTACATGTGGAGAGGCAAAAAATTGCTGACAGAGAGCTATATAACAAGCTAACAAAACCCACAATTTTATTTTTTTTAGTTAGTAATTTAATTCAGAATGCCCTAAAGATAAACCCTTTCTTAGTCTTAGATCAGACAAACACGAAAGAAAGAGATAAATGACTAGTGGGAGGTTGAGAGAAACAGTCACATTAATTATATACATCTCTTAATTTGAATTTTGTTTTTAAACCTTTGATTTCTTAAAATATAAATGTATTTTCTCTTTTCGTTTCTTTTCTTTCTTTTGTTCTTTATGCATGAATTTGATCAATACACTCAGCAATTAGAAAGATCAAAATTTCTCGTTATGCTCTTGTGTACTACTGATCAAAGAACCAAGTACAGTACAGAATACAGACACCGGTGTTGTACTTTGGCCCGTTTATTTCGTGCCTGCTTGCTGAATGTATGTCCTGGCATGCCGCGAAGGTGAAAATTGACAGTCAAGGTGATTAAGGGCAGAAAACACAAAAAGATTTTAGAAAGCTCGTTCATAATTAAGGTGATGATTACATGAAGCCCCTTTAAATAATCCAGGTGATCAAAATCTGGCAAGGGGATAAAGGTTCATTTGTATGACAACACAATACATAGAATACTCTGTGGAGCAGTCGAACTCCTACACTATAATTGAACATGAAATAGAAACTAAGGCTAAAACATGACAGAGGTTAACATTTGTAAGTTGTGTACTACAAAGCTTTTCCCCTCTATAATTGGGAGTTTAGGTACTTGTAAGCAGGTCCTTGTGGGTGTACTTGACCCCTCTATCACTGTCTACAACCTGCCCATTCCCTCTCAGAATCCTGCATTTTGTTGCACAAAGGAAGCATGATCATGCACCAAAAAATTGAAGTGAAAAAACTCTAATATCAGCAACACCAGTCAGTTAACTAGCAATAAACAAGCTTCAAGAGAACAGTAATGCAGAATTGCGGTACCATCTTGTTGTTAACAATCCTTCAACTCCTACAGGACCTCGAGCATGAATCCTGCTCGTACTTATCCCAACCTGTCAAACCAACAAACCAGTGAGAAATGAGGGGAAAAATAAAATGTTGGAACTCAATGCCAGAACTATTCAGAGTCAACTTACCTCTGCACCAAGTCCAAAGCGTGCACCATCACAAAATCGTGTACTTGCATTATGAAAGATTGCAGCGCTGTCGAGGTAAATAGTATAGACATCAAGATGTGCAACATTCAGAAATTAACAGAAACTCATCAACTTATGTGCCTCGATTATTAGAAAAATATCTTTTTAGGGGATGATTGATATGTTTTTTAATAATCAAAAGGGCAGTTCGTTCTGAATTTATATACTACTTCAGTGGAAGGCAGAGTAGATGTTAGTTAATACTAATAGTTATGTGACGTTTAAGCCAATTTTTTTTCCATCTCTGGAACATTAATTGTCATCAGCCAAACCCAAACCCATATTTAAAGCCAAAATTGCTATGACATTGCTCCCAAAAAGGTGGATGCAATGATATTTCTTTCCCGAGAGAAAATATGGCTTGGGCAGCAAATGATACTTCTTGTACTGTTAGCACTTTGCATGCATGAAACATGCTTACCTGTCCACTTGACTTAGGAAAGTTTCAGCAACTTCATGATCCTCTGTAACAATGCAATCAGTATGAGCACTGCAAAAGGGATTTGGGGAGGAGAGGAGAGGCAAGAAAGTTAGAGAAATCGCCAGAAAATAATCAGTACAGAAACTATACGGGAAAAGAGAAAAGATAAAATATAGGAAACACATATACCTTCCATGTTCATGGATGTGGTTAATCGCGGCAGTCACATCATCAACGATTTCAACTGAGCAAGCCAATGAACTGTACTCATGATGGAATGAGCTTGTCAATGGAATATTTAACACAGTTGATGCCTTTGGTCCACCATATAACGTAACACCTGCAACCAAGGTGGCATCATGTATCCTGGTTTCTTGTACTAATTACATACCAAAAGACAATCAAGTTGTGAGAACTAAACTTCGAACACTGATGGATTACTATACAACTCATTTTAAATATTTCACAACACCTTGTTGAGAGATAAGGCATTAACACAGGGTCGTACCTAAACCTTGGAGTCCTGAAATTATCTGCTTAAACCCACCATCATCAGTCACCAAGTCCTTGTGTACTAGAAGTGTTTCCTGAGAAAATGGGTGTTATGTCAAGACAGGTCAGATTTATGAAATATAATCCTGTGGTAGTTAAATAGACATGAATGGTCAGTCATAATAGCAGAAAGTGGAATTACCATCGCATTACAAGCAGCTGGATAATCTGTTTTCGCGTCCAAAACAATGCGCTTTGCCATGTCCTTATTAGCTGACTTGTCAATATAAACATGACAAATTCCATCTGTGCATCAAAAGCAGCAAATTTACTAGAAACTCTAGTTTGCAGTGGTAGAATATACATTTCCCACATTAATGCTCTTACCAGCATGACCAAGAACTGGTATCTTAGTGGACTCCTTAATTTGAGAAACGAGCTTATTGCTGCCTCTAGGAATGACAAGATCTATCACATCATCCAGCTGCAACAGAACTTTGTTAATATTCATCATATCAAAACACCATAAACAGTTTTAAATTTCTGTGCGCACCTTGAGCAGATCAGGAATCTCGTCTCTTGTATCCACAAGTCCAATAAGTTTGCCACCAACATTTTCTGGGATTGCTGAGGTGATGACCTGCAAAAAGAAGAAAATAGTTAAGCTCACAGAGCAAGAACGCAAATTAGAAACACGTAAAAATTGAGAAAGTAACACTCCAGATTTTTTATTTATTGCATAATAATAGAAGGCCAGAATCTAGAGTCTCAAACCTTGTGCAAGATTGCATTCGACCGCTTGGCCTCTTTCCCCCCTTTAAGCAGAAGACCGTTCCGACTTTGAATTGCTAACGAAGCTATCTATTGAATCATTTGAAAAATACCGGTCAACTGAGAAATTACCATGGGAGCACCAAAAAAAAAAAGTTTGAAGGGCCATAGATTGCAAGACAAGTGAAGCTAAAAAGGAAACATGCATATACAAAGTGTTTTCTTTAATGGAAAAGGAAGTCAATACCCAAAACAAGACCGTAAAACTGCAAATTCTAATTCAGTGTTTACTTAATGGATCAGGAAAATATGTAAAATCATTTTGCTAATCATTAATGAGCAGAATGTTTAAAGATGCAGGAGTATATAATACAATGGATATTTATGTATACCTGAACAAGGGCATCAGGTCGAGACTCAAAAACAACTAAAAGAACACCCAAAGGACAAGACACTTTCTCTAAGACAAGTCCTTCTGCAAGCTGCATGGAAGAGCAGTTATGAAAAGTGTCAGGAATGAATCCCAAGGCAAAAATGGGATATTAGCAGCACTGAAAGATACTTTAAATCGGTGAAAAAAAAAAAAGTTTCGTGCCCATCTTTCACACATACTAAAATTCTCAACGGGTATCATAATGTGTTCATTAATACTGAATCAGAAGAACTAGAAAGGTGTCCTGACCTCTGTTTTCTGTAGAACACGGCCAATGGGCTCTTCCATGTCTGCAAGCTTACGTATAGACATTGCAAGGGCAGCAATCTGTATGTAGACACACATGAAATAAAAAATAAGGAGGTGTTCATCCAAGACCAAGTGATACAGGTTTTAATTTCAACTACACAAGTAGCAAAGTGCATGCCTTCCCAGGCTTTAGGGCCAAACGAGATATTAGGGCCTTTTCATATCCATTCTCCTGTGCAACAGCAATATCAGCTTCATTCTCAGCCATAATCTGACCTTCATTTGCCACCAAGGCATCAGCTACGTCAAGCAAAATTTTCCTCCTATCTTTAGATCCTAGAGCCTGCAATGAAAATAATTCCACACAGCATCGTAAATCTCTCTACTTACCACTTGCTCTATATCCAATAAATTAAACAAACCAGAGAACACAGAAGCTCTGGAGGAATACTTTAATCTCTAGCATAAATTATACCAAAAGTAGCAACCTCAAGCTTCACAATTGATAAAAGAAAAGTAAAATATGAAGTTCATTACTCGAAGCTGTCTAGAAGATTCCCGTGCTGAAACAGCCAAATCACGTGCACCTTCTTCTTTAACAAGAGTCCACAAATGTGCATCTTGATGAAAGACAGTACCTATCCGGTCTCCACGAAGCACTTTTTTTATGTTGTCTGTGGCATATCCACTATAATGAAATAGGAAACCAGTTCAGTAAGCAAGAAACTATTTTTAGTAAACTAACAAACTTTCTATAATATAATATAAGAAAGAAATACCCTGTAACAGTTGATATATGCTCTTTATAATGCTATATAATTCTTAGGTCAATGTGTTTATGTACATATGTATGAGAAATGGACAAGAGATCAGAAATTCCAATTAATTACGCCAGAAAATTGCAGGTTCTACAACAAAGAAATATCCTCTTATATCCAAACTCTTTGTTGTATATCAAAATAAGCACATGATGACAGACTTTACCTAGTGATTACAACAGGGATTCCACCATAAGCTGCACAAACAGCAGCATTGACTTTGGCTGTCATACCCCCTCTGCCCACCCTTGACTTGTCTCCAAATGTTATTTCTCCATGATGTATTTCTTTGACGTATGTATGGATTAACTTTGATTTTGGGTCAGTAGGGGGACCATCATAGAGGCCCTCTACATCGCTTAGTAAAACAAGAAGGTCAGCTTTTAGTTCAAGAGCCAATAGACCTGCCAAACTGTCATTGTCCCAAAATATACCAGAAGAATCCTGCAAACAGAACTTCCAATCAGAAGCAACGGATATATATTGAACACAGGAAAATTAAGTGCCCGTCTGGTAACATTTTCTATTTTTTATTTTCAGTTTTTTGTTTAAATTTAAAGAGATAGCGGGAAAATGTATATCACAGAACTGGGAGGGAGATGAGAGATGAAAGAGGTGAGGAAGAAATGAAGGAGAGTGTATAAAACTATATGTTCAGAAAGAAAAAGAAAAAAGAACTATTCAAATTATTTTATCTACTTGTAGTGTTTATTTTATGCACCATTCTGCATATACACCATCTCCTATTTCCCTCACATATATCCTCCCTCTTTTCACTATCCTCTCATTTTGTCTTCTCTATCTTTAATTAAAAACAGAAAACCAAGAATCAAAAACAAAAATCTTACCAAACGGGCCCTAAGCAGTTGATGAGATTTGTTTAGTGCTACCCCAAACAAAACGCATATCAACACAAATTTCAATTGAAAAAGTATAGGAACAGGCAGAGTTGCATACCTCATATGGAGCTTTCCTAGTACTAACAGCATCATTTTCATTGAATATAGGAACAACCCTCAGCTTCAACAATGACTTCACAGTTTCAGAAAGTTGCTTTCTGAAAGCTTCATCCCGAAAAACACTATCCGTCACCAGAAGTTGAGAAGAAGTCACATCAAGCTGCATGTTAAAGATTGCCAAATTAACATTTTCCGACGACAAAAAGTAACTGATAGAGTACTTGCAAAAGCAATAGACATACTAAAAAAACTGTTTAATTGATGGATTCATCTAAATAAGACTGCAAGAAGTTATTGTCTTGCCTGGCTGAACATGGTATCATAAAGAGCCATGAGACTGCTCTGTCCGACAGCTGCACAAGCCTTTCCATCGAAGTCAGTTTGTGGATTTTGGAGATCAGCGAAGCTGCGAAACAAGTATAAACTTCTTTCAGGAACTTTTGTTTGGTCACTTTGATGCCGAAATAAGCACACTCAACAGATAATTATTTTATGTCATTGTAAAAGAAAACAATATAAACCTGCTGTTTGCCAATCTCCTGTATCTTAGCCTTTGACGGCCAAGACCAACAGCTCCTGAAGTCACCAGAATAACCTCATAGCCCTGAGAGTTTATATCTTTGAGCTGCATGTATTTCATTCAAAATATTAGAAAGACCAATCAAATCATAGCAAAACTTGCCACATTAAAACTTAACAAAAGGGAAAATTATCCTCCTAGTTTTAGAACCAATTATATACCTGCTCACAAAGAGCACCTAGTCTGCCCAAAGCTAATCTTCCATCACCACGAGTGACCACAGCTGTTCCCACCTTCAATATTCGGTACAAACAAGCAAGCAAAATGGAAATATGACAAAAGCATCTTGAATAACCAATTTCATAAACATGGAAAAGGATGATATTATACAACCCAAGTTTTGTTTCCCAACTTCGGACCCAGAAAACAGAGAGAGTGAGAGAGAGAAAAAACTTATAATAAAAAATATTAAATGCAATACACAAAGGAAGAGGGGCAGCATTATTGGGCCGTATCCCGTCGCAACTAAGTTTTTCTTCAAAATCAACAGCAGCCCATAATGGTGCCCAAAAAACAAACTTTATCCCATAAAATCTGGGAAAAATTCACCAAATCTGGAATTATACATTATTAGGCACTTTCCAAAATAATGTCATATCTGACCACATTTTGTTACACCACACAAAAAGTTGATTCTTTGAATACCACTTCTACGAAAACCCATGATCCATAGAGGAAAAAAAGATATCCAATATCTATAAAATATGAAGAAAAAAAGTTGAGAGGAATTAAATACACAAGTCATACTAGCTGATATATTTAGGCAATAAAAAGTAGTCTGCAAACTGGGCTCAAACACAGGTTTTCATATTTCAAATACTCTCTCTACAAACACATTGAAAAAATATAAGACCAAAAAAGACAAATGTGCCAGTGTAACTCAGGAGCAATATTGAAGGATGTGCAGAGAATGTATGTTATGTTGTTTTGAAGGATGTACCTTAACGACGATACGCTTGACACGATTGACAAAAGCTCTGGTAGGATCCACAGAGTCCATGTTGCCAAAGAAGACGACTTGGGATCTCAGGAAAACACAGAAAACCAGGTCTTTTTTTCTTTTCTTTTTTCTTTTTTTTTCGGTTTCTTGGGTTTTTCTCGTTGGCTAATAGAGAGCCAGAGGCTATATATCTATAGCTCAGATAATCAGAGAGGCAGAGAAAGAGGCTCAGAGCCCAGAGGCCAATGAAAGAATCAAAACTCAACTGAAACTATCCCATGTATAAATTATAAACTCTGGCAGGAGAAAAAAAGAAAGAAAAAACAACACAATTTAAATATGAAAAAAAAAAAAAGGGAATTATAAATCTTTGGGAGACAAAGAAGGAAAAAAAAACAAGAGAGAGAGAGAGTAAAAGTGCAAAAATAAAAAATATCGACTGGCGCGTGAAGTCTCGTACCGAAAAACGTGGACGCGGCGCCACGTAGCGTGGGTTGTCTGGGGACGAACATCTTTTACGCTGTGGGGCGTGAGTGGTGTGGTGTGGTGGTGTACGTATCTGAGAGTCACGTGAAGGGTGAAGAAAGGAAGAAAGGAAACCAAAGAACGACTGGACGTCGTTTACGTGAAAGAAGTAAAGCACATCATCAACTCTGTTTTTCTACTTGTATGGTGTATATACAATTGACTCTCTTTTTTGTTTTTTGTTTTTTGTTTTTTTATATGCCAATAATAATTTAATATAAATAAGTTCATTTGATGATGACAAATCACAAAATATCAATCCTGATTAGATAGTTTAGTTAATGCATAATTTATTAACTAGAGTATAGTAGTTAATGATCATGTACGGACGTATGTAAGTTGGATATTTCGATTCAACACGTCAAGTGATATTTCTAATCTAGATGAAAGGTGTTGCGGTTGTATTGCTTGATTTATACTGAGTGGGTAATGCCCCGTGGACCTGTTAGGTTACATCGAAAAGTTACTCGTCCTAATGGGCCTCTTCGTAACGCCATGTGGTGTTTCTAATCTAGATGAAAGTGTTACGATTCTATTGCGTGATTTTTATTGAGCAAGTAACACCATGTAGATGTATTAAGTTACATCGAAAAGTTACTCCTCTTCATGGAGTTGGCCTCTTCGTGAATTAAGGTTGTATAAATAATATGTTTTAAATAATGTCATCTAAATCATACTTTAGTTCATTCTCATTATTGACGCAAAATGATTATTTTTTGTAAATAAATATAAAGTCTTAAATAGAAAAACAAATAAATTTGGTAATAAGAGACGGGAAACAATTGTTGTGTATCTAGTTTTTTTATGGATAAATTGCTTATATGGAATATGGATAATACATTACTAATATTTGTATTGGGAACCGATTTTTCCACTCCTCTTTTGTCCACCTACACTCTCTTTTTGGGAAATTATATGTTCTCACTTCTCTTTTGTCCATTTGCACTCCTTGTATATTATAGTAAAAAATATTAAAAAACAGAAGGAAGGTTGACAAAAGGGATAAATTTTTAAATATTCCGGGTACGCCACATGGCTGGTGTACCATCCAATAAACCTATGACATATGGAATTACTCTCCAATTTAATGAATTATTTTTTATGACATGTGGGCGGGCTCCATTGAAAATATTTCACATGTCCTCCGTCTAGTGGATGGTACACCAGCCACATGGTGTACCGAGAACACCTAAAAATTACTCGACAAAAAGGGAGTGTGAAAATCAACACCCTTTATATTTATATGGAAATAAATATAAGATAAACATTTGTTGCCAAACATAATTCATACCATTTTAATCCATTTCCTTTTTGGTTTTTGCATACCATTTTAAATCCATTTCCTTTTTGGTTTTCTTACCACTTTGAATCCATTTCAAGTACATTGTACCTATATAATTATTTGAACCAATTAAGTCTTATTGCTATAAATCTAAATTCATTGTTACTATTCTTTCACATACATCTTGATTGTTGATTCGAACTTAAGACTACTTTGTTATCCTAATTCAAAATCGCTTAACTATAATTTCATGAGAAAATTCATGGGTTTGAATCTTTTTATTATGCTTAATATAAAACTTCTAAGTGATGAATGATGATGGTGAGGTATGAAGACTGCACTTTTTTTTTTGGTTCTGATACACTCTCATTTTAAGATGGCCTAAACTATAAAGTTTATCATTTTATGATCTTATTTAATCAAGTTTTAACATAAATATTAAATCTAAACTCTAAATTCGAAACGTCTTATCCTAAGCTTGAAGATGATGTCTTTTTTTAACACAAGTATAAAATCAATCTGGATAAGAATATCCGAAGGCAAGGAAAGCTAAAGTTGGATTGCCATGGGGGCCTTCGGTATTTTTTTTGTTTTTATTTTTATTTTTTTGGTTTAATATCGTGGAACCCACTTCAATGCTTGGATTTTGGATTATTAGATTACAAGAATTTAATCATTAATTCTTATTTGTCATCAAATGTAGAATGGTCAAGTAGCAAACAAGACGTGGAACAAGACGTGGAACCCAACTCAGCCGTAAGGCCGAGCCCTCCATCATCCGATATCGATGCGACCTCTCAAGCTTGAAAACCACACCTATCTTATGAGAAAAATTTGTATATCATGAAATAACACTGTTTTGATATTCTCAATCAGTTACGTTTTGCCATGTATGATAAGAACTCCACATGATTGAGCATGATTGGATGGAGATAACAATGCTATCCTCGTAAAATACAAGTCCTTCATAATCAAGGCCAAAACAAACAAATATAATAACATATCATTCTTGTCAAATTAAATATTATGAAGTGTTGAATACTGAAATTAACTTGAATTTTTATTTTGTCACAAAAAATAATTGGAGATTTTGTGCCAAGAAAAGTTTGATTTGTACTTGGCTGCCAAAAAAAATAAATAAATAAACAACATGATTGAATTTCTTAAAATTAAAGTGGCAAGGACCACCAGAGTAAATAAAAAAGAGTTAAATTATATAAACTAAAAATGTAATTTGATACATATTATTTTGTTATCAATTTTTGTACCCGTTTCATTTCAAAATGAATCAGAAAACAATCATTGTAGTTCAGTCGTTTTCCCTAAACGAAAACGACAATTATTAATATTGACGTAATATGATTGATCTCTCTCATTTTGTGCGGATTATCCTACACACGTGACAAACGTTCCTCCTTTAATTTTATTTATAATAAATTTCAATTTAAATTAATCTAAATTCAAATCGGTTCTAAGTTTAGAAAATTATTATAAATTAATCTATCATGGAGAAAGTATGACTAAAACTTGAGTGTAATCGAGTCTAAGTTCAATGAATCAAATTGAGAGGAATTGAATTGAGGAGGAATTGAAATGAAGCGGAATCGAAATTAGATTCTGTTGAAGTTGTTTACTAAAAGCTGTTTGGAATCGGAAGAGAATTCCATAAAGTTCATTTCTTAATTCAAAGAGAATCGGAATATAAACTAGTACGATTACTAAAATGCCCTTGTCCCAAATCAAATATTTTATATACTTTTTTAATAAAATTTGATATAGTATATAATAGTAAGAAAAATTAAATTGTTTTTTATTTCATAGACACACTAAAATGATTTTGTTTATTTTT
This sequence comes from Prunus padus, assembly GCA_024362665.1. Classification (NCBI taxonomy): domain Eukaryota; kingdom Viridiplantae; phylum Streptophyta; class Magnoliopsida; order Rosales; family Rosaceae; genus Prunus; species Prunus padus. Next base: position 24,211,503 of record JANFAM010000015.1, read on the forward strand.
TTATATATAAATTTAAGTTTTTCTATTAAGTTTTTTTTTATATATAAATGCAAGTATTTCTATTAATAAGTTTTTATTATTATTATAAATGTAAGTATTTCTATTAGTTAATCCTTAACACTAAAATAATTTTGTTTTTATTTATAGGGTTAAGGATAATCTTGGAAATAATGAAAGTAAGTGAGGGCATAAAGGGAAAAAAATTAGCATTCCGATTACGGATGAAATCCGGAATCCAAATACCTTATGTATGTAGGGAATCCAAATGACCCAAATTTTGGAATTCAATTCCATTTTTCGTGTGGGTCCCACGCACTTTTGATTCCTCCCAATTTTAGTAAACACATATATAATCCGTAATCGGATTCCGAATTCTCATTCCGATTACGGGTTAGTAAACGCGTCATGAGTGTAATCGAGTCTAAGTTCAATGAATCAATGTGCATGGCCAAATAAGTCAAATATTAAACATTTTTTATTGTGTAGGATTAAGCATGGCTGAAAAGAGTCGTTAGGAGTTAGGACTAGGAGAACGACATTGACTATAACAAATGCATGGCCAACTCCACAGATGGTAATTTTTCGAGCGGGTAAAGGTTTTCGCGGGTATTCGACCCTAATGGGTCGGGTATGAAGGACAAAAAAGGAGTATGAGGAATTTTGTAGGTATGGTGTTCGGGAGGGCGAGAATGATATTTTAATCCCCAATCCGAACCCTCTCCGTTTAGAATATATATATATATATATTTTTTGATGAGGTATATATATATATATTAGTATATATAAATATGCTATTAAAGTGATTGTACCAACTAAGTTTTATATTTTCTATTATTATATTATATATTTATATAATTTATACAAATCTTAAGCTATACTACTTATTTATTTAGTTAACTTCTAGTTCATATATAAACATTATTATATTGTCTTAGAAGTATATACTATATATATTCATTATCTTGCCTTAGTACTTTTTTTTTCTTCAACAAAGTAGTTATATATTGATTTTTTCTTTTGTAATGAGGCGGGTTAGGGAACCCATTTCCCAATGAATGTGGGGATGGGGAATCCTCAATATGAATATTGCGGGTATGAAAGAGGATGGGGATAAAAGCTTAACGGGGATGAGAATGAGAATGGCATACTCACCCCCGATTCGACCTGTTGCCATCCCTAGACAAATCTTTGCATGTTCCATTGCACATCCACATCACATGCAGCCCAGAGAAAAACGCATGTCGCTTCTTCCTTTCCAGGGTCCAAACACTTGCCCAAAAGCCCACGGGCCTTATTCGAGCCACCGGACAAAACACCCCCAAAGCCCCACGGTCCAAACTGCACGCGTTTCTTCATCTTTTCTTTCGTTCCCAATCTACCCCGAAACTAATTTTGGTCATTTTGGAGCGTCGAGTTGGTTGTTGAAACTTGAGTCCTTTCAGGCCTCTACCACCTCAACCAACAAACTAAATCCAATCCATGGCGACGTGCCGTATAAAATTCACTCTCCGGTGCCCTTCTTCCGATACGCAGCGTTTCGCGTCCACTTGTTGCCTTCCAAACCCTAGCTCCCCTCTCCTACTTAATCTCACCCCCGCCTCCTCTTCCAACCCCAAAAAGGTAACGTCTTTTCCCTGCGAATAGAAGTTTAATAATAAATCCCCCATTTTTTTGTTTTCTCGGTATTTAAAGCATTGAAACCAGGCGTTTTGGTGCCTCGCAGGTCTCGTGTTCCAGTGCGCGGCGCCGTAGCTTTGGTACTGTGAGGGCTCACATGGCCACTGAGGAGAAACCGGTTTCCGAGGACAGAATGCTTGTGAGCTCACTGTTTACTCTTTATCCTTATGCTTTGTTTGGTTACTTATTATTAAATTCCATGGATTTTTTTGGATTTTGGGCTGAATTTTAAGAGCTCAGAGTAAATAATGCTGTCAGAATTAGCTTTTTATTATTATTTTGAAATGATGTGCTGAATTGATAGGGCTGATTGGATTTTTCCAGGTATTCGTGCCGCCGCACCCGTTGATCAAGCATTGGGTTTCAGTTTTGAGAAATGAACAAACCCCTTGCCCCATTTTTCGTAAGTAACAATTAGGACATTGCCTTTTTCGGTTCTGTGTAATATGTAAGCTTGATTGATAATTGGTTAGATTGGTGAAAAATCTACTCTTTTTATTAAACAAAGGTTCTGTTTTACTTTTTGAGCTTGTAAATAGTTAATCTTTATTGCTTTGCTGCACCGGAATTCATATGTTGTAGGAAATGCCATGGCTGAGTTGGGGAGGCTTCTTATATATGAAGCTTCAAGAGATTGGCTGGTTAGTTGTCATATTTTACACTCTTTATTATGAGGAGTACATTCTATTTCAGTTATATAAGGCAGTTTTGCTTCTTTTCTTTTTTTCCTATGTCAGCCTACAGTCACAGGAGAAATCCAATCACCGCTTGGTGTTGCATCAGTTGAATTCGTAGATCCAAGGGAACCTATTTCGGTTAGTTCTCAGTATTGAATTCTTCTTTTAAGAAAATGTTATCCCTTACATAAATAACTAGTGATATTCTATATACGTGTATGATTCAGTAGAGTTTTGCAGGCGAGTATCAATTGATATCTTATTCTTTTAGTTTTGCAGGTAGTTCCAATTTTAAGAGCTGGTCTAGCTTTGGTGGAACATGCGTCATCAATCTTGCCAGCAACAAGAACGTACCATCTTGGTAAGAAAGGTTCTTGCATAGATCACACATGCAGTTGAAATAGAAAAGAAAGAGATTTGGTGTGTCTATAGAAACCTTGTTACTAAGTTGATATCCATGAATGACTACAAGAAATTCTGGTCACGAAGTCGAAGTGAATATTTTTTGAATTTCATGAGACGTATCTCCATTACTTAAATTGACAACTTTTGTCAAATTGATTTTGGATTAGGTAGGTCCCTTCGTGTTCTCTTTGTAATTGAACACTTTATTAGCTCATCTCTTTATATATGTTCTACAAATGTAGGGATAGGCAGAAATGAGGAGACACTTCAACCAACAGTATATCTGAACAAGTAAGTATTCCTTGTCTAACTGACAAAATCATTCTTAAAAGATTGTTTAACACTTTGACAAATTTCTCATCACTTCTATTTAGGTGTCCATGAAACTCTGTTTTTACCTTTTTCTTTTTGTGTTCTTGGACGTAGTTCCCAGATCTCTGTGTAATTAGTGGCCATTTACTAAGTAGCTAAATAATAGCATCTCAAACTCTTTGATGGAATATGAACGGTTGAGATGCATACAAATCCTTTGGAAATTTCAATTGTACATATCTAATCTAAGGGCTGAAATGTTATTACTGAAGCTCTTATTAAAAAAATGTTCTTACTTGGTTAATTATCTTGCAAATCTTGTGATATACTTGTAGGTTACCTGACAAATTTCCGGAAGGGTCACGAGTATTTTTGGTTGATCCTATGCTAGCAACAGGTATGAATAAAAATGTTTGTATTTGATTTTATTTAAATTTAAGATTAGTGAACTTCTTCATCTATATGTTGTGTTTTTTAATTGCATGATGAGCACAAACTTGCAGTTTGCAGTAACCAGTAAATCTTATCTAGGCACAAGCTAGTCCTAGTTCTATTTGTTTTTCTCATTTTCTTTCTTTATATTCAATTTTAGGTGGCACTATAGTGGCAGCTGTGAACCTATTAAAGGATCACGGGGTTGACAACAAGCAAATTAAAGTGGTAAGTATTTCAGAGGTCTCCTTTGAAACTTTGTGCCTAAATTTATGTATAGGTGTCTTAATTTGTGAACACTTTTTGCTAAACTAGTGTAGTAATCTTTTAGCAAACTAGTGTATTGAAGTTTTATGTAGAAGCAGTTGATGAAATGTTATGAAGTTAGTTCAATTTTAAACCCACGTCCAGTGAGATAAGATGGTGCTGAAGGCGGTTGATTAGAGAGAGTAATATCATTTCATTTTGTTGGTCCATACCTAACCAAGATAAACTTACCATATCACAGATATCTGCTGTTGCTGCCCCTCCGGCCCTGCAAAAGCTGAGCGAGAAGTTTCCAGGGTAATGATATTATCAATCAATTATTACGGTTTGGAATGAAGCACAGCATTAACTCTGTCTTTGTAATTTCACAGGCTTCATGTATACACTGGCATCATTGATCCTATTGTAAATGAAAAAGGGTAAGCACCTCCCATTGATGAGATGTGGCTACTGCTCAATAGCTAATGCTATGAATGCTGCAAACCAGTTTAATACTTATCGTTTCATGCTTACACTGATTTCAGGTTCATAATCCCTGGACTGGGTGATGCTGGCGACCGCAGCTTCGGTACATAAAGTGATTACTCAAGTACGCCGGCATCTGATTTTTAGTTCTTACTCCTGCAATTTTGGAATATTGAGCCTATTTATTAATAGGAAAGATTTCTGAGAATCATTGTTTTATTAGAGGAAGGTAAACTTGATTCATTTTGCAAAATATGGTATTGAAGACATTGGAACCAAAATGGGTCCCCCATGGATTTTGTATCAACCGTTCTAATTTTTCTTGAGCATAATTAAATCTGGCTTTGGAGATTCCATGACAGTGTGTGATAGGGAATTGATTTCTATTAGCCAAATGACTTCAAAATGCAATCATAGCCAAGCTGATTGATAACAATTGTTGAATCAATATAAAAGATAAAATAAAAAGAATTAGGGCGCTCCCGGAGAGTTTTAGTTTTAGCTTTTAATAACTTTTAACCAAGCCGACAATCGGAAGTAAAAAGAACAGAAATACAATAAACAAGCACAGACAGATCAACTTATGCTACCTAGCTAAGTTGTTTACATTGTTGCATAAGATCATAGACTTTTTCAGTGCGCTGTCATACTCCTCCTCCGCCATTACCACCTCCTTCACCTCCTCCGCTGACTACCAAGTCACAAATTCTACAGAGCAAACGGCAGGCGCAAGATGGAGGGCGGCAACAAGCAAAACTAAGCCAGTGATTTTCCACGTTTACATATCTTTCTACTATCCATCTACTATCTATCTACTGGAACTGGATGTGCCCAAATAAGCTCCCAGAGCTTCCCTTTTATGGTCAAGACTTATTAAAATTGTTGATAGTCCATATCATCAATATGAGCCGAGCCTACTAGAAGACACCACGTGGCTGGGGTGTAGCAGATCATCAGCCTACGCACTCGACCAGGAGCTAATTCAAGTAAACACCTCCTGGTCGGTATCTAGCAACGGGATGGTGTGATCGGTTGTGGTGCACCGACCTGACCACTCATACGACTGCTCAAACGAATACAGTGAACCTACTAGCCGTACCCAAAGACCCTGTCATGTCAATCACGTCACATACTTTGCTAGGACGGGCGGATGATGGTAAGGGATCATTCATTACACATAATATCCAAAGTAAGGTGTCACCATGCCACGTAGAAACCTGGCAACCAGCGTGGTGATGTGAGAGGGGGCATTCAATTGTGCTTCACATCCGTGCCAGATGTTGCCCCATTACTCAACCCTTAATAACCAGCAAGATAAGGGGAGGGGAGCATTGAATGCAAGTCGGCCTGCATGAGATATTTGCTAAAACAGTAAGATAAGGGCTGAACCCTTATCTCTACCTATAAATACCCTTCACCTACATGAGGACAGCGGTAATAACTCTTCCCCACTTTCAATACTCACTCATTCATTCTTCACAAGGAACACCACTGACTTAACCGGAGTGGGTTCAATTGGGATCTACCCAGTCTGTCCCTATCCTCATAGTTTTACCCAACGTGCAGGTCCTGCCCGAAAATCAAGGTGGGTGTACCTGCCCGCATACAGATCAAACGATCAACAAAAACCATTAATGAAAATAATATTTCTGATCGTGGTCGTACGCGTGGTCATTTTGTCTTTATAACTCTCCATATGCATGCATGCCTGGTTAGTGAATACTAATATTAATGTTGGTTTTCACGCCACACAGCTTTATGACCTCGTGGATATTAACCTTATTCATATATCAAGTTGCAGGTAAGAAGATCTATTGTGAAATTCATTCAACTTAAGGAAAGTGTAGGAGAGATACTAAAAGAAGAGAATGCGAGGAATGAGATTAGAACAAACCTATTGCTAGCAGTTGAGTGAGACTATTGGATCAAACAAAATTCCAAATATTGATCCAAACAGGCTAAAATCACCAAGTGCGCCCTAATGCCGGTAGTAGACGAAGTTCCAAGTCCTGTAATTCCACTGTCTGACAAAGCAAGTTGTTCAGGTGCTAATAAGCTTCAATCCTCAATTGTATCGCATCAAGATGATAACGTTGATCCAACTGAACCCCAGGAAGATGTGAAGGTAATACTGGAACTGATCACGATTCATGAATGTGTTATACAAGCTATCTTATGTATCTAAACTCTATTGCTTAAAACAGAAACGAGGCAAGTGCTTGGCCTTTGATGAGGGAATCCAAACAGATTACTCAAAGATAGAAATTCCGCATTCTCTAAAAGTCCTATGTCGATATGCGGAGAACACACTCGAAGCATATGGGAAAACGATTAGATTTCAAATTGAAGAGGAACTATTTCGTTTTTCTCGTGAAACCTTCATCTTGCATGCATGAAGATATTTTGCAACTTAGTGCCATGCAAGAAATTGGAGCCATAGCTACATACATAGCTACATACATGAGGTAATAACAAACAAAATTATATAATTAGTTCATTTTACAATTCAGATTCTTTACACAGCAAACACTTATTGGATTTCGTATTTAGGTACCTATGAGTTGTTGAAAAATGGAAATATGGTAACGATGGTTGGACTAGTCGACCCTGTTCAAGTAAGCGTTAACTCTGGACCATACTCTCATAGATCACATTACTTAGCAAATCAGTTTAAAAACGCAAATCCTAACCAAATTTTCTTGGTGCCTTACAATATCGGGTGAGTCCCAGAATTCTTTGTAATTAGGCAGTCGTTCGAAACATGATTAACCTCTCCAATGAGCAAACCCCTAACCTCATTTATGTTATTTTGTATAGAAATCATTGGGTCTTGATAATTGTGAAACCGAGAAAAGAGACCGTGTATTATATGGATTCACTATCACAACGTGTCAATGATAAAGATTGCAAAAATATAGTGAACACATAAGTTGGTTTACTACATTGTAATGTGTGTTCATATGCTAAAATATATTGCAATAACATCTTGTTGTCTTGAAATAGTGCGATCAAAGTATTCAATGCTCAAAATAGCAAACAAGGGCGTAAAGTACCCATTTGGAAAGTTTTGGAGGTATAATTTTTTGAATTTTCTATGTTCTACCCCTTGAATTTTCTCAAACATGGCATGCCTAGAATTTTCTGTCCCATGTTTTATATGATGCTCCATGTGTGTCCAATTTGTTGTCCAATTTTACAAAGTCTGAGGTTATACAGGGCAACTCCAAGGCAACCAACAAATGTAGAGTGTGGCTATTATGTAATGTGTTTTATGAGAGACATAATTACGAATCCAAGCTTAGAGTTTGCGCAAATGGTAAAAGTCTAAAGATCAATTCACATGCATTTATATTATCTAGCTTGTTTGAATAATTAATATATGGGTCTCTTTTGCAGTGGGATAAGAGCAATAAAAACTCATCATATACCCAAGAACAAATTGATGAAGTTCGAAAGGAATGGGCAGAATATGTGAGCAATCATATGTCGTATCGCCTATCTATCTAATTACAGTTTAAGGTTTTAGATTGTTATGTGGATAATAGTAGATTGGTATGAATGGATGTGAAATTTTGCATGTTATGATAATGTACAGAATAGTAGATTGGTAAGAATGGATGTGAAATTTTGTATGTTGTGATAATGTACAGAATATGCATGTTGTGGTAATGCTCATAATGAATGTGAAATTTGTATGCTGCGGTTTGTTATGAAATAGCAGATTGGTAATGTTCAGAATATGCAGGTTTTGGATATAGCAGGTTCTGTATAAAAAATTTGGGTTTAAGGTATAAAACACGACGGTACTTTTCACATAGAGAAAAAGAAACCGACGTCTAAAATTATATCCAACATCGTTTCTTTTGAAAACCGTTGTACACTGAACACCATACATAAAACTGACATTTTAATTGTCATAAGATGACGGTTATTTTAAAAAATAGACGTTTTGCTAATAAACCAAGGTTATTATATAAAAACCATAGTGTGATTCTTTTATCATAACTGTTATTATATAAACACCGTCGTGTGATATATTAAACCATGACGGTTATGATATAAAAAGCGTCATGTGATGATATTTAAGGACGACGGTTATTATATAAAGAATAATGTTACTCTTACCTCATTTTACCACATTCCCATACCACCTTATGTGATTAGGTGAACAACCACATCAATTAAAATTATTTAACATTTTCTTTTTCTTTATGATTTATTCCATTATTTGTTTTTCTAATTTTCTTAATTAAAAATGCTTCATTGATTTAATTGATGTGGCGTATGATATGGATATGTCACATCATGCAGATATAAATACGGGATAAAATATGTTATGCATAGCATTACTCTTATATAAAAACCGTTAAGTGATATATTAAACCACGACTGTTATTAGTCAAATGACTTCAAAATTCAATTAGAGCCAACCTGATTGACGACAATTGTTGAATCAATATAAGAGATGTCATACTAAAAAGAATTAGGGTGCTCGTGGAGAGTTTTAGCTTTTAACCAAGCCGACAACCGGAAGTAAAAAGAACAGAAATACAATAAATAAGCACAGACGGATCAACTTAATTATGCCACCTGGCTAAGTTGTTTACATTGTTGCATAAGATCTGAGACATGCTTTCGGCGTGCATTGTCATGCTCCTCCTCCTCCACCAATACCACCTCCTTCAACTCCTCCTCTGCCAACTATCACCTCCACCGCCGCTGAGTGCCAAGTCACAAAGTCCACAGAGCAAACGGCAAGCACAAGATGCAGCAACAAGACAAACTAAGACTATGATTTTCCACGTTTCCATCTTCTTCTACTGGATTTGGTTTTATGATTGGATTTGGATGGTAGAATTTAAAAATAAAAAAATGGAAAATACCCTTTCATAAACAATAATTAACTCGAATCTCCAAATAAATAAATAAATTTAAAAAATAGAATTAACTTGGAGAGTTTTTTCACCAATCCTAGAGAAGGACCTAAAATGAAAAGAATAATGTAGTGGAGAGATGCTAGAACAAATATCCAAGCCTTACAAACGAGCCAAAAGCTAAACAAGGACAAAACTATAGCACCATGTGTGGCTTTGCGCTTCAACATGCAGCAGCGCCACCATGTGCTCCTCCTCCACCACCGAAATCGGCTCCACCCACAAACGCTGCTCCACCGCCGACGTCCCCACCTGCGCGGTGATGATGACGATGATCACCAGTTTTCATACCACCAAAGTGTTAGTGTTTTTCTAGTTAATCAGGCTGGTGGGAAGAATGAGCAATTAGATTCTTTTGTTAGATCGGGCTGAAGAAAATGAAGAAGAGAGTATGAAAGAAACCTTTGCTCATTCAATCGGGCAGAGAGAATGTCTGTATATATATTTCAAAAAACTGAGCACATAAGTCATGTACTACAAGACCGTTAGTCTTAGCTGGATGCATACAACCAACAATACAATCTCAGCCTTACACTTGTCATTTTCTAGACTAAGTGAATACACAATTAAATACAAGGCTTATTAATCTTAAACTCATACTAGCTCAATGCTTATACACTAACACTCCCCCTTTAAGCTTTGAGCTGATGAGACTCCAAGTTTATATGAGATAATTGAACCTGTCTTTTGGTAAAGCTTTGGTAAATATGTCTGCAACTTGATCTTTGGTAGGGCAATAGATCAAGTCAATAATACCCTACTGCAAAGCATCTTTGATGAAATGATATCTTCTGTCAATGTGCTTAGTGCGTTGATGAAACACTGGATTTTAGTGATTGAAATGGCAGATGTATTGTCACATTGTAGAGAGTTACAGTTCCTGCTTGCGCTCACCAAAATCCTCCAAAACAAATCTGAGCCATATAGCTTGAGTTGTAGCCTCTCGATGCACTCGATGTATTAAACCTGCTGTTGAAAGTGCAACAGTTTGCTTGACAGATGCCCATGAGAACACTCCACTTCCAAATGAGAATGCATAGCCGGATGTGCTTTTGCTATCCTCAATAGAACCTCCCCAATCATTGTCACAATACCCAATTAAAAACTGCCTTCTTTCCCTTCTCATACTTCAAACCATAGTCCAGTGTTCCTTTGATATACCTTAGCACTCTCTTAGCTGTTCCATAATGCTTATTCGTAGGACAGCGCATGTATCTAGCTAACAAACTGGCAGCATACATCACATCTGGCCTTGTAGCAGTCAGGTATAGCAAGCTTCCCACAATTCTTCTATATTGATCTTCACTAGCTGCACCACTCCCATCATCTTTGCTTAGTTTTTCAGTAGCAACAAGAGGAATAGAGACAGATTTGCAATCTTTCAATCCAAACTTATCCAACAAAGAAGAGGCATACTTCCTTTGATGAATGAAAATGCTAGATTCAGTTTGAATCACTCCCATTCCCAGAAAATGGTGAAGAAGTCCCAAGTCTGTCATCTCATACTTCTCCTTCATATCTTCTTTGAATTCATCTAGCATTTCTTGATTGCTTCCAGTATACACAATATCATCCACATAGATGGATACTATTAGTATATCCTTTTCTCCCCTTGTCTTAGTGTAGAGAGTTGCTTCACTTAAGCTTTTCTCAAAACCACACTTAGCAAAATAGCTATCAATCTCTCCATACCAAGCCCTAGGTGCCTGTTTTAAACCATAAAGTGCTTTGTGCAGTTTATAAACCTTGTCTTCCTTGCCATTAATCACAAACCCTTCAGGTTGATCAACATACACTTCTTCCTGCAATTTTCCATTTAAGAAAGCAAACTTAACATCTAATTGAAATAGCTTCCAGCTTCTTTGAGCAGCTAGTGCAATCAATGTTTTGATTGTATCCAGTCTAGCAACCGGAGCAAATGTCTCATTATAATCAATTCCTGGTTTCTGCACATACCCTTTAGCAACCAGCCTTGCCTTGTTCTTTTGTACTGAGCCATCCAAATTTAACTTGGTTTTGAACACCCATTTCACACCAATAACATGCTTATCACTTGGTATGTCTACTAGCTCCCAAGTTCCATTTTTCTCTATCATTGACAGCTCCTCTTCCATAGCTTTTATCCAAGCCTTATCTAGAGCAGCCTCTTCATACTTCTCAGGTTCCACAACACAGAGATTGCACTGTGCTAGTATGTCACTAATATTTCTCCATTTTACTGGAGTGTGATCGTAAGGCTGTGAAACATCTGCATGCTCATGAATGACATTCTCTTGTTCTTCAGCAGAGGTGAAAATGCAGGGACTAGAAGGACTTCTTTCAACTTCAGTCAACTCATGTGAAGACACTTCAATTCCATTTTCAAGTTGATTCGGAATATCAGTCACAGCAACAGAATTTTCTGAAGTTTCCTTCCAGTTCCAGGACTTGGTTTCATCAAAAACCACATCCCTTGACAAAACCAGCTTCTTAGTGCTTGGATCAAATACCCTATATCCCTTCTCACATGTTGCATAACCAACAAACACAACTATGACACTCTTTGCATCCAGCTTTTGTCTCATTTCAGTTGGTATATGCACATAGCAAATTGACCCAAACACCTTTAAATGACCAATACCTTGGTTTTCTGCCACTATAAGCCTCAAATGGAGTTAGATTGTCAAGAGCTTTGGTAGGTGACCTGTTTAGAATGTACACAGCCGTTTGTACTCGCTTCGCCTACGTAAAATATGGCATGCCTTTGTCATGAAGCATTGCTTTAGCCATCTCTCACATCGTTTCTATTTTTCCTCTCACTACTCCATTCTCATAGGTGGAGTATAATCAATGGATAATTGTCTTTGTATGCCTTCAGACTCCAAGAACTTGTTGAATTCAGTTGAGAGGAATTCACCCCCTCTATCACTCCTTAGGCATTTCACTTTGAAACCACACTGTAATTCCACCATTGCTTGGAATTTTCTAAAACAAGATAGAGCCTCAGACTTTTGTCTTAAAAAATAGACCCAAGTCATTCTTGTGTGATCATCAATCAGCAACATAAAGTACTTATTTCCTGCAATCGATTCAGTTTGCATAGGACCACACAAATCAGTGTGTATTAGCTCCAATGGACTACTTGCTCTCCAAACTTTCCCTTTTGGAAACCAATCCCTATGTTGTTTTCCCAATTGGCATCCTTCACACACACCATTAACCTCTTCAAGATGTGGTAGACCATGCACCATCTCTTTCTCTCTAAGCTGCTTAAGACTCCTGAGATTGAGATGACCAAGCCTCTTGTGCCAAATCCAAGTACATGAAGTGATGCTTGCCTTTAACACCATCTGATCATTCTGCATTAAGGACAAAGGATAACATCTGTTTTCTTTCATTCTCACTGTTATAACCAAGTTGTCAAGTGATGGTCCATCAAAAACACTACACACTTGTCCTCCAAACAGAAGTAATACCCATGTTCATCCATTTGACCAACACTAAGCAAGTTCTCCTTCAACCCTGGTAAATACATCACCTCTCTGATGTATTTCCTTCCTTTGGTTGTGTCAATCACAAGAGATCCCATTCCTGCCACATTAACCAGATCACCAGTTGGCATTTGTACTTTTCCTGCCACATTGGTTCTCACATCAACAAGCAGATTTACATTTCCGGTCATGTGGTTGCTACAACCACTATCAATATACCAGTTTTTCATTTACCTTTGCTTCAGAAGTTGCACGATTAGCAAAGAACAGATACTGTCATACGCTTGATTAGCACAGCTTTGCCTTCTCGAACAACTTTGCCTCACATTTGTGCATTCTCTAGCCCAATGTCCAAACCTATCACAACTTGTGACATTTGGATTGCCCCTTGTATCGACATTCTCCAAAGTGAAACTTGGAGCACACCTTGCAATCGTGGCTTAACCGCATCTTGTTTCATGGATCCCTGCCAGTTGAATTGCATGCGGGATTAGCAAATGACCTTTCTTTGGGGCCCGAGGCTTTGAGTCCCACTTGCCCTTTCCATTCCAGTTTTTCTTAGATCCACTTGACGAGAATTACCCTCTCATGTTGACCTTGGACTCACGTAAAAGGAGCCAAAAGCCTTATCAGAGCCTCAATCAAAGGTGCATATAAAAACGTTGTTCTGGCTCTTAAGAATTGCCAAAACCTCCCGTAAGTCAACCTTGTCTATACACTTCGTATTCTCAATCACAAGACGGATGGGATCATAAGATTTGCTAAGACTTATTAAAACCTTTTGCACAAGCCTTTCATTGGATAATACTTCACCAAACGTCTTCATTTGGTTAATCAGTTCATTCAAAGCGTGTAAGATACCCAGGATAACGTTTCATCATCACGCATTCTAGTATACTCGAATTCACGTCGAAGATTTTGGAGTTTAACTAATCGCATTTGATCACCACCATGATATTCACCATATAAGCGGATCCCATGCCATCTTCGTTGTATCGTCATGGCAATTCGAGGGAATATTTGATCTCAGATCGCATTCGGATAATACCTAGAGCTTTCGCATCTCGCATATATTACGCTGCCGCTTTCTCATCGCCTTCCTCTTCTCGAGCTTCCATTCCGCCTTCTTCTTCTTGAGATCGAGGTCGTAACCCCTTTTCCACCAATTTCCATAACCCATAAGATTTGAAAATAGTCACCATCTTGATTCTCCGTAACTCGTAGTTCTCATCTGGAGAAGATCGGAGTTCTCACCTCGAACTTCCAGATCCAGCCATCTCTCGGCTTAGATGATACGAATCTCAAATCGAAACGAATCGGAATCGATGGAGTTCAGTGATTTCACCTGAACCAAAACGAGCACGAATGTAGCCTCGATTGCAGCAATGTCGCACAATCTACTCCCGGTTCAAATCGAACCCGGCTACGAGGCCATGTTAGTGTTTTTCTAGTTAATCGGGCTGGTGGGAAGAATGAGCAATCGATTCTTTTGTTAGATCGGGCTAAAGAAAATGAAGAAGAGAGTATGAAAGAAACCTCTGCTCATTCAATCGGGGCAAAGAGAATATGTCTGTATATATTTCAAAAAAAACTGAGCACATAAGCCATGTACTACAAGACCGTTAGTCTTAGGCGGATGCATACAACCAACAATACAATCTCAGCCACACTTGTCATTTTCTAGACTAAGTGAATACACAATTAAATACAAGGCTTATTAATCTTAAACTCATACTAGCTCAATGCTTATACACTAACACAAAGCCTACCCAAGTGCGCCTTCTACAAAACAAACCTAAAGCAGCGACTACAGCGGTTCCAACAAACCCAACTATCAGTATGATTTTCCAGCCTTCCATCTTTCGCTACTAGTATTTCCAATGAAATGCTCCCAAACAAGTGTCCCTTAGCTTCCCTTTTATAGTTGTGATTCATAATTAGGCGTCTGCTTAATTAATTAACAGGTGCTTAATTAACAGGTGCTTGGAAGAATGCATATATGACTAGTTCTAGCTAGTCAAATGCAAAGGCAACTACGCAACGCAAAGCATGTTTATCTGATTGATTTTATTTTATTTTTGTAGGGAGTCTTTGACAGCTGACAAGTAATATTAATTTGTCATATATACGGGAATATTATACGTGTTTGTGTGTAGAATATACCAGGTGGCTTTCTGCTGCCAAATGAGATTACGTAACTATTATTCCTACTTGGGAGTCTTTGACTGCTACATATATTTCAATTAATGGTCAAACGAGATAAGCACCAAATCTCTCTCTCTCTCTCTCTCTCTCTATATAGAGGGTGCTTCAGTTTATTTTAGGGACATCTTTGTAGGGTTTACTTTGTATTGTATTTTCTTAATTTAAATAGTACTATTTTGTAGATATTCATTTCAAATATCATATCTACAAAAATTACTTAAATTTGATATCATTTTTGACTCGATTGAAATATTGAAATTTTAATCTTTGGCAGACGTGTTCATTGATTTTGTATGACACAATTGGAGGTCGAAACGGTTTCCAATTTATCTAATTTTTGCAAGAATGATCTATGAATGTAGACTTAAAAAATAGATAATTTGGATCTTTGAAAAAAATAATAAGAGATTCTAAATGGTGTCTCTCAAATAAAATTATTTAAAGAATTCCTTAATAAAAGGGGAATATATATTATGCATATTGCATGGCTGTTCTCGTATATATCGCCAAGGAGAGGTTAAAGTAACATTTTATTTATTTATTTAGAATGAAAACTCGCATGGTGTTGAAAATTTGTAAAATTATAAAACAGTTCTCGTATATATCAAGAGACTATAATTTCCAAAATGCAAGATGATCTCCGTACGTACTATACACCTAGTAAATATATTGTAGGATTCGAGTCATGATTTTTGAATATGCATATACGTAGCATCTTATAATATGAGTGGACTGTAACGCGATAGTCAGAAAAAAAATTTACCCATACAACAAACAACCCAAAAGAAAAAAAACAAAAATGGAAAAAATGAGAATCGAAACAAATCTTGGGAAGAAGAAGTGTAGCTGAAGAGATAAATATGCAGTGTCAATTAATCAACTTATTACAAGAGCATAAAGCCCCTTATATGTATATGTATATGTATATGTATATGTATATGTATATGTATAGAAAGACCATCTCAGGCGTCTCCAGGGTGAACACACTTGCGTTTCCAGCAGTATGTACACGATACACCCACCGCCGACACCACAACCATGACCGCCAATGTGCTTACTATAATCTTTAAAATATCAAGAGTCTCCATCTGTCTTGATTCTGCCGAGTTTCCGATCCACTACTATTCCTACTACTTGTGTTATGATTTGTCCTCCTCCTTCCTGCTTCTCCTCCTCCGCTTAAATATTTGCTTTCCACCTCTGATCGTGGCCGTACGCGTGGTCATATTAATTGTCTTTATAAGTCTCCATGCATGCATGGTTAGTGAATATTAATGTTGGTTTTCATGCAACACTAGTCATAAAACGTAGTGTCACACTGCGTTTTATGAGCCCGTGAATCAATTAATTCCTTAGCTTGTTATCATTTTATCAGGAGGAGTTAGTTATGTTTAGTCATGCATTTGCTTCTTTGTTAATAGGTTTATTTCTTTCGCATGTTGTCTATTTACAGACTTAAACTTAATGAATTATTCAAACTGAATATATATTTATAAGCTTAAAAAAATGTGATTCAAGCATCCAACTCAAACTACGCATTTTATTTTATTTTATTTTGGTCGAAACTACGCATTTTGTTATGTATTCATTTTTTATACATTGTTGGTACTATAAACTCATACGTCAAATATTGTTTCTTCATATATACTAGGTAGAAAACAAAATTAAAAAACCAAAGCAGAATATGAAGAGAAGAGCGTTTGTCCCCTTCTAGAGGAGGATTGTTTTATTTAATTAATGAAAAAATGACATGAAATAATTAATATTATGTACATGAAAAAATCACAATCCAACCTAGCGGTTCACTTATAACTCTAAATTAGAAATGCGCTGTTTGAGGTAACACCATATGCCCATGGTAGAGGCAGTGTAATAGACGTCCGTCACCTATAAACGACGCAATTAACATGCACTGCCAACATTTCCTCCTCCCCTCCACCACCACCACCACCACCACCACCACCAAAATCACCTCCACCACCAAAACCAGCTCCACCTCCTATGCCACCGTCACCAAAACCAGCTCCACCGCCATAGTCAGCCCCACTGGAAAAATTGGCTCCACCGCCAAAGTCTGTTCCAATGTCAATATTGGCTTCAACGTCGTTATTAATATGGGCTCCACCGCCTAAGCCTCCACCTCCACCACCGCCAGTACCACCATGGGGGAAACTTGTACGCCTTCTGAAAAACAAACTCAAAGCGATCATTACAGCAAAGGCAACAAACATAACTGTGACTATGATTGTCCACGTCTCCATCTTCATTTCTACTGGTATACGATATATGTAACATGCCCATGGCAATGGCATCCCTTTTATAACAAATTACAAATATTAAAAGAGCCTTTGGTGTCCAAAAAAAGAAAAATTCAAGTGTACTTCTTCCTTTGACATTCGGAAGTTCAAGGTTTTGAGTTTTCAAACATAATACAAATACTTGGTAAGCATATGACCTCGTCTTTAAAAAAAAAAATGCTGATAAAATATGACTCAAATATTGATCTAGTCAAATAGAGGAGGCCAACACGGTTGCGCAAAGCATGAGACTATAATAAACTACAAGGGTATGAGATTTTCATACAAACTATCAAGGTGTTATGGGGATGGGGATTCGAACCTGAGATCACTAATTTGCAAATCAAGATCCTTTTCAACTGTGCTAGATTCCGTTGACAAGTAATATTAATATGTCATATACGACGAATATTGTAAGTCTTGTTAGTGTGTAGAAGATACCATGTGGCTTTCTGCTGGGTATGCCAAAGAGGATTACGTAATTGTTATTCCTACTTGGGAGTCTTTGACTGCTACGTGTTTCAATTAATGGTCAAAATAGATGAGCAGCAAATCTGTATATATGTATAGCCAAGGAAGTAACATTTTATTTATTTATTTTACGTAGCTGAGGATAAATACACAGTAGTGTCAATTAATCAATTTATTTTTTATTTAAAAATATTAATAAATTTATTACAAGAGTATAAAGCCCTCATTGATAAAAAATCTCCCACATCTTGACAAACACATACATAAGGGCCAAGAACACCGAGACCCCGGCCCCGGATATGACTATTCCCAACCAGGTGTCTGACATTTTTGATTCTTCTGATTTCCGATCAACTACTATGCCCTACCACTTGTGTTATGATTTGTCCTCCTCCTTCCTGTTCCGATCCACTACGATGCCCTACCACTTGCGTTATGATTTGTCCTCCTCCTTTCTGCTCCTCCTCCTCCTCCGCGTAAATATTTGCTTTCCACCTCTGATTGTGGGCGTACGTGTGGCCATATTAATTATGTCTTTATAAGAAAGATCTCCAATGTACCTCTTCAACCACTTTGACGCTTCGAATAAGTGGCCACATCGAAAAATTCCTCCAACGATTTTCAACCTCGCTTATCAAATGCAACCCCATTCTCTCTCTTCAAAACCTGTTGACTTGTCTCTTCAAAACATTTATTTTGTTTTGGGATAATCAAAATCATATCGAAAGGCTAAAAACATTTATTTGCTTGATGGGTTTGATGTACATTTCATAAATATTATTTATTTTCTAGAATATTATCTTTTAAAAAAAGAATTTTATTAATTATTATTGTTTAAAGTCAAATATCAGTATTAATTGAATCAAGAGATTGATGATGCACAAAATATTGAAGTAGCAAATAAGGCTCTTTAAATTGCCACGTAGGTTAATAAACTTCAATTTGAAGAGTTTTTTTGCTACCACCGTTGGAGATGCTCTAAGTGCATGCAAGCATGGTTAGTGAATATTAATTAATATTAATGTTGGTTTTCATGCCACACGTTTTATGACCCCGTGGATAATTATCCTTGTTCATTTTATATCAAGTTGCAGGATTTAAATTTAATGAATTAGGTCTATTTCTTACAATTATACAGACTGATTGTACATTAATACGCTTTTTTTTTTTTGATAAATTCTGGAATTGCATTCATAATTCAGCCAAAAACACTAGCCAAAAAGGTCATACAAACTAGCCACAAAGGGCCATTACAATAATCTGAGCGATGCCTAACATCAAAATTAAGAAAATCTAGTCTACTCCACTAACGATCACGCAGGATCGAAGAAACTCCTGCATAAGATCTCAACTAAGAATGCAAATTCAGAACAACCAAAAGTGTGATTCAACACCTTTTTATTTTGGGAGATTCACTATTGTACCAATATAGGGGCACAAATTATATAAAAAAAACCTTTATGAAATGGATTTTAGAAACATACTTAAAATCTATTTACAAAATAACATAGAGGCTTCAAACTTCCTATAAATTACAAAACTACCATCAATTTCTTAAAACAAGCCAAACCCCAAAACCTCATAAAAAAAAAACTCAAAACACTCAATATGGCATCAAAGTAATTTAATAATCAAAATTAAATTTAATAGGATCATCTGTCATATTTTGGGTCTTTTTTGGGTTTGTTTATAGAAATTAAATGGTGTATGGTTTATCTATATCACTAGTGCTAAGAATGAGTATATAACTAAATATCTCTTTTATTTTTTGCCCCGGAAAGCATCCAACTGAAACTACGCATTTTTATATTTTTATATTTTGGTCGAAACTACGCATTTTATTATGTATTCATTTTTCATACATAAACTCGTGGGTTATTGGTACCTATGTCATGCGTCAAATATTGTTTCTTCAAACTAGGTAGGTAGTAGAAAACAAAATTAAAAAACCGAAGCAGAATAATGAGGAGAAGAGCGTTTTTTTCCCCTTAACTTAATTGGTAAGCAAATGACCTCGTTTTGTTTTAGTTTAATAATTTTTTTGCTGATTAAAATATGATGACTCAAATATTGACCTAATCAAATAGAGGAGGTAAATCATGAGACTATATATGAGACTTAAAACTTAATTGGCTCGTTTGATCCGTCAATGTTACCCAGACGCGGGATTATATAATGCAAGTATTGACACTCTTCGACCTTGGTACAATTATTGTAAGACCCGTGAGCTTGAGGAAGCAAGAACGGTGAGCAATCCCACATCGCTCGGGAGGGAAAAGGTGAAGTGTCTTATATGTGTGGGCACATATCTTCCTAGCACGAAGCCTTTTGGGAATTATGGCTTTGGATTACTTGGAATTCCAAAGTTAAGCGAGTTGGGGCTAGAGCAATTCCCAGATGGGTGACTCACTAGGAAGTTGCTCGTGAGTTCCCAGAAATAAAATCGTGAGGGCGGGACCCAAAGCGGATAATATAATGCTAAGAGAGTCGGGTCGTGACAATTATAGATTAATGAATCTCCAATAATCATATTTTGAATCAGTTGCACATAATTGAATTTCACTTTTATTAGAGAGAATTACATAACATGATCATTTGAGCTGTACAATTCTTACATTAGATGTCACGTGAAAACTCTGATCTAGACACATTTGGTGGTTTGGTTTGGACTTTGAGTTATGTATCCGAGAATTTCAAATTAAATAAATTAATTTTAGTGTTCAATTTAATTGGAATAATCCCAATCCTTGTGACCATATTGATTGACAGCGTGCCTATTTGTGTTGTTAATAATTGCGGAGGGAGTGGGTGGCAATCGTATGATCATGTGCTCTCTCAGAATGATGACAAGGCCCAACAAGGGAAGGAAAAGAAAAGGCCAACAAAAAGAAGCAAATCGACAAAAAAATCATGGGGAAAGAACTATAGCTGAAGAGAAATAAATACAGTTTCAATGAATCAATTAACTAATTACAAGAGTATAGTGAACCATGCAGAAAGAAGAAGAAAAAAGGAGAATTATGAGCTGAGTATGTAAGATCAGCAACCGGCATAACCAGCATCGCAGCTGCAGCTGCCGTCTCCGCCGCTTCCACGTTGGCGGGGGTTGGAACTGAGGCAGCAACAGACGAGACCCAACAGCAGCATGAAGCCCGAGGCTGAGGCTAAAGCTTCTGCCCAGTTCAGATAATGCTCCATCCTCCTCCTCCTCCTCTGCTTAAATTGCTTTCAACTTCTCCTGGTCATATAATATATAGTCTTTCTTTTACAGCTCTGCATCATACATATATACATATATAAAGAGCGCGCTTCCCGTTGAGGATTCCTTAAATAAGCTTAATATTATGCATGTTGTCTGGTCTGCGCTAGCAGTTGAGGTATCTTTCTTGATCTCTTTATTGGAGGGAATAAGAGAATAATGGTATTAAAGTATCTATCTCTCAGCAGCAGGCAATTGCAAGGCATGGAGGAGGAGAGAATGAAAATCTGGAGGAAATTGTAATTATACTAATGGCGCACATGGGCTAGCTGGGGCTGAGCTTCATAAAGGCCAAAATAACGTGGCCCAGTCTGTGGATTTTAGACTTACAGCACAACCCAAATGTTTCCAACTCTCATCTCATATTTTAAGCCACACATATATAATATAAATCTTTTATTTTATGTATTTTCTATGGGTTTTTTTTCGTTGCAAAATTCATATGAAATCTAAATGATAAACCTTTAATTTGCTCCTTTTTTTTTATTATTTATGCTTTCCGCTTTTGTTCTTGAGGATGCATCTGTAAAAGTAGGTTTTTCTTTGCCTTTTCTTCTTTCCAAAATTCCAAGAGCAAACTTAGCACAAGAGATTGCTTAACCAGGAGCTTATTTTTTTCTCAGGATAAACGGTTGGGCGGCACTTTGAATATTCCTATTGTTTGTATAAATAAAGTAGGCGTGTGAGATTAACAAACCAATGCATTTGCTAATACGTAATATGCACATCCACTCGCCCACTCAATAATAGGCCAGCGCTTCGTTTATCATTTAGAGTTGCAGATCATTTCGAATATGGAAAGAAAGTTGCTTCACGAAATCTGTTAAATTAATATTGCAACACAACAGACCAGAATGGCTCCAATGTCTTAAAATCCAAAACATGGTACCAGCCTAGGTTTGCTGCCGTGCTACACCCATAGGAATAATTAACAGAAATGAAAGTCAATTTAAAAGGCGCGGGGAGAGAAGGCACTTCAATTGGCGTGTCCATCATCTTTTGAAAAATCGGGTTACACAGAAGATGGTTTTTCAAGAGAAGATGAGACTGAGTTTGCCACCCTCAAAATAAATATTGTTTATTCGATGAAGGGCGCAATGAGAATTATAGCATTTCCTGCAAGCAAAGGAAACCTAGGACCAAAGCCAAGGGCGCTTGCTCCAAAAATACTCAAACCACCCAGAAAAACCGTGTACCTTGACCTGAATAAAACCCATATACAATACAATATCATTCGCAGAATCGCAGGCATAATTCACAGGCATAACTTAAGATAATATAACTCATGCAACTAAATCACTACCTTATATTAAAAGGCAACTTAGAGTTGACGACAAGCAGAGGGGGCATGATAAACACATGCCCATATATTCTAGGAATGTTAAACACTACTGCACATAATAAGTTCCTCCAGTGTTTCTTACAAATACGGATAGCGAAAAGAAGCAATTTCCTTTACATAAACAATGTTCATCACGATTTACATCCTGCTGTTGATTTGCAAAGGTAGGCAGCTTTTACCCGAGTCCCGAGAGTTTCATTCCAGCCAATATTATTTTAAAGCCGCCACAGCCAAGCTCAAGTTCAGAACCACAACTTGTATGAGATTCCCAATCAACAGCACAATGCCTAAATAGAAAAACAAAGCCTGTTGAAGAAACAGGATAAACAAAACTGTATTAGTTCATTAGTACTTACTCCAAAAAGTAAAAACAATTCAGTTATTACATAAGCAGCTGCAAACTAGAAAAGTACATCATTCATGGCGAGTACAGAACAATAAACCAACTTGCACAAAACATAGTCAAAAGTAGAATCAAAGCAGGATTCACTCACATCTTAGGAGCTACAGGTAAGCTACAGCTCACTATAGTTGCGCCACACTGCACGAAATTCCTCACGGAAAGTGTTCAGGCGTGCTTTCAAGTTAGGTGTTCTGAAGCTTGCATGCAACAGAGTGGCTGAGAGTGAGGAAGGACAGAGAAAGAAAATCAATTAGAAATCATACAGCATGTCAGGCAAATGAACACAAATTTTTAGAAAGCAACGTACCAAGCAGTCCGAAGGCGAGTGCCCACAGTACAGTTAAGAGACCACAGGAAACAAACCATAGAAAGAAACTCACTACAAATAGGAAATAGATGGTTAGTAAACAGTGGAATAATTATTTTTGAAAGGAATAAACAATGAAACAAATATTCAATTCACAGACTAGCTTGCTTGGACTACTCCAAAACATATATAGGAAAGAAGACATTGCTTTCAAGATTTACATACCAGAAGAGAATATGAAGACAAACACCCAGCGAGGCCGGCCGCATATGAATATTGCTCTTTTAGCTGATGGACGTCCACGAATTACAGGCCTGGAAATAATTAAATAATCATTGAAGCAACTGTATTGGGTGCATAGCAGGTCAAGTGATAAACAACCAAGCTTACGTAAGAGGAGGTCTCATCTTTGCAGCCAAATGCGGAGAGAATTGTCTCACAGTTCTCGATACTTTCTCACTAAAAGTACCTGCAAAGCTGTAGCAATGATACTTAACAACAATATTTTCAGTAACTAGCAGATAGTTCCCTAGAAGTTAATAAGGGAAGAACGAGGATTTTAGGATTACCCTTAACTGTAGAGAAGTGCATCTCATTGAAACAATTCTTTAGTATGCAAAACAACATGTAATGAAAAAACTATATGGTTTAATTAGACTCATCTAAGGGCAAAAACATGAAGAAACTGAACTTCAAATAGTTGTTTCATGACTTTATCTAAATAACTACTCTTTCCATTTAAGTTTTCTGGCTAGATCACCTTGTTCAAATCTAATGTCTCAAACTCTTTATACGATATAGAACCAAAAAATACTTGGTGATACTAAGTTATTCTGCAAAGTACTGTAAAACCACAACATGCTTATGGAAATGAGGAGGTAATTACCACAAGGGCAGGGCTCTGATTACAAAATAACAAACTGATGCCCCAAATGTGTACAAAAATATATATAAGGAAAATTGGTGCACTGATCCGGATAGCCCAATTAATCCAAAAATTGACTCACTAATCACTACAATCAATAAACACAAAAGTAGCAACAAAAAACACACGAGGCAGGTGCATGATGCGCATGTCTACATGCACCAACAAACAGAGCAGGATTAGAGTGTATTACCTGTCATTAAGAATCGCAATACTGAGTGCCGTAAGAAGAGCAGCTACAATAGCAAGCGGCCTCCGAAGAAAAGTCAAGCCTACAGTTGACAGTGGAGATTTTAAAAACATGTATATATAGAGAAGTTAAAAAGATAAAGTGATCCCCCCTATTTCATCAAAAAAAAAGAAAGAGAGAGAGAGAGTGATTGAAGTTGTCTCGTTTGCTCACCAAGAACGAAAATGATCAAAAGGAAGTAGTTGGTCCTGTAGCTGCAAAAGCATGCAAAATCTGATCAAATTACAGAATACTAATCCCACATGTCGATAGCAAAAAACGCGCCAACAAAGGAGACGAGACGGAAAAACATGATTAAACGTAATTAATTGACTAATTCAACATCCAACCTCATTAGATACTCATAATCTGCATCTCACAGTGATTATTGAACTGAATTCAGTACAAATAGCAGCCTCAATAGGACGCAAATAAAAAATTAGGGTTTACACATAATTTGACCACCAATAACCCCGTAGATTCGAATTACAACATATAAAAGGTAAACTCCATGAGATTAGAAGAGATGGATCGTACTAGTAGAGATTGCATTTGAGGCGGCTGTTCCATTTGGAGGAGGATCTGGGGACGGTGAACTTGGAGAAGAATTCAGAGAGAGGGCGAGGCGGAGAAGACCAGTCCACTTCGCGGAGTGCGTCGATCAGATCCTCGGCCGTGACGTTGCCCCAATCCATTTCTGTGCTGCTCTTCTGTTTCTTCGAAACCCTAGCTAGACTGAGCCGAGCGAAGAAGAAGATAAAGAGTGAGGAAGGAGAGCTCGAAACGCTGGTTGGTAAAAAAGAAACAGAATCGTCGGAAAAGAAGGAATTTGGGGTATGTTTTGGTGTGTTGATCTGGAATTTGTGGAATTGGGGAAATGAATATATGCGCTTTAGCCAACGAGACAAGACGAAGTTAACGACTGGGATATTAAAAGAAACCGGTGACCCGCGAAAAATTATAAAAAATAAATAGTTTTGTGTCTGAGCCCGGGTTCGAACCGGGGACCTCTAGTGTGTGAGACTAGCGTGATAACCGACTACACCACCCAGACAGTTGTGCTAAATTATGATTCTTACAATATTTATTTGTTATAACACATTTCAGCATCTTCGAATGTTTGCAGAGACCCGGAAACTAAAATTTGAGTGGGTTAGACCAGCGCCAGTTAGTCAAGGCAGTGCCCTTTCCGTTGTACATGAGTTCGAATTCCCTTTTTTGTTTAGAATATCGTTATTTTCAAAAATAAAGTAAAAAATTTGATGGACTGAGCCATGGTCTAAAGGTGAAGAAAGACTTTCACACAACAGAGATAACACTTTTTGCTATTTCCAACCAATAACACAAACTTGGCTATTCTAACATGGGATAAGCTGAACACACCCACCCACTTCGTCCCTGATTGGAAAAACTCTTGTTGTAGGGTACCTATCAAATATATTACCTCATTCACCTGCTTTCACATGCAAATTTGAGGTTCCAATCAAACTATGAATTAATGGGCATCCAACTTGTACTTGGACCACTCTTTCCTATGGTGTTTGCTATTTTATTTTTTATTTTATTTCTTTTTAACAAGTAATAGTTTAAAAGAAAAATTTGGTATTAGACATAATTAACTTTACTAATTAGGTTTTGAGACATTGGGCATTTTTGTTTGGGTTTTAATACCTAGGAAAGAATTGTTATTTTGGATTAGGCCAAAGATGAGGCCCAGATTCGTTGGGCCTGTCTAAATTATAAAAGTAAAATACAATTTTACCCTTTTGTTTAAAACCAGATCTCAGCCCATCTCTCTCTCTCTCTCTCTCTCTCTCTCTCTCTCTCTCTCTCTCTCTCTCTCTCTCTCTCTCTCTCTCTCTCCTCTTTCTTATTCACTCCATCAATGATGACGCCCTCTCTCTCATCTTCCCTCTTCTCTCCATCGACGATACAATGCCCTCTCTTTCTCCTCTTCCTTCTTCGCTCAATCAACGACGACGACACCCGCTCTCTCTCCTCTTCCTTATTTGCTCCATCGACAACGACACCCTCTCTCTCATCTTCCTTCTTCTCACGTGAAGCTCTGTTTTTCATCTGGTGAGGTATGTGTTTTCTAGATCAGATTCTTATTTCAATTTTGTAGATCCGTTAGGCAAGCCTATATGGATCTAACAATAGATTCGTTATTTCAATTTTCTAGATCAGATTCTTCTCACGCGAAGTTCAGTTTATGTATCTATTGATTTATTAAGACTATATGGATCTAACAATAGATCCATTAGGCCAACCTTGTCATTAGTGTGGGGTGAAATAATTTGGCTTTAATTCACATTTATAAATAAGTTTTGAACTCTGCTTGATTTCCTGAATGGAAGGTTTAGACATACATACTAGTTCGAGACTAATTCTTGATCATTTTTCATCTTCATTAGTCTAACGTTCTAATATTGGTCTCATTTTGAGATTGAAGAGATTGCAAATTGTAACAATGTAGTTGGTAGGAATGTAAGTTAACAAAGAACTCCGTACTAGTCGTTTTTTTAGGTGAAAAACTATTGTTCCATGTTCTGAATTTTCCTCTTAGAAAAGCATCAATCTGATTACATATAATACTCTTTAAAGATCCCAATTACATCACTGTATGAAAATTCCTCCTTGAGAGTGCCCTCTACACTTGTGTAACAGAAATATTGAACTAATACTAAATTATTAGTTACAACATTAGGCATTATTCTTTGTTCCATCAAGCTGCTTATTTGATTTGTCATGCAATGTTGTTTGATTCCTTTGGTTGCTGAATTTGCTTTGTGTATGAACATGTTAGGTTCGCTCCTATCATGCATCTTCGTTATTGGTGGCTTCCAGACCTCCAACCCCTGGTGTTCTTAGTCTAGGGATTGGTGCGGAAGGTCTTTCTAGTGTCTTGCCTGGTCTATGGGTACTGGAATAGGCTCCACAAGTTTAATCGAAAATGTGCAAACACTAGTTGTCACTAAGATGTGAAGCCGTAGAGTCGTTGAATTGGGCGCATGCGTTTTGATTGTCTTATCCCTTGTCGGTAAGTGATTGTCTTATCCATTGCGGTTTATGTTTTTGCATTGCGATTTATGTTTTTCTCGCAATGCGGTTTATGTTTTCTGCATTGCGCTTATGTTTCCTGCAATGCGCTTTATGTCACAGTCTGTTCAAAACTTGGTGCCTTTGGCAAATTAATGCTTGTTTATGAATTTTGAAATCTTATATTCCTTTTAGTTGGAGTCAATTTTTAACTAGATAATGTTTGTCGGTGGAAATTTGGGATAGTAGAAACACTGACCTATGGGATGACGTTGGGTTTAGCTACCTTTAATCACTAAGTCACTTTGGGTAAGGAGGATATGAAGCTCGACGAGTAGCCCATGGCTCCAATCGGGGCCGGAGCTCTTGAAAGCGATTTCAAACAGGAAATGTGGGATGGAGGGCGGAAAAAGCTTGTCATTGTTTCACATAATAAGGAATAAGGAAATTTCGTTTACGTAGTGGTAATCTTTGGCATAAGTTGACCTAGTTGAAAAATATATGAAATATAAGGGATATACCCTGAGCCATAAGTGATTAACCTGATTCTTGGTTGAAGTGTTGATTCTTAAAGACTTTAACATAGAATCAGGGTTTTATGCTGCAATGCAGTTTATGTTATTCTTACACCTGTGCTTTTGGTTTTGTTTTGCAGGGTTTTATCCTCTTAATTTTGGAGTTGTTGATTCTGAGACAGAGGAGAATTTGACTTTGTTTCTTTATAGTGTGCTTGCCTTAGGAGTGGCATTTTGTGTAATTTTGATATTTTTTTTATTACATTATTGTAAAATTAGGTACTACTTTTTGGTTTAAAATGAATTTGGCTTTGTCTCTTCCCTGTTGTTTTCATCCATGGGAATAGCATAACTTTTCCTTCTGTTATTTTTTTAATAATGGTTTTGGCTGAGTTCTTCTGCATTGATGTGTGACTAATTTATGGTTTTGAGTAAGGAATCAGTTTTTTTTTTTTTGGAAAACATAAACAAGTTAGGAAAAAACAATAGAACAAAAAAAAGGGAAAACGGAAAAACAAAAGAAACAGAGCAACAAACTTAAAATGGTGGAACAGGAAGGAATAAAAAGGAAAGGAAAAAATATAAAAATAAAAGGAAGGAAAATTTCAGCAACATAGATGGGGGAAGAAATAAGAATGGAGGAAAAAGTTACAGTTGTCTTTTGGTTTAAAATGAATTACTTAAAATTTGCATAATGGCATATTTTGTAATTTTTAGTTTTTTGTAATGCATAATTGTAAAATTACATCTTACTTTTTATTCTTTGGCCTTTTCTTAATTAAGTTAATTGAATTTGTATTTTCCTAATTAGTAAAATATATAGTGTCTATAAACTAAAGCACCCTAGTTTAAACTACTATGAATTGTAGCTCGTTTGGAAACACTTTTGTAGAAATCAGTTGTGTTCATAAGTACTTTTTTAGAAGTGTTTATGTTAGAATAACATCAAAAATTTTATTGAAAATTCAAGTGCTTCTCATTGATTCATGAAAGCATGCGCTTCTTTATAAATTATTTTTTTTACCCTAAATCAGAAGAAGACTCAAACTTAGGTGCAAGAGGGTAAATTCATTGCCCTTACTAGCCTAATCCACATACGCGGGCTAGCAAAATCTGCAATATTATTTCTTTTAAGTAGTTGTAGAGAGTGATGAAATTGTAATTAAAGAAAAATATGAGAGGTAGGTGAATTCATAGGTTTGGTTTGGTGAGTAGCAATAGAATCATCCTTTATTATTATTATTATTATTATTTTGAAAGGCCAATATGATTCCTTTTTTATTGATGACTATCTGCCACATCAATTATATGACAAATTATTTATGGACACAACACTTATCATATTTTCTCACAAAATGAGATCATTAATATTACTTACCAAGCAATTCTTATACAGTCACGTAGTATTCTTAATCAACATTTTATAATAGGCTTAATATCACAAAACGTCCATAAAGTTTACGAAACTATCAGATTGTATCTTTAATGTTTTTTTTTGTCATTCATGGTCCTCAATGTAAGACCCGTGTCTTGGGAAGCAAGAACGGTGAGCAATCTCACATCGCTCGGGGGGAGGGGGGAAGGTGATGTGCTTTATATGTGTGGGCACGTCTCTATCTAGCAAGAGGCCTTTTGGGAGCTCACTGGCTTCGGATTCGGTAGGAACTCAGAAGTTAAGCGAGTTCGGGCTAGAGCAATTCCCGGATGGATGACCCACTGAGAAGTTGCTCGTGAGTTCCCAGAAACAAAACCGTGAGGGCGGGGCCCAAAGCGGACAATATCTTGCTAGGGGAGTCGGGTCGTGACACTCAAGGTTAGTATGTGTGATCACAAATGGTCTCTGCCGTTATGTTCCGTCAAAAACTCCGTTAGTTTGTTGATGTGGCATATATATATATCACAAAACATCCCTGAGGTTCACGCACCTATCACAAATGGTCTTTGCGAACTTTTTTAATTTTTTTATTTAAAATTCATAAAATTTTGGTTTTCTTTTTTAAATTTTATGAATTTCCAAAATTATTTAAATATGTATATATATTGTATTTTAAATACACGTGACACTATATTATTGGAGATGTGGGCTCTATATATATGCCACATCAACAAATTAATGGAGTTTTTAAAAAATAATTTAAAATTCATAAAACTTAAAAATGAAAAAACCAAGGGTTTAGGGTCCATAAATGGTCATCAAGGTTAAAATCCTTCTATAAATGGTTTTTTCATTTTTAAATTTTATGAATTTTAAATTATTTAAAAAAAAACTTTATTAGTTTGTTGATGTGGCATATATGTGGAGTCTACATCTTCAAAAATATAGTGTCACGTGTATTTAAAATACAATATATATTTTTAAATAATTTAAAAAAGAAAACCTAAATTTTATGGATTTTAAATGAAAAAATGAAAAAATTTCACAGGGACAATTTGTGAAAGGTGCGTGAACCTCATGGATGTTTTGTGATATATATATATATATGCCACGTCAGCAAACTAACGGAGTTTTTGACGGAACCTAATGGCAGGGATCATTTGTGATCACATATACTAACCTTGAGGACCACGAATGACAAAAAAAACATTAAGAATGCAATCTAATAGTTTCATAAACCTTAGAAACGTTTTGTGATATTAAGCCTTTATAATATAAGTAAACCACATAGTTGATATTTCACAAACCTGTGCATATGAGAAACTAGTTGTCACAAATTATTTTGGTAATCATTTATCTTGTAAAAGGTTCATATGATGACTTATTTTTTACTTTTTTTATTGGCAAGTTATTTGTTGACATATCATTTACTACATTCACGTGCTTATAAAAATAAAATAATTATTTAATGTGACTGTTATGTTACCACCACCACGTAATGTTACTAATCTATTTGTATATTAAATTGTATGTTAGACCATTACATATAAACCGATATATTAACAACCTCACGTTACGATATGAATAACATATGAATGGGTTCACAAAATGTGGTCGCCTATTTTTAATTTTTATTTGATCTTAATTTTTAAATTTCCCTTTCTTTCTCGAAAAAAAGGGTTTTATTTCAACGTTGAATTCAAACTCCGAACAGTGAGACCGCTTTTTTTCTTTTCTTTCTTTTTGGCAAGAATAAGGCTTAGTTTGGTATTCTTGTCTTTTAAAAAAAAGCTAACCTGTTGTCTTTGCGAGAATAAGCAATTTGTGAAGTGAAGCGGTAAGTGTTTGGTAACCTAGATTTGTAAAAGTCTTTGTGAATATAAAAAGCGATGTCATGGTGTTTGGTAAACTTTTTGTAAAAGTACTTTGATTGTGTATAATGACCAAAGGGTATGACAAAAAATATTATTTATTTATGTTTTTTTCAAAAGATAATCATCTTTTTCTTTATTTTTATGTCTCCCTTTTCTCTCGACCACTCTTCTCCCTTCTTTCTCTTTTTGACAGAGACCATTCTTCTCCTTTCTTTCTCTTTTTTGACAGAGACCATTCTTCTCCCTTCTCTGCAAGTCTTTTTCATATATCAAAAGTGTAAGCTTTTCCATCTCACACCTTTCTTTCTTTCTCTCCATCCATCCATCTCTTAAATTTCATCAAGATCTAGGGGCTTGGGATGTCAGCAGCCTTGAGTTGGATGTAAATAGTGGGATTGTAATATTGGGTTGTGTTTTGGTGGGGAAGGCAAGGAAGTTGGGGGTTTGGTTTTCTTTTGCTGGAGGAGATAACTGGTGGGTAATCTAGGTGTTGAATTTTTTGTGGCTATGGAGATGAAAAAGTGAGGGAGCTAAGGTTGGTTGGAGGGGAAGAAGATCTTCTGGGTCTGTAAAATAGGGAGGTGGGTTGGTGGGGTTTTGGAGGGAAAGAAGATCATGCTGCTGTGAAAGTGGTTGATAGATGAAGATAAATGATTGGCGGCATCCTCCATCTGTGGGTAACTGCGTTTCACGTTCAAATTGTTGTGATGAGATGGTAGCTTTGAGGAATATCACGTTCAAATTGCTGTGATCAAATTGGAGGCATCTTCTAGGTCTGTAAAATAGGGAGCTGGGTTGGTGGGATTTTGGGTTGAGATGGTAGCTTTGAGGGATTGAGGAAGGCAAACAAGTTGCAGAGAGCAAACCAAACAACTCTAGAAAATCCAAGAGGAATGACTCTTGGGAGGCTCGAACCCGGAATAATGTGGATAAAGCGTGTAATTGTTTGAAACAAATAAGGGCAATACGGGTAATATGAAAATTTCATTAAACCCTCCGCATGCTTCTCCGCGCAGCAGTTTTTAGAAGCACCCTTCCACCTGCTTTTAAAAACTGCTGTGGGTCACCTAGGATTTTGAAAAAAAGTTGCTTTTTCATATTTTACCAAACACCAAAAGTTACAAAACTTTAAAAATAAGCTGCTTCTAACAGAAGCACAGCAATCCCAAACCAAGCCTAAATAGAGGGACCTTTTCCCGTTGCAATAGGAAAGAGGTTTTAACACATTAATATTAGCTTAGGCTAGGCACATCAGCAAATTCCAAGAAGATTAAATAAAGTTTTACCAAAAGTATCCCCATTCGTCAAACCAATAACCGCGCGACACGTTCTCAACCCATGACATTATTGGGCCTGGTCCAATCCCATCATCACCAACCTCAACAAGGAAATAAACCAGCCAACCACACCGCGCCACCTGTGAAACGACCGCTACAGCCCGGAGACAAGACACCCGTAGTGCGCGCCATCACACTACCCACCGTAGACCGAGCCGCAGGCTACCACATCCCTCCTCGCTCCCCGTTATCTTGTAGCTCCACGCTTTCTCTTTCAAACCTCTCTTCCCTGTCCCTGTACTTGGACGCTATCGAAATCCAATCACCAAAAAAACCACCACTAATCTCAATTATTATCACTAATTGCAATCATCACAAAATTAATCAAATTAGTTTACCAATATTTTAATCGATTAATCATTTCAAGTTTTTCACCTTACATTCGCATTATTAAAAACAAACAGAAAACCTCAATTAATCTCTCTCCAGATTTTCTCTCTCATCGTATTATCGAATTCGGCCGAAATCGAATCCTCGGAAGATCTCTATCTATATACGAGGTCCTGTAAGTTGGGAAAACGAGCTTCAATTCGGGTACTCGGAGCTTAGGGTTTTGTTATTCGGAGGGTAAAAATGGCTCACGCGTCCGGGAGGGGAAGGGTGGTCGGAGACTATCTGGTGGGTCGGCAAATCGGGTCGGGTTCGTTCTCGGTGGTTTGGCACGCGAGGCACAGGGTCCATGGGACCGAGGTGGCGATCAAGGAGATTGCGACTGGCAGGCTCAACAAGAAGTTGCAGGAGAGTCTAATGTCTGAGATCTTTATCTTGAAAAAGATTAACCACCCCAATATTATTACCTTGCACGATATTATAGAGGTTCGTGAATTTGAGTTTGTTTAATTGTTTATTTTTTGGTTAAAGTTCTGTTTGATTGCCGAGAAAGCCAAAGAAAGTGGAGGGAAATAGTAATTGAGCTATTTTGTGTTGTTTTTGTTTAAACTTGTCTGGTTTCCAGGTTACAGAAAATTTTGAATTTAGGTCAGACTTTGGTTGAGTTTGTGTTGTTCGGAAAATTCAAACATTGAACTCTCTGTGTCGGAAAATTCCAAGTGTTTACTAAGCTTCACATTAAAATATATGGAATCTTACTATTTCCTTTCTGAAGACAAAGCATTAAAATTTCCAGGGAATTTGTACTGTGCATTGAAACAATTGCATTTTCTTGTTGCATTTAGTAAGAAATGTGAATACTTTTAACTGAAAATGGCTTCCCCAGGGTACTGACTTCTCTTAATTAAAAACTAATAAGACTTTCTGCATTAGTTGAGGAAAGTGAATAAGGTAAAGCTTCCAGAATTCGAGAACAGAATAATTCTTTTTGCACATAAATGGAAATACACCTTTGTAATTGGCAAATAGACAAAATTGGTGCTCTGCTTTACTTTGTTCTCTTTTATGAGTGGGGAAAGACCTATCTCACTTTTTCGGTCAATTATCACCTTCGAATCACCTCTCATTCCATTTTTCTCTCATAAGGCTTGTTTCACATTCACTTAAAATAGGTTCCTGGGAAGATCAATCTGGTATTGGAGTATTGCAGAGGTGGTGATCTTTCGATGTATATTCAACGCCATGGAAAAGTACCAGAAGCTATTGCAAAGCACTTCATGCAGCAGCTAGGTTTGCCTTGGATTTTGCTTCTGCAAGTCATTTTTCTTTGTCCGTTTTGCATATTCACTGAGTCGTACATGTACTGATGTTGAAGTGATTGTGTTATCTGCAGTGGCAGGTCTGCAAATGCTTCGTGACAATAATCTTATACATCGGGATCTAAAGCCACAGGTTTGGATGATTCAAAATTAAATGTGATCGTTCTATTAGTGCAATGATGGTTTAGCTTAGTTATATTGTTCAACAAGATCATCACCACTTATATAGTGATGATCTTTTGCCAAATAGTCTAGGTGAGGTTGTGAATCAGGATCACGTAATCAGACATGATTCCATCTGGTTAACAATCTTGCTTGATACTTGGCAACATAACATGCTTTAATAAGATGACAATATAACATGCTAGACTGTCTTGTAAGAGACCATCACTATACATACACATACATATGCAGGCATTCTGTAGTAAGGAGCTAAAATAAGTAGCTAATCCCGGGGCATTAGTTCTAGGATTATAACACTCCTACAATTTGGATTAGAATATCCCCACTCGTTTTAATTTCGGCAATAGAAGATATCTACTGGCCTTCGATTAGCTACTTATTAAGTTACTACAGCATCCTGTATGGAATATATCTAATAGTGATGGTCAGAGATGTCATAGGATATTGTTTGATATGTAGTAATCTTGTCTGTGCAGAAAGGTTTCCTAGGTATGTCATTCCATTTGTAATGTTTATCATTCTTGGAACAGAATCTCTTGCTGTCCACCAATGACAACAATTCAGTCTTAAAGATTGCAGATTTTGGATTTGCAAGGTAAATGTATCATCATCGTTTTGTCATGTTTTTTTTTTGGGTAAATCATTCTCATCTATTCAAGCATGTCCATTGACGTCATTAATATCTTTTAGTAATTGATTGCATCTGGTGTTTGTTGACCTTTTTTCCCATTCATTCTCACTCTTCTTCTGAACACACAGACTAAAACTTCCCTTATTTATTTATTCCTTTTAATTTTCTGGCAGATCTCTGCAACCTCGAGGCCTTGCTGAAACCTTGTGTGGTTCGCCACTTTACATGGCCCCAGAGATAATGCAACTTCAAAAGTATGATGCAAAGGTGAAATTTTCTCTTCTCATGTGATGGACAATCATAATGATCTCACTAACCATGTCCCACTAACCTTGAACTGAATACGCAGGCAGATCTCTGGAGTGTTGGTGCGATTTTATTTCAACTTGTAACTGGGAAAACCCCATTCACAGGAAACAATCAAATACAGGTTCAATTACAAAATCTTTCCCCTTTTCCTGTTTCCTTCTGTTGGCACACCTCAAGCTTATCCTATTTATGGTCCAAATCAGTAATTCTCGCGAGTATAAATCTGCCTAGCTTTTCAATTAATTTCTCTCCTGTGTTGTGCAGTTGCTCCAGAACATTGTGAAATCAACAGAGTTGCAGTTCCCCTCAGATAGCAGCAATTTAAGTTCAGAGTGCAAGGATTTGTGTCAAAAATTGTTACGCCGCAATCCAGGTATTTCACACAATGTAATAAAAGTGAAATTTGCAATGCACGTGTAATACCAAATTAGGCCAAAAAGCGGATGGACCATATTTGGATGCTAAAAGGATTTGTGTGTTTATAATAATATTCGTACTGCCAAATTTCTAAATGGTGTGTGAGAGATGGAAGCAAGTCACTTATATAGATTTTGTGTTGCATGAGCTGTTTCCCACCAGTCTCCATCTTCTTGCATATCATTCTCATTGGCTTGATGTTTTGTGTAACTTGAACGACCTTGGCTCAGTTTCACTTTGCAAGAACTTAAAGGATTTATTTACTAATTGTTCTGCTTCTTGATACAGCATAGGTATGTGATAATTCTAAGTTTGTTTGTAGTTTCGGATTTAGTTCATAACTTTTGACCTTCATAAAAATGAGAAAGGGGTATTATAGGAGATCCTGCAAGATTTTTCATCTCCAACAAAATATGGGATGCTAGGATGTTAAGATGGATAATAGGAAACCAGAAAAGACAGGATTAAAAATGTAGGCATTAGCGAAAGATCGAGAGTGCACCTAATATTGGTAGATAAATAAGAGAATCTAGGCTTAGATGGTATGAGATGTATAAATAGAAGGTAATGGGATTAAGAAGATGACCAAACCTGATATTGGATGAAGTAACGCGAACGCATCTTTATGAAGTTTAGATTTATCAGTGATACAATATATGATAGAGAAAAATGGAAAGGACTACGACGACGACGATGAATGTTTGAATGAATGAATGAATAAATGGATGGATGGATGGATGGATCAATGAATGAATGCAATATGCTAAGCTCCTATCATTGTTTAACGAATTTTACCCCACTGTTCTGACTCTTTTCTCTGCAATTGTGTTTACAGTGGAACGGTTAACATTCGAAGAGTTTTTTAATCACCCATATCTTTCTCAGAAGTCAGCATATAACTCATCAAGGTAAATGAGGCAAATAGTTTTCAGTCTTCATTGGTTTGACTTAAAATATGAGAATATTTTAAGATGATCCTCTGTGGCATGCAGGAGTACGAAGACATCAAGAATGGCAGAAGGATTTCCTATGTCTGAATGCAATCCAATGAGGAACATGGAGGAAAGTTCTCAAGAGGATTGCCTGCCTTTCCTTTTAGATGATGATTCCAGTGGTCCTGAAGGAAGCCCATCCTATTCAAGGAGGAGGCCCTCGATGAAGTCTACTTATGGATTTTCTCTCGATACAAAAGTTGATAGACGGGAAGCATCACCTACCACTTCATACAGATATGGCAGTGCAACACGTAAAGATAATTCTAGTCTTAGGTTGGACAACCATAGACTGTCAGATAGAAATCTAACTGACCCCCTAGGATCTATGGACCAAAAACCAATGAATGCTCGATCAAGAGGTAGAATCCTATTATACTCTCATTTCAGTATTATTTATCTGCATCCAGGCATGTCTTAATAGAACATGTACGTAGTATTTATTATCTTATTTGCATCCGCAGTTGTGGATTCACTGGACTTGATCGATCAAGATTATGTTCTTGTGTCTGGACCTCCAGTTGATGTGTCTTCTTCCTCAGTTAGTGCTTCCAAGCCAAGTCCTTCTCTATACAAATCTGAGAGTCTCCCACAAGAATCTCTAACCACCTCATCAAGTGCCCCAATGCAAATCATGGGCGCAGCTAATAGTAACATGTGTTGCATAGGAAGCTTGGATAGTCAGAGTTCTGCTCCAGGGACATCACTAGGATCAACAGATATGGGGGATGCTTTGGAGCAGCCATCAACACACTGCATGACAAGGCTCAATTTGTTGCAGCAGTGTGTGTCCGCTATTACTGAATTAGTTCATGAAAAGGTAAATCATGAGATTCCCACTTCTGCGATGAATTTGTTTACGATTCCTCTGTAAAATCAGTGAATTAGTGAAAAGTGCCTTGTTTAGAAAAATCATAAAAATTCACTATGTTTGCAGAGTAGCCTATAGAGAATAGGTGCTAAGATTTGATATTGGTTCCTCGCATGTGCTGTAGATGCTGCAAGCCTAATCTATGTTGATTTGTTATACAGAATGATAGATTTTCTCTGCTAACACATGCTTTATTTGTGTTATTTCTATTGCCCATGTCTTCAAACTTATTACAATATCTGTGTTCGTATTTTTGTTGATGTGAAAAGGTTGAGGCAGGCAAGCATCTAGAAGCATTCTCAGTACAGCTTGTAATTCTTGCAATTTGGAAGCAAGCTCTTCATATATGTCATACGCAGGCTGCCTCTGCTATGGAAGGAAGTCCAAGCCAAGAGACCACAAGATTTAGGAGCACCAACAAGAAGCATAGTAGTTCGGATGCTGAGGAATGCCTTGATGTGGTCAACACTCAAGGGCCCGAGGATATTTCCTCTCAAATTGAGAGGGAATTTCTCCGTGAGGTTGAGCATGCAGAAGAATTTGCAAAGGCTATTGATCCCGGTATGGATTCAATTTTCAGATATTATCTAGAGCGTTTCTCTATTTTTTTTGTCATGCATCATTGGCTAGAGTACTTATGACTTGTAAGATCAAGTGTTTTTCTGCTTTTATAATGTGAAGAGGACTATTTCTTTTACACACCAGTTATGCATCATTCTTCTCTTATTTATGCAGGCATGTCTCATGAAATAAGAACGTTATGTTTTTCTTGATTTCTTCAGTCGACATGAAAACATATATTTTTTGTTAATCGTCTCTAAATATATTAAGAAACAAGGGCACTTGTGATTTCATTATAAAGCCACTAAAAATCTTCTGGTTTTCTCTCTAATGGTTGCAGGACATACAGAGATGCCAGATGCAATGGAGACCATATTTCAATCTGCTCTTGTTTTTGGGAGACATGGGGGCGTGAGTATATTTTTCTCTTTATTCTCATATTTGGGGCCGTGGCATTCATTTCTTTATTAAATCTAGTTTTACACTGATTAAAAAGCTGGAAAAGCATGGGTTTTTGTTTTCACATTTACGCATTAAAACTGCTGAGCTAAAACATAAAAACAATTTTCCTTCAAGCCAAGATCTTTACATACTTAATAGCAGAGAATCAGCTTCTGAAATCAACTTATGCCTGGCAGGTTGATGAGCTCATGGGTGATATGGAAAGTGCAGCGGTATTTTATTCAAAGGCTGTGCGTCTCTTGGTCTTTCTTCTAGTGGAAGCACCATCCCTCATTCTCAACCCGCCGTTCTCTCTGACAAGCTCTGATCGGTATAGGCTTCAAACTTACATTGGCATACTTAATAATAGGCAAGGTTATTCAAGGTCTCAGCGGATGGCTATTTTGAAGTGCGAGGAGCAACAGTGCCCACCTTAAGAAGGCAAAATACTTTTAAGTGAAGAGTTTCTTACTTGCCCCGATTGACTGTACACTCTGTAAAATAATTTGTTTGTACAGCAGCTATTCTTTGATTGAGGATGTGGGTAGGTGGTGGGAACTTTGTAGTTCATTAGGTAGCTTGTAATTATCTCATTTCTGTCATTAAAAGAATGATGAAATGTGCATTCGTTATTGCGTTATTACCCTTTTCTGTTTCTGTTCGGATTTGGTGCCTATTGCAGTGTTCATTAAATAAAAGGCTAATATATATATATAATTTGCACGATTCATTCATTACTTGTTTGATCATAAAGCAATTGTTAGTTGACATCTCAACCTTTTGATCTTTTGGCCAAAGCACTTGTTGGAGCCTCATTTGAACGTGAAACACTTGTGTGACATGGGAATAGCCAAACGATGCTATCCCCAATCAATTACAGCATGCCACGAATGATAAGTTTTTCACGTAGCAGTCTATGATTAGTTGGGATAGCAAAACAGTGATATTCCCGTTTCACACAAGTTTTTCCACATTTGAACATAATGAATCACATGGTTTAGAATAAAACAAATGTCAAAATTGAAGGATTTGAGGACATTTGGAGCTTTTAGATGTATAGCTTGTGTGTCCTATGAGGCCAGGTAGAAGATGAATTTAGTAATGAATGAAATTTATCGTTTTCAATTCCCCACAAAATTGTAAGATATCCACGCCTCGAATTGTACTTCTTGTTCCCACAGAAAGAAAAATCTTTCATCTCTACTTTCATTTGTTACTTTTACTTATCCTAAATCTTGCAAATCATCGAATCCAATTTAAGCACAAAACTTGGCAATCGAACTCAATTCTGATCCAAATTCTAAGCAGCAAACGTGGACCAAGAGAAATATGTAAAGATCACAACATTCATTTAACACAACCTAGTTTGTGGTAGTTGAACGATCAACGCGGGGCCCGGCAGGTTATACATGGAAGTCAACATAACCTAACCCACCATTTTACTTTTTGTAGGGACATTACATAATAAAGAGGTCCTTCTGGACACTTGAAGTCTCGTCTTTCATATTTAATTACCAATAAAACCTTTGTTTCCTTAGGCCAGTCTGTGTCTATGTTGCCTGTGTTGAAACAGTTCAAAGATTTAATAATCATGGTGTGGACCATGTGACGACTTGCTGCCAATTAGCATCAACAGGTTGACTACAAAACATCATACTCTCATTGTTCATACATAATACAAAACATTAAACTCTGCTAAGATCCTTATGTTCTTTTGCCACCTTCTCTCAATGTTTCATATTATAAAATTTTGAGATCTTTGAGAATCTTCATTTACTTTGGATCCAGGGTTTCTGGATCCTTCTGGCTAACAGAAGCTTCATTTTATAATAATTCTGTTTCTAAACCAAGCTCCAAAAATGAGGTACCAATTTGTTTCATCTCCAAAAAATGTTGTCTGGTTTCTTACTTTACTAACCATCACTGTGTTTTCCCACTGTTCTGCTACTGCAAAAACGCAGAATAGTCTGAAAAGAGGCTCTTCTCTCTCACTTGAAGACGACTCGGACTTCCTAACCTCCCCAGATGAGTCTTTCACATGTGGGTTCTATGGGGTGGGCACAAATGCTTACTGGTTCTCAATATGGTTCACAAACTCTAAAAGCAGAACAGTTGTTTGGATGGCTAACAGAGACAAGCCTGTCAATAGCCTTGGCTCCAGAGTTTCGCTTCGAAAAGATGGCTCGTTGGTCTTGACCGATGTGGATGGCGCAACTGTCTGGCAGACCAGCACCAACTCCAGTAGCCTTGATGTTGAGAGAGCAGAGCTTTTGAATTCTGGCAACCTTGTTCTGAAAGATGCACATGGTAAAATCCTATGGCAAAGCTTTGATTTTCCCACTGATACTCTTCTCCCAAACCAACCCTTTACAAAGGGCAAGAAGCTGATATCCACTTTAGGAAGAGGGACTTTTGGTACTGGCTATTTCAGTTTCTATTTTGATAATGATAATGTTCTCAAGTTGATGTATGATGGTCCTGACATTTCAAGCTTATATTGGCCTGATCCTGATTATAGTGTATTTTTCAATGGTAGAACAAACTATAACAGTAGCAGGATAGCTGTTTTAGATGACTCTGGCAATTTTTTGTCCAGTGATGAACTGCAATTCAGTGCTTCTGACATGGGTGTAGGCGTAAAAAGGCGGTTGACGATGGATTATGATGGGAACTTAAGACTTTATAGTCTCAACAGTTTGACAGGATTGTGGGTGATCACCTGGGAAGCTATGGCAGAGCTGTGCAAGGTGCATGGCATCTGTGGAAGAAATGGGATTTGTATTTATACACCACAGCCCAAGTGCTCATGCCCTCCTGGCTATGAAGTAGTTGACACAAGTAACTTGAACAAGGGTTGCAAGCCTAAGTTCAATCTTACATGCTCACAGTCCCAGCAAGTGAAATTTGTACAGATTCAGCAAGTAGATTTCTATGGATTTGATCTCAACTTTAGTGAACCCATTTCATTTGACAATTGCAGAAAATTTTGCTTGGAGGATTGCCGGTGCGAAGCATTTAGCTATAGGCTAACAGGGGAAGGTAGGTGTTATACAAAGAGTGCTCTTTTCAATGGGTACAAGTCTCCAAATTTTCCGGGGAGCATATACTTAAGACTGCCTATGAGTGTGGAAGCATCACTATCTACCAATCTAAATGCCTCTGATGCATGCAGCAGGACCAATGTGACCAAGGTTGTAGTAGGTTCTCCTTCCATGTATGCTAATTCCACTAAAAGGATAAGATGGGTGTATATGTATTGGTTTGCTTTTGCAGTTGGTGCAGTTGAAATTCTCTTCATACTTTCAGCTTGGTGGCTACTTTTCAGACGACATGGTGCAGCAGCTCCAATGGAAGATGGATATCATGTGATTTCAAGTCAATTTAGAATGTTTCGCTATCCTGAGCTCAAGAAGGCAACCAAAAACTTCAAGGAAGAGCTGGGAAGAGGGGCTTCTGGGGCTGTGTACAAGGGTGTTTTGGCAGATGAAAGAGTGGTAGCTGTCAAGAAACTGGCAGATATATATCAAGGGGAAGATGTATTTTGGGCAGAAGTAAGCACAATTGGAAAAATCAACCACATGAACCTAGTGAGGATATGGGGATTCTGTTCAGATGATAAACACAGACTCCTGGTCTCTGAGTATGTTGAAAATGGTTCCTTGGACAAGCACCTCTTCCCCCCAAACTTTCTGGGATGGAAAGAGAGGTTTAAAGTTGCAATAGGGATAGCTAAGGGTTTAGCCTATCTTCACCATGAGTGTCTAGAATGGGTTATCCATTGTGACGTGAAACCTGAGAACATACTCCTAGACAGTTACTTTGAGCCAAAGATTGCAGATTTCGGGCTAGCAAAGTTATCTCAGAGAGGCAGCCTCAGTTCAATGTTCTCTCGAATTCGCGGAACGAAAGGGTATATGGCTCCAGAGTGGGCTTTGAACCTTCCAATCACTGCCAAAGTGGATGTTTATAGTTATGGAGTGCTGATTCTAGAGATGGTGAAGGGCATCCGACTTTCGAGTTGGGTGGTGGAGGATAGTGAGGATCAAGAAGCAGAGCTGACAAGGTTTGTGAGGGTGGCTAAAAAGCAAATCCGATGTGGGAAAGACCAATGGATAGAGGATATGTTGGATCCAAGGTTAGAAGGGCACTTCAGCAGAAACCAAGCAGCAAAGATGGTTGAGATTGGTGTTTCCTGTGTGGAGGAAGACAGGAGCAAAAGACCAACAATGGGTTCAGTGGTACAAGAGTTGCTAGAATGTGCAGATGAATCTCATGCTGGTTCTCCACACACGAAATAACTGATTTTAAGAATGCCCTTTTCTTGGGTTGGTTTGGTTTTAGTTATTAGCGCTATTGTTAGCTTCTGTAAAGTCTACTCGTACCGCATCCTGTAATATTTGCAATGGATTGATGTTATAGAGGCCTATACTATTTTCCCTTTTGTACAACTCCTTATTGCTATCACGTAACTCAGCTTGCAGTTAACTGTCCAACAAAGTAGGGTAAATATTCAATTATGCTCATATATGCTCATATTTTTATGCTTTTCCAATATTAAGGTATTTATAAAGAAGTACAACCCTAAATAAAATAGGAAATAAATCCAAATTACAATAGAAAATAAATATAAATTACAATGGGAAATAAATCTCAATTATAATAGAACTAGATAAATGGGTAAGTAACCAAAATCCTAACATAGTAAGGAATCCAAATCCTAACTAAGTAAGGACTCGCCAATACGCCCCCTCAAGTTGGGGCAAAGATATTTCGCATGCCCAACTTGACAAGCAATTCATAGAGCA
This sequence comes from Prunus padus, assembly GCA_024362665.1. Taxonomy (NCBI): domain Eukaryota; kingdom Viridiplantae; phylum Streptophyta; class Magnoliopsida; order Rosales; family Rosaceae; genus Prunus; species Prunus padus. Next base: position 24,254,579 of record JANFAM010000015.1, read on the forward strand.
CCATACTCGATATTGACCAATCGAACAACTGTAGAGATGACATTGTCATAAACCACGAGTGAAACAACTGACAAACCCTAACAAATAGAGCATATAGAAGAACACATAAAAGCAAAACACAGAAACCATGTGAGCACGACAGTAGATACGACAAAACACAAAAACCATATGAGCACGACAATAGATAAGGCAGAACACAGAAACCCTGTAAGCACGGTAGTAGGTAAGGCAGAACACAAAAACCATGTGAGCACGGCAATAGGTAAGTATGAAACATATTCAACAAACTAGGTTCCATAGTGTGCATCATCCAACTTTTCACGATAGCATAATCAATTTTTCATTTCCAAATTGTGGATCTTTGGAATATGGGGCATTAGAGTCACGAGTTAGGTAACCAAATTTTCCTTGTGAAGTAGCATAGAGTTTGATCATCGAAGCCCAAATCGCATAGTTGGATCTATTCAATTTGAATCCCAAGAGTAGGTTGGTGGACGATTCAGTATGAACCATCACAATATGGGTAGGAGAAGGAGTAGGTGAAATAGAACCATAAGCAAGTGAAGAAATAAAGGCATCAACATTCGGCATGGTGATGGATGCCGGGGTGACGGCTAAAGGTGGGCATCAAAACCGGAATACCGAAACCGTGCCAAATCGTGCCCATCTCGTGTTGTCCCGTTTGGTGTTGAAGTGTAAAAGGGATGATACCGTGTCATCCCGTTACTATTTGGCACGACACCGGTTTCATATTTCCCATCCCATTTGGTGTCATATCGCACCGAATAGTATCTTCTCTATTTCTTTATTATTTTTCCTCTCTCTCTCTCTCTCTCTCTCCATTGGTTTAATATCTTCCCATCTCTTTATTATTTTTCCTCCTCTCTCTCTCTTTCCGTTGGAATCCCAAAGCTGTTGTCCCAATCTTTACACCGTTATCTGTTTGAAATATTGCAACCCCCCATCTTCTTCATTTGCATTTCTACCGAGCTAAGATCCCATTTCATTATTTCTTCTATGAAGAAGAGCAAACAATATCAAACACCTTCTTCTACTCTCTTTGTCCCAGTCATATTTAGTACCAGCTGCAGGTCCTCCAGGATCTCCATCAATCTTCTTCAACATGGCTGCATGTGCTTTGCTCAGTGATCACAATGACAACCATATAAGCGGCAATGGTAGCAGCAGCAACAACAACAGCCATAGTGTTAACACCGGTACTAAAATTGGTACTGAATCATACCAGTCCCGTTTGGGTCCGGTATGGTTTGAACGTGTTTTCAAAAACTCTCATCCCTTGTCATCCCGTCTTGATTCCTCTATCCGGGATTGACACCGGGATGACCTCAATCCCGTGTCATCCCGTACTGTGCCCGAACCTAGTGACGGCAACGACGGCAATAGCAAGGTAGGCGACAGCCAGTGGCGGATCTACAAAGGCGCAAGGAGGTGCAGCTGCACCTCCCATCGCCCGAAAAAGCCTTGGAGGTACCAGATTTGCCCCTCTGCTTCGGTGCCCACCAACTGCTCGAGCAAATGCCTGAAAGATGTTCTTGTTTTGCTTGAGAAAATTGTCTTCTGTTTTGTTTCTGCTTGTTAGCTCGCGTGCAGGTTCACTTTGGGGAGAGGCGGAGGTGTTTTGCCTGAGCCTATCATTGTTTTGCAAATTTCAGGTATTGAGGAAGTGTATAACAAAGGCGGTGCGCGAGGCGAAGAAGACGACCTTCTTTTTTCTCAAATAATTTGACACAAACGGTGTCGTTTGCATTATTGTTGTGATTCTTTTTCTTTAATGAAACAATCTGCCTTGGCTTTGTGTTGTAAAATCAAACAGTGCATTTTTAATGAAACGGTGCGGTTGTGTTTAAAGAGGAACAACCACCTTTTTGTTTTAAAATAAGATAGCACACTCTTTCTGAAATAAACCATGCTTGTTTATAACAATTTTTTTTTTTTGCAATAAAATGTTTAGATATAAGTTATTACCTACACGTCTACCACTTATCAGCCTAGTTTCACTTTTTGAGATTTTTAGCTTTTTAAATATTGCCCCTTCTTTGAAAAATTCCTAGATCCGCCACTGGCGACAGCGACGGTAGCAAGGTAGACGGCGGCAGCGGGCTAGGATTATAGGCTAGGTGTAAGACCCATGAGCTTGAGAAAGCAAGAACGGTGAGCAATCCCACATCGCTTGGGGAGGGAAAGGTGAAGTGTCTTATATGTGTGGGCACGTATCTTCCTAGCACGAGGCCTTTTGGGAGCTCACTGGCTTCAGATTCCTTGGAACTCCGAAGTTAAGCGAGTTGGGGCTAGAGCAATCCCAGGATGGGTGACCCACTGGGAAGTTGCTCGTGAGTTCCCAAAAACAAAACCGTGAGGGCCAGAGAGGGGGGGCCCAAAGCGGACAATATCGTGCTAGAGGAGTCGGGTCGTGACATAATAGTATCAAAGCTGGACCCCGACTGGAAGTGTGCCAGCGAGGACGCTGGGCCTCAAGGGGGGTGGATTGTAAGACCCGTGAGCTTGAGGAAGCAAGAACGGTGAGCAATCCCACATCGCTCGGGGAGGGAAAGGTGAAGTGCCTTATATGTATAGGCACGTATCTTCCTAGCACGAGGCCTTTTGGGAGCTCACTAGCTTCAGATTCCTTGGAACTTCGAAGTTAAGCGAGTTGGGGCTAGAGCAATCCCAGGATGGGTGACCCACTGGGAAGTTGCTCGTGAGTTCCCAAAAACAAAACCGTGAGGGCCAGAGAAGGGGGCCCAAAGCGGACAATATCGTGCTAGAGGAGTCGGGTCGTGACACTAGGTGTATAGTGCAGCGGAAATAGGTAGTGTTTAGGGTTAGGGTTTTTATGTTATAGAGACAAATAAAAAACACAGCAACATGGCATCGGCAATAACCATAGCAACAGCAAACGAAGCAAACAAAGGCAACATCAAAGGCGACAACTTACTAAACAATTGAATTGTTGTGTACTCATTTACCAGAGTTTTTGTTTACTTCAGGATATTCACACTAAGGAGATTATGGGTCGTGGTACTAAGAGAAGGGGGCTATACTATGTAGATGACTTCAGTCCTGACATGGCTAATAGTGTGGCATCCCTCTGAAGCAGACAAAGGTGACAACAGTGGCCATGGCAACGGCAAAGACCACAGAAACGGTAGCTAAAAACGATGACAAATTCTTCTATATCAACTTTGGCTAATTCACACAGACACAACTTCTCTTCAATTCTCATCTCCCCCTGAAGAGAAGGGGTCATCGGAGTCAAGAAATACATTAACTAGGTAGTTAAATTGGGTATTAAGTTAACCATATAAGATAGAATGACAATTTTTTTTCTAGGACCTTTTCTATTAAGAAGAGTGATAACATACTAAACTCACACACATTATACACGGATGTTAAGACTCAAACCCAAGACATTGCCTAAGGGAGCAAATATTTCAAACCACTACACTAGTGGGTTCTTTGCAGATAGAATGACAACTTAAGATATAAGCGTCAACATAGAAATGTCCAAATTTATAAGTAAAATCTATAGGTTCATCCCACACCACACAATGGAGGGAATTGGAGGGCTTATTCTTCTCTCTCCCATTTTCAATATTCCAGCTTTCAAGTGTATTTAATAGATGGCTGGCAGTTTGATCGACTGAGTCATTGAATCTGATAGACTTGTAAGAGCATCTCCAAGGGAGATGCCAAGTACCAAACATCAAATTTAAATTTGATGGTTGATGTGGCAATTTGATATCTTACATAGCTTTACACTCCACCCGATATGTAAAATTAAATTATTATTTTATTACTTTTTAGTGTTGATTTATTTTTAATTAAAAAATAAAATAAAATAAAATAAAATATTCATTTGACATCTTGCTTTTGGGATGTCAAAAATAACATCTCAACATGCAACCTTCATTCCACATCAGCTTTGACACATCGGTTAGAGTGATGTAAGATGTTATTTCTGGCCATTAAATGTCTATGACACTTTTGACATATCGGTTGGAGATGCTCTAATATTGCATGGAAAGAAAAGCATTAAATTAAATAACTGTAGTTAGTTCTAGAATCAAGAAATCTGATCTAAAAAGTTGAATTTTGTGCATACTTGAAGAAGATTTTGCAAAACAATTTTTTTTTTTAATTTTAAAAAGATGAAGATTCTGCAGAATTTCATTGCAAGAAGTTTTGCAACCTTATATAGTCCAGATTGGCACACGAGCATCTCCAGACCTAAAGCATTTTTCAAAACCTCCAATGGAAGTTATCAAATTTCTCCTTCTTTTGCTGTTTGCAGCAACAGTTAATTGGAGTGAAGCAGGGTTGCCCAGCTTAAGGCAGGGGAGCTCCTTGAAAGTTGAGGAAGAGATTGACATCTTGGTTTCACTAAATGGAACTTTCTCTAGTGGATTTTACGAGGTTGGCTCCAATGCCTCTTGTTATTCAATATGGGTCTGGGTTCTTCAATTTTTTCCAAAAAAAATTATTTTTTAAAATGATTTAACTGAAAATTGGATGAAATATTGAGAATTTAGATGGAGGGGGGAAATGGGCGAAAAAAAAATTGTTCATATCCTTAATTTTCTAAAAAAAAAGATAGGGGGCTAATTGAAACTAAGGTACAAGTTCAGGGGGTAAATCAACATTATACTCGCCAAACAAATTAATAACATGAACAGAACTATAAAAACTATTAGAGCTATTGTTGCTCGAGTAAAAGTTTACTTCAACTGCATCTTTTGTAATATTTGCAATGGACTACATATACAAGCCTATAACATCCTTTTCTTTTGTGAAAAGAATCAATTACATGTGGGATTTGTGCATGTTTTTTAATTTGATCTTCTGCAATCAAAGTTGCAAACATCATTTTCCAAAGTTGTCAATTTGCAGTTCACTAGATGATTAAATAGGGGTAAAAATAGACTGCCGCCTGATTAAAAAAGAAATTGGCTTGACAATGACAACCTATAAGATCAGGTCTTCACAACCAGAGTCGTTAGACAGGTAGGAAATTCGAATTAATTATATGTAGTTTCATCCCACACACAACGAAGGAATGGAGAAAGGAATGCCTATTGTCCCTTTCCTCTCTTTCTTTTTCTTAAATTGTATTTCCATAGATTTGCATGCTTAGAAGGCAGTCGCGCGTGGCGACGGAGTCATTGAATCTCATAGAATTGCAATATTTCATGGAAAGGAAGGTATTAAAAATATTAATTACGTCTAGAAACTAGATATTTGATCTAAAAAAACTTGAGTTTCAATTTTCATGTTTGAAAGATTCTGCACAACAGTCCAAAAAAAAAGAAGGGGGGAAGATTCTGCACAATTTCATTCTCATGGCAAGAAAACAACCTTATAGACTAAGTGTATAGTGCAGCGGAAATAGGTAGTGTTTAGGGTTAGGGTTTTTTATGTTGTAGGGACGAATCAAAAACACAGCAACATGGCATCGGCAATAACCATAGCAACGCAAAGCGAAGCAAACAAAGGCAACATCAAAGGCGACAGCTTACTGAACAATTGAATTGTTGTGTACTCATGTACTCGAGTTTTTGTTTACTTCAGGATATTCACACTAAGGAAATTCTGGGTCGTGGTACTAAGATAGAGGGGCTATATTATGTAGATGACTTCAGTCTCATCATGGCTAACAGTGTGGCATCCCTCTGAAGCAAACAAAGGCAACATCAAAGGCGACAATAGTGGCCACGGCAACGGCAAAGACCACAGAAACGGTAGCTGAAAACGATGACAAATTCTTCCATATCAACTTTGGCTAATTCACACAGACACAACTTCTCTCCAATCCTCCTCTCCCCTTGAAGAGAAGGGGTCATCGGAGTCAAGAAATACATTAACTAGGTAGTTAAATTGGGTATTAAGTTAACCATATAAGATAGAATGACAACTTTTTTTTCTAGGACATTTTCTATTAAGAAGAGTGATAACATACTAAACTCACACACATTACACACATGGATGTTAAGACTCAAACCCAAGACATTACCTAAAGGAGCAAATACTCCAAACCACTACACTAGTGGGTCCTTTGCAGATAGAATGACAACTTAAGATATAAGCATCAACATAGAAATGTCCAAATTTATAAGTAAAATTTGTAGGTTCATCCCACACCACACAATGGAGGGAATTGGAGGGCTTATTCTTCTCTCTCCCATTTTCAATATTTCAGCTTTCAAGTGTATTTAATAGATGGCTGGCAGTATGACCGACCGACTGAGTCATTGAATCTGATAGACTTGTAATATTGCATGGAAAGAAAAGCATTAAATTAAATAACTGTAGTCAGTTCTAGAATCAAGAAATCTGATCTAAAAAGTTGAATTTTGTGCATACTTGAAAAGGATTTTGCAAAACAATCCAAAAAAAAAAAAAAAAAAAGATGAAGATTCTGCAGAATTTCATTGCAAGAAGTTTTGCAACCTTATATAGTCCAGATTGGCACACGAGCATCTCCAGGCCTAAAGCATTTTTCAAAACCACCAATGGAAGCTCTCAAATTTCTCCTTCTTTTGCTGTTTGCAGTAACAGTTGATTGGAGTGAAGCAGGGTTGCCCAGCTTAAGGCAGGGGATCTCCTTGAAAGTTGAGGAAGAGATTGACTTCTTGGTTTCACCAAATGGAACTTTCTCCAGTGGATTTTACAAGGTTGGCACCAATGCCTCTTGTTATTCAATATGGTTCACCAATTCTGTCAATAAAACGGTTGTCTGGATGGCTAACAGAGATAAGCCTGTTAGTGTAAGAGGGTCCAAGCTAACTCTCCACAGAAATGGCAACTTGGTTTTGACTGATGGGGTTGGATCAATTGTATGGTCAACCAACACTTTCTCTGATGCAGGCGTGGAGGCTTCGCTTCTCGAGACCGGAAACTTGGTGTTGATCAACCAAGCAAAGGAGGTCCTCTGGCAGAGTTTTGATTCTCCTACAGATACTCTTCTACCATCACAGAAACTTGTCAGGAACACAACCTTGGTGTCCATGAGAAGCCAAGGTACATACTTATCTGGATTCTATAACTTCAAATTCGGTGATAGTAATGTCTTATATCTCGTTTACAATGGCCCTCAACTTTCGAGTGCTTATTGGCCAACGCCAGGTGTAAATGTTTTTGACTTTGGTAGAACACCTTACAATAGCTCTAGAATAGCAATTTTGGATGGGGTTGGGGAATTTATGTCAAGTGACGGTTTGGTGTTTAATGCATCTGATTATGGGTTTGGTCCAAAGCGTCGTTTAACACTGGATTATGACGGCATGTTAAGATTGTACAGTCTAGATGAATCAACGGGGCTTTGGGAAGTCTCATGGTTGCCTGATGCTGTTGGTGTTTGCCTGGTTCATGGTTTGTGTGGTGAATACAGTTTGTGCACTTACAAACCACAACCTACTTGTAGTTGCCCTTATGGTTTCTCCCTAAACGATCCTTCAGACAGGTCGAAAGGCTGCTCACCTTCGTTCAATTCGAGTAATGATGCAACCAAGTCAGACTTCATGGTGCTTCCTAACACAGATTACTATGGATATGACTTGGATACCTATGCTCTTGGAATTTCTTTTAGCGCATGCAGGAATGCATGCCTAACTGATTCTAGATGCAAAGGATTCGGATATGCTCTGGATGGAAAAGGGGAATGTTTCCCTAAAAGTTTTCTCCTTAATGGATTTCATATGCCGAATACTCTCCGAATCATGCATATTAAAATTCCAAAAGGTTTTCTGAGCAAGGATGAAGTCATAACGAAGCTAGAAACATACGATTTGAACTGCTCAGCTGCAAAAGTTTCTGTCAAAACTAGTGATCTTGAAGTGGAAAAGAGCAACAAAAATCGATACATGGTTTACCTGGTTGGATTTGTAAGTTCCTTCGCAATAATTGAAGCAATCTGCATTGGTTTGACATGGTGGTACGCCTTCCGAAAGCATGCTTATGAGGAATTTGTGAATATGGGTTACATCGCATTAGCCATGGGATTCAAGCGTTTCACGTACGCAGAACTAAAAAGAGCCACCGATGGCTTCAAACAGGAGGTAGGAAAAGGTGGATTTGGAACTGTGTATAAAGGTGTTCTAGATGATGAAAGAGTTGTTGCTGTGAAGAGACTAGAAGGCATCTTGCAAGGAGATGCAGAGTTTTGGGCAGAGGTGAGTGTGATAGGGAATATCAATCACAGGAACTTGGTTAAACTATGGGGTTTCTGTGCGGACAATGAGCATAAGCTGCTGGTCTATGAGTACCTGGAGAATGGATCACTGGACAAAATCTTGTTCACATCAGATGGGGAACTAGGATTGGAGCAGAGATACAACATTGCTCTTGGCACAGCAAAGGGTTTGTCATATTTACATGAGGAATGCCTAGAATGGGTGCTCCATTGTGATGTAAAGCCTCAAAACATACTGTTAGATGACCACCTTGAACCTAAAGTGGCAGACTTTGGCATGTCAAAGCTATTCAAAGACATCCATGGCATCAGGGACATTGATGGGATGGGATTTTCGAAAGCGCGGGGCACCAGAGGCTATATGGCTCCAGAATGGATGATGAACCTGAAAATTGATGCAAAGGCAGATGTCTATAGCTATGGGATTGTTTTGTTGGAACTACTGAGTGGCAAAAGTGCTTCTATTCTCGTTTCAGCTCTTGCCAAAGAGTACAATGAAGTCAACCAATTGGCACAATGTGTGACTGAAAAGATCAGAGAAGAAGAGCTTGAGGAAGTACTTGATCCTAGACTACTTGGTGAACTCGATAAGAAGAAGCTCGAAACATTGATGAAAGTTACTCTACTGTGTGTTCAAGATGATCGCAGTGCAAGGCCAGCCATGAGTAAGGTTGTGGAGCTTCTACTTGAACATGATGAGTAAGGGCCAGATGAAGAAGATCAGAGAGAGAGAGAGAGAGAGTAAATAATAGAAGCTAAATGTACAGTAAATATGTTATTCTTACATTTGTTTAGCTTCCCATTAAAAGTAATGATACGTTACTAGGATTGGAGCATTCCAGCTGAATAAAAACTGTGATGCCAACAATTGTTTCAAGTTTCTGTATGATATATGATTCAGTTTTCATTATTTGAAATTGATGAATCAACAATCGTTTATAGAAAATCAAAAAAATTAAAACCATGAACAGAACTATGAATAAATGGTTCTACAGACAAACAAATTAATACCATGAACAGAACTATAAAAACTATTAGAGCTATTGTTGCTTGAGTAAAAGTTTACTTCAACTGCATCTTTTGTAATATTTGCAATGGACTAGATATATAAGCCTATAACATCCTTTTCTTTTGTGAAAAGAATCAATTACATGTGGGATTTGTGCATGTTTTTTAATTTGATCTTCTGCAATCAAAGTTGCAAACATCATTTTCCAAAGTTGTAAATTTGCAGTTCACTAGATGATTAAATAGGGGTAAAAGTAGACTGCCGCCTGATTAAAAAAGAAATTGGCTTGACAATGACAACCTATAAGATCAGGTCTTCACAACCAGAGTCGTTAGACAGGTAGGAAATTCGAATTAATTATATGTAGTTTCATCCCACTTGCAACGAAGGAATGGAGAAAGGAATGCCTATTGTCCCTTCCCTCCCTTTAAAAAAAAATTATATTTCCATATATTTGCATGCATAGCCGGCAGTTGCGTGTGGAGACGGAGTCATTGAATCTCATAGAATTGCAATATTTCATGGAAAGGAAGGTATTAAAAATAGTAATTACGTCTAGAAACTAGATATTTGATGTGGGAGCGATTTTCGTAAAACCCACTGTAATATTCGCCTGGGTCATTCGTCTTCTTCCTCTTCTCTCGATCACTTGCAAAAATAGCACGGAAAGTGAAAGACCACACCCGGGGTGTTGGCCAAAACCCTCCGATGCCTAAGTTAGGTTGGGTGTTTTAAGGAAAACCGGGTGGCCGGAGAGCGTGTGTGGTGGCGGAGCCTAGTGTGAGAGAGAAAGAATAAGGTAGCTGGGTTTGTGTGGAATAATTTCTGCGAGTTTCAGTAGTGGAATTTAGGCGTCACGCCAGCCTTGTGCGTGGTCATCTATTTATAGAGGGCCAAGTGAGGTTGGTGAGGTTGGTGAAGTTGGTGAGGTTGGCGTGGTTGGTGAGGTTGGTGTATTTAGGGATTTGATTTATTAGGGATTTAAATCAAATCCCTAATTAAAGGCAGAATCAAATAACTCCCAATTAAATCGAGTAATCCCAAATTAGGTCAGATAATTCCCAAATGGAAGGAAATCAATTTGACCTAGGGTTTTATTGAGGAAGAATTGTTACCACAAATGCCCCCAAACACATGGCGCGTGGTGGCATGGAGGAGGTGTGGAATGCTGTTGGCTGTCCCGGTATCCTTTGAGCTTTCTTCTTGGATTTGGGCTCCTGTTTGAGAGGCTTGTGACTTCTTGCGTCAAGGAGCCTTAATCGCTATAAGCGCGGCTTCTCTTCGCTCCTTTTCAAATCGCAAACTTGCTTCCTCTACCTCACCGCTAGAGAGAGATCTTGGAGGATTGTCTTTGCTTGTCAAGGAGGAGGCTGTGGTATGTCATGATTTGTTGATCTGCTCAACTTGAATTCTTGACTTACCTTACGCTTGCAGAGAACGTCATCGACAAGAAACTCGAACTTGGCTCGGACATGACCAAAGTTTGTTAAGCTTTAAACATCCCTGGATGATATGCCTGTTGAACAAGAGGAGTCCTCGATCGAACTTCCTTCTTACGCCGCCATGAGCAAGTCTTCCTCAAGGGGGCTTGTGTCTTGAGAAGATCCTCATGGGAGTTGCTCATTCTTCAAGCTAGGGATCAAGCGCCTTGTCGGCATGAACAGCAAGAATGTCAATAGCATGCAGGAGGTTCGGGACGTGCTCGCTGTGTCTCTACCCGGAATCGCCTAAAACCGTGATCTCGCCTGTAAGGAGGCTGTGAGAAGCAAGGTTTGGGTCACCTGCCGATCCGGGGATCAAAGCGAGTGGGGTACCTCTCATCCGGCAATCACGACTTCGTCGCGAAGCGCCACGAATCGTGGCCCGACTCAATGTTGCAGAGATTCTTTGCTAAGAGAGCTAAAGAGTCGTCTACTCGAGCAAAGAGTCCTTGATTGTGTGAAGCGCCGATCCGAGAGTTGGTGATAGCTCTGTGGTCTGGTCAAGTTTGATGCTCATGTTGAAGTCACGGAGGGTGTTCAAGCATGAGATTGCTTTGCTAATGCGTGCAAGGCCAGGATACTTGGATTGCGAGGAACAGTGCTCCTCCTTGTTGCCCTCTCGAACATGAAGATGGTGAGCAAATTTATCTTGACTTGCCCCCCTGCTCAAAGTGACGGATCAATCTTGTGGATGTAGAAGCGGAGTTGAAGAGCGGTCGAGATGAAGGCACTGTGGAGGAAGACAACGCCAAGGTGGTGCGGTGATGAGGTTTAAGGGAGATCTTGAGGAGTAGGCAATTGGGGCCCTTGGGCAGGTGGTTGCAGCTAAGCGGTGAAGAGCGAGTGGCTACGAGCGGGTAGGCCAGCTTTGAGCAGGTAGTTTGAACAAGATGGAGGTGTCTTTGGCGACGACAGCTAAGGTCTTTGAGGATGTCGTCGACCAGGGTCATCTTCGAAGTCTCACGGTAGATGAGGACTCGCTTTATTACCTCACGAGCTTGGTAATTTTCTTTCAATAAGTGGTCCGTAGTTGACCACCTTATTGCTTGTTGAACTTGGCTGGTTGCACCTTTACTATGGAATTCTCAGTTGTCTTTCAAACTTCAATTCCCATTGTATCTTGTAAGTGTATGTCCGGAGACATAGTGCTTGAAAGAGACTCCATTGAGTTTGTACTCGAGAAGTAGCTTGCCTACAATGGAGGTAAGGCTTGTTGTCTGTGTGCGTATGTCGGGGACATAACGTTCGAAAAGACTCCATGAAGTTTGTACTCGGAAGTAGCTTGCCTTCGGTGGAGGTAAGGCTTGTCGCTGCAGGCGCATGTCGAGGACATAGCGCTTGAAAAATGCTCCATTGAGTTTGTACTCAGAAGTAGCTTGCCTGCAATGGAGGTAAGGCTTGTTGCACTGCGGCGTATGTCGGGGACATAGCGCTCGAAAAAAGGCTCCATGAAGTTTGTACTCGAGAAGTAGCTTGCCTTCGGTGGAGGTAAGGCTCGTGGCACTGTGGGCATATGTCGGGGACATAGCGCTCGAAAAAGGCTCCATTGAGTTTGTACTCGTAGAAGTAGCTTTGCAATGGAGGTAAGGCTTGTCGCCTACGGGCGTATGTTGGGAACATAGCGCTCGAAAAAGGCTCCATGAAGTTTGTACTTTCGGGAAGTAGCTTGCCTTCGGTGGAGGTAAGGCTCGTGGCCTATGGGCGTATGTCCGGGACATAGCGCTCGAAAAGGCTCCATAAAGTTTGTACTAGGGAAGTAGCTTACCTTCAATGGAGGTAAAGGCTGCGTCGCCTGCTTGAGGTGGCCGGTGCTTACAACTTCGAGCAATGGCCGTCTTGTTGTGGTAAGATGCGGTACAACTGGCAGTAGCGACAACTCGAACAATGGCCTTCTTGTTGTAGTAAAATGTCAATTCTTTCTTTAGTAAGTTGCAACCTTTCGAACAATGACTTTCTTGTTGTGGTAATATGCCACCACGCTTGGTATCAACTTCGAGCGATTGGCCTTCTTGTTGTAGTAAGATGTCATTTCTTGCTAGTAAGTCACCTTTCGAACAATGGCCCTTTCTCGTTCTTCTTTGAAGCGAGATCAAGGTTGACTTTCATCTGCTTGCGGTTTTGGTCAAGGCGCTTTGCCTACCTCAATGCTCATGGAAGGGACTGTGATGTGTGGAGGGATGATTGCTTACATTCCATAGGCGAGAGAAAATGGTGTCTCGCTGTTGATCTCTCCTTTTGGTTGTGCGATAAGCCCATAGGACTCGAGTGACTGGTCGACCCATCTTCCTTATGCGCCTTCAGTCTTTTTCAGCGATCCGGCCACGATCTTGTTGGATGCCTGCTGTAGCCATTGCCTTGGGTATCACGGGAGTTGACAGTGTTGTCGATGCCATACTTTGCAAGGAAGCGGTGATTTGCCTGTCCTAGTGTACCATTTGTCGGACTATCGATTGCGGGCAACCAAATCGGCAGATGATGTTCTTCCAAATAAACCGTTCGACATCGCCTTCCTTGGTAGAGGATAAAGCCTCGCCTCGATCCATTTGGTGAAGTAATGCGTGGTGGCAGTCATCATCTCCTTCTTGGCGGAATGCCGTCGGTAAGGGTCTACCAAGTCAATGGCCCATTGCATGAATGGCCACGGACTGTTCGCGGATGGTACTCCTCGTTGCGCCTGGGATTGGCTTATAGCGTTGGCATCGATCACATCTTCGAGCATACTCGTAGAGTCTTAGCGCATGGTGGGCAGAAATAGCCTATCTTGAAAGCATACAGGCAAGCGATCTGCCCCCAGTGATTTCTTGCATTTGCCGTCGTGTATTTTTGGCAGAGAACCTCGAGCGTTTGGGTACTTTGATGCAAGTAAGATGAGGGCAGTATGATCTGCTGTGAACAAGCATGTCGCCCTTCATGTAGTATCTTGCAGCCTTGTTTGATTTTCCTGGCCTCGGACTTGTCCTTGGGTAAGTTTTTAGTTAACTAAGTAGTCAATGATGGAGTCTTGCAGCTAGGATCCTCGTCGATCTGCATCAAGTCCTGGCTGCTCTGCCTCTTCTATGCTTGATTGGTCAAGGTGCTCGGCCAAGGGATGGAGCGTCTGGAATTGGGTATCCAGCTGATCCTAAGCTGCCAATGCGTCGCGTGCGCGTTCTGCTTTCGGGTACTTGTTGGATGGTAAAGGTAAAATGCCTTCATGACTCTTGGACTTTGTCAAGGTACAAAGATCATCCTTGGGTGCTTTGCCATGTATCCTCCCGAGGCTTGATTTGTAATGTCTTGGGGAATGCGAGTAGATGGCGGCTTCTTGATTGATAACTCTTTGCCAAACGCAAGCCACGAGCAATGCCTCGTAATGCCTCGTTATTTGAAGCTAGGAAGCCAAGTGTGATAGCTTGCTCTATGAGGGTTCCATCCGGGGTGATGATGACGACGCCTTTGCTTCTCTTTTAGTTCGAGGCTCATCTCGCACTTAATTGCCACATGTCTTTGGGTTGGTCGGGTTCAGCGAGGTCTTTTGCTCTCGAACTTTCCTTCTTTTTGTTGACCAGCTTCTCTTCTTGGTGTGGGTGGAATTAACAAAGTCTGCTAAAGCCTGGGCTTTTATTGTGGTCTTTGGCCGGTAGAGGAGGTCGTATTGGCTTAGCTCTATAGCCCACTTCATGAGTCGTTGAGATGCATCGGGTGTGGAGGATTGACCTCAAAGGAAAGTCGGTCATGACGATGACTCAGTGAGCTTGGTAGTAGTGGTCGCAACTTTCTCGTAAACTACTAGGGCCAAAATGAGCTTCTCCAATTTCGGAGTAGCGAGTCTGCATCGAGAAAAGCTTTTGACGTGTAGAATACCGGATGTTGGGCCCCAGTTCTTCTCGGATAAGAGGCGGGCGACGGCCGAGTTGGACACTTTGCCCAGGTACGAACAAGTCTTCACCAGGAAGCTGGCTTTGAGCAAGCGATGGAGGTGAAGTGAGGTAAGTCTTTAGATTCTGAGAAAGGCTCTTGCACTCCTCGTCCCACTTGTCTTTTTGTCCCTTCTTCAAAGCTTTGAAGAATGGTTTGCACTTGTCGCAGATCTTGAGAGGAATCGATTGAGCGCACGCTGCTCATCAAACTTTGTATTTCCTTCACCGTTGAAGGTGACTTCATCTCGAGAATGGCTTTGATTTGGGGTGGGTGTGCCTCGATACCTCGTTGTGTGACCAGTATCCCGAGGAATCGTGAACGATACACCGAACGTGCATTTACTTGGATTCGGCTTCATGCGATCTCTTGTGGCGGAGTAGGCGAATGCCTCGGCGAGGTTTTTGATGTGATGGTCTGCACGCTTAGGGGCTTTGACCGACATGTCATCCACGTGGACCTCCATGGTTTTGCCCGATCTGCTCCTTGAAAATTTTATTCACGAGCCTTTGGTAGGTTGCTTTCCGTTCTTCATTGAGGCATGACCTTATGTGATATGTCCCTACTCTCGATGATAAAGAGTGTTTGCCTTGTCATCCTCGTGCATCGAGGATTTGGTTATAGCCGGAGTAGGCGTCCATGAAGGTGGCAGGTGATTCTGGAAGTTGAATCCACAATTTGGTCTATTCTCGGCAATGGGAAGTTGTCTTTAGGGCATGCTTTGTTGAGGTCGGTGTAATCGACACAAACTCTCCATTTGCCTTTTTCTTGTTTCGCCACGAACAACGTTGGCCTAGCCCTCCAGTGGAGACCTCTTCGATAAATAGGCTGCTAGGAGCTTGTCGATCTCGGCTTCAATGATCGCGACTTCGCTCGGGAAGGCGAGATTGCGTCTCTTACGCTGGCTTGTTGGCGGGGTTGACATGGAGCCGATGACATATGATGTTGGTCGGCGCCAGGCATGTCGAGATGGCGACCATGCGAACATGTCTTTGTTGTTCGAGAAAGGTAGTCGGCTCCACCTTCTCGTGCAGGCTTAGGCGCGAACCGATCCAGCGCTTTGTTTGGCTGAGTCAGATCGAGGGGTACTAACTCAACGTCTTCCTCAGGGCTTCCAACCTTAACTTCAAGGGAGTCTTGGGCGGATTCCCTGCCTCGATCCTTTTTGTTTAAATTACGGCGCTGTGCCGATCTGTGACTTCTTTATTTGGCGGGCCGAGGATCGGGGTACTAATTCAACGTCATCCTCGGGCTTCCAACCGCTTTCGGGGAGTCTTAGGCGGATTCCTCGCCTTGATCCTGGCTCCTTAATTGCTATTGCGGTAGCAACTCCACTTCCCGTTCGGGCTTGCTTGTCCGCTTGAGCATGTCACCTTGCCACGTCGCACGCATCACTAGTGTGAACTGCACCTTGCTCTTCTTGAGCCCTTGGGCTGTGCACCTTCTTGCCATGGCTTGGTAATCCGCCCAGGCATGTTGATTCTGCCCGATCCCGCCCCCAGGGATGGGGTAGCGGATCTTTTGGTGTAAAGCGAGATGTGGCAACTTGATCTTGTAGGGGTGAGTGGATGTCAAGGTCAATCGTTCCACGCGGTGATTGGCGTGGCCCCATTGAAGCCGGTGAGTGATCTAGCAAGTTTGTTGATCTTGGGCTCCAATCCCATCTGTTGGATAACAGATAAATCATAGGATGTTGGCTGCGCTGCCCTCGTCCACATGAACTCGCTCGATCACAGCTTGTTCAACTTGGATGCACGGAGACGACTAAAGGCATCATTGTCGCGGCGAGATCAAGCCCGATCAAGTCCTTCTTACGAAAGCCGATGACGGTGTGTCTTCCATGATTGAGTACGCCCGATTGTGACTTGGGAGACATAAATCGCTTTGCTTAGCGATCTTTCTCTTGCGTTCCTTAGTGGTCAGCCCGGACTCACGGGAGTCGGCTAGAATGGTGTTAATCCGTATGACCTTTTGGGAAGGTTCCTTAGCAGCTACATCACGATCCTCGATCTATTTGGATAGCCTTCTTTACGATGAATTCCGTGCAATGGTCATCTACGGCCAGCTCCTCGAGTGCCTTTTCCGGGCGTTGCGCTTGTTGGTGTAATGACCATGCCCCAGTGGGCAGCGCGATGCTTCATCGGGTGTCCCTCACGGACGGGTCTCCCCTCGGAGGTGGCGGTCTCTTCACCCGCGGCTTGTCCTTCACTTGTGCCGAGTGATCGGTGGATCGGGATAGTAAACTCGGTGAAGTTTCCTGCTTTCGAGCCTCCCTCTTCGGGCCGCGATCTGCGCTTGTCCCCGGTTTTGTGCTCGAACTTGCTATTCTTTTGGCTTGCACTTTGCCTTGTCGGTGGTCGAAACATTGTTTGCGGCTTTCTTCGCGCGATGCGATCATCGTCCCATAGTGCGTAGCGTTCTGCCGTCGAGACTTACGCCAAGGTTTGGCTCGGAGTTATGGCCAGCTCACGGTACAACTCGTGTTCGGTTGGCAAGCCCTTCTTGAAAGTGAGGATGCAACTAGGTCGTTGCATCTTATGATGTTCGCCTTCTCGGCCTTAAATCTTACGAGGTAGTCTCGCGAGAGACTCTTGCAGCTTCTGGCCAAGTTGAGCAATTGATCCGCATGCTTTCTCGACCGTCCGGTAGGAGGTGTACTCCTTTGTGAAAATGAGGGCGAACTCCTTAAAGCTGCCTATCGATGCGGACGGTAGAGTGTGAAACCAATCTTGAGCTGCCCCTCGCGAGTCATCACGAACACCTTGCACATCGGGCGTCGTCCGCCTTGTATAAGATCATGGCGCTCTTGAAGTGCCCTCAAATGGCTTCGAGTCTGAGTCCCCCTTGAATGGAGTGATGGACGGTGTTGTGAACCGCTTCGGAGGTGCGGCTTGTTCCACTTAAAATGCAGCAAAGGCGAAGCGGTCGACTCGATCAATCTCACTGCGTGGAGCCTCTTTTGTGCTTCCTTTAAGGCTGGAGTCCTTGGAGTCGTTCATTTACTAACTTCTCGACATCCTCCTGCCCGTAGGGAGCTGGTGGCGCTCAGGTCGGCGTCTTCGGTGCCTCGGCGTCGGTTAACTTCCTCCTCAACTTCCAATGGTCGATCCCCATGGTTGTTACGCCCGGGAAGCGATTAAGAGATTGAGCTTGTGAGGACTCCTCCAAGGCTTGTCTCCGTGTGTTGGTTCTCGAACGGGTTGGTGGCGTCGATCGTTGCGTTCATCGAGCGATTGTTCACGAACTCGAGCTCCTTGTGGGCCAGCCTGGGTGGATACTTCCTGTGGTCCCAAACGAGCATGGACATTGGGTGTGGGCCGACCTTTCACGTACATTGGTCCTTGACCTAACACCTCGAGCGGATCGTCGGCCAGCTCGAGTACGGCTTGCGAGATGTACGCGTCTCGGCACGATCTCGTTCTCTCCTCTGCCCATTTGTCCACTGTCGCCCGGCCTGGGACCTCTCGGAACTGCTCACGGTATGCTCGTTCGTCCTCCTCTCCCTCAAATCCACGGGGTTCAAGGTTGTGGCCTTGATTCAAGTTGATACGCCTCGAGGAGTCGGGTCAATCGAGGTTGTTTTGATCGTCGACCTGCAGTGTGAGTTGATCAACCCGGGAGTTAAGGTCCACCTCGACTGGGGTCGGGTGGAGAGAGTGTGCATCGGGCCCAATGGCATATGAGCTAGGGCTCCGTTAGACGTACACAGGCGCATATGTCAAGCGATGGTTGCAGAGGAGGGAGAGAGTGGAATTTGCTCCAAGGCCAGACGTCGAAAGTGGCCAGTAAGTTTGTGCGGCAAACAC
Source organism: Prunus padus (assembly GCA_024362665.1). Classification (NCBI taxonomy): domain Eukaryota; kingdom Viridiplantae; phylum Streptophyta; class Magnoliopsida; order Rosales; family Rosaceae; genus Prunus; species Prunus padus. The sequence continues at coordinate 24,272,978 of JANFAM010000015.1, forward strand.
AGCGATTGTGTGGTGCAGAGTTCTTTGTTTGTGTTCAGCGAGATGGTGTGGCGAGCAAAGCTCCGGCGATCGGCGCTTGTGGCTGCAAAGCTATGGAGGTCACGGGACCATGTAGCGGCTGTTCTGCAATTCCGGCGGTTGTCTGCGGCGGTACATTACGCAATTCCAGCAAGCGGAGGTGGCTGCAAAGCGCTAAGAGGTGGCTGCAAGGTGTTGGCAGCCAAGTTTCCGTGCGGTTGTAGAGAGGTTTCCACCACCAAACCATGAGACGGGCCCCGTCGTGGTGGTGTTACTCTTCGTTCGTCTTGTATCAACCATGGTTAATGGAAAAAGTGTGGAAAATGAATTAGGGCACGCTTTGAGTATAATTTCGCTCTCAATGAAAGCACCAATTTGTGGGAGCGATTTTCGTCCCACTAGAATATTCGCCTAAGATTCCTTCGTCTTCTTCCTCTTCTCTCGATCCCCTGCCAAAAATGGCACGGGTGAAAGACCACACCGAGGGGTGTTGGCCAAAGGCCTCCGATGCCTAAGTTAGGTTGGGTGTTTTAAAGGAAAACCGGGTGTGGAGCCGTGTGTGGTGGCGGGCCTAGTGTGAGAGAGAGAAAGAATAAGGTAGCTAGGGTTTGTGTGGAATAATTTCTGCGAGTTTCGAGTAGGAATTTAGACGTACCTTCACCCTTGTGCGTAGTCATCTATTTATAGAGGCCTTGATGAGGTTGGTGAGGTTGGTGAGGTTGGTGAAGTTGGTGAGGTTGGTGTGGTTGGTGAGGTTGGTGTATTTAGGGATTTGATTTATTAGGGATTTAAATCAAATCCCTAATTAAGCGAGGAATCAAATAACTCCCAATTAAATCGAGTAATCCCAAATTAGGTCAGATAATTCCCAAATGGAAGGGAAATCAATTTGACCTAGGGTTTTATTGAGGGAAGAATTCGGTTACCACATTTGATATAAAAAAATTTGAGTTTCAATTTGCATGTATGAAAGATTCTGCACAACAGTCCATAAAAAAAGGGGGGAAGATTCTGCACAATTTCATTCTCATGGCAAGAAAACAACCTTATAATCCAGATTGGCCAAACACCATCTTCAGGCCTAAAGCATTTTTCAAAATCACAACATGGAAGTTCCCAAATTTCTCATTATTTTGCTGCTTGCAGCCACAATTGCTAGCAGTGAAGCATGGTTATCAAGCTTAAGGCAGGGGAGCTCCTTGACAGTTGAGAAAGAGAGTGACTTCTTGGTTTCACCAAATGGAACTTTCTCCAGTGGATTTTACAAGGTTGACACCAATGCCTCTTGCTATTCAATATGGTTCACCAATTCTGTCAATAAAACAGTTGTCTGGATGGCTAACAGAGATAGACCTGTTCGGCGAAGAGGGTCCAAGCTAACTCTCCACAGAAATGGCAACTTGGTTTTGACTGATGGGGTTGGATCCATTGTATGGTCAACCAACACTTTCTCTGATGCAGGCGTGGAGGCTCAGCTTCTTGAGACCGGAAACTTGGTTCTCATCAACCAAGAAAAGATGGTCATCTGGCAGAGTTTTGATTCTCCCACAGATACACTTCTGCCATCCCAGCGACTTGTCAAGAACACAACCTTGGTGTCCGTGAGAAGTCAAGGTACATACTTATCTGGATTCTACAACTTCAGATTCGACGATAATAATGTATTATATCACGTCTACAATGGCCCTCTCTTTTCAGTGTTTATTTTCCAAAGCAGGATAAAACTGTTTTCGATTTTAAAAGAACACCTTACAATAGCTCTAAAGTGGCAATTTTGGATGAGGCTGGACAATTTATATCAAGTGACGATTGGAAGTTCAATGCATCTGATTATGGGATTGGCCCAAAGCGCCGGTTAACAATGGATTATGATGGTATCTTAAGATTGTACAGTCTGAATGCATCAACTGGGCTCTGGGAACTGTCATGGTTGCCTGGTGTGTATGCTTGCCTCGTTCATGGCTTGTGTGGTGAATACGGTATTTGCACTTACAAACCACAACCTACTTGTAGTTGCCCTTATGGTTTCTCCCTAAATGATCCTTCAGATGGGTCGAAAGGCTGCTCACCTTTGTTCAATTTGAGTAATGATGCAACCAAGTCAGACTTCATGGTGCTTCCTAACACAGATTACTATGGATATGACTTGGAAACCTATGCTCTTGGAATTTCTTTTAGCGCATGCAGGAATGCATGCCTAACTGATTCTAAATGCAAAGGATTCGGATATGCTCTGGATGGAAAAGGGCAATGTTACCCTAAAAGTCTTCTCCTTAATGGATTTCATATGCCGAATACTCTCCAAATCATGCATATTAAAATTCCAAAAGGTTTTCCGATCAAGGATGAAGTCATAACGAAGCTAGAAACATACGATTTGAACTGCTCAGCTGCACAAGTTTCTCTCAAAACTAGTGATCTTAAAGTGGAAAAGAGCAACAAAAATCGATACATGGTTTACCTGGTTGGATTTGTAAGTTCCTTCGCAATAATTGAAGCAATCTGCATTGGTTTGACATGGTGGTACGCCTTCCGAAAGCATGCTCATGAGGAATTTGTGAATATGGGTTACATCGCATTAGCCATGGGATTCAAGCGTTTCACGTACGCAGAACTAAAAAGAGCCACCGATGGCTTCAAACAGGAGGTAGGAAAAGGTGGATTTGGAACTGTGTATAAAGGTGTTCTAGACGATGAAAGAGTTGTTGCTGTGAAGAGACTAGATGGCATCTTGCAAGGAGATGCAGAGTTTTGGGCAGAGGTGAGTGTGATAGGGAATATCAATCACAGGAACTTGGTTAAACTATGGGGTTTCTGTGCGGACAATGAGCATAAGCTGCTCGTCTACGAGTACCTGGAGAATGGATCACTGGACAAAATGTTGTTCGCATCAGATGGGGAACTAGGATTGGAGCAGAGATACAACATTGCTCTTGGCACAGCAAAGGGTTTGTCATATTTACATGAGGAATGCCTAGAATGGGTGCTCCATTGTGATGTAAAGCCTCAAAACATACTGTTAGATGACCACCTTGAACCTAAAGTGGCAGACTTTGGCATGTCAAAGCTATTCAAAGACATCCATGGCATCAGGGACATCGATGGGATGGGATTTTCAAAAGCGCGGGGCACCAGAGGTTATATGGCTCCAGAGTGGATGATGAACCTGAAAATTGATGCAAAGGCAGATGTCTATAGCTATGGGATTGTTTTGTTGGAACTACTGAGTGGAAAAAGTGCTTCTATTCTCGTTTTGGCTCTTGCTAAAGAGTACAATGAATGCAACCAATTGGTTCAATGTGTGACTGAAAAGATCAGAGAAGAAGGGCTTGAGGAAGTACTTGATCCTAGACTACTTGGTGAACTCGATAAGAAGAAGCTCGAAACATTGGTAAAAGTTGCTCTACTGTGTGTTCAAGATGATCGCAGTGCAAGGCCAGCCATGAGTAAGGTTGTGGAGCTTCTACTTGAAAATGATGAGTAAGGGCCAGATGAAGAAGATCAGAGAGAGAGAGAGAGAGAGAGAGTAAATAATAGAAGCTAAATGTACAGTAAATAACATGTTATTCTTACATTTGTTGAGCTTCCCATTAAATGTAATGATAGGTTAATAGGATTGGAGCATTCCAGCTGAATAAAAACTGTGATTCCAACAATTGTTTCAAGTTTCTGTATGATATATGATTCAGTTTTCATTATTTGAAATTGATGAATCAACAATCGTTTATAGAAAATCGAAAAAATTAAAACCATGAACAGAACTATATGAATAAATGGTTCTACAGCCAAACAAATTAATAACATGAACAGAACTATAAAAACTATTAGAGCTATTGTTGCTCGAGTAAAAGTTTACTTCAACTGCATCTTTTGTAATATTTGCAATGGACTAGATATATAAGCCTATAACATCCTTTTCTTTTGTGAAAAGAATCAATTACATGTGGGATTTGTGCATGTTTTTTAATTTGATCTTCTGCAATCAAAGTTGCAAACATCATTTTCCAAAGTTGTCAATTTGCAGTTCGCTAGATCATTAAATAACGGTAAAAATAGACTGCCGCCTGATTAAAAAAGAAATTGGCTTGACAATGACAACCTATAAGATCAGGTCTTCACAACCAGAGTCGTTAGACAGGTAGGAAATTCGAATTAATTATATGTAGTTTCATCCCACACACAACGAAGGAATGGAGAAAGGAATGCCTATTGTCCCTTCCCTCCCATTTTTTAAAATTATATTTCCATAGATTTGCATGCATAGCCGGCAGTCGCGCGTGGCGACGGAGTCATTGAATCTCATAGAATTGCAATATTTCATGGAACGGAAGGTATTAAAAATAGTAATTACGTCTAGAAACTAGATATTTGATCTTAAAAAATTTGAGTTTTAATTTGCATGTTTGAAAGATTCTGCACAGCAGTCCAAAAGAGGGGGAGGTGGGGAGATTTTGCACAATTTCATTCTCATGGCAAGAAAACAACCTTATAATCCAGATTGGCCAAACATCATTGTGGGAGCGATTTTCGTCCCCAAAGAATATTCGTCTGAAGATCCCTTCTTCCTCTTCACTTCTCTTTCTCCTTGCAAAATAATATGGAGTGAAAAGACCACACCCACGGGGTGTAGGCCAAAGGCCCTCCGATGCATAAGTTAGGTCAAGTGTTTCTAGAAAAACAATAGCTAACAAAGGGTACAGAGATTTTTCTAGGGTAAGAACTAGGTGGCCGGAGCCTTGTGTGAGAGAGAGAAAGAGTGTGGCGGCTGGGGTTTGTTATAGGGGATTTCTGTAGAGTTTCAGACAAAAGTTTAGATGTACCTCAACCCTTGTGCGTAACCATGTATTTTTAGGAGTCTCTGAGGCTAGGGTTTCAGAAGAATAATTTCATAGATGGAAATGAATTATTCTTCCCCAATTTGGAGAGATTGATTTAATTAGGGATTTGATTAAAATCAAATCCCCAATTAGGGTAAGTATCAAATAATTCCCAATTTGGTCAAATAATTCCCAAATTAATTGGCTTAATTATTTGACCTAGGATCTGTAGATATTTTGTTTTCAAAAATGCCCCCCAGCTTCTGCATGACATGTGGTGGCATGAAGGAGGTGTGAATTAATTGTTGGGTTGTCCAGTTGTAACTAGGCTTCCTTCTATGACTTGGACTCCTGAGTGGAGGAGGTCTTTGACTTAGGCTATCCAGCTGTAACTGGGTTGGAGGCGTGTGGGCCTACTGCTGGAACAGGTGGCAGTTTGGGCTGGCTTACTTGCGGCTGGGGTTGGGGCTGGTCCAAACTGCTTTAATTCTTTTTTTTTTTTGGTGCCACGAACTAGGAACAGTCTGAGTCAAGGCGATCATGTGTGGCATTCGAACGTCCTGGAAGTTAGCGGCAGATGGGAAGGGGAGGTCAGCGAAACCGTGCCGACGAGCTAAAGAAGAGAAGCTGGTCAACAAAAAGAAGAAAAGTTCGAGAGCAGATAGGACCTCCTCCGAACCTGACCAACCCAGAGACATGTGGCAGTTGGGCGTAGATGGAGCGTCGAACCAAAAAGGAGCTAGAGCAGGCGTCGTCATCATCACCCCGGATGGAACCCTATTGGAACAAGCTATCACGCTTAGCTTCCCGACCTCAAACAACGAGGCAAAGTACGAGGCATTGCTCGTTGGCTTGCGCTTGGCAAATGAGCTATCAATCAAGAAGCTGGCTATCTACTTAGATTCCCAGCTGATCACAAATCAAGCCTCAGGATAATACATGGCGAAGCACCCAAGGATGTTCTTGTACCATGACAAAGTCTAAGAGCTGTTGAAGGCATTTCCTACCTTCACCATCCAACAAGTGTCCCGAGCAGAGAACGCTCATCAGACGTACTGGCAAGCCTAGGATCAGTGCTAAATACCAATTCAAACGCTCCATCCCAGTCGAGCACCTTGACCAACCAAGCATAAAAGAGGCAGAGCAGCCGGACTTGATGCAGTTGATGAGGATCCTAGCTGGCAAGATCCTATCATTGACTACCTAGTGAACGATAACTTGCCAAAGGACAAGTCCGAGGCCAGAAAAATCAAATAGAAAGCTACGAGATACTACATAAAAGACAACATGCTTGTTCGTAGATCATACTCCGGCCCTTATCTTACCTACATCAAATACCCTCAAACGCTCGATGTGCTATGCAAAATACATGACGATGAATGTGGGAATCACGCTGGGGGCAGATCACTTGCCTAGAAGGCTCTCAGCATAGGCTATTTCTGGCCTACCATGCACCAAGACTCTATGGAGTATGCTCGAAGATGTGATTAATGCCAACGCTATAAACCAATCCCTAGCTTGCCTACCGAGGTATACCATCCACAGAACAGTCCATGGCCGTTCATGCAGTGGGTCATTGACTTGGTGGGACCTATGTCGCTGGCACCTGCCAAGAAGGAGATGATGATCGTCGCCACTTATTACTTCACCAAATTGATCAAGGCCGAGGCTCTATCCTCTACTAAGGAAGCTGACGTCGAACGATTTATCTGGAAGAACATCATCTGCCGATTCGGTTGCCCGCAGTCGATAGTCACTGACAATGGTACACAGTTCGTGGGCAGGCAGATCACCGTATTCTTTGGGAAGTATGACATCAGACAACACCTGTCAACTCCCAGATATCCGCAAGGCAATGGTCAAGTAGAGGCATCCAACAAGATTGTGTTGGACTGCCTGAAGAAAAGAATGGAATGTGTAGAAGAAAAATGGGTCGATGAGCTGCCAGGAGTCCTATGGGCTTATCGCACAACCAAAAGGAGATCGACCGGCAAGACACCTTTTTCCCTGGCCTATGAGACATAAGCAATCATCCCCCCACACATCACAGTTCATTCCATGAGCATTGAGGTGGGCAGTCTTGACCAGAATTGCAAGCAGATGAAAGTCAACCTTGATCTACTTGAAGAAGAACGAGAGACAACAATTGTTCAAGTTGCAGCCTACCAGCAGCAGATGACATCTTACTACAATAAGAAAGCCAAGATTAGATAGTTTCAACCTAGAGACCTTATGCTCAGAAAAACTTTTATCACAGTACTAAGGCAAGGGTCAAAGAAGATGAAGTCCAAATGGGAATGCCCCTACATGATCAGCCGACCTGAGGGCAGAGGAAATTACACCCTCGACACTCTAAAAGGGAAGGAAATTCCAAGACAATGGAATGCCCACAACCTTTGGAGGTACTATCCATGAAACTCCCCACTTACCAGCTGGGCTCTTAGCAGGGGACAACCCTCCCTCACTTCTATTGAAGACAAGCTGCTTTCGATGTTATCCATGTTATTCATTTCTTTTATTCAATAAAGCAATGTAATCGCACCAACATCAATACAAGTACAAGCTTTTCAATAGAGTATTTTTCGAGCGTTATGTTCCTCGGACATACACATACAGGCGACGAGCTTTACCTCCGTTGAAAACGAGTCACTTTCGCGTACATGCTTCTTCAACATAGTATTTTTCGAGCGTTATGTCCCATAGACATACACATACAGGCGACGAGCCTTACCTCCATTGAAGACGAGTTACTTTCGAGTACAAGCTTCTTCAACAGAGCATTTTTCGAGTATTATGTCCCACAAACATACACATATAGGCGACAAGCCTTACCTCCATTAAAGATAAGTTACTTTTGAGTACACGCTTTTCAATGGAGTATTTTTCTAGCGTTATGTCCCATGGACATACACATACAGGTGACGAGCCTACCTCCATTGAAGACAAGTTACTTTCGAGTACAAACTTTTCAATGGAGTATTTTTTGAGAGTTATGTCCCCCGGACATACACATACTGGCGACGAACCTTACCGTTGTTGAAGACGAGTTACTTTCGGGTACAAGCTTTTCAATGGAGTATTTTACGAGAGCTATGTCCCGGGACATACACTTACAAGATGCAATGCGAATTGAAGATTGAAAAACAACTGAAAATTTCATAGCAAAGCTGCCAACCGGCTAAGTTCAACAAGAAATAAGGTGGTCGACTAATGACCACTTATTTTTAAAAAAATTTACAAAGTTCAAAAACAGCAAAATGGGCTACATCAACTAGGGGACTTTAGTAGACGACCCTTAGCCGACTACACCCTCAGCTACCTTCTGATCAACTGCGCTGACAACAGCCTCACTCTGCTCAACCGGCACCATCTGCTCGGCATGCCAAGTTGCCTGCTCCTCCGCATCTGCCCTAGCCTAATCAGCTGCGCCACCTTTGGCATCATCTTCCTCCACTGCAGCTTTATCAGTCATCTGTTCTTCAACTGCTTCTACATCCACAACATTAATCTGCTCACTTTGAGCAGGGACAGGTCAAGATAGAGCCGCTCAGCATCTTCATCTTCAATGGGGCAACAAGGAGAAGCACCGTTCCTGTAATCCAAGTATCCCAACTTGTACACGTTAGCAGCAATCTCATGCTTGGACGCCTTTTTGACTTCAACATAGGTGTCAAACTTGACCAGCAGCTTGTCATGATTTTGGGCCAAGGCATCATACTTATGTTCGAGATGAAAGTAGGCCTCTTTGAGTTCGAGCAGAGTAGCCACAAGAGACTTGAGATCACCATCATTTTGGCCAAGAGAACTCTTCAGTGCAGACATAATCTCCTTCATCTCGGACATCCTCGCATCATGGCGAATCTGCTCGTTCGTGAGCTTGTCAGCCAGATCAGCATTCTTCTTCATTAGCTCGTAGAGCAGAGCATAAGATGGGGCAACAACACACGAGTTATGCATGGCCTAAATAGCAAAAATATCTCATTTTAAAGATGATACATGACAGCTTCTTCTTGTTCATCCTGGGAAAGGCTAGAGAACATGCCAAGGTCGCCAGCATGATATACGCCGTCAACCAGCTTGGCACAAGCAGATGGACTTAACAAAAAGTTTGTTTTGAGCAAATCAGACACATGCTCATCCCCAGCAGAGCTATCACCAGCTCCCAGACCAGCAGTTCGTGGAACTGAAGGACTCTTTGCTCGAGGAGACGACTCTTTAGCTCTCTTGGCCACAGCTTGCAACATTGAGTCAGCTCTACGCTTGACTGTTCGTGGCTTCGCAGACGAGTCGTGATTACTGGACAAAGGTACAGTCCTCTCAGTTTGATCCCCGGATTGGTGCAAACGACCTAAACCCCCTACTTCTCAGTAGCCTCCTTACAGGGCAGATCATGGGTTTTAGGCAGTTCGAGAAGAGACTTAAGTAGAATATCTCGGACCTCCTGCATGCCATTGACCTTCTTGTTGTTCGGGCTGACGAGACGCTTGATCCCGGAGATGAAGAATGAGCAACTCTCATAGGGACCTTCTCAGCAGACGAGACCCCTTTAAGGAAGACTTGATCATGACAGAATGAGGGAGCTCGGTCGAGGACTCCTCTTCCTCAACTGGCAAATCATCTAGGTCCGAGCCATGTAGCTTCCATCTTTCAATATCTTCAGCAAGGGCAGACCACCAGCCTCATTCCGATGTTCGCTCAGCAACCAACGCCATTCACGGAACATGGCAGAGATGTTCAGAGCTTGATGAACTTTGGTCATGTCAGGGCCGGGATCGAGCTTTTTGCGGATGTCATTTCTGCAAGCAGAAGACGGAAGTCAGTCAGATACACAATAAATAATTCCAGAAAAACTATGGCATATTAATGGAGTACAACTTACCATCGCAGTAGGTGAGCAGAACGAGCGGACCATCCTCGACCTCACTTTCCCACCTATCGCTGACCTCCTCCACTCAAGAGCCCAATTCACAGAAGGAGGCCCAGTTACAGCTGGATAGCCCAACAATTAATTCACGCGTCATACAGAAGTTGAGGGGCATTTGTGGAAGCAAATTATCTATGGATCCTAGGTCAAATAATTAAGCCAATCAATTTGGGAATTATTTTATTCTTACCCTAATTGAGGATTTGATTTTAATCAAATCCCTAATTAAATCAATCTCTCCAAATTGGGGAAGAATAATTCATTTCCATCTATGAAATTATTCTTCTGAAACCCTAGTCTCCGAGGCTCCTATAAATACATGGATCCGCATAAGGGTTGAGGTACGTCTAAACTTCCATCTAAAACTCTGCAGAAATCCCCTCTCACAAACCCTAGCCGCCACACTCTTTCTCTCTCTCACACAAGACTCCGGCCACCACACACGGCTCTGTCCACCTGGTTCTCACCCTAGAGAAATCTTTGTACCCTTTGTTAACTATTGTTTTTCCTACAAACACTCGACCTAACTTAGGCATCAGAGGGCCTTTGGCCAACACCCACTAGGTGTGGTCTTTTCACTCCATATTGTTTTGCAGGGAGAAAGAGAAGCGAAGAGGAAGAAGAGATCTTCAGACGAATATTCGTTGGGGACAAAAATCGCTCCCACAACCATCTTCAGGCCTAAAGCATTTTTCAAAAACACAACATGGAAGTTCCCAAATTTCTCATTATTTTGCAGCTTGCAGCCATAATTGCTAGCAGTGAAGCACGGTTATCAAGCTTAAGGCAAGGGAGTTCCTTGACAGTTGAGAAAGAGAGTGACTTCTTGGTTTCACCAAATGGAACTTTCTCCAGTGGATTTTTAGAAGGTTGACACCAATGCCTCTTGCTATTCAATATGGTTCACCAATTCTGTCAATAAAACAGTTGTCTAGATTGCTAACAGAGATAAGCATATTAGTTGAAGAGGGTCCAGGGCCGGCCCTGGGGGTAGGCAAGAAGGGCTTTGGCCATGGGCCTCCAATTAAGGGGGCCCCAAATTTTTTTATATATTATATATATATATATAATATTATCCAACTTATTTTTTTTTATAAAAACAACAAAGCCTTTAAATTTCTTGGTTTCCCAGATGGTTTCTTCTTTTCCTAAGCATAAACATAAACAACATGCTTTCCTCCTCCCATAAGGCGATTCCTCTCCTAGTTAGTTTCTCCATAGAATAACTCTATTTAATCCACTCATCTCTTAATAATCCACCACCATATTTTTCTATGTTTTCCCCATCTCTCTTCAATCCATTCATTATTTTCAGTTTCTCTCATCCCTCTTTTCTCATATCATATTGTAACCCTAAGAATCAATCTCACACTAAAAAGCTCACAAATTGTCTTTGAGATTGATGGTGACAAGGATGGGAGGAACATGAGAAATTAAAAGGGTAATCAGATTTATAATTTTTTCCTTCATGAAATTTGTAATTTGTAAATGTGTGTTTATCCTTTTTCTGCAGCTGTGATTTAATTTGCGATTTTTGTTTTGGTTTTGCTTTTTATCTTAGTTAATTGTATATGTAAATGAGATGCAACTGATTATATTTAAATGAAAGAAATGTGTGTTTGTTTATTCTACATGTGGCCTTGTTATGTGTGTTTACGTGCCTGATTCGGTTCTCTGTCGATTATTGTAGGTTGTGCTATTCCTTAGACTTGTCAGGTTAAAGTTTGTGTAGTTTTACATTAGATTTTATGTGCTTGAACTATTGGACTTTTTTTTATCTGAATAAATTTCTTGTTTAAATTCTCACACTTCGATTTTCAGTTTGTATTGTTGGGTGCAATTCCATTCCCTACTGATGTGCCGCGCTTAAAGGAAGTTGGAGTTCTTGGAGTCATCACACTTAATGAGCCATATGAGACTTTGGTTCCAACGTCTCTTTATCATGTTAGTGGTTTTATAGATTTGTATTATCAGAGTTTGCTTTGTTTTCTTTTACATGAAATTGGTTGCTGAAATGTTGTTTGTAAATTTGTAATTTCCTTCATGATATTAAATATCTAATCTAAATTTTTTTTACGGATACTATAATGAATACTACCTCTCTACGCGCTATGTAAAATCATTTTATTTGTTGTTTTTTTGCAATTGTATACTAAGGGAGGGGCCTCGTTTAGTTTATCGCCTAGGGTCACCCAAAAGTCAGGCCGGCCCTGAGAGGGTCCAAGCTAACTCTCCACAGAAATGGCAACTTGGTTTTGACTGATGGGGTTGGATCAATTGTATGGTCAACCAACACTTTCCCTAATGCAGGCGTGGAGGCTCGGCTTCTTGAGAGCGGAAACTTGGTTCACATCAACCAAGAAAATAGGGTCATCTGGCAGAGTTTTGATTCTCCCACAGATACACTTCTGCCATCCCAGCGACTTGTCAAGAACACAACCTTGGTGTCCGTGAGAAGCCCTGTTACACGGATATGGCAAAAAAAGGGGTATGTGCGTATCGGATACGGCCATGATACGATACAGCACCGATACGGCTCTGATACGTATCCGATACGTCATGTGGCGTATCGTAGACTTTTTGGCATGTTGACTTTCCGATACGGCATCGATACGGTCCCGATACGGCTCCGTTACGGCAATGGGTAAAAATGAAGAAGAAGCCCATCCGAAGAAGAAGAACCCAGCAACAACGAAAGAAGAAGAGGGAGGAAGAAGAAGAACTCACCTCTATCGTCGGCCGTCGCCAACTCTGCCTTCGCCATTCCTCAATGTTTTTTATTCTTATTATTGCTGTGTGTTGTTGTTAATTAGATAATTGCTGTGTGTTGTTGTTAATTATATAATATGTATATATGGGTATTGGGTATTGAGTAGATGATATCATATTGGGCTGTTGGGAATGGATGAAATGGTTAATATTAGTTGTATATGTATTAATTTTTGGGCTGTTGGGCTGTTGTTGGGATGGATGAAGTATGAGTTTGTTAATGTTTTCAACTTATTATGGATAAAATATCAATTTTTCTAGTTATATATTTTTTTAAATATATATTATTTTAATTGCCGTATTGGTGCCGTACCCGTATCCTAGTTTTTAGAGGGGTTATATGCCATTTTACCCCCCAAATTTGTACCATACTTTCGATTTACCCCCCAAACTTTTTTTTTGGAAAATTAAGGATATGAATTAAATTTTATTGCCAATTTGCCCCCTACTCTCTAAATCTCAGTTTTTATAAGGGCAAATTGGTCATTTTATATGTTAAAATAAGTAAAATAAATCTAAAATAAATAAAACATTATTTTAATAAACAGTGGGGCCCACACCAATTCTTCCTTTCTTCTTTTCTTCTTTTCTTCTCCTTGCCAATCACGAACCAGAGACCACTTCTTTTTCTTCTTTTCTCTCTCTCTCTCTTCCCCCATTCTTCCTCCCATCTGATCCCTCATTCTCTCCCTCTCTTCCTCTCTCTCACCCTCTGTTTTCTCTCCCCCTCCCGATTTCTTCCCCATTCTTCCTCTCTCTCACCCTATGTTTTTCTTCCCCTCCCCTCGCAATTTCTTCCCCCCTTCCCCAACAATGAGGAAGAAATGCGGAGGACTGGAAAGTGAACTATCTGTAGGAGAGGAAAAAAAAATTTGCAGGAGAGGAAAATTTTTTTTGCAGGAGATTTCTCAGAGGGAGAGGTCGTGGGGATGGAGATAGAGGAGGAGGAGAATGGGTGGGAGAGAGGAAGAAATGCAGAGAGGAAGAGAGTAAGAGAGGGAGAGAATGAGGGATCGGATGGGAGGAAGAATGGGGGAATAGAGAGAGAGAGAGAGAGAGAGAGAGAGAGAGAGAGAAAAGAATAAAAGAAGAAGGAAGTGGTCTCTGGTTCGTGACTGGCAAGGAGAAGAAAAGAAGAAAAAAAAAAAAAAAGGGAAAGAAGAAAGGAAGAATTGGTGTGGGCCCCACTGTTTATTAAAATAATGTATTATTTATTTTAGATTTATTTTACTTATTTTAACATATAAAATGACCAATTTGCCCTTATAAAAACTGAGATTTAGAGAGTAGGGGGCAAATTGGCAATAAAATTTAATTCATATCCTTAATTTTCCAAAAAAAAAGTTTGGGGGGTAAATCGAAAGTATGGTACAAGTTTGGGGGGTAAAATGGCATATAACCCTTTTTAGAGATTTGCCGTATCGACGTATCGTATCGTATCGTATTGCCGTACCCGTATCCGTATCGGTGCAACATAGGTGAGAAGTCACGGTACATAATTATCTGGATTTTATAACTTCAAATTCGAGGACAATATTGTATCATATCTCGTCTACAATGGCCCTCTCCTTTCCAGAGTTTATTTTCCAAAGCAAGATGAAACTGTTTTCGATAGTAAAAGAACACCTTACAATAGCTCTAGAGTGGCAATTTTGGATGAGGATGGACAATTTATATCAAGTAAAATTCTATGGCAAAGCTTTGATTTTCCCACTGATACTCTTCTCCCAAACCAATCCTTTTACAAAGAGCAAGAAGCTGATATCCACTTTAGGAAGAGGGACTTTTGGTACTGGTTATTTCAGTTTCTATTTTGATAATGATAATGTTCTCAAGTTGATGTATGATGGTCCTGATATTTCAAGCTTATATTGGTCTGATCCTGATTATAGTATTTTTCAATGGTGGAACATAACAGTAGCAGGATGGCTGTTTTAGATGACTCTGGCAATTTTTTGTCCAGTGATAAATTGCAATTCAGTGCTTCTGACATGGGTGTAGGCGTAAAAAGGCGGTTGACGATGGATTATGATGGGAACTTAAGACTTTATAGTCTCAACAGTTTGACAGGATTGTGGGTGATCACCTGGGAAGCTATGGCAGAGCTGTGCAAGGTGCATGGCATTTGTTTTTATAAACCACACGTCTATTCCTACCCTAGCTGGGCTTTTACAGCAGCCCAAAAATAAAGAAAAACATAATTAAAACATAAATCCAAAATGGGTACGTAATTGACTCCTCTTCCTATTTTGACTGGGATAACACGTCAGTTACTTTGCACGCACGTTTGGGGTCGTTCTTCCTCCAAGAAAATTCCGGAAAAATATGTAAATTGTAGGTATTTGTCTTATATTTCCAGCCATATATCGCACACAGAGGAAAATTCAGGAAAGTCTTCAAATAATCATTCTTCCACAGCAGCACAATTTTGACGGGATTACATCTTATGCTGACTTAACTTCAAAGACTGCTCTCATTGGCCGCTCCAAAAATTTTAGACACATTCCACAATCATCTTCAAGATCTTAGCTTTCATCTCCAACTGGTCTTGTACAAAAATTCCACCAAAAAGTTGTATTTTTGTTGAAAATCAATTACTTGCTCCGGAAAGCTGATATTATCAACATATTGATATTGATAATATTAATATAAAGGGTGATTTTATTTGCACCTCATTATGTGCTCTTTTCACCCCATATTAATTTTAAACATAAATAATTATTTTACTATTGTACATAATTACCATAAAACCTTTGTTTTACCCTCGCTCACTACACCCCACTTCAACACCAGAACCCCGTCTCCAAACGCCGCCGGGTCCGGACTCTCCGGCCCCAAAATATACCGGACCGCCACCACGATAACCCCATTACACCCCATAATCTTATCAACTATCAATTCATAAAAATAAAATAAAAAAGTAAACAACGTCGGCGCTCGATTCATCACTGTTTTCTTGTGGGTTCGGTGTCTTTGTCTGGGTGAGTTGAATCAGACTTAGTCGAAGTGGGGTAATCCGTCCAACAACCCAAGAGCCCCGAAATTGTCAAAAATTGACAGAAGAAAGAGAGAGAGGGAGAAGGAATCATATCCAAAGTTTGACTGGACCCTGAAAATAGAGAAAAAGATGGGGGACATCACTCCCAGAATTTACTCCCTCTCTCTCTCTCTCTCTCTCTCGCCCCCCAAGCCCACAAACTTGCCTTGTATTCTATTCTTGTTTCTGTCTCCACTTTACTTCCTCTAAAGCATCAAAAACTCCCCTCCTCTTTCTCCAAGCCATTTTTTCCTTCTTTTTCTTTTCTTTTTCCTCTCCTTCTAAACTAAGCCATTTATCTTTTGTTCATCATTTCACCCTTCGATCCTGGAAGGCTGCAGACTTGTGTGAATCTGCAGAAAGCAACAAGATCACATTCACATGAACAGCTTTGAGGGTGTTTTGCCTTCTGGGTTCCAAAATTGGCAGTCAAAGAGGAAAGAAAAAAGAAAACATTAAACGACTGAAATGAAATGCTAGTAATGTGTTGCTAATGTGTAAAACATTGCTTATGGGGTGTAATGGGGACATTTTAGGAAGAAATATGGAGTGTAGAGAGTAATTTTAAATTTGACTAAAATTTGGTGGGGTGTAAAGAGAATATAGGGTGAAAAGAGCAAATAATGGGGTGCAAATAAAATCACCCTAATATAAAACTGTTAATATTGATATTGACAGTTTTTGACCTATTATCTTTTTTATAATAATCTACCTATTTTTTATGGACAATAATCGACCTATTTTTTTTTAATAATAATAATGTCTACTTCAATATTGATATTATCAATATTGATAATATTGATAATGATATTAATATTGATATTGATTCGATTACTGATAATGATATTGATATTGATATTGATTACTAGTATGTTAATGTTGAATTTAATAGATTACTAGTCATATAATTCATAAAAGGAAAACAACATAATTTTTTTATTAAATAAACCAAAACGTTATGTGATTTAAAGTGAATTTTATGGGTCTAAGCTCAATTTACTAAAAAGATGAAGATTCTGCAGAATTTCATTGCAAGAAGTTTTGCAACCTTATATAGTCCAGATTGGCAAACAAGCATCCCCAGACCTAAAGCATTTTTCAAAACCTCTAATGGAAGTTCTCAAATTTCTCATTCTTTTGCTGTTTGCAGCAACAGTTGACTGGAGTGAAGCAGGGTTGCCCAGCTTATGGCAGGGGAGCTCCTTGAATGTTGAGGAAGAGAGTGTCTTCTTGGTTTCACCAAATGGAACTTTCTCCAGTGGATTTTACAAGGTTGACACCAATGCCTCTTGCTATTCAATATGGTTCACCAATTCTGTCAATAAAACAGTTGTCTGGATGGCTAACAGAGATAGACCTGTTCGGCGAAGAGGGTCCAAGCTAACTCTCCACAGAAATGGCAACTTGGTTTTGACTGATGGGGTTGGATCCATTGTATGGTCAACCAACACTTTCTCTGATGCAGGCGTGGAGGCTCAGCTTCTTGAGACCGGAAACTTGGTTCTCATCAACCAAGAAAAGATGGTCATCTGGCAGAGTTTTGATTCTCCCACAGATACACTTCTGCCATCCCAGCGACTTGTCAAGAACACAACCTTGGTGTCCGTGAGAAGTCAAGGTACATACTTATCTGGATTCTACAACTTCAGATTCGACGATAATAATGTATTATATCACGTCTACAATGGCCCTCTCTTTTCGAGTGTTTATTTTCCAAAGCAGGATAAAACTGTTTTCGATTTTAAAAGAACACCTTACAATAGCTCTAAAGTGGCAATTTTGGATGAGGCTGGACAATTTATATCGAGTGACGATTGGAAGTTCAATGCATCTGATTATGGGATTGGCCCAAAGCGCCGGTTAACAATGGATTATGATGGTATCTTAAGATTGTACAGTCTGAATGCATCAACTGGGCTCTGGGAACTGTCATGGTTGCCTGGTGTGTATGCTTGCCTCGTTCATGGCTTGTGTGGTGAATACGGTATTTGCACTTACAAACCACAACCTACTTGTAGTTGCCCTTATGGTTTCTCCCTAAATGATCCTTCAGATGGGTCGAAAGGCTGCTCACCTTTGTTCAATTTGAGTAATGATGCAACCAAGTCAGACTTCATGGTGCTTCCTAACACAGATTACTATGGATATGACTTGGAAACCTATGCTCTTGGAATTTCTTTTAGCGCATGCAGGAATGCATGCCTAACTGATTCTAAATGCAAAGGATTCGGATATGCTCTGGATGGAAAAGGGCAATGTTACCCTAAAAGTCTTCTCCTTAATGGATTTCATATGCCGAATACTCTCCAAATCATGCATATTAAAATTCCAAAAGGTTTTCCGATCAAGGATGAAGTCATAACGAAGCTAGAAACATACGATTTGAACTGCTCAGCTGCACAAGTTTCTCTCAAAACTAGTGATCTTAAAGTGGAAAAGAGCAACAAAAATCGATACATGGTTTACCTGGTTGGATTTGTAAGTTCCTTCGCAATAATTGAAGCAATCTGCATTGGTTTGACATGGTGGTACGCCTTCCGAAAGCATGCTCATGAGGAATTTGTGAATATGGGTTACATCGCATTAGCCATGGGATTCAAGCGTTTCACGTACGCAGAACTAAAAAGAGCCACCGATGGCTTCAAACAGGAGGTAGGAAAAGGTGGATTTGGAACTGTGTATAAAGGTGTTCTAGACGATGAAAGAGTTGTTGCTGTGAAGAGACTAGATGGCATCTTGCAAGGAGATGCAGAGTTTTGGGCAGAGGTGAGTGTGATAGGGAATATCAATCACAGGAACTTGGTTAAACTATGGGGTTTCTGTGCGGACAATGAGCATAAGCTGCTGGTCTACGAGTACCTGGAGAATGGATCACTGGACAAAATGTTGTTCGCATCAGATGGGGAACTAGGATTGGAGCAGAGATACAACATTGCTCTTGGCACAGCAAAGGGTTTGTCATATTTACATGAGGAATGCCTAGAATGGGTGCTCCATTGTGATGTAAAGCCTCAAAACATACTGTTAGATGACCACCTTGAACCTAAAGTGGCAGACTTTGGCATGTCAAAGCTATTCAAAGACATCCATGGCATCAGGGACATCGATGGGATGGGATTTTCAAAAGCGCGGGGCACCAGAGGTTATATGGCTCCAGAGTGGATGATGAACCTGAAAATTGATGCAAAGGCAGATGTCTATAGCTATGGGATTGTTTTGCTGGAACTACTGAGTGGAAAAAGTGCTTCTATTCTCGTTTCAGCTCTTGCCAAAGAGTACAACGAAGTCAACCAATTGGCACAATGTGTGACTGAAAAGTTCAGAAAAGAAGGGCTTGAGGAAGTACTTGATCCTAGACTACTCCCTGAATCCAATAAGAAGAAGCTCGAAAGATTGATGAAAGTTGCTCTACTGTGTGTTCAAGATGATCGCAGTGCGAGGCCAGCCATGAGTAAGGTTGTGGAGCTTCTACTTGAAAATGATGAGTAAGGGCCAGATGAAGATCAGAGAATAAATACTAGAAGCTAAATGTATAATAAACAATATGAACTGTAATCTCTGTGGTTTTACATTTATTTAGCTTCCAAATGTAATCAATGATTAGAATTCCAGCATTTCAGCTGAATAAAAGGACTTATTCCAAAAAGTTTCAGTTTTGGGATTTGATTAGACAGAGTTAATTCTTGCAGTTTAAACATCATGTTATCAAAACACATATAACATTTTCTGCTTCTTTTTTTATGTATTTGTTATCAGGAGGAAAGTCCCATTTTTATCCACCAGTGTGTTGCACAGTTTTCATATCTTTTGTCTCTGTGCTAGCTCTGATAGTTCAGTTCTAAGTTATAACAACCGACTATTTCTAAGAACAATTGTCTTTGGCTTTATAATTGTATGTATGATTTTTTTGGGATTCTGCTAATAGATTTTTTGTATGTTTCCAGGGAGTTATTGATGCAATTTCCGACATATTTCCACACTCTCCACATAGATTTTGTTGTAGACATATCTACAACAATATGAGAAAAAGGAATCCTGGCATTCTATTGCGAAATAACTTTTGGAATGCAGCTAAAGCGTATGATGCTGCGACTTTTACAGAGGCAATGGAAGAAATAAAGAAACTTGATGAAGATGTATGGAGTAGGTTAAAAAAAATTCAGCCATCACATTGGAGTAGGCATGCCTTCGAAGTAAATCTGAGAAGAGAAGGTGCTGCAGTTATGAAGCAATACATATATTGCATATCCAAGCTTGAAACTAATTCTCTGTGTGGGTAGTATGAGTTTCTTGGTGATTTGTT
This sequence comes from Prunus padus, assembly GCA_024362665.1. Classification (NCBI taxonomy): domain Eukaryota; kingdom Viridiplantae; phylum Streptophyta; class Magnoliopsida; order Rosales; family Rosaceae; genus Prunus; species Prunus padus. Next base: position 24,292,846 of record JANFAM010000015.1, read on the forward strand.
GTTGTGGAGTCTAAATTTGGGAGATAGAATTTGTGCAAAAGATGAAGTAAATGATGGTTTTTTTTGTGGCAAGCTCTTCTTCTGTTGACTTTTGGTTCATTTTGAAGAAGTAAGGCTAGTGACAGAGTTTGGTGTACCCTCTCATGCCTTTTTGATTTTATCAGGCCAGGCCGCCAAGCTCGGCCATTGGGTCGGGCCAGGTTGGGCCAAACATAGGCTTAGACGGGGCATACTATTATTTTCCAAGTCTTTTATAACATTTTTGCTACAAAGTTTTAGACAATGTTGAAAGAATTAACTTAATTCATTACTTAACTCATTTTCTACATCATTGGGCCAACTTTATTGTTACATTTATTATTTATTATATTCATGGGCGAGCAAGGTCGGCCTTAGATGTGCTTAACCAGGCGAGGCCGCAAGTCGGCTCAAGGTTTCAAACCCTTGGCCCAAGTCTTAACCAATCTTAGTGCAGAGCGGGCTGATTGAGTCTAAACAACGAGTCGGATGGAGCTTTGGCTCATCAGACTCAAACCGACCCACTTCGGCTCACAGACCTCGGGCCAAATGTTGACCCCTAGTTCTTATGCTTCATGCCAAGACTTCTTTTTTCATAAAATAAATTAAAATTTTATACGACAAAATGAAACACAACATAAATATAAATTACACATGCATGCCAAGAACAAAAACGAAAAAAAGTAGGAAAAAGACTGAAATATTGATGAAATAGCTGCATTCATCTGAGCAACCAGGACTTACAGTATGCATTCACTTGGTCACACAACAGCTGTATCCAATATAGTTTTGAATGAAGTGAAATATTCTTCGTCTCTACCACTATTGTGATATAATAGATTTATGATCCCTCTTTTCTTGAGTAGTTTTATATCTCGTGTGGCCATGATGAGACTCGTCATGAGGATCGAATACGACATAATGTGATGTGTACTTGTAAGGTTGCATTGCTCAAAAGAGATCAGGTTCCTGAAGAGTGAATTTAATGTCAAGTGAATGTCAGATAATCTATGACGAGAAGCTATGATGTACATCACTTACCTAGGAGGAATCAACCTCAATTACATAAATGATTGATGAACTCAATGGATGACCAACAAATATGCATTAGCGAGGGTGTATGTTTGTATGAATGTGAGAGTGAAAAAGGCCACAACAGCTTAAAATTTGAGAAAAGTAAGTACGGATAGGAACAAAAGCCGCCTGATTAGGAATCAAAATATGCCACAACGCGAAGTCCCCCAGCCTCCACCAGTAGAAAACTGGAAAACCCCCAAAGGGCACAGAAAAAAATCAAAAATAAAAAGCAAAAATCTCAACGTCTATTTTTCGCGTCTCCGCTTCCCTCACTCACTCACCAAACATCCCAGCTTGCAGAATCGAATACCAAAAGCCTCAACTTTCTCTCCAACCAAACAAGCCACCTTCCTCTTACTTTCCCTCATTTTCCCTCTCACTTTCCTCCGTTTTCCCGCACAATTATCTCTCGCCGTAAAGTTCGGACTGCAACCAAAAATTGTTGTGCAAAGGTATGAACTTCACAAGAGTTGTACTTTCATTCTTTACTTTATTAGTTATGGCTGATTGGTGCTTCATTTTCTGTAGATTTTTTGTTTTAATCAGCTGCGATTATGTGAATATATATGTATATAAGTCTATTTTGTGTGATTTGATTGCATTAGCTTGCTAAGGGCTTTGTGTTGGTGGCGATTGCCTGCTAATTCGTCGACTTCTCTGAGTTTGTATTATCGAGTGAGAAATTTTCGATTTTCTTGAAAGGCATATATGGCGGGTTGTTCTTCGAGCTTTGGAATATCGAATGTTGTAACCTTGCGGAACGAGGTCGTTTTGAGGAAGATGTGGAGCCAGAATTTGATCTTTGATGGCGTAAGGTTTAGGAATGATGCAAAGGAGGTAGCTTTGCCAGTGTTCTGTAGGAACAATCGCTTTAGACATGGGGTCAATTCCTTTTCGGTGAAGACAGACCGGAATTTTATGGTCATGTGTATGTCTCAGCCTCAGGCTGAATCACACTCTGAGTTGGGAGCAGTAACGGTTTCAAATGAGGGAGCTGATGTTATTGTAGGAAAGGAAACGAGGATTTTGGAGAATGAGTATAGATCAAAAACAGAGAATGGTGTGCTTGATGGTAGTGGTGGTGATGGGAAATACACGAATGGTAGAGGAGGAGGGGGTGGTGGCGGCGGCGGTGGTGGTGGTGACAATGATGGGGGTGATAAAGAAGAAGAAGAGTTTGGGCCACTTATGAAATTTGAAGAGGTTATGAAAGAGACAGAGGCTCGAGGGGCTAGTCTTCCCTCGGATATGATAGAGGCTGCCAAGAGTGTGGGAATTAGAAAAGTGCTTCTCCTTAGATATCTGGATTTGCAGGTACATCTGTAGTAAGTTTCTATTCAGTAATTATGTATCAATGTGTTCAGCATCAGTGATTCTTTCTCCTAATATGGTGTGACATTTAAATTGTAGGGGTCGGCCTGGCCTCTAGGCTTTTTAATGAAATCATGCTCTATGCTTCGTGATCGAATGCTAGCCGATCCGTCATTTCTCTTCAAAATTGGAACAGAGGTTTGTGCTTGTCTTGATGTAACTTTACACAAATTATTCATCTGGTTACATGATAGATGTAAGATGGTGAGGACAGGGAATAGTATCAACTCTAATATGTGATTACTCCCATCTTGGCTCCCCATGAATATAATTTGTCTCCTATACAAACCAGGTTTACTTTCTGTGATAAGATATCCCGTAAAGGGGCACATGCACAGTAAATTCCTATGCATCAAAGTTGTGGCTAAATTTTTGTCGATCATAGATTCTTTTTCCAGTGCCCCATTTTATTGTAGATAATTATATTGACCAATGCAATGCAGATAGTCATTGATTCTTGTTGTGCTACATTTGCGGAAGTTCAAAAGAGGGGCAAAGATTTCTGGGCAGAATTTGAGCTATATGTTGCAGATCTTTTGGTTGGGGTGGTGGTTAATGTTGCTTTGGTTGGGATGTTGGCACCCTATGCTCGTATTGGGCAACCATCATTATCAAAAGGGTTCCTTGGGCGCTTGCAGCATTCTTATGGAGCTCTCCCTAGCAGGTCAATAGCTCATGCCAAAAGCAATACTCAAACCTAAATATCAATTCACGTCTAATAGTATTTGATTCTCATACTTGTCACATCTACTTGCAGCTTTAGAAAATAATGGGTATTTATTAAGTTTCTTAAGCGAACATCTTATGCAGTGTATTTGAAGCTGAAAGGCCAGGGTGTAGATATTCTTTAAATCAGAGAATTGCAACTTACTTTTTTAAGGTAAGATTTACACATATCTTAACCAAATGATATTTTTATGTCTTGGTTCATTATATTTGTTGATTCAACCTTTCTGTTTTCAGGGCATCTTGTATGGCACAGTAGGCTTTGGATGTGGTATCATTGGACAAGGAATTGCAAACTTAATCATGACTGCGAAGCGGTACACTTCTATCTAGACAGACTCTCTTTGTGTGTGCACACGCTTGCTTGCACAACTCCAGCAGCTTTCTTGATTTGCATCATTGCTTACCAAATTATTTTCTAAATGTCAGGAGCGTAAAGAAATCAGAAGAGGACATACCCGTGCCACCTCTAATTAAGAGTGCAGTTCTTTGGGGTATGCATTACTTCATCATTTACAGTTGTTATAGGTTGTCAGCTTTATTACCTTGTTATGATATTGGGATGAATTTTACCTCCATGAGTGTATCGGCATTTTTGGTTCCCTTATGTTTCAGTTTCATATGGTTCTGGTTGACATTTGCTGTCACTTGTGTAGTCTATTTCAATAACTTGGTTTTCTTTTTGTCCCCCAAACTACCAGGGGTTTTCCTTGCTGTCTCTTCCAACACCCGCTATCAGATCATCAATGGACTTGAACGCTTGGTAGAGGCATCGCCTATGGCAAAGCAGATCCCGCCCGTCGCGTTGGCTTTCACGGTTGGTGTACGGTTTGCCAACAACATCTATGGTGGAATGCAGTTCGTGGACTGGGCTAGATGGAGTGGGGTTCAATAACTTCCTGAGCTTTAGAAGGAGAGGTTCTCAAATACACAAGCACAAAATTGCCAACGAAATTCAGTCCCACAAAAACTTTCTGATCCCCTTAGGATTTGTTTCGTCCTCAATGCTTTTATGTGTAATATGAAAAATGCTGAGTAGAAATTCTTGTACTTTTTCCTATTGACAATCATGATGGCTGCATTTATAGATTATGCGGATAATAAAACCTTAGTTCCATGCATTTTTTGCCTGTGCAGATGTGAACAGTCCAAATTGGCACCGTTCTTGAAGTTCTTGTAACTGCATTGCAAGTGATGTGTTCATATTTTCAATTTTTTGAAGGGAGGTGAGAAAAGCAGACAACCAATGTAGTTGGGAAACAGCCTTCAGTTGAGAATTAAAAGGAGTACAAAAAGAAAAAAACTGAAAAGGTTTTATACGTTGTGTATGAACTTTGGTAGTTCCAGGTGTCCCTATTTTGGGAGGAGAAATTTGTTAAGACAAGTCACCAGTTTACAAAATATTTTGCACTTCCCTTGATTTTATGAGCAATCAGCTATAAATAGGATAACCTTTACCCGCAGCATTCGCATGTAGCAAATATAAGTGTTAATGTGAGTTGTCACTCAAACAAACCATAACGTACAGAGATCACATATGTGCAAGAAAGATTCTTACAGAGAGAACAAAGAGGGAAGAAAGTAGGAGGAGGGGAGACTGAGAACGATGGAGCATGCGACGCATTCTTCATCAGAAGGAGGGCTTGACAGTCAATCCCCTCCTCCCAAAACACCAGTTGGAGGGTGGAGAGCCGTCAGATACATCCTTGGTAAATTAGTTTTCATGGCAAGCTTTTCATTTTTGTTGATCTTTTCTTATCATTTCTATAATGATTTTATATAGGGGATTGGACCCCCCGCGTTTTCTTAATGAAGGCATAGTTGGATCAGTTCTGACTGTTACAATTTGTGTTTTTGAAGGGAATGAGACGTTTGAGAAGATGGCTTCCATGAGCTTGGTTACAAATTTGGTGATGTATCTGCATACAAAGTACAACTTGGATAATGTGGTTTCGGCTAATGTGTTCAACACCTGGTCTGGTTCGTGCAACATTGCACCGTTGTTTGGTGCTTTCGTTGCTGACACCTACATCGGAAAGTTCTATACTCTTCTCTTTAGCTCAATAACATCCCTCCTGGTAAGAATCTATAAATAGAATATGATATTCATTGAATGAATTTTTAATGATCTATGAACACTTGTGATTTCAATCTGGCAGGGAATGGGGACCCTGACCTTAACTGCAGGTTTAAACGAATTAACTCCCTCTGCCTGCAAAGCACAAACAGAATGCCCACAACCTAATGCTTGGCAGATAGCCATCCTCTATTCGGGTCTCGGGTTGCTAGTTGTTGGATCTGGAGGCCTTAGACCATGCAACATTGCCTTTGGAGCTGATCAGTTTGACACCAAAACATAGAAAGGAAGAGCACAGCTAGACAGCTTTTGCAATTGGTGGTACGTCCTGTTCACCGTAGCCCTCCTCGTAGCTCTCACAGGAGTCGTCTATATTCAGACCAATGTCAGCTGGATTTTGGGTTTTGCCATACCAACTGCCTGCTTTGGTCTCTCCATAATAATTTTCTTGCTTGGAACCAAGTTGTACATACGCATAAAGCCCCAAGGAAGCGTCTTTGCCGACATTATCAAGGTTGTAGTAGCTACCTGCAGAAAATATGGTTCTAATGCAGGACAAACTTCAGGGAAGTTGTTTTATGATCCTCCTCCAATTGGATCAGAGTCTCAGACAGCAGCTCGCACGGACAGACTCAAGTTCATTGATAAGGCTGCTATGATTATGGACCCTAGTGAATTGGACAGCCAAGGCAAGCCTACAAATGGTTGGAGATTATGCAACGTGCAGCAAGTTGAGCAACTAAAATCTGTGGTGTGGATATTGCCTGTCTGGATAACTGGAATTTTTTGTTTCATAGGCATGAACCAAATGAATTCTTTTGGGATCTTTCAAGCAATTCAGATGAACAAAGCAATTGGACCCAAATTCCAAATTCCACCAGCCTGGATGGGGCTAGCACCAATGATTGCACTTTCAATATGGATCATCATATACGAGAGCCTCTACATTCCTCAAATGCAGAAAAGGAACAAGAATGAAAGCGGAAGGTTGACAATGGAGCAGAGGTTTAAGATTGGCATTGTGATGTCAGTTCTGTGCATGGTGGTGGCCGGACTTACTGAGATGAAGCGCCGGAACTCAGCCCTGAAGCACGGGACTTTCGAGTCACCTATAACGGTTGCATTTCTCGTGCCACAATTCGCATTATCTGGTCTGATTGAAGCCTTTGCTGCAATTGCCTTGATGGAACTACTTACCGTGCAGTGGCCACAGAGCATGAGGACTTTTGCTGGGGCAGTCTTCTTTCTCAGCCTGTCCATGGCAAGCTACCTAACCTCCCTTCTCATCATAATCGTCAAAAAAGTGAGTGGCTTGAATGGCAATTCATCATGGTTGGGTGGCAATGGTCTTAACAAGAACAAGCTTGATTACTACTATTACACCATAGCCGGCCTCGGGTTCGTAAATGTCGTGTATTTCCATTTCTATGCCCGCTATTATCTGTCCGATGCAGCAGCTGTTGAAAATTCCGAAAACCAAGCTAACTCTGACCCCGTAGACACTGAAAAAGGGTTTTAGGTTTTGTAGATTACAGATATTGCCTAGAGTTCTTATAGTCTTGTTTGTTTTTTCATGTAATGTTATTGATTTGATTCTCCAAGTATCAAGAACGTTTGGAAACCTCAAAGCATGTGTTCTAGAAGTAAATATCTTTACATTACACCAGCAGCAGCGGGTCAGCTAGAACAACATTTATTAATCTTTTGGGGTAAACAAATTAATAATTAAAAAAATACTGTAATAGTTTCCTAATGAATCTTATAGTAAACAATATTTTACACGTGGCAGAAGCTAGGATATACCACGTGTCATATTTTGTAAGCCCTCCCCGCTAGAAGGCCCCGCTAGAAGAAGGAAAATTGTAACGGCTATATTGACTTTGATACTTTCCCGCGCAGCCTCTGTATACATATATATTTCTCTCTGCACACACCGTACAACAACAGAGTTCCCAACCTCTCAGAGACTCCAAGACTCAACCTTTCGACATTGAAAGTTGGAACACTAAACCCAAATCCCAAGAAACCAACCCCAAATCAACCAAAACCATGACCAAGATCGACGCCCTCCGTCGATTTATCATCCCCTGCTTCTCCCCCACCAAGAAAACAACCCACTCCGCCGGCACCAAGAAACGCCTGAGCACTTCCCTGCGCGACGACCTCGACGACATTGACGCCGCCGCCTCCAAAACCCACGACCCACGAGACCAAGATTCGCAATCTTCCTCACCCACAACCGAGAATGACGCCGTCCCGACAATCGCGCCCCAGCAGCCTCGTCCCTCGAAATCCATGGTCATCGGCACCATCTTCGGCCACCGCCTCGGCCACGTGTGGTTCTGCATCCAGCACGACCGCCTCTCCACCAAACCCACCCTCCTCCTCGAGCTCTCCATCAAGACCCACCAGCTCGTCAACGAGATGCGATTCGGCCTCGTCCGCGTAACCCTCGAGTGCGACGAGTCGGGCCGGTCCCAGCTCGCCACGTGTCCGCTCCATTCCGTCCCTCTCTGGACCGTCCACTGCAACGGCCGCCAACTCGGGTTCGCGGCGAGGAGGAGAGCGAGCGATAAGGTGAAATTGATGCTGAAGACGATGCAGTCGACGACGGTCGGCGCCGGGGTTATGCCGACCAGGTACGGGTTGGAGTCGGAGTCGGGTCAGGAGGTGATGTATATGAGGGCTAACTATGAGCACGTGGTGGGGAGCGCTGACTGGGAGTCGTTTCATCTGATTAACCCGGATCAGTACCCGGGTCAAGAACTCAGTGTCTTCTTGCTTAGGTCCAAGCACTCATGAGACTTCTGCTCAAGGTTCAAGGTCACATTTTTATTTTAATTATTATGGGTCTCTCTGGTTATTTCTTCTTTTCCTTTTCTGGGAACTGTTGAAATGGAAAGTGAAAACTAGGTGTTTTCTGTAGCTACGGATTTTTTGGAAAATCCTTGTTGGGAATTTGGGGTTTTTGTAAATTTCTGGGAAGATAAATTCTTTTTTTTTCTTTAGAGGGTTGAATAGAGATAGCAGGGGTTGGCAATTATCTTTCTCTCTAGATGGATTAGTTTTGGAGGGGGCTAGCTAATCCCAGCAATATCAACTGTACATTGTATATCATTTCATCTCAGAAGTGATCAACAGAATTCAAAATTTCAATGAAATTTCAGATCATTTCTTACTTTTGCACCTTAATTCCCTATGTTCGTGGCACTAAACACAATGATCAACTTAAGTGGGTAAAGATTTTATTTTGCATCTATCTCAGCCGTCCATATATGATCTAAATATGAAAAACAGGTGTTTATTTTGCAAATTATGCAGAGTGCAGATTGATATAGTGTGACTGATGTGGGTTCATAAACTTTGCAGTCCACTGATGTTAAGTTTTTTGAATGTTCCTTCCTAGCCTTGTGTTTTCAGAATTTCAGGGGTTTTGATTCTTTGAAAAATTTGCCCATGTCTACAAGAATACAACCATGGACCACTTTGAAGTTTCAAACTAAGCTACAAAGAATGAACCAAATAACAAGGCACCTGTCACTTGTGTTTGTAACTCTTCTGCAAGTTCTACTGTTACCAACTTAGATATTTTCTGTACAACTGTTCTGATTTTAACACTTTCATCTAAAAGACAAACCATGGGAGGCTCAAAATTAATGCCATAATACAACATTAAACCTCCACCACCTAATTATATCATTATTTCTGCGTAATTTCTTTATAATCTGTATATATATGTGTGCTAATTAGAAGCTTCTGCAGCACATCAATCTGTGTAAGAAGTCATCTTGCTTCCCATTTCTCACTAGATAAGATGCTGGAAGGAAAAGCTGTGGTGCGAGAAACAGATATGCCACATGCCATGCAGAGCCATGCCATGGAGTTGGCTTACAAGGCTCTTGATCTCCATGAAGTTTCTGACTGCAGATCCATTGCTCACCATATCAAACAGGTTTCAATTATTTTCACCCTCAAGATTAAATATTCTTCACTTGGTTTTTATATATATATGGATACTCCTATGAAACAGTAGAAAAAGAAGGATTAGAAAAGTGATCTGAGATTGTCATCATATCTTTTGTCTGCTCATTTTTGAAATGCCACAAAACGACAAAGCTAATTATGTGATCAAAAGGGTTCGATGTGTAGAGCAAGGCAAGATTAGAAAAAGTGGTTTCTTTTCAAAAGCAACGCAGGGTAGAAAGGATCCAAACGCTAACTTTGCAGCAAGGCATAGTGGCAGTGATTCCCAGAGGAGCTAAAACAACCAATTTAATATTGACATATTTGGATAACATTACCATAGTTGCCGATCTCAGCTACCACTTTAGGCTCCAAATAGCATGTTTAAAGCTGTATAACTTCCTTTATGTCTGGAGAAAAGCTTAACTTTTGGTTCAAGTAGCAATCTAATTAAACTAAATAAGTAGGTTTGGTGTGCTATTTTTTTTATGTTTGTTCCTGGTCTGTATGGGGGAGGTTAGATTATGCTTTAGATTGAATCTCACCTACGGCTAAAGCATATATTCCTCCTACTTTCTGTCTGGAAAATACACTTTCCTAAATATGCAGTTAGGATGTATCCCGGTTGATTTGGGATTTGTGGGATTGGCCAACATGAATTTAGCTGCAAGATGTCATTTACTGTAGTAACTTTCACTTTTCATGTATAATCATTGATTCAAGCAACCAGTCATGGATTTGACACTACAGTAAAAAAAACCCTTTTAAGTTTTAACACCCTTGATGTAACACACTTCATGGATAAAAGTTGTTTTTTATGCTAAGGGAACTGACTTCTTATCTTATCTGCTACCTTGTTTGTGAATTCTTCCACTGTTTTCCTTAAGCTTTTGTTCTCCTAAACAGAAGTTTGATGAAGCTTATGGCTCTGCCTGGCACTGTGTGGTTGGCAAAAACTTTGGATCTTGCATCACACATTTGTGTGGGACTTTCATTTTCTTCCATGTGGAGATGATGGAGTTTCTCATATTCAAGGATGACGAAGACTCTACTGAAAGCAGGGAAGAAGCTATTGGTGTGCTGCAGATTGAAAGCCAAGACAGTGATGATGCATAAGACAATTTATCGAATATTTGCCCGCAAGAGAAGTTGGAACATGGCAAATGCTAGGGGTGTTCAATCTTAGAAGGAAAGTAAATTTTATTAAATTAGGGTGACATAAATCCAAATCAACAAAGGGTCAATTGCATGCCTCGACTAGTAGTCTTCAGCTACAGTCGGCATAGATCATGCCTTGCCTTTTTTGTCTTTTTGAATTTATGGACCAGAAATTTTATATAACAAGAAAACAATACAGTATGACACAAAAAAAACTGCAACAAGACACTGGAACAGACAGAACATCCAGCTAAGTTGAAATAAAGTCCAAAATAAAATACAAAAGATTGTACAACATGTGTGAGTATTGCCTCTTAAGAGAAGAATCAGGTATATTATCCCATTCTGCTAGTACCTTGTTCTTCTTTGGACTGTAAATATGACCTTCCTAAGGCATGTCTGATGTCATAAATGTCAAGTGTGCCCTTGAACTGAGAGATTCTGTTTATGTTTGAATCACAAACTTATTGATACCATTCCAAGCAGCTTCACCTTGCCAATCAAAGTATTAGGTTCTTCCCGTAACTATATACCGAAACAGGTGTTCTCGTAACAATTGTATCTGCAATGGAAAAACAGGTGTTCCCGTAACTATAAACCGAAACAACATCAATAAAAGAGAGGCTATTAGGCTCTTCCCCATTCCTGAAAAAGAGCATATATTGAATCTGCCATCCAAGAGCAACCAAGAGAAAAATCCATGCTTTTGGGTGGCTTTGGAAAACCAGATGAATTTATGGTAGTCCAACACAACAAGCTTGCCTAAAATCTCTTGATACAATAATCAAAAGCGGCCTCCAACATAATTTACAACCAAAATTTCGTGTACTGTGAATCAGTCTTCAAGGGTCCTGCATCACTTGAAAAAGGTATATTATAAATTTAAGTAGCCATCAACTTAATTTCAAGATCTAAAAATTTGCTGATAATTTTGCAGATAGATATAAAAAGTTTCGTCCAATGAGTAATTCTCTAATACGCATAAGAGAATGTGCACATTCTTATGCTTATTAGATTAACTACTGTTGGTCTAATTACCAGAGTCCACAAAAATCTCACTAGTTGATACGTACCACGAACAGAAAAGTTGATCAGTGCACAGCAATCTTACCTCTGCAGTAAGCCAGCATCTCACCTGGGCAATGATATCGATTTTTTGAAGCTCGTGTTCAATCCTGATTGCAGAGAACATAAGGGATCACCTGAGCAATGTAAGGGATGTGACCTGAAAATGCAGAAACAAACAAAGAACATAAAAGAACCAAAACGTGCATCAGGTGCTTTAGCTTCATGAGGTTAACAAGTCTTGCATTGGCGGTGAGGAAGAGGTAATCCACATCCCAAGGACCAAATACAACAAGTTTATGTGCTGATCTAAACCTCAGGATGCAGATTACCCGATCCTAACCCAAAATCGTTGTATCAACTCTATGAAGAAATGATTAATGAAGAATAGATGATAGAGAAGAAACAAAATATAGTTCAATAGGAGAAGGTTTGGTAGCAAGGAGGTGTGAGGACAATCTGCATGATGGCATTCTGTATTTATAGTGGTGACGGTATGTTCTGCAAGTATATGTTAAAATAACGAGGTGTATAAATAAAGCAAATGATAAGGTAAAGGTAGGCACACCGCACATGAACTTTCAAAAAAACAATGATGTCTCTTCCTTGACTGCTTTTTTAGGAGAATTTAGAGATCTCCTCTGGCTATTAAAAAAGATTCTCAACAAATTTTTTTGTAAGATTGTTATCAATACTGGGCTTCAAACAGCCCAAGAATATTAAGTATTGTTCAGTATTCTTCAAGAATAGCTAAGCTCTCTCTTTCAAAGCTGATGAACTGAAAAGGAAAGCGGTACCACATTTACATGTTGCAGCAGATTTCATGGTCTCAATAAGCTTTTAGCAGCAGCATAATTTATTCCCTCAGCTACTGAAATGAAAGGTGCCTTATTATCCCCCAACTCAGAGCTTTCGGTTGCAGGAGCTTGAGATAGATAGCTACAGATAATTTTCTTTTTAAATCTTGGCTAACTGATTACTAATTTATCATAAAGTCTAGCCAATATAAGCCTATTTTCAGTGTCCATTTTCAGTTTTAAAAAAATGTCACTGGCCTGTAAGCTAGCCAGTGGAAACCTTATTAAGCAAATGCAAGTAAAACCCCATTAATTATTTCCACTCTAAAGCATGCAAAATGAAGGATGTTGAAGTTCAACCACAAAATCAATTGATAATGGGATATAAACTCAAGTTAAGTCTCTTAATTTTTCAATGTGGGACAAACACTCTCAACACGCTCCCCGCCCCGCCCCCTCCTCCGCGCGCTCACACATATGGCGAACTTTCTGCCTAACACGTGAACAACACATATTGGATGACGTGGGCCCAACAAGTGAAGTCTTGCTCTAATACCATAATTTTGAGGTGGAACCTCAACTTCCTTCACAGAAAGCATGTTTCTGCATAAATACATTAAGATAAAACTACTGGTCTTGTCACAGCATGCAATATCAATGATTGGCACAACAAAAATTAATTAGTGTGTTCTGGCTCAGCTGCATGCAAATTGCTCGAGTGTGGCATGGAAAATGGCTGGACCATGCATTATTTTGGCCAAAACAATGGCAAGGATTGAGTCCCTTTTTTTTTGTTTCTGGAAGATGTACGGCTAAAATGTGAGCCAGTCATGGTCCCTCCTGATCATTTTTTGATTGCCTAAATCTGCAACTCTCTCTCTTCCGACATGAGAATAGATGCCAAATTGGGTTACTTTTTCCACAAGTATAAAACTTATGATAGGAGCTTCCCTGAAACTCTTGCTGATATTTATGGAGTTTTATATTGCATATATGCAATAATAATATTGTGCTGTGATGCCAACTTCCAGACAATACACATATTCCCACCATGGCCCTCTAACTCTAGGACCATGAAAATGATATCCAACACTTTTAATTTCACTCAAATGAAATTAGATTATATTCCAAGTTATTTTGCATATCCATATATCTGTCCAAAAAAAAGAAAATGGTGAGAATCCTTTTGAGTGATAGAGTTGCATAAGCATGATGAGCAATGCCAGCAAGGACCAATCAAACACCCTCCTTCATGTGTTCTTTACACTTGGTATTCAATGTGGGGCCAGTTTTGTATTCTTTATAGGTTCATGCAAAGCAGAGGAGAACTGAATTTAAAGCTCCTTTGCCAATGGCATCTCTCTGTGATCTGATCCTATTCTCTCAGCTCTTGGGTTACCAATTATGAAATTTCTATTCAATTTTTTTTTTTGCTTAATAGTAATTGCAACAATACTAAATTAATAAAATGTCCACCACCGTTGGTGTCTGATTAAAAGTTAAATACCATCATCACCAGTAAGAACCATGCTATGATCCTAGATTAACTATTTAGTGTAATTGAAAATATTGGGTTGATTTGGAGAGAGATTGCACATCCTTAATTATATAGTTTTTTAGTCCATCTTCTTTTATGCTAAACGACAAAAGGGATGCAACAATCCGATGAGTATATTAAAGAAATTCTCATGAGATGAATAAAGAAGAATCTTACTATGATTATATGAAAAATAATTAGAGAATATATCAAGAAAATCAAGTGTAAAAGTGTAAACCTTTGTTCTTAGAATTTCTGGGAGTTTTTCCCCTCTCTCTGTCATATACAAAGTTCGATTTGAGATGCATGTGGCATTAATGACCATCTCTTATCGTTCATTTTGCTTGGTTTACTTAGAAGTTAGAAATCTTAAGAATATGATGAGCATACACGACCAAAACTTCCATCAAAATCCCTGAAACCCTTGAGAGTAGCAGTTTAAAAGAAAAGTTAACAAGTTTCCCTGAAACTCTTTTGTTTGTTTTCTATTCTTTCTATGGCGTTTGTTTTCCAATTTAACTGTTTGGGAATTCACCTGACTTTCGCCAAAGTTAGGAAGGGGAGGAGGTTTTCTCACACACATTGCCAACGTGTCATGAGGGTTTAAATTTGAGACCACTAGTTTGCAACACACCTTTATTGTATTGCTTAAATAACTTTATGTGCCTCACCTAAAAAACAAAAAATTAAGCAGAGCTATGCAACTTGGAAGGTAACAATTCGATTAACGAATGCATGCATGTTTTAACTTCTCACAAGCTTTTATGCAAGATACAGACGGTTAAAGAGAAGAAAACAAATGATGATATTGGAGATCCAAGATGGTTGGGGACAATAAACACAAAAAGTTTAAACTACTTTTAGGCTTATGCTTCTTACAACATATGATGTTTCTTACCATTAAAAGCAAACCAACCAAGCATTCAAGAGGATTGGCCACAATATGTAAAACGAAGAAATTGCTGGCAATTCCAGTCAGCTCTCGAGTCTTCAGGTATAATAAATATATAAAATTCCCTCTTCTACATAGCTTTCCAAAAATAGTATCATCTTGATACTCAGCAACAGTTCATAACAGCTTTAACATGTCATTTGACTGTAGACTTCAATAAAATGAAATAAAAATAGAGCATAACAAAGGAGCTGGAACAACAAAATTGTTAACGACGGTAATCATCAATGAATACTTAGGTTGCTACCTAATTATATCAAAATGGGAGCATGTTGTGACTCATGCAGCTAACTAAACTTCCTATACATAAATAAATATGGTCACATGGCATGGCAGCAACAGCAAAATTTACCACCAAATATTTCTCAACTACCACAACTATTCTTCTACCTATGTTGTGTGTTTAACCAACTTTATCCTCTTCCCTACCTTCATATGTTGGAAACCCCAGTGAGTTCGCGAATTCCATGGCATGACCAACGGTGGAAAACAGGAAATTTAGAGGCAACTAGTCACTTGTTTGGATGCGCGACAAAAGCATTTTCAGTGTCTCGTAAGTCATGAAGACAATGCCTACACTGGGGACAACCTTGTAATATTCTGGCAGAATCCCTCTATACAAGCCCCGTAGGCCTTCAGTCCGGATTATGTGCTTAAAAGTCCCAACTAAGCCGGTATTATAGATGCGAGCTCGACCACCAGCCCCCTCCAACTGCATCCTTCGCCTCACAAGATCCAGAGGGAATGTTGCTGAAATAACAAATGGACCAAAAGATAATCACACAGAAGAACAATAAATCTGAAATTCTTATTGCTAGATCCTAAACAAATCAATTGGAAGTCCTAACATAGTTTGCCATCTATCTGTATCTGAAAACTATACGAGATTTAAAGGCATCGTACAAGGAGTATTGTTCATAAACTACATCAGTATATAAGTTTTTGTTAATTTGTAAAGTATTTGTCCTTGTGGAAATAAATCCTCCACTCAGCATCATGTCACAATTTTCTATTATAGCGATCCATCTTTTGATGGTCCAAACTAGCACCAAATGTCACAGATCACTTACCTGTTGATGAGGCAATGCCTGAAAGACTGCCGCAGGCAAGACTGACCATGACAGTCGAATCATCGGGCCTGATGTCAGAAGAATTGAAAACTACAATATTACAACTCAAACGAATAGAGGGACAATAAACATCACTCAAAAAAATTCAGCCCCAAATCAACCAATTATGCAGTATTCACCTTTCAGACTGCCAAAAAGACCTCAAAGCCTCATAAACTGAGAAGCTTATTGCTATACTGGGCCCAACACCCTGTGCCACAAGAATAAACCAAATGGAAATTAGTGTTAACAAAATAAAGCAACGAAGAATGTGCAGGTTCATAATAAAGCATACCAACAGTGTTGCTCCAAGTCCTTTATACAATCCCAGAAAACCTTCTTCTCTGCAAATTGTATGAAATGCATGCCCAATACCTCTGTAGTATAGTGCATTTCTCTACAAAATTCGAATACACTGATAAAAATCAAACTGAAAAAATACAACGGATGGACAGTTATAAATCATACCTAAGACCAAACTTAATGAACAAGAACTGCAATATCTGAACAGTACCTGAGCTGCAAGACGTGTCCTCACAAGATCCAGCGGATATGTGGCTGAGGCTGCAGTTAATCCTGCCATCCCGCCACCAAGAAAGTGCACACACATGTCTGTGCTTGCATTACCCCTAAGATTTTCGCCAAGAAGTGAATGCAGCAACTGCAACATAAAAACAGGTCAGATGAAATAAAAGCAAGCTGCAAGGCTAAAACATCAGTCAATTCAACAAGCTTAGAATTCAGCCAAGGCATGTATTCACTGACTTGTTTGTAGCGTTCATAAGCATAGAAGCTGACGGAAGAATATGGAAGGCGATGAGCAATAGTAACCAGATTGCCTCTCCAAAATGCTCTAAACCCTTCTTCGTTTACAATACGTGAAGCCTCATGCCATATACTGGCCTTACTCAATGCTGCAACATCAGAGTGCATTCCTTGCACCTAATAGAAGTAAATGATGGAACAGTCAACTAACCACCTTCAAAAACAAACATTGGTAACCAATCAAAGGAAAATTGCAATGAAACCCCATACTAACACACAACGATGTGGAGCTGTCCACCCTTTGGGTAATTTATTGCAAAATAAGGACGATAGCCAACTTTAGTATAAAGCAAAATAAACAGGTTCAACACATATAGGAATGGAATGAGCTTCCCACCATGAGCATTTTTGAACTAACATCAATCCAAACAAAAGCAATTAAGCTTCAGCACAACATGTCCTGCATTTTCTTTTGCCAAATTCTCAACCCTCGACCAAGAAACTAAAATTTAAAATTCAAAAAAAGAAAACCCTTTACTATATATCCCAAATCAGAAAACAGAGCCCCAACTTGAACACTCTTTCAGCAAACCCCAACCTATGACAAAAAATCCCACTCCTCAAATATCCATAATGCCCGAAAACACAAACCCACCAAAACCCATATCACAAAACAATACCAGCTAAATTAGCACCAAAAAAAAACCAAAAGGAATAAGAGAGAACCTGAAAGAGGATGGTGAGGCGAGCAAGAGGTGCAGTACAGGTTTTGCTAAAAGCCCCAGCAATACCACCAGCTAAGAGCTGGTTCACCGTGCCTACCTGAGCCGATTGATTCATAGACTGCTTGGCTTGGCTCTGTTGATGTAAAAATTTCCTGGCACCTCCATCCACCACGCTTCCCTGAGCTGAATTTAAAGCTCTCTGCTTTCCTTCCACTACCACCCCAACTCGAGCTTCCATATTCACAAACCCTCTATCTCTATCTTATTTCTACGCAAGTTTCAATCTTTCCCCGTCTGTAAAATTGGGTTGAGCCGAGCTTGGCTGATCTCGCATGGGTTTAGGCGGTATTGGAAGAATCTGATAGAATCTGAAATTGGGTGAAACTGTGTGGTCACGGAGTTGGAAAAATCTTACGACGAAGAAGAAGACAGAGTCCAGAGAGAGGAGAAGAGAAAACCCTAACAGGAGGAGAGGGTTAACTTATCTTGTGGTTTAGACTGGTTTTCCTAATAAGTGTGGACGCGCTTCACATGTGGAACATTTTTCTGCGTGCTTGGACGACGAGACTACTAACTTTCCAAATGCTCTTCTCGCTTTTCTTTCCTTTTGTTTACTCAACTTTAGAATTTGGGGGTTTATGAAATAATTGTAACTATTTATAAACTTAGGTTTTAATTTTAATTCTAATGTACCTCATTTTTTAATTAGTTTCTTGAACTTTTAGACAATCCCAATAGACAAGAAAGATATGTAAATTTACATTAGAAATTTTTAAGACGACAAAAAAAAACATAAAACTTGACCCTAATTACCGCCGCTATCTAAGAAGCCGTCTTGAATAACATCCGGGGCACACATTGGAAATTTCAAAATAACGTGTTGGACTAAAAATTTGTTACATGACCAAGCTATAAAATTATTCAATTGTCCCTCTAAGTCTTCTGAAGTGTCATTTCCCCACAATTTGCACCAACCCTTCCATACTGCATTGACTATGACATGTTCTTTATGTTAGGTTCCGTACGAGTACGTTGTAACTACTTGTCACATTTCCTTGTCCTCGTGCAACTCATTACAAACGAGGAAAATTCCCAACCATGCCAAAGTGTTTTGGAAGAACCTTACACGTTTGTCATGTTTCATTGACTTTCCTTCTGCCCACCTATCAGCCTTATTTATTTATATTTATATTGGGTTTTGTATGAACTAAAACAAGTTGAAGATTGCATAGCAACGAATTCCAGTTTCGGATTTGGGTTTGGGTGATCATTGTCTTGCCTAAGTTATACTCGAACATTTAAAGTTTTCCCAGCCAAAAAGAAAGTATATAAGAGTGCTTTTTTTTGTGTCATAATCAAGTTTTAATAAATAATTCGTCAAAGCTAGTTACACTAAAATGAACTCAAAAAATTGAGTTTACACCAAATGCAACACAAAAAGGTATAGAACCCATTACAATTATAAAGTTTACAAAATGCATAAAGTTTTGCACTCATAGAAGCATAAAACCTATATAAAAGCAAAAGTCGCACAAACGGTAAAAGCCCATAAAAGATAATGGCCCACAAAACACATTAGGAAACCTAACACAAATAACAAATGTCGCATAATCTAACAGGCACAAATTGCGGAAATTGCGGTATCAAAGCAAGTCGAGAACCACCAAAGAGAAATCGGTAAAGAAGCCCAAATGTGTTGTGACCCAAGAGACATTAAAGTTTTCCCGGCCGAAAATAAAGTATATAAGAATCTCAATTTGTTAATTGAAGTAAATTTAAGGTTTTCCAAAATAAATAAAAAGAAAGAATAACAGATAATTTCAAACCCAATTAGGAAATGAGAATAATGGGTCACAGCAAATTTGGGCTTCTTCTATATAGGCCTTGAATCGGACCCTATGTTTTTCTTAGGTTAAGACCCAAGTCTCACTACTAGTCCTTAGGGAAGGCATATACCATATATGTAACCTAAAACAGAAGGCATATCTTCCTATATAATCTATTAATGCCATGATCTCAAGAAAGTATCGATCCATTCCACTTGGGTGGGTGCGTACACAAAATTGTTGGCGAGTCCTTACTTAGTTAGGATTTTAGTTCCTTACTATGTTAGGATTTTAGTTACTTGCCTATTTGTTTAGTCCAATTATAATTTAGATTTATTTCCTATTGTAATTTACATTTATTTTTTATTGTAATTTAGATTTATTTCCTATTTTATTTAGGGTTGTACTTCTATAAATACCTCTATATTGGAGAAGAATAAAAAATATGAGCATATGAGAATATTTGCCCTACTTTATTTGACATGGTATCAGAGCCAGGTTTTCTTGTGACCTGTGCTTGCGTTCTCCTCCCCTCCTCTTCAAGGGGGGAGGGGGAGTGAAAAAGATTTGTTTCTCTTTCGATACCTTATCTCTCTCAATTGTGTTGCTTGTCCCAATACCTTGATCTACTCCTATGAAGATATTACCTATTTCTTGACTCAGACGACCCCTTCTCTTCGTGGGGAGATGGAGAGTGAAGAGAAGTTGTGTCTGCGTGAATTTTCTATACTTGATATGGAAGTATTTGTCGTTCTTTTCGCTGCCCGCCACCGTTTGCCCTACCTTGTGTTGCTCTTGGTGTCGTGCCTTGTATGTCTCTTGCTAGTGCTAATGTTGTTGCTCCCGCCATGTTTGTGCCTCTATTGTGTTTCCACCGCGATCATGCCGTTGACCTTGTCTTTGCTCTTGTCTTTCTTTGCCATGCCTTGACAAGCTTTGCCTTACCTTGCTTTGCCTTTATGTGGCCTTGATTTGCCTTACCTTGCCTTACCTTATTTTTAGGGTTTGGTTGCCTTTACCTTTGTCGTGCATTACCCTATTTTTTTTAAGGTTTGGTTTTGCCTTACCTTTGCCTTTGCCTTTGCCTTTATCGTGCCTTACTCTATTTTTAGGGTTTGGTTTTGCCTTGCCTTTACCCTGTTCACAGGGTTTCTGTGTTCTTTACCTTGCTTTTGCCGTGTTCACGGGGTTTCGTGTTCTTTGCCGTGTTCGCAGGTTTCGTGTCCTTTGCCGTGTTCGCAGGGTTTCGTGTCCTTTGACGTGTTCGCAGTGGTTTCGTGTCCTTTGACGTGTTCGTAGGATTTCGTGTTCTTTGCCGTGTTCGCAGGGTTTTCGTGTCCTTTGCCGTGTTCACAGGATTTCTGTGTTCTTTGCCATGTTCGCAGAGTTTCGTGTCCTTTGCCGTGTTCGCAGGGTTTCTGTGTTCTTTCGTGTTCTACTATGTGCCCTATTTTTTAGGGTTTGCTCTTGTGTTTCCGTTGCGGACTTTACTTTGGTTTGTCACTTGTTTCACTCGTGGTTGACGAAAAGACCTTCTCTACAATTGGTGCTTCTCAAGTATGGTGTTCTACGACTCGCTTGTCAAGTTGGGCATGCGAAACCTCTTTGCGCCAACTTGAGGGGGAGTGTTGGCGAGTCCTTACTTAGTTAGGATTTTAGTTCCTTACTATGTTAGGATTTTAGTTACTTGCCTATTTGTTTAGTCCAATTATAATTTAGATTTATTTCCTATTGTAATTTACATTTATTTTTTATTGTAATTTAGATTTATTTCCTATTTTATTTAGGGTTGTACTTCTATAAATACCTCTATATTGGAGAAGAATAAAAAATATGAGCATATGAGAATATTTGCCCTACTTTATTTGACAAAAATGCCCAATGTGAACAATCACGGAGCAATGAGCTTGTTGTAGCTTAACGGGTTCACCTTACCTGAGATTTAGTGTTCAATTTCCGCATCCCTAATATCGCTCATGTTGAAAAACACAGTATTCACTGAAATAAGTATGATTGTCCATCTTATGTTTGTGATGTTCACCTAGAGTTCCAGAAATGATATAAACAGAAATAAATGTCACAGTCCTCTTCTCTCCAGCTGTGCACTTTCCCCTTTCGCTGTAGACTGTAGACTGGAATTTGTACATCGTATACTTTGATACATTTTAACAGCAGCTGCATGGCCCGCAATTACCAACCAAGTACGTAAAAAAGTCCAGCAGATGGCCCATCGTCAACTCAGGAACAAGTCGGTTTTCAATTTGTGTACTAAAAACCTAGTTAATATTTATTAGTTACCAGAGTTGGCAAAACTGGAAAAAGGCAAAGTCATATGCTCAGGAGATTGACTGCAAGTCTGCAACTATAGCAAAACAAAACTTGTGCGTCGAATGTCCCAATACAACAACTTGGTTTCAATTTTGAAATGACCATTCACCATACGATTATTCATACCCATGACGTGCCTTATGGCAAAATTAAGGCAATCATTTTACACTAGCGGAAGCACATTTTTCTTATCATATATAATTAAATAAAAATTTACGTATGAATTTAACACCAAACATTTGCGTTGCTGGAGTATTTTCAAGCGAAAAATATACAGTGGAATGTGACAAAATGAACATACCTCTAGCTAACACCACAATAATAGGGTAAACCAACCATTCAAACCACTCTTGTAATTTCAACTTGGATTCTGGCCTGATAAATGAACATCTAACTGCAATTTTGTTAGTATATAATCTCCAATTCAATGATGTCCGGATATGCCTTGCATGTTCATCCCACAAAATCGTGCAAAAGTTGCCCTCCCATGACATCCCTTCCGAAATGTCGATTTTGAGATTCGAAACCACCCATTGCGTAGCCGTCATTGTTGCCATCGAGGCCAAGGCCAAAACGTTGAGCTGCATTAATAGGAAAGGGTTCTGACAAACCAATACCATTATTTTGGTGAAGTCCTAGTGTTAGAGAAACACCACTGCTACTTCCCCCAGCCATGTTCATACCAACATGACCCACATGCATATGGCTTGGCAAGTTATTGCATGATAGGTTCAATTGATCAGTGCTACTCCCCATAGTGATGTGATCAGGAAGTTTATTTCTTGTGCGTTTTGACAAGCTGTCTTGAACCCGGTGGGTGGTTGTGGATGGATTCTCAGATGCAAGTGAGTTTGGTGAAGGTAAGTGATCATCAATTGACCTGTTCGCACTTTGATCCCCCCTCTCTGAAGTTTTTTGCGCTTGTCGTGTTTCGAGCGTGTGGATTTCTTCCACCATTGGTTTCCAGAGCCTTACTCTTGCATTAATAAACCAATTTGAAACCTGATTCACAACATCAAAATTGATTGAACATGTGTTTCAAAAACTATAATATGGTTATAGAGGATTGATGTCGCACACCTGGCTCCGTGATAGACCAGTTTGTTTAGCCAACATTAGTTTATCCGAATCAGTAGGGTAACTGCAACATAAAAGCAGTGAAGAGAAACACCAATATATCAGACTATAAACACATGAGGATTTAGGATATCAATCTTCATATTAATCCATTGAAGAAGAGTATAACAAGCTGACCAGGCACTTAATTAATTACTTACGGATGCAGGAAGTGTTCAAATAACCAGGCCCTAAGAACAGTAACGGCGCGCTCAGGAAGACCCCGTTGAGGTCTCCAAACAGGTTGGTGCTCGACAACGTCGGAGTTGTGAATGGATCTTTGATTATAGAATCCTCTAGTGTTACGAAGCATTTGACTTTCATCTTTTCCATGGCTTAACTGAGTAGCATCCCTATTTCTGAACTGAAGTTGGTCAGTGATGGCATTCTTCAAACACTTGAAGTGTCTAGTCATGGCCTTTATTGCTAAGTTTGCATAGGGAGCTGCATTTCCAAGCCCAGCAACATACTCAAATGATGTTACCACAGCCTGCATCTGTTGATAGTATTGCTTGTACCTTCTGTAAACCTAATGGGCAAAAAAACAAATTAAGTAGTACTCTTAAATAGCCTTTTGTAAATATAAGGATATACCAAGATAGAGACAATATAAATGCATGGAGAGTGCTAAACTTGGAAGTCAAAGTGTGCACTTTCATCTACTTGACATATCTTTGGGATGTCATTAAGCAACAAACCCAACCAAATCCATGCCGTGATCAGTGGATAACAAATCCATCTTGAAGAACAAACCCAGCCAGAAGTTTAAAAACACCTCAAGAGTACCCCCACCCTGTGAAAAATGAACTTTCATCCGTGTAGCGTGTGAGTTTAGTATGTTATTGCACTTATCAATAGGAAGGGTCCTCAAAGAAAAAAAATTCTAGATGCAGAAAATAAGAATATAATGACAGTTTAGGTAAGCTAATTTAACATATCTCTTGTTGAATTTTCCATGTTTCATCGCAACTTATATATTAAAGTAAACATTTTGATAGGGGTGGGATCTTCCATTAATTTGTCTAATTCCTCCACACACCATTGACAAATTGGGTTTAAAATATTTGTATCAACGGTGAAGCTAGTAACTTCAGTTAGACTTATTCAAAATTGTATCTCACCAACCACACAATTACAAATCACATTCATCTGCTCATTTAGCCTTCCCCACTAGCTAATCGATCAACAACCGAACAAGATTATTTGTCCCATAATTTTCCTAGGTTTAACGCATGAATTTGATTACCTCTCGCGTACCAAAATATATAACATCTCCCAAAAAAGAGCACCTAATCTAGATTCTAGGCATGCTGAAAACTTTCAACCATGCACCATATCATGTGTTTGTGAGCTTAAACTTTTCAAGACTAATTCTAGGATCGATATCCGATCAGTGAGATATTAATTTGCATTGAATATATAGAGAGCATTCAAAAACATAGCATGAGAGAGTCTCTGGTTCTTTCTTTATCATGGCCAACCACACCCAGTAAATGCAACCCCCGACAGCAAGCTGAGGTCTGAGTGAGAGATATCATGATGAAAAAGAAAGCTAGACGTACCAAATATGAAACATGCACATGGAGGAATTATATCGCATTTCCATTCATTCACATTCGAGAATTTGGTGCCTGAGTGTATATCTTTAATTTTTCAAAAAACAATTATGCTTTCCATATAATCTATTTTCAAACGGATTCCCTCCACTGCTTTAGAGCCAAAACTTGAGAGACTTTGTCACGTATTAGGAACTCATTCCATGGCTGTCAGATGCTTTATAAGCAAAAATCTCAGCGCATATATTCCCTCCTCCAATCAACTTTTCCAAAAAGCCGATTTTTGAAAATCACCAACGCCATCTAACATCTTTCCTCCTAACTTCCTTTAATGCAAGAATCTATTATTAAGTTAAGTATCGTCAATAATAATCAAATTAATATAAAACTAATTCATGTTTACACAAGTTAATAAGTACCGCGCGCATGTCTGTACTTTGACCAGTAACCAATGAACAATCAAATCATACATATATATTTCCAAAGGACACATCTCCGACGAAGATCTAGACTACATAAAAAACAACTATTGGGGAAACAAACAAACAAATAAAAACACCAAAGCAGGAAATTAAATTAAAATGCAAATGGGAATGGGAGAATTAATTGCGTACCTCGTCGAGCATGGAAATTAGCCTGGACTTTTTTCTTCTGCTCTCACCTCCGTCGCCTCCGACACTGACCGGGTTGTCGTCGTCATCGACGACATGAGTTGGGCTGAAGCTCTCGATACTAGGAGGGTCGAAAAACGACGAAGAATCAGCAAGTACTTTGGCAGTGTAAATTTCTCGGTTGCCCACATCGCAGAACTCTTCTAGCAACTGCTGCGCGGGCTTCAAGAATCTAGATCCCTTCAGAATCAAAGCGTAGCCCGTGAAGGGTCCGAGAGGAACCGAGCTTCTGGACCCAATGTTCTCGTTAGAGGCCGAAGCAACATTGACGCCTGGATTGAGTGAACTGTAGTTAACAGCAGAAGCCCCATATCTCTGGAGATTGTTGTTGTTGTTGATTTGGTGGGTGTGGTGGTGGGGGGGTTGAGAAGAAGAGAGGGATAGAGATAAGGGTTCTGGCTTGAACACCACGACTTGATCATGGCCATACTCGGCTTGGTGGTCGAAATCTCTGAGGGTTTGGAGGTTTTGCGGTGGGTAGAGAAAAGGGTTGGGGTTGATGTCGTGAATGGAGGTGGGATTTATGGGGAAATTAATGGAGGACGGCTGTGGATCCAAGTAATTGAGATGGTTGCGGAAGGGAGAGGCTGAGGAAGAGGAAGAGGAATTCGAAACAAAACCCATCAAGGGATGATGATGATGATGATGATGATGCACTTGACCTTCTGGCTTCACGGGGGAAGCTGGGGTGGGTTCGCAAGTGAGCAAATCTGAGGAGGAGATGAAGGAGGAGGAAGGATCGTAGGGGAGAGGAAGGAAACCAGCAGCAGCACAATTACCCGGGTGGAGATGGTGATGAGGAGGAGGAGGTGAGTCGGGTTGAAGACAACCCGGGTGGGCTTGGCCTGCGAGGACCCGGAGCTTTTCTCTTCTGCTTTGTTGGGGAACATGGTAGGGCTCAAAACCCTCAGCCATAGTAAGCTATAGATAGCTCTTTTACAAAGAGAGAGAGTTGGGAGGGTGTAGCTAATTAATTGAGGGGTGGGGTGAGAATTTGAGATGAGAGAAATTAATAGTGAAAAGAGATGAAAGGCTATCTTATCATGATGATGGATGGTGATGATGATGATCTTGTTCTACTGAGCAACAAGCATGGCTTGCAGAAGAGAGAGAGACAGAGAGATATACGTGAATTGATTGGGGGTTGGAGGGTTTTGCTCACTTCACGCATCCTCATATATAAACACAGAGAGTTGAAAGTTTGAGTGAGAGGAGAGAGGCACATAGAAAAACACACAAACACTTATCGATATCAGTAAATATTTTTAGAAACTCACTCACTCACTCACACACAGATTTTGCACAAAAACAAAATCTTCTTACAGTCGCTTTCTCTCTCTCTAAACCTACAAACATAGAGGAGGAGTGAGAGAGAGAGAGGGAGAGGGAGGGCCTGCTCTGCTGTTGCTGTTGCAAGCTGCTGGAGCTGAGAGAGAGCATAGGGTTTCGAGCAACAGGAGGACGACCGGCTATTTCCGGTAATAATTGAACTAACTGTGGTGGCAGATATTTCTGACAGGTTTGAGGTGTTGTCGTTTTCGGATGTATTTCTTTTTCAGTAAATTATGTGTTTAAATTTTTGTTTATTACTGTTTTTTTGGGTAGAAAGTATTCTGTAATTGGGTGGTGATGACGCACGTGAGAACGCGGGAACAGAGGGAGTGTGTGTGTGTGATGAATGAAAGGCTGAATTTGCCCTTCTACACACTCCATCCGCCAAAAACCCTTTTCCTTCACTTCTCTCCTTCTCGCTTTACGAGGTTTTCTTCTTTTATCCTTTTCCTTTCTTTTTGCTATAATAATAATTATTATTATTATTATTATTGTAACCCCAAATTAAAGAGTTAATTATTTTATTAATCCCTCAACTTAGACCCGATTCGCATTTTCGTTCCTTAATTTTCAAAATCATTCTACTCGTCCTCTAACTTTAGTTTCGGTAGGACAAATAGTCCTACTGTCAATTTTGTTAACTTTTTCTATTAAATGCAGGGGCAAAATAGTCTTTTTGTATTAAAACAAAAAAATAGTATTTTTATATTAAAAAATAAAAAAAAATAATCTCTTTCACTAAAAATAAATAAAAAATAATCCCTTTCACTAAAAATATGAATCTATGGTGAAAGGGATTATTTTTATTTATTTTTAGTGAAAAGGATTATTTTTATTTTTGTTGGTTTTTTAAATATAAAAATACTATTTTTTTTTGTTTTAATACAAAGATACTATTTTTTCCTTGTATTTAACAAAAAAATTTAACAAAATTGACGGTAGGACTATTTGTCCTACTAGAGGACGAGTAGAATAATTTTGAAAATTGAGAGACGAAAATGCGAATCGGGTCTAAATTGAGGGACTAATAGACCTAATAACCCCAAATTAAATAAGGATAAATCAACCTTGCATACTTTTTCTTCTTCTTTCCTCCAAGTAATGTTAAAAATTAGGCTACTAGATTGAAAGTTTGCCATCTTCTATTGTTAAACACCAAAATCAGATGCAATACAAAATTGCTATCCACGTGTGGTTTAAATTCACAAAATGTGGATAATTGTAGCATATGACAAATGTCTTAATCGTGCTATTTTTTGCATATGGGCCTAAATTATTCACGTTGAATAATATTAATATGAGCTTATATAAAAGTAAGAGTTGTGTTACCTTCAATACTCCGCACCGAATACTCTGCGCCGAATTCTTCAGTGATTTCTGATAATGAATCCTCTTTATCCATCAATAATGATCCATAATCACCCCGATCTTCACTATTCTGGATTAAAGGGTTCTACCATTAGATTAGATGAATTATAACCTAATATAATATTCTAATCCAACTCTTTTCTTTTCCTTTAAATTTTTGGGGGTATACGTTTTTCACTAATTGCTGATGTGGACACTCAATTTTAAACAAAAAGCACGCTCCTTTAACTCAACTTTTAGAAATGCAATCAAAAGTTAAAAAAACTATATAATACTTGCGCGCTTGATTTAAAGAGAAAAGGTGTAACTAGGGATTCTAAAAGCATAAGCCAAAAGAGGTAGGCAATTAATTAAAGTTGTGATTGTGCATGTCTATTAGGTTAAGATTACAGGACGAAACCAACCAATTTGGGCAAAGGCAGGAGCCACCTTCCTCGTTTTCGATATCGAATACTTCGTTTTAGTTTTGAAAGAACAAATCCCATTGACCTCTTTTCTGTTAAACAAGAATATATTGGGCATATTAATTAGGCAGTAGGTATGACATAAGAGGCCCCATAATCTCCATGCTAATGATGCATTGATTGAACAATTTAAGCTTCATAATATTTTCTTCAATTTTACCTGGTCCGGTTGTACTTGCTAGATTTAAATTTAAATTTAAATAGTGTGTGGTTTGTTTCTGTTAACTAATTATGTTTTTCTAATTAAATTCACTTTTAACTTTTCAGTAATAGTGAATCTTCCTTTTATAAAAGTGACTTTTCGATTGATATCTCTTACAAAGCTTGTTTAAGAAAAAGTCATGTTGAAAAATATACATATATATATATATATATATATATATAAATTCTCTAATAATGTGTGGTTTGTTTTAGTAAGTATTTTATGTTGAGAGTTGGTTACATATTTTTAGACCGTTGAATTGTTGGTAAGTTACATATTAAATTTACTAATACATCTAATGAATGCAAAAGTATTTACTATTTACTATTAGAGTAAAATTAGAGGCTTGGATGGGCGCCCACTCCACACACACACATGTCTAGTCAAAGACTTAAGCAACAAATTGTCACAAAAATGATAGCTTTCAACAGAAAATCAAACTAGAGATCAAATTAAGTAGTTGGACTGAAAAATAACACGGCCAATTTACAGTTAGATTTAGATGTAATCGTCATGCCTAATCTACTTCAATCCAAATTGGTCTTTTTCTCAATCTGAAGGTGATTTGATCATCTTGACATCGGAACAGGAGTTGAGGTAGCTGCTGCACGAGGTATTTAGTCTGACACATGAGATTATTAGTTAATGACACAACAGCTTCCTAGCTTAGCTAGCTACTGTTTATACAGGATCAATATATATTTGGGTAAAGTGCGGTTTCTTTTGAACTATAAAGGATTGAACTTACCCTCGAACTATTTCGTTTGCCAATTTAGTCCTCAACTCGTAATAAATAGTCAATTTCCCTTACCGTTAAGTTTATCTAATTTCATCCATTTTTCTGTTAATAACAAATGCAAATTTGTAATTCTAACTTAAAATTCATAAAAATATTGTAAATAATTAACTTTTAGAAGCAAAAAAAAAATCTTTGGGGGAGAAGAAATCGGTGGGGGTGGGGGTTTTGTGGGAGAATAATTTTTTTTTCTTCTAAAAGTTAATTATTTACAATATTTTTATGAATTTTAAGTTAAAATTACAAATTTGCCTCTTGTTATTAACAGAAAAGTTGATGGAATTAGATAAACTTAACTGTAGTGAAATTGACTATTTATTATGAATTGAGGACTAAATCGGCAGATGAAATAATTTAGGGGTAAGTTGAATTTACAATAGTTCGAAGTAAATGGCTAAAAATCCTATATATTTATATACATTATGGTGGCTTCGTCATGCCAACGTTTCTGTCTTACAAAAACTCTCAAGACCAAATCTTTTGCTTGGTTGAGACACTAACTAAAGACTTCTCTCTCTTACATTACAACAGAGCTAGCGCCGGTGTCTGCTGTAGCCTGTAGTGTACTCTCTCCCCTTCCCTCGACGGAACGGAGTTTGATTGAAGTAGTCACAATCACACAGACTTTGCAATTATATGGCCAAACACTGACCCGTTTAAATGCACCATGTCTACCTATAATAATGTTAATTTTCCAACTCTCAGTACAAAACGCTCTAATTTCATTTTTGTTTTTTCTAACTCAAGAATTAAGGTACTAGGAGTGAGCACGGTCCGATTCGGTTTGATTTTGACCTCAAATAGGAATCGAAATTGACTTATTTAATCGGTTCGGTTTGATTCGATTTTAAGAAAAACAATTTTGAATCCAGCCGGTTCGGTTTGTACCGATTCCGGTCCGATTTTCTGTTTTTCCGATTTTGAACCGGATTATTATGATTATTATTCAAAATATTATTTTTATACAAATTCCAACTAAAATTTTATTTTTGGACTTGAAAATTAACAAATAATTCAATTTTATGCAAAGAGAAATATTGTGCCTAAAAAGAGTGATGTTTTGAAGTTGGGCTTGAGAAAATATTAGTTATGAGATGAAAAATATAGCATTTGATTTAAATAATTTTGTAAAAAAAATGAAATAATACACAATCGGTTCGGTTTGGTCCAATCCGGTTTAATAAGGTGTGAATTCAAAATTGAAATCCGTTGGAACCGGTCCGGTTTGATTTTGGTTTGTTGACTTTTTAAGTCAACTGATTTTTTTCGATTCGGCTTTGTTCGGTTTTCCGGTTCGCGGTTTTTATGCACACCCCTATAAGGTACTACACATGAAAGTTTATTGGGTAAAAGTGCATGGACATGCTTAATGAAGGAAAGAAAAAAATTACTTGGCTTAATCCAAGTGACGATGATGGAATGAATATGAGTTACGATTAAGGTAGATCAATCAACTGCTTGTTTCCCTTTTAGTGTGACAAAAAAACAATACTAGACAATGGCATAGCCACATTATGTCGAACGGGGTCAGTTGCTCCCACTACAAATTGTCTTCATCCCTAATGTTATATGCCAAGTCGTTTACTTTGTTTATAGCTTTGATTTTGCCCTATCGACCCTTACACATTTCGTCCCTAAACTAAATTTCTGACTCTATTATAATTGAATACATATGCATAAATTTCTCATTTTGTACTTTAATGAGTTATTTTTGCATGTATATATAGTTTTTTTTTTTATAAGAGTTTTCATGTACATGTGAAATTGTAATTTACAAATAAGAAGAAGGGTTGGTTGGTTTGAAGTGAAGCAAGTAGGCTAGCGAAAAAGTGTTTAGATCACCCAAATCTTTTTGTTTTCTTTTCTAACTTTGTGACACAATTTTTTATATAAAAGGTTGCTAATTTTACCCACAAGAAAGAAAAGTATAAAAAGGGCAAGGACTGTGATGGCGTCAGCAATTGCTTGAAGGGAAATGATTACCATGCAACTGCAGCATTGTACTGTTTTGGCGTAAAAAAAGAAAAGGGCCTCTTCCTTCCTGTTAATAATTAAAGCCTCTGGTTTGCTCAAAACCAAAAGATTGGTGTTGTTAGGCTAACTAGTACTTTGCTTTTCTCGTTAGGACCGTCCAATGTTATTCAAACCTGACCCATGTCTCCAACTATTAATGCCGGCGGCCCCCCGGAGACTGCAGACATACATGCATGGTAGGCTAAAGGAATAAAATATCCATAATATCCTCGATATTTTCATGAAATTTTCGTATTTTTGAACTACCGATATTTCCGACGCCATCGATATTTTAGATATCCATTAACTAAAATATCGATAATATTGACGATACGTGGGACCGAAATATCGATAATTTCCGATATTTCCATCAAAATTTCCGTATTTTTGAATTTCACCGATATTTCCGATATCATCGATATTTTATTCCTGCTAGGAAGGAACATGCATCACCCATTCAATTTGCTACAATAATATAATACAATGGCTATATAAATTGTCTTTCAATTCATAGTCTAAATTATTCTAGATTCATCTAGACGGACTCCAACTTGCGTGCATGAGAACAAATTCACTTGCCTAACTCATGTTGTTTTGAAAATTGTCCTGAATAATTCAAACAGGCGGAACTCAGGCTATCTGCTTTATGTATATGATAAAACAAATTTTATATTTGAACAGTACTGGTTTGTTTAATGCTAGATCAGAGTTGACACAGTCAAGCGGTTCCTTTGAAATTATATGTTACTTAATTACGTTTGACTGATCAATGATCAAACGTACTGTACATGACAGTCCACTGGATATACATTGATCACAACTGGCATCATGAACACTTTAATAAGGGCCTTTCTCCAGGTGGGTTATTAATTTGGGTTTACATACATCAATGTCACACCAAACAAAGATATTCATGTATGTAGGATTTTTAATTAAATGCGGATATATTGTCCACACAATATAATTGTTGATATGTCGTGGACAAACTTAGTATATAATATACTATTAGTTTGATCCCAATTTATAGAATCATAAAAAAAAGCGTCATGAATAAAATCAAAAGCTCTTCAAATCAACTAAAACAAGTCTCACTATCTAAACCAAACTTGATGATTTTGTGTGGAACACCATTTGCTTTCTCTATGAATAAATTGAAAAACAGAACCAGGAACTTGAGTGTTCTTTTAAAAAGTTGCACACTGGAGAAAAATAATGAAAATAAACTTCCAAAGACAACCAAGTAAGTTTATATAAACAAGTAATATTGATGGAGCGTTTTGCTCACCACTTTAACCATATGTGTACCCTCACCACTACCTTCATGCTTGACACGTGTCCATAGGCATAATCATAGTTAACTTTTGCTTTGTATTTATGGAATTATTGTTATACCATGGACACGTCAAGTATTGAAGGTGATGGTGAGGATACACCTATGATTAAAGTGGTGAGCAAAAATGCACCCGTAATATTGATCTCTTCTTTGATATCTAGTCTCTATAGATATGACCCTTCAAAGCAGGCGAATTTTGATGCAAATTTTCTGTGCTTGTTTTTTTTTTCTTTTGGGGTACAAGAATCAAATCCCTTTACTCTAATTTAGAAATAGGTTTTAAGCTAGTGAATATTATTCCTTGAAATAATTGGACAGAGGCCCCCGTACGCCAGCGATTGAAGAGCAGCATCTTGCGATACATATTAGGGTGGCATTTGAACCCGAAACCCAGCCAACCCGCCCAAACCAAATTGATCGGTCGGTTTGGTTTGGTTTTTTTCTATTTTTTTGGTTATCGGTTTGAACCCAAACCAAACCGAGACTTATGGTTCGGTTTACGGTTTGGAATATTCAAAACCACGGTTTAACCAAACCAAACCGATGATATTAAAAAAATAATATATATAATATTATAATAAAAAAAAATATGTAATACATAGTTTTAAGAAGTTTATATATATATAATATATAGTTTAAAGAAATTTATATATTTATAAAATACATAGTTTATATATATATATATATATATTACATAGTTTATACTTTATATATATATAATACATCTTTTTCCCTTTTCTTCTTCACTCTCTCTTCTTTTTCTCTTCTTCTTCTTCTCCATCTCTCCCTCTCTCTTTTTCCTTCTTCTTCTTCTTCTTCTTCTTCTTCTTCTTCTTCTTCTTCTTCTTCTTCTTCTTCTTCTTCTTCTTCCTCTCTCTCTCTCTCTCTCCAAGAAAGCCAAAAAACCGAAATCGAACCAAACCAAACCACCAATCCGGTTAACGAAGTGATCGGTTTTCATCTATGGTTTGGTTCGGTTTAAAATCGCTAAACCGAAGGCGTTTCGATTCAGGGTTACAAAACCGAACCAACCCAAACCCACCCCTAATACATATAGACCAGGACAATGAGCAATGGTCATGTCCAAGGAAAGCTATTCTAACTTGTTTCGTTGGCTTTAATAAAAATTAATTAATTTGGTTAGAGGAAGGCTGTTTAGCATCAAATCAAGAAGACAGAGACATCAATAACGTTACAAAATCATGCTTGACTTTGTTCGGCAATCAAGCCAGTGGCTTTGAATAGAGAAAGCGATTGGTTATCCTCCTCCTTCACTAACTT
This sequence comes from Prunus padus, assembly GCA_024362665.1. Taxonomy (NCBI): domain Eukaryota; kingdom Viridiplantae; phylum Streptophyta; class Magnoliopsida; order Rosales; family Rosaceae; genus Prunus; species Prunus padus. The sequence continues at coordinate 24,326,472 of JANFAM010000015.1, forward strand.
CTCATTCCATATAGCTTAGAGAGACAATAAAATTAATTTATTTATAACAAAAATAAACGCATTCAATGAAGTCCTCACGGTTAGTTTGAGTGACGAAAGTAGGAGAAATTTTTAAATGTAAGATGCACCACGCGTGGTAGTGTGCGAATTCGATCTGGGGCATTTGGAATTACTTTATAATTTATTGTATTATTTTTATGACACATGTAGTGAGATGCGTTGGAAACATTCCACATGTCCTACACCTAATGGATGGTCTACCAAAGTGGCGTGGTGTCTAACACCCAAAAATTACTCCGAAAGTAGGTGCGTTAAGATTCGGCTTGGTTAAGGGTTTGATTCCCTTCCATTGTAACGAATGGCAACAAGTAACATGAGCCATGATGAAAATTTACATTTCATTGACAACATAATAATTGCAAAATACATAGGGATAGGGTTGTCGGCGCTACTGAGGTTTCAATTTTGATTTTGTTCATGCACATAGAACTGGTGACCGAAAAGCCAACTGAAGGGGTTTTACTATTTTGGGCTTCATTTCATGTTGATAAATTTTATTTTAATGGGCCAATTGCAAAAGACTAATTTATAACAGGCCAGCTATCCAGTTTGTTGAGAAGGCCCATCAAATTTATATAAACCTCAAATTCAACACATGCATACAAGAGTTTGAAGAAAATGATAAGGATAGCACTAGCATGGTTGGTTCCTACTGAGCTTGCTTCCACATCAATCCAAGAATTGCGAATGTCCACCACCACATAATCACATAGAATATCTGAACCTGCCTTCCAATGGGAAGCACACATCACAAAGCTCTCTCTCTACACTTGCACACACGCACAGTTAAATTGATATTACAATTAAATGTAGAACTGTATCGGAATACATGATTTAAGTGCACGAATAAATACTCTTAAGCACTTCATCTATAACTAAAAGTGATAGGAGTTAATTAGGATATTCGACCGACACCCCTAGGTATGACTAAGCTGCCCATCCACCATATAGAATATGATTCCAATTTCCAACTTGTCGCAGCTACCGTCAAAGGGATAATAAAGTATCCTTTCCAACTTGCCCTAGCTACCGTTAAAGTGTTTTTGCTTTGATTTCACGATTCCAACAAACCCCACCCATACATATATGATACATATTGTTATTACAAGAAATAATAATACATGAGCTAAGTTTATTTTTCCGCTTTAAGCAATGCAAATGATATCAACCTTTTATTGATGTTTTCAGCTTAAGAGATCAGGATGTGTCATCTCAATTTCAAATCACATGTTCTCGTAGGCCAACAATTTGTCATTGTTGAGAGCTTCGTTGGATTTATATGCATTATGGTATTTGTACATATGGCCCATAATGTCTTCTTATCTCCAAAACTCCAAAGTCATTGGCATCCTCTCATTGGTGAATGGATGACATAAAATTATCGTCTAAATAACTTTATGTGCAAAAATAACGCTCTTAACCACTTGAGCTACAAACTCTACGATTGTAATTATGGGTTCATCCAAATTGGTTTAATAAGTGATTTCGATATAAAATTGCCAAACATTATAATTCATGGGTTGGTCCACTGAGGTCGTATATATATTGACAACGCACACACTATTTAACTAATAGACTGGTGGCTGAAAAGAACCAACATTATAATTGATAACATCTTATGGTAAACTTGAGAGCCAAGAGTTGAGCAAGTGCTCTGAATTCTCATAAAATAATTGTCATCATAAAACATTATGAGTCCGGTTACTGAATTGGTACTTCAACAAACAAAACTGCAACTAATTAACCCAATCATCATTACTGCAGAGCTTTACTCCTTAATTAATTACAATTTCTAATTAAAACAATGCAGAAGATGCAAGAACTTCAAAGTACAGTGTGGCAGGGCATGGTGTAAGTGAGACTCGCCACGTGGTGATTCCACCATGGGCCCCACCAGTGTCGGTTTCACTTTTTGAGTGGCTTCTTCATCCACTTTCCCCACCCAAGAAAACCAAGCGTGTAATTTCCTGCGTGTAATTTCCTACGTGTCATCGTAAGCGGCTCCACGGACCCCACATTTCCTACCGTTATCTTTGAATCGAAAGGACTGTATTCAATGCGTTCCTTTGTCTTCTTGTGCACCTTTCTGTAGCAACGCCACTCCCTCAATTACTTTAAGTATGAGCTTCACTATCTAAAATACCCACACCACACACTTATCTTTCCTTTTCCTTTTCTCACTTTCTTCCTCAATGGAATCTTATGTTTCTCAGCAATGGCTGCTCTTGCTTCTCACTTCCACGGCTGTAATTGTATTCGCACGTGCCGACCTCCCAGGCACGTGGGAACTCCTCGTGGAGAATGCCGGCGTATCCTCCATGCACACGGCCGTCACCCGCTTCAACACCGTGGTGCTCCTCGACCGCACCAACATCGGCCCGTCGCGCAAAATGCTCCCCAAGGGTCACTGCCGCAGCGACCCACACGACGCCTTTCTCAAGCACGACTGCTACGCCCACTCCGTGCTCTTCGACCCCCAGACCAATCAAATCCGACCGCTCATGATCAACACAGACACGTGGTGCTCATCCGGACAGTTCCTCCCGGACGGGTCTTTGTTACAAACGGGTGGGGACCTGGACGGGTTTAAAAAGATCCGAAAGTTCGACCCGTGCGAGCCGAACGGGTCGTGCGACTGGGTGGAGCTTGCTGACGTGGAATTGTCGGACGGGAGGTGGTACGCTACGAACCAGATTTTACCGGACGGTTCGGTGATTATAGTTGGCGGGAGAGCGGCGAACACGGTGGAGTATTACCCGCCGCGCACTGGCGCCGTTTCCCTCAATTTCCTTGCTGACGTGGCGGACACTCAGATGGACAACTTATACCCTTACGTGCATCTCCTCCCCAACGGCCACCTGTTCATCTTCGCGAACAACAAAGCAATGTCGTACGATCACGTGGTCGATAAAATCGTGAGAGAATATCCACCGTTGGATGGTGGCCCGCGTAATTACCCATCGGCCGGATCATCCGCAATGCTGGCCTTGGATGGCGACTACTCAACGGCCGTGATCGTAGTTTGCGGTGGGGCCCAGTACGGCGCGTTCATCGAGAAGAGCACGGACACCCCGGCGCACGGTAGCTGCGGGCGCATCGTGGCAACATCGCCCGACCCTGTTTGGGAAATGGAGGACATGCCGTTCGGGCGGATCATGGGGGACATGGTCATGCTCCCAACTGGCGACGTTTTGATCATCAATGGAGCGCAAGCTGGGACCCAGGGGTTCGAGCAGGCATCCAACCCGTGTCTGTACCCGCTACTCTACCGACCCGATCAACCCGTCGGGTTACGGTTCATGACGTTGAACCCGGGAAAAGTGCCCCGAATGTACCACTCTACGGCCAATTTGTTACCGGACGGGCGGGTTTTAGTTGCTGGAAGTAACCCGCATTATTTTTACAAATTCAACGCTGAGTTTCCCACCGAGTTGCGACTCGAAGCGTTTTCGCCCGAGTATTTGGGTCCGGACCGGGCGAATCTCCGACCCGTGATTGAGGGGGTTCCCGAAACGGTACGGTACGGCCAGCATTTTGATGTTTTGGTGTCGGTTTCGTTGCCCGTGGTGGGAATTGTGGAAGTTAACTTGGGGAACGCGCCTTTTGCCACGCATTCGTTTTCGCAGGGTCAGCGGCTGGTCAAATTAGCGGTTACTCCCTCAGTACCGGACGGTGACGGCCGTTACAGAATTAGCTGTACGGCGCCGCCAAATGGGATGGTTGCTCCACCGGGTTATTACATGGCGTTTGCTGTCAATCAGGGCGTGCCAAGTGTCGCCCGTTGGATACATTTGGGGTCTTAAGGGTTGTATTCAATTTATTGTCAATTTCTTTTTACTTTGAAAATCTAGAGTTTTAGAAGAAGAATTAAGTGTGGATGTGAAAACATATGATTTGATTTATGAAATTGAAATGGAACTTGTTGGACGACTAGAAAAGCAAACGATGATTATGCTGCTTAAAGTCCTTAATTATCATTTCTTTGAATGAATTCAGTACAACTCTGAATTTAACATATGAAAGAGAAATCCCACTTGAATATTGAATATTCCAAAAGTTACAGTATTTAAAATCTTGGATATTCAAATTTGGGATATTTTTAAATATTCGAAAGAGAAATACCACTTACATAAAAAATTAATTTTTTATTTTCATCATTAAAACCCGGTACAATATGTCAAACATATGGTAAAACTTTCACCAATGTATATGATGAAGAAGAGGTGGTGGTCCATTAATGGTGTGTCAATTGTATCGACTTATTTTCAGACATTCGTAAAATTTACGGATTTCAGGTTGAACCAATTAGACATTGACCTTAGATTTCTAATGGTTTGTCAATTAGATTTCTGAAAGTCTAATTGATCCATTAGCAAACCAAAAATAGCATTGTGAAAATGATTTTTAATATATATTTTTTTTCATAGTGCTTGTAAGTCCACTTGTGGCTCTCAAAAGCGAAAGAAGAGAGTGTAGTTACCGATTGAAAAAGACCCGAAAAAGGGCATCAAATTTTGTCACAAGAAAAGGTAAAGAATTATGGGGACCTTATCAACTTGTCAACTTGGTTGGACACTTTCATTGTTTTTTAGCATAAGTGATTGGGGGAGGGGTTACAAAAATAATCACTAATGCTGGGGAGTTTCAAACCTTTGCCCATATAAGTGGACGCTTTACTGAATAAAAATGAGACAAAGATTTAGAGTTCGAGATTGATTTCTTTATGTATTAATTGAGGAATTTCAAAATTATACCCCGAGGTTGCTTCTCCTCCTCCTCCTGGTGCCATGTACTTTATGCTACTTTGTAATTTCCTTCATATAATCTTAGAAATACACTTTGGAAGTCAACTCTGTTCTCAATATTGAGAAATAAATTTGGGTTCTATAACATCTTCCATAACTTGTACTGAAATGCCTTAATTAATATATGCATCCTAATTAAGAAATATAAATTTTCTTATACTGAAATCCACGCCTTTACAAAATTAATTTCAAGCACGATTTCACAACCTAGAGCACTTCAATTGGACATGTAAATTATTTTTACTCACTAAACTATATAATATCTATATAACCATATATGTTTATTTCTTCATGCCATTGGACCTCCCTTTTCCAGCTCACCTTCATAGCAATCAGCCACTACAGCCACCTTCTGCACATTCTTGTAAGAGTAACGCCGAGCCAAGAAAACATAAACACACAAATTTGCTGCAACAATGCAAGCCAGAACCCAGTAAAACCTGTCCAATCTGCTGCTGTTCAGATCCTTGCCAAACCAGCTCTTCCCACCTTTCTCCGTGATGTGATCAACGGCTGTGATCAAGAGGCTGCTGAGGAAGTTCCCTGCTCCGATCACACTGAGGTAAAACGCAATGCCTAAGCTTCTCATAGAGTCAGGGACTTGATCGTAAAAATACTCCTGCAAGCCCACCAGAGTGAAGCCATCTCCAAGCCCAATGATCACAAACTGAGGCGCCAACCACAGGACGCTCAGGGAATGTGAACCCTTTACTGGGTCACTCTCCACAGCACCAAGTCTTTTCTTCTCCACCAAGGCAGCTGCCACCATTGTGGCAATGGAGAAACCCATTCCGATCCCGATCCTTTGCAGGATGTTGATGCCTCTCTCGTTTCCTGTTGTTCTTCTTAGGATTGGGACGAGGAGTTTTTCGTAGAATGTGACGGAGATGATCATTCCAATGGCTGCAAGTGAGAAGATTGAGGCTGGGGGGATCTCGAAACCGTTGCCTATGTTTCTGTTCATGGTGGCTCCTTGTTTGATGAAGAATGTGGAGGCTTGTGCTACACACATTCCGAATGGTAGAGTCGCTAGCCAGATGGGGATCATGTTGAGCACAAGCTTCATCTCCTCTACCTTGGTCACAGTGGCTAGTCTCCAAGGACTTGGATTCTCGGCCAAGTTTTGAGCGCTTATGATCGCCGCCTTGTCGAGAAATCTGAAACACATTATCTCATAAAATTATAGTCTGTACAACAGTCATTACGATTTGAAAAAACGTTTTCTTGTCACATAGTCTCAAATGTTATGTTGCCAATAAAACTGTTGACTTACGAGAATTCATATTTCATTTTGTGATGCCAAATTGACATTATGATAATATAACATGGCGGTATTGATAGTCTGACAACATAACATGTCAGATTGAAAGCCTAACAACATAATATGTCAGATTGACAAAATCTGACAACATAACATGTCAAATTGGTAATCCGACAACATAACATGCCAAATTGAAAATCTGACAACATATATAACATAACATCTCATATATGAGAGGAATTTAATTGCCAAGATCAATATACTAACTACTATTGTGTATCTAAAGAAAGGATGTCATGGACTTACTTGAGATTCTTGGTGTGGCACAGAAGCCTTCCATGGGCCTTTTCTGCTTTGGGAATTTCATACAACTGAGCAGGGTCAGAAGGGTGAGGCAGACTTCTCTTAGCAATGGCTGCTACAAGAACCTGCAACATTGGTGTCAAGGGGCTCCCAGTCGTTTTCCTATAACGGTAATTTGTCCTTCCAACGATGAAGATAACAAGTGACACAGCCATAACTGCAGTGAGAACAATATCAGCAACACCCCAACTCACATGGTCTTGCACATACACAACCACAGTCACCCCAAGTAAAAGCCCACAACAGAGGCCAAAATTCCACCAATTGAAATAGGACATCTTCTGCTTTCTTTCTTCAGAGTGATCATCATCAAACTGGTCAGCTCCAAAGCTCTCCAAAGCTGGCTTATGACCCCCAGTCCCTATAGAGACCAAGTAGATGGCTAGGAAGAACACCACTTCATGGATTTTCCTTGGTTCATGACACGATTTAGTGTCACAAGGCCTTAAGCTCGGTACGAACCAGGACATGCATAGAAGAATCAAACCCTGTATTTTTTTTTCCCAGAAAAAAATCAGAACAAGTATTTTCTTAATTGGGCTTCAAAATAATAATCAATTTGATATGAAAATTAAGTGAGATTAATTTACCAGGAGGTAAATGATGGATGAAGCAAGAACTGTTTTGAAGCGACCCAAGTAAGCATCAGCTATGAAGCCTCCAAACAGTGGGACGAGTGTGGTGACACCAGACCAGTAGTTGACACTTTTAGCTGCGACCTTGAGGTCGTCGTGCATTACTTTCGTGAGGTAGATAATTAAGCTAGTTGCTATTCCAAAGTAACTCAACCGCTCACTGAACTCAATTGCTGCAAACACAAGGATCAGATATAACAGTTAACAACATATTATTCATGCATTTACACCTTCATATATAAATTTAATTTAATACGTTATCTTATATTGTCACACGATCACTCGAAATTTTAAATTCCCTAATCAATATTGGTTAACACAATAGCAGCACTTTCTTTGATACGTGTGTTAAATGGGGTGGGGTGGCCAAATTGGATCCATAAAAAGGAACATTCTCTCATATGCTTGAGTGCTGCAGAGGCCCCTCCCACGTGCAGTCTCGGATATGATAGAACTTGCATGTAAATCTTTATGGCCCCCATATATATTAATATGCATGAATAAAACAGTCTCCTCCACCTTCCGGGGCTCTACTTCAAATACCATAAAGTAAGATATATATTCGTTTGTGACAAAATATTTTGGTCTGTGTACCTGTTTATTATGAGCTTCAACAAGACAAATTAAGCCAAAAAAAAGAAGATAAATAATAAAACGAAGGAGGTTGTCATGTAATTCTTGTAACTGGTGATACATGATCCAAGAATTTTCTCGAGAAAAGAAGCATGCAATTATATGGTTTCTTAGCAACCAAACAGAGCACAAGTGATCAGATATAATTGTTTCTTACCAACGATGAAGAGAGAGGCTTTCCAAACACCAGTTTGAGCTCGGAGAGGAACATTTCCTTTATGATCCAGAGAAGAATCATAAACCCATTTCTCCTCATCTTCAACCTTGCTTGGTTTCGCTCCCTTTCTCTCTTCCATCTTCACTGGCTAAGAATGAAACTTGTGCTACTATCACTTCTTAATTGGAAAGAAGCAATAAATTAACAGGCAGGCTCTGTGGTTCCCAAGAAGAAGTGGGTTGTTGGTAAGGAAAGCTACTCTGGCCCTCTTTATATAGAGAATAATTTTCAATTGTTTAAGCTCACTTTTCAGCTGTTTCACTTTTTGAAATTCTCCAACTGTGTGACTGAGAGAAGAGTCTCAGCCTAGGAAAAACAAGAAAGTGGAACAATTATCAATGGGGAAGTAGCCCAACACGCAATTCTAATATTATAAAGGAAGCTGAGGTTCCATTTTAAAATCAATTGATGATAATCCCGTTCTACATCAATTATGAAATTGGTTTCTCATTTATTTTTGGGTTGCATTAGTTGTGAAAGAGGAAATGTTCATTCGTCAATTCCTTCCAACTAAGATGTAACTGTTGGTCCTTACAGAGGAATAGCATCCAAATCAATTATGGGACCAAAATTTTTAATAAAGTCACCAAAGTGCCCTTTGTAGCATAGGCCGCAATCCATACACACTTTTCAAAATGCTAATTTAATTTATCAAGGAAGTCTAATTACATATGTTTGAAATTAAAGCACCAAATTCAAAATCAATTGTCAACGAGTCAAACAAAAAAAATTATATATGATCTCAATGTAAGATAAACTTTCCGTAACCAAGTATGTTTTCTATTTGCACCTTCCATTTTATTATAGAAAAATTGAGTTTAAACAAAAGCTCCCTTTTATTACAAGTGATCGGTAGCCAATTTACGCGTGTCATATTTATAACGTGGTGATGAGGTAAGTGCATTGTATGGCCTATGGCTATACAGCCTCTACTAAACGTAGGATAAATCAGTGCAGCTTGACATTGTTAATTTAATTAAGCCATTATTTCGAAGATAATGCGACGATATCATGGCATTAGTTGAATTAGACCATAGTTTATGGACCACTTTACCCAAGTTTATTATTTTGTTTGTCTCATCGTACACAACTAATGGACCAACGTGATTAAACCTTTTTGCAATTCTCAAATTCTCAACCGATGCATGATCAGTTTTACTCAATCGTCAATCCCAGACTCAGTCATCAAGAAAGTTGAAGTCAAGTTGCTTGTCTTACATGCCATATGCCATTGATCTGCAATGTAACGTCATTTCTCATCAAATCATCGATCTCATTGTTAAAATGAAAAATGAAAAATCATTATTTGAAACTTTAATGAAAAAATTTGGAACCCAATATACTTATGATGCAAAATATATCAGGAAAAATGTAATTTTGTCAGACTGCGATTCAAATTTAGTCTCCGTAATGTAAACATCTCGTAACATAAGTGTATGTTTCCGTATAAATTTGACAAAAAGAAATGAAGTAGAGCAGAGATAAAGATTAAGCATTCGTACATATAGTGGCAATACCACCAAAGTATAGTGGTGCTAGCTTATTATGCCACCACAAGGGACAAATAGCATGTGATTTACAGGCTCCTTAAATCAGTGGCGGAGCTAGTAGCTCGTCTTTTGGGGGGCCAGTACTGTAATTATAAGGTTTTATAGCTTTATATTTCAACTGGTATTATAGCATGTGTTTAAGAGATATTTGCTTTTTCATGGAGCTTTGGGGGGCCACAACCACTGTATGCCTGCATGTGGCTCCGCCCCTGCTTTAAATGGTTTGCATTATTTTGATTTTCCTTCACAACTTTGGAAAAAAACAAAAGGTCTATAACAAAGCATGAATTTGTCACCCATGATTTGTGATCGTACATGGTGTAAGAATCAAACCTCACACTCACAGCAGTGGTGAGAATCTTTCCTGCAAGTGAAAACGACTGTGTTTAGCAAAGCTCCTCTTAGAGAAAAAAGAAGGGTTTTTTAGTCTTGTAGATTTACATGGACCCAATTTTTTTATTGAATGATTTTGATGTGATCCAGCACTAGCTACTGCAGTAGTCGATATATTTCTGGAAACGCTCTCTTATTTTGTTGGTTAGCAGAAATATTCGACATTTCTTTCTTATCCAAATCGTATAAGAGAATCTTAATTATTAAGTGCTCTAAATATTTCCATCCGTTTATTGGGTTGAACACTAAACCTTCTTATCCAGAAAACAAACCCTGACTGAAGGACATTACTTGGAATTAATGGACATATCACTTCTATGTTAGGAAAAAATATATGTTAATTATTAGCGAAGCATGTTTTAAATACGAGCGATAATCTAAGCTAGACCACTCCTCTGTAAGTCAAGATCCTTTTTCATTGGACTAGACGAGTTAGCATGTTATGTTAAATATAGAATGAAAGGACATATGGGATATTATGGTAATGGCATTTCCAGCTCCCACCGAAAACTAAAAGAAAGAGAAATTTGCGGTCTACAAAGCTACAACAATATTGGCTTTTCTCCACATAGATTTTGAGTCACTAATCTTAGAGGAGTAGAGTTTGCCGACAATGATTAAATCTTTAATCAAATAAACTAAACCACAATGGAAGCACTTAATAATTCAATTATTTTATGGTTCAAGTCAACTGCAGCTCATTGGATTCAAATGGTGGCCAGAGCACTTCCATTTCATCATAATTTTGCACTACACCAGAGACAATAAACTAATGGGGATTTTAAAACATTTCGGGACAAGCCAAAAGCTTGCCCCAATGAATACAGTAATCTTGTTTTAGTGAAGATTAGTGGGGTATTATTAGGGATTTGCATTAAGAATTCAGGACGGTGGGAAGGAGACATGATGATAAACTGGTCTGGTTCAAAGCACCATGTGTTTCTTTGGCCAAAAAAAGAAGAAGCACCATGTGTTTGCTTTATCTCTTCTTTAAGCTCTTTTTGTAGCTGTCCCCATAAGAAAAAGCCATACTTTAGAAAGCAATGCAAGCAAGGAGTTTGACCCAATCTTGTTCAATTTCGTCATTGAAATTCAATTTCAAGCATGTCACCGTCCCACTATTTTCTATCAGATTCCTTCTGAAACTAGTTCGATGACGAACATTTTGATATGGTGGTCCTCATGATTTCAAATTGTACACAAAATTTAGTGATGGCATTTCTTTGCAGAAATGATCATTGTTTCTGCTAAAGAAGCTTGAGCTTTAATGGTAAAAATTCTACTTTCTAGGAATATATGCGATGGTACTTGGAAAATAAGAATGTGGCACATGAAAAATATGCACTATATCTATATACAGCACATGCATTTGTATCAGATTATCAGGCGCTCTGTGATATACAGCACACGTTCATATTGCAGAGTATTTGGTTCCAACTATGACTTTTTTTCTTTGTATAAATTAACTACAACAACTGCAGAAATTGAAACAGAACCAGCACCAACTATAAGAACCAAAAAATTTGGGTTATTTTAAAACGTGATGGAAAGATAATATGAAATCATACTCTGTATCTATTTCTGTGATTGAGGGAAAGTGGTGTCTTCAGGTTAGGAGGTGTGTCAATATCAAAGGTGATGTATTTATCTTGAACTACTTTAATTTAATCTATAGGAATGGAGATTCGAACTCGAGTGATAAGAGGGAGAACCAATGAAATACTTTAGCAGCAACATAATTTGACACCAACATAATTTTAAAACAATGATTCTTGTAGACCCGCTTAAATTCAAGCTTTAACCAGATAGTGATAAAGCCAGAAAATAATAATAATTTAAAAGAGACGGTGACAGCAATGGATTTGTTCAGACAATTTGCCTCTTTTATTTTGCTTTCAAGGACACATATTGTCTCTTGATAAAACATATTTGAATTGCTTCTTTTCTTGTTGGACGAATTATTAACAAAAGTAGCATCCTTAATTTAAAGCAATTGGTATTTGCTGGATTACTCATAATCACCTGCCTCATTATTTTTTATTTTTAATCTTTGAAAACTTCTAGCATACGTTACCCCAAAATATGCCACCACCAACAACAAAAAAGGTGAAAATGAAAATGAAAAGTGGTTCACACACCAATAGTGTGTCGACATCACAAATACATCAGTAACTTTTTTGGACCTTTCCTCACTGCTTGCCCAACTTCCAACAGGCATCAACTACCAAATTACAACTTAAGCTACAAAAATATTTCAATTCATTCATGTCCGACTATTAATAGTTTGATAACATAACATGTTGTGTACTGAGATTATAATTCACCAAAATCAAATTTTGTTTAAATACATGTACTAAACATAATCTCAACCCTAATACCCATTGAAGAAGTGAAAATGGGGCAGCAGCCTCCAGCCCTACCAGCCATTAGCCCCTAAACAAAGAGGTCCTGGTTAAATTTTGGGCTTTTTTGAGGAATTACTTCCGCTTATCCAAATAAAAAAACTTGACCCTTCTGGTCAATAATATCATACTTTTACACCAAGGCCATAGGAAGCTGATAAAAATCTCAGACAATCATCAAATGAATAATAGTAAACCAAGCATTTTGACAGATTATGTTGTCTCATTTGAGTTCATCTGAACACTTCTATGTTTGTTTACGCATAGAAAAGAAGTTTAGGTCAAAGTACAAGGACCTACGCAATCACTACTCAGTTAAGTCAATCTCTTACATGCAAAGTGCAAACTAAACACCAATAATCAGCAAACTAACGAGTCTTCCACCGAAAGAAACTACCATCTTCCCATTAATGATTACAGCAATTTCATAAATAAAGATAGAATCCACTAAGACAGATTCGAGTGGTATGAAGAAATGGCTGCAGCAGCCCACTAAATCTATTTTGCTTTTGAGTAAAACGTGTGGAGGTCATAGTCTTAGCAAGCATGAAGTTGACTGTCTAGGCAAATGTGAATGCAGTAAAGAGCTTGTAGTGCTTCTAGATATGATTGCTAAATCTTGCCTCGTTAAATCTGATTTAAGGAGATTTCCAATCTTCTAAATTGGAAAAGGAGAGATGCCGGCATCACCTTTGGAGTGGATAAAAACCTAATATTCCCAGGAAATATGAATTTTGACTGACTTAGAATGTACAGATCAAGATGGATAAGGATGATATTCCAGATCAAAATAGACGTATCCTGGCTAGACTAGAGTTATCTAAAGTTCAGAGTTTATCTCCTCATCTTCAGCAGGATGTGCAGTTCAGTAGGAGCTATGCATCTTATAAATAATACAGCAACTACCTTTATGCGACTGATAGACAGAATTTAATCAACTTCAATATAAAATGTGACATGACAGCAAAGAAATCCACAGAGAACACCAGCAGGTAACAATATATAGTATATGCACAACACTTCCAAGCTTTATGGCATGCAAGGTAAATGTAACACATAAACTCAAGAATCCTGGAGTCTCAAATGCAAGTGTGATCCAAGAAACCAAAAAGAATGCAATTGTAACGTTATAATGTATTTACAATCACTAGCTTAGTAGCCCGGTCTAACTTAGACAGCAAACTAAACTTTTACATGAATTACCATCCCACCAGCATCAATCCTCAAATCTTTGATTCTAAGGATGGCCACTGAGTCAGCGTTTCTGTAGCTACACCATCCATTAAAAACCTACCAGCAATTTCCAAGCCTTCCACTAGAGAACCAACAACAACCCCCTGCAGATGATCGTTTCCAAATTGGCTCTATCATCTAAAGTAAGCAATCAAATCAACACTCATTCACTACCACACATTCCACTCGACAACCAACAACAACCCCCTGTAGATGATTATTACCAAAATGGCTCCATCATCTAAAGTAATCAATCAAATCAAAATCCACTACATTATCTATAAGGGCAGCCGATAAGTGAAACAGATTAGGAAAAAGAAATGGTGTGGCCCAAATCATGAGAAGCCCATTCATATGGTGTTAATGGTCACTGAGATAGCATTTGAGCCAAATATGTGGTTGGAAAAACCACATCTTCATGCTGAACAATATGTTCTTTTATGCATTAAGCCTACCAATAAAAAATCTGAATCCTTTAATTTTGGTATAAAACTGATGCAAATTAAAGTTTTTTCATGTAAAATGCATCGATCTGTAGCAAAGATATCCGTTGGCTTCAGATTCCACAAAAACAAGAAAGAGAACTTGCTAATATGTATCGTCTCTGTGGTTCATCAATCATCATCCCTATCTAGTCATTAACATTTTTTCTCTCAAGAGCACATCAAATAATTGTCTTCTTCAAAATCTGAAATTTGAACTGCAGTTTTAAATAAGCTGTTTAATGAGTTTACTGAAAAGCAGTTGAAATAATACAAACATTCATCAAGTACGTAATAAATATCATCTATATGAGAAATTCATCTTTACTGATAGAGTGATGCAGGGTTAAACTTAAAGTTCCATTTCTGGCTTAAATTGCAAGTATATTGCACATCATATGATTTCTCATTGTATCATTAAGATTATAGACCCCAATGATCAACAAAACCATGTGACAAATGTATAAAGCAATTAGCACATTTTAATCAATTAGTCGATACTATATTTCATATATACTTTGATGAGAACTACATTTCATTCAACTATTTCAGCACACGATAACTATGAAAGGTAATACATACATTTTTGGGAGGGTGACAATGATTTCCTGAATCATGAGCCTTCATCAAACACACAAAGACAAACACACAATAACGAGTTCTTAGGATCGCCCAGTTCATAATCCCTTGATTCTTTGTGAATGGCTCTTTCCAGTCCAACCTTTGAGCTGATATTCATGGCTGGCCATTATACGCTTGAAGTTCATAACTTCCATCTTGCTGCAAGCTCATATCAAAAACATCAGACTTTGAACTATTCCTTCTATTATGTCGACTTTTGCCACCGCGCATTATGGGACTCTGTACTCTTTGTTTCCTATCAAAACCAATTTGCCCATTATCAAACCCACTTGAAGACTCAGACTTTCTCCTATTCCCCTTCTTCTTCATTCTGCCATTATTCTTCTTCCCAGTTTGATCATTCATACTCAACGATTCCAAGGAACGTTTCAGATTCAAACCCTCCCCATCTGAACCCTCTATATCCAATGACTCACTTGAACTTCCTACCTTCCCTTTACTCTTAAACCCATTACCCAATTCTTCAACTCCTCCAAAGCCCTCATCTTGAAGCTCCAAATCCTCCAAATCCTCAGGCCCAGAAATTCTTTTATACGGTCTCACACTATGAACAACCCCTTTGGGGAAAAACCTCGCAGACGGCAAGTCATCCATGGTGTGAAACAACTGAGGGCCGTCCCTCTCGGTCCACATATCGAAGCCACCAGGCCTCTGGAACCTATCTGCCAAAACCTTGACTTGCTCGTCGGCGCTGACAGAGAACAAGTTTGGAGCTTTCTCGACCACCTCCCATGGCCGCTCAAGCTCAGACACGGCGGCTTTGAGCTCGGCCCTCTTTCGCATCTCGTAGATTTGGCGCTCGCGGCAGAGCCGAGCCTTGAGGAGCTGCTTGGCCTTCTTTGCCTGCATGCGCTTCCACTGCCACTTGGATACGCCCCCAGGGAAAGTTCTGGGTCCGCCGCCCATTCGAATGATTGTGGGTTTAGGGGTTAGAGTTAAGGATTGGAGGGAGAGGTGGGAGAGCTCTGTATGGAGGAAGAGAGGGGTTGGAGATGTTAAGGCATTGGAGAACGAAAGACGCTGCATTTTCAGAGGCGAATTATGAAGAGTGAGTGAGAAATTGGATGAATGGAGAGAACTGATTTAGGGTTTGCAGAGATTGGAATGGATGAAGATTGAAGAAAAGGCACGAGGTGAGGGCAGCAAAGCCGCTGTGTTCACCGTGGAGTGTGGAGTTTCCGAATATGTGGCTGGTATCTTCTTAGCCTTTGGATGATGGAGTCGGGTCGTTTCCAAATGGTTGGGCTCTTTTGTGGGCAAGCATATATCGAATTGGACTTCTATAATTGAATGACTAAAAGCAAAGAGGCCCAATCATGTTTGGATCAATTGGACTTTTTTTATTTAAGCGATATTCTACTTTAATACAATCTAATTATGGGGAAGTTGATTCGAACTCGGTTACATAGTGAATAGTACATCCTCTCTAATCAACTTGGCTAAGCCATGTCTGCGTTGCTTTTGTTACTTTAAAAAAAAAAGTTATACAAGCAATATTTTACTTTAATTTAATCTAAACTACGAGAAGAAGAATTAAAACTCAGGATCCTCTCTAGTCAATTTGACTAAATCGATATTTGTGTTGCTTTTGTTACTTGAATAGAGGTTTCTTTTGCATATGCGGCGTGGATTAGTTAGCCATGACAATAAATCTCCCTACCTTGCATCCAGTTTGAATAATCATCTCCGTAGGTTAGATTTTTTTTTTGCTTCAATGGAAAAGTCATTTGTTCAAAAGAAGAAAACAAAAGGAGAGTCGAAGAATTCTATATTTAATTACAATCGCATACATTGTAACAACAAGCACCAGTGGTCTAGTGGTAGAATAGTACCCTGCCACGGTACAGACCCGGGTTCGATTCCCGGCTGGTGCAACCCCTTCAATTTTTTTCTGGGCAGCCCATTTGTTTTCTCTTTAATCTTTCTGTTTTTGTTTTGGGTGTCACTTGTCTTGATCTGCCTGGCTTGAGAGAATTGAGGCTGAGGCTGGGCGTGTTCTCGACAGTCAGTCAGGAGAGCCACTGTGCACGTGCAAACTGCTGCTAATCTATATCGCCTCCACTGGATTTGACCTTCACCATTCACAATTGGATGAGCTGGCTGCACAGTATCTCCAGCTAAACAATTCATGTTAGAAAAATGAAAGCAGCAACCTAAATGCAATCAATCATGCACAGACACTCACTGACAAAAACCTTGTAATTCAAATGAAACACACCGCTCTCGCTCTGTTGTCTCTTCTCCACTTCGCAAGTTGTCCAAAAGAAAAAACATCTATTGTTTCCTGCTTAATGGGATATCTTTCTACTAAACAATTACTAGTGTTCACAACAACAACCAAAAAAAAATTGCATGAGAAGTTACGGAGCAATGCAGCAGGTGTGGCTTGTTAGCTTAAAATATCATTAACCCTGTGCTGTGTGTCTCTGATTTCCCAAACACTACCACAAGTGAGGTTAAAGATTCCATGATTTTATTAATGGTCACCAACTCAATCAAAGGGCACTTATATTTTCAAATCAAGATGATATATACAGATTTGCAGACATACATATATTCCAGGATCATGAAATGCAACCCCCATTCGATCGAACCGGCAATCTTATTACTTTCATAATTTCTGTATGTAAAGCTTAAATGCAGGAATGCTTAGACATGGCAAGCATAATTTTTAAAGCACTCTCAACACTGTGTCTAGAAAGTTTTGTGATGTTCTTAACATGTTCACAGACAAGATGTACCTTCTGCTAAATTTTAAGTCACCATGTTGATGCAGCAGAAGTGCAGATTGTTGACCATTTGATTTAGATCATATCCAACAGATTTTCTTCTCCATATTCTAAACTTTATTAATCAGAGTTATTCATCACACACAGACAAGAAAACCTTTTATGTTTGGGGCTGTTTATGGAAATGAGATGTAGATGAATGCTTTTGCCATCACAAGCAATGGATATGAATGAACAAACCCCAACTAAATTAAAATTAAGCAGCTTCTGACCATCTTCCATTTGTTTAGAGATTATGGGAACTTGAACTAGCCTTAATTTAATTATGCTCTGCCATTAGTGATAATTCAACACTTAATTGCATATTACAAGTTGACAAATAAACATGTTACAGATCTTGTTCCCTTGATTGAAAGCTTAGTTGTATTTGTAATATTCTAATGCTTACACGTGTAATCTTCTTTCATTTCCCCTTCTCACAGACAACCCCATTAATTTCAAAGTACAAGAGTGAATAAATTTATTCCTAGAATCCGACAATTGGAACTTTCCATCAAATTAGCCACACAATTATATAGGATCTGCTTCAATGGAAATCCCTATAAATGGCTCTCAGAGCTACCATCTGATCCTCACTGCCTCAAACACACAAGCATCTCCAACAACCCTTTTACTCAAAATGGCTCAATATCAACTTCTTCTCCTTTGCTTGATCTTAGCAGATGCTTATGTGAGTGCCACAATGGCTGCAGATGAAAAGGCTCAAACCACAGAGCCGCCTAATTCAGCTTCAATCCCAAGCACACAGGCTCCAACTCCAAGTCCTTCTAATGACAAAAGCTTGTACAAGGCACAAGCACTTGTGATTAGGAAACTTGGAAAGCACCAAGCTAGTGAGAGCAAGCCACCAACTTTAAGCCCAAGCAGTGCACCAGCTACCACAAATCCAAGTCCAGAGACTGAAGAGAGTCTGAGTATCGTAGAAGAGGAGATCCACCTAAAAAAGCACCACCATTCTCTGGACAAGTCGGTTGCAGGTGGCGGTGTGATCCTCGGAGGGCTTGCCACCACCTTCTTGGTGGCAGTTTTCTGTTACATAAGAGCAACTGCAAGACATAAAGCAGACACTGCTGGACCTGGTGCTCAAATTGCTGGCTAGTTTTGTCATATGTATGTAAATGGGTGTTATATTTAAGGTTACATCATTGTAAAGAAATTGATACCAAGTAGAATATGATATTGAAGCCACTTCATATGCGCCTTTCTAAAATTCACGTAGTGTAAACTAAAAACTGCCTTTAATAGAAACTTGGAAGTAGCATCACATCATTTTTCATTCCAATGACTTGTGAAATTTGAAGATCACAAAGTGGCGCTTCAAATTTAACCGAATTGGAATTAGAAAGGGAATTTAGGAGAGAAGAGGAATTAGAGTTCAAGAGACGAACTAGATACATGGAGGAGAACCTATAAGTTTATAAAAACGCAAAAGATAACACAAGAAGAGATAATTTCATTCATCAATCAAAGAGAATATCACTAGTTCAATAGCTGATCGACAATCTTAATCATACATTAAAAGGAAAAGAATATAGAACTAACAATAATATAGGAAGCAAAATCAAAATAACCCTATTTTAATTCTCTAATCAAGATAACTAAATAACTACAAATAATTTTCGATTTATCTCATTTCTTTTAGCATCCATGATTAGGAACCGAATTCATATTATGGTGGGCCGTATAGCGACTCCATTGGGCCTTAATGTATGAAATTTCCAGCCCAAAGCGTAGTGCGCATATATAAAACCGCGAACTATCTCGAACTTCCCCAAGCCTTCCCTCTCTCGCAAGAAACAAACTCGTTTACATTTCTAGAAACAGAAAAGAGAAACAAAATCCACCGATCAATCACACTGAGACAGACTGCAATGGCGAACGACAAGTCGGTGATGGCAGTGATCAGAGCCGCGAGGCCTTCATTTCGCAATAACAACGACAAGGTCGTCTTTGCCGTTCACGCCTCCTTCCTCGCCTCCGGCTACGTGCTCACCGCCGCTGGCCCCCCTGCTTTTTCCGATTCTACTCTCTCTTCGTCTTCAACTGGTACTCGCTCATTTAAATGTTGAAAATTTCTTCTTCTTTTTTTCTCTAAAAATGATTAGTAAATTTATAAAGTTTTCTGCTTTTGTTTAATTGGGGTTTTAGATGAAGTGGGTATGGACCAGTGGAACGAGCTTGACGACGAGTACGCGTTCGTCTATGTGAACCCAGAAAAGGGTTCGAAGAAGGTACTGGTTAAGTGCCTTGTAATGAACGATAAATTGCTTGTAGATGCTCTGGCTGATGGGAGTTCTGAGCCCGTCCATCTTGAAATCAAGTAAGTTTTTGCTGTGATTCTTTGTGTCGCTGCAATTGGGCACTTTCAATTCTTGCTTCTTAATGGTGTTTGGGTGGTGTTTTTAACAATTTTCAGCGTTGGTGACTATGTTGGAGAGAATGGGGGTAGCAATTACTCTACACAGTTCAATAATTTGGAGACACTGGTGAAGAGTCTGGAAACTCAAGTTTTGACTAAATTAGATGGGTCTTCCAGTGTCAGTTCCTCAAGTAACCCTTTAAGGTAATTGTGTTTCGTCGTAGATTATCTTTAGTTCTGCTAAATATCTTGTTTTTATATGATCTAGAAGTGGATTAAGATTGTGCTAAATTAGTCATGGTTATAAAAATTTATGCTTACGAAGTGTAAGAATCATGGAATGTGCTTTTTAAGGATTGTTGTGTCTTTTTTGTTGCTGAACTTTGCAGTTCAGAAAGGAATGACAGATCAACGAGTGAGCCTGTTTATGAACCTTCTGGCTTCCAACCTAATCCTTCAGGGTATATCTCTCTCTATATATGTTTTCATTAAACTTGAATTTCAGTTTTCAATGTTTTATTATGTTTCACAATTATGTATTTTGGAAACTTATTAAGTCATAGATACAGATATGTATGTTTGTGATGTGTGTGTGTGTGTGTGTAATTCTGGGGCCCTGTATATGAGATTCGTTTCAGTATTTTTTAATTAAGTCAAGATTGATCAGAAGCTTAGATTGTAAGGCCTGAGTAGGAGGGACTTGGCTTAGGTTTGTCAAGATCGTAACAGTAGTTAAGCATTTCATTATCTAATCTAGGCGACTATTCTTAGATTCCCACTCATTTCATTATCAAATACGGGCGATCATGCTCAAAATTTTGATTTGTACCCTTAAAATGTTTTTTTCCCCTTTTAACATTGATTACTTATGTGTTTTGTGTGTTTAAGTTTTCAAAATCTGCTGTTTACTCTATGTTTTATGGCTTTCTTTGCAGAATGGTGTTTCCTCCTATTAATCCTACTGGTGGTTTTAGTGATCTTCTTCCTGGGCCTGGTGCTGGAATGTATCCTACTAGGTATTGTACTTCAACAAATCATGATGTTGATGGTGGTCATTGCAGTTTACACCCAGTTTTATTGTTCCGAATTTGAACACATATGTTTTGTCTGTCTTTCAGGGGCGGTTTTAGCAGTGGGGGCATGCTTCTAGGTTTGTACATACTTCTTTATTTTTAATGTGCTTGATAATAATCATATGAAGTTTTTTTATTATGACTTACATTTCATTTGTCATGCGAATATAGGACCCAATGATCCTCGGTGGTTTGGTGGCGTTGGAGAGCCTGGGTTTCCAGGAGGAGAACCGTGAGTTGTTACTCTCTCTCTTTTTCTCTCTTGCTTATGTTATACTTTGTATTGCTGTTCTAATTTTGGTTGGATTTATTTTTGGAACAGGGGTTTTCCTCGTTTTGATCCCCATAGGCCAGCAGGTGTTCCACCAGGTGCCCGTTTTGATCCATATGGCCCTCCGGGAGTTCCTGGTTTTGAGCCTAATCGGTTTGCAAGGTAATATTGAAATTACATTTTGCATCAGTACCCCCATAATAACTTCCTGAAAATGATTTAATAAGGCATCGACTGAACCTGGTATTCCATGTGTTTGAACTTTGAACTAGTTTGTATTGTTTTTCTTGGTAATTGTTGTTTGAGCGTTGTGATAGGTTACATTGGTTTTGTGGTTTGAAGTTTAATGGTCAATGATGGATGGTTTTAGTTACTGGTTTGATTCTGTGATGGAGGTTTTCAATGAAGGTAGAGTAAGTGAGGTTTTTGTACTCTTTCTTTTTGTTTAAAAAGAACAAATCGTTTCCCCATAAAGCAGATGGAATTTAAACTGGGCTCGCACCTGGTCTCTACCCAAGAGAGCTTCCATAATTTTAAGTTTGGCACTTGTTGTTTTCTCCCTTGGAACATGAAAAAATACATATATTCACTATCTTTTTATAATGGGCTTAACTGACTATTCACTATCTTTGAGCCTACTTAATCAGTCAGGGTGGTATTGATTGGGACTCATCCAAATACATGCATAATGTTTTGGCATTTTGGATTTAACAAATAGTGAAAATGTAGGCGCAATTCACCTAGCTTATAATAATATTCTATGATTTCTATTTTGTTACAGGAATCCGCGGAGGCCAGGGAGCGGGACTCATCCAGACCTGGAGCAGTTTGGGGGTGGCTCAGATTTCATTTAGATGTGTGACGCAAAAGATCTGTCCTTTGACATCAAATAAGAAATACTTGAGGACTTACAGGAGCTAAGAGATGATCTTATTTTTCTTTCTTTTGGCTTGCAAGTTACATATGTAAATGAGAGTTTGTACAAGTTTCTAACATGCTATCTGTAATGTGTATTCTCTCTCCCGTTTTTTTAAAGAGCCTTTATGCTTTAATGCAAGGATTAATCAGATTGCACAGGAGATTCATTGTATCTTCTACATTTGTTACATTAAGCAATCAAAATTTGTCAACCAAATGGAGCTGGATTTTGTAAGTTAGAATAAGATCCTGACCGTTCTTTTTATTGAGAATTCGTTATACTATTTGGTTTTCGTTAATTAGGAAAATGTCGGTAACAATGAAGTAATTAAGTTCCATTGTCTCATTAGATGCTTCCAATGTGGTCAAACTGATTGGTACTTCACAATCTTCTTAACACCCTTTCCTTCTATTTACCAAGAAAAGTAGACTTCTACCATACGTCCGTACTTGGAATCTGATACCCTGCATATATGCAAATCTGTTTCTAGCTTTATAACACAGGTCTATCAACTTGAAGAACACAAATGAAGATTCCTAGAAATTTCAAGCACACAATTCCATTTGTAACATGCAAAAAATGAGCCATCAGAAAATCACAAAAATGGAAAAATTAAAAAATTAAAAAAAAAAAGAAGTTCTCATGTTGCAGAGATGACGAGGGTAGGGCCCAACTGACCCACCGCTTGACAAACTTAGTGAGAAATAAGAAGTTTCCATCCAAGTCCCAGTACTAATTTCAAAACCCGCAGAAACGTAAGGAACTGGAAAGCGTGTGAAACATTTCCAAGCATGTGCTCTAGAAGCCCATGTTATTAGTTTAAGTCTCTTTAGGCCCTAAATCAAGCAGAAAAAGCCAACACCTTCTAGATTGAAAAAGACACAAACTATTTCTTCACATATAAAAATAAACCATCGTTGTTTTCTTATGCCCATCTATATCTGCTGCTGAAGTGTTTGTAGAAGCTGTACAGTTTTTTGCTGGAAGAAAAGAAGAGATATGGGGATGCCCAAGTTTTATCTCCTACCTTTGTTGCTTCTGATTGTTGTTTTTGCATCAAAGAAATCTTCAGCTGTTGAAGCAAAGCCACTTTCAATCTTGCCACAACAAGGTAAAAGGGTTTGATAAAAACATGTACCCCAAAATCTCTCTGTTTTTCTGAGTTCTTGATCAAATTGACTAATCAGATGTCCCCACTGAAATCAATTGTAGGTTATGCAAAGGTTTTTTCAACACTTGGAATTGCTTGCGAGTGCTGTGATGGAGCTGGTGATGAATGCACAAGTACATGGACTGAGCCTTGCACTAGGCTCAAATGTCTTCCTTGGAAACATTATTAACAGCTGAAGACTTCTTTTTCTTCTGCTCTTTCCAGTTGTAAAAAAGCACCTTATATATATATATATATATATATATATATATATATATATATATATATATAATGTTGGGATGCAATGTATTTTCTACTACTCCTTTTACTTTTTACTCTGTTTTCAATAAGATCCACATATTATTAGCGTGCGGACATTCGGATAAGAGAATAAATAAATAAATAAATAAATAAATATATATATATATATATATATATATATATATATATATATATATATATACACACTAGTGGAATTATATTAGAGTTTCTTCTTTGGTTTCCGTTATGTTCTCTTTTTCATCAAGTTTTATTACATGGGAAAACTTAATTAACATCTGTTGATGCCTAAAATTGGTTCAACAGAAGATGACCTCTTCGAGATCGAGGTCGACAATCCTTCCAACCAACTTGGCATGACCAAGGAGGTCATCCTCTAGAACGAGTTCTAGTGCTTAGGGATTGCACTTTTAAATAGAAATGAAGTAGGAATTCAATCAAACGACACAGGAGATTTACGTGGTTCACCTATAATTGGGGCTACGTCCACGGGGATGTTTGGTATTTTTACTATTGAATGATGAAGTTATATAGGTATAAAGTGTTTGATCCTCACAACCCATATCCGGATTATATTCAAAACTCTCATAATCATGATAAACAAGATAAGATATCGATATCGTTGGGTTGAGTTATCTTCGGAGGCCCCCTCTCAAATTTGGGAGTTGCCTTTTATATAATAGCTTGGAGATCATCAAATCCTTGTAGAAGTAGGCTTCCTAATTAGCCTCAAAGTAGAAGTCCATCTTTGAATAGAATTCCAATCCATATGAAGCTCGGCCCTATGGTAATTTTACCAACAAATAGAAGTCCCCCAAGTCCCCAGACAAGAGTCTTGTTTGGGGAGTTGCATAAAAATTGTTGATGACACTGAGCTGAATATTAATTGCATCAAAGCTATAGATTGAGCTTAATTTCGATGTAGACAAATATCTGATGTATACGAATTTCTTATGTAGGATGTCGTGCACAACATTATGTCGATAAACATGATCACTTACTGGATTGGACCTTTTGTCCCCATGAGCTTGACAATTGCAAGGTTGGACCTTTCGTCCAACTGATCTCAAAAAATTATAAGGTTGGACTTTTCATCCACTTGACCATTGTAAATTTCGTTGTAGAATAATTTGGAGGAATAAAGTGTATATAATAATGACGGAGATCTGCGTCATGATAAATAACACAAAATAATTAGCACATGAAATTATAAATAAGAAAAGAAAAAGGAAACCCTACCTTTTGTCAGTCTTGAAACAAGCAGCTTCACATTTTATGAGGTTGGACCCTTCATCCACCTAAACTCGACGAAATTTTAGTTTGGACTTTTCGTCCATCTAAGCTTGGCAAAAATTGAGGTAGGATCTTGCGTCCATATAGGCTCGACAAAAATATAGCTCGGACGTTTCGTCCATATGAGCTTGGTAAAAATTGCAGCTCGGACCTTTCATCCATATGAGCTTGGCCAAAAATGAGCTTTGACCTTTCGTCCATATGAGCTCGATAAAGAATATAGCTTGGACCTTTCGTCCATATAAGCTTGATAAAAAATATAGCTCGGACCTTTCGTCCATATGAGCTTGGTAAAAAATATAGCTCGGACCTTTAGTTCATATGAGCTTGATAAAAAATATAGCTCGGACCTTTCGTCCATATGAGCTTGGTAAAAAATATAGCTCGGACCTTTAGTTCATATGAGCTTGATAAAAAATATAGCTTGGACCTTTCGTCCATATGAGCTTGGTAAAAAATATAGCTCGGACATTTCATCCATATGAGTTGGATAAAAAATATAGCTATGACTTTTTGTCCACATAGGCTCGATAAAAATTGAGCTTGGACCTTTCGTCCATATGAGCTCGAAAAATCTCAAGGTTGGACATTTCGTCCACCTAAGCCCCCACTTAGGGTTACTAAAGAATTGGAGAAATTTCAATGTTGAATAGTCACCTTCTCGATGAAATTGTAGAATGTCCTTGTAGAATAATATGTCGAATCCAAATAGCAAAATAATGATGGGACTTCAATAGAAGTCCCCAGTTATGGAGCCAAGATAGCCTTACAGGATGAACAAAACTTGCATCTCGTAATTTCACTTGAATTGAAATTGCATGAAGAATAGATTTCTTGATTACAAAAAAATATTATAATCAGGTTGAAGTTGGATGTGCAGTAGAATTCTGCATCTTAATCGAATTTGGAGCCAAATTGCAGTGAGAGTCCAAATTGTAATTGGAGTTGGAGTTGGACATGAAATAAGACTTTGTATTGAAGTTGGAGTTTGATGTGAAATAGGGCTTCATATCCTAATTGGAGTTGGAGTCGAGTTGTAATTGGTCTCCAAATTGTAGTTTGAGTCAAATTATAGTTGCATCAAAGTTGTAGTTGATGTGGACTTTCGAACACAAGGAACGAATCCTTCTTTGATTATGAAACACGTTAGCCAATTTGCACGCACATTTTGAGGGGCACGTTCCACGATTTCGAAAATTCTGAAAAAATATGAGAATTGTGGCTCTATCTCTTAGCTTTCCAAGCATATATCGCAAGCAAGGAATAAAATATCGATGATATCGGAAATATCGGTAGTCCAAAAATACGAAAATTTCGATGGAAATATCGGGATATTATCGATATTTCGGTCCATATCGTCAATATTATCGATATTTTGGTTCATGGATATCTAAAATATCGATGGTATCGGAAATATCGATAGTCCAAAAATACGAAAATTTTGTGGAAATATCGAGGATATTATGGATATTTTATTCCTTGATCGCAAGTCACTTGGAAAAATGGAGAAAGTCCCCAAATCTTCAATCTCCCACAAAAGCACAATTCTGACGGGATTGCAACTTAGGCTGCTTGGCTGGATTTTCTGGAACAATTGGCTTCATAAAAAATTCTGAAAAATTTACACAATGATCCTTAGTGTCTTAACTTTCTTCTCCAATTGGTCCAGCACTAAACTGCATCTGAAAAGTCAATAATCTTTCAAAAACCTTCTAAACTCACAGAAAAGCTATCAGTAGTTGTA
Organism: Prunus padus; assembly: GCA_024362665.1. NCBI lineage: Eukaryota > Viridiplantae > Streptophyta > Magnoliopsida > Rosales > Rosaceae > Prunus > Prunus padus. Next base: position 24,353,025 of record JANFAM010000015.1, read on the forward strand.
ACAAGACTCTTTTTTTCCCCGGTCGTTGAGACCTTCGTTTCCTTTGGAGGTGGAGTCGTTGAAGGCACCTTGTTGAACTTGAAACATTGGCTCGTGATAGGAGTGAGAACAATGCCTAATGTTGGAAAAAATAGAAGTACAAGCACACCAAAAGTGGCGTTGTCATATGTATGCAAGTGGTTGCTTGTTGTTTCTTATTTTTGTGTTTGTGTATTTATCGCACTCAGTGTAAGGTGGTGGCTTGGAGATGTGTCTTTATATTCCATTGGTGTGTTTGGAGACAAAGAGCACCATATAGACCAAGTCTGGAGCAAAGCAATTGAAATAAGTACATGTCCAAAAGTCCATTTCTGTAATCGCACATGATGGTGAACTTGTAGGAGGATCAACATGGATGATCAAAAAATACATGTTGTTGCAGACTTTGAGTGAAAACATACTTCTTCTCTTGTGGCCTTCCTCAACGGCACGCATTTTAATCCACCGCACTTCAAATAACTTGTGGTTGTTCATGAAATAGCCCATGGTTATGTTGAATCAGCTGGATGGCATGTGTCGTTGATGATTGCTTCCTTTCTTCACACTAGACAATTGTTGATATCTGAATTCGTCAGTAGTATAAATTTGAGAACTTTTTGTATCATTCCCACAGACGGTGCCAAACTGTTGATGCCTAAAATTGGTTCAATAGAAGATGACCTCTTCGAGATTGAGATCGACAGTCCTTCCAAACCAACTTGGCATGACCAAGGAGGTCGTCCCCTAGAACGAGTTCTAGTGCTTAGGGATTGCACTTTTAAATAGAAATTAAGTAGGAATTCAATCAAATGACACATGAGATTTATGTGGTTCACCCATAATTGGGGCTACATCCACAGGGGTGTTTGGTATTTTTACTATTGAATGATGAAGTTACATAGGTACAAAGTGTTTTATCCTCACAACCCATATCCGGACTACACCCAAAACTCTCATAATCATGATGAACAAGATAAGATATCGATATCATAGAGTTGAGTTATCGTCGGAGGCCCCCTCTCAAATTTGAGAGTTGCCTTTTATATAATAGCTTAGAGATCATCAAATCCTTGTAGAAGTAGGCTTCCTAATTAGCCTCAAAATAGAAGTCCATCTTTGAATAGAATTCCAATCCATATGAATCTTGGCCCTAGGGTAATTTTACCCACAAACAACATCAATATTTGTATTCTAACTAGAATCTTACCTAAAGAACCAATTTCTAGGGGATGTAAGTTTTTCATAATTTGAAGTGATGTGTGTGTGATTGTATGGAGGAGTTTTAGGTGGGAACTGAGATTAGAAACCTGGCGGAAATTTCTTCACAGGAGGACTTGCTGTCTTCATTATGATTCAATGAAAATTTGACTTCTAGAGGCCCCTCCCTCCCTCATCATACAAAAATATGTAAGTAAACTTTCATTAATAATTAAGCTTTGCCATCATATACCAACTTCTTTTTTCTTCCAGATGCAAGATGAAGAAAAAACATCTGTTGATTTGGTGGCTTAAATTTGAAGCCCATTGATAGGTTTTAAGTAAGCCCACGTGACCCTTTTGTTTGGTGACTTAGGGTTTTCAAGTGAGCCACATGTTCCCTAATGTATCATTTTCTTTTTTTCTTTTTTTAAAACACAAGCGATAGCCTAAACAAGGGTGACTGGTCTGCAAGTCAAGTCAAGGGGAGGAGAATTTCTCATACACGACTACTAAGATGTCATGTGGGTTCCAACTTAAGACCACTAGTCTGTATATCAATACCATTTTTCATTGAGTTAGACCTCATTGATTTTTTTTAGTACAAGCGATATCTAAATTACTCTTCATCAATCTAATTTATGAAAAGGAGGATTCGAACTTGAGTGCAAAGGAGATGGAATCACTAACTTGACCAACTAACCTAACTCATATTTCCCTTATATAATATGACAATAACTTGCTCATTTATATAAACAAGGATGTTCATTTGATATCAACAAAGTTGGGCTTGAATCGGCCACTCATAAAGGCCCAATAATTATATCTTAGGTCGGTTTAATCCAACACTAATTAGGCCCACCTATTTCTCATATGGATTCAACCTCAGTGGGCTGGCTAGCTCAGCCCCCATCACCCTGGTAATAATTTTCAGAATTTGTACTTCTTTTCTATTGGCACCAAAACATTATAACAAAACTTTCAAATCATCAGACCAAAAATAAATAAAAATAAATCTTTCAAATCAATGCCTGCCTTCATTTTGTAGTTTAGTGCAGGATTGATGGCAAAAATGTCGATGCCTTGGCCATCCTTATAATTGAAGTGTGACATGTTGAAGTGCCAGAAATATGTATAATGTAACGAGCATGACACTTTATAGGTAACAGATGATTTTTATTAATGGCACGTTTACTTATATAGAATGCGAGTAAAAAGAATGGAGGCCATTTCCATTCGAGGTCATTCCAGTGTTTACGAACACTTCAATAATGAAAACAAGGGTGCTTGAATCTTAAATAGTGCTTTAATAAGGGTAAGAAACTTGATGCTCAGTTTCAAAGCATGTTAACCAAACTGTCTGATTTTTGACAGATCACCATGCAGATCAAAACCTCATGAAGGGTTCCAGTAGTTACACAGAATCAGAACTTAAAATGAATTTCCACTTATAGTTGAAGGAACAAATGTCTGTCAAGCAAAATTAAGTTGTATTTGACATATTTAGTTACTAACTCAAAGAAAAAGTACCAGTTTCTTTTTCTCTTCCAGATGCAAGAGGCAGGAAAACATGTATATAAACAAGGAGTTTGATATGAAAATTTCTTTTGAGTTAATCCAGTTCTGCTAAGAAATTGATCTGCAAGCGAACCCAGTGGGGCTTGAATCAACACTAACTAAGAAGGTCCACTGGTTCCTGATATAGACCAGCACTGGCCAATCCCAACCACCTCAGTGGGCTGGCTGGCTCAGTCCCCATACCCTAATAATAATTTCCAGAATCTGTACTTCTTTTCTATTGGTGGCAAAATATCGTGAAATACTAGTTCAAATCAATGCATGCTTTATTTTAGTAAGCTACAGAAGGACTTGTAGTTTAGTGCAAGGACTGATTGCAAAATGTCGATACCATGGCATTGGCCATGCTCTATAATTGCAAAATGTCGATACCATGGCATTGGCCATGCTTTATAATTGAAAAACATGTGTAATGTAATGAGCATGACACCTAATAGGGAGCCAATGGTTTTTTTAATTTATATTTACTTTTTTATTGAAGTTGTGTTTTTTCAGTCTTTTGAGAGGACAAACGAACTTGAGACCTCTTCTATCAATTATAAAGACTTTGCGTATACGCAAACTTCTTCGAAAGACATACAAAAATGTTTTGTCGTCATAACAATTCTTCGAATATTTTTGTCATAATCTATTTCTTATGAGTTATTTTGGTTTTCCATTTTAGTACGAATCTTCTGTATTGTTTTAACATCTAGAGCATTATAATGATAGCATTTTAAGGCTCTCTTTTTTTCAGCCAAGAAATTGATTAGATAGGATTATGAAAAAGAAAAAGAAAAGAAACTTTACAACAAGAGAAAAAAAGTGAAAGTGGAGCCAAATCCAAAAACTGGAGCCTACTTTAGAACACGCGACCCACGCAGTGATGTACGTTAGCAAAGAGCTAAGGTGGGGCAATGATATCATGTTCTTAACGTGGGTATCTTTGAATTTTTGCACTTTTTTTTCTCTCTTTTGCTTTGTTCTTATCCATGAGACAGGTTTCATTGGCTTGGCTCATAAGCAGTGCCGTTTTCTGATTGTTCTCCTTCTCCTCGTATTGTTTCATATACATGCACATGATGTTGTTGGTGTTACAACCTCATCCACCCACATCTCTTATCACCAATTCCAATTTCCATGTCTGTGTAGTAGCTCACTCACATAGGGTTTCAGGTTTTCTGGCTTTCTGGCTATTGGGGTGAATTGTAAACTTAGATATAATTATATATTTGTACGTTGACAATGTGTGTGAGAAACTCTCCAATTTGTGTAGTTTAGACTATCGCTTATATTCAAAAAAGGAAACCGAAGAAAGAATGGTTGTTACAAAGTAAAATTGTATTTTTAAGAATGTCTTTACGTGCACATATGAAATTAGTTGGGACTTTTTTTCTTCCTCCTCCTACCATTTAAGCCACAAAAGAGGGAGCACTTTATGATTTCTTACAAACTCTGCCGAACTAGAAGACTTGAAATGTTTTAATTAAGTTTACTATTTGTAACATAATGATTAGGTAGCCAATCTTTCTCGTAATACCTGAACTCAATTATAAATCCAGCAAAAGCGATTTGGAAATTAATATAATTATAACTCGAGAAATAATATGATGTTTTTGTGGCAGTCATTACGACACAAAACGAGTGAGATGTAGGGCATCTCTTAATTCTTATAAATCAGGTGACAACAAATAATTTAAATTCCATACTTGATTATACTTGGGTCGGATAACCTTCGCAATTTAGGTTGATTTTTCCTTTAATGCATTTCGTGTACACGCATTTTCTGGTCATTATGGCTGGATTCTATGAATCTCAAGTGTAAAAACTTAAACAGTTTCCTATATGGTAAATAATTAAGACCCATATATAAGGCATAAAATATTTCAATGGCAAGTTGTGTATATTACATTCCAACCAAACCTCACAACTTATTATTATTATTTTTTTAAAAGTATAAGGAGATATGGGTTTCTCACACACATTCTACAACAGTGTCATTAAAATTCTAACCGAAGACCATTGCAAGTTAATGTTATTTTTCACTGGGCTAGACCGCATTGGCTAAATTTATACTTTTTTTTAGTTTCCATTAAAAATGATAGATTTTTTTTTTCTTTCTAAGAGGTCAAATATATAAGAACTATCATTAAACATATTGAATGATTTATGTACACCAAACACGCGTAATCACGATGAACTCAATTTCATTGTATAAATTTTGTGTGAATCTGCAATTTTCTCACTTACGATTTTCTTTTAAGTGAACACTAAGCACTCTTGCTCATGTTCGTAAACCTTTTTTTGCCTTTATAATAATAAATTTCTAGTTCTGCCACTGATCCTCGTAAAAAAAAGTAAAAAAAAAAGCATGTGATTATTAGATATGTCTCATTAGTTATAACACTAAATTCAAATAATTATTGAATGAATATGATGTAAAAATATGAAATGCTGTGGGTGGAGTTTATAGGACGGTGACAACGCATGTGGCCTAAAATTGAACACACGTACACCACGCGGCGACCCTCCTCCTCAGTGGTGGTACCCAACCCACGACTCCACCTGCCATGTCCCTTCGCATTTTTCGACCCTTGAACTTGTGTCGTTTATTGCCCTTGTGACTTCTTTATTGTGGCCCCTTCCCCATGCCCCATCATCAACTTTCTCAATCAATCAACACCCTTTAGTTACACATCAAACCATTGGGATTTGGCATTAGATTTCATAGGCTCACTGTTCATCGTTGAGAAATTTTCATGTAACGAAAATATCACTTTTTGCTATTCTGACTAATAATATAATGACATGCGAGATAATTTTTTCATGCATTATTGCATTATTAATTGAAAATAGCAAAACAGTCTACGTTAACGCTACTCGAGTTAGAACTCTCATATTTTGCTTATCGATATTTGAGCCACATTATTATAAATTATTGGTTTTCATAGAGAAATAAATATGTTATTTGGTAAAAGGATTTGATATTTGTCACATCGAAAATCGTATCATCCGGTGATCAAAAGTACAATTTATTTGTTATATTTCTATTTTTGTTTTGAAATTTATTTGTTATATTTCTCTTACATTTCTAAATGGGATGAAAACATAATGATCCGGATTGAGTTGAGTGTTAATAACAGGTCTTTCAAAATTGTGAATTAAGATCGTAGTTTTGAATGCAGTTTCATATGACTGATTATATTATTATACAGTCGAATAACATAACATGTTGGTGAAGAGATCTATCATAATGTTATAATAAGAGATCTATCATAATGTTATAATATTATAATATAACATGCTAAATTGTCTAACAAAATATTGTGAATCTTTTATCCAAATAACTTCCAACTTCCAACTTCCAAAATACCGAAGTGGGGAAGGAGAGAAGAAGACCCATCTCTGTTTTGGTCCGACAAGATAAAAAGATAAGGTCATAAAGGTCTGGCTCTCTCTTTATAAACTGTATATTTCATTTGTCCAAAAGATTACTATGTGAAAAGTCAATAATGGGTTTGTGTAGGGTAGGGTTGTTATTATCCACTAGGGTTCTCGTGGCAGTAAAAGGTTGGGACTTATTTTGGAGGGCCCACAATGAAGGACTGCCTGTCCCACGTGGCGCAAATCTGTAACTCTCTTCGACTGGTTGAAGGAAGAAAGAGAGAAAGAAAACCAAAAATAAAAATAGAAACAGATAGAGATCGTAGGCTGAGACACCGAGGGAGAAAATCATACCAAATATAATAATTAAATTTAAATTAATTCATTTAATTTAATAAAAATCGAGAATTTTCGAATTGGGCAGGCGTCCTTTTGGGCTTATAAATTGGGTGGGAGCGATGGTTTCGTTTTTACTCAATATCGATTTGATCTATCACGTGTCTCTCCCTTTCTCTCCGTTTTTTCTATTCGATTTGCTCTGTCTGTATCTCGCCTTCTGTTTTGTTTCTTAGCACAAACAAATTCTGTAGCGGTTTCTTATTTGCTAAGCTTCGCTTGACGGTGCTTCGGTTCATTATAATTATATATACACATACATATTCATAGCACTCTGCTGAGATATAAAACACAGAGGTTCTCAAGGTTTATATAACGATACAGGGAGAGAAATGGAGGGGAGAAAGCAAGTTGGGTCGTCTTCTTCCTTTACTTCTGAGCTTTTCGGGTCCAAGGAGTCGTCATCTTCATCTGGGATTTTCGGGGCTATATTTGCGCCTTCCTCCAAGGAACTGGTATTGCTTTCCCCCTGTTCAAGTTCTTGTCTTTTTATTGTTTTCTGAATCTCTGAAATTTTTATTTGTTTTCTTTATTTTTGTCTTCGATTATTTAATTGGGTTTTGATTGTTATCTTAGCATTTGACGGTATTGCTTTGGATTTTGAGTGTTCTTGGCTGTTTTCTGTTTAATGGTATTGGAGTTTTAATGTCGTCTCCGTTTTTCTTAATTCAATATAGGTTAAAGCTGTCGCCTTTTGTTTGATTTTATATTGTTGGTTGCCTGTTTTTGCATTTCTGCTCGTAAAATCTTCCTGGGGTTTTATCTATATTTTTTTTCTTTCGCAATTGGGTGAAGGCCTTCAATCGTCATCTACAAGTTCATATTTGCTGAATTGGGAGATTTCAGTCTGATATTAAAAAAAAAGTGGATTTGTATCATCAAGACAAGATTTTTATTTTTATTTTTAATGAGAGATTGCATTAGCTCTTTTAACGAAGGGTTTTAGAATTATATAATGATGGGATATGTTTGTTCTTTGGAATAGATTTTGTTTTACCTCCCCTCTGAACTTTTAAACCATATTTTACAATAAACTTGCAAGTTCTTTTGCAAATTAAATTGAAAAGCTTTTGTTATTAGAATCTCTCTCTCTCTCTCTGGCTGAACCTTACTAGATTCTGTAAAGTGTATGTGTATAGTTATTTATTTTATGTTGTACCAAGTTCTGAGAGAAAGTTGTCTTGGTGTTCATGAAGGTGTTAGGGAGGGAATCTCTGCGTTCTGAAGTCACTGGGAAAAAGCTTACGGGTGAACCATTGCACGTCAAACCTGGAGAGCCAGGTTTGTAGGGTTTTTCTATCTTGTATACCTGTTGTTTTTCTGATGGCTAAAGCTTGTATCTGTTACAATCTTGTTTAGATAGCTTCTGGCTGCATGACAGCCTTGAAAGGTGGTGGGCCTTTCTTCACTGATGTGGATCTTATGCATATTCCTCCTTAGATTATTATTATTTTTTTCCAAATAAAAGATGTATCTTTGGGTTGTCCTGTTTTTATATCAAATGATTCCGGGTTTTATAATTTTATTGACCGGTTAAGAGATGAATTGTGTTGTGTGTTTGAAAATTGTCTGCTTCTGTTACTCTGATGTTGCTGCAGTTGGTGACTCTAATGGCAGTGAAGGTGAGAGTCAGAGCATGCCAAATAAGGACATGAGTTCCTTCTATCAGGATCAGAGAGTACAGCAACCATGTCACCTCAGTTCTTCAATCTATTATGGTGGCCAAGATATTTATTCTCACCCCCAGAGTACCCAGAGCCCTGGATTTAACTCTATGGTGAGAATTTTGTTTGTTTTGCCTTTTGTTTTTTCCTCCTTAACAATTGTTGGTTTTACCATCTGACTCTTTGAACAAGGTTCTTTAAAAATTTTCCCCAGGAATAATGCAAACACAGTGTGTGAACTTTGGACATGAGATAGTTCCTCTCTCTCTCATGTCCTGGAAATTCCAGTAGATTATGGTTGATCTTAATTCCGGAGCCTGATAATTATTTTTCATGATTATTTCAGTACAAGAAAGATGGGACTGAAGATGATTCTGGGAGTGCTTGTAGAGGAAACTGGTGGCAAGGTATGATTTTTTTAGACTTCTGTACAGGAGGTGCATGAACTGCCTTACTGGGAATCTGTATGTACTATTCTGACATTGTTTTTTCTTATGAATTTTTTCATCTGTAGGGTCTCTCTATTATTAAGGCTCACTTGCCGAGGCATATACTCATCAAGGTATATTATTTCTAAGTTTCTGAAACATTACTAGGAATAGTAGATACATTTCTTGTCGGTGGCATCTACTTGTTTCTTCTATTTTTCACTTTCACCTCAATTTTATTTGGATTTGGTTTACTAATTAAGCATCTGTTTGTGTATATGCTTTGCAGATATATAGGAAATAGGGTAGCAGCAGCAGATCGTTGTGTGCAGCTGGTTTGTTTTGCTCCAGCCCAACAACAGTCGTATGAAACCATAGTTCTCTATATATATGCGTCTTATTTAGTATCAGTGTAAAGAATGATGAAGTGGTCTCCTTATGTAAAGGATGTTTGGTCTAGTGGCTTGTCCTTTATCTTCAACTACTGCTAATGTGGTTGAAGATTTGGATATGAGTAATTTAGCTGTGTTTAATATATAATATATGTATGTTTGAACTCGTAATTGCATGGTTTGCTTTAGCTCTATTATTGGTTTTTCTGTTTTGTTTTCCCATGGATGGATGGATGGTGGATGGTTTGTATTGTAATTCTTTGGTCCATCAAATTCGTTGCCTGAGACAGAATCTGGAAGTTAGTCATGGTGTTGTCACCTTTCAGAGACGGTGTATGGGGGGACTATAAAACGCGTGGTCCTAATTTACAGTATCGGAACATAAAAATCTAATAAGAGAACGTTACCCTATCTTCTTCACGTTCTCTCTTGCTGCACAAGTCTAAGATGTCTTTATTCTTTTTTGGTTCACCCATTTTTTCTTCTCTCATCTTTCTTTCTCGGATTTTCCCTGTTGATGCCCTAGTGGAACACTGCTTCTTCTTATGTGCCCGTGACATGGTCAAACAAACACATGGATGTTTGGATTTACGTGCCCTTGGCCCTCAAAACAGTCAAAAAAGTTGTTCTTGTTTATGACACTGCCCTCCAGTTTCCTCCTCACCTCAAAAATTTAGATTCCATTGTTAGTGCCACGTCCTAGAAACTAACAAATCTCTCTTCAAAGACACTGTGGCCCATCAACCAGAATTATATATCTTTATATCTATCAACCTGCTTTTGATTTTTGGCTCGAGGTTAATTATTCCATATCCAAACATATGACCTTACAGGTTAAAAGCAGTCCTTATCCCATGTCTGGTAGGATATTGCTTTCCATGGTTGTTAAGGAAGATTTCTTGCTGCTGCTGGTGTGGATGGATGGAGATTCTTCAGCCACGCTTTTACGAAGTAATTGGATCATCTGATTTTGATGTTTACAATGAATGTTTGTCTCCAATGGTCCAATCATTCATTTCAAACCTTAGAACATACCACTTGTTGGGTCCCAGTTGTTAATCATGATATTGAGTAAAATCATAAGACCCAATTATTTATGAGATCGTGAACTTCATGATTTTCTACAAGAACTTAAAGCGGAACTTAATAAACAATATGTGTACCTTGATCCATGACTTCAAGCGCAAAGAGTGTCAATATTGTTGTGAGCCGTCGTACATAAAGGAAGCGTATGTCCGCCTTGCAGAGGAAGCTGTGATTTCTCTCTACCTCTTTTGCACGTTGTAATAAAACCCTAATACGCTGTTTTCATCAACAGACACATAAGACGTATGCGCGCACTATTATAGCAGAGAGAGACTGCTTCCTGGCCAGTTCCCATAATCAATTACCACCCATCACAAGAATAAAATAGGAAAAACTTCTTTATTTGACCAATATAATTATTCTCAATAATGTCTATTAAACCAATTAAACAATTTATTTACCATATAGATCACCACATGTGGGCCACATAGAATATTTACAAAATATTCTTACATTCTCCCACTTGGCTCCATATGATAAATTTACTTAATGGTTCAATAAGCAAACATTAGGCGCGCGATACATTCAGAACAATCCTTCACTTTCATATGGTCGACATAAATACCGCATTTAAGCAATTGTCTAATGTGAGTCATGGCGGTCATACATCAATAAGCGACATAATCCCTTCCATGTACCACAACATTTAGCAAATCACCTAAAACGGTCCATAAGTGAGAAGTATCATAAAGGATCCAATAATGTCTTTGTTAGAGACTACTCCTGTTATCATTCATCCAACCTCATTCATGTATACATATAGTGGAAAACAGGAAATATCAGAAACACAATCAATTATTGAGCTCAAAGTGTCAAACAAATAAATTGTCATTGTGCAAAACCACAAACTATGGCAATTATTAAGAACTACGACCAAGACCCATTCTTACAACATGCTCATTAAATGTCTTTGGTCTTAACCCTTTTGTTAATGGGTCTGCAACCATAAGCTCGTGCTTATGCTCAATAGACACTTTTGTTTCTCGAACCTTCCTTAACCGTAAAGGTATTTCATCTCTATATGTTTAGCACCATCAGAATACTTATCATTTTTGGAGAAGAAAACAGCCGCAGCAAGCTATCACAATAAATTTTCAGCGGCTTGGCAATGGTGTCAATAACACCAAGCCCTCGAAACAAAATTCCGCAGCCATAGTCCATGATTTGTAGCCTTAGAGCAACCAACAAACTCGCTTCCATAGTGGATGAAGCAATGGAAGATTGCTTTGCACTTTTCCAGAAATTGCTCCTCCAAATTAGTAGGAACAAATATCCAAAAGTTGATTTTCTAGTATCAACACATCCACCAAAATCTGAGTCTGAATAACCAATTACTTCCAAGTTATCGACTTTCTCAATGGGAGCATATAGTCTTTGGTTCCTTGCAAGTATCTCATTACTTTCTTTTGCGGCTTTCCAATGATCAATTCCCTGGATTGCTTTGGTACCGCCAACATCCCAACCGCAAAACCGATGTCCGCCTCGGTACAAGTCTCAGTGCATACATTAGGCTTCCTACAGCTGATGCATAAGGAATACTTCCATTTGTTTGGCGTTCCAATTCATTTTGTGGGCATTGCATAAGGCTAAACTTATCCCCTTTCGAATTGGAGCAACACTTGATGAACAATTTTTCCATACCGAATCTCTCTAGAACTCTTTCAATATATGCTTTCGAGACAAACCCACTATACCACGTGACTATCACGAAATATCTCAATTCCTATCACGTAGGATGCCTCACCCATATCTTTCATTTCAAAGTTCTTTGAGAGAAACTTCTTGGTTTCATGTAATAAACCAAGATCACTACTAGCAAGCAAAATGTCATCAACATACGTAACATGAATATAAATTTACTCCCACCGACCTTCTATATATACACCGATCAAAGTTGTTTTCCTTGAAACCGAAGGAAATAATGATATCAAGAACTTAAGATACCATTGTCTGAAGCCTGGCTAAGTCCATATATTGACTTCTTTAGTTTACGTAATTATGTGTTCCTTTCCCTTAATGAGAAGCCTTCGTTGATCCATATAGACTTCTTCTTCCAAACTCCCATTCAAAAAGCTGTTTTCACATCCATTTGATGCAACTCCAAATCATAATGAGCTACTAATGCCATAACGATTCTCGGGAGTGAGTCCTTTTTAGAAACCGTGAGAAGGTCTCCTTATAATCGATGCCTTCTTTCCGAGTGAAACCTTTGGCTACTAGTCCTGGCTTTATATCGCTTCTATATTGCCATTTGAGTCGCATTTAGTCTTAAAACCCACTTACAACCAACTTTCTTGCAACCTCAGCAATTCAACGAGATCCCGTACTTCATTCAGCCCATTGATTTCAACTCATCATGCATGGCATCAATCCATTTAGCGTAATCAACACATTTAATGGCTTGTGAAAACAAAACCGATCCTTATTTATCCCTACATCAAAATCAGATTCATGTAGATATACCACGTAATCATGCGAAATAGCGTACTCCTTCTTTGAGATCGCCTTAGTGTTATTTCTTGTGGTTCTTCCACTACATTTTCATTTGTGACAGCCTCTCATTATGGAGTGGTTGGTCATTGATTTGTTGTTCAACATCGCTTAATGGTTCAAAGATGTAGGAACAACAACTTCCTTATAAGGCATGGGTGAAGGGACATGCACCCTAACCTCTTGAATGACCACTTCTTTAGTTTTTTCACTCCCACCGACTTCACCACTTTCAATGAACTGCATTACCTGGGTTTCTACAATTCTTGTACTATGATTAGACAATAAAACCTATATCCTTTGGATTTTTCTGGGCAACCACAGTAAACCAACGATCGCTCTAAAATCCAATTTCTTTTCATGTGATTATAAATTCTTATTTCGCCGGGCAACCCCAAACATGAAGATGCCTTAAATCGGGTTTCCTTCCCGTCACAAACGCTCAAAATGGTGTTTTTGAAACTCGCTTACTAGAACCCATTTAATAAATATACAGCAGTCTTAAGAGCATGCATCCACAAAAATATAGGCAATGACGAATTGCTTAACATACTCCTAACTATATCCATAAGTGTACGACATTACGCCTTTTCAAGAACCATTCTCGCTGGGTGTACCTGGCATAGTGTATTGAGCACAAATGCCATGCTTTTCTAGGAGTTTTGCAAATGGACCAGGACATTGACCTGATTCATTATATTTTCCATAAAATTCACCACCCCTATCCTGATCCTGACAATTTTCACCTTTATCTAATTGTCTTTCAACTTCGGTAATGAACACTTCAAGAATGTTCACCGCCTCAGATTTTTCCTTCAATAGATAAACATAGCCATAACGTGAAAATCGCTCTATGAAGGTGATGAAATATTTTTTCTCCAGTAAAAGATGGAGCATCAAAAGGTCCACAAATGTCTGTATGAATAATTTCAAGAAGCCCTGAACTTCTTGTGGTTCTTTCTTGGTGTGTTTGGTTTGTTTACCCTTAATACAATCCACACACACACCAAGATCAGTAAAATCTAGGTTCGAAGAACCCCATTCTTTACTAATCTTTCCAACCTTCTCTGGATATATGACCCAGTCGTTTATGCCACAAGAATGATGAATTTTCATCAATTAAGCTACGTTTAGTCCCAACATTATGATGCAGAGTCAAAACTGTTTCAGCAAAATATTATCAAGCTTTAACTTGTATAACCCATCAATTAAAATACCAGAACCAACAAAAGAGGTATTCTTAAACAAACTGAAACATCCATTACCAAACTTAAAGGAAAATCCATCACGGTCAAGCCTAGAAATTGAAATCAAGTTTCTGGAAAAATTAGGAACATAAAGTGTTTGAAATAAATCTAAATTGTGCCCAGTATCCAAAATTAAACGAAAGGTTCCAATAGCTTCAACTGGAGCTTTGACTCGATTCCCCGTAAAGATGAAATTTTCATTTGGATTTAAAGTTTGGGTCGTAAGGAATCCCTGCATCGAATTAGAGACATGAACAGTAGCACCAGAGTCAACCCACCAAGTATTGTAAGGAACTTCAGCCAAGTTTGATTCGAAACATACTAAAGCCAAAGGCTTACCTTTCTTTTCGAACCATGCTTTACGTTTTGGGCAATCTTTCTGGTAATGCCCCGTCTTTCTACAGAAATGGCATGCATCACCTTTTTGTTCCTTCCTCTGAGCCTGAGTAACATTAGCAGGTTCAGTATTCTTGGACGGTCCTCCTTTCTTGCCATTTCCCGGCTTTCTTCCATATTTCTTTCCAGCTCCTTGAGTTATAAGATGAACGGAATGGTCCCCTTGCTGCTTAAGTCTTCCCTCCTCTTGAACAAGCATGTTGGACAATTCATTCACATTCCACTTGTCCTTAATGGTGTTGTAGTTAATTTGAAATGGTCCATACTGAGGAGGCAAAGAGTTCAAAATAAATTGAACAAGGAAGGACTCATCCACATTCATCCCCAGGGTCTTTAATTTTGCTGCTATATTAGTCATTTCAAGAACATGCTCATGCATGCCTCGCGTACCATCAAATTTCTTGGTGGTAAGCTCAGCCATTAATGTCCCTGCAAGGGACTTGTCAGCAGTCTTGAAACGATTTTCAACATTCTTCAAGTATTCCTTAGCAGTTTCAGCTTGAGGAAGCGCAGTCTTTATGTTGTTCGCTACAGTCATTCGCATAAACATAATGCTCAATCTATTCGATCTTTCCCAAGCCTTATGGAAAGATATTTCTTCACTGCTGCTTTTGTCAGTAAGAGCAGCAGGTTTCTCAGTTCGAGTGCTAAATCAAGATCCAGAACACCTAAGTGAAACTGGACTTGTTCACACCAATCTGAGAAGTTTGTTCCATTAAGTTTTGGAATAGATGAGCAAGCGAATGAAGCGAAACAGGCACTGACACTGCAATTAAAATGCTCACAACATTAATCCTTTAAGTTATCAACACGTACAAAAATCAGAATTGCGTACATAATCTGACAATCAATAAATGTATCATCACAATTCTCCTTGGGTAGATACTATGACAATACCACTAAACGATAAGGATGCATTTATATCACATTATTGGCAACTGTACATTCATAATTAGGCAAGCGTTGCTATCTTTGGATATCCAAAACTAACCCAAATAAAGCACATACAGATTACCTCAATTATATCAACAATCATAAGAATAGTTGATCTACCTTTGGGTGACCTGTAAACATCTCATGACTATTGAAAATCAATGTACTCATGTCAAAACCTTTAAAGAAACATAACAAGAGGTTCCATTCATTTATATGCATCATCTTACCATGAGTAATTGATTGATTATCAATTAATTTGAATTCGTAGGACTTTCTAGTTTGGCCACTTTGGTGACTAACAAACAATTCATGATATGAACATCAAATTAATTGAGCAACAATGATATTGATGAGCGATAAACATGTGCCACTTAGTGAACCCATAATATTCATATTCACTACATGTCATATTGCTCAGATACTCATGCAATTCTTGTATAAAGTGATTTGACATCAATATATAATGAAGAACCCACAGCAACAGCCCACGGCAACAATTATTAATTTTTTTTTATTTTTTTTTTTAAATGACCAGTTAGAATTGTAGAAATCAAGGTCACTCATGCAAACATAATCAGTTCTGTCATAGTTCGATTAAACTAATAAATCAAACCCTATGATCATAAAGGAAAATCATGAGAGTTCGTGAATCGCGTCTCGATACTACATGTTAATCATGATATTGAGTAAAATCATAAGACCCAATTATTTATGAGATCGTGAACTTCATGATTTTCACAAGAACTTAAAGCGGAACTTAATAAACAATATGTGTACCTTGATCCATGACTTCAAGCGCAAAGAGTGTCAATATTGTTGTGAGCCGTCGTACAAAGGAAGCGGTATGCCGTCTTGCAGAGGAAGCGGTATTTCTCTCTAGCCTTTTGCACGTTAGAATAAAACCCTAATACGTGTTTTTCATCGCCAGCATACATAAGATGATGTGCACTATTATAGTGCAGAGAGAGGACCCGCTTCCTAGTTAAGCCCATAATCAATTACCACCCATCACAGTAATAAAATAGGAAAAACTTCTCTTTATTTGACCAATATAATTATTCTGAATAATGTCTATTAAACCAATTAAACCATTTATTTACCATATAGATCACCACATGTGGGGCCACATAGAATATTTACAAAATATTCTTACACCAGTAACCGGGGGCTTACAAATTCCTTGCCTTTTTAGCAAAATAATTATTGGGTTTCTGCGCAATTATTGATAACACAAATGCAGTTGTCACACTGAAATTTGCATAATATTTTTTTTTATAATTATTATCCAAGAAGGATACAATACATACATGCTACAATTATAAGCTACTAGCTTTTTATTGCCAAATCACAAGCAGTAATCTCCTATTTACTGACGCTAGTAGCCTTCACCTTTTCTTTATGTCCACTCATGGCAGTGTGTAAGCTGCAACATTAGCATTATTATTGCATTAGAACATTAGACACAAAATAATATAAAATGAAATGAAAATACTTGGCCTCGTACATGTAACGAGTCATTCTTCTTTACAGACAAATCACAGTTACTTACGTCCACATTTGTAGCCAACAGGGCGGTTGGCAAAATTGCAGCGTTTGGGAATGGTAATGGCAATCTCTGCCTTGACACCAGAGTTCTTGGCAGTATCAGAGAGCATAACAGCACAGAGGCAGCTAGGGTTTTGGCCCAATCTCTTCACCTGCTGGCAGCAGCCACTGGAAACAGGAGCGTTTGCATCTTGTGCAGCACTTGCACAAGGAGCAAGCTTGATGGCCTCATCATCTGGGCTAGCTTTTCCACATGCGCTAGCCCCATCAACCCTTTCAAGGCAGCTAGTACATATAACTGCAACCAATCCCAGAATGCAAATGAATTTCATTGGAGCCTCCATTTTTGTTTTTGTGTGCCTCACAAGTTCACAATTCACAAGCTGGAAGTTTAGTTATGTCTTTTCTAGCTCTCACAATGCAAAAATCTGATTATAGGATCAGCTTTTTTATACTTAAATCAGAGCAGAAAATGTGGTTTTTCCATTCATCCACTTATCCCTAATGGAAGTAGCACTAGAACCAAAAAAAACTTTTTTATGCAGCACTTTTGGCTACACAAATTGGTTTGTGCGTTATGTGCCTCACTTGAACTCCAATATTCAATATAAATATAATTGATTTCTTGTCCTCACTCTCCTTCTAGATGTGGCCATTACTGACAGTGAAGAAGCTCAGAAGCCTTGTTGTGAAGACACCTCACCCCAATTCTCCAAAACTCCATTGCCGACCTTGGCAAGGCCTCTTCTTATCTGTGAAGACGTGTTACCAACTACCACACTAAGATTAATCTTCCAACATGAAATAACTTTTGAGCCACTTAACCAGATAACTCTCTTCTTTGAAATTACAAAAAGGCATAATTTCTGACAGAATTCAATTACAAAGTTGGCCTACCAGATCATATCACTTGCTCTAAGCTCAGAAATAGAGCCAACCAACTATGCCAAATAGCCCAAAATGAGATGAGAAAATATAGCTCTAAGTTCTTGCTTGCTTCTATGCTGTTGTATACATCCCCATTAAAAAGAATTGGTTTGTTTCTGTGGACATGTACTAGGATTTCAGTATTGTGTGTTATTATAGTTATAACAGCAACCTAAAAATTCAATGGTCCTCAGGCAAGGTACTAGGTTCGAGTCTTAGCATCCGTATAGTGTACGTGAGTTTAGTATAGCGCCCCTCTTGATAAAAAAGGTTCTAAAAAAAAATAAAAATTAATTAATTGTTCAGTTTATTTTGTATATTGTATTAGAATTTTCTTTTCTTGGTCTGAAATTGTACTAGAATTTTCATAATGGTTTTGTTCAGAATATTACAATCAATTTAATTAGCGGGTAAAACCCCCTATGCCACAAAATAGAAGTGTTTTTCTAAAGGACTGATGTGGAAATTCACATCATAGGCAGGGTATACTGAAATATGATTCTGCATCCTTGTTTATAAAAGATCGTATTGCTTAACGTATCAAATGTGGGCATTTGGTCTAGTGGTATGATTCTCGCTTAGGGTGCGAGAGGTCCCGAGTTCAATTCTCGGAATGCCCCTACCTGTTTCAACTTTTTTTGCATTTCTTAATTTCTTTTGCCGTCTTTGGTTTGGTTGAGAACACTGAACAACACAAAGTTTTTGTAGGATTTCGTGGGAAGTATAGCGAATTATCTATGCAGTGTATGATCGCTCATCATGTTTGCTCAGAAACCCAAGTCACGGATATACATAATTCTATTGAAAATTGACTATATCTTAGCTCATGCAAAATGCCCTCCAAGTTTGAACACTGAGTGCCAAACCCAAGTCATGAATATTCAGATTCCAGAAATTGCAAGAGAAAAGTCTGCTAATATGCACACACTTGAGCATATTTGCACTGAATTTTATCAATATCCACTGCATGAGAAGAAAATAATAAGAATTCATATATTCTATCCAAAAAAGTGTAGGATTTTCTTAGTTCTCTCTTTACAATCACTCTTTGATCCATGTCAAACAGTGACGCAGGAACAAACTCGAAACTGTAATACAGGGAGCTGCACATTTAAATATGAACCGCTCAACTTATCACCATGGCAGACATCTTGTTCTAACAAGAGTCAACAGCCTTAATGAACAATGAGCCTTCCCCACTCTCCGATGTCCTCCTATGTCTAAGAAGAAAAGCAAACACAAAGGAGCTAGTTCAAGCACCTGAACACTCATGGGCAACCGGCCTTTGGATTCATTCTTGTGTGATTGAATCCCGCGATGCCGGGCTTGTTGATGCTTTTGTACACTGGTAAGAATCCATTCCCATTTGAGATCCCAGCGTCTCTTGCATTGTGCTCGATACAGAATCTGGTTTCTCGATTGGATCGCTGTAGTCCTTTCCTTTCGCATCGATACTCAGATAATCAGTCAAGACTTTTTTTAAGCCCAATCCACGCTGAGGAATCTTGCCACTGGTGATGAATGGTGATCTGTCTCCTCTGAGAGGGCTAACTAGCTGTCCAGGTGAAAAGCTTGGTGTGGTGAAAGCTGTTTTGTATGGAGTGCTTGAGATGGGCACTGAGTATGGATTAGGAGTGCTCTTGTGTGAAATGATACTAACTTTGGAGATTGATGAGAACTGATCAGAATGGCGGGTCAGGTCATCTACATATAGCAGATCATCGATACGTGCCACAATGTTAAATGCCAGGCTCTCCAAAACCCGTGAGTAGCTTTCCAAGATGGATTTCCCAACATCCTAGACATATCAAATTCAACCAGTTAAGTACAAAGGACAGAAGAAATTGAAGGCAAAAATGAGAGCAAATTTTAGATTGGGACCAAGTTGGAACCTTATTGTACTGAATCTTGCTCATATCGAGGGCTGTCTGTGGAAGACCAGGGAAGCGTTGCCTCAAGCACATTAAGAGACTTTCTGCTCTTTCCGGAAGCAACTCCTTTTTCTCTGCATCAACCATCAGCTCCTTAACCATTTCCCATGATGACCTTGAACTAAATCTGGTTGCATTATTTGTGGGTTTTGAATTTGCTTTTTTGCGCCACAGATAGATTGAGGCCTCCACTCTGTTGGCAATCTCTATGGCTTGATGTTCAGAGGACAAATCAAGACAATCAAGCAGACATTCAGGAGAGAATTGATCTGATGAAATGTATCGATAAATAAGATCCCCTAAGCTTGCTCTTCCATTCTGAAACCAAGTTAAAGCAAAAGTTTAGCACCATGCCTTTGTAATTACAAATCACCGGAACCTAGAGGATGTTTCAAACCTTTGGAAGAGCTTCCAGATATGATTCCGGCACTTCCATATCTGCTAAAGTAATACTATTAATAGCCATGGCAGCTTTTAATATTTGGTTCGTGCAATCGCGTTTGTGCTGCAGTTGTTTTTTTGTGTTTTCATGGAGTCCACCAGGAGGAACTCGTGGCACAGGTAGCCACCACTTTTCCTCTTGACGCTGAAAGGCTCTTCGGAAAGAGGATGACCCATCAGCATCTGGGGCTAGAATCCCTTGGTCAACATACCAGAACTCTGTATTGACAAAACTATCTAATATTTCCTGCAAGGAATGGCTAAACTCAGAATGGAACTCATGAAACTGGATCTAAGTTGTAGAGAAGTGTCTGAGAAGCTTACAAGAAGCATGTTGTCCAATTTACGAAGGGCAGGGAGATTAACATAAAGATCTGAGCGGGGTCTGCAAGTCATGACCTGCATTGAAGCGTAAATGAGTAAGAACAATTTCAAGAAACTGATCATTTAGTACCTTCCTTAATCTACATTTTCATTGCCCTACACTGTAGTTTCTTATCACAAAGTATCACATCAGTTACATTAGTATAAAGGCTCCATGCCCATTTCAAGTTCACCATTTATAATGCAGCAAGATTAAAGATGGCATATGTTTCATCACTGCTATTTATACATTGGAATTGTTCACTTGACTCGGTATAATATAATTGCCGAAAGGGAGTGCACACTGAAAACTGAGAGATATTATACTGTTCCTAAAATCTATTGGACTCAGAATTTACCTCCAATTTGCTTCCATCAGGAAAAGTCTGCCAAGAAGGTATCAACTCAACAATGTGATCACTCACACAAAGAAGCCATTCCATCTCTCTTCGCCACATCAGTTTCTTCTCTTGGGGTAGAGGTTCTAGTCTCCAAAGTTGCCCAAATAAGGTAGCTACAAGAGGGAACAGAGAATAAGAAAAATAACCATCACCACAAATGAATCCATAACGAAATTTCCATTAAGTAACAGAGCAAATCAACCAATCTAGGTTTGAACACATTGAGATAGTAGACTAAAATTGCATACCACAAAGATTAGTAATGGCATTTGATATAGCCAATGCTGTACAAACCCCGTTTCCACAACCTGACATATCTTCTCCAAGCAACAATTTTGAAAACCTTTCCTTCATCAACTCAGTCTCTACAATCCCATAAACCAAAATCATCCATTTTTATTAATAGGAAAAAGCATCAAACTGACATGTACCTCAAGTGTCTTAGTGTGAATGAAATAGAGATAATACCTGATATTGTTGACCCTTGTTTCTTTAAATTCCTATCATCCAAATGGGTTCTCTCTGCTGCTTCACTACCGTTCTGACTGGTGCAATCTGATGCCTCAGCTTTCTGAATAGGCCAACCCAATGAGGGTGCCGAAGATGTCTCTTCATCAGAGCTACTGTGACTCTGTTCCTCATGGCCCGTCGTCTCAGATGTCAAAAAATCTGAACTTGAACTGCTTTCACGATCCTTCTCCTCAATCAAATCCCCAAAGGTTCCAACTTGACCCAAACATTCACCAAAGTCTTCTCTTTTCCCTTCAATAATGCCTTCATGTCTCTCAACCAAACCCTCCATTGCAGCTTTTGTTTCTTCAATAAAGCCAGGCGATTCGCAAAATGCAGAGTTATTCACTACCATACCATTGTACTGAAGCCTTCTCAAGCAACAGGAATTAGATATTCGAGCTCTGCAATGCAAGTTTCGAAGAAACTTTGACGCCCAAAACCCAAAAATAGAAAATGGGTTGTGGTTGTTGAAGCCTTTGAACCTCACCAATGGCAGACAAAGCTTGAGCTGTTGATTTTGTAGCTGCTGGGTTCTCTCTCTTTCCTCTTGGTGAGTGAAAGCTCTATCCATAAGGTCTCAACCATGTCTGATAGTGAAAGGCAGCTGCTAAAATATAGAAAACAAAATGGTGGATATTCTGCAAAGGAGCTTGCTTTATTTATATGAACATAAATGTGAAGCTAGTCATGATTAATGGAAGCTTGCTCAAACACATGAACAGCTAGAGAGAGAGACGCATTTGAAACTTGGAAGAGCGTAGTGCTGTTGGTCCTCTTGATATTTTTAATCAGACTGTAAGCTGCCAGTGACTCTCTCTCTCTTTCTCTGTAGCATTGCTCTGCTTTGCTTACAAGGATTAAAAATGATAAGTGTCCATTAATAATTCTAACTTGGGTTTGAAAAATACAATAAACAATGGTTATCGGAATCGTGTAATCGACGGATCTCTCAATGATGTCTACCAATTTATCCTTGATTATGTTTGTAATTTGTAGCTTATCAGGCAGGTCCGGTTTTGGTGTCAAGTGACCAGATTACCCTTCTTCTTCCTCCTACTAATCTTTCTTGAATTATGTTTGTGGTTGAGAATTTGCTTTAAAATTTTTGGGATCCAGTGCTCATCATAGGATGAAATGTCTCCACCTTTATCATTCTTCCGCTCCTCTTTGACTGTCTGTCACACTATTAATAACTATTTGCATAAAGTAAAACACAAGCATGGTATAGAATTTATATGTTCCATATCTTTGTTCCTGTGGGACTTGTTTCACTTTCATATCATTCAGAAATTAAAAAAGAACAACAAAAAAGCAAGTACCAAAATGACTGAAATGGGTTGAATCTTAGCCAAATCAGTTTGATGATGCAGAAGATATGAACCCAAAAAGAGTGTTTCTTTGGGCATGGCAGGCCTGTTGGTCATTGAGAAGTAGTCTGGGGCATTCCAGTAAAAAGCAGTCTGCTTTTTGAAGCAGCAGAGTTTCCAAGTTCATAGAAAAGCAATAAATAATTCAAATTAGAGGGTAAAAACACTTTGGAACCACAAAACAAAGTTATGGTGGAATGCCTCAATCTTCTGAAATGAATTTCACATTGTTTTATATAAACAGAGCACCTTGTTTTTAAAAGTTTATCATATCAGACTTGTTACAAGTTAAACAAAATGACATATTATAATAAAGATTCCATTGTTGCTTCTTACATTGCTATGAAGTGTCAAGTTTACCTATAATAAGGCAAGAAAAGATTGATGAATTTGATTGCTAGATTTGGCTGTTCACAAGCTTATAAGATTGAATAAAAATTTACATGTAATTGGAAGGAGGCATTAAAACTTAATAAAATTTCAGTGTTTGTTTATGGCCTCAATAGGTGTAAAGGGGCATTTTGGAGATGAATCCCATATGCCAATTTCATTCAAAACATACCCACTTGCCTTTTTCTTTTTCTTTTCTCTCCTTCTCTTTTATGGATCAACTCTAATGCATGCTTTGCTTTGCTTAGCTAGGATTTTTAACTGCAGTAACTTTTATAATTAGGAATATATCTTAAGCATTTATGCATGGGACAGCAGAAAGCATTTTCTAGTAGTTAGAAAGAGTTAGAATTAGGATCCATAATGGGGTACTAAATCTTATTTAATGTATAATAATGGGGTATTCTCTAATCTCCTTTTTTTTTTGGTAACTTTCCGTGCAAGGCTTTATGTATCCCAATTTCTGTCTGATAAAATGATGATGTGGTTGTTCCAACTGATATAAAATGTATGTTAAGAAAGGCTCCTCTCAACTGCGACAGAGCACTTTGTTTGATGTTGACTGCTAATTTGAAAAAACGTAGAGGGAAAGACAAGCTTCAATTTCAAGCTGCTTCTAATAGACTGAAAGAAATTTTTAAAAAAGAAAGCAATGAGCCTATGTTGCTGCACTTTTTTTGTTTTAGATGGTTTGAATGAAGCTTGTGTTTCCATTAAATGTTACATTAAAGATCATAGCTCTAAAAGTGCGATTGAAGCATAACAGAACCAAGTTATCTGTTTTGAAAATTGAAAAAATCAAAGTGAGGCATGGCAAGATTAGTAAGAGTATGCAAAGGAATTGTAGTTCAAGTGGTTAATTAAGAGCATTTACCTATGCACCCAACCTCTTAGGTTTTTTCAACCAAAAATTGCCTCAGGTTTTTGATAAAAAAATGTCTTAGGTTCAATTCTCCCTCCTCCAATATCGCTTGTATCCTAGCAAACTATTGCAATGACTTTGTGCCTTTTTTACGGCAAGCCTGCCTTGTGTAGAATGGAAATAACCATAAGCCCACTTTCAAGGCTTAAAGACCTAGTCACCAATAGGCAATACAATTTTGTAGCCCAATTCTATCTTTCCGGATAATATGTCTAAGCCCAATGCAGATTATTGAGGCCATTATTAACTGCTAGGCCTTTGACCAATCACATGGAAATTTTATAATTTACATAAGTTGGACTAATAGAATACCAACAGAAATGATAAAACCAATAAAAACTAGCGAGTCAATGACCAATGGGGAAGGCTAAGATCTGCCAATTGCAGATAAGTTCATGTGGTTTGCTGTTATCGTTTTTCAATGTAGAAAAAGTAAATAAATAAGACAAATGCTAACATAGTCCTTTGAAACAAGGAAAAGAGTACCAAGTTTCAATGAACAAATTGTCAACAAAGCATTATCTTGATCTATCCTACACCAACTCACTATTTAATAATGATTATTGACTTTTGAACAGTGTGTAGAGGTGTCTGTCTTAATGCCCAAGTTAACACTGTGTTCTTGCTCCTATAAAACCCAGAAGGAAAATCAAGTCATATATACAAAAAGGGTTAGAGTAAAACTTGATTGATTAGTGATATAATGGGTGAGGAAGTGAAGCTGTTGCGGGTTTGGGGAAGCCCATTTAGTTCCAGAGTGGAAATAGCTCTGAGACTGAAAGGGGTGCAGTATGAGTTCTTTGAAGAGGACCTGCACAACAAGAGTGCTTTGCTTCTCAAATCCAACCCAGTTCACAAGAAGATCCCAGTGCTCCTGCACAAAGACAAACCAATAGCAGAGTCCCATGTCGTTCTTGAATATATTGATGAGACTTGGAAGCAGGGGTTTTCCATTTTGCCTGAAGATCCTTATGAAAGAGCCCATGCACGCTTCTGGGCTAGGTTCATTGATGAAAAGGTAAGAGTGTTTCACTTCAGTCCTTGTGTATGCGATTTAACATGATTTGTGAGTGTACATGTCAATACAATTTGTTAGTAGAAATTTAGCTTAAAAGAAACCTAGATTTGAATCAATCAAACACCACAACCTAATCACTAATATAAGTTTTCGATTTGTTTTTTTTGTCTTCAGTGCTTGCCTGCAATATGGAAAGCTTGCTGGGGGAGTGAGGAACATGAGAAGGCTGTGGAAGAAGCATGTGAGCTTCTGAAACTACTTGAACATGAGCTCAAGGGTAACAAGTTCTTTGGGGGAGAGAAAGTTGGCCTTGTGGATATTGTTGGTAACTTCATAGCCTACTGGCTGAGAGCCATTCAAGAAGTTGTGGGAGTGGAAATTTTGACCAAAGAGAAGCTTCCCAAGCTATACGATTGGAGTGATGAGTTCGTCAATGTTCTTCAGAAAAGTTTGCCTCCAAGAGATAAACTAGTTGCTTTCTTCCGGGGCCGCTTTGAGAGCACCACTACTACTTCTACTTCTACTTCCAACTAAATGGTTCATGGTAGCCAGGGATAGCGTATTGCAAGCATTTCATGCCTCATGAAAAATTACAAGAATAAATCTACATTATTGTAGTAAGTCGGGTTCATGTTTGATATTTATGTATTTCCATCTTTGTTATGATGTCATTCAAATAAAGAGTTACTGAATTATCAACTGATGTGGCAATTTCTTATTTGTTACAAGTAAATAAAGTTAACAAGAAACAAGTGAAACACTATTACATTAGTTGATAAACCAAAAGTTCGTGTGTCTAGTATTACTCATTTTAAATTAATACACATTAAGTCTGATATGCATTCTAAAATTTCTAGTAAACACATAACATGATGAGAAATTTATGATTTACGATGAGAAAACTAGTAGACCATAATAAAAAGACTACTCCACATTCTTTGCAGACTGCCAAATCCAAAGTAGATAGTTATAGTGCTGAAATATCATCTATGAAGCTTGAAATCAAGGACTTAAGTCAAAAATTAGAAGTGGCAAATGCAAAGGCCCACTCACTTGAGAGAGAGAAAAAAGATATTGGAGGAGAAGATGTATCTGGGGCAGAAATGTATACTCCATAAATAGAAAATTTAAGAGTAAAGCCGCCCGGCTATACTCCACAAATAGAAATTTTAAGAGTAAAGCCGCCCGGCTATACTCCACAAATAGAAATTTTAAGATTACAGCCGTTCGGCTATACTCAATAAATAGATATTTTAAAAAGTATAGCCGCGCGGCTATACTCTACAAAAGTATAAATTTAGCTTCTTTACTTTTTTTTTTCCAACTTCTTTAATTTCATGTATATAATTAAGTAATATCTTAATCTTTTTTTAATTATTTAAATTATTGTTTCTTTAGTGAATATTTAAATATTTTATTGATTTAATAAATTACTTAATAAATAGTAATTAATTATTTTATACAAAATTAGTTTGAGTAATTTTATACAAAATTACTTTATATTTATTTTATTTAAAAACCTCTCCCGACGAAATTTCGTCGGTACAGGTTGTTTTATTGAATTTCTACCTCTATAAAACCCACAAGCAAAGACTAAAACTTGAACCTAAAACACCAAGGCAGAGGCAGAGGAAGTGAAGCACTTTGGGGTTAGGGGAAGCCCATTAAGTCTCAGAGTGGATATAACTCAGAGACTGAAAGAAAGGTGTGAAATCCAAATTCTGCGAAGAGGACCTGCAGAACAAGAGCACTTTGCTCATCAAATACAATCCGGTTCACAAGAAGGTCCCTGTGCTTGAACACAATGAGAAACCAATAGCAGAGCCCCTTGTTATTCTTGAATACATTGATTCTGGGCTAGCTTCATTGATGAGAAGGTATAAATATATTATTTCACTTCAATCATTTATGCCATCTATCTAACATTGAGAATATATATAGCTGTTAGATTGACGGGTTCACCTTTCTCTATCAGGGTATAGATCAATATCATGTTGATGAACCCTTAAGCATATTTAAAATGTTTATAACATAAATTGACTCTTGCGTGAACGTGTGGTCTAAATTAACAATCTAAGATACATAAGTCTAACGAGAAAAGATTACTCTTGTCTATATATATAGCCCTATTTTCTTATCAGCTTATTTATGCCTGATTCTCAAAGTGTTTTGTTTGACTTTACTCTTTTTAGTGCTCACCTGCAATATGCAAAGCTTACTGGGAAAATGAGGACCATGAGAAGGCTATGGAAGAAGCCTGTACGCTTCTACAATTTCTTGAAAATGAGCTCAAGGATAACAAGTTCTTTGGGTGAGAGACAATTGGATTTCTAGATAAGGCTGCTAGCTTCATAGGCTACTGGCTTAGACCAATTCAAGAAGCTGTGGGGGTGGAGGTGTTGACCAAAGAGAAGTGTCCCAAGCTACTGGCTTAGACCAATTGAATGGTTGGGGTTTTTGCCCACCCCTACTTGTGACCACTTTGGATGGCTATGATTGAAGAACAAATACACAAAATCAGATTTGATGGGGACAAATATATTATTCTTGAAAACAGTATACATGTAAATAACATGCCCATCCACTCTGTACTATTCTAGGAGACCAAGTCTCCAAGATCAAGTAAAACATACTAATCAAGCATTAATACCCATGTTAACAATTGGTGATAGATTATTAAAAACCCAAATCCAAAGTTTCTAATTATATTAATGGAAATGCTGGAAATTTGGGTCCTTGACGATGGTCTGGGATTGGAGCAATGCGAGCACATACTTAGCCACACTCCCCACTATGATCCTGTTTTGTAAAATCACAAAATGTGAAAAATATTATCCCATATCGATTAAAAAAAATTTGAGGAAAAAAAAACAGAATTACATACGTTTTGATGGCACAAGGCCTCTGCTTCCCATGACCAAAGAGTCCAGCTTCAGGTCTTCAATCGCCTCAATGAGCTTCTCCCTTGCATCTTCCCAGTACAGCTCTGTCACAATGTTCACCTTTAATCACATTAATTAAATCCCAGATGGTCCATATTTCAAAATGATTCAAATATATTTACAAGAAGGAAAAAAAAACCAGAGTAGCAAGCAAACCTCTTTCTGCTTGGCAGCAGTGTCAAAGTGTGTCAAGAACTTCGATATCGGTTTGGACATAGTACTTCTTCATGATCTCGGGCTCTCTGAACTCTGTCAGTGGAATAACAGCTGCAAAAAAACCCACATCAAATACATAAGATGAAGTATATTAACAAAAAAAAATTTTAAGTTCACACAAATTTCTTCCTTACACAATAATACTTTTTTCAAGTTCAACCAATTGAACCTCTTCTCCTTGGAATGTCTACTTACGAGAACCAGATTCGGCCCAAAGTTGGTTAGGAGACTCGTCGAGGGTGGCAGGCTTGATGTGGATGATGTAAAGAATGTCACCATGGCCACACCAATCTTCCTATCCTTTGCTGCCATTCTGGTATCTTTCTCTCTGTGATTTTAGTTGCTTAACTTGGTCTTCTGCACTGGGTTGCTTTGCTAATATACAGTAACCAGGCAGGCAGGCAGGGTAGGTTAAATAGACAGAAAGCCTAAGTGGGATGAGTTTGAAGCTTACCATGCATGTTTGTGATTAGATTATGGACCGGTTGATGTTCAGTTCCCAAATTAAGTTGGATGCTTATCTTAATAAAGCCTAATTAGAGGGAAAGTAAATGTTCCTTCTGATAAGTAAGTTGATGGATACTTACAATAATAATCCAACTAGTTGCTAAACAGAGTTTAAATTGCTTGAACTAATCATCCCTTTAAAATGAGAAATCCAGTTGTCAAGTTTCCTTAAAAATAGAATGCACTCACGCATACGATACGAGATTCTACCACCAGTCATTTTTTTTATAACAGCAGGAGGAAAGAAGCTGCTTTATAGGTTGCTTTGTCCCTGTCATATGACCCATATCTCATGCCTGGTAGCTTCTTTTGCCTATTATCTTTCAATAATGCTATTTGTACCATATTTATTAATCACATTGCTAATAAACTCTATAATAGAGGTGGGTTCCATCAGCGTATGTGGGATCCACCTGTATTAGAGATAGTCAATAATGTGATCAGTAAATGTAGTCTGAATAGCAACACCCACTCTCTTTAGATGGTACACCAACTGAATTACACCCCAAAAAATGGAATAAATAATAAATAAAAAAGATTGCATAGTGCAAATGCAACAAGCAACTTATGGGTCCATGGTAGCCATATATTTACAAGCCCACAGGTCTGAGTTTGAGACACCGTGATTTTGCAAAGCCCATCAGCAACACAAATTTGTCTTAAATTGTATATTAAGTTCAATTCAACCGAGCTTATGGAAATATTATTAGTTCCGTTAATTTTGATATTTCGACCTCATTATAGTATTTTATAACAGCTGAGCATGACCTGTTTCTTGTCAAGAAATTCAATAATTTCATGAATGCGCTTAAAGGCAATGAGACAAACCAAATTATTACACAGCCAGTACCAATGGAGCCCAACCATCTTCAAAACAGACTACATTTCCATCTGTTCGGCATCAAAACTTGAAATATTCTAGTAAACCAAGATCAAGTAAAACATAAAAATCATCAAGCAATGCCCATGTCAGAGGTGATGAAACATTATTGAAAAACCAAATCCAAAGTTTCCAACTGTCCATGATTCAATGGTGTTGCAAGCTTGGGTCCTTGACAATGGTCACAGGGATTGGAGCATTTGTCAGCACATAGTTGCTCACACTCCCCAGCAGGATCCTGTTTCATTTGCACAATTAAGAAAACCATATTGTAAATAAATAATTAAACAAATGAACGGGAAAAAGAAAGAAAATTACAATACCTTTTGATGGTACCAAGGCCTCTGCTTCCCATGACCAAAGAGTCCAGCTTCATATCTTCAATCGCTTGAAGAAGCTTCTCCCTTGCATCTCCCCAGTACAGTTTTGTCACAATGTTCGCCTTCAAATTATCCCATCAAAACCCAACAAGAAACAACCATTAATTACAAAACCAAATGGGCATGATGAAGCATAGATCAAATTCAAACATTTATACAAGAAAAAACAGAGAAGCAAGAAAGCAAACCTCTTTCTGCCTGGAAGCAGTGTCAAGTGTATCAAGAACTTCAATATCAGTTTCGACATCGTACTTCTTCATGATCTCGGGCTCTCTGAACTCTGTCAATGGAATCAGAGCTGCAAAAAGAAAAAAAACCCAGATCAAACTTGATTTCAAGCTTTAATCTTCAACTCAAAAAAACCCAGATCAAGTTGATATTTGATTTGATTTGATTTAAAGCTTTAAACTTTAGCTATATATACATAAAAAGGATGAGACTTTATGAACTTACGAGAACCAGATTGGGCCCAGAGTTGGGTACGAGACTCGTCGAGGGAGTTGGGGTTGATGTGGATGATGTAAAGGGTGTCACCTTTGTCAAGCAAATTGTCCACAGCCCATTCCAGCGCGTTCTTGCTGCTCTTTGAGAAGTCCATGGCAACGCCAATCTTCCTATCCTTTCCCATTTTCTGATCTCTCTCTCTCTCTCTATCTCTCTTCTGCACCAGTTGGGTTATTTTGATCGCACAAGAAGACACAGTTGTGGCGTGTGAACGTTAAAAAGACAGAAAAGCCGAGAAAGAGGATGGTTTGAGAAGCTTATGGATTAAGCAGCAGAATATAAAGAAGATGACGAATTATAGCTGCGGCGAAAATGGTGACTTGTATCTGCGTGTTTTTTACTGTTGGCTGGTTTTAGCTTTGCTTTCATCCTGACCATCCACGTTGGACCAGGTCATTGGTGGGACCGTTTTTCTATATTAAATTGATTATGGGCCATTGGATCTTCACGTGATAGAAGCACCAAGACATGTCACATGATATGATATGCTTCTCAATTCTGGAATTTGGAGTTGGGAATGCATGTGGTTCATTCAGTGTATAGATAGATATACTTCAATTAGTCGGTTGCTCAGCTTATTAAAACCTTAAACTATTGAAACTAAATGTTCCTTCCTTCTCACAAGTCACAGGTAAGTTTTAGGGTCTGCCTCATTCTCCAAGATATACACAAAAGAAGAAATATTCAC
Source organism: Prunus padus (assembly GCA_024362665.1). Lineage (NCBI taxonomy): Eukaryota > Viridiplantae > Streptophyta > Magnoliopsida > Rosales > Rosaceae > Prunus > Prunus padus. The sequence continues at coordinate 24,384,151 of JANFAM010000015.1, forward strand.
CAAAAAATGATATCAGAAATGCCATTGTATTAACTCTTGTTGTGAAGTTGCTTAATCGAGTATACTACTTCACTACAATGAATTTGAATGTATCGATGCATTATTTCATCAACGGTTGGATTTTAATTTTTAATCTAAATAATGAAATACACCGGTGCATTGGATGTACTATTAAAGAATTCGGTAATTGAAATATAAATGCAAGTTTGACCAAAATATATATATATATATATAAATGGAAGATGAGGGCGGATACAGATAATATTGATTTGTGCTCAGAATTTGGATAAAACGAAGCTGCTTTGCACTTTCCTTTGTCATTGTCACATGACTCAGTATCCTTTGATGCTGCCGTACCAAATTGACTTGCATACCAAAAGAAGAACAAAGGGGAAAACCAATAAATTTCAGGCCCTGTGATGTGGAGTGTTCAGGCCTAAATCAGAACAGGCCCAGAAGTGTGAGTTTTTTAAACCTTTCAAAGTTGTCATCTTTTGCGATGTCCACTTAGGCAGAAGCCCAGGGCCGAAAGGGTGCAATTGCAAGCTACAAAATTGGGCATTGCCCATGTCAGAACAAAAATAAAAGGATACTGCTTACCTCCTACTTGTAATAAGGAGATACTCCTCTCGAACACATATGCAAAAATATAAAAAGAAAAACATCATGCGTATATCATTATTGTTATTGATATGAATGTATGAGTTCACAATTACCGAATAAGGAAGGAAGTATTTTCCAAAATAAAAATAAAGTTTCAGACACAAATCTAAATGACCCCCCAACTCATCCAATACAAATACCAATTTGCAAAAGACATACTATAGCAGCAATGTTTAGCTTTACATTGGTTGTTATTAAATAATTTATAATGATTGTACTTTGGTTTGCCAACAAACTCTGGGGGAAGTAAGTAGCCCACCATTGATATTTGCCTTGTTGATTTCATTAACAGATTAATTAATTAAATAGCATTTAGGTTTAGGTTAAGATTGAGATTAGTGCGGGCTGGTTTCCACTCAAAAGAGCAACTGAGTGAGTGGAATTGCAGATCTTGTGGGCTGGTCAAACTGTTAATGCAGAGGAAACAGACAGATGGTCAAACTTTTTTCCAAAAGAATCTATAAACTCTTTCCATGGACAGTGCAAACACTCACACCATCAAAAAGGTAAACGACAAGCTTAAGACACAAAACCCATACTTCACCGCTAATCAAGGTGACATGTTCCTCGATATTCTCTCTCTCTCTCAGCCTCCATATTTACCAAGACTATTTGCACCTTAACTAAACACTTATAATTTTATATTACATTCTTAATCACTTTGCTCAGCTGGAACTTCCACACGTGCCCCCACTGCTATACTATTTCCAACCCATGTTACTTCTTCTCAGCATGATAAAAACAAAGAACACACAAAAACCCTACTTTAGTTCCATTCCAATTGCTACCTGAACAGCTCAGAAAATGGGTTTGCAAAGTGCGATGAGATCAGGATCAAAGAAAAGCGGAAAGGAAATTAAAGGTGTTTTGTTTGGTTTAATTACTGGCATGCTTTACGCTTATCCAAAGCTTTTTTAGTTTTCTTAATTTGATGATGATCGTGTTTGTTTCTTTTCATGTTTTCTAGGTTTGACTCTCAAGTAGTAGACTGCATGCACCATCTTTTTTTTGTGCATCCGATTGCCTCTCTTGATGCGATCATGATCATTCTTTCTTAATTGCCTCTCCACCAAATGCAATCTTTCTTTATTATGAGATTAATGATTCAGGCCGATATGGCTACAACTAACCACCAATTTGTTGGTCAATAATGCTAATTAAGGCCATTAAAATTGTTCATTGAATTATTTGTCAGCATACATGTCACTTAATTATTCAAAAAATAATACTTAATTATAGTTTAGTCCTCCTGAAAATTATAAACATTTAGGATATGTTGTACAACTTGGAGGAAGAATGGGGACTTTCTATAAGAGGTTGATAATTAAAATTTATCCACATAATCCCCAGTGTTTGAAGTTTTCTTGATTATGAACGAGAGTTTTGTGGAGCTTATTTGCGATTCGTGAACATCTTAAATAGTAAACCACGTTCTAATTGGCCTAGATTTTAGATGAATGAATTCATTGTAAGATTATTTAGCAGAAAAGTTTTTCACGACTAACTCTACTTTGTCATTTACTAGTGCGATAATTGACTAGGTGTCTACCCTTTTCATGAACAAATTTGCCCCTTATAAAATTATTGTAATTCACTAATTTGATGATAAGATTACAAAAAGAAACCTTGGGAAACAAGGCAAGGAACATGGAGATATCCTTGTATATATGGAAGATGACCGGCTTTTACATGACCACTTGGAAAAGTAATAAAGACACCAATTGGGAAAAAAAACAAATTAAAGTAAAAAAGATAAAGGAAAAAAGAAAATACATAAAGGCGAAAAAGAAAATAATATGGTATAATGCTAACAAGCTTAAGCGTCACTCAATTGTATATAATTGGAGTAACACATTCACACTACATGTATTATTATTTATTATATCCCTTCATCGTCAAGATTATAATCTTTGTATAACATTCACACATGGCACACCACCTGGCATCCACTCACGGCCTTCAATCACAGTCTATAATTAACATTACATTACATGTTTCCCACACTCATTGCCTTTCATGTTCCTAAATAGTAAGCTCTGAAATTTCAATTATAGCACTCTACAAAAAAACATCATATCCTCAAATTTCATTCACCCCAAAATTGTCCCTTATTTAAGGTATCTTTTAAGGATCGCTCATGCATAAAATAAAAAATTAATCAAATAATCAAATCAGAAACCATTTAGGGCCAATTTGACATTGCTATGTTGTGAAAATAATCGTTGTCAGATTTGATGTGAGAGAAATTAGCTGTGAGAGAAAGCAGTTTGGCGTTTGGTAAACTTTTTGTTAAAAGTGTTGTTGGTACTAATTCCTGCATAATCATTAAACCCAGCGCCTCTTCAAAACTGATTCTTGCATAATTATAAAATAAAAGCACCTCATTAGATGTTTTCCCTTATAACTTTATCTCATAGCAATTTTTACCAATAAGTGATTTTCTAATAGTTTACCAAACAGACTGGGCTTCTCAAATTTTTTTTAAAATCACTTATCACCCAAAATAAGGAATGCCAAACATGCACTTAGTCATTTCATCATACCCTTAAAAAAGACTAAAAATATAGCCTTCTTAGAGAATGATGGGTAGGGTTATTACAAATTTTTCGTACTAGAATGTTATTTATGAATATTTCGAAATGCGAAACAACATAAAGACATGTTTGCTTGCAAGTTGCAATGGAAGCATGGGCACTGCTAAGTGCGCATCACCCACATGAGCATAGGCTAAATATTTTGTTTTGTGTCCTCATTTGCAGAAGACAGGCATCTACACTAAATAAACCGAAAGCAGGGGGGGATTTTGGTCTCTTTTTATTTTATGATCTTCTAAAAAAAAATACACCAAGCAAGTAGTGCTTGCTTGCTCATATTTTCCGCAAGATAATGTTTTATAATTATTACACGTACGCCCTCAGCTTGACATCAAAGTCTCAACGCACGGGGCCTGCTTGCCTGGCTGCCTGCCTTGTAGACAAATGGCTTGTTTCAGTCGTGGAAAAGTCTATTTGGTTCAAGCTAGGGCTACATCAGCCGTGCATGTGCCGCCCAGTTGAAAGCACATGTTTAGACCCAAAAAAATACATTAGAATTCTGATTTGAGGCTAAATAGTCAAATTAAACAACCGTGACACATGAGCCAGGTAATATAACCTTAGATAAGCCAATTGGGAAAATAGGTTAGTTACATGGGTAATGTTTATGCACATGATAGCTTGGTGATGGTCTAAATTAATCAACTTAGAGCATTACCAGTGGGGAGTGTATTTTCGGGGTGTAAAGCCACTTTTACATCCCCTTTACACCTCCGGGGAGTGTAAATGTGATTTTTGCTCCAATGAGGAAGATGTAAATTCAAAGATGTATATCCATATTTTGCAAATCTAACGGTTACAAGCACATCACTCCCACATGCAAAGGGGCTCACCAACAAGAAAAGTTATTTTCTCTCCCGTTGGACTCATTTTGAAGATGTAAAAAGAGATGTAAACTTCCATTTTTTTTTCCATCTCCACTGCTCAATGTAAATTTGCAGCGATATACACCCTTCCATTGCAGTTGATTCCGGCCAAATAAAATGTAAATATGCTATACACCCCCTTATACATCTCTCCACTGATCATGCTCTTATTATGAGGCATATTGTATATGTATTTTGCAAACGTAAGTTAGGGGAGTGCACTAAGATAGTGTGAGCAATGTACTTGAGCTCGATTTTCCTCCTCGTTATCTGAAAAAACTAAAATTGTATAATGTATTAGTCAAAGATATGAAAATGACGTAACCCTAGTTTAATTACTTTTGTCTCTCTCTTTCGGCGGGAAAGTTCAAAACTCGCGCAATAAATTGAAGCATAGTCTCTCTCTGGACCTTTGAAACAAAAATCAACGGCTGGAAAAGTGGGATCATAAGACAACATCAAGAATGTGTAATTTATACATAGATAAATAAATAATATTTAAAAAGCCAGGGACGTCTTCATCCAGTAGCTCGTGTGTTGTCTAAGCAGTCCCTTCAATTATTTTTAATTTATTAATTGAATTAGTTTAATTAATTTGTGAGTTCGATTATATTTGCTATTAAATGGAGTTAATGCTTGATGTTGATGAAGATGATGAGTTCCTGCGTCGGCCAACGCCGGCTGTTTGCCAAGTGGAGAAAGGAAAACGACGCGCCGGAATTATCTTCGCAGAAAACGACGGTCGTCCAAACAAACAGATGGGAAATCGGTCGAGTTTGACCATGTTAATATAATAGGAGAACTTACCAAAATTAAAATTTTGATATCATAAGACGGTTAGTTGAGGTGGCGAATCATTAACGCCACGTCATCAAAATGCAGATTCTTTTAGATTCTATTTTCCTTTTTTTCCTCTTTTTTTTTTGTTTTTGTTTTTGTTTTTTTTTGTGATGAATGACATTATTAACCTTTATTTTTTTTCTTAATTATGAGATTTTAGAAAATGAGATAATAAATGGAAATTTTGAGTTTTAGATGAAAATTACTATTGCATAATGAGTAAAAACTAATGACATGTTTATTTATTTGGAATTATTTCAACTCATGATTTATTTTATGTATAACGCGTGAGTGGAGTCATTCAAATTCATGATTTTCATATGTTTACTAAAATATAATGAAGAAAACAAAATTGTGGGTAACTCCTTAAAATATGTATTTTATACTTGAGAAACCACGAGTTATATTGATTATGAGATAGTAGCTGATCTCAAATTTCATCAATTTCAAATAAGCAAACATGAGTTTCAATCAAGTTGTAAAATAAAAATAAAAAAACCCAAATTATGAATTAAAAAGAGGTGAGTATCGAAATTATGAAGACTCTAAAGTCAAACACTAAGATATGAATATCTTGGGATGCATTTTTCTTTTAATCAAAGTAGTTATGTTGCTAATTAAAGCCAAAGATATTCATCAAAGTAGTTAATGATATCTAAGATACAAAACTTAGATGGATAATTTATTGATACAAAGATAAGAATATAATTTATGCGTTTGGTTGAGCACATGTGGGTTGACGGATTTATGCCTTTACTGTTAAATTGTTGATAGATTGATTCCAAAAACGAAATTGTTGCTGCTTTGCCTCCTCCATCTCCATGGCCTGCGTTCCTTTTCAGGATATTCGTCTGTCTGTTTTTTATTCATTTTGTTTTCAAATTCCACTTGTCACGGCTGGTGTTATTTGCAGCCTACATAATACAATAATTAGCATTAACTAAAAATTAGTGGATAAGTGTGGAGATTTGGAAAGGTACGTTTCCAACAAATGGGAACATTTGACTCAAACTAGAGAGAGAGAAGATATATGTCCACCGTCCCTCACAAAATCGTTTGCTTTTGGATTAAGATCTGTTTGAATTTTTAAAGGCGGCGATGCGATACACATGGGAATATCTGCAATTGGATTCATCTTTTGTATGGCTAGAAAATTAAATTAATTATTTCAACAGTACTTATTTCAATATTTATGCGATAAGCGGGGCATGTAAGAGCATCAATGACATGGGTGATGGGGTGAAGGATCTATTTTATCTTGTTGGCAAAAAAGAGAAAAAGAAAGAAAGGATCTATTTTATGTTCGTATTATTGTATGATTATGTGTTATTATTAGATGTAATGGTATGTGTTATTACATTGTTTAAATTATGTCATTTTATTGAAAATAATAATAATTATTATATGACCGTATTCCAGTATCACACAATAATTATTCATTTAAAACACGAATCATAAGTAAAAATGACATATCCGCCCCTAACCGCCCACGCTAACTTTACCTTTTCAGTTAAAAGATAAAATTACAACTGAAGGTGAGTAATTTTAGTGATAGCAAAGATGAATGTAAGGTGGTACTAGATGCATGCATGTATGAACTTTTTTTGATATGTGTGATTTATTGGTTGTATATAGAATTTAGCCGTAAAAAGGTCAATAACTAGTAAGGAATTGTGGCACAAGATGATCGATTGGCCGGTGGATGTGACAAACATCACAACTGACTTGGTGTGAGGTTAGCTTAACTTCCCGCGAAACCATAATTACAAAATGTAAAAGATAATTCACATAAGCCAAAACAAATGGTCATTTTCATCATTATCATTTCAATACACAGAAGCATTGTTTTCGATTGGCTCATCTCCTCTGCGCCAAGATCGTTTCTGCTAGCTGCTGATCTTGCCGCAGGCTTTTGCTGAAAACGAATTGGTACAAAATCCTTTTGCAGCACATCGTATTTTCACTTCACTTCACCAAATGGCCAAAAATGAAGCAAATGCAAAACCAATGGCAAGAAAGTAAAAACAGAGAAGAAAGCAACTTTTTTTCCTTTTTTATAGTAAAAAAGGAAGAGATAAAAGAAAAAGAAAGCGAGTTCTGTTGCATAAAAATGGATGGATTGCATGGAGGGGGGTGAGGTGGTCAAGTGCCAAGTGGAAACATACAAGGACAAATGGCTGTTTACCCCGGTATGCAAAACCATGCAATTCCTTATTCTTTGTGAAAAGAAAAAAAGGTTTGTTTTTATCTTATGGGTTGGCGTGTGTGTGTGTGTGACAGAGAGAGAGAGAGAGGGCTATGGCTTTCTGGCTCCGCTGCAACGCTATAATGTCTATATGCTTCAACCGCTAAGCGAACGAGGGATGAGTGAGAGGGCATGGCATTGGCCCACTACTCTCTTTCACGTTTCACGTTTAGCAGCGCAGTGGGTTAAATAAAAACCACTCACACTCACACCACGCACCCACGATCCCAAAATAAAAAACCAACAAAAAAGAAAAAGAAAAAGAAAAAGAAAAGAAAAGGAAATTCAAGTGTACCCAAGGGAGGGGAATTCAAACGCATAACTTTAGAATTGCTCCCAATCATGACCTACAAGCTCTAAATTTTGTTGACATATTAAAGCCTTTTAGCAAATTTATAATTTGCAAACTTTGAACCAAAAAAATGAATATTTAGAATTTTATCATTTGGTGAGATAAGTGTCTGACTTGTCTAATCGTATTAGATTAGGTTGTGATACTATTCATTTCGATTAGTTCAAAAAGCTTCAATTGATGAATTTATCAAATAAACTTATTTAAGTGGTATCCTTCATATTGTATTTCAATGATCCAATTAATTTAATTTTTAAATTTTCTTCAAAGATTATCTATTAAAAAACACTTGGATTCGAAAATCAACTACCACTCAATTAAGTTGTTGTCATTTTAGTGTTCAAAGATCATGTATGAAAAAAAATACTTGAATCTGAAATCAACTAACCACTAAATTAAATTGGTGTTATTTTAGTGTTCTCTTGAAGCATAATGTTTGTGTAATTTGATGGTCACAACTCGACGTGTTAATGGTTTTCAAATTTATATTCATATTTGAATGAAGAATTCAAAATTCGACAGCTCAGATCGTTGAAAAAAAGTTCATAGTGTACTCCATAAGGTGTCTTTCATTAGAAGGGAATTGCCGAATGGGTATGTTATTATAATTATATAACCGTGTACACTGAACGTAAAAATACATGCACCTATAATAATGTATCAATGTACATAGATTTTGAATAATATATTTCGAGGATTGTTATTGACACTATATGCAATTTTTATTTATATTTTTTAAAATAAGAAGTGCATAATAATTTGTTTAGAGTGTCGATAACAACTTTTGTATATTCATATAAGGGCCAGTTTGGCATTGTTGTGCTATAAAAATAATCGCTGTTAGATTTGTTGTGAGAGAAATCAGCTTTGAGAAAAAGCAATTTGGCGTTTGGTAAACTTTTTGTTAAAAGTGTTGTTGGTACTAATTCTCGCATAGTCATAAAATAATTATCGCATAATCATTAAACCCAAGACTGATCGATTTTTGCATAATCGTAAAATGAAAGACCTTATTACCGCTTTCCTTATACTTTATCTCACATCCATTTTTAACAATAAGTGATTTTCTCATAATTTACCAAACGTGGACTTCCCAAAATTTTTTAAAAATAACTTATCACCCAAAATAAGCAATGCCAAACGGCACTAAGGGCCGCTTGACATTGTCTTTGTGAAAATAATCGTCAGATTTCTTTGTGAGAGAAATCAAATTGAGAAAGCAGTTTGGCGTTTGGTAAACTTTTTGTTAAAAGTGTTGTTGGTACTAATTCCTGTATAAAAAAATAATTGCTGCATAATCATTTAATCCAAAGTGCTTGAAACTGATTCTCAGATAATCGTAAACGAAAGACTCATTAATGCTTTCCTTATATAAACTTTCTCTCACATCAATTTTTAACAAGTGATTTTTTCATTTACCAAACTACTTCCCAAATTTTTTAAAAATCACTTATCACCCCAAATAAGAATGCCAAACGAAAGACTAAATGTTCCAAAGAAAATACCATAATCACATCCAAATATAACTTTGGTGTTTAATTTTTTTTTAGAAAAAGCTTATTTAAAATTTTCTAAAAACAAAAACAAATTGTCAAATTTTCCTTAAAAAGAGAGGGACCCACACTGGTGACAACTCTGGCGGGACCCACCTTCCTTCTCTGGGAAGTTCCCATCGTGTTTGCCACGCCCTATCTTCCGCGTTAACTTACATCTCTGTGCGTTTCTTTTCACTATTTCTGCGTTTTGCTATTGCTATTCGGCGTATTGCTTTTCGGTCCTTTCCCTCTCTCTCTCTCTCTCTCTCTCTCTCTCTCTAAAATAAATTAAAATAATAATTAATTATCCATGTCAGTGTAAGAGGGAGGAGGGAGAGAGAGAGAGAGTGTGTGTGTGTTAAAAAGGCCTTTGGGGCTTCGTTTCAACATTCAATAAAGCCTCATCTTCTCCTTCTCCATCAAACCCCCTCCTTCCTCCTCTGTGTTTTCTCAGTCCACACTAAGCACTGCTTCGCCTTTTTCTTCTTCTTGGATATTTGCCTGGGACCCTGCGAGTCTCTGCATATCCAGCAAACCCAACTGGGTTTTGGGTTTGCTATTATTATATCTTCACCAAGCAGCAAACTCTCCACCCCACTTTCTTCCTCTACTTTTTCCTCCCTTCATTCTCTTTTGCTCTGCTATTTCAGAGGCTGCCAAATGTCTGACTTGTTAGACGACCCCGCGTTTTGGCTCCCAACCCAGATTCTCGACGACGACGACCTACCCGCCATGGACCTCGGTTCCAAAACCAACTCCAAGAACCACCACAAGAGCTTCGGGCTCGGCTTTGACGTTGATGCTTCGAAAGCTCTGTTTCCGTTCGACTTTACTTATGGCGGGTACGGGGCTTTCGGAGTTTCGTCGGATCTCAGCTCGCCGGTCGAGTCTGTGGTGGGCTCCAGCGAGACTGAGAGCGACGAGGAAGACTACCTCGCCGAGTTGACTCGCCAAATGGCTCGCTCGAGGCTCGAGGAGTTGAAGCACTCTGACTCTGATTTCGGCTCTGACAACTCAAAGGTATGAGGACGAAGTAATTTTTGGTTTTTTCCCCTCTTTTAGCTTCAAAACGAATTGTTTTGATGATGTTCTGATTTGGGGTTCTGTTTCTGCAGAGCTGGGTCGTTTCCGGTTCGCCCCAATCGACGCTGTGCCCGGCTGGGAGTGGCTGTGGCTGTGGGCTAGGCTCGAGCCGTGGAAGCCCAAACGCCCACTCGCCGCCGGCCACTTGGGATCTGCTGTATGCGGCTGCAGGGGAAGTAGCGAAGATGCGCATCGACCAGAGCAGAGGCCTCTTGGGACCTCCAAGAAAGCCCTCCCCACCAGTTCCCGCCGCCCCTCTGAGCAGCAACCCCAACAACCCTGATGTTGGTTTTTACTTCCACCAGCAGTCGCTTTCCCACAAGCACTTGCAAGCCACACAGGTAATAAAAATCTAACACTCCAAATCAAATTTCCCCGGGTGCTTTCGTCGAACACTTCTCAGTATCTAAATTTCTGCTCGATTTTGTTAACAGTTTCAGCGGTTGAGGCAGCAGCAAATGTTGAAGGAACAGAGCTCTGAGGTTTGGGCAGCGCAGCCTCGATACCCACAGCAGCAGGCTCAGTCTCAGTCTCAGGCTCAGGCTCACCCAATGGTCCAGAGCAGAGTGAGAAGCAACGCTCTCAACACTCGGCCTCTGGGTTTGTCGCCATCTGCATGGCCTCCTCTGCAACAAGCCCAGCAGCAACAACAGTACCAGAAAAATGGGTCTGGCATGAGAGCTGTTTTCCTTGGAACCCAAAACGCTGGTGCCAAAAGGGAGTGCGCTGGAACTGGGGTCTTCTTACCCCGCCAAATCGGCACCCAATCTGAAACGCGCAAGAAGACAGGTCCATTATCTACCCCCAATAATAAGTCCTTCGTTTTTCACTCGAAACAAATATTGTTTTCAGTTTTCAAGCAAAACCTAACAAGCAAAATTCGTGTTCTTCTTCATTGAAGTTAGTTGATCACATCATTAATATTCTCTGGGTATGGGTTGCTGTGATGTTGAAGTTTATTAAATAGGTTGCTCTGTTTTTGTTTTTTCAGATCTGGGTATTGTTTTAAGTTTTCAAAGGCATTTATATGGTCTCAGTTGTGAATTTATTTTGGTGGGTTCATTTATAATTTTCTGTCCTTGTGTTTTACAGGCTGCTCGACAGTTCTCGTCCCAGCTAGAGTTGTGCAGGCACTGAAGCTGAACATTGATGATATGTGCGCACCTCAACAGCCCCACCTTCAGCGTCGTTTCAATGCAAGCTACAACCCTGAATATGGTAAATCCTGAATCTCCTTCTTTCACTGTTTCTAGCAATGTTTACTTTACCAAGTTGATTTTTTGTACCCATTTGTTTGATTTTGTTGACTGGTTTTGATTTGCAGATGTTGCTCTGAGGCTTCGAAGTAACAACAGCGCCATTTCTCAGCAGAGACGCAATGTTATTAGGCCACAGCAGCCACAAGTGAGCAATGAGATTAGGCTTCCCCAGGAGTGGACTTATTAGTAGCATATCAGTTCTGGGGTGGTTTGGGTTTTTTTTTGGGAATTTTAGGGCAAGGGGAAAGAAATTGAAGGGGTTTTAGGAAGAAAGGAAAGAAAGTATGCAAGTTTTATTAGTTTTTGATATAGGGTTTTTAATGGTTTTTACTACAGGTGGTAGGTAGGGTAAGTACAAAGGAAATAGTTTTTGTGAAAGACAGGACAGGAGAAAAATGGCTGAACAACAAGAAGAAATGTTTTTTTGGGTTAGGGTTTAGGTGAAAAATAAATGGTCTACTTTCATTGAAGTGATGGCACCAGCTGCATGCTATATTTACAGCAGAAGCAGAAGCAGCTTTTGTTCCAAGTGATTTTGTGCTCGAAGAACGAGGCAATGGTGGATGCTTTGCTTGTCCCACTTTTGTTTTAGTCTTTGGGATTAAGAAGAGTTTGGGATCTTTTAGAAAAAAAAAAATATCAGTGAGAATTGAGAGAGTTCAAAGTGTAAAAAGGATTCCAATCTGTCCTCCCACCATGGACATGCAACAAGTTAGTATTATTAATAATAATAAATAAAAAAATGCATGTATTGCCTATTTGTCCTCTTTATTTGTTCTTTAATGATTTTATTGTCCAGCAGTTTAATGTTTTTGGGCAGTGCGCCTGAGGGTCTGGTGTGTTCCAACTTGTGTATTTGTGAATTTTTCTTCTTGGCTTAGATTAATATGTGACAGTTCTAAAAGCTCTAGAAGAAGCTGCAACAAAACGACTTTTGCTTTTCCCAAAGTTCGGCAAGCTGGATTGTTTAATTATGTTTGCTTGCTCCTTAGTTAGATTAATTATATTAATTAAATCATAAAACATTCCAAAGAAAACGAAGTTGGAAGAGAAAGGTGACGATTACGACAGACGGGGATTTGCTTAAGAGAGAAGGCAGCTGCAGCAACACCCACTGATATGGGCCGTCGCGAGGTTCTCGTTAGTGGGCCAACGCGTGGCCTCCTTTTACACGTGGCAAACACCGGTGTTCCGGATTTTGCTTTGAGTTTTTGATTTTGAGATCTTTCTGCCTCATCCCATATCTTACTTTAAATTTATGAACGGGCCCAGATTTGTTTCTGAATCTCTCTCTCTCTCTCTCCGCATGGGGGTGTGGGAACTCGGGGGTGTGGGGCCCGCATGACAACGCCAGTATTGCACCGGCATGCGGTGGTGGAGGAGTGGTGGTGAACCACGTCCACAGGGGATCACATGGCGCGCACTACCGGCACGCGAGAATGGCGGGTGGGGGATGGCGGTGGATGGGGCCCATTTCGGTCGGGTGATGTGTGGTTAGTGGTGGTGGAGGGAGGTGGCAGTTGGGTACTTGGGTACGAGTGAGTTACTGGGTATGCGTGCGTTACATCCTCCACCTCGCTGGATGTGAATCAGTTTTGACTCGGTCATACATAATTATTTATTTCTCTTGTTTTTTATTTTGTAAAATTTTGTTTTTCTTGAGGGTGATGATTTTGTACTTCCGAAATCACTCAAAATCACTCTTAAATAAAGCTTATACACTTGTTGTATTGTATGCGAGAGGATAGAGGAGTGTGGAGTCCGTTTCTCTTTCTCTATTTATGTATGTCTCATTGCGTTGCTCACATGAGAAGAGAGATATCAAGAGAAGATTTACGAAACGTTTGCATAGAAATTTGTCTCAAAGTTTCCCTTTCATTTTGATCGGAACATCAATTGAAATAAATATGATCGATTGTGTTGAGTTTCTTATAAAAATAAGAGAATGTAGTTGAAGTAATTGTAAATCTTTCAAGTATTGGTACAATCATGTACATGGCTAAAGTTGTTGGCAACATCAAGTGTGAAGGGGGCATGTACACAATGGATGGATGTGACATAATATACAACGTATCCAAAGTGCCAACACTCAAACATGTTCGCTAATGGGACTTCAATGTTGACCTTTCCCAATAGCCGACTTGCTTGTGAAAAGCCTTTGACTTCCTGGGGGTATTATTCACTTGGTGGCCCAAATTGCAAACACCCTGCCGCAGCTTCCTGCCATGAATTTTTTTTTTTGTTTTCGAGTGGAAAAATATCAAGTAAACATCAATAGCTTCTTCTATTTGATTTGTCAGCAGGTGTGTGTTTTTGGCTTCTTTTTTTGTTTGTTTTTGTTTTTGGGTTTGGGTTTGGTGAGAGCCTTATGAACTCAACGGTTGCTCAACCAACAAAACCAGCCCATTTTTTTGAAGATGTTAACACCAATGGAAACAAGACCGACTTAGCAATTTCTGACGAATAACGTACTAGGGTGATGCATGCTGTTGTGGAAATATAAGTTGGGTTTGATTTGAAATAGTTTAAAAGGCTTCTATTGAGAAGCAAACAATGGTAAGTGATTCACAGATTCCTACCCACACTAGTACTATTCACATCCCTTCCAAGTATGGATTATGTATTTGCATATTTGTGAAGAGAAACTCGCATAATTCGGAGAAATGGCGTGTTCTTATAACATTTGCACTATCGATCAATGATGAATTTACAATAGGATAAGAGTGATAATAATTAGATCCTAAAATGAATACAAAATGTTTAAATTAGGTTAAATATTCGGTGGATGATATTCAGTATGTTTTTCGACAAATTAGTGGGTGGCCTAATTAGGTGAACAACACCTTACCAAAAGAAATAAAATAAAATGTAGGTAACAACGATTTATTACCGGCAATATAATGGGGCCACATGACTGACAGATCACAGCTGACAAGCCGGCCTAGGCAGCTAGCTGGTCATATGGCTTCAAATAGCAGATCAAATCCCCTGGGCGAGTCACCCCCGTATCATCTCTAGGACCAATCACCCCTTCTCCAGTAAATGGTAAATGCAGGTACCAATTACCGCGCGGTAAAAATATAGTCGTCTAGTCTCCATTTTAGCTTGTTTGTTGAAAAGTGGAGAACAAATACTGAACGGAGAATTTGAAGCTGGAGCTTTGAAAATCAATAGACTCTTGAGTCAATCAGTCTGGGCGCGTCCTCAACAATCCGAATTTCAATTTTCAGGTAAACTGCGTGATTTTGAAGATAATTTACTGTACGGAATCTCCAACTCCAACTCCAACTGCTTCAGCTGAGCGGAACTTTGTTTCTTCATGTAGCGCTAGGGTTTTTGTCACTGTAGAGCTTCACGGCGTTGATCGGCGATGGATGTAGGAGAAGGTGCCGTGCAGGAAATTGCGCCACAGAAGAAGGAGAAAGAACCTACAGAAGATGAGAAGAGGTAGGTAGTTTCAATTTGTTTTTGTTTTTGAATTTTTTTTTAGTGAGTTATTATTTCCTGAATTGCAAGATAATCAATTTGTGAAATGCTGTTTGAATTTCATTGAATTGATTTTATTTTGTGATTATAGGAGGCAGAAAATAGCGCCTGGAACTTTGATGAAGGCAGTGGTGAGGCCTGGTGGAGGTGATGCAACACCTTCAGATAATTACCAGGTTGAGCTTACATTGCCTATTCATTTGATTATCTACTATTGCAATTGAACCGTGTCACGTTAATGAGTTTTGGTGGTTAATGCTATGGAAGCAAATGGTGAAAGCTAAATTGTGCTGTACATTTTGCAGGTCGTATATCATTATACTGTTAGAACATTGGATGGAGTTGTTGTTGAATCGTCCAGATCTGAATATGGAGGCAAGTCAAATTACGTGCTGTTGAGCACATTTTGCTTGAGCTTTGAGTAAAATGATGTTAAAGTGCTCTGTTGTATTTATTGGATTGAATAAACACTTTTTAACAGGCAAGGGTATCCCAATAAGACATGTTTTGGGCAAGAGCAAGATGATAGTGGGATTGCTAGAAGGAATTCCAACAATGTTGAAGGGTGAAATTGCAATGGTAATATCTTCCTCATTTCGTGAGCTTGATGTCTGCCTTTGAATGTGTGTATTTTGGTTCATTGTTATACATGCTGGTGTATCTGGCTCATTGTTTACTGATTCTAATATTTCTTGTTTCAGTTCAAAATGAAACCTCAAGTGCACTATGGTGAGGATGGCTGCCCAGTTGTAGCTCCCAGTAGCTTTCCAAAGGATGATGAACTTCATTTTGAAATTGAGATGATAGATTTCTTTAAAGCAAAGGCAAGACTTTCAAAACAGAAAACCTCATTTTTAAATCATAATATCTTTGGCATGTTGGAAATTCCCCAAGTACAGTTGCTTGGATGGTGATCATGCACTGTGCTTCTGGTACTTCATCCTCCTCCTGACCTCACACGTGTTCTGATCTTATTTATTTACTTTTGGTTCTTTTTCAGGTCATTAGTGATGACTTGGGAGTTGTAAAGAAGGTACAGGAAATACTAAATTGTTGCATTTCTGTTTGACTTAGTAAGGAGCATGTTTATAAACTCAGAAATTCTTTCAGAATATGTATTATATTTTTTTTGTGATCAAGTTCAATCACCGTAATCTGCGCAGGTGATGGTTTAGTGCAAATGGTAATTCTCTGTACTTTTCCCCCAAATTTGAAATAATAGATTCCCCATTTAAACGGCAGGTAATAACTGAAGGTCAGGGTTGGGAATGTCCAAGGGAACCTTATGAAGTCAAAGCCTGGTAAAGACAGTTTTTCCCGTTCCCAATAAGTATTCTGTTGCTGTATTGAACTGTAAATTGGAATATGCTGGAATATTCTAAGGGAGGTATATGGCTGTTTTCAGGATATGTGCAAAGACAGGTGACGGAAAAGTGATTGTTTCACGTACTCAAGGAGAGCCATTTTTCTTTAATTTTGGAAAGTCGGAGGTTGGTAACCCATTGCTAATCACTTGTTTGGGTTGCTTAGTTCATTTGCTTTGTTTCATGTAATATTGCTCTTAGCTGGAGTTATCTGATGTGCTCAAATTGCTGTGTTGGTGGTGCTAATTTCATTCTTTGAAACACCATATAATACATAGACACTAAAACAAATCAAGCCATACAACCTTTAAGGTTGAGTGGATAAAAA
This sequence comes from Prunus padus, assembly GCA_024362665.1. Classification (NCBI taxonomy): domain Eukaryota; kingdom Viridiplantae; phylum Streptophyta; class Magnoliopsida; order Rosales; family Rosaceae; genus Prunus; species Prunus padus. The sequence continues at coordinate 24,400,766 of JANFAM010000015.1, forward strand.
GTCAATTTCAATATTACGCCTAAACGATACTACTATATTTTATTCACTATTAGTCTTTGAATATAAACTAGGTACCTAAAGGTCTTGAGATGGGAATTGGTTCAATGACACGTGAAGAGAAGGCAGTAATATATGTCACCAGTCAGTACTTAACTACATCTCCTTTTCTGCCTGCGGTAGAAGGTCTTGAAGAAGTTCATTTTGAAGTGGAGCTTGTCCACTTTATTCAGGTGTGCAAAGTTCTTTTCTATCATAAGTCCAGTTGCTTCTTCACGTATCTTATCTTTTTCTTGAGTTAATCTCATGTATAGCTATTTTGGCAAGGATATGCTTTGGCGGGGTATTTATGAGGCTCTGATCTAGCTTTATGGTTATGTGTTATCAGGTGCGTGACATGCTTGGGGATGGGCGTCTGATTAAACGGCGTATTCGTGATGGAAAAGGTGGGGTTTAAGAGTTTTATAGAAATCTGCTTTCCTTAGAAACATAGATCGAGAAATGCTATTCCTTTTTTCTTTTCATGTCAGATTTTCCGAATTGACTCTGTTTCTTTTCAAGTGGTAGTTTTTTTTTGGGTGTCTATTTCATGGATCTACTATCAGCATATGTTGAATTTATGCATCAAGCGTAATTTATCTATTATACATTTGGAACAATTAGGTGAGTTTCCTATGGATTGCCCTCTTCAAGACAGCCTACTACGTGTCCATTACAAGGGCATGCTTCTTAATGAAGAAAAGACAATCTTCTTTGATACAAGAGTTGATAACCATGGTCAGCCTTTGGAGTTCTGTTCTGGAGAAGGCCTTGTAAGTTGTTCATAATCTTTGAGATGAAAAAAATTAATGTGTAGTTTGAAATCTTCAGTTTTCTGTTTGTGCAATAAATACATATATAGGTATATACAGATTATGTGTATATATATTCAAATGTTGGACTAACATGTGGTTATCACATGTACCTCCTTATTCAGATGGCTGATTTGCATGATGGAATTGAAGCTAGTTGTTAACCTTGTTTGTATATGAATGGTGATTAGTTGGGCTATTCAATTCAATGTGGTGAAACTTTTCTTTTGCACTGTAGGTGCCTGAGGGATTTGAAATGTGTGTTCGTTTGATGGTGCCTGAAGAGATAGCACTCGTCACATGCCCTCCTGATTATGCATACGACAAGTTCCCTAGGTTACTTTTAGAATACTAGCTTACAATCAATAATTTTTATAATGATTTGTAAAAAACAGTATCCCAAAATAATACACACAGAAACACAATTCGAAGTCTCCTCTCCTGTCATTATTTCTCTTGTTCTTCTAGTTCAAGTGTGTCACTGGTTTTTCCCTCATATTATCAGGCCAGCTAATGTTCCTGAAGGTGCTCATATTCAATGGGAAATCGAGCTTCTTGGTTTTGAGATGCCGAAGGTAATCTGAAGTTGTCCTTTCTCCGAAGCATTTCTAATAAACTAATTTTAACTGAAAATTGACCAATATCATTTTGATAATGTTGGTATGGTGTTATGGTTATAATTTCTGAATATTCTGGGTAATTATTTTAAAATTTTCATGTTATTGTTTACCTTCTGTCAAGTAGTTACTTCAATATGAGATGAAAATTTCACCTTTGAGAATGGTCATTCAATATTTTGCATAATTTTAGAAGTGAATTTTGAGTAATCATATTTATACTATCTTTTAATCTATCTTATCAACCTCGCTCCAGTATTAGCTTTTGGCTCAAAGTAACTTTGAAAGTGGTTGTGTATTGGTAGACTTAATCATGGGTGTTTTGAATGCTTTAGATATTGATGCGACTAAACTATGCATACTTGGACATGCTTATATGCTTTTCTGGTTACCTGGACGTTTATCTGAACAATGTATTGAATTTTTTTCTTGCATAGGTCCCTACTTTCAAGCTCTACACTACATCATTCCTATTTCACTAGGCCATGTGATTAATGCCTTATACTCAAACTTATTGCAGGATTGGACTGGTTTGAACTTTCAAACAATAATGGAAGAAGCAGAGAAAATTAGAAACACGGTATGTATTTTAACATTTAATTCTTGCTGCTTCAAACCATCTATCTGCTACTGATGTGTTAACACAGAAACTCATTGCATCAAAGTTCTGTTTGTGTGTGTACGTGCACAATTTTGTGGTTGCTCATATGTACCAAGTTGTTCTAGTGGTACAAAGTTTGGTTTACATTATTATATCACATTCAAAGAGTAGGATATTTGAACATTTTTTTTGGTCAAGTAGGATAGTTGGACTCTAAATCATGTGAAATTGGAACTTTGATGCTATTTTCATTTCAGGGAAACAGGCTATTCAAAGAAAGAAAGTTTGAACTTGCTAAGGCAAAGTATGACAAGGTACTGTGCCTTTCCTTGCATGCTTCACCTTTAGAATTGTGAGTATCCTTTGGTTGTAGACCCATTCTATCTTCATGTAGAAGCAGTTTTCTTACTGCAGTCATTTGTTAACTAAATCCCATTGCAAGTTGGCTGCTACTTGTTACAACTGATTTGAATTCTGGAATATAAGTGCCACTACCTCAGTTCCTTGTTTCAATATGAGCGAGTTAAATTGTATCATTTTATAAATGGATAATAATACTGCATTCCGATGTTGTAATGTCATTTTATTAAATCATAATCGTTACTGTCTCCATTAAGTCATTAAAAATGTGTATTGTGCCTTTATTGTCGTATCTGTTGGATGATTGTTATGCAGGTGCTACGGGAATTTAATCATGTTAATCCACAAGATGATGAAGAAGGGAAAATATTTTCAAATACAAGGGTAAGCAGTTTCCTTTGCTTCTTGTATTTCTTCTTTGGGTGTCTTATTGTGCGTTTAATTCTTTTAGTAGAGGGGATAAGTATTCTTGAACTGTTTAATTCTTGATTCTTGTAAGAGTGAAACATGTTTGTTTCATCTTCTCTAACTCGAGTAACACAACCTGTATGTTTGATAGCTTTACGCCAATGATTTTGATAATGGATTTTACTTTTGAATGTTTGTAGAATTTGTTACATCTGAATGTGGCTGCATGCTACCTGAAGATGGGAGAGTGCAGAAAATCCATAGAGACATGCAACAAGGTATGTCCTTGGACTTTGGTATTGTAGTCTGAAGTCATTTCTTTGGACTTTGGTTTTTAACTTGTTCCTGGTGGAACTCTCAAGGTTTTAGAAGCAAACCCTGGACATGTCAAGGCTCTCTACCGGCGAGGAATGGCCTACATGACAGTTGGAGATTTCGAGGAAGCAAAGAGTGACTTCAACACGGTAATGTTTATAAATAATTCAGTAATATTGTATTAATTTATCTTTAAAATCTTGTATCCCTTTCTGAATTCTCTTCTGGACGCTATTAGATGATTAAACTTGACAAGTCAACTGAACCTGATGCAACAGCTGCTCTTCTAAAAGTAAAGCAGAAGGAACAGGTGAGTTGAGTTGAGCAGCAACAAGTTTGTTTTTAATGGTTTGAGATGGAGTGCAAATTGTTTATGCCATTATCTTTGTCTTGCAACTAACAATCAGGAAGTGGAGAAGAAGGTGCGGAAACAATTTAAAGGACTATTTGACAAGAAGCCAGGGGAAATTGCAGAGGCTGGAACTGAAGATGTAGACGAGACTGCCGGTGAAATCCACAAGAGTGATGATAAGGAGGATTCGGACGGTGATCATTCAGACGAATCTCATGAAACCGCAGACGACGCACCTAGAACTTCTTGGCTCTCTCGCCTCTGGCCTAGACGACTACTCGCAGCCCTCGGGCGGCCAGGATGCACCATTTTGTAATCACACATCTCTTCTTAATGTTTTTAAGTCAGGCATTGTTAGTTTTTGAAGTTGCAGTTCAATGGTGTTCCAGCCATTGGCCTAACCAGTGGTTTAATTATAGATGGGTTTATAAAGAAAGGTTCAAGTGTTTGTAACCAATTGTAGACTATAGAGCGAATAGAAAAGTCCAAATACAAACGTTAAATCATGCTTCTTACTATACTCCACAAACAATGGAAATAAAATTAGTTTAATTTCTTGCATGAGCTTGAAGAGCTCCAAAAATCATTGACTTTCAAGTTTCAAGGGTCCCTGTGAACCATTGATCTTCACTGCTGCATAATCATCAAGTCAATTGTTAAGGTTACAGACTGAGGTGGAGAAGTGAGCGTCACCAATCACTTTTGAGGTCTCATGGAAGGTTTCTGTTCCTGTAAGAGCCATTTGACCTAATTCATCTCGACCTTGAGCTATGGAAGAAGACGCCATGTCCTAATTACTGAGTCGTTTGGGGCCTTTCTACCAGGTATTTGATTTTGTCATTTTGTATTTAACTGGGTCATCTGTTGATTCTATTTGTTTTATCTCGTTAATCCTCTCTCTCTCTCTCTCTCTCTCTCTCTCGCTGATTGTAATAATTAGCCAATAATCGTATTAGCAATAATGATACCTTTTTAAAGACAATGATGGATGGTAATTATCATATTAGAGCTGCACTAAGACACTGAACACAAACATGCACAAATATTATACAATAGTAAGTCAAATTTCAAACCACAACCAAAATAGCTAAACACAGAACAATCACCACACATAAAACTTAGAGAAAAAATAATACCTATTTCCATTATCTCAACTAACCATTTAATCTACCATCTCTCTAATAAAAATGGGATCACCTGTTATACGGATTTAAACTCTATTAGAGAGATAGTACGCTAGATGATCAGTTGAGATAATACAAATAGCAATACCCCTGATAAGACACTACAACACAAAACGACAAGCACACAGAAAACCAACACAAAAGGTGACGAAAACAAACTATAAACTCAAGCACCGATCAGGAAGATGAAGATCGACAAATCAAACTTTGGGGTCGGCTAGGTTGGGCTGGTGGCCATGAGAACGAACCTTGATGATGAAGAAGCCGAGGGCACGGCCGGTCACGGCGGCTATCAGGATACCAATATTGAACGACATGACAGCGAGCATGACCAAGTAAGCCAAAGCTGTGCGAAAGGTGTAGATGCCTGTCTGAGTGAGGGTGGATATGAAAGTCTTGGTGCCTGGTTTGTGTTTGGGCGAAACAGGCAAGACTTCAACGGTAACAGCGAGGAGGAAGACGAAGAAGAGGGCCAAGACGTACATGGGAACGCTGTCATCAGGCCAACCACGGAAGAGGACGGTGACGTCTGTGGTCCATGTGAGGCTAGAGCTCATGGCACCATCAGTTGTGTTCTTCAGGTCGCCCTTGGGCGCAGGGGGAGTCTTAGACATGCCAGGCATGCCATCTTGGTTTGACATCTCTGATCTCTCTGCTTGTGTGTGTCTGTGTGTGTGTGAGAGAGAGAGAGAGAGAGAGAGAGAGTTTGGAGATTGCAAGGTTAATTACTTTGGATGATCTGGTTTTGGGGGAAAAGGGATTTTTCTTGTTGGTTTTAATTTAATGAATGGAGGAGCTGGAAAGCAACGTTGTTGGAGGTGATGACGAGGGTTGAGAGATAAGTGGCCTTCTGATAGCTCAGATTCTCTTTTATTTTACATGGGTTTTGTTTGTTTCTTCATATGCTTTCTTTTAAAAAGTAAATTTTCCACTACATTAGACTTGAGAAATGCTCTCCACTTTTATGTTTCTAGACTGTGAACACAGACCATTAATAGAGCTTAACTTGTATTGGAAAAAAGATTAGCAAAGTTAATTGGTGCTTAGAAAATGGAATTAAGGAATGGGCAGGTTTATAATTTTATATCTAGGAAATGGCCGAATAGACCCATCATACGATAGGATTGGTTGTGCTAGCTAGTGCTGTGTTCTAGCAACTTACTGAACAAAATAACATTATTCTGGTTTTAATGGTTAATCATCTTCGTGAAGAAAAAAAAGAATTGATGGGTTGATTCACTGGTTTCATATAACAAAGTCACATCAGAGCAAGATATTCTTCACGACAGAATTCATTTCATTTCATTTCCTTGTGCTAAAAGTAAAGCCAATTCATTTACAAAAAAGGTAAAATAATAAAACTAATCAACATATGGGCACAAAATCAGACTTCAGGCTGGGAAGGTTTGGCCAGAGCTAGAGAACTGGCCTTGACTACGAAGTCCCCAAAGGTGTGGCCTGCCACCGCGGCTATGAAGATCCCGACGTTGAAAGACATGACAGCGAGCATGACCAAGTAGCCCATGCCGACTCGAACAGAGTAAACAGAGGCCTGAGCAATCCCGGCCACCATCGGATTGGTGGTTTGTTTAATAATGGGCCACACAGACAAAGCTTCCTTAGCAAAGGCCAGCACAAACACAAAGAAGAGTGCCAATATATACATGCCAGTGGTTTGGTTAGGCCACCCAGTGAATAGAATTGTGGCCTCATTGCCCCAGTGGAAGCTCATCTGCATATTCATCTTGGGCATGCCCTCCATTCTGCCCTTGATTTGCTTGGGTGAGAGACTTTACATTTCTCTCAGAGAGGGGGAGATGGGATGTGGTTTTGAGGGCTGGGCTGTGCAAGGTTCTCTTGTAGATTGGGTTACAATAAAGACAGATTAGTGTTGAAACCAATGTTTTTTTGGCTTAATTTGGGGGTGATTACAAAGGGATTAGGGACAAATGGCCTTTTGAGAGTTATTCTAAAGGAAGATGGTATAGTACACGTAAATTGAGAGGTGACCAATTCCAAACATGATTATCATTTTCTTTATTAAAATAAAAAAATTTGATGGGTGTCCAAAGATATGAATTGGGTGTAACAAGATTTCATTAAGTCATTAACACATTACTAATTCTAAATATTACAACATGCATGCCAATGCACTCAAATGCAAAACAAGTAAGTTAGGTCGGTTGATCACTGTAAGTAGTAAGTTCGGATTCCCCTCCTGTAGATCTGATTAATTTAAAACTTTCAAATATAGCTTGTAAATTAAAATGCAGAACACATAGAAAGTTAAATTAAAAGGACACCCCTTCATAAATTTACAACAAAAAAGAAAAAAGAAAAAAGAAACCCACCCAAGAATCGTTATTATCCGCACGTCATGGGAGGAAGACTCGCCTCTCTATCAATACCCGACCCGCCCGACTTCTTAAAAGCCCGGCTCCCGAAAAGCAAAAACCCGACCGCATGCCCCGCCACCGCGGCGAGGAAAACGCCGCCGTTAAACGACATGACGGCGAGCATCACCAAATACGACAGCCCGGAGCGCAGCGTGTAGAGACCAGTCTGCAGAAACCCCACCGCCACGCCGTTCGCGCCGGGCTTGAAGAAGCTGCAGTGGGAGAGCAGCTCGACGAGGACGGCGAGAACGAAGACGCAGAGCAGCGAGAGGGCGTACATGACCGGGTTGTCGCGGCCGGGCCAACCCGAGAAGAGAACTTCGGCGCTGTGGCCCCAGAAGAAGGTCATGTGCATCATCATCTTGCGGCGGCGCGTGGACATGAACCCAGTACTGCCATTAAACGCCGGAGGCGGCGGAGATGGGATGTTGTGATGTGAAGCAGCCATTTGGTTAGTTTATAGCAGAGTTTTGATTGGGCAATTGTAATGGCTAGCCTAATATTTTCGACCATTTGTCTATATATATATATATATATATATATATATATATATATATATATATTGTATATCATGGTTGATTGATGAACATGAAGAATGGTAGAAGATTATGTAATGGATTAAAATGTGGGCATATGGCAGTCGGCGAAACGGACGCAAGGCAAGGGTTTATGGACCCACGAAAGAGGGAACAGAATGAGAATTTCTCTCGTTTTGGACTTGTGGTAGTTCACGCTCTTTATTTTGTTGCTGCAGCCTGCAGCATCATATCATTATCAACTTTTGTGGTCTCACAACAAAAGCACAGTTTTATTTATGCCAGTTAATTTAATTCCAAGTTTAAGAAAATTGCATGCAAGATATATCTGGCAAGAGATGATTTCTCTTAGTAAAATCTACCCAACCCAACAATGATGATTTTAAATGAATATCAACTAAATGGTAAATAAGATAAATCTTATAAATGAATATTTTAAATTAATCTAATCTACGAGAAAAGGTATTTAAACTTGGGCAATTGAACTTACTCATCAACCTTATATAAATTAATGTTACAAAATAAATCCTATGTCATAATTTCACAAGTGTGAGTGGAAATGTGGAAGGTGATGGAGGTGCGCGTAGGAGTGGAATTTGGATTAGTTCACAGATGAGCTGTGAGTATGAGCATGACTGGTTTCCAAGCAATTCCTGCACGAAAGCTGCCAAACTCAAACCAAAACTACTATTCTCTCTCTCTCTCTCTCAAAGGCTTAAAAGGAGGCTCAGACTGAAACCAGAAAAGGAATAAAGAGATGTTTGATATTTCATGACTTGTCACTAGTCCCTCAGTCCATGCACACCAACCCTGATTGCCACGTGGAAACTGATGTAGCAGCAGCTGGTTGGCTCTGTTGGTCTGCTTGCTACAATATTGAGCCCAACCCCATTTCAGTGTTTGTGCTTTTAAGCCATCTGGTTGTGCTCTCTTGGCTTGGTTTTGCTTGTTTGTTGATCAGAGTAATTCTGGACATTTTATTCTTCTGGTAAAATACAATGACTTTCTACAGTGAAACTTTTATTGGCAAAGAACAGACTTTCAATTTTTTATTTATTGAAAGTTGGCAAATCCAAAGAATTAATGGAGCTTGAAATTATCAAACAGGTTGCTCTCAGAGTTATGTGTCATGAGAACAGTTGACCACCTTGAGCCTTGAGTTCCATTTGTACTTGAAGAAGAGAATTGGCTACAAATTCATCTCCTGGCAACTCCTTGCTCAACACATCATAGTCCCTGAGAGACTTTTCCCAACGCCCAATCTGGTCCATTGAAAAATGCCTTGTTATTTTCGATCGAAAAACCAAAAGCCTTAAAAGAAAGAAAAAAAAAACAGAGAAATGTCTAGTTTTCTTTTGCTAGATGAAATTAAGAACTTGCACATGAGGAGGAATGAACATACTTTGGCATAAGAGTGAGCGCGCCTTAAAAGTGCTCTGTGATAATTAGGCCTTTCTCTCAGAGCTGCATTGCAATCATCAATGGCCTTTTCCCATTGTTCAAGCTTAGACCTGCAAGCAGCTCGATTGCAAAGCAAGACACTATTTGTAGGAACATATTGCAGGCCATGGCCATACTTTGTGCATGCCTGCCTCCAAGTACTTCCCATCTTTAAATAGAGCATTTCCGGCTTTTCGAGCATCAGCAGCTCCCCTAGCTTTCCTCAGCCACTTCAGAGACTTTCTGGTTGTGTCCAAATCGACAGCTTTCTCTGCGGTGAGCACCCCTTGCATAAATCTGAAACAAAACCAAATTTTCAGGCCTATTGCAATTTGCAGGAACTGAAATAGCATAACCAAGTGGCAGCTATGCAAAAACAATCCACCATTTAATTTATGACCATGAATGTTTGTTCAAATTGAACTAACTTTTCATGCAAGGCACCTAGGCAATTCCCTCTTTGTCCATCAAATACATGATTTTGCTTATTTCAATGACAGATTTTGGTGAACCTTTAAATAAGTAAAGTGTAAAGTGCAATTAGTAATTACCTTCCAAGATACAAATTGATTTGAGTTTCAATTATCAGCAAGTATCCTGTTCCCTTGCAAGCTTTTATGTGTCTGTTGTCTTCCGAACGCCTTGCAGCAGTTACTAGTTCAAAAGATTCCTCTGCCCTTTGAAGCTTTAATAGAGCCTCAGCTTTTAAAGCAAACAGCTGCAAGAACCATATGCATAAGCAATGCTATAAAGTACATCTTTCAAGCATTGAAGCATATAAACTCAAGCGCTTCTAATTACCTTGTTTGATGCATCAGCTCCAGCTTCAATACATTGAGTGCTTTCTGTCAAAACGCTGCGCCAGTCTTTAACCTTTCTGGCTCTCTTTGTATTTTTATAATGAGCTTCAATCTCTAAAAGACTTTGGATGGTTTTTGAGTCAATATTGTTCTTAGATAACTTGAAATGCCATCTTGCATCATCAACCTGCCCAAACCTGAAAAGGCCAATTTTATAACAAAAATATGATTTGGAAAATTCTTGTAAGGCATTCAACTATTTAACACAAACAGCGAGGCTGCCTAAAATTAGGAATGCAATAAAAAAAATGTTTACGGCATCTACAAATCAAACTTGAAGAACTTATGGGGTTGCAATTACAAACCAAATACCTGGCATAAAGAATTCCAAGTCGATGATGAGCACGAGAACACGAAGGATCACATTTGATCGCTTGCAGGCACTCTTCCAATCAATGATGCAGCCTTATTGTTATGGCAGGCAGCATTTTGAGGGCACAAGGCAATAGCTTTATCATAAAAAGAAATCGCGTCCAAGAAGCTGGCCCTTCTGTACTTCATATTACCCATGTTGTTAAGCCCTTCCACACTTTCACGGTATGGAGAAGAAGATTGTGAACTTAATAAATTTGGAGATTTTGGCATGCTCTTATTGCCAGCAGCCACATTGACCCTCCTTATAATGTTTCCATGTCCATAATGACATCTTCCAAGGCCTAATACATGGTTTTTAGGCCTTGCTTCAATTGCTTGGCCATCTTTGAAATTCTGGGGAGATTTACATATGTTCCCAAGTGAAACACTTCTTTGATGATGAGCCTTAGCCTTCTCGTCAGCGACCAAATTCCTGTTCTTTATAGCTTCACATGCTCTAGAGCTCTCTTTCTTAGTAGATTTGGAGCAACCTTCATTTGACAAACTCGAATTACACGGAGACGACAAGAAACCATTAGAAGCATCATTACCTTTGTAGCTCTCTGTCTTGCTCTGTCTATGATCAGAGCAATCCATCTCAGCATTCTTCACTTGGACATCCCATCTTTGCGGCCTGCGTTCCTTTGTTTTCCAAAAGAGAACCCCGCAGGTGCCAAGAAACATTTTTTCATAAAACAAAAGGAAAACAAACCTCAAAAAACCAAAGATAAAGAGTACCAAATACCCACAAGAAAACCTAGTTGGAGTCTCAAATCAAAGAACAAAATGAAACTGGAAATTCAAGTCTAGATAGTGTTACATATATAGTAGAGCATTTGAGATGTGACGAAGAGATTGTACATAGCAAGTAGTGTTGTTCCAAATAATAAAAAATTGTGGGATTTGAAACTTGAAAGACATAATCGAAGGGAAATGTTTGATGACACACTTTGTTTTCGTTGTGGGTTCCTATAGTGCAGGAACATAATTGGAAATTGAGTGAAAAAAAAAAACCATCCATCATTTTCTCTGTCTTATCTTCCATGCGTTAATTGATTTTGCGCGTGGTTAGTATGGGAAAATTGAAAAACAAAATTGAGGGGAAAGTTAATGCTATATATTATATTTCCAAATCCATCAATATCAAGATAAAATTTTGATAAAATTTGATATAATGTTTGATTTGGAAGAATTAGTGGATTTAAAAGAGTGGGTTTTTTCACTTCCTTCTCCATGATACTTCATCACAACTTCTGGATTGATAGATAAGTGAATAGCTATGAAACTACTCATCAGAAAATAGACTTTAAAGACATTACCTTATGAAATTATGTTCATCATGATCTGATATAGAAAGTTCAAAATAAACATATTTGCTTTTGTACAAACGATAGTTTAAACTGCTCTAAATTACATGACGGAAAAATTAAACTCAAGCGCAATAGGTAGGGCATATTGCCATATGGCTTAACTCACAACTGCAAAGCAAACAAATTAGAAAAAAAATGTTTTATAGCCAAATGGAGTAGGATCATTATTCTTTTGTTTTATTAATTCATGGAACCATGCTACACTTGGTTTATAATAACCAAAGTTATAATAATAATTCCTAGTGCCCAGAAATTTGAACGACTCTGGTTGCATGAGGATAGCAATTAACCTTCTCCTAAGGAACCGTGACAGTGAGCTCTCCATTTTCCATGAACACCTTCATCTTGTCAGCCTTGGCATTCTCAGGCAACCTCAAACGCCTGATGAACTTGCCGCTGCTCCTTTCGATGCGGTGCCAATGGTCGCTCTTCTCTTCTCTCTCCACATTTTTCTCCCCCCTAATGCGAAGAACCCTACCCTCCTCCACATCCACCTTTACTTCTTCTCTCCTGAAGCCTGGAAGATCTGCCTTGAGTACATATGTGTGCCCATCTGAGGTCTCCTTCCAATCAATCATGGAGTTGGTGAAGGAGGTTGCTTCTCTTGGAAATCCATAGTGGAATTCCTGAAATGGGTCCCAAACATCGTGGCAGAAAGGATCATAGTGACCAACAAAAATGGTACTAGGAATTAGTGCCATGATCTTTGTAAAAAAGGACACACGCACGCACTGGCTAGCTAGCTTTAATCTCTCAAAGCTGTGAAGTTAAGGGGGAGTAGAAAGCTGTATTTATAGGCCAGAATTGAGTGGTTGGAAGGAGAAGGATATAGGGATGTGAAAATATCTATGGCAACGGTGCACAAATTGCTGACATTTCTAGAGAGAGAATCCTCTTTATGAAAGAAAAGATAATTATGCACATGGAATAATATGCTATTGCTGTGTCATTGTCATGAGAGCATTTCTTTTTCTTTTTTTCTTCCTGGTTTTTCACATTATTGCTTGTGTCTCCCATGAGAATTTCCCACACATGGAGCTGCAAGTTTTAATTGATCAGTGTTATATGCAACCAAATAAAAGGTGTATCTGATTTTATTCATTAATAATTGATCAATCTATTACAAGTTACAACCAAAAGAAAAGAACCATATTTCAATGCACCAAATGCAAAAGGAATGAAACAACACAAGAAATTCTAGTGAAAACTAGTTGTGGTGTTGCAAACTTCGAATGTATTCGATGAGCTGCTCCAAGTTGTTGTAGGAAGATCCACCTTGGACGACACTGTCACAAGCCAATTTGGAAATGGTGTCCATGGAGCTCCGGATCTCCTTCCTTTTGGGTGCCATCAAAGTTTTGATCATGTTCTCAATGTTGGACCGGTCACAATTTTGATTCAATTGAAAACCACTCTTCCACTTTTGGCTAACAGTTCTCCTAATAACATAATGGTCCCCCAAATTGGACCAACAGATTATTGGAAGCCCAGCCACAATGCTCTCAAGCGTCGAGTTCCGGCCACTGAGAGTCAAAAACCCACCCACTACTTTGTGGGCCAAGACCTCCTCTTCCGAAACCCAATCCACTATGTAACCTCTTTCTTTTGTACCAATTTCTAGCTCGACAGGTTTTTGATGGGCCTCAAATATGATGTCAAATCTTATGACCCACATGAAGGGTTGTCCACTATTGACCAGGCCGTACTAAAACTCTATCATTTGGGCACGTGTCAAGTTGACTAAAGTCCGAAGCTGACGTAGATAACAGATCTGGACAGCTGGGAATCGATCCACGTCATGCAATTTGGGTTGCTTTTCCAAAGACCGCCGTGGGATGCCAGACTCTTGGACACATTACCTATTTGAGCATTGAGGAGGGCGTGGAGTGGTCCGAGGGTGTAAATTTTGGGAAACATGAGGGCCATGTGGGAGAGACATGAAGCGTCGAGCTCATAAACTGTGTCGAGGATGAGAGCTGAGGCTCGTCTTTGGGCTCGGGTCCAGTTGATGGCGAATTGAAGAGCTGGGTGGTTAGCTTGTTTAACTATGCAAAAACCTAGCAAGTCTTGGCGATGCAAAGGCCATCCATTCCAGACACTCCGGTAATTTCCACACTCATGTCATCATCTGTTGTGTAACACACTTAAATGTTAGAAACTCTCAAATCAAATCATTACAAGCCAGTTAATTAGGTTATCTTCATATGCTCTCTTTGTCTCTGACCTGGAAAAGGAAGTTGTCCTTGCTCAATGAGGTCCGGGAGACAAAGACAAGTCCACAAGTAACGAGCACAAGGAACGTTAAGAATGGGAATCTCCAAAAGTGACGAGCCCATCTGTTATAATACAGTTGAGAGGCGGCTCCGGAGCATCATTTGACTCGGCCTTGAGCGAAATGGTTTCGAGGAGCTCCCGGAAATGAGGCCTAATGGACGTCTTCAATGCGATCAACAACTCGCCATTCAGGGCACGGGGTGGTCGTCGGGGAGGCCGTCGGAGATGGACTCAAAGTGGAGGGTTGGGAAATGGGTGGAGAGCGCTTGGGGGGTTGGCCAAGCGCTTGTGGTTGTGGTGGGTGTTGACGAAGGTGACGTGAAGGCCTGCATGGCAGAGAATAATTTAATAATTTAATAGAAAATGAGATGAAATGTTGAGAATTTGGACGGCAAGGGGAAAATTGAGAATAAAATTTAGTTCGAGTCTTTAATTTTGTAAAAAAAAAAGGTCAAGGGGTAAATTGATAATTATGTACAAGTTCAGGGGGCAATTCGGCAATTAACCCTTCAATTTTAGACACCAAATGTGAACTTTGTAGAATATACTCTTTTGTATATACGTTACAAGGTTATTGATTGTGAGGCTGGAAATGTGAAGAGAATCTTTTAATTCCTCCACAAGATAAGGAAACATGGAATAAAAAAACTCTAATTGCAATGACTTTGGGTATATATGCTTGACAATTGACATAAAACAAAAAATCCAACACTTGGGGATGTTGTATAGTGTGTTTGCATGCGACTTTTGCTATGGTGATTGTGGAGGATTGTCGGAATTTTCATAAAAAAATTTATGAACAACTCTTGTCGTGGTTACAAAACAAATAATCGATTTTTTTTTTACCTACCATTACTTTGCATACCTTTTTTTTTGGGTGGTCAAATTTCTCTGCTTACTATTAGGTCATGCATGTATGCATGAGGCCTTTAATATCTGTATGATAAATTGTGTCTCCAGATTTTGTCAAACAAAACAATTTGTGGGAAGTTAGAAGACAGATTAGTCATGACGGAATTTGTTTTAATCCCACAAAACAATAGAACACCAACAGACAGCAATTTGTGGGAAAAGAGCTCGATTGACCCCTTGCATGCATGTTTCACTTCACTTGTGGTTGGAAATTTTGGATTGTTTATTCAAGAAGCAATGATACATATATGCTAGCACACACGAACAAGACATATAAACTTAAGCAATCTACTTGATACACAATTTCTTTTATTAGGTCTTCAATAAGTTTCTCCACGTTGTTGTACGAAATACGAGCCAGCTTTACAAACAGCATTCTGAGCCAATTTTGCGAACCTCTCCACAGACTTGGGAATGTGCTCACTTGCATGATCTTCCCTTAAAGCCCTTACATCCACCACGTTGACCTATCAGACTTATCCTTCATATCAAACCCAATCTTCCAAACATCACCAAATAACACAACAAATTATTCCAATGAAAAGTGAAATTTAATATCACCAGCTAACTAGCTAGCTAGTTCTGGTGTTGCAAATTTCGAATGTATTCGATCAGCTGCTCCCTAGTTCTGGTGTTGCAAATTTCGTATGTATTCGATCAGCTGTTCCAAGTTGTTGTGAGAAGATCCACCTGCGGCAACACTGTCACGAGCCAATTTCGAAATGGCATCCATGGAGCTCTGGATCTCCTCCCTTTTGGGTCCCATCAAAGTTTGTACCATGCTTTCAATGTTGGACCGGTCACAATTTTCATTCAATTGGAGACCAATCTTCCACTGCCGGCAAACAGTTCTGCTAATAATATACTGGTCCCCCAAATTCGGCCAACAGATCATGGGCAGCCCGGCCACAATGCTTTCAAGCGTCGAGTTCCACCCACTGTGGGTCAAAAACCCACCTACTGATTTGTGGGCTAGCACCTCCTCCTGCGAAACCCAATCCACTATGTACCCTCTTTCTTTCGTACCCTTTTCCAGCTCTGCGGGAATTTGGTGGTCCCCAGATGTGATGTCGGACCTCATGACCCACAAGAACGGGTGTCCACTGTTGACCAGGCCGTACCAAAACTCTATCACCTGGACACGTGTCAAGTGGACCAAAGTCCCAAAGCTGACGTAGATAACCGATTTGGACGGTTGGGAATCGAGCCATGTCATGCAGTTTAGGTCGCTTTTCCAAAGAGAGCCGTGGGATGCTATACCTCGAGACATGTCACCTATTTGGGAGTTGAGGAGAGCGTGGAGTGGTCCAAGGGTGTAAATCTTGGGAAACGTGAGGGCCATGTGGGAAATGCAAGGAGCATCGAGCTCATAAACTGTGTCGAGAATGAGAGCCGAGGCTCGTTTTAGGGTTTGGGTCTCGTTGATAGCGAATTGAAGAGATGGATGATCAGCTTGTTTGACTCGGCAAAAACCTGGCAAGTCTTGGCGATGCAAAAGGCCTTCCATTCCGGGCACTCCCGTAATTTCCACATTCATGTCATCATCTGTTTAGAACTTACAAATCACATTATTAAATTTCTTTTTTTCAAAGGCAGGTTAATTAACTATGACAGCTTTATGCAGACAACTTCCAAAATATTGTATGAGTGTTACATGCGCGGGAGGATCTTGTTAGAAGCTTCCAAAATATTACATGTATCATTCCACCCCAACGTGTTACGTGTCAATTTATTAGTGTTTATATTTCAAGTTTTATTTATGTTTTCTATTCTCCAAAATCCATGTAAGTTTCATAGGACCAAAAACAAACAAAAATTGAATAAAATAAATGTTTAATTCGATGGCGTTGACTACTTCTGAGCTCATATGAGTGTTACATGACTTATGAGCGTGGGAGGAAGTCAACAACACTTACCACATTAAAGATTCGAAGCTTCCAAAATATTTTTTGTATCCTTCCACCCCAACGTGATTCTATTTTTTTTCTTCTTCTTTTGTCTCTTAATTAACAAACGAAAAATTGAAGTGATATAGTATATATATAGAAATGAATAAAATAAGAGATGAAGTAGAGGCTCTTACCTTGAAAAGGAAGCTGGCCATCCTCAATGAGCTTGGGGAGACAAAGACAAGTCCACAGGTAACGAGGACAAGGAACGTTATAACTTAGAATGGGCAGCCCCAGCTCCTCCGCCACATCAAACGCAAAAGTGACGAGCCCATCTGTCATGATACAGCTCGGAGGCGGCACCAGAGCATCATTCGATTCGGCCTTAAGCGAAATGGTTTTGAGCAGCTCCCGGAAATGAGGCCTAATGGACGTCTTCAACGCAATCAACAACTGGCTACTCATGGTACGGGGGTCGTCCTCTGGGAGGCCATCGGAGATGGACTCGAAATGGAGGGTGGGGAAATGAGTCGACAGGGCTTGGCGGTTGGCCAAGCGCTGGTGGTTGTGGTGAGTGTTGACATAAGTGACATGAAGGCCTGCATGGCAGAGAAGCTCGGCTAAGCATAGCAAGGGCTTCATGTGACCTTGGAGTGGGAAGGGAAAGATGACTACGTGAGGTTGCTTCATTGCCATTGGGTTAATATTTTAGCTAGGTTTTCTTGCTCTTAGGGCTTTCTTAATTGTAAGTTATATCAACCTAGTACAGGAACGGGGGGTATATATAGAATCTGGAGATGGCATATAAAATTGGACGGCGTGGAAAATGTAAACATAAACTAAGATGCCAATATAAGTCGTGCATACGTATACTTATACTAATACTATACCTTGAAATAAAAACAACTTTTAAAAAAAAAAAAAATAGGTTCAAGGATGGTGGCCACCTCACATATGATATATATGGTAGTTAACGTGTACTACTATTAACACATAATAAATTAGATACGATAACTCATGGCACACAGGCCCAAAAACAAAACAAAAAAACAAGATACTGTATCTCAGCTATTTTTCTCATCCAATCAAATTCAAGTTGTCCCCAAAAAAAAAAGGAGTGAAAACTAAGAATGATGAGATGCTGGCATTTATACAGCAAGGTTACACAAAATTGGAAGTAATAGTCTAAATGAAGAAATGACACAAAATTGGGTTTCACGTTGTTTCCAAGTCAATAAGATCCAGTCACTCTCAATCGACATAATATTTTTCTAAACGGAGAAAATTCTTTCAGAATATATCGTATCGAAAACCTGGAACCAGCATTACCTATAAATATTGTGGAAAATATAAAATTCTTTCAGTATAAACACGCGAACAGATATAATGAGTAAAATAAAGGAATTAAGATATTAGTCTCAAACGAAATGACTAATATATATCGTGCAGCGTATCCAGCTATGTTTGGCAACTGGGAAATTTGAAGAGATATTTTTAATATATCGCATTGATCGAAGCGATATATATTTTTTTATATAAGAGAGAGAAGACGGATGTAATTGATCATGGAGGATTGTCGGAATTTTTATAAATTAATATTGTCATGGTTACAAAACAAAATAATCGTTTTTTTTTTACCTACCACTACTTTGCATAACCCTTTTTTTTGTTGGCCTACCATTACTTTGGTACAAACACTTATTAGGGCTGATTAGAGATTAGGGCATGCATGTATGCATGATAAATTAAGGGTGTTGTTAAATGAAATTTAAAATTAATTTAATATACCTTATAATCTAAGTACATTATAATATTTAAATCAAAATGTAAAATTAACTAAGTACACCCAATTTAACTATTAAAAATATCTCTAGTACACCATAATACATTTTATCACACAACACCAAACTCATTCGAGAGTTGGTTACCGAACACTATCAGACCACCAAACTCATTTGAGACTGGTTGCCGAATACAATAGTAATACAGTAAATAAATAGAATCAAGAAATACAAAGAACATCAACAGAACTTCAAACAGCATCAACAATAAAATGTATATATATATATATATATAAAGTCCTTTTTGAGCCCAGAAACAAAAGTACATATTAATATAGCAAGGAAACATTTTCTACTGAGACTTGAGATAAATAGAATAAAGCTTTCTCAACCAATGACCATTTTGGACTCAAAATTTTCCTTTAACTCCCAAATTCCTTTCTAGTGTCTCTTTTCCAAGCCTCATCTCATATGTACCTCAAAGAAGAAAATATTATCACTATCAAGACTCAGAGAAGGTATCTCAATTATTCCCATCCAGCCAACAAAGCCAAGTCACGCATCTCATACAAGATACAAAGAGTCAGTTCAGTCTTTCAAAATCTATCCTTTAGGTGAACCCAGCATTTTAGAAACTTGGATGCCATTTCTCATCTTCATTTCTTTTCCCTCCAGAGAAGAGCTTATAACTTATCAAAGTTCTAGAAACTCTTCTTCTTTGGGACATAAAGCATACCTTAATAGTTACCGTACACAGATAAGCTCGAGTTTCAAAGACAATTCGCTATATGATGAGAATGGTGTATATATTATGTTTGAATATAGTGAGTATGGTGTACTTATTAAAATTATATTTGTTTCACAATTCAATATATATTTTTCGGTCATTTTATATTATGGTAAATTAGTAATTCAATAAATAGTTTGGTAATAGGATGTACTCAGTTAATTTTAAGGTTCGTTTAACAGCATCCTAAATTAATTGCTCAAAGATCTCTTAAAAATGTCTCCATGTTTTGCCACGAAGACCCACCTTCACTGACACCAAACCCAAAATCTCCTCCCTCTGATCTTCCATCAACGCCCTTACCGTCTTCTTCTCCACCATTGATCTATCACATTTGTCCTTCATATCAACCCGAGTCTTCCAAACCTCCCAACCCATCTACTAATCACCGGCTGGTCCGCCAGTTTGGGCCAGCAAACCATCAGGACTCAAGGGTAGAGTTCAATCCACCCAAAGCTTCATGGGCCAGGACTCCTTTTTCTTTGCCAAGAATTTGGTCTTAGAGATAACGAAATTCTGGTGCCCATTGGCAATGTGGCCCAACCTAACTGCAGGTGATCCAGATTTCCTAACATAGAAAAATAGTTATAGACTAGTAAATTGATGGGGACTTCCTAACAACGAAACAGTTATAGAACTTGCACGTCAGGGGATGCACTAATTTGCTATTTTCAACCAATTATGTAATGTCATGTGGAAAAGTTATCACGTGTAATGGAATTTAATTAGTTGGAGATAACAAAACAATATTATCCATGTGATATGCAAGTTCCTTATGAAAGCATTTCATCGTAAATTGATATTTGCAATATGATAGACTAGCATATATGTAGCATGTCCTTGACACAGAATAGTTAGGGTTTATCGTTTTATTAGTCCATGAACTTAGACCCGATTTGCATTTGAGTACCTCAATTTCCAAAATGGTTCTCATGGTCCTTTAACTTTAGTTTCGTTTGGACAACTAGTCCCACCGTTACTTCTGTCAATTTTTTCTGTTAAATGCAGGGGCAAAATGGTACTTTTATATTAAAACAAAAAATATGAATAAAAAATCATATCTTTAAAATAACAATAAAAGAAAATCACATAAAAAACCAACCAAAAAAAAAGAAAAATAAAGTTTGGGGGGAGTAGAAATCGGGATAGAGTGGGAGAGAGAGTTTAATTTTAATTTTTTAGTTTTTAAAATTTTTTATTCATATTTTAATCAATTTTGATACAAAAATACAATTTTGCCCCTGCATTTAACAGAAAAGTTAACAAAATTGACGGCATGACCATTTGTCCTAACGAAAGTGAAGTTAAGGGACCATGGAAACCATTTTGAAAATTGAGGTACTCAAATGCAAATCGGGTCTAAGTTCGAGACTAAGAAAACGATTAACCCGAATAGGTATATAGGATACTATTATCAAATAAGTCCTCGGAAGCTTTTTTCTTGTTATGCCTAATGCGGCCAAATCTACAAAGCTAAAAGCCTAAAATCCAAGAGTAGCTTGGAGTTAGAAGAAGCTTTTCTTCGGTCCATAATTTTTGTTTCAGCTTTTCACTTTAAGTTATGCTCTTTAGTCTTTTGCCCTTTAACCAGAGAGATCTTATTTTACTATGCACAAAAGGGAAATCATACAAAATGAAAAATGTATACATCGCCCCACATAGGCACATACACAATACCTTAGGTTAAGGCTAGCTTTAATAAATAAAGGGTTCGTGACTCAAATTGTTAAAAACATTTATCTTTACACCGAGTTCTGGTGTTCGGCTATATAAAATAATTTAAAGAAAAAAACTATAACTTACTAAAGATAACAATAGAATACCGACAATGTACTAATAAAAGAGGATTAGAATAGGACAAGGACAAGTCACAAAAAAACGGAAAGCCAACAGAGAAAGAAATAAAACAACGACAGATGCCCGGAAAATGAAACAAGAGTCCCAAGTATTTTCCCCACATTTTATTTGAGATGGCTTGCTTTACACACCCGTTATTCTGGAAGTAGGCCATGATCTCCTCCATGTCCTATGCCTATTGGCTGTGTTAAAATTTCAGATATGGTTAGGTAAGTTTAGCCATCTTTTGTTCTCTAGCTAGCACACAGCACACAGGACATGCCTCTTTCATAATATTAACAGCAAATAGTCACAGACATTGCGAATATTTGGATTTAATTTTGTTGATGCAAAGCTTAAGAATCTAATCATTGATCAAAGACTCGGCCTATCCAGTTTGGATCATATTAGCACTGGCTTACATTTTATTTCGAGTTAAAAGTAAGGATATTATAAGGGGCATGAAAGCTACTAGAAATCTCTAACTCAATGTAGACAACAAGAGCCCATATATATCAACGATTATAAGTTAATCACAAACCCAAGTGCGATAGTCCTAGCATTCTCACTGGATGATACAAAATGAAACAAAGCTTATTTTCTTCGTCTCTGCACTTATTTTGGAAACTTATTACTTGCACTCTAAATAGTTATCATTCACCCTTATAAATGTGTTTTCTCTTTATGAGTGTTTTTGTTCACCGTTCTTAGTTAATAACGAGGAGTGTCATCACATCAAATGACATCGGATAAATTTAATTTTTGACATTTGCTTAACATGTAAACTAAATATACTCATTAAACGACAATTAACGTCTTAATAATGCTCATCACTAATTAAGTGTTATGAGCAAAATATTATTTTTCTTATTTTTAGCTCTTTCGGATAATGCTCGATGATTTTTTTGGGCTGATTTAATTTAATTAATTTTTGGTAAAATTCATAAAGAAAAGACAAAGATTAAGTCAAAGTTAAGGAGCTCTTAAGTCCGAATAAAACCAAAAGAAGGGAAGAAAAAGCCTTGTATTGGTTTAATCATAGGTCAGGCGCCTAAAGCCACAGCCCAGCTCCAATCAGTGCGGCCGCTGACGTAAGACACAGAGAACTTTTCGGGCCCCACATCTCGTGGGGATCCGTGACAAAGAAAGAAGTCTCCTGGCTGGGACCCCAATAGCCACCTCCCCCTACAATGATGTGACCGCCCTCATCATGTAGCCTCATACCTATACACGCCTCAATGCATATCAGCCGTCCGATCAAAAACCGAAACGATCTCTGCACCGCACCACACACAAACACTCTGCCTCTGCCTCTTCTCTCTTTCTCTCTTTCTCTCTCTCGCTCAGAGTCAGCAAAGCTCAGAGTGACAGTGTGTGTGTGTGTGAGCATTGCAGATTGTCTGTGCTCCTCTGAATCATCGTCTTGTTCTCCGGTGAAAACCAAAACGCACTCACGAATTTCAAGAACAGTAGATTAAACCAGAACCCGAAGCGGTGTCGTTCTTGGCCTCTGTGGCGGTAATTCTTTTCTTTGCTTATAATCTACGTTGCTTCGCGCGGTATTTGTTTTTTTGTTTTGCTTTCGTTTGTTACGTTTCGGATCTATTTCGGGATCCGAGCGTTTCGGTAAATGCGTTTCTTCCATTGTTAAAGAAGCTCGTGTGAGAACTTGTTTGGCTAGCTAGCGCATTTGCATTTTTGTTTATTTGTGTTCCGTTTGGTTGCCGAGAAAGTAGATGCTGAATAAAAGACAAGGAGTTGTTTTTCCTGAAATGTCATTGCTGTGTGTGAGGGGCATATGATTGGAAACTTACGAACGTAAAAGGCTTTATCTTGATTCTTGTGCATTTTACATTTCTTCGTTTTCTATTCAGCCAAACAGAAAAGAAAAGCTTGAAGGTGTTAGCTTTTTGTTGTGTGATTGCTGCTTTCTTAGGGTTTTGTTGGATCTATGAGTTCTTGCTTTCAATGTGATGATTTCTGTGGTTGCAAGACTGGATAGTTTAAGCTATGTCATAACTTTATTTCCTTCTACATAGATCTATTCTTTTCTTTTTCTTCCATATGAGTTTGGTGACATCAGGACTTTACAAGTTGCCCCATTATTATTGAAAAGTGCAAAAAACTCTCTGTATTTGGTTACCTTAAAATTGGAATGTGATATAATTCTTCCCTGTTTACCATCTGCATTGGAGTGTTTGATCAAATCCTGTGTTTTACAGCCCCCTGATTTGGAACTTATGTGATTATTTTGATTATCGTTTTTCTTTTCTTTTCAGAATTTAAGGTTGGATAAGAGTGAGTGGGAAGTGAGAACAGATTTCCACACTGTGCTGGCAGCTAATATGTGAAAATGAAGCTCCAGAGCTACAATGCAATCTAATGTATGTCCAAGTAGTCGCTTTGTAGAACCTGCTGAGGATATGGGATCCAGAGTAGAGCTCAAAAATAGTTCAAAAGAGCAGAACAAGTCTACCATAGAGGACAAGGCTCAACAGCCCCAAATGAGTCGAAGAACAAAGCATCTAGAGAAGGTGAAAGTGAGAACTGGTGTTGGTTTGCCAGAGTATGATCTGCATCAGAAAGCAAGACAAAATGCAGATGATAGTGCCTTGGTCCAAGAAAAGTCTTTGCGAAATCGGCATAAGCAGAGTATGAAGGCGAATGCAGCTAAAGTTGATGAGCTTGTCAAGCACATGTCAAACTTGCCTGGTTATCTTCAGCGCCCTGAGAGAGGAGAGAACGTCAAAGAAAAGGCATTGAATGTTGGGGTTCTGGATTGGGCTCAGCTAGAAAAATGGAAGCACAAGCAGAAACATCCCCCAGAAAAAGGTAGCAATAGTTTATTGAGCAGTAGCCGAATTTCATCCTTGGAAAAGACTATTGGATCATCTACATCATCTGATCTGGTTCGCACTGGGACACAACACTCCTCGCGCTGTTCCAATCTCAAGTCATCTCAAAAGGAAGGCCTTTCTCCGGGTGCCAAACCATCTATCCAGAGAGATGCGCGCTTTCAAGACTCTAAAACTGCTTCGAAGAATGCCATTCATGGGCACAAAAAGATACCCATCCCCTATGGGTCTCTTGGAAGAAACCACTCAGATATAATGGTTGATAAGGGAAAGGGAAAAGATTCAGGTCAGAAGATAACTTCAGAAATGGGAAATGCGGCAGCAAATTTGAAAAGTTATGGAGTCTCACTCGGTCAAAAGGAAGAGGTTAGCACTTGGGATGGTCAAGCTAAGAATACCAAGGAGTTGCAAGAATCAGATATCAAGAGGAAGAATATTGATCGAAGAATCATTTCGGAATATCAAGAGGGAGCTATGTCGTCTAACTTGGGAAGATATGATGTCTCACTCAGTTCAAAAGGAAAGGCAATTGCTTCCGATGGTAAAACTGAGAAAAGAGTGGAGGTGTTGCAGAAACCAGATATCAATCTATGTCATCAACGTTTCCCTGTTGAGGAGAATACCATTGTTCTCTCTCCACCAAAGGAATTGGCCCAAAATGGCTTTACAGAGGTACTGGAGCTTTTAAAACCAAGAGCATCACGGGATGAGCGCGTGACAGAAGCTAAAGGGATTAGCTTCTCAGGTGGCTTTTCTACCAAGGAGATGGACTTTGCACAACTCTGTTCTGAAGTTCCACACTCATGTCCACTGCCTTCTGGAGTTGAGTTTAATAAAGTGTCGAACATGATGTCAAGTGGCTCAATCAACAGTAACAGTATGGGGCCTTCCTTTGTTCCATCTCACATGCGCTCATGCTCAAAAGGAACACAAGACCTGCTATATGAAGATAAATTTATAGAGAAGAAAAATTCAGAGAAAAAGCTTACCCGTTCAAGTTTTGATACTTCAAAAACATCAGATCAAGAAGAGCTGGCAACTAGAAATGGCAGAAACCCAACTCCCATTCGCCGATTTAGCTTCAGCTTAGGTCGGCTTGGTAGAAGTTTCAGTTTTAAGGAAAGTTCAGATATTCCACAGTTAAGTTCCACATATGTGACAGCCAAATCAGGTCCTGTGAGATCTGGAACTTCTGATTGTCCAGATAATCCAAACAGAGAGAAGGCAAGTAGTCATAATAGAGCTAGGTCAAGCCCATTAAGAAGGTTACTAGACCCAATACTGAAGCACAAGGAGGCAAATCCACACCATTCTGTTGAAGCTGTTAAACCCTTGAAAGCAAATTTTAATTCCTTTGTCCCCAGGCCAATCAAGGTCAGTGACTCGTTACAAGCTGCGAAGAGTGAGGCATCATGGGTTCAAGCTTTTTTGCAATTAACAATCAAGAACGGACTTCCTTTGTTTAAATTTTGGGTTGACAACAACAGCAGCTGTCTTGCAGCAACCATGAAAAACTTATCCTCTGGAAAGGATGATGTAGTCCAATATTTTACATTTTACTCTGTTAATGAAATCAAGAGAAAAATTGGTGGCTGGATGAGTCAAGGAAGTAAAGGCAAAAGTTGTCGCTATGTTTACAACGTTGTTGGTCAAATGAAGGTTTCTAGCTCTGACTTCTCCAATGTTGACGGACAGAACTTCAGTAAGTACATGGTAAGAGAGTCTCTGTTATATGGTGTTGAGCTAAGACAAGCAGATCAAGAATCACCAAAGTTCGTACCAAATAGGGAGCTTGCTGCTGCTGTTGTCAAGATACCTAGCAAAGACTTGAGCCTTGCTGAACAGCAGACTGACGAGGAAGTTCTGGAGAAGGGTTACGCCAAATGTTCACCGGAGGATAGATGCTCTTACAGCTGGGAAGACAGTACTATAGTAATTCTTCCAGGTGGTGTCCATAGCTCACCAAACAAAGGAGAACCTTCGCCACTAATTGACCGTTGGAAATCTGGTGGGTTATGTGATTGTGGAGGTTGGGATATTGGTTGTAAACTGCGTGTTCTCTCCAAGCAGAACAAATCCTGTCAGAATCTGAAAGCATCCACATATAATCCTTTTTCTGATCATTTTGAACTTTTCGATGAGGTATTCATTTTTGGTTTCAGCTAAGCGCCATCTGTACACCAGACAATTGGTGATGTTGTTTTAGCCAATTTACATGTTGGTTTTGTATTTCATTTCAGGAGGGAGCACAGCAGAACAGGCCAGTTTTCAGTTTGGCACCAGGGAAGGATGGAAGCTACTCGATTGAATACAATACATCACTTTCTTTGTTTCAAGCATTCTTCGTCTGTGTTGTTGTGATCAACAGTCGGAAACCATCAGATCTGTCGGAAGTGAGTAACAGGTCAGAAGCAAAAGTTTTCCAGGAACCGAGTTTGATTGGAAACAATAGAATCCAGGTGACAGGGCCAGCAAAATATGCCCCAAATCCACCACTGTCCCCCATTGGTAGAGTCTAGCTTCATGCAAGCAAAGCCTTTCGCTGTTCGAGTCCAACAATCGATGGTCTTCAAGATTCAAGAGGCAGTTTATAGAACTCCTTAAGGCATACTATCTCGTAGTCAACAAATCATTGTTGTTTGAAAACTTGCATGAGTATGACCCTTGCAATTTTGTGCTGGTTGTACTGCAGTACCATCATTACCATGTGTACAGGGAAAAATGTCGTTCAATACAGAACTCAAATACTAAAACTCAACATCTTCAAAGACTGATGGTGTAAATACTCTTATGCAGGGTTATTTCAGATATCATAGTATAATTCTCCATGACGCCTCTGGTTTTAGTTTAAGATTACGACATTTTGAAGTTGAACAGGTGAAAAATTATAAGAAAAATCAGGCAAACAAAGACGAGAAGACGGCAAAGGGGTATAGCCAAATTCCAAAATACAATATAGTTTGTAGGTTTCACAAGTCAAGAACTGAAGCATGGTGAATGCAGATAAACCATTTACCATCAATTCTCTCAAACACATTTGTTGCAAACTGTCCCCCCCAACTGCTACCCTTTGTCTTAACCAATTCCACACAAGAAACATACCCTACATCCCCTATAACACGAACATTGACATCTTTCAGCTCAATCTCTAGCGGAAATTCATAGTTCGCCCATACATAGTCCCAGCTAGTCATAACATCTTCATAACCATATATACCACGTGCACCGGGGTGCACGCAACAGACTTCTTTCCGGTTGGCCCAAAGGGCTTGCATGGCAGCTAGATCCCCAATCCTGAATGACTCGTAAAATAGAGCATTTGCTGCTAAAACAGAAGTTGTACTATCTTGGCGCAGAAGTTTGAGGCTATCCCTAATTTGTGCTGCTTTAGCATAGTTCTCCTCTGCAATGGCAATGTCTAGATCACGCTCCAAGGTTTGCACATCCAATATGATGCTTTCGCCACTTGCGTTATCCTTTGAGTCATCGCCTTTCACATTACATGGTCTTAATAACCGCAAACCAGAGGCCTGAATAGAGGATGCTGCACTGAAAAAGTACAGATTAGAAGTGTTCAAATGGATGGTACATTGCATCAAAAAGGTCAATGGACTCAAGGCTTTGATGAACATGTAACAGTCGAAACCTTACAATTTATGGGTAAATTCCTATCAGAGGTTTTCAAGATAAGCATATAGATTACAGTGGCAAGGAAAATAAACTTACTGGGTCTTTCAGTCCGCAATTTGATACGACGATCCCCAGGCAAAAACTGATTTTTATGCCCCCTTCCAAACGTCTTTGCCACAACTAAATTGTATTGCTTTAAAGAAGGTGAAAAGTGATGACGAAGCATCCCAAAACTATAATTGCAGGAACACGGCAAGCTGTAAAATTCCCTAAAAGAACCATTTCCCTAGAAAAATAAAGATCAAAATAAGTCCATATCACCTCAACTTGAAATATAAGAATGTAAACAACAATACAGGAAATAATTAACAATCCGAATTTGAGATTTCCAACACTGTGAAATGGAAATTCAGAAAGAAAGTAAGCTTTTTTCATACAAAAATCACAACTTTAAAATATACATATACTCTAAAGCTTATCATAACTCACATTTAAGAAGAAACTAGATCCATGAAGCGCCATTAAGAAGAAGAAGAAGAAGGTTTGCAATACAATCCAGAAATTATATAACGAATAGGTCAAGGATAAGGATTAGGGTTAGGGCTTTGAACTGTCAGTCTCCTGCCAATAGTTAGAGAACCTGTAGGAACTGAAAAATTAGGAGCAGTGGAGGGCATTTGAGAAGACAAAAGAAAATGGGCCTGATTCAATGGGCCGGCCCATATTTTAGCAAGTTTAGGTCAACTTTGTTGGGCCTGTGCCAAACTTTGGACCTTCCAGAAAATATGTCGTTTTCCTTCTCGAAACAAAGAAGAGACTCCTTCCAAGAAACTTCTGGGGACATATTGTACTTGTTGTAAAGGCTTAATCGTGTAGTGGTGTGGCTCCAAAACATTCCAAGATTGGAAAAGATTTCTTAATGAACAAACAACAATACATGTGAATGTCCACCATTTCGACAAATTGCACCCAAAAAAATAGCATAAGAATATCAAATCGCATATCTCCAATACTTTATTCTTCACTTTGTTTTTGTTATTCTCTAGGAAATTTCAATTGCTCAAACTTACTTCATTGACAACCAATTTTTCTTGTTATTTTAAACTTCTAGGACTTAAACCATATTCTCCTAGATGCACGGACGGACGGACCTAGGATTTTAAAATAAGGTGGACTAAATTTACTTTACGTACAAACCTACTAAGTAAATAGAAAACTCAAGTGAATTTCATTGATAACAAAAAAAATATATACACCTATTCACGGGGAATAGTGAGCATGTTTAATAAAGTATAACCTATTGAATAAGTAAGAACACCAAAATCAATTACAAATCCTATTTGATAATTCATAACTCATAAATTGAAACTAATAAGACCTAATTATAAATCTCCAATTGATAATTCATAAGTCTCAATTGCAAATCCCTAATTGATATTTCATAAACTCCAAAAAAAACTCCGATTTTTCTTGTTATTTTAAACTTCTAAGGCGGGGAGACTTAAACCATATTCTCACATGGCATGTTTCATGGATTTTAAGACCTAAAAGAGTGCCTTGTAATCAAACTTTTTTCTATGTATATTTTGACCAAGCAATTAATTTGACTTGCTCAAACAAAAACAAAAAATAATTGAATGGTGGGGGCTAAGAGCATGTTGGTCAACAGTTGGAAATTTGGTCCAAGGCAATTGAAATATACAAGTTTTATGAAAAGCCACTCTCCTCCGTACAGCTAAAGACTTTGGTCAAAATTGGAAAGCTCTTGAAGGGTTTTCAAGGAAAAAATTATGAAGGGGATCTGATAAAATCCGTGCACATTTTTTGACAGACCAATGGGATCTTCGGAAGGGCTGTGTGTGGGCATGAAACGGGACTCTTAGAAAGGTTCAGACTGGTTTACGTAACCCACAATGTTAGATTTGCAGAGTACGTAACACAGATTTTTGTATTGTGGTAGTAAATTATTGACAAGTCATCAGATTTTGCATGCAGCAACAAGAAGTGTGGTTTGTTCTAGTGGTCCTGGTTTATATAAGTCACGCTGACCCTTTCTTCCTTGGTTGCTGCCTGCCTGTGCCTGCCTGCTTATAGTTATTTTGATGCCCCTCTGCAGACAAAAAAGTAAATGACATAGAACAAATGGAGTAGGCCATATTGTCCATTGAGCAAACATCAGTGAACTTGTCTAACAAGCCTCCCAAACATCCAGGATTTATGAACTTGTCTAACAAGTATTCTATTTTATTTTTTCACTGTGTTTATTAAGGGCTCGTTTATACTCATAAGCGCTTATTAAGGGCTTATTTTTTCACTGTGTGTATTAAGGGCTCGTCTAACAACCCTAGACTGATTCTTTAGAAAGTATTTATACTCATAAGCGCTTCTAACAAAAAGTGCTTTTATTATAAAAATCTTGAATTTTCATAAAAAATTCAAGTGCTTCCTGAGGAAGCACATAACAGGTGCTTCTCCAGGAAACCCTTCTATGACCCAGAAGCGATTCTAAACTGTTTTGCTAAACGCTGTCGGAAGCACTTTTAGTTGTCAGAAAACGCTTTTAGCCATTCCAGAAGCACTTTCAAACATGCCCTAACGCATGGGTATTTGAATGATTCTAATTCTTTATTGTCTGTTCATTTACTTACACATAAAGAACTAAAATTTCTATGAATTTCATGTTAAAATTCATAATTAAATACTCTTAAAACAAGGAATAAAAAATGAATTAGAATAAAGTAGTTAATTCAATGTTTACAGTTGTTCATGAACGCGCATAAGATAAGAGACTGTGAAACTCTAGTGTATTGGTATCGAGAGAGCCTATATGAAGGGATTCTTTTAAGTAGAAAAATGGCAACAAAATAGGGTTTGGTGTGGTTGGTGGGTAGAGCTTAGCTATGTTGAACCATTCAAAGTGGCATGTATAATAAGTTAATAAACAAAACACGTAATAATTAGAGATTTGGGATTGGAGAATGAGAAGGGAGCGGTGAGTGGGGAGAAGAAGAGAAGCGTATAGATATAGGGAATCTTTTGGGTTTTGGCATGGAATGGAAGTAAAGATGTAGGGAGGTCATGTGACACGTCACGTGGAAGAAGCCGCCTTGGCCGTTTATTGTCTTCTGGTTGACTGCCCGCTCTGTCACGCTCTCTCTCTCTCTCTCTCTCTCTCTCTCTCTCATCATTCGCTGGTTAACCTTCCTTTAACCCAAACGACCTTTCACTCGTTGACCACCATTCACCAGCCACCTCACGTTGCCCAAGTCATTGACGGAACTACCCTTCTCTAATAACAATCTTTTTGGTGACAATATTTTTTTTTAATTAATTAATTTATTTTATTATCAAATGGGCCATACTCATTTATTTTTTTTGTCGTTTGGCAGTAAATTATTTGACAACGCATAAAGGTAAGTGATGAGATTATGCTGCATAAAGTTATGCAATCATCCAATTCTACTGTGTAAAGTCATTGCGGTGGATGAACTGAGATTTGCAAATAAACCAATTCCAGCCACCCAAATCAGTTTGGATTGATTCGCTGTGTTAGAATTGGCCTTTTGGTACGTTTAACTTTAAGATTTGAATTAAATTACTTAAACCACATTATTAATGATACATCTCACACTGTTAGAATCTACCTAAAATTGTACGTGTTCAATTAAGTGTTACTTCTTTTCTTCTTTTTTTGTTTGTGCCCGTGATAGTATTCATCTAGCAGCACATCTTTCTTAAAAATGAGATTCTTGTTTCATTATTTTGGGTTATGAATGAATCGTCTTGACTATTCTCTGTATGATCTCATGATACTTCTCTCATTTTGAATACAACATTTTTTTTTATATACTCTTTGTACATTATACCATGGTGTAGTATAACTATTTCATGTATGTGTGAATATTCATTAATATTATACCATAAAGTATAAATATTCAACAAAGAAAAATCTAATATATAAACATGACTTATGTAAGAAGTTAGACATATTATAGTCTAATGAAATATCACCCCAATAATTTTTCGCAGTAGCGAGGAGATGGTCCCATTTATTTACTGTTCATTTACTTTCCGAATTTATGTCATCAGCTTCTTTTCTTCGTCCCCCTGCCACAAGCAAGAAACAAAATTAATGTAAAAAAGCTGATTATAATATCCTCGAAATCACAAAGCTCCGTGGGGAATCTACCCTTCTTTATACAGGTGTACGTAATTTACACAAAAAAAAGGTTAAAAGAAGTCGTTGGAAGAAGTTATTGGGTGACAAAAATGCCAAGTCAGACAGACAACTCTATGCTCTATGGACTATACAGTGTAGCAATCCTATGTTCCACCTCAAAATTAACCCCCACCACCAATCAACCCCCTCCTCC
Organism: Prunus padus; assembly: GCA_024362665.1. Lineage (NCBI taxonomy): Eukaryota > Viridiplantae > Streptophyta > Magnoliopsida > Rosales > Rosaceae > Prunus > Prunus padus. The sequence continues at coordinate 24,432,744 of JANFAM010000015.1, forward strand.
CCTATTTTGGCCTTGCCAGGACGATCCCACGTGGCTTCCACGTGCTCTTGCTCCTCTCATATTACTGTACTCGTTTAGGAAAATTATGGATTGACACCCAAACACTGGTATTCAGTATAATCAATTCACTTATGTTATAATACGTGTATATTTATTAATATTATATTCGTCATTGACGCGTATTACAAGATGCATGCACACTCTATTTCATTTTCATATTTTCAAACTTTGAATTTTTTACATAAAATTGTTATTGATTTTGAATATAAAATGAATAAAAATGGAATAATAATGGAAGTTTGAAATTTAAGGAGCGGACGAGGGAGTCTGTTATCCTCGTTTACGGAGCCCAAACGCGGGGGACCAGAGCACGAGGGCATTATCGTAATTGAACCCGGAACTTTGATCTCATAAAACGATTAGTTAAATAATTAACAAAAATAATAATTTCCTAAATCTGAATTTACGATAATTATATAAAAATTAGTGCAGGCTAGGGCCGGGCGATTTACAGCCTTCCTACGCGGCCCGCACACTCTTCCCCACAGTAAAACTGTAATACAAAATTGCCGCCCTCTTTTATTTTATTTTATTTTCCTATTTTTAAAACAAAATATACAGTTATAATTTCGAGAACGAGAATATCTGCTTTTACCTCGTTTTCTCAAACTTAGTTTATAATTTTTTTAAAAATAAAAATAAAAACATATTTTACTGTTGAGAATAGTTAGCAAGGTTCACTCATCAGTTTCGCAGAGAGTAATAATAATAAGAGCGAGAGAGGGAATAAAGAGAAAGGGAGGAGAGAGAGAGAGGGGGGTCGGCGATTTGTAGAAAAATAAATAAAAAGGGGAGGCTTTTTCTTTCTCCCTTTCTCTGTCTCAATCTCTGTGTGAGAGTTTCTAGAGAGAGAGAGTTTTAAACATTTTAGTGTGGTTTTTGGTTTGGGATTTGAATTGAATTGAATCGTGTATCTCTTTCTCTGTCTCAACTGTCGTCCCCGTGTTCAACTCGCGTGGCTGGCCCAGCACTAATAGACACACACAGACAGACGAAGAAGCCAAACAGAGACAGAGAGGGAGAGGAGAGAGAAAGAGAAGAGAGAATAAAAAAAGCCTTTTGCTTTTCTTTTTCTTCCGTTTCCCGATTTATCAAATTGTACGCGTTGTTGGTCTCTCTCCGCTTGTAAAAAAGCCTTTGGCTTTGGTGGTGCCCTCCACGCCTCCACTCAAACTCAGAGCCGCAGAAGAGCCCTTCAATCGCCTCAACAATCAGATCTCCTGGGGTCTCAGTGGTGTCAATTCGCGGCTCTGATCCCCTTCACGAACCGCTCTAAACGACCGTGTTTTGTTCCTCTCCTTCTTCTTCCTCACATTTGACTCGATTTTGAAGGGTGCCCAGCAATCATGTTGTTGACCTTGTGAAGTAATATGGAAGTTGTGGTTAAACCAATAACAACAACAACAACTAGAAGATGACGCTTTACATTGGTCGCGAGTCATCAAAGGTTTGCTCTTTTTCACTTTGCATTAATACCCTTTTTCTCTTTTTAAATTCGGAAACGCAAAAAAATTGCCTTTTTGTTGCTTATGAGTTATGACTGATGTGCTCCTTTTTCGTTTTTGTTTTGTATTTCTGATTTGAGAAGCTCTGGAAGAGAATTTGCGCTGAGGTAATCACCGAGATCAACCTCCTTGCCGCGAATTGGAAGTATCTTCTTGCCGGTCTTGTTTGTCAGGTGCTTCTTCTTCTTCTTCTTCTTCTTCTTCTTTTCTCACTCTTAATTTCCAAAGCTCTTCACGTTCAAGTACTCTTTTGGTCTTCAAAATTTTGGCGCTTCCAATGAACTTTGCTTATGGTGATGAACAATGGGTCAACCAGCTTTTTCTGATTGAAAAAGTAATTTACTCCACGCCTTTTCATTTTGAAGGCAAGAAAAAAGAAAGTTGAAAGTTGGTTCTGGTATAAGGTTAAGATCATGGTTCGACATTGTGCGAACTTTGAGAGAAGATGTATGCTCTTAAGCATTAGAGGAAGTTACCATCAGTTTAGAAGCGTGTGACGGTTAAACAGCAGTTTTCTACTAAACAAATGCATCGCCAATTTTATTTCATTTCCTAATTCAAGTGTGCAACTTGGGATGCATTGATACATCGTTGGTGCTAGTGAGGTTTTTGGATTTTGAAACTGATCCTGGCTTTCTTCACCTATTGATGAATATGTTAATGTGTTTTTATCAATTTAAGTCCATCAGACTAGAAAAAGTTTTTTGTAAGCAGATATTTTGAACAACGTAGTTTTGTTTTGCTCTTTGTAATTTTCATTTTTTCCCCATGTTGTTAATTTATGTGAGCTTTATATTTCAAGTTCATGTCATTTGCAGTACATACATGGTCTAGCTGCTCGAGGAGTTCATTATATACATCGGCCAGGGCCAACACTCCAGGATGCCGGCTTCTTTCTTCTTCCGGTTCGTAGCAATAAATTTTTTTTCATCTGTGTAGTGTGAAATTGATCATGGGAAGTGCTTTCCTATATTCAATCCTGTGTATTTCCTATAATGAGTTTGGGTGTCTTTGTAGGAACTCGGGCAAGACAGAGCTTATATCAGTGAGACCCTGTTCAGCTTCATCTTTTTATCCTTTGTGTTGGTAAGGTTCTTCTGTGTTGTCTTTGCTATATTTCTTTCATCTCTATAACTTAGTTACATGTGCCTCCTTCTGTTCAATTTAATTTCGTGGGGATTGTAGTTGTGTATATTTGGCATTGGTGACTGAATTCACTTGTTCGTGTGTCCTGAATTTGCTATTGATTCATCAAAGCAGTTCATAGTTTTTGCCCTCCTTATTGGAATAGGCTTCTGTCAGCATCTCTTCTATGACACTAAAACTGATGTGCTTCGCAACTTACATTCATGATTAATTCTATCAAGTTAACTGACTGACTTCAGCTGCAGATCATATGAATAACTGAAAATGTTGTGAAACAGTTTTTTTTTTCTTCCGCTTTTTATAGTTTCTTTATTTAATAACTTTTTGTTTCCTTTATAGTTTCAAAAGTTTAAGGGTGTTTTATGCAATACTATCTTTTAAAGTAAATCACTTGAACTTAACATGTTATCTGCTATCCATGTTGGTTTTCATTTTATAGTTATTCCTTTTGAACTTTCTAGCCTGTCTTTTTCTTTGATTGATTAGTGTATGGTTTCAACTTATTTGCCCACTTGTATTCTGGTTTATTCTCTGATAAGTTCCAGTTGTGCATTTCTGCTTTGCAGAAAAGTTTACATTATTTATATTTCCCTTAATGTGGTGCATGTTCTGTTGCAGTGGACTTTTCATCCTTTCATTTTCAAGAGCAAAAAGATATACACAGTTCTACTATGGTGCAGGGTTCTAGCATTCTTAGTGGTAAGTAGTGATAATTTCCTTTTTGGTTTTTGGTTTTTGATTTTTGATTTTTTACTTTAACTGATTTGAAATCTGGATTCATGCCGCTGTGATGTATGAGAAGGATGAAATGGAAAGTTACCTCCAGTAACAGAATTTGAGAAGTTGGTTCTGTGATAAACTTGGAAATATTGGTTCATTTTGTTTTGCTATTTTGTTATTTACTTTTCTTTTACTTGTACCTGATTTGACAAACTCATGAGAGCTAATTTAGTTCTAATGGTTCATTTGATATTTGGAATTCTATTAGATTTCTTTTCTTGTTTTTTTCCGCTTTTTAAGTCATGTCTTAAGTTTCTTCTTTTCGACGTGCTGCCTGAGAAAGATAAGTCGTGAATTGAAACTTTTGTTTGCAACAGAGAAAACAAGACTTCGCCATTTAACTTTTTCAGTGAACCAATGGTGACAAACAAACCCCTACTTTTTTTCTGATAGTTTCTACTGTTTATTGCAGGCATCTCAATTTCTCCGGATTATCACATTCTATTCCACCCAGCTTCCTGGTCCAAATTACCATTGTCGTGAGGTAGGCTGATTGTTTAATTTCTTGATGTTGTTGTGTACCCTATGATGTGGTGGAGTTTAATTTTTATTTACTTTTGAAATTTTCTTTATTGGTGCTGTGCAAAACTCTTTGTATGTTGTAGAAAGCTAAGAAGCTCTATTTTAATTGTGCAGGGTTCTAAACTTGCCAGACTACCTCCTCCGGATAGCGTATTCGAAGTCCTCTTGATAAATTGTAAGATATCTTGATTTACTCAGATCATTTGGCATATTGCTTCTTGTATTACGGCTTTGTGCTGATTTTGATTTGCTAAAAATATGCAGTTCCGAGGGGTGTACTTTATGGTTGTGGTGATTTGATTTTCTCATCGCACATGATATTTAGTCTTGTCTTTGTGCGCACTTATCAGAAATACGGTACACAAAGGTAAAACTTAGCTTCTCAGTTTAACGAGTTGTGACTGACATGAATTTTAAGTGCATTGTGTTTGGCTTACCACTAAGATAAATTGGCTTCTGGGTTCTGCATAATTAATTTTGTACTTAATCTCTCTACCAATGTCATTTTTCTAGATTTACATAGTCTTGAATGATTTAGAGTTGTCAATCACTGCAGATTTATAAAGCAGTTAGCTTGGTTACTCGTCGTGATCCAGAGTTTCTTGATTGTGGCATCGCGCAAGCATTACACGGTTGATGTTGTTGTAGCATGGTATGAAGATTTTTGCATGCTTTCATGTTTACATATGTTTTTAAGCAGATGAAAGTTTCTAAGTTATTTATTTGGTTGAATAATTTGATTTCCTGCAGGTATACTGTTAATTTGGTTGTATTCTTTATTGACAAGAAATTGGCAGGTTAGGTTGTTTCCATTTGTTTTTTTGTTTTTTCTAATTTCTTCATATTTTTGGTTTGGTACCAATGAGCAGCGGTACTAACATAGTTGTTATTGCAGAATTACCTGACCGGACCAATGGAGCTGCATCTCTCTTGTTACCCCTAAGTACGAAGGACAAAGATAGTAAGACCAAAGAAGAGAATCACAAGCTCTTGAATGGAATCTCCGGAGACCCTGCTGATAGGGTATAGCGAATCTACACTTCTACAATTTGAATTTATCAGTTCTATAGAAATCAGCAGAGCATTTTGTGACCTGGACTAGAATTTACAGTTTTTTCTGTTATTTATGCAGAGGCAAAGAACTCAAGTTAACGGCAAGACTCTGGACGATGTAAACACAGTACATGCCGATGCTACAATGAACGGTGCATAGAATGGAAGGGACAGTGCTGCAACAAGGAGACTTTTGTTTAATGGCTTATTGTCTATTAGGACCCTGGGTTGAAATGAAAGGTTCTGTAACATGTGTGGATGGGTTCTGTGCTGGAGACATTTATGACATGATTTGTATTCTAATGGAAATAGAATTTGGGTTACATAGTTTTCACATTTTGCAGTCCTGCATGCGTTGTTCTACTTACAAGTTATAAGGACTTCATATGATCATCATCTAATACCCAGCATCAGCATGCACCATGGGACTTAGAAGTTACACAAAATTCTGTTTTTACCATGCAAGTGTTCCCTTTTAACCTGCTCGTAAAGATTTTTTTTTCTTTCCGTTTAAACATTGTTTAGGAAAAACAAACCTTTAAAATCAGTAGATCTAGACAAGTCATAGCTTGATGCGAGAGGGAAGGGAGCACATGATTTGTGCTGTTGGTCCAAGTTAGTGCTTCCTTCCTGTCTATTTTCAATATACAGCTATTGCCCCCACATTGTCTTGTAGACTGCAGTTTCCTTGTATGTATGGAACAGCACAAGATTTCTCAGCAGGAAAGACCTCTCTCCTACAAAATTGAAACCTCACCTTACATGCCCTCTTCTCTTGTCACGTGGAGGGCTAACGTGCCTCCCTGTCTTCTTTCTATAATCACATTACAAAACTTGGTGTTTTTGTTGGGGGGGTGAGGGGAGTGGGGAAAAAAACTTACTTGTAATGGGGATAAAATTCTCTTTGCATGAGAGTTTCTCTCCAGAGAGGTTTCCTTTATCACATATGAAATATTAATGCAGTCCAAGAAATTGGGTTTTCAGAAGGGAACCAATTTTAATTTCTGAAATTGTATTTCAAAACTTGATTGCAGCCATGCTGTCTTTGATTCGTTGTCACTACACAAATGCTGAAGGAGATTAGCTTATGCTGGTATCGTCTTAGATTGCCAATGCCTTTTGTTGAAAATGGGGGAAAAAAGGTTATGGTATAAAGTTGGCATGCTTGTGTACTACTTACACTACAATGCTTCATGAGTATAAACTAATATCTTGATTACTAAACAATTTTCTTCCATTATGGTGTCAAACAAAAACCAGCTTTTGGGCATACCAGAGTCATATTATGGCATGCATCCGATGCATTGCACCGGATACTCACAGAAAAAAAAAAGAAAAAAAAAACTATTAAACCCATTTTTGTGTGAGTTTTATGTGTTTGTATTGACGAGTACAAAGCGACCCTACTTCATGATATACAGACCCAAACATATAGAGGGTGATTTGAATTTAACCCATCTAAATCAAGCTTTGACACCAATGCATCATTGCAAAACCAGATCTTTATCTTTGTCCTTGAATTATTATATTCTGTTGTTGCTTATATTTTGGTTTCAAATATATGCCCTTGGGATGGGCTGTATGCTGTATCTGTATTATCACAGCAAATTTTGCTTGCCCATGTGAGCTTTCTGTTGATACTTGACAGCATAGAGAGAGGCCCCATATGTATAGCTGGGCCATCTTATGAGTTATATATGAGATGAGATGAGAGGCAGGATAAAGATGAGCAGCATATTGCCCCACTCTCCTCCATCACCAGAAAGCACGCTGGCGCAATTTCAGCTGCAAAAGCTGGTCAATAAAGAGAGCAATTTTTTTGCCAATTCTATTTGTGTGATCTATTTTATCATATGAGCCTTGTCAATGTCATGATTGAGGCATGTCTAAACTAAACTCTCTAAAAAAACCAACCACTTTTCTCCTTTGATATGTTCTTCCTTTTTCATGTAAAAGAGGGTCCTCTAGACCCCCATATGGGTGCATGTTACACTGTTTCTACTTATAACAACACTTGTCACACTGTCTGATCAAGCATGCTCTGTTTTCTTTTTCTGTTTCTTCTTCTACTAGCATATATGCATGATATTCGTGGTTAATTTTTACCCAGGATTGGACTTGTATTTGCTAAATTATGTGAAACAAGGGTAAAAAGTAAGAAATGATTCTCTCTCTATAAGTTGGAACTGTCACTCCTTCAAAACAGAGGAACCTTGTCAAGCCACACACTTTGTTTTTTTGCTTTTGTTTTTGTCTTGTACGGTATTTGATCTGTGTTGATGTTGAAATTTCGTGCAAGAACAAGTTGGGATTGCAAACACATGGCTTCAGTGTATAGTGGGCAATGGCATGATCATAGGTTATTAGTATTTTCATTAACAACTTCATTAATAATTCATCATTATGCATAGCTTTTCTATAACAGCAATCAACATCAAACTGTATATATTATATATAGAGGCTTTCTCTAGTAATCGTTCAGGTTTTAGGTTGTCTTTTAAGAATTACTCATGTAAAAAGATCAGCTAAATAATAAATTGTTTAGTTATTGAGTTATCCACATTTTCTGTGTTTTTTTCAAACACATTTTAAGTAACCAAACAACTTCCGATCTAGATAATATTTTTGCACGAATGTTGATGACTTGAAATATAACGATTCCTATCATTGACCTGTGTTGTAGGGTTCAGACCCAAAAAAAAAAAAACTATTTTATAGGGTAAATAACTATTTTCTGCTCTTCTTCCATTTCCCACATCTGAATTCCCTTGTCACCTTTCAAAACTAATACGATAGACTTCAACATTCATTAAAGCTACTTAATTACCCTGAACCTCTGATACAGAACAGAAGTCACAATTTGACACCAAAAAAAAAAAAAAAACAGAAATCCATATGCATATAGTTTTAGTGCTCGAAATGATCAGGCTTTAATGGCCCTTTGGCAGCTGCTATGTACTGCCATGCCTGTCTACTCGGTAAGAGGCCAGTTTAGGCATAAAACACAGAGAGACCAATCAATTAGTCCAAATGTTGTCACCACCAACCGCCATCAATTGTTGTCAACATTCTTGTATTAGAATAATGAAGCCTGTTTTGTTTTTTTCCCCTGGGGCCCCTTTCTGTCAAATTTGTGAAACTAGCATAAGCTGATGGGGACTAAACAGAAAAACACAATTAAATCCTAAGATTGATGTTAATAACGAGTGATTAATATAAAAAAACCAAGAATTTAACACATCAATTCATCCAATTTGTTTTGTTTGACTTTGTTGACCTAATTCAAGAACAAAACGGCTATTTAATTTGACCACTAATCCACTCGTGAAGAAAAAGGAGGGAGAAAATGATGACTTTGCAGACCATCAAGAAAGTAGACAGAAAAAGGCCGTTTGCTTTTCATTCTGCAATTTTTTTCTTTCTTGGTGGGTTGCATTTTTTTTGCATTTTGCAACACACACACACACTCTGCCTCTGACACTCACACACCAAACGTGAAAGCACACATTCACACACACACACTGGGACACTGATTATAATGGCAATGGCCTTCAAATCAAAACAATAATAAACAAATAATAATACTCCCATATTAATAAGCTAAAGCACAAATTAAGAATATAATTTCAGTTTTATACTTTACTTTGTTACACTGATGTTGATTTGAACTTACTGGTAGCTTAGCCATTACACAGAGAGCAGAGAGAGAGCTGAAAGTCTGAAATGAATCAACTTTGGATCCACAAAACTTCACTCTCTGCAAATTAAACTGAAGCTCCTCTGTGTCTGATTGATGTCCACCGACTGATCATTTGACTTTCCCACTCCCTCTCCACCGCTCGATCCCTCTCGTTCTCTCCTTCAATGGGAGGCCGCTGCTCCAGATTCTCCCTCTGCTGGTTCACCTCCCACCTTAAACCCTCCGTCCTCGAATCCTCCGAACTCGGTAACCATTCTTCTCATCACAAGTTCAAAACTTTCTGTTTTCGCTGTTTTCTTTTTTCGTTGGTCTGCCTGTTTTGTTTCTTTTGAGCTCTGAGTGATGCCGTCGTTGTTTTGTTGCAGACAATGGGGTAAAAAGTGACAAAAACTTATGGCCAAGCTTCACTGAATTCAGCCTGGACCAACTGAAAACCGCCACGTGTGGCTTATCCTCCGACAACATAGTCTCGGAGCACGGCGAAAAAGCTCCAAATGTTGTCTACAAGGGAAAGCTCGATAACGGCCGTTTGGTCGCCGTCAAGCGATTCAACAAGCTGGCCTGGCCCGACTCTCGCCAGTTCCTGGTCCGTCGTTAAACTTACCATTACTATAAATTTGTGATTTTTCTTTCTGGGTTGTAAAATAATTTTATAAAAATGGAAGCTTTTGAAGTTGAAGTGAATCAATGATGGTTTTGATAGGAGGAAGCGAGATCGGTGGGGACGCTGAGGAGCGAGAGATTGGCGAATCTGATTGGATGCTGCTGCGAAGGAGATGAGAGGCTGCTTGTAGCGGAGTTCATGGCTCATGAGACTCTGGCCAAGCATCTGTTTCACTGGGAGAGCCAGCCCATGAGATGGGCTATGAGGTTGAGGGTGGCTCTGTATTTGGCTCAAGCTCTAGACTATTGCAGTGGCAAAGGTCGTGCTCTGTATCATGATCTCAATGCCTACCGGGTCTTGTTTGATCAGGTAAAATTAATAAGGCCTGCTTTTTGAAATCTCTTCATTTATTGAATGAAGATGTTTTTTCTTTCTTTAATGTATTATTTACCATCTGGGTTTTTAACTTGGCACCCACAGGACGGTAATCCCAGGCTGTCATGCTTTGGCCTCATGAAGAACAGCAGGGATGGCAAGAGTTACAGCACTAACCTAGCTTTCACTCCTCCTGAGTACCTCAGGACAGGTATGGCCACCTAATTGAATATCATTGTACTTTAGAAAATCAGGCTAAGAAAATGTTGAAAACTATTTATTGTGTGCCTTTACCTACTAGCAAAATTCTGCTTTAGAATTTAAAGTAGTCACACACACCACATTAAAGACCCATTTGCTTTTCTAACTTTGGGGAATCGCCTTCACTGAACTGGGGATTTGAATATTGACGATGATGAAAGTTAAAATACAAGCTTTTTGTGCCACCTTTATTCGTTTGGCTTTCATCTCATCAGTCTCTTTCTCTCAGTAAAATTCAATGTAACATGGATTACAGTTTGTATATAGTCGGTGCCATTGACATGCATGGAAACCAGCATTACCTAGTTGATCTTTCCTTCCCCTTTCCTCTAAATTATGAATTCCATTGGTTGCAATATGATAGTGAATATACGTGCGTCTTTGGTTGGCAGGTAGGGTGACGCAAGAAAGTGTAGTTTACAGCTTTGGAACCTTATTGCTGGATCTTCTAAGTGGCAAACATATTCCCCCCAGCCATGTGAGTTCTATGCCTATTTCTCTTTACAATAATCCACTAGAATGAAGGTTAATATATTAAGTTCTTTAGATACTTAATAGCAAGTCGGTGGTCACTGAACTTCCCCTTAAATAGGCATCTTTTCCAAAAGACAATAAAGATGTCTAAACATCTGATCCCAACTAAACAACAACATATTCATTTATTTAAGTAGTCGCTCGTAAATTCCTCCAAACTGTGTTTTTATTTCTTTCATTTGGTCTCTAAGAGTTAGTACCCTGGTGTTTGGTTAATAATACTAGTAAGCAGTTTCATGCTCCAATTGCTAAACTTTTTTACTTCAAAAATTGATCCTTAGTGATTGCAGAAGTGGTAGGTGTAAAACATGATAGAAAATTACCGTACCCTTGTCTTTTATGACTCCAAATATTGGTTTGAGTATCAAATTAGGGGTTACCATGTTTGCATGTCTTGTTTGAAGGCGCTAGATCTAATACTAGTAAGCAGTTTCATGCTCCAATTGCTAAACTTTTTAACTTCAAAAATTGATCATTAGTGATTGCAGAAGTGGTAGGTGTAAAACATGATAGAAAATTACCGTACCCTTGTCTTTTATGACTCCAAATATTGGTTTGAGTATCAAATTAGGGGTTACCATGTTTGCATGTCTTGTTTGAAGGCGCTAGATCTAATTCGTGGCAAGAATTTCCTGATGCTAATGGATTCTGCTCTGGAGGGTAATTTCTCAAATGATGATGGAACTGAGTTAGTACGCTTAGCTTCACGCTGTCTGCAATATGAAGCTCGTGAGAGGCCAAATGCAAAGTCCATCGTCACTGCTCTCATGTCACTTCAGAAAGAAACAGAGGTAGGGCTGGCATCCTTATTTTTAATGTATATCACACATATTTCACATGATCCTAGACAAATGTTAGGTCTAGATTCTTACTTTTTCTTGTATCGTACTACACCCCTTAGGCATATAAATAGGCTTTCCCTTTTACATTATTACTCTCTCACAACATACATAATTTCCTTTTTCTGTCTTTTGTGTTTTTATTTTAACGTGATACTAGAGTCACCAATTAGTGGCATGAATTAATTTCAATAGCGAGTACAAGTGCTCATCCGCCTCTACACACCATCTCTGTTCCTTTTCTCTTTGATCAGAATCTGTATTGGTCAAATCAGTTTGACAGTATCCCCATTTGATTCATATACCATCAATATACCAGGGATGAAGTAGAGTAAGATTTGGATCCTACCTCTGTCTAGATTAATTATATATGTGAAATGTGAGAAATACATTAACAATGTCTCAGGCTCAAGGTGATAACAAGAAACCATCTTAAGCTAACATGTATGTATACAGCTTAGATATAGAGCACGAACTCAACATATAATTTTACCAACTTCAACATACAGAGTTCTATTCTTTCTTTTATGTTATTCTTACAATTGCTTACCTTTTTTAGTTTGTCTATTCTCAAAGCATTATAACCTTTTCTTGATACTAACCTCATTTCTTTTGCAACTTAAAAACAAGTGCGGAGGGAAACGAATTTCTGCTGAAAATGAAATTTAGTTTTCCCCGCATCAATTGTGGAGATCGCAATGGTTGTCCATGCTAGCCTGCCTTTTAACAGCTAAAAGTTCGCTTGGAAAGATTATAATTTCTCATTCCATAGTTTTCGAGCAGGTTGCATCACATGTTTTGATGGGTATCCCACATGAAACTGCATCCTCGACGCAGCCATTGGCATTAACACCTTTTGGAGAAGCTTGTTCGAGAATGGATCTCACTGCCATACATGAAATATTGGAGAAGAATGGATACAAGGATGATGAGGGGATTGCTAATGAGGTCTGCTACTGCCTGTCCTGTACTTTATTCTTTTAACTTTGACATATAATATAAGGAGTTTGCATTTATGAACAGTAACAAGTGCTTTTTAATATGATTCTTCCCCATATATTTTCTTTCTTTTATTGTTTTGGTAATCACTTCGTGCTAATTCTGCTTGAGATATTTGGGCACTGCAGCTTTCTTTCCAGCTGTGGACTAATCAAATGCAGGAGACCTTGAATTCTAAGAAGAGTGGAGATTCCGCTTTTCGAGCTAAAGAGTTTGCCACTGCGATTGATTCCTATACACAAGTGAGTCTCTGTTTGGGCATAATTTTAAAGTGGTATATAGAATTATGCTGTCTTCTAACCAGTTACCGAACTCAACACATTGCAACCTTCAAAAAGTGGCACAATATCTGGATCTTTTTTTTTTTCAGAGCACATATAATATAAAAGAGTTTAGTAAGGGTCAGAAATCTGATACCTGTTTCAGATTTAGTTGATTTTTGATCTGTTTGCTATACACTGTATCGATAATTTGATATAAGTCATCAGACAGTTTGCATATTATATAATGCTATTGCAAAAGATCAGGACTCGCATTGAGGTGTTTGTTGGGAATTTAGAATTTGTCAAGTCCAGGCTGATTTTGTTTCTACTGTCTTTTGTAGTTCATCGATGGCGGGACAATGGTATCACCCACGGTGTATGCTCGGCGTTGCCTATCTTACCTGATGAGTGACTTGGCACAAGAAGCTCTGGGGGATGCTATGCAAGCCCAGGTGATTTCTCCTGAGTGGCCTACTGCTTTATATCTTCAAGCAGCTTGCCTCTTCAGCCTTGGCATGGATAATGATGCACAAGAAACACTCAAAGATGGCACAAATTTGGAAGCCAAAAAGAACAAAACTTGATATGTATAGACTAATAAATTTTTATTTTTATTTTCCTTTAACACCCGGTGACGTTTTTATTAGTAGTCATGTTTAGTCTTTGTATCTATTCTTTATTATGATTTGCATATTTTAAGCTTTGCTTGCTTCAATTTCAGGATTCTTGGAAAATTATTTTTGTTTGTTTTGATAATGTCTTTTGAGTCCCTTATGTTAGCGTGTGGTGATTGATGCATGAGTATATTTCTTTTCTTTTCTCCGTGCATGGAGATTTGAAGTAAGGATCTTTACTCTCACTTCACCTATGGCATGCCACTAGAGCTAAGGCTCATCATGGGGGATGCTACCTGATCATATCATAAGAATAGCTCTTAAGGTTATTTTTTTTGGGGAAACACAAAACTTGACCTAAGCATACAAATTAATATGGAAATAAGAATAATGCTGAGGGCCTCAAATAAATTTCAATATAATTTGATATGATATGTTTTGTTTGCTTTAGACTTGTCAAAACATTGTATTATTGAAGGGAAAAAAAGGTTTTCACCAAACAAAGAAGGGAAAAAAAGGTAATAGTCGACGTATGATATGATTGGATAAAGTTTAAAAAAATGTCACAGGCGGCGCTGAGGCTGTGTTTTGCTTGAAAGAAGAATGCAGCAATGCTATTATACAATTCAATTCAGCAATTCACCTACCGTTCAGAGAACACCAAATACACTGGTTAAAAATAAAAGGGAGAAGAAATATTTTATATATTATAATTTATATAAACCCTTATAAAGGCCTTCAATAAAAGACCCGATAAAGCTGTGACTTATGCACAAGGAAGGGGGAGATATTGATACATACAACAAACACTCTTAAGAGGCAACAGATGATGTATTGCTATATGTATGAATGCTGCAGGGCTTGAACTATGTGTTACTCAAATTTTGCAGCTTCTTTTACACTTGTTTTTTTTTCTTTCACTTTCAATTTTCCTCAACTCTTTGCTGAGGATTTCAAGACGGAACGTTGAAGTGAAAGAGCCATGATATGACAAAAGCAAATACCATACAAGCAAGAAGGAAGTTGAGGAACCGATGGCCATGCCAGAAGCTTTGAGTATCCGTGGAGGGCCCTGGTGCTGAGACTGCAGCTGTTGTTGATGCACTATTGGCTTCACTCAACTGCTCAGTAAACTCAATGTCATTTGGACCAACAACATTGCGTGCAACTGATTGGCATATCTCACAGGTCCTGGAAACCATGTAGACTGAAATTAATATAGTATCCAAATGATTTTCGTTTTAAAGACTAATCACCATTAGCAAGTAAAATTTAAGTTAATCGACCAACGCTACGCGGTAAGTAAATAAACCAAGATTAATCTCTATGGCTTGATGAGAAAACAAATTAAACCCAGAAACCTACAATCCAAGAATCAGAAGGCAAGACTTTTAACAAGACAACTCCCAGTGGGCTAGTATTCCAGGATAAGGAATCACGAAAACAGGAGGAAAGAAAATATATGGATATAATTTATGCAAGCAGGCCACATAAGTCAAGCTCATACTCAACAGGCTTGAATTTTCTGTGACAGATATAGTTTAAGACTAAAAAGGCAGAAGTATAAAAAGATGCACAGCATATGACATCATATTGCACCAGGTATTACAAATTTACAAGAAGATTTCATAAAGACCCTTGAGATTCAAACATTGAAATTGCAAGATTTCAAATGAAATATCTGCCACCATGTATTTGGTAGGGATTTGGATAACAATATCTAGCTTTAAGGAATTGCTGATCATCACCAGGGCATGTGCAATCAATGAGATATAGCATAATAGCACAGTGGATGGCAATTGGTGTTAGAAGGTGGTACTGCCACCACAAAACTGACTGTCAGCATCTATGGTGGTGGCATTGTTAATCTGTACGTGACACCCACATAAACCCTCATGAGTAATGACACATGGCAATCCGCCAAGAGCTCAATTATTTTGTATCAGAAAACTTTGGGGTCAATAATTCTCCATCTATATATCATACTCAAAAAACTATGCGTATATAAAAAGTCATTTGTCACTAAGCATGTTGGATGAGTAGGAACTGTGGATATGCACACAGGAAATCATAAGTTTATTTAGTGCGTCGGCAGACAAGAAAGCTTTTGGCAAGATAAATGTATTGGAAATATCAATAAGAGGTCAAATCCCCACTTTCATAAAGAGCGAGAATCACAAAGGAGCAGTAGAGAGATTCCTATACTTGGAGAAAAGACAGACAGCAAGGAATTCTAGTTTGTACTCGGACACATTCAATGTGCTTTACCTTTCCTTTACTTTCTCCATTTCTTTACTTTCCCAGTTGTTTAAGCAAAAGTTATGTGCCTGCATCTCCTATTTAAGCCTTTTATATCATTCAACTACAACTAGACTTCCTTCAACATTAAGAATTGGATAAATCCAAATCAATTAAGAACTAATAAGATGAGATAGGGTTATCAAATTATAAAATATATGAACTGCATAATGCTAAGAACAACCTAAGCAGGGAAAGGGTTTGTAATTCAAGTGGTTAAGAGCATTTACTCATGCATCCGAGCTACTAGGTTCCGAGCTACTAGGTTCGGTTCTCTCCTCCCCACTATTGCTTGTATAAAAGAGAAAATGCATATGATGTACTGGGTTCGATTCCCTCTTCCCCACTATCGCTTGTATCAAAAAGAAAAAGAACAACCTAAGCAGAAGTGGGAAGCTAACAATTACCAGAAAGACTGAAAATTTAAAATGAAACCATGAAAAAAAAGAAGAGAATTTACTCACTTGTTACCCTTAATTTTGAACCAAGTATCAGCGCAGTGCTTGTGGGCAGCAGCCAAATCATCCTTGCAAGAACAACCCAATTCAATAGGAACCCCAGATTCATGGCTATTGCTCTCCAAACCCAGCTGACAAATCCTACAATCTCTCTCTACTTTATCCAAATGCACCTTAATTTCAGGCACCCCAATCTCAATTTCGAGCTGGACCGAACCGTCCGAAACCGAAGAGGCTCTCCTGGAATCTGAGACCACCCCAGCCTCAGGATCAGAGACGAAGGCAAAATTGTACTCGTCGTATGACCCGCCATTTGTTGAGTAGAACTGAGAATAACACGACCCGTCGTCTGCGTCGGAGAAGCAGACGCTGCCGTCGGCGCTTACGTCACGGCGGTGAGATCCTTGCTCTAAATCAACGTGGGACATCTTCTAGAGGCTAAAATTTCAAAGACCCAGAAGCTGAAACTTTGCTGAAAGGCCAAGAACAGAGCATTCAGACATTAAAGTTTGAAGCTTTGGGGTTTCTAACACTTAATTGATGGAAAAACTAGGATTTAAGGAAATGGGTATTGGATTAGATGCACTTCATCAACTCCATTAATATTGTTTAAGATAGTGATTTGATACCAAAAAATTCAACACACCAAAAAAGGTTGAAGCTTGAAGAATGCTCAGAGAGAGAGAGAGAGAGGACAATGGTCTCAGAGACCAAGACTCATGCTTGCTCTAGAGACTTGGACTGAGGACCCCCTTCAAGGAGGAACAGATACAGAAACGTGCAGTGGGTGCACTGATTATATCTCAGAAGAGATTTCATTGATAAAAAGACAACTCCAAATTTGAAAAAGCAATGATAAGTAAAATTAAAAAAAGGAAAAAAAGAAAAAGTTGGTGGAATATTTGGTGCCATGGTGCCAATGCCATGCCATACTAAAATGCTCAATGTGGTCTTATGGAGATTCTCTTCTCTATACGGTTCTAGTATTGAGCTTGTGTTACAAACATGTCCATGAAAAACGATTGTGGCGTAGATTAAAGGGATATACGTACACCATAGAAATATCAATCAAATTCCATATGAACTCATAAATTTTTGGGTCAAATTACTAATGATATGATATTGGGTGTCCAACGAAGGAAGTTGAGGCTCCATCTCAAAACCAATTGACAATGAGAGGAGTAGCTCAACTCTTTATAAATCATTTTTAGATTTCTAAACTTTTTAATATGGAACTTTTTCTCTTCATATCTAAATCAGATTTTTAGTCTGATAAACATGAATAGAGACCCATACAGTAGATAGGTGGGGATATTTTGTTGTTGGTTGGTCCCAAAAAGACTGTTTTGCCGCCACAATTGGACAACATTGGGGGCAAAGAATATTGGGATTTTTAGAAGACGAGGGGCAATGGTGTAAGAGAAGACATGAATTAGCTAATTTGGCTTTTCTTCACTTACTTTCTACTTTCAGTTAACCCATACATACTTCAATCATGTAGCAGTAGCCGCAGCAGGATGTTTCTCTATGCATCGCAGTCTTACCTCCTTGTGTTGTTGTGCATGAATCCTGCCTGCTATGTTGCACGAACATTCCGTCGAGCTGTAATGTCGGCGTGTTGGACACTCGGATACTCCTCGGACACACCTCGGACACTCGTGTTCAACAGTCAACGCCATGTCCACAGTCAAGACACTGGTCAACTCATAGTCAAGACACTGCTTGAAAAAAAAGGGAACGGACACTCTGCCGAGCCGCCGTGTCAGCGAGTCGGACACTCATGTACAACGGTCACCACCGTGTCCACAGTCAAGACACTGGTCTACTCATAGTCAAGACACGACTTGAAAAAAAAGGGAAAAATTTATGTATTGCAAAGAAGGGTTTAGGGTTTAGGGAAGAAGACAACGCCTACTTTGAATCGGATTCTTGAAAGAAAGAGAGAGAGAAGAAGAAAGAAATATGAGAGAGAGAGAGAGAGAGTTGTCAATGTGATGTGTTTTTTATGTTTTATGTTATTGAATATGCAATTTATTTTTTGAAATATATATATAAGTATATACTATTATAATTTTTATTATTATTTATTATTATTTTGATTGCCGTGTCCTAATCATGTCCGTGTCCTATTTTTTTAGATTTTCCGTGTCAACGTGTTGCCGTGTCACATTTTCGTGTCCCCGCACCCGCGTTCGTGCAACATAGCTTGGCTGTTGATTCAGTTCATTATATGCAAAAAATGAGATGGATGAAATGATGTTCGTTGATTGTGGATATATGCAGCTGTGCATCAGCATTTTCTTCTACATTCGCAGCACATAATCACTCTGTTGTTTCCTCTTTTTCTTTTTTTACTCTTTTTGGAGTTTTGCAATTTCTCACTCATGATCAGTTGACTGGAGGTGGACCACCTCAGGGTCAGTGTCGCTCATGTAATCTCTGTCTTTGCGTGAAGAACACAAAAGAAAAAGATTATAGATTTTCACCATTATAGAACTACAACTTAAGGGAAAAAAGAAAATGGAAAGAGCAACATCCAATTCTGGTGGTTGCCAAGATGAGATCCATCTAACGAACTGAGTGAGAGAGTTACATCACTAAACTAAGCCACAAACAATAGCATTTTAAAAGGGTCCTTCTCATTGCAAAATATTGTAATAGTTTTTTTTTGGTCGAAAAATATTGTAATAGTTTTAGATAGATATATTTTGTTATGGCTTTGGAATCTTTTATTCTTTCTTCTACTTTTTCTTTTTTGCTTTAATGTTTTCCTCTCTTTGTGTTGCGGGTCATTCTTGATTCCCATCCCGAAAAATTAGGTATTAGCCATAAGAATCTTTACTAATAAGGATTTGATACCTAGTGTATTTCTGTTTAAGTTTTGATAGATAGGTATTAAATTTTATTTTGGATTTGACCAAAGAGTAGGCCCAGATTCATTGGGCCTATCTAAATTATAAGGCTAAAATACAAGTTTACCCTTTTTATTTAAAAGCCTTTCCCAAAATCAGATCTCACCCTCTTTCACAAAGCTCTATGTAGCTCCTTGTTGTTGATGAAGCCATTTTCGTCCTGATCCACCAAGCAAGCCACCACGTTCGGGTTCGTACCGAGTGGGAATGACGGCACTAGAGCCGCTAACAGGCTTCCGTAGCCCCGGAGCCGACGACGGGTATCTAGCACCGCTGCTTCCGTGGCTCTAAAGCACCCACCGCACTGGACTCGCATATCAAAACGCGATTGTCCACCCAGTTCTTCGCTGAAAGCCTGAGTTTGGCTCATCAGATTGCTGGATGACAAGCGACGGCGATTGGAGGCCGTCGATGCAAAGCTGTGGGTGCGCAGGGGGAGCTCACCAAGACTCATGTCGATGACGGGACATTGCCGCCAAGGAAAAGTATACCTCTATAATGCGTGAGTTCATCTTTTGTGGATATCTGATTTTATAAATATGCTTTATATTTGTGTGTGTGGATATCTAATTTTAGATGCATGTCAATAACGGAACTAGTATCTGATTTTTTATCATGTGATCTGGTTTACTCTAGGCTATGCAGTTGTTGGCCAAAATCGGTGATTCAATTCCTTTCATTTTCCTCATTACTGATGAGGTTGTTGAAGATGAAAGGGAGATTTGCAATATTATGAAAGGTTACCTAACAAGTGTCGATTTTGTTTGTCCTCACATATCTACTTTTGGCATAGGTAAGAATTCCTTTAGCTGTTTAGATAACTGTAGTAATCTTGAAAAATCTTATTACTCTCTTTATTTTAGAGTTTAAGAATTTAATGTCTCTGAAATTTCTTGCCAGGTTTGTATTGTAATCATTACTTCCTGCAAATGCTAGCCCAAATTGGGAGGGGGTTACTATGATGTAGGTGGGTTTCTTTCCCCCTTTATTGTAGGTTATTTGCATCAGTTTATAGGGAAATTTTATGATTGACCAATTATAAATTTGTCTTTGGTTTTGAGTCTTTAACTCTTTTTGGTGGACTTTGATGGACACGGGGAGGTGAATCTTTGGTATATCCAAGGGCTATTTTATGCATGTTGGAGAAGCTTTTGAATTCTCATAGTGCATTTGATTTATGTACGAGCACTACTAATAGCAGTTTTAAGAAGACAAGAACAATGGATTATGATTAAGAAGATAAGAACAATGGATTATGGTCAAGACTTTCTGTTTGTATAATATTTTGCCTCTGCTTCTTACATTTTCTTCATTATCATTTGTGTTGTGTTATGGAAGAGAGCTTTGTTTTTCAATAATGAATCTCTTGTTCGTTTATAATTTTGGTATTATTTTTATAATTTTTTATTATATTTCGTTTTGGTTTAGTGTGTACTAGGTTTTTGAGGGTTTTTGAGGTGGGGTGGGTGTTTTGGGGTGTAGGGTTTTAAAACTTTTGGACACCCTGATTCTTTGTTGAAGTGTTGATTCTTAGAGACATTAACATAGAATCAAGGTTTTATGCTGCAATGCAGTTTATATGTTTCTACAATGCAGTTTATGTTGTTCTGCAATGCAGTTTATGTTTTTCTATTTGCTAAATGTGCATATGCTGTTACAGAGGAAGAGTTTAAAGTAGCTATGGATGATTTGATGAATGTTGCCCTTCTTTATTTTCTTCTTCCTTTTCTCCTTCTTTTTTCTGCAAATTGAACAACACTTATTAGAAATTGAAATGTAGAAAAACAGAAATTGCGTTGCAGAAAAACATAAACTGCATCGCAGAAAAACATAAACTGCATCGTAGAAAAACATAAATTGCATTGCAAAAAAAATAAATTTGAATT
The DNA here is from genome assembly GCA_024362665.1 of Prunus padus. Taxonomy (NCBI): domain Eukaryota; kingdom Viridiplantae; phylum Streptophyta; class Magnoliopsida; order Rosales; family Rosaceae; genus Prunus; species Prunus padus. Next base: position 24,453,553 of record JANFAM010000015.1, read on the forward strand.
GCAGAAAAAGAGAAACTACATACCTCTTCTCCTTCTTCATCTTCCCTTTCTCCTTCTTTTTTTCTGCAAATTGAACAACACTTATTAGAAACTGCAATATAGAAAAACAAAAGTGCGTATTACAAAAAAACATAAAATTTTGTTAATTCAATTATATAAGTTTTGTTTTCTTCCCTAATCCCTTTTGATAATTAGGCTTTTTCATTTTTTTGTTGTTTTTGTTTACATAATTGATATCTACATTTTATTTTTGTTGTAATTTATGTTTTTGTTTGCAGTTTATGCGTGAATTTGTGTTGAAATGATTTTTTTTTTAACCATTGATTGTTTATATAAATATTGTGTTACTGAATGAATATCAAAAAACAAGTTTGGTGTAGTCGTTTGTGAGTGAGGCTCCCTCCTTTGAGGATCAAGGTTCAAGTCCCTTCAATTTCACAAAATCTTCTTCTATTTTTTAGGGTGAATAAGGGGCAACGAAGTTGGTCCTCGGTTGGCCCATCGACTGGAGGGGGCGGCTGTCCGGCGTCGGCGTTTTGGTGCCTAACCAGCGTCTGCGATGACCAGCTGCTGCGACTAGCCAAGGAGGGGATTGCCAGAGGTGGACATGTGGCATAGTGTGCTTACCTTAGGAGTGGCATTGTGTGTAATTTTGATATTTTTTAAATTACATTATTATAAAATTTAGTACTAATTATTGATTTAAAATGAAATAGTTGAAATGACATTTTTTGTAATTTTTAGTTTGCCTGGTTTCAACTCCGACATACATTAGTTTATGTTCATTTTGTGGCTTTGATTCAGACACTTCTTTTGCTTACACAATCCTTATCTTTTGGATAATGTTTATGTTTTATTATTATTTATTGCATTAATTATAGATATGTGATGTGGCTGAAAAGGAAGTTCGGAAGCTTGAAAAGAAGTTCAAGCAAGGTAGTCATGTTCATGTCAGAATTCTTGATTTTTGGCAACTGGAAGGACTTGCGACAAGGATATTGAACGTAATGCTTCTATATTTAACCTTGTTTCCGGTTAAATATAGAAGCATAACCTTTGTAAAATTTGCTACTATTTTTGGTTTAAAATGAAATAGTTGAAATGGCATTTTTTGTAATTTTTAGCCTTTTGCATTGCATGATTGTAAAATTACATCCTTTTCTTTATTCATTGGCCTTTTACTAATTAGGTGAATTGTATTCCTATTTTCCAAATTAGTAAACTATATAGTGTCTTAAAACTAAAGCATATAGCTTTTCTTCCAACTTTGTGTTTATACGAGCGAAATTAAATAAGAAAGAATCAAACTCAGGAATTCGAAAATAAATATTCTTAACTACTTCAGTTACAAATACTTCTTTACTTTCTTCCGCTCTTTTTACATGAGAAAATAGATTTGCAGGCCCAACAAGACCAATTAGCTAAAAAAAGCGTTTTGAATCGCTTTCTTCACATGTGTTGGTGGAACGGACCCACTTCCTCTATGCACAATTGAGATAGAGGAGCAAGTAATCCATAAGCATGCTGCATCGTGGTAGGGCTAACTCTGTATCTTCCAATCCATATGACATTTTGGTTTTCCTTTTCTTTTCTTTTTTCTCTTTATCTTCTTTATATAAATAATTCAATGGAGGAGTTTGTCGACAGCTACATTACACTAAAAAGCAGGAGGCTTGGGGAACACAATCCATCTCCTTGGGTCTACATGTCTTGTCTTGCATGTTTCTTTCTTTCTTTCTCGTGCCACACCTTGGCTTGGGGTTCTTGTTGCTCCTCAATAGTTCAGTTGGATTCGAACTAAAGTCCTTCTGCCTAAACACGCTTTAATTTTTGGGCAGGACCAGAGTTCTGGATTCGTTGTATTAAGAAAGAAGAGAGATCATATGAAACATCATCACATGTGACATGTCATAGTTTACCCACTTCACATGTGAGATTTTGTGTTTTTGTAGGAATACATAAGATTTTTGTTTTTGGATACAAACAATATTATACTTTAATCTAATCTGAACTATGGGGAAGGGGATTCGAACTCAGGTGCAGAGTGAAGAGCACATTCACTCTAGCCAACTTGACTAAGCCCCATGTGAGTTGTAGGCATCCATAAGTTTGACAGAAAGACTTCAACTCCTTTTTATGTTAATATACGCAAGCTAGTTTTTGATATGTTAGAAAGCTGGAAAATGCAGGGCACATGATTCTCCATTGGGAAGAGAGGGTAGAAAGAAAAATGATGTTGAGTAATACAGTAACTTTGAGCATATAGATTGATAGGAATTATGGGTACACTTGCACAACAGACAGACAGTGTAGCAGATTTCTCAAGCTGACAGCAGCTACAAGGAAAATACTTTGTTGAGTCGAAAACAGTTGCTTCAAGCAATGTTGAGCCAAATGAGTACAAGCATACACTACGATTGCAGAGGAGAAGCATCACGCCTTCCAACTGTTAACATACGGACTGTGAATTCCCACCACTGCATCAACTAGAAAAACAAATTTCTGCCTGCCTCATGCTCTTATATCAGAACTTTGCCTCCAAGAGCAGGCTATCATTTATGCATCAGCTATTATGAGTACAACATTCAGGAACCAGGCCAAAGGTTGGTAAATAGTTTCTTCAGAAAAGAAAAAAAAAATATTTCCCTTCTCAATGACTCTTTTAGTAATGAGTAATGACAAGTGTCGGGCAGGGAAACAAATTTCATACTTGCAAAATATTGATCCTACTTGGTTAAGCAGTCACCTCAGCCTGAGTCCCGAGCTTTAGCTTGTAGGTAGAACATTTTATATACCAGTCTCAGGTTGATAGCACATTGGTCTTCATTCCCATTAGCCTATCATTTCTCTCTTCAAAACAGAAAAGATTATTCATTCTGCTATCCTCAAAATGCCCCATTTGCCCTTGAGACTCATGGGGTACTGTTCTATCAGCTGCATCACCCATTGCTCTTACACTGCTGTTCTCCAAACCACTTTTAATCCAAGCAAGGTTACTTATATCTGTGGCGATTGCAGCCAATTCAAAACTTGGAAATGAGGGAGGCTCGGAGAAGTCTACAAATTCTGGCCCCAACAAAGAGTTTTGAGCATTCTTACCATTGGAACAACAGCAACCGTGTCCACACTGATCAGGTATTGACCGCTCACCATAAACTCCATCAAGCAATTTACTGATGTTGATATCTAGTTTTGATACTTGAACCAGAGGTCCTTGCACTGGAATTAGCCTTGGGAATGATACTCCAGTCTCCTGGCTATCTGAATGGTTATACACACTAAAAGCACTGATGCAAGCCGCTGGTCTAAAAAGAGTTGGCTGTTCCTTGACTTCATGACTAAACTGACCCTCCGTTGACCCCTTGTCTTCGTATTGACAATCCATATGCTCTAACGAACTGACTTCTCTTCCTTCCATAGATTTAGATGAATTGACATCCCCATATGAGAAGGTCTCTTCAGATGATGCTTTTGTTTTGTCTAAGCTCACATCTTCAACCGTATTACCAGATTCTAACTTTATTTTGTCAGGGTCCATGCACCGGCGCCTTAGTGTGGAATTCCAATGGTTTTTTATGGCGTTATCTGTCCTCCCTGGTAGAAGCCTCGCAATTGCAGCCCATTTGTTTCCGTGGAATGCATGAGCTGCAATTATCATCTGATCCTCCTCATCTGGAAGAATTCACAATTATCAGCCTTGTTCTCCAGGAAAAAAACGGCATAGACATAAATTCATAACAAATGGCCAGAACAGCAGGAAGTAATATAATGAATTTATATACCATCAGATTTCATATAGTGAACACGTCCACTAACCAAATATGCAAATAACAACTCACAGTCTCAAATGTGCCTTTTCTTCATGTAGTAAGAAAAAGACTAACAATAACAACATGTGAACTACACCTTCCCATAGCAAAACTCAGTCAGTACCAGAGTTTTTACTTCCTACTTTATTCTCTCTGCCTCCTGTTACATTATCCAATTCCAGTAACGATTGCATCAAATTCACTACCAAATAAAAGATTACGTCAAATTCTCAAAACATATGTATCAAGGACACTGGACACTGTCCAAATTTCGGACACTAAATACATGGTTGCCACAATAAAACATAACCTAAATTGCCAAATCATGGTCAAATGCATAACATTGAAGTAGCTTGTTAAAAATGTGCTACAACTTAGATTACTATATTGTAAAAAGCAAAAATTGAGTCAAATTATGCATCAGAAATCCCAATTAAATGGGAAGATAGATTGCTTTAAAGTTTGAAACTTTGAACTACCAAATCGTTCAGAAACCCCAAAAGAGAACACTTAAAACAAAACCATATTTTTATAAAAAAATTGGAAGGAAAAAAAAACCCTCAATTTTAAAATTTTAAAAACAGACACATTGACTAAAGAATTGAAGTGTTTTGTTCAGATCAAAGCATATATACCAGTAAAGGGCTTGCGCTTAACGGAGGGGTCGAGCTGATTACACCATCGGAGGCGGCAAGACTTGCCGGATCGTCCGTCGATTCCGCGGGCGATCAAGCTCCAATTCCTCGCGCCGAACTTACTCACAAGCCGACTAAGTATCGCGTCTTCTTCCGGTGACCAAGGCCCCTTCACTCTGTCTCGGCCCGATTTTCTATGACTTTCGCCTCCGCCTCCGGCCACCGCTTGCGTCGCCTCTTCACCGCTATCTCCGCCGTCTTCGGCTTCGACTTCGACGGCGGCGGCGGCGTCGTAGGCTGCCTCCATTTCCCTCTCCATCCTCTCTCTTGGTTTGTTGGTGTTTGGAATTGCACACTGCGAGTGCTTGACTACCTACCAAACTTAACTGAAAGAGCAAGAGAGCAAGAGTGCCGTTCTTGACGCGATAAAAGACAGCTCCCAAGATTTTCTGTTTTTTTTTTCTTCCGAGTTGTCAATGTGTCCTGTGCTAAATTTACTTTTGCACCCTCCGCAGAATTTCATTTTAATTTTTGGGAATTCAAATGATAAATTATTTTTTGGATTGTGAATAAATATTATGCTAGTGGTCCTAGTTTTCTTTATATATTTGGTACCGTACAACTCTCAAAGATGTGTAACGTCTAAATCTTTGACATTCCTATTTTGCTTCTATCATCTTGTCTCATCACAGGATGGAGAAGACTTGATGAGTTGAATAAGAGTTCGTTTGAGAATGTTTTTCTAAAAAGTACTTTTGTTTATAAACGCTTTTATTATAAAGACGTTGAAATTTTCATAAGAAATCGAAGTCTTTTTGAAAAGACTTAGAGTCTTTATTGAAGAAGCGCATGTGAGTCTTCTGCAGCATAAACGCTTTTAAATATTTCTGCTAAATACTGTCAAAAGCGCTTTTGGTTGTCATAATCATTTTTAACTATTTCATAAGTACTCCTAAACGGGTTCTAAGTAGTTTATAATAATAGGGTAACATATTTATGTCATTGCCAATGGCCATGGTTAGTGGTCAAAGGATATTTTCTACTTGGAGACAAATGAAAGATTTGAAAGGTTATTGACAAAGTAATTTCACAAACAATAGAAGAAAAAAAAACCAAAATTTGTGGGTCTGTTTGATAGTCATTTTAAATTTAATTTTTAGTTTTCATTTTTTATGATAGAGTATAGAGGAAAATGAGAGTAATTTCTCTTATCATCCTCTCTCAATCTCATCCTTACTCTCATTCTCACTATCATTTTTCTCTATACTCCAGCACAAAAAATAAAAATTAAAAACTAATATTTAAATAGTTATCAAACTGACCATAACATTAAAATGGTTACCAAGCAGGCTTGAGGAATTAAATGAGAAATAAGTTCATGGTTTTATTTATCTTTGGAGGGAAAAAAATGTACTTTTTGGGCAGAATGACGGAACTATCCTCTCGCCGTTTCAAAAAGACAAGGCCCGCAGTGATAACTGCATAACACGTGCGAACCGTGCATTCTGGAGTGGCGGGAATTGTGCTTGCTGTCACTCGCACGTGGTTGGCTTTGAGTGTTTTAATGTGATCATGTCTTCCCAAGCTGTGTGGGTCCAATCGATGCTCATATGGATTGTAGGCATCAGAGCATTGCTGGGCCATCCCAAGCCCTAGGCTTAAATATTGGGATGACGTTGTAGTACTCATGCCTATATACTATATTAGCCCAATTGATGGCAAATCTTGCACCCATTTCTGTCGACATAATACGTGTGTGCAGTATATAATCAAACCATTTTGCATAGACCACTATAAAAAATTAAAATAAAATAAAAACCATTTTGTATAGACCAATCTTTCTAGTATTTTTTTTTTTTTATTTACAAATAATAGTCTAAACTACAAGGATACATACATGACTATGATATTGTGGGGATTCAAATCTGAGACCTCTAATCTGTAAATGAAGACCATTTTTATTGGGTTAGACCACATTGACAGTCTTTATAGTGTTTTTGTTCAACAATTAACACCTTAAAAACACATTGTTAATTAAGAAGTATTAATCCTAGAAAGACCACATTTTCATACTTCATTATGTATATAATATGCACCGCCTACATCCAACGAGATAATATTATATACATGGAAAATATTTACATGTGATCGTCACCCCTACTATGCTGCGTTATTAATTTTAGTGTTATATATGGATGGATAACGTGTTTGATAATCAATGGGCCTAACTAGGGTGAAGTATTAACAAATAAATATGCATTTATTACAGGAGAAAATTGATAACACCACCTGATCACGAACAGACCAAGAATCTCTCTAAAATCTAATCTCCATAGCATTATTTAAAGTGTTTAATCTCCTATTTTCCAAATGTTGTAATTAATCAATCATTTATTGTAGTATACGCTTTTACTTTTCTCTTAAATTCTTTAATCTAAATATTAACATATTCGAATAAGAGCGATCTAATTGACTGTTTGGTTAGCTATTTAACATGATCATGGTCAGGCACGGCCCAGCTATGTTTAAGTAGGGCTGGAGCCCAACTCAATTGTTTAAAGAATTCTCCTAAATATCCCAAATAGTTGAGCATTTAAAAAAAAATAAAAACAAAAGAAGCTCATTGGTCCTATCGGTGCTTTTAGAAAAAAGTGGTTGGTTTTTAATCTTCCTCTCTCTCCGGTCCAGCCAATAGAGAGTTTAGAAAGCCAAAAGAAAGCCAATCTTCTTCTCTCTCCAACCAATAGAAAGCCAAAAGAAAAGTGAGTTTAAAGAGAGAAGAATCTTCTTTTCTCTCCAGCCAAGAAGCACGATTGGTCACTGGTCCCATTCCTCCAACTTGTGAGTCTTTTTTTACCTTTTCTTATCTTTCTTGTATTTATCTTGTTATTGTAGTCTTCTTTTCCTTGTGAATTATGAATTTAATTTTAAGCTTGTATCAAATTTTGATTTAAGGATTTAGAAAATAGGGTTTTTTTTGGTCAATTCCTAATTTGTTGGTACCTAACTTGTTAGTTGATATGCTTATTGTGATTTGTTTTATGTACATACTTACATATTTTTATTTATTTCACACATTGGGTATGGTTTATAATGTCAAAATCCCAAGCCAAGAAAGACAATTCTATCATTTTTCAATAAAAGGAATGAGAGTCAATCGTTTTGATTTATGTATAACTTGGTCTAAAAATTAGCCCTAGTCAATTTTTAATCATAAGTTCGTGCCTGATTATGGTTGAAACGCGCAAAACCTTCACAGAAGCAGACCATGGCTGCTAGTTTTCCTCGAATATCAACTTATATATCTTACAGTCATTGCGAAGAAAAAAAGTGCCAAAATTCGGAAGAAGGATAATCATGTTGACCATGAGAATTCAAAAATAATTAGTACAAGTTTAGGATCCGGCTTCTCCACCTATTAGACTAATTCAAGGTCTATTGCGTGTGTGGATTTTTCACCAACTTTTATCACCCACGTAAAGTTGATCGCATGTGTATAAATGACTAGGCAACAAATCTCAATTACAATAAGTTGAAAATGATTGTTTTTGCCATAAATTACTAATACTTACCGTAACACATACCACGAAAATGACATACATATTAACTGGTTCGGCTTGTATCTTCGGGGCCTAAATTTCAAACCACAAATACTCACATGTTACTATATATTGCAAGATATAGGTTACAAGTCACAACGGATGAGATCAAGTTTCTCGAAGAGGAAAATTTTGATTTTTGGACGGCATATATCAATATCAGTTATGTTTTTGAATGTCAAGACAAGTGACCAGCGCTCTCTCTATAGTCAACAGCTGCCCAATATACATTGTTGGTCTATCCACCCACGAAACAACTAGTTTAGGGTTTCGTAGACATTAAAATAAGGTTTGATGACGTCACCAAATATGTGTACCCCTGCAGAAATGAGAGGTGTCTTGCAGAATGAATAATGCATATGGATTTTAGGGTTTTATCTTTTAATAGGTCAATGCTTGGAATGTGGTTTGAGCGAATCAGATGAGGTAGGTGGGATTTCGAAGCAACAAACGGGGAATAATGAACAAAAGATATTTGTCAGCTTATGGAAAAGTCCTCTCCCTCTCCCTCTCCAGAAACAGATATTTAGTTGTCAGGAAATATTATAATCGTCTGCGTAAGTATCTGCGTATCTGTAAATGCCACATGCAAAAATGAATTTGAATATATATGCCAGCTGTTAACTAGAATTTGATCAGCACAACACAACAACAGCCTTTGAGTATCAATGCTACGCATATCATTGTAAGAAAGCAAAATTGAACTTTCTCGAAGCCCTCTTTTTTTTTTTTTTTTTTTCCGATCGAGTTCCTCCACCACCGCAAACCCCAGTTAGATTCAGACATGATTACTATAAAAATGTATTACCTAATGTATAATATCACTCAAAATAATAGGACCAATTAATAAATATACACATTTTTATAATGTTTTTTTTTGGTCATACACATTTTTTTTTTTTTTGGTCATACACATTTTTATAATGTTTGGTTTCCATTAAATCATATCAAGTTGGAACAGAAGGTTCTTCTGAAAGTTACCTTTTCATAAATAAATAAAAATACAGGTTGTGTGTAGTTTAGTTGACCATTTAGTTTAAATCAAATGTTTAAATTTTAATTAAAATAAAGTTTGGACCGACATTTGATTTGAATTTGTTGGCATAAAATGTTTTTAAAAACTTTACTAGCTAATAATGTTTTTATATTTTTTTTGTTTATGGATTGAGAAGAAAATTTCAGTTTAAAGAACTTAATTAGACAATGGATTTGAAATAACTTATGCAATTCAAAACCTCATCAAGAACTGAGAAGACGTCTTACCATGTTTACATTGATAATTCAAACCCAAATCTCTTGCTCTAATTCAATTTTATATTTGTCAGCGTCTGTGAACTGTATTTAGGCGCAGGGTCAAAGGTATCATATATTCAAAAGGATTGTTTGCTTGAAGAACCAAGTTTCTGACTTATTGCTGATCTCTTTATAAAAAAACTGTTAGCTGGATAACGAGAAGGTCATTTTCTATGCTAAACTAATTAACATGCAATGCCTGCATTTCCGAAGGCTCTAAACCAATGAATTTTTATTAGCTAAGTTGTCACGCAATTGCGGAAATTATATGACTTAGCCGCTCCCGCTACCTACCTCCAAAATGCCTATATATACAGCACCATATCTCTCTATTGAGATATTGCAAGAGCAATAGAAAATTATAGTTTCCTTATAGTTTCTCATTTCATCTTGAGCTCTTGGTATACGTACGCAGCATTTCTTCCCGACATGGCACGCTTTGCCTTCTTGCTAGCATGTGCTTTAGCTCTATTGGCTTCCTCAGTTGCCTCTGGTGCAATTGTTGAGCATTCTTTTAGTGTAAGCCTTGCCTCACAAGCATATCAAACACAATTTCTCACCAATTATACTGTTTTATATGTTTGGAATATAGTTCATCACATTCTTTTTGTTTGTTTTTTGTTGTTTCAGGTGAACAATCTGACTGTAACCCGACTGTGCAAGGAGCAAGCCATAACCGTAGTAAATGGGAGCTATCCCGGCCCAGCAATCCGGGCACGCGACGGCGACACACTTGTCGTCCATGTTTTTAACCAGTCACCCTATAACATTAGTATTCACTGGTAGATATTTATATATATCTTTTCACAAATTATATTGACTTTGATATAATATATATATGTGTGTATATAATTAGTCAATCATTTTTTGCTTGAAAAGGAGAGACTACCATTCTTCCAACGAATCAATATCAAACTTAACAACTTATATTAAATAGTAAAGTATTTTTGAGATATCGTCAAACCCACCTGGTTAAGCTAATATAAAGTATACATAATAAAATTTCTGAAGATGGAATTTACTGCCATATTGACCATGGTTTATATGTTTTATTTATAATGTATAATTTCTTTCTTTCTTGATGCAGGCATGGAATCTTTCAGCTTCTGAGCGCATGGGCTGATGGACCAGCATATGTAACCCAATGCCCTATACTTCCTGGACACAACTATACTTACAGATTCAACATCACAGGACAAGAAGGAACCCTCTGGTGGCATGCTCATGTTTCTTGGCTCCGGGCAACCGTCCATGGTGCCCTCATCATCCACCCGAAAGCCGGTCGATCCTTCCCCTTCCCCAAGCCCTATAAAGAAATTCCCATCATCTTGGGTGCGTAACAAACCATATGCGTATCATTAACGTTAATGATGACATACGCAATTTAAATTTATATATTCTTACTAAACTGTTTGATATATGGAATTGCAGGAGAGTGGTGGAATGGCAATGTTGTTGACATTGAGAACGAAGGCCTAGCTACTGGAATTGCTCCTAACAATTCTAATGCTTACTCCATCAATGGCCTACCCGGCGATCTTTACGACTGCTCTCAAAATCGTACGTAACTCTGATATGTACACATCCTATTTAAGAATAATCGCTCATGCATGTGTGAACAACTGTTACTATACGCATAAATTTTTGTTGTTTATCCGTTGAATAATGAATATTCACACTCGTATCAATTTATCAGAGACTTACCAGGTGAACGTGGTGAGAGGAAAGACCTACCTGCTACGCATCATCAACGCTGCGCTCAATAACCAGCTCTTCTACAAGATCGCCAATCACAACATGACAGTTGTCGCAATCGACGCCTCCTACACAACTCCTTACATCACAGATGTCGTGGTCGTCGCGCCCGGTCAAACCACCGACGTTCTCATCACCGCGAATCAACAGACAGGATCTTACTACATGGCCGCCACTCCGTACATGAGCGCGAACATAAACTTTGATAACACCACCACAAGAGGCATCATCGTCTACGAGAACTCCACGTCATCATCCCCGATCATGCCGGCCCTACCCAATCCCAGCGACACGCCAACGGCCCACAAGTTCAACTCCAATCTCACCGGACTCGCTGGCGGACCCCAGTGGGTCCCGGTCCCCACCAACGTGGACGAGCATATGTTCGTGACCGTAGGAGTGAATCTGGAGCTGTGTCCCGTAAATGCCACATGTCAAGGTCCACTCAATAACCGATTGTCTGCGAGCATGAACAACGAGTCGTTCCAGCTCCCGACCAATCTGTCTATGATGCAAGCACAGTTTTACAATGTGAGCGGGATCTACACCACTGATTTCCCCGACCAGCCCGCGGTCAAGTTTGACTACACAGACTCCAACATCAGCTTCGACCTATCGCTGATCTACGCGCCAAAATCGACCAAAGTCAAAACGTTGAAGTTCAATTCAACGGTGGAGATCGTGCTTCAGAACACGGCGTTTTTGGCGATCGAGAACCATCCGATACATCTTCACGGTTTCAATTTCCACGTGTTGGCACAAGGGTTTGGAAATTACGACCCAATCAACGATCCCAAAAAGTTTAATCTCGTTAACCCGCAAATACGTAACACAATTGGTGTGCCGGTGGGAGGATGGGCCGTGATCAGATTTACAGCAAATAATCCAGGTTAATTTTCTAAAACATCTCCGTAATTGATTTTTAAATATTTATTTAACAAAACGATATTCTAAACTACCCTAAAGTATGAGAGGGGCATCAATCTTGAGTTCTTAGGACAGATATACTATTTTAACCAACTAGCATAACCCACACTTACTTTATATATTTTATGATGCAAATGATCTCTGATTTTTTATTTTTCTTTTGAATTATTGTACAGGTATGTGGTTTATGCACTGTCATTTGGACGTGCATTTGCCATGGGGTCTGGGGATGGTTTTTGAGGTTGAAAATGGACCCACCCCATGGGTTTTGCCTCCACCACCGGTTGATCTACCCCAATGTTAGAAGTCCTTTCCAAAGATTGGTCAAGACGGTGTCGTTTGTGTTTTCTCAAAGTTATTTTTTAAATTTTGATGTGCATGGTTGGTTAGCAATTGTATTTCTTTGATTGCAAATAACTTGTAATAAAAGGTGTATTGGACCGCAATAATCTTGTTAACTATATTGTAAAAGTTGGTCAACATTGTTTCGATGAGTGAAATAAAAATAAATAAATGTTTTTCAATATTCAGGATTCCTCAGATAATTACAAGTCTATTCCAAAATATTATGAAATGTACAATTTATTACAGAATTGTATGTACAATTGAAATGTTGTAACCACAACATTCCCCAACCCCAAAAATAAAACGAACCTTATTTCCTATATATATATATATGGCTAATAATTTCTCACTAAAAATTACCTTTTCCCCACAAATAATTTTCCTTGCTACTTACACTCGAAAGGAAATTATTTGAAGAAACCACACAACACAGCACATATACAATTGCATGGAGCAAGGGTAAGAGAAGGATGAAATTTTCTTGATGGTTCTTTCGGAAACAGGACCATGTGTGAAAGCATGGAAAAAAATTAAGGATGAAGTTTTCTTGATTTCATATTAGGGGGAAAAGCGTCATGAAATTTACTTGACATTTTCTTTGTAACTGGACCAGGGGCAAAAGTGTCATGAAATTTTCCTGATATTTCTTTTGAAACCGGACCAGGGGCGAAAGTGTCATGAAACTTTCCTGATATTTCTTTTGAAACCGGACCAGGGGCAAATGTGTCATGAAATTTTCCTGATATTTCATTTGAAATTGGACCAGGGGCAAATGTGTCATGAAATTTTCCTGATATTTCTTTTGAAACTGGACCAGGGGCGAAAGTGTCATGAAATTTTCCTGATATTTCTTTTGAAATCGGACCAGGGGCAAAAGTGTTATGAAACTTTCTTGATATTTCATTTGAAACTGGACCAGGAGCAAAAGTGTCATGTACTTTTCCTGATATTTCTTTTGAAATTGGACCAGGGGCAAATGTGTCATGAAATTTTCCTGATATTTCTTTTGAAATTGGACCAGGGGCGAAAGTGTCATGAAATTTTCCTGATATTTCTTTTGAAATCGGACCAGGGGCGAAAGTTTCATGAAATTTTCTTGATATTTCATTTGAAACTGGACCAGGGGCGAAAGTGTCATGAAATTTTCTTGATATTTCATTTGAAACTGGACTAGGGGCAAAAGTGTCATGAAATTTTCCTAATATTTCTTTTGAAATTGGACCAGGGGCAAAAGTGTCATGAAACTTTCTTGACATTTCTTTAGAAATTGGACCAGGGGAGAAAGTAGGGGCAACAGTGTCGTGAACTTTTCTTGATGTTTCTTTTAAAAACGAATCAGGGGTGAAAGCAGGGGCAAAAGTGTCATGAAATTTTCTTGTTATTTCTTTTGAAGCCCGACCAGGAGCGAAAGCAGGGGCAAAAGTATCATGAAATTCTCTTGTTATTTCTTTTGAAATCGGACTATGGGCGGAATTAGGGGCGAAAGTCTCATGAAATTTTCTTGATGCCTCTTTTGAAAACGAACCAGGGGCGGAAGCATGGGTAAAAGTGTCTTGAACTTTTCTTGGTATTTCTTTTGAAACTGGACTAGGAGTATGAAATTTCGTTGATGATTCTTTTGAATCCGGACCATAAGAAAAAGCATAACTAGGTCCAGAACTCGAAAGTTCGCTCATGGCTCTGTGAGGATTGGAACGTTCTTGCTCACAGAGATAAGGCAAGAATACTCCTGCATTTGTAAAAACATTTAACAAACTATATTAGTTCCATAGTTATTAATTTGAAGGTACGTAGTAGTAGATGCATCTGTGAAATAAAAAATGGATATGTGAAATCTTACCCTCTCCTTCGGCCATATTGAAGTAAAGTTCAACAATGTTGGGGCATTTCTCGTAGCAAGCAGGGGAGCAAAGCCTATTGAGGAAGTGAGGGTCAAGGAGAGTATCAGAGGAAATCCCAAGAGACTTCCTATCAACACCACATGCCTTGACACACTGATCCGTTTCTACGAATTCAGCCATCTTCTCCACCACGACTCCTGATGTCCTGCATTGGTATTGTAGGGTTCCATCTTGCTTCGACATTGTCTCCAGCAAACACCTCTTCCCTGAAGACGATATCGAAAAGGCGCAAACGTCATTTGGCAAATGCTCACATACAATCTCACCTGGTGAAAATCAATCAAAAACCAAGAATTCAATCAACCACACAACTAACAATCAAAAGCTGCAGTTATAAAGATAAACATATATATATATCTGTGTGTGTTTGTGTGTGTGTTACCTAAAGCTGCATGGATGGACAGGGGAGAGAGGAAGAGAAGAAAAGGGAGGAAAGTTAGGTTGGTTGAGAAAGCCATGTGGTTTGACCATTAATTGTCTGTAGCCTGTGCTTTGCTAATTGAGAAAACAAAAAGAGTTTGGTTTGGTTTGGTTTGTGATGAGAGGAATATATATATATATATATATACATATATGAAGGCTAGCTAGAACCACACATGGTTTTGCATATATATCATGGGGTTCTTAATTGTTTGTAGTTTAGCTCCATCAGATTTTAAGGCCTCTCTATATTTGGGGACTCTAGCTAAGATTAATCTTTGCATGTTGTGTTATTGTAATTTTCCATTTGTGTGGTTTCTTGTTGCTTTGCAGAACAGATTGCACTGATTAACAACAGAGTTAAGGCCCAAAATTACATAAGGCGAAAATTTGACCATCTAGCTTTCTTTTTCTCTATTTTTATTGGATGCTCCATTAAAGGCCGAAGCTAATTTTTGAAGCCTAATTGATGTGATAGTATTTTATTTATTGAGTTTTGAATTTGCGAGAAAAAAGATGTTCACGTTGCAAAAACAGGGCAATTACATGAATTGATGAAACATTCTTACAATCGGTCATGTGGCAATGGCCTCTAGACTCTAGAGCCCAAGCAAACCATATTATTAGCAATAAAAATAAATGTAATCAAATGAAAACTTAATTCCAGAATTGAGTGGTTTGCAATTTCGGAGAAATGTGATATCATTGATTGTATTTATTGATCTGACATGTGTAAAAAAAAAAAAAGTAGTACAATTACGTTTCATATAAACGTGTAAATCTCAACAAAACCCATCCACAAAGAAAATCCCCGGTTCCCCTTGTTTTTTTGGCTCTATATTTGATAATTATTCCTCACTCGTCACTAAATTTACACTGAAATTGAAAATAAACTTTATGCAGAAACTACACAACATGTTTACAGAGGACTAGGGGCAAATGCCTCAGAAGGGGGAAGTGCTTCTCCCTCAGTCGGAGCAGGTGCCTCAGAAGGGATAAATGCTTCTTCCTGAGAAGGGGCAAATGCCAAGTTTCCTGATGGTGATTTGCTGCTGACGGGGCCAGGGGGGGCCTCACCGGAGCTCAAGAGCTGGAGCATGGCACGGTGAGGGTTGGTACGCTGTTTGTCACAGAGATCAGGCAAGAACGCTCCTGCATTTGTCAAAACATTAACCAACACACATTAGTTCCATTTTACTTTTATATTACGTCGTAATTAATCAAGAGCAAGAAGCGTGTGCGAAAAATTCTTACACAGAACAGGTGTATACTATAATATATGATATAACAAAAATGTGAAGGAAACGTTGTATACGCATGTCGTATGTAGAAGTTATGAACTTGTACCACAAAAATAAAATAAAGGGAACACTTTGATTAAATGAGAAGGGAGGTATATCATATTGATGGCAGAAAAAGAAAGCGAAAGCAGACCAAAATCTAGACAGATTCTTTGTCAGGCTCCTTTTTGGTAGCCAAACACCCAAACTTGTACTATTTTGTTTTAAAATATGTCCTAAGAATAAGAAAAGGAATGTTTTAGGTGTGACAGAACAATCATTCTTAATCATTACCAACTTGGAATTACTAAAACAATAAAAATTGAAAACAAGAAATTAAATGAAAGATTTGTGAAATATTATTCTTACCCTCTCCAGCGGCCAAGTTGAAGTAAAGCTCAACGATGTTGGGGCACTTTTGGTAGCAAGTTGGGGAGCAGAGCTTGGTCATGAACTGAGGCTCAAGGAGGGCATCAGATGAAATCCCAACAGACTTCCTGTCAATGCCACAAGCCTTCACACACTGATCTGTTTCAATGTACTCTGCCACCCCCTGAACCAAAACTTCTGATGTCCTGCATTGGTACTCTATGCTTCCATCCTTCTTTGCCATGGTCTCTAGCAGACACCTTTTCCCGGCAGACGATACCGAAAATGCACAAATATCATTTGGCAAATCCTCACATATAAACCCACCTGAGAGAAAATCAAATTGAGTTCAATATAAAACCATGTTTAATTAAGAGGTTAAAGTAATTAGAAATTTATGAACATTATGTACCTAGAGCTGCATGGATGCAGAGGGAAGAGAGGAAGAGAGCCAAAGACAACTTGGTGGAGATCAAAGCCATTTGAGTATTTTGATGGATTTGATCGATGGACAAACAAAAAGAGAGATTGATTTTTGTTTGTGAGATGAGTGAGAAGAGAAGGGTTTATGTATAGAGAGAGAGAGAGATAAAGAGAGGAGAGGTGTGAAGCTATGAAGCTATGAAACTATGAAACAACAAAAGGCAACGACCAACTATATATAGAGAAGACAGCGTTGAACTATAAGGCGTCTTCACTATATTGAGTAGGGCTGGGCATTTGGAACCGAAACCCGACCAACTCGCCCAAACCAAATCGATCGGGTCGGGTTGGTTTGGTTTTTTTCAAATTTTTTGGTTATCGGTTTGAACCCAAACCAAACCGAAGTCTATGGTTCGGTTTACGGTTCTGCAATATCCAAACCCACGGTTTAACCAAACCAAACCGAAGATTTAAAAATATTATAATAAAAATATAATACATATTTTAAAGAAATTTATATATATATATAAAAATATATAGTTTAAAGAAATTTATATATATATATATATAAAATATATAGTTTAAAGAAATTTATATATATATAATACATAGTTTATATATATATATTACATAGTTTAAAGAAATTTATATATATATATATGTAATACATTTTTTCCTTCTTCTCTCTCTCTCTCTTCTTTTTCTCTTCTTTTTCTTCTTCTCCATCTCTTCCTCTCTTTCTCTCTTTTTCTTCCTCTCCTCTCCATCTCTCTCTCTCTCTCTCTCTCTCTCTCTCTCTCTCTCTCTCTCTCTCTCTCTCTCTCTCTCTCTCTCTCTCTCTCTCTCTCTCTCTCTCTCTCTAAGAAAGCCAAAAACCGAAACCAAACCAAACCAAACCACAAGTCCGGTTAACCAAGTGGTCAGTTTTCATCACTTATGGTTTGGTTTCGGTTTTCAAAATAATTAACCGAGACGGTTCGATTCGATTTCGGGTTGAGCCCAAAACCGAACCAACCCAAACCGAGCCCACCCCTAATATTGAGAGACGCGTTACAAAACTTACAGGTTGGTGAGGAGAACTACGTCTCCGATTTTTTTTGAATACTTCTGTTGGAAGCCCATTTGTCATATTAAATCATATCTCTGTTCTTTTCTTTTTATTTTTTACCATTTTAATTGTTTATTGTTTTCTTTTTCAGTTGTTTTCATTGTTTATTGACTTGTTTTATTGTTGACGCTAAAAAAACGAGCAAAGACGTGTGGAAAGCCTGCAAATATGTTGAAGTTTCTCCTTTCTCCATTTGTGTCGTGTAGTGTAGGGTTTGTTGACATTTCAATTTGCATTATATATATATGCTGCATGACCCACGATGTATGTACCTATCAAATTCTTTTCCCATTCAATAAGTTGGAAATTTATATATTTTAAGTGGGAAGACCCTAATTAATCAATTTGGTTAAGGTAAATGAGAAATGAGAGAAATCATTTTTTTCCTTTAATCTGTCTTGTTTTTCTTTCCGTCAAGATCACATCATAGCTTAGGTCAATTAGCTGGAATAGTGAGCCTGTTATACCTAAGTTCGAATTTGATCTCTGTATATTAAATTAATTTAGAGTAGTTTAGACTATCGTTTGTTTAAAAAATGAGATATCATAGCTAGACAACCATTATGCAATACTGCCCAGTCAAGACGGGTGATTTGGACCTAACTAACATGACAAATGCAATTAACTTGACTTTTGGACTCTTATAGAGCCAACATTTATTATCTTCCACTCAATTAAGAAATTAAAGAAATATCAAGTTTTGACCCTTAATTTTAGTCTGTGCCCAAACTGCACGTTTCCAGTATTTTTTTGTTTCACAACTAGAAAAAAATATTCGATTTGGTTTGGACTAGGTCAGGTCGTTTTAATTAGCGTGACAAACATGCCATCTCGAACCATGAAATTCAAACCATATGTGAATGTTGAATGTTGATAGCTAAACAGAAACTCACCTTGGCTGTGACGTTAACATACTTTGTTTACATCGAACGACAGCTAGGCTTCCATCTGTCAAGTTGTGTATGGTTCAATCGGCTTCAAAGGGAAGTCTAGGTCTTCGGGAATTAATGTCATGTCTTGTTTTTTTTCCCGGTAATTTTCGTTAACGCCATGTCGTGGCGGCAAGCCTTGAAGGTTCCAGAACTATGTGAACCAAAGTACACCAGAACATTGCCGTGTAGTTACTCAGACGCAAACAAACAGTTATATAGTCATTTGTCAAAAGACACTTTTTGAGACGTACGTTAAAATTTGATCAAGGAAGAGAGACTACTTATGTTCAAACCTAATATGAGTATAATTTTATTAATCAGTATTAATCAAGGCATTGACCCCAGAAAAAAGTATAAATCAAAGTATTTTTCATCATAACTTCACTCTGCATTGGTTAATATTTTATGATAAATATATGTTAATCATGATTAGCCATGATGTTATGTGTGAAAAAATTGAATGGGGCATAACTAGTGTATGCAATGCCTTAATCATGATTAAACACCAATGCCTTCACTTAAGATGTATTATGTCGGTTAATGGAATTTAAAATACTATCGCCTTCACTAATCCCCGAAGAGATAACCCGAATTTTGTACTAGTTAATATTTTTCTTCAATAAAATACCATCGCCTTCTCCAAAAAAAAAATGTACTTTGTCTGTCAATGAAATTTAATAGTGGAAAAAAGGGTCAAGAAAGGAATATCCACCCCTCTCTTTTACTTTTTACTTTTTGGGTCAATAAAGTTCAAAAGAGCGGAATTGAAGGTAAGAATCCATGTATGGAAAATCAAAGGATAAGTAGGTAGTAAAGCACGCTCGATAGAGGTCTTCCATCTGCAAAGTCACCCAGTTTTTTTTTTTTAATGATATAGAAAAACAAGTTGCCAAGTCAATAACCTATTTTTAATTTCCAATAGCCAAGTAGTGATTTTTTTTTTCTCGATGTGTTATGCCGGCTACATTTTCAGAAATTAAAGATCACTCCAGGTTTCCAACCAAAGGGTGTCAAATATTGGTAGCAAATTGAGTCCCCTTCGCTTTTCTCTGTCCCTTCTCTGGCTGAATATTACTAAGAACATCTCCAATCGATGTGTTAAAAGTGTCACATATACATTTAAAAGCTAGAAATAACATCTCACATTGCTCCAACCGATGTGTCAAGGCTGATGTGGAATGTAGGCTGGAGGTTAAGATGTTATTTTTGACATCCCAAAAACAAGATCTCAAATGAATATTTTATTATTTTTTCTTTTCTTTTCTTTTTAATTAAAAATAAATCAACACTAAATTGTAATAAAATAATAATTTAATTTGACATATATCGGGTGGAGTGTAAAGCTGTGTAAGATGTCAAATTGCCACATCAACCATCAAATTTAAATTTGATGTTTGGTATTTGGTATTTGACATCTCCCTTGGAGATGCTCTAAAAAGGTTTATGTTTTGTGTTATGAGCTCACATTAGACAGAAACCATAATCTATTGCCTCCATTTCCGAGAACCAAGCGAGTTCACCCACTTTTACATAAGACTTGGTCATTGTCAATAATGATATGCATGATGAGGCACGTCTTGACCTTTGGGGTAGACCTGGCAAACGTGTCGTGTTTGCGGGTTTCGTGTCGTGTTCGTGTCAACCCGTTAAAAAAGCGAATTGACTCGACCCGACCCGTTAAGCTAACGGGTGGGAAATATTAAACCCGAACCCGACCGTTCAAATTCGCGAAAACCCGACCCGACTCGACCCGTTAAGACTAATGAGTTAATTTTTTTTTTGCTCATTTCGCGCGCTTCACTCATTTTAAAAAATAGAATATATTTGTTAACAAATTGTTAAATGAAAACACAAATTAGACAATTCTTTGTCTAATAATATGGAGTGAAAGGAGAATGCTATTGGTGGGGTTAGATTGTATTTGTAATCAATAGCAAAATAATCCTAGGAATTTAAGTAATTAATCAACAATGTAGAATAATAAGAAAATAAACAAAATAATAATATGGAATGAGAGATGTATGTCATTGGTGGGTTAGATTGTATTTTTAATCAAGAGTGAAATAATCTTAGGGATTTAAGTAATTAATCAACAATATAAAATAGTAAGAACATAAATAAAATAATAATTTGGAATGATAGGAGCATGCCATTGGTGGGGTTAGATAGGGATTTTATAACGTAAATTTACAAAAATACCCTTGCTCTTAACGGGTTAACGGGTTATTCGCGAAAAACACTGAAACGACCCGTTAAGATAATGGGTCCTTAACGGGTTCACCCGTTATCAACTCGACCCGATAAGGCCAACCCAAATACTGATAATTTCGTGCGAATTCGTATCGTGTTAATGTGTCGTGTACAATATTGCCAGGTCTACTTTGGGGTTGGGTATTGGTTAGGTCTTCAACCAGTTTTGGGGGCAAGAAATTGTTGTGTGCATTATTATATACTATATGGCATGTGTTATTATAATTTTGGAGAGAAACTTACATACAACGGAGTATATTATTTCAATTTCTCTTTTTACATTAATCATCATCTGTCTAGAAAAACAAAAATAGAGACAAGTGGTATCCCGCTCCGAGAAAATTTGAACATAGATTCTCAGGTGTGTAAGTAAATCTTTTTAACTACTTGAACCATAAATCATTTCTCCGTTACAAGTAACTTTTTCGTATACAATTGAGCAAGAATTCTATGGAATGACTCTACAATTGAGACCAAGATTTAAACATGGGACTTCTATATAAACTTTGGGCTTTTACTTTGCTATATCTTGGTTTTGAATCCCAAAATCCTTGGGACATGCTTTTTGAAGTTTATTAATGAGCTGACCCAAATGAAGTTAGTCCAGAGCAAATCCAACCCAACAAAACCAATCCAACAACAATCCAAATTGCACCGCCACTTGTTATTTGTAATCTCCATCCATCTTCCTATTGGACTCCCCAAGGAAGAAACCATGATCACAAAAACGAACATAAAAAAGAGGAAGATAAGTGGGCCCCCCCAGAAGACACAAGACAATTGACGGAAGTTGTTGCCAACCGCACAATCCCACACTCACAATCCAAGTGAAAAGGAAAAAACAGAACATCAAAAACCAGAAAATCGAACAAGAAAAAAAAACAGAGTAGCAAATTACAAACACAAAACCATGGTTGCAGCAACACTAACTTCACCATCATCCCAACTCTTATGCTCAAGCTCTCGTTCTATCTCTCAGCTCTCTCCTCTGCAACAATGTCTCTTTGGGTCCAAAGCAATCGTCTCCTGCCCCAGTAACGTGAACTACAGCAAGAAGAGGCATGTGGGCGATGGGGTGAAATGCATGGCGGTGGCGGCGGAGACAGAGCCCAAGAAGAAAAGCGGGTACCAGATACAGACGCTGACAAATTGGTTGTTGAAGCAGGAGCAGGAGGGCGTGATTGATGCAGAGCTCACCATTGTTCTCTCGAGCATTTCCTTGGCCTGCAAGCAGATTGCTTCGTTGGTGCAGAGAGCTAGCGTTTCTAACTTAACTGGTATTCAGGGTGCTGTCAATATTCAAGGAGAGGACCAGAAGAAACTCGATGTTGTCTCCAATGAGGTTTGTGGTTCACCTACTAGTTGCTTATTTTGATACAAGCGATATTGGGGAAGGAGAATCGAACATAAGACCTAGGATGAAGGGAGAATCGAATATAGTTTCTTATTAAATCAATTTAAATGCTCAATTTGCTGATTATTTTGGTATTAATGGACGTAAAAACGAGGGAGAATTTAGGCAAAGTTAAAAAATAATAATAACAAAAAGAAATTCTGTTGCCGGGACTTGAACCCGGGTCTTTCGGGTGAGAGCCGAATATCCTGACCAACTAGACTACAAAGGATTGGTGATTTTCATTTGATAATTAAAATTTAAGAACTAAATGTTAGAATAGGGGATTGAATTTTTTTGGTATACAGGTTTTCTCCAATTGCCTAAGATCAAGTGGACGAACAGGGATTATAGCATCAGAGGAAGAGGATGTGCCGGTGGCTGTGGAAGAGAGTTATTCAGGCAACTACATTGTGGTGTTTGATCCACTTGATGGATCATCCAACATTGATGCTGCAGTGTCCACTGGATCCATCTTTGGAATATACAGCCCAAATGACGAGTGCTTTGCAAACATTGAAGAAGACTCAACTGTAAGTCGACCGAGCGTCTTTTAAGTCTCAACTAATGTGACAGTATTTCATTCGTTTATATCGCGCACTGAATCTCGTTTATATATAACTACGAAGAATAATATTGGAACACTTATATATATGTTTGCTTTGTAGCTTGACAGTGCTGAGCAGAAATGTGTGGTGAGTGTGTGCCAGCCAGGAAGCAACCTGCTTGCTGCTGGCTACTGCATGTACTCCAGCTCTGTAATCTTTGTGCTTACAATTGGGAAAGGTGTATTTGCATTTGCCTTGGACCCCATGTATGGAGAATTCGTTTTGACCCAAGAGAACATTCAGATACCAAAAGCAGGAAAGATTTACTCATTCAATGAAGGCAACTATCAGCTCTGGGATGACAAGCTAAAGAAGTACATTGATGACCTTAAGGACCCGGGTCCTAGTGGCAAGCCCTACTCTTCAAGGTACATTGGCAGCTTGGTTGGGGACTTCCACCGGACGCTGCTCTATGGTGGCATTTACGGGTACCCTAGGGACAAGAAGAGCAAGAATGGGAAGCTGAGGCTGTTGTATGAGTGTGCACCAATGAGCTTTATAGTTGAACAAGCCGGTGGGAAGGGATCGGATGGCGGTGCTAGAGTACTTGACATCCAACCAACTGAGGTGAGTATAAATCGTATAATTGCTGTGAGTTTCTGCAGCTCCCTTTGTAATTTTAATGACTTGAATTTTTCCTTCTTGTTCTTTTATGACAGATCCATCAGCGTGTTCCACTTTACATTGGAAGCGTGGAGGAGGTGGAGAAATTGGAGAAGTATTTAGCTTGATCAGAATGTGACAACAAAGAGATTTAATTTTGTTTGTGAAGATAAAGTTGTCTGGGAATTTTTCTCAAGAAAAACAATGAACAAGAGAGAATTGAATTTATTTTGTTTTTTGCTGAAATAAGTATTACAGAAGATTAACGAATGATAATCCGATTTAAGGATATTAATACTTCCATAATAAATTGTTAACAGCAGCCTTTGTCAAATATAGACAAATCTATACAAAGATTACAAGATCCAGTGAAGGGAGAAAGAAACTGTGTAGCCATTAGCCTAAGTTAGCCCAGGACTGCAACAAGGGGATACCAAAGATAGAATACTAAGTTACTAACCACAAACTTATATATTTTTCTAAGAAATGAGTGAGTTGTCTTAATGCTATACGAACACTAATATAGCTTCTAAAAGAGATAGATTTCTTAAAATAGTTAGAAATCTTTTGCAGCAAGTCAAGCCGAAGAGTCATTCCACAAAAACAGTAAGATCCTTGCAGTACAATTCTCCTAAACTTGAGAGCTTCCACGATTTTTCACTGCAATTCCAAAAGCACACGAATTAGAAACTCTACACTGTTAAATTAAAATGAGAGGAGAGTTAAGAAAGACAGTAAAATTACCAGGGCTTATAATTCTAATACATTTTGTTACAGACTTCACCGCAGTCAGAGAATCAGAACCTGCAAGAACGCAAGTTTACTCATTAAATATGAAATGCATGAACATGGCGGAAACTTTATAACTGCCGAGGATGTGTTTCATTACCTTGCACATTCATCCCCTTCTCTGATAGTACTTCTGTCACAGTTGATGAGAATTCTGACATAACTTGATTAGCCTCCACATTACCATCCACGGTTTCATTATCATATGATGACCTATGTGAGTTTCGAAGAATACAAGATAAGATAAGAATACTGAATTGAAGTGACAGTAATGACGAGAGTAATGGAGAGATATATGTCATGGAAATATGGAAGGTAGAGAATACCCTGAAACAATTCCCATGGAAGCACCAACATTTGGTTGACTAGCATAACCAAGTTCTTCACAATGAAGGTCAAATTCACCTAACATTTCAGTGAAAGAGAAATCCACCCCAATGGCATCGAAGTTAGGCAAATCAATGTCAAAAGGGTCAACTTCCTTTTCAGACTCAGATGTTGAAATATCATCAGAAATTGTTAGGTCCAAGCTCATTGGCACATCAGAACAGTCAAAATTGAGCCTTCCTTTTACATGGTCTCTCTTACTTGTCTTGGCAGGTGATGAAGAAATGCAATGGTTCGTTTCCACAGTATAGCAACCTTTGTTTGGGCTCAGAGTCACTCTCTTTGATGAAAATATGGTGCAGCAGTTAGGGGTGATCTCTGGAGGAGAATTGTTATTACTGCAGGTGGCAGTGGAAGAAATCTCAAAAGGAGACACAGACTTATCGATTTGAGATGAAATTGCTCGTGGAGGAGTACGAGGACCAGAAGAATTGTTCGGAACGGAGGGAGACGGCTGGTTGAACAAGCATTTAGCCACAGTGGAACCATGAGCTAAGGACCCATTTGGAACCAAATTTGGCAGCGATGATTGAATAGCTGAAGATGGGTGGGCAGATTCTTGATTATTGAGTGCATTAGCTGATGCTGAAACTGTTTCTGCACCTGCCCGTTTTAAAGTTCAATCAGAATAAACACCGTAATGACATAAATCAGATGCAGTGAATGACAACTTTGAAGAACATACATAGTTTAGTTATATATACCTTTGTTTGGAACCTTGCCAGTGGGTAATCTGCTGCAAGATCTCTTAGAAGCACTTGGGGCATCCACTGAAACTCTAGAACACTTTCTCTTAGTTGCAGGTGGGTCAATTGTAATTGGTGAGCAGAAATTTCCAGGCCCCATGTTGGTGTTGGAAGGTGTGGACACAGGATGAGCAACTGGTGTTTGGTACATTGGAAAACCTAATTGAAAGGCATCAAACATTTAATTCATAGCTCATGGAGTGATTATTCTTGTGTCTTTTTGTTAATTTCTCAACTGTATGGTTCAAGCATCAATGGGTTTAAATAATTTTTTTAGGCAAACAAAATGAAACACCTAGAAGTTGAAATTGGTGCATCTAAGCTCACAAAAACCACACGCAAAGTCTCCATGTTCTCAATTCATTCAAGAAATTTCTCAAACACAAGCAGATGGGATGTGTTATTGTACCTGCTGGAGACCCATTGGATGGGTTCAAGTGAGGAGCCATAAGCATCGGTTTGGGAGCTGCGGCTGGACCTGTGGAGATAGCGGCTGGGTTTCCGCTGGCATTGTAAGTGTTCATCACGCCTTGCATACCCTTCAACAGAGTTTGGACCCGGGTCTTCTCTTGCTCCACCCGGACCTTCTCCTGATCCAAAATCACCTTCTGCTCCTTCAAGCATATGTACTCGTTCAGAATCTCCGCCAAGCTCAGCAAGCTCTTCGGCGCCTACAGAGATAAACGAAAATATGATAAAACCCAAATCCCAAACCAGAAAAAAAAAATGAAAACTTTCAGGCTGATTTTGAACAAAGTGTGACAAAAAACCAAGTGCGGACCTCTCGAATGGGTGATTTGGCAATGAGAGATGAAGCTTCGTTTCTGAAAACAGAGCGAGTCTCCGAATAGTTGTTATCGCAGAGATACCGATCCACGATGAACGCGATTTGGACTGGGGTGACCTTTCCCTTCCCCAAAGTCTCTGATTTCTTGGCTTTAGTTTGCTTCCCCATTGCTTGAAAATGGGGGAGATAAAGAAGAGTCTCTGGAAAATTAGGTCTCGATAAAAAGGTTGCAACTGACAAAGAAGAAGAAGAAGAAGAGGGTTCAGATCTGAGGACAGATAAAATGGGTGAGCTTAAAAGGGAGGGAGTTTAGAAAAAAGAGAGAGGGAGATGAAGAAGATAAAAAACGCGGGAGTTTTCGAAACTTTTGGGAGGAAATTGGAAAATGAGCGAGGCTAAATGAAATAGCATGTGCGTGTATTTCCAACCCTATTTAAAATATAATAACAATTTTATTTTGGCAATCAACTAGCCGTTTGAAACAATTATGGTATGGTTGTAGGTATCCACCAATAAGTAATAACTAGGTTGTATTGGAAGAGTGTATCTGGTTTAAACTTAATGTATGAATTAAGAGGTTTTTATTATTTATTTATAAAGAAATGAAACTTTCATAAAAACACTCAAAAGGGTCGTCAATAACATATAAATATCGTTTATGAGTATAACCTATTATCGTTTCACTTAACTGAATCACGCACCTGAATATATGCTATATTGTTTTCCTAGTTGTCAACCAGGTATTCCATAATTGCTTGGATTTGTTCACTAATTGAGATTAATACTTGAATATAAATGAAATTCTTTCATGGTTCTCATTTTGTGGTGGGATCTATCTATATAACAGTCGGTTTTCTAAATTTTATTTTTCTTTAACTGAAAATTCTTAAATCTACAATCGAAAATTGGAAGCTAAAGGTCGATCAATTGGAATCATTTGATTTGTCTATTACATATCATTCAGAAACATGTGTTTTATATATATATATATATTTGGTCGAGAAACACGGGTTACCTTTAAAATCATCTAATAATACACCATTTAATTTATCACACAATCAAATGGAGCTCAAACTTGCTTGCTTATTTATACTTCATTCTAGTTGGTTGATATAAGGGCCTTCGAACTTGAACTTGAATTGCCTAGTGGACTCGTTGGGCTTATTGGATCGAGCTCTCGATTCAGAGCCAAAAACAAAAATCCATAACGACCCACAACCAAAATTTGGGCTCACCAGGAAAGTCATAATCCGAAGGAAGACGAAGAGCACATAACACCTCCTTATCTCTCCAGTTACAGCGCCTGATTGAAGCTTGAAGATGACACAGGGACTTCTCCAATGGAGTCCTTGCCACCAATCTCTCTCCCTTTCCTTCACTATCCCCGCAACCAAACACACCCAACTCCCACTCTCAATCTCTGCCACACTAGAACCCGCCACCAGTACCCAACAACACCTCACTGCCAGAGAGCGAAGGCAGCTCAGGAACGAGAGGAGAGAGAGCAAAGCTGGTACCAATTGGAAAGAACAGGTGGAGGAAAAGCTTCTGGAGAAGCCCACGAAGAAGTTTGCTAATTGGAAGGAAGAGCTCAACATTAATAACCTCGCTCGCGAGGGCCCTCAATGGTGGATCGTTAAGGTCTCTCGACTCAAGGGCCAGGAGACTGCTCAGCTCATCGCTCGCTTGCTTGCTAGGAACTACCCTCACATTGATTTTAAGGTATTAAACTAATTCAGTGTTTTGGTTTCTGGGTTTGAGGTATTTAATACTTTAGTTCAATGTTTTGGTTTCTGGGTATGTTGCCAAATTGACATAATCTGGATAATCATTTCTGTTTGTTCCAAAAATCGGCCTAGGCGGCCTGGGCGGTATGTTGCCAAATTGACATAATCTGGATGATCATTTCATTTCTGTTTTTTCCCCACGTTTTATATCAATTATGGTACTTTATAATTTATATATCTTTTTATTTTGCATGATTTTGGTATAAATTTATAATACAAAATAAATTTTTTTAAGAAACCCCTAGGCGCCCGCCTAGGCCCCGATTACTCCTCTAGGCGCTAGGCCCCTGCCTGCCGCCTGCCTACCGCCTAGCGATTTTTCGAATATTCTGAACGTATTGAATTGATGCCCTGCTATCTGAGACTCTGGGTATAGATTATACAATTAAATGTTTAGACCAAAACTAAACAAGGTAAAAATCTTAAGTGTTTGCTTTTCAGGTGTATGCTCCATCTATTCATGAGAGGAAAAAATTGAAAAATGGTACTTATTCAGTTAAACCAAAACCCCTGTTCCCAGGGTGTGTGTTTATAAGGTGTATTTTGGACAAAGAGATACATGACTTCATAAGAGAGTGCGATGGAGTTGGAGGCTTTGTTGGTGCTTTGGTTGGAAATACGTGAGTATTTATTCTTACATGGTAGGTTTGCTGTGTATTGCCTTGCCTATTGTTATTGTTATCATAGTAGGAAATTCTTATGTGAAATTGAGAAAAAAAGAAAAAAGAAAAAAGGGGACACAGCAATAGGTTTAATTTTAGTATATATACCAGATTAATGTAATGTGAAGAAACCCTATACAGTCTAGCACTGATTGAAATCATCTGGTTTCATTATATGGTGGTGTCCTAGTATGACAAATGTATGAAGCTTTGAAGTCATGTTATCACTGCACACTTACCTAATATGAAGAGGTAGCCCAACAAATGGTTAAAAATGAAAAGCCTTTTGTAAGGGATTTTGTGCGACAATATGAAGCTATATTTGCGCTTATGTTTTAGCTAAAATAGACAAGGTAGATTTTGGGTTAAGTTTACTGGTTTACTGGCATTTTTGCGCTTTCCCTTATTTTGTCCGTTGATTTCTAATCTCGAGGCCATCTTAAGTAGATGTCCTTCTAGACTACTGGCTACGTTGTGTACTTTCCAGTGAGTATCTAAATGTTATATTCATATGCACAGGAAAAGACAGATCACCAGACCCAGGCCAGTTTCTGAGTTTGACATGGAAGCTATCTTCAGACAGGCAAAGGAAGAACAACAAAAAGCTGAACAAGCTTTTGAACAAGAGCTGCAAGAAGCAGCCCTCAACTCTGGGCTCAATTCTGATGATGCTGGAAAATCTACTGGAGATTCTAAACCAAACAGGCGATCTAGAAAAGCACCTGATCCTCTCATAAATGGTTCATCTAAAGGAAAGAATGAGAAGCTCGTCCCAGGTTCTAGTGTACGAGTTGTATCTGGTACTTTTGCAGAATATGTAGGCAGCCTCAAGAAGCTGAATCGCAGAACAAAAAAGGTATACTGTTTCTGGAATGAATTATTTGGCTTGAATAAGTGAAAATATGAGGAAATAAGCGTGCTTTTTATTTTTTGGA
The DNA here is from genome assembly GCA_024362665.1 of Prunus padus. NCBI lineage: Eukaryota > Viridiplantae > Streptophyta > Magnoliopsida > Rosales > Rosaceae > Prunus > Prunus padus. The sequence continues at coordinate 24,483,296 of JANFAM010000015.1, forward strand.
TATGCACGGCAGAATTACTAGTGTCTTCTTATGCATTATTTTACTCAAAAATCTCAATACATTGCTCGAAAAAAGTTATCTTCTGGAAACTTGACAGAGAAATTAAAACAATTGTCATCTTGCAGGCAACTGTGGGATTTACGTTATTTGGGAAAGAAAGCTTAGTAGATTTAGATGTCAGTGAAATTGTTTCAGAGACCATGTAAATATGTTCATCCCTCATAATCATTGTTAAATGGTAAGTTTTTCAATATATTTTCCCGTCTTCTCTAGATATATCCTACTTTCGTCTATATGAAAAATGCAGTGCCTTCAAAGTAATAACATAATTTTATCTTGTTTGTCATCAAATGAACCTATAATGCATCTTGCTTGTAATCTGAAGTATCCATGCCAACATCTCTGATTTGGTTAGGTTCTCATTATAAGTTGCTGATGGTGCCAAGCACCAGTACATGGGAAAAGAGGTGATTACTTTTGACATCCATTACTTGTATTAAGTCGTAAATCCAAGTTAGTAGGGATTGGCTACCTGATTTGAGGCCATAGAAATTGCATTCCTACTGATAATGTATGTCCTTCCTAGTTAGGTCACATTCTGACCTCCGCCCAGATGCTTTTCCCCTTTACTGCCAACTTCCTTTATTTAAAATCATGGTGCAATGTGAGTGTTTCATGACGTATCAGATTAGTGTGCTTTTGGCTGTGTTTTGTTACTTGCTGCTTAGGCGTCTTCTTCTATCTGTTCAAATTGAATTATTTTTCAAATTTGTCCATACTAGTGAAAGCTCAATCATGGCCAATGACAGATATGCATTCAGGATGAAAATACATCTGCTTGTACACACAGATGACATTGGGAGAAAATTAGAAAGGGTTGTTCACCATTTTTACAAAAGGAATACAAGGAGTTTGTTATAAGTTGTGACATGAACAGATGGTAATTGGTAGTGATGGTAGCTGGACCAGTTTTAGCATTAGAGGGGTGCCAATCCCAGAGGCAGCCTTTTCTATGCTACTAACCGTGGCTTCGCCGGGAAGGCTAGCTGGACAGTTTATTAGGGCTCCATGTAGGGGATAAGGGACCAAGGGGTGTCAAGGTTTAGCATGATGAATGAGAGTGAGAGAAGTCTCTTTAGCACAAAAATCTTCCTCCAGTTCATGAAAACAAACCTGTCTAGATTTACAGACCAAAAAATTCTTCCTCTAAGATGGTAAATTATACTCCAAGTCCAAAGTCACTCCACTAACTTTACTTTCCTGCTTCACTATTGTTTATTATCATCTTGGGGGTCCTTCTTCATCATTATCTTAATGGGCTGCTCTATTCTTTAATGGGGATAAAATTGCCTGCCCCAGATGGTGGTCCTTGCTCATTCGATTTGTGAAAACTTAAATCACAAAGCAATTGAATCTGCCAGCACATACAATAAAAGTGATATCTATTGGACAGAAAAGTCATGTTGGCTTTTGCACTCGAGCGTTGTATGATTATATACACGTCCTTTATGCATATATTTACTATGATTATAAACTTTATTAAATAATTTTCACAACTTCTTAATCCAATTCTTAATTTGAGTAATGTTTACTCAAATGTTCGATGGCTTTTCTTTTTCCGAATCAATGAGACATGAGTTTGGTTGGACCTCGGACCTTTCCCAATATTAGAAAGAGAAGTGTCACTAGATTTAAGAGCTGGTTCCTAGTTGGTATTGTGAGAGCATCCACAATGGACTCCCTAAACCACCTTCTTAGACAAAATTTAGGGAGGAAGTGAGAAAACTCACCTCCAACCATGCTCTCTATCCAACTCCTAAAATAGGGAGACTTAGGAGCTCCTAAATACGAGGAGAGAGAAAGAACACAGTGGCTCTATAATTAAATGATGCTTTACTTTAATGCTATTTTAAGTATTTATTTAATGTCAACTATTTATTATTATTATTTTATATAAAGAGGAAGCATTTATGTTAAATTAAAAGAAGAAATAAATCATTTATGATTCCCTAAATTAGAGAGCATGGTTGGAGTTGAAATTTTATAAAGAGCTCCTAAAATAGCTTTTTAGTGTTTTTAACTAAATTTTAACTAAAAAATAAGAAGCATGATTGTGGATGCTCTTAGTCGGAGTCCTCTCAACCCAAGTCCCATATGTTGTGTAAATATTCATAACAAAACATCTTCGATGTGTTTTGAAATATCTGACTGAACTGTACCAAGCAGACGGATCATGGATTCATGGTGGCTGCTCAGTCCTTGAGCTTTTTAGTTATAGATAGTGGGGGCTTTTTCGTTTTGTCCGGGGTTGAGGACGGGACAATGGAAAGGGGACCAAAGAAGTTGAAATTCAATGAACTGTCCTTTTCTTCTATTTCATTCAAATCGCCCCATTGTCAAACTTTAATGCTTGTATTGCTACTTGCTACATGCGGTTCCAAATACAACACGTATACGTATTCGATACAGATAGGAAGAGATTCCACTCTTCATTTATCCTAGTAATGAGAAGGGTGAATTCTTTATTCTGAATCACGTAAGGCATTGTTTGCCTGCTTGTACCTTAAACTCATGAGAACATAAATAAATAAATAAATAAAAGAAAGGACCATTGAAATTCACCACCATAAATAACACCACTGCCCAAAATAATATACTGACCCAGGTACCAATGTCACGAACCATGCCATTCAATATTCAATGCAACAGCAGGTTGGTTGGTTCTCTAGTCTTCAAGTTAAACTTGAAAATGCTGATTGCATTAACTAGCTCCACCCTTGGGATCTATATACAACATAGTGATTTTCATTTTTTTTATCTAATCGTTTAAGAACGAGAGATTCGAATTTGAGATATCTGATACGTGTATGTGATTTGCGCGCTCTTTCATTGTTTGTATGGTCAGTGAGATGCAATGGACAAATTGAAGAAGATTCATTAACCCAACAGTTTGTTTTACAGTAAGGCAGTGAGCTAAAGATAATGCTGCATTATTAATTTATTTACAGTGAAGGAAAGCCATCCTTTTGTTTTGTCCAAGAAGAAAGAAGAGTAAGACGACACAAAGCACGCGCGCATTAGTTTATACTGAAAAGAGTTTGCTAAAGTCGTCACGATGCACATTGCACAACACAACACCCACAGCACACCCTCTCCTCTCTTCTCTTCTGTTTGGTGTTTTTATCAAACAATTGCTGCAGTTAGATATGGTCCCCTGTACAAAGCCGTTCCTCCTCACCCACCTCCCACAACCAAAGCCTTTTCCATGACAAAAAACAAAAGCAAAAACTTGAAAAAGACTAGTGCGCAAAATATTAAAAACCCTAATACTCAGGCTTTGTAATCTGTCTATACAGCTGTCACTTTAAAGCTCATTTCTTTCTTTTATAAAGTAAATTGGCAACTCCAACCCTAAAATTTAGAGAGATTCAACAACCCCCACATGTGTTTTGCTTATTTGCATTTGTTGATTCCTTTATTGGTATTGATATTGAAGGTCTTTCACCTACAAGGCCACACACCTACCTTATTCTTATTTAAGCATTGGTGACGTGTTATCTTGCCCATGTCGGAATGAGAATAAGGAATCCAATTCCGATTATGAATTACATATGTGTTTATTAAAATTGGGAGGAATTAAAAGTGCGTGGGGCCCATACGAAAAATGGAATTCAATTCCAAGATTTGGTGATTTGGATTCCCAACATAGAGAATGTATTTTGGATTAGAGTTTCGGAGCAATCGAATGATAATTTTTTTCCCCTTATGCCCTCACTTACTTTCATTATTTCCAAGATTATCCTTAACCTTAGAAATAAAAACAAAATCATTTTAAGTGTTAAGGATTAACTAATAGAAATACTTACATTTATATATTTTTTAAAATACTTAATAGAAATACTTAAATTTATAAAAATAAATAAATAAACAAAATCATTTTAGTGTGTCTATGAAATAAAAAAGACATTTAATTTTTTCTTACTATTATATACTATATCAAATTTTATTAAAAAAAGTATATAAAATATTTGATTGGGACAAGGGCATTTTAGTAATCATACTTGTTTATATTCCGATTCTTGAATTAGTAAACATTTTTATGGAATTCTATTATGATTCCGCATAGTTTTAGTAAACAACTTTATGGGGAATCGATTACGATTCGCCTCATTTCAATTCCTCTTTAATCCAATTCTTCCTCAATTCAATTTGATTACGGATTAGTAAACGCGCCATGGAAGTAAGAGTGGGTGATGATTAATGGATTAGGGTTGATGCATAACCGAATGTGTTCTCTCGTCAAATTTATGTTATCAAACAAATACTTATATTACTAGACATTTTGTGCGTCATTTTTGGTTAAAATCAATCTAAATTATTAGTTTAAACTCACAATCTGACGACATAACATCTTATTTTATCATATAGTCTTGACTCTTGAAAATGAGCAATTATATATTCCATCATATTGAATGTTTAAGATTCTTTCAGGGATATGACAAAAAATTATTCAAAGGAAACAAGGGGGCAAAAAAGAAAAAGTCATTTTATAAGTTCATCATTACAAATAAAAGTTATGGCAAATTATGAATACACAAAGGAAAGTGGGCTCCTGGAAATTTAAGAAAAGCCTAAGTGCACAAATGCAAAAAGTCCTTTATTATATTCCCCCAGTCAGCAACCACTCAGAGAAAGTGTCTGAGAGAGCTTACAGAAACGAGTAAACGTATTTAATTTTCACAACCTCCAAGCCTGCCCCCTCCTTATTCTTTACTCTCTTCCTCTGCTTTCCACTTTCAAACCCTAGAAACAATTCACCTTTAGATGCAAATGGGTCTCTTTCCCAAACACTAGAAACCCACTAGTTAATCCATTCCTAGATTCAGCTCTATCGCATTTCAGCCATGGCCTCATTACCCTTTTCCAAACACTTAGCTGCCTTTGTTTTGCTCATTTTCTTCCTGCAACCCTCAGCTGCAGACTCTAACTCCTCGTTTTCATTCACTGAATTTGGTAAAGGTCCAAAATTTGAGTCCAATATTGCTCTTTATGGTGATGCAGATGTTGTTTATGGCGGGTATGCAGTTCAACTCACTAGTTCAGTGAGATCAAGTGCTGGGAGAGCCATGTACAAGAAACCCATCAAGCTCAGTGAAGGTAAACCTCAGAAATCAGTATCTTTCTCCACAAACTTCTCATTTTCTGTGTCCACTGGCAATGGGGATGGTTTGGCCTTTGTTATGGTTCCCAGTGGTTTCAATCTTAGCATGTTTGCTAATAGCTCTTTTGGGCTTTCTCTAGGATATGGGAAAGGTAAATTTAAAGTTGTTGCAGTTAAATTTAATGCATTAAGGGATGCCAAGGTTCATGTTGGAATTGATGTGGGTAGTTCTGTATCAGCTAAAGTAAGGACTTCTTCAAGTAAGAATTTGAATCTAACTAGTGGGAATAAAACGCATGCTTGGATCGATTATGAAGCTGGTTCGAATAGATTAGAAGTTAGGCTGAGTCAATTTGGTCACCCAAGGCCAGCTGATCCTCTGCTGTGGTACCCATTTGACTTGTCAAAACTGTGGGAGCATGAGCAAGTGTTTGTGGGCTTAAGTGCAATGAACAGGAATTCGTCTCAGACATGTTTGATAACTTCTTGGAGCTTTGAGCAAAGGCATGTGCCGCACTGGATGCATTCACAGCCACTAGATCCCAAGGCCTTTGCTAAGAATTTGAAACCGGTGACAGTTGAAACCAAAAAGGATTGTGTAAAAAGGGTTTTTGGTGCAATGGTTTTTGGTGTTGCTTGTGGAGCATTGGCATCACTCCTTGCATTGTATTTGTGGACCGTCTTCGGTAATCGGCGTCCGGTGGTGCCAGAGGGTTATGCTGAGCAGCCTAAAGAATTTGAGTATGATAAAGTGAACGTAGGTGTAGATGATAAAGCCATCGAAGATGGAAAGCAGTAGATGTTTGAGTGTCGAAGGCTGTTGCTTGTTGTATTGTAAATCAATCTTGTTTTTCTTTTATGTATTTCCAGGTTGTGCCTTTACTTGTAGTTGTAGTAACCTGGCAGTCAATTGTCAAAATGTAGTAACCTGGGATTCCACTTTGAACTGGGAAATTGAAACATAGCATGGTTTTCCCCACTCTTGTTTAAAATTATTCACCATTAATGCTGGTAGCTGCTTAAATTCTTTGCAAGCTCTTGTCAGAAATCCAGTTCTTACTATCTTATGTCAAAGATAGCAAAGCCCTTTAAATTTCCAGCAAGACTTTGCAGTCATTTTTGGTAAAGCGTGAGGGCCTCTAACTGCAGGTAAATTAGTCTCAACTTCCAGCCCATACAAACTCAGGCTAGCATTTGAGAGCCAAAGATTTAAAGATGTAATTTGCTTAGAATGGCATACATAATCTCCGCTTTATAGGCTTAGAGATGTTGCCTTTCTGAAACATACTTGTGATGGCATATACCTTTGTCAAGGATGCAAAGACTCGACAATTGATGCTTCAATCCTGACATATTTTACATGTCATTACAAAGAATAAACACAAACCTTCAAAATTTTGGATTCAACGGAAAAACATGATAGCAATTCACGGAAAGATGAATCTACCGGATAATGAAGATTACCCGTTGAAACTTGGGCTGAGAGCCAAAGATAAAAGCGCTTAATCTGTATAGAAATGGCGGTGAAGACGGTACACATGCCATTTGTTCAGAAATGACAACACATGCTAGTGCTTAAAAAGGATTAATATCACCATATAGAAGATCTCAGTTTACCCAAAGTACATAACAAAAGAGAAACGAAATTGGGATAACAAGTTTGTTTTTAACAATATTAAGACCTACAGCTACCACGAACAACTGATCACTTTGCAATACTCCAGCAACCGGAAGTTGCGGCAATTCACATTAGTCAACATCACATTACACCTCCTGACCTTCCTCCTCCTCTTCATCCTCATAATATTCATCCTCCTCAGCTGTGGCATCCTGGTACTGTTGATACTCTGAAACCAAATCATTCATGTTGCTCTCAGCTTCTGTGAACTCCATCTCATCCATGCCTTCACCGGTGTACCAATGCAAGAAAGCCTTCCTCCTGAACATAGCAGTGAACTGCTCACTCACACGGCGGAACATCTCCTGAATTGAGGTTGAGTTTCCAATGAAAGTGGACGCCATTTGCAAGCCAGTGGGGGGGATGTCACAGACAGTGGACTTGACATTGTGCGGAATCCATTCCACAAAGTAAGAGGAGTTCTTGTTCTGAACATTGATCATCTGCTCATCAACCTCCTTGGTGCTCATCTTGCCCCTGAACATGGCTGAGGCAGTTAGATATCTGCCATGGCGAGGATCAGCTGCGCACATCATGTTCTTGGCATCCCACATCTGCTGGGTGAGCTCAGGCACAGTGAGGGCTCTGTACTGCTGTGAGCCACGAGATGTCAAAGGAGCAAAACCCACCATGAAAAAGTGGAGACGAGGGAAGGGGATGAGATTGACGGCAAGCTTTCGGAGGTCAGAGTTGAGCTGACCAGGGAATCTCAAACAGCATGTGACACCAGACATAGTTGCAGAAATCAAATGGTTCAGATCTCCAACTGTACAAACACAAAAATCAGTATCCCAAATTCCACAATTAAGCAAACCTAAATATCAGAGAACAATTAACTGATAAACTTACAGCTTGGGGTGCTGAGCTTGAGCGTACGGAAGCAAATGTCATAAAGAGCTTCATTATCAAGAACCATACACTCATCTGCGTTTTCAACAAGCTGATGCACTGACAAGGTTGCATTGTAGGGCTCAACAACAGTGTCTGAGACCTTGGGGGAGGGAAACACAGAGAAAGTGAGCATCATCCTATCTGGGTATTCTTCTCTGATCTTTGAAATCAACAGAGTACCCATTCCAGACCCAGTTCCCCCTCCTAGGGAATGGCACACCTGAAACCCTACAATTCGAAACAAACCCAACCTAAATACCATGTACCAATAAAACAAAATAAAATAAATGAGAGCAAGCCATTCAGGAATTTCATTAAATACCTTGTAGGCAATCACAATTCTCGGCTTCCTTGCGAACCACATCGAGCACAGAATCGATCAATTCAGCCCCCTCGGTGTAGTGGCCCTTAGCCCAGTTGTTCCCGGCACCAGACTGGCCAAAAACGAAGTTGTCAGGCCTGAAGATCTGACCGTAAGGTCCAGATCTGACGCTGTCCATGGTCCCCGGCTCAAGGTCCATGAGAACAGCCCTGGGCACATACCTCCCACAACTGGCTTCATTATAGTAGACATTTATCCTCTCGAGCTGAAGCTCTGAGTCTCCCTCATACCTTCCGGTGCCGTCGATACCGTGCTCCGCGCAGACCACCTCCCAGAACTTTGCACCGATCTGGTTGCCGCACTGGCCTCCCTGTATGTGAAGGATTTCACGCATTTTGAATCGAAAAGGCGATGAAAATCGAAAAGCGGATTTAGGGTTTTGGTCTCTCTGTGAGAAAATCGCAGAGAGAGAGATATGAGAAAGAAATGAATGGGGTAGGGGGGTGGGGACGGAGGCGATCTTTTATAGAAAAGTAGGTTTTGGAGAGGCAACGGTTGGATTTGAATGGAGAAGCGGGAAGTTTTGTTTGAATGGGTGGAAATGAGTTGGGGTATTTGTTTAAGGGGATTGAGAATGGACGGTTCAGATTTGAGGGTGGGGTTGGTGGAGGATTATGTCTTCCTTTATTTGAAATTCAAATTTTAAAAACAGCTGGGTGCCCGGAATTTTGGCTCCTTTTTTAAATTTGGGAACAAAGACAGATACAGTTTTTAATGTTTCAATTTGGCATTGAAAACCAACCTAGTGTCCCTAGCACAATAATCGCCACTCTATCAGTTGAATGTCGCATTTTACTATGCTTTCAAGAATAAAATGACTCTACCATTAGCCTTAGAGGAAAAATCTTTAGCTTTATTTGTTCGTCACAAATTCAAAGCAGGTTTAACTAAATAGTGAGTTACAATCATTATACATCTCAAACACAAACTCACACATAATGGTGATCGACTGACCTAATCTAGATTATAAGTGTACGTCTCATCGATAAGGTGTCACGCTTTGAGCATCATACTCGAGTTATGTTAAACTTGATTTTGACATAAGAAGTGTCTCCCATTTTTTATTTACAATGGTAAAAGGAAATTATTATTTGAATTTCCTTGGCAAATGAAATAGAGAACATGGCAATTTTTAGATGATAAAAATGTAGACTTTCAAGAGAACCGCCCCATGGCAATTTTTGTTGGGTGTTCAAGGCAGACCCAATTTCGTTCGTTCCGGTTCGAGCTATGCTCATATTTTTATCAGTCAATTCAGTTTCGTTTTGCTATAAGTGTTCGTGGTTCGAACCAACATAGATTTTTAGCCAATTTGACAACCGATTCAATATAAATTGGATTGGATTGATAAATTCGAAATCCAATTCAATCTTATTGTTATGCTAACGCAAACACTTTTGGGTCACAAATCCACCATCTGGAAATGAAGCTATAAATGGCTGAATGTTGCTGTTAACCAAAAATAAAGAGGAAAAAATAACATTTAAAAGAAAAAGAAAATCCGATCTCAGTAACTTCAGATTATCTTCAATTCCTTGTGGGAAATTGCAGATAGATAACGCAGTATTCATAAACATCATTGATCCACCAAAAAAACAAATCGAAAAGAAAAAGCATCTCAGAATAAAACTTCCCCATGGTTTTCTTCACAGGCAATCATAGTGCAAGGATAACGATTAAAGAAAATCATCACAGATGCTCGTTTTAAAAAAACTCGACAATACTAAATAAAAACCAGAAGAATAATCAATATGAAAATCTCATAAACAAATCTGGGAAAATATTAAAGGAATGAACAAAATTTACTCCAGCTTAGCTTTACGCACTGACACTATCGCATAAGATAGATTTAAGAAGATGAACAAGAGCGGGATAGGGTTAGTGAGATGGCAAAGGGCGGCGGCGCAGGTATTGCCGGTTGTACAAAGCAGCGATAGTGGGAAAGGGTTTCGGAAAATATTTATAAGGAGGGTGTGATTCGACTTAACCCTAAGTTCCTAACGACCAGTTTGGTAAGTGGGATAACTCAATCCTGGATCATGCACTTATGCTCACCAGCACCAGTCTGTATCCCAAAATTTTCGTATATATTCGAAGTGTATAGCCGCGCGGCTATACTATTTAAATATTCCGATATATTCAACCAGTCTAGCCGAACGGCTATACTATTTAAATACTAGAATATATTCGAAGCGTATAGCCGCACGGCTATACTATTTAAATATTCTGATATATTCAACCAGTGTAGCCGTTACTATTTAAATACTAGAATATATTCATAAAGCATAGCCGCACGGCTATACTATTTAAATATTCTGATATATTCAAGGAGGATAGCCGCACGGCTATACTATTTAAATACTAGAATATATTCGAAGAGTATAGCCGCTCGGCTATACTATTTAAACACTAGAATATATTAAAAGAGTATAGCCGCACGGCTATACTATTAAAATATTACAATATATTCTGAACTAAGCTTCCCAAGAAACCTGTTGATTAGAAGATAACAGACAATGTTACATACTTGGTGTCAATAACAGAACATGAAATACTCGTAGCACATACCGCCACATTAGCTGAATCTGTGTCACTGAGCAAGACAATCAAGGTAGATATCATGTTTGGAGCTTCATCAACCAAATATAATTTACTGTTTTTGAAGAAATAGGCTATAAGATATGAAGAACTTCTTCTAATTGAGGCCTGAATCCATGAGTGTAATATTGAGAGAGAGAGAGAGAGAGAGAGAGTGAGGGAGGGAGGGAGATAAACAGGATGATACCTTGTTAGTGATTAATACCTGACTATCACTGACAGCTCTAACAAGTTCAGATATAAGAGATTCAACACCTTCCTCATCTATGACTAAGACCACAGTTTCAGCAGCCTCCCTGGCCCAAGTTTGAACTTCCTAAAAGTTAGCAACAATATTTGAAATTCAGCATGATTAGATTTCAACAACATCCAGCCAGTCAGTGTCATATATTAAATAATAGTGTACAACCAGTAAGACGTGTTTCTAACAACCTACTAACCGAAACCGTAGGGGCAAAAAACAGAAAAAGTTGTGTTCTTAAATAAGCCCGAAGATTGCAAATTGCAACAGCATACCTTTTCATCAGCACCCATTGCAGAAAGTAAAGCAGAAATAACAGTACCAAGATGAGAGTTAAGGGCAAGTCCAGCAACCTCAGCTACAGCTCCAAGAGCATGTGCATTAAACGCACTGGATATATAAACGATTTCAGTAAACAAGCAGCATCCCAAGGGGAACTTTGTTATAAAACATTCAATACACAGTAATTTTGAGAATGAAATACATACGTAAGTGGAAGGTGGACCAGCTTGGGTAAGATGTGGGGCAAAACAGCAGTAATCCTCACACTGAAACAGAAAATGCAGCAACTTAGCCCAACAAAAAAAGAAAAGCATACACAAAACAAGGTGTAAGAGAGTGGGAGTGAGAGACATTAGATTGAAAAGGGTATTTGTTAAGGAAAGTAAAGTCAACTAGCAGATATTGAGGCGATTACTATTGATTGTATATTGTCAACTGAATTTATTTTTCTTTCCTTATTAGTCTAAGCTAATTTAGGCAAAGATGTAGGATTTATTGATTGTTTCTTGTATAAAGTCTGTACAAAGGTCTATATTGTTTTGCATTATTGAATTAATACAATTTCAGCAACTTCTTGAGATGGTATCAGAGCATTCATGCTCTTCTTGGTGACCGTGCAAATTTTTTTCAAAGTGAAGAACCATAACCAGACACTCCAGCCATAATCCTTTTCCATAGGTGACGATTTCAGTACACTAAAATCTACCCCATCCAAGGTAGAGATCAAGAACTATGATAACCCCAATGCTCCCTTTTATCTTCACTACTCAGATCAACCAGGTATAGTTCTTGTCTCACAACTCCTGACTGAAGAAAATTACAGCACATGGAGTCGTGCAATGACAAGTGCCCTGAGTGTTAAGAACAAGATCAGCTTTGTTGATGGATCCATCAAGGGGCCAACCAGCAGATATTGAGGCGATTACTATTGTATATTGTCAACTGAATTTATTTTTCTTAACAGTATTTCACCTTAAGATTTGTTTGAGGCCATCAAAGTTTGATCATCCTCCAATGCACGCAAAAGAGTGGAGACAATTTAATCGACTGCTCGAAGTCCAGCACTCTACATTGTGACTTCATAATTAAAACATATATATGACTATCTTAGAAATGAATATATAAACTAGAAAAAGAACCTTGTAGAGAGTGCTGAATGCTAAGCCAGCAGACTCACGAACCTCGGGCATGCTGAGTTTGAGTTTCTGGTTTAATTCTTGCAAAAAGTTTCTGGTTTTTTTCTTCAATTTGAGGCAAAAAGTTAGGAATTTGCATATGATTATTGTTAAGAAAATAAAAAATAAAATAAAAATATTGAACTCAATTACAGTTTATTTGGTGCAAAATTGAATGGGTACTGGACTTAAAATCCAAGTTAGCACAGTCTAATGCTTCAAACTCTATTCTAGCCCGTCTAGGCCAGCCAACCAAACGGGCCATAATATTTTTCTTTTCATACACTTGATATTGTATTGGTGGAAGGGGAATGAAATTCAAGAGCTTGAATACATGATTCTACAAGTTTGTTGCAATCAATAACTTTTTTCAGTTCAATACGTTTTTGTTTGTACCAAAAATAACATTTAAATAAAATAAAATAATCAGATCTCAGTAACTTTCAGATTATCTTCAATTCCTTGTGGGAAATTGCTGATAGATAACGCAGTATTGATAAACATCATTGATCCACTAAAAAAACAAATCGAAAAGCAAAAGCATCTCAGAATAAAACTTCCCCATGGTTTTCTTCACAGGCAATCATAGTGCAAGGATAACGATTAAAGAAAATCATCACTGATGCTCGTTTTAGAAAAATTCGACAATACTAACTAAAAACCAGAAGAATAATCAATATGACAATCTCGAAAACAGATCTGGGAAATTATTAAAAAGATGAACAAAATTTACTCCAGCTTAGCTTTACGCACAAACACTATCGAATAAGATAGATTTAAGAAGATGAACAAAGGGCGGCGGCGCAGGTAGTGCCGGTTGTTCAAAGCAGCGATAGTGGGAAAGGGTTTCGGAAAATATTTATAAGGCGGGTGTGATTCGACTTAACGCTAACGACCAGTTTGGCAAGTGGGATAACCCAATCCTGGATCATGCACTTATGCAGACCCAGCACCAGTCTGTATCCTAAAATATTCACATATTCGTATATATTCAGAGAGTATAGCCGTACTATTTAAATATTCCGATATATTCAGCGGCTATACTATTTAACTACAATATATTCGAAGAGTATAGCCGCACGGCGATACTATTTAAATATTCTGATATATTCAAAGAGTACAGCCGTACGGCTATACTATTTAAATACTAGAATATATTGGAAAGGTATAGCCGAGCGGCTATACTATTTAAATATTCCGATATATTCAACGAGTTACGCCGCACGGCTATACTATTTAAATACTAGAATATATTCGAAGCGTATAGCCGCACGGCTATACTATTTAAATACTAGAATATATTCGAAGGGTATAGCCGCACGGCTATACTATTTAAATATTCTGATATATTCAATGAGTATAGCCGTGCGGCCATACTATTTAAATACTAGAATATATTCGTAGAGTACTATACTATTTAAATATTCTGATATATTCAATGAGTATAGCCGTTCGGCTATACTATTTAAATATTCCGATATATTCAACGAGTGTAGCCGCACGGCTATACTATTTAAATACTAGAATATATTCGAAGGGTATAGCCGCACGGCTATACTATTTAAATATTCTGATATATTCAATGAGTATAGCCGTGCGGCTATACGATTTAAATGCTAGAATATATTCGTAGAGTATAGCCGTACGGATATACTATAAATTTTCTGATATATTCAACAAGTATAGCCGCCCGGCTATACGATTTAAACACTAGAATGTATTCGAAGAGTATAGCCGCGCGGCTATACTATTTAAATATTAGAATATATTCTGAACTAAGCTTCCCAAGAAACCTGTTGATTAGAAGATAACAGACAATGTTACAACTTACATACTTGGAGTCAATAACAGAACATGAAATACTCGTAGCACATACCGCCACAGTAGCTGAATCTGAATCACTGAGGAAGACAATCAAGGTAGATATCATGTTTGGAGCTTCATCAACCAAATATAATTTACTGTTTTTGAAGAAATAGGCTATAAGATATGAAGAACTTCTTCTAATTGAGGCCTGAAACCATGAGTATAATATCGAGTGAGAGAGAGAGAGAGAGAGAGAGCATGTTCATTAAACGCACTGGATATATAAACGAGTTCAGTAAACAAGCAGAATCCAAGGGGAACTTTGTTATAAGACATTCAATACACAGTAATTTTGAGAATGAAATACATACATAAGTGGAAAGTGGACCAGCTTGGGTAAGATGTGCAGCAAAACAGCAGTAATCACTATTACTGCTGTTTCTGACACTGAAACAGAAAATGCAGCAACTTAGTCCAACAAAAAAAGAAAAGCATACACAAAACAAGATGTAAGAGAGAGGGAGTGAGAGACATTAAAGAATCAGGACAAACACTTGTAAAATCAGAAACATCATAAAAGAGAATAAAAACCTATCAGAAAGAGCAGTTGGAATTGTAGGGATCCTCTCAATTCTGCAGCGGCAGCAAACAGAAAACCATATCATATTCTGAGCACCACAAATTATACATACATGATACATCCATTGTTACCAACTTACCAAGACTTGTAGGGATGAGCTCATCCATGAGACTCAACAACTGATTTATACTCTCAACAACTGATTTATACCAGCACTTGCCATTACTTCACTCAAACCTATGCATGCATACACCCTGTCAATCGTAAGAACATCGAAAATGTGTTAGCTAGCATAGTTATCAAACAGGTTATACAGGTAAAGGAAACACTTATCCTGAAATACTACAGGAATAAGTGTAACAGGCACAAGGTTAAACTAAATACATGTCTGCATAAAGAAGCATCACTGTCAAATGCCTATCACATTGACATTGTGGATAACATGTTTTCCATCCTACACAAGTACAAGAATACTCGTTTCTTGACCTAAGTCTTTGATATCAATTTCAATAAGGATATTTCTGCTAAATACTTATAAAGTAAAAGGGGTAGAAAATAATTAAATCATGCCATCAGAAAATCATCATGTGGATAAAATATTTGATCGAAGAAGGTTATCACATTATAATTCATCACATATCAATTCAATCACCTTTAAAAAAGACAAATAATTCTACACCTCAACTATCACATAATAATTTATTGAATTATTATAATCATTACTATTATATAAATTAATATTTAAAAAACTTACTGGGAATTAAGCAATGGAAAAGAGCCAATTTACAAAAAGGTACAATCAAATGAGAGCAACTTCCACAAGAACCTTGTTTTGGGGGCCACAAATATTTAGAAATTAGTTAAATTAGGTTCTGTAATTTAAGCCAACTATTTATTCTGCTTTCTTTTTAGTCTCCCTCTCCTCTCTCCTCTCTTCTATTCTCTCTCTCCTTACTCAAACAAGCTTCAGATTTCCCGAATCTTTGTTTTTGATTTTATTGTTAATTATTTTGATATTTTGATCATTGTTGTCTTGATTTTTTGGGTTAGATGTCAAATGATGTGTTTTTTATATTTAGATTTTCTGTTTTTTTCTTGACCTGAGATTGGAAACTAATCATTGGTTAGATCTTGATATGAGTTTGAGTTTCTGGTTTAATTCTTGCAAAAAGTTGGGGTTTTTCTTCAAATTGAGGCAAAAAGTTAGGGATTTGCATATGATTATTGTTAAGAAAATAAAAAATTGACTTGAGATGGAAAAATACTGGACTTAACCAATGATATCAATGAGATGGGAAAATAAAATATTTTTGGGCTGGCTTGGTGCAAAATTGAATGGGTTGTGGACTTAAAATCCAAGCCAGCCTAGTCTAATACTTCGAAATTCATTCTAATTAATCCAGGCCAGCCCACCAAACGAGGTCATTATATTTTTCTTTTGGATTTTTAGCCATTTTGTCCCCTGAAATATTAAGCATTTCGAACTTACTCCCTTGAATTATTTCGTCTGCCGATTTAGTCCCTCAACTCGTAATAAATAGTCAAATTTTCCCTTACCGTTAAGTTTATCTAATTTCATCAACTTTTCTGTTAATAACAAGGGCAAATTTGTAATTTTAACTTAAAATTCATAAAAAATATTGTAAATGATTAACTTTCAGGAGAAAAAAAATTTATTCTCCCCACAGAACCCAAACCCCCACCGATTGCTTCTCCCCCAAAGATTTTTTTTTCTTCTAAAAGTTAATTATTTACAATATTTTTATGAATTTTAAGTTATAATTACAAATTTGCCTTTGTTATTAACAGAAAAGTTGATGAAATTAGATAAACTTAACGGTAAGGAGGAAATTACTATTTATTATGAGTTGAGGGACTAAATTGGCAGACGAAATAATTAGTAAGTTAATTCGCTTATAGTTCGAAAACCGCACTTTACCCTTTTTTTTTTTATACATGTGATATTGTATTGGTGGAGGGGGAATGAAATTCAAGAGCTCGAATACATGATTAAATGCCATGTTTCAAGAGAAATAATAATTACTTTTACTGCGTAAGATATTAATTTAACTTAACCAAAAATTAAAAATTAAAAAAGAAATAATAACACTTCACTCAAACAACACGTTCAGAGCAGAAAAAATCAGGAATGGGTTCTTCCTTCCATCACCGCCACAGCAACTCCGACGCCATCTCCGCCACAGTAACCCCGACTCTGGCGTCCTAGACGAAAATCCAAATCCACCCATCCGCTCGCAATTTAACATGATCAATATGTAATAAACAAAGGGAAAACTAGAATTAAAGAAACAAATTAATGAAGGTCTGCAAAAAAAAATTCAGATGATGTAATTACACGATGCCCACCCATGACCGCTTCTTGATGGTATGAGATTCATGGAAATCATGTTAACCAGTAAAAGAGGAGGAAACCCAATTGTAGAAACCGAAAAAGTGAAAGAGCCAAATTAGAAAAACTGTTCAGGTATGCCAAAAAAATATATCAGATTATGCCTTTGCATTCAACTGACTATGGGTGGCTCGAGTAACATCATGTCTGTAGAGGGTCGTCTACGATGCCGGAATCGGAGGTGTTGTGGCGGTGATGGGAGGAAGAACACGTTCATGATTTTATCCTTTGAACGTGTTTTTGTTCCAGTGAACTTTTATTATTTATTTTTAAATTTTCGTTTTTTGATTAAGTTAAATTAATATCTTGATTTTTAACTAGTTTTTTTTAAACTTTTAAATTAGATTCATGAGTGGGTGACCACAAGTCGCTTGGACCATAGGGGTCCAAGAAAACGGGAGGGAGAAATGGTGGACATATTGTATCCACATGTTCATCACCAAAATCAGCCTTCTCCCCAAGCAAAAACATCAAAATAATGGACAAGTAAAAAAGAAGAACCCCCTTCCCAAGCAAAGATAGAGATATATACAAAACCAGAACAATCCACACTTTTATAGGCACCTTTGAAGGACCATATCCATATCAAAAACCCTGAGACTGAGAGAAGCAAACTTTAGTTCTTCCAACATGGGCATGGTTTTTGGAAAGATAAGAGTGGAAACCCCAAAATACAAAGTGCTTCAATCAACAATCGACTATGAAATCCGGCAATATCCACCTTCAGTGATAGCCCAATTAACCTACCATCCATCGCAGATGAAGGGCGACAAAGACGGCGGATTTACTGTGCTGGCCAATTACATAGGCGCCTTTGGAAACCCACAGAACACCAAGCCTGAAAAAATCGCCATGACAGCTCCAGTCATAACCAAAAGCTCAGCTGAAAAAATTGCCATGACGGCTCCAGTTGTGACAAAGACTGGTGGTGCTGAAGATGAGAAGAAGATGGTGACAATGGAGTTTCTGTTGCCTTCTAAGTATGAGAAGGCAGAAGAGGCTCCTAGGCCTGTGGATGAGAGGGTGGTGATTAGGGAAGAGGGTGAGAGGAAATATGGGGTGGTGACTTTTCGGGGTGTGGCTACAGATGAGGTGGTGGAGGAGAAGGTGGAGAAGCTGAAGCAGAGCTTAAAGAGAGATGGGTATAAGATTATAGGGGAGTTTTTGCTGGCTAGATATAACCCTCCTTGGACTTTGCCTCCATTCAGGACCAATGAGGTTATGATCCCAATTGAGTAGTTTCTCAGATTCTTGTATGCTGCTCTGTTTTTTTTCATATTCAGTATTAAATAATTGAAAACATGTAATTTTCTGTCGATTATATATAAATCACTATTTAGAGTTTTTCCATTTTACATTACATCTGCTGAGACCATGAACACCGCACAACATAATCTTACAAAAGCTTTATGTACCTCTCAACCAACCGATCTCCCATCATTTGGGAATGGAACTTTATCAGACCTTCACTACTTGGCTAACGTTAAGACCTTTTTCTATGTAGAATTTACAAAGAAAGATGAAGAAAGTTTCTCTCACATTTGATATATCGCACATATATAGCTTGAAGGCAGTCCCTTGAGTAAAGCCATTAAATCCTTGCTGGGGCAAAACACGAAAAAGATGGATAAACCCTAAAGCTGGACTCACCAATAGCTTAATTTTAGCATGACAAACTTCAACCGACACACTACCATCGACTCAATAAGCTTCTGCATCCCATCTTGTGCGTTTCTTGCAAACAAGCAGCACTGAGTAGAGGAGAAAAGTGGAAAACTTTGAAACAGAAATTCAACCAAGTAACTGTATGTAGTGCAGAACAATAAAGCCATGGATCAAAACTATGTTAACTTGCCCAAAATTCATAACAATTATAAATTACAAAGAGGCATAATTCACACAGAGCTTCACCCAAAGATTAGCTTAAATACAATAATTATGATGTTAAAAACTATGAGAGGTAATCTCAAGAATTGGCATAAATGTATAAGCCCTATGATCTTTCCCTTAAGCGTGGTTCTTCCTCCTTGAATTTGTAGCAAGGTCCACCCCCTCGGATCAAGAAACCGATCCTCATTCAGTACTGCAAATGCATTTGCAAGTAGCAAAAAGCCTTGGATCAACGTCCCAAACCCCGTGAAAAAAGAGAGGAGATTCAACATCTTAGTTCCTAAACAAGAAAGACACTATTCTTATGAAAATTATCAGTCAAAAAGTTCCATAAATTTCATGCATACAAAAAATTAAACCAACACAAACCGAAACTGTGCAGATCCTGAACAGGGTATGAAGGATATACATTCAAAGTAAGAAACTGATCAAAACTGAAAGACATGAACTTTACATAATTGAATCGATTCTAGAAGAAGAAAAAAACAAGTAGATAGGAGCTCTTACCAGCGATTACAAGTTACAGAAGAAAACCAGTCGTTTCTCGGTTGAAGGCCTTGTTTACTTAGAGACAAAGGAAAGGTATCGCAAAACAAGGGTTTAAGCACTAAACCGAGCCGGGTCAGAATCCTTTGGTAACTTTTGATCTGACGGTTGAGAATACTCCACGTGTATGTTTGAGTCCAATATATGACGACCCGATAAAACTAAAAATTTTACAGAGGGAGGGACTGAGGAGTAGGGAGGTTGCTGACGGGCATGGAAGGAAGAGAAGACTCCTAAGCCAAACAACTTCTCTAATATGGAGGTATTTATAAAGATGTGTTAACCCTAAAATATATAAAATAGGAAATAAATGTGAATTACATTAGGACAATATAAACTGATAAGTAAGCTGTATAAATGGTAAGTAACCAAAATCCTGGCTAAATAAAGAATAGCCAACGGTAAGTAACCAAAATCAAAATTCTAGCTAAATTACGGAATAGCCAACGATAAGTAACCAAAATTCTGACTAAATAAGAACTCGCCAACAGTTATTAGGGTGAGAGGAAATATGGGGTGGTGGGGGTGTGGCTACAGAGAAGGTGGAGAAGCTGAAGCAGAGCTTGGAGAGAGATGAGTATAAGATTATAGGGGAGTTTTTGATGGCAAGATATAACCCACCTTGGACTTTGCCTCTATTCAGGACCAATGAGGTTATGATCCCAATTGAGTAGTAGTTTCTCAGATTCTTGTATGCTGCTCTGCTTTGTTCACATTCAGTATGAAATAAATAAAGCCATGTAATTTTCTGCCAATTATATAAGTCACTATT
Source organism: Prunus padus (assembly GCA_024362665.1). NCBI lineage: Eukaryota > Viridiplantae > Streptophyta > Magnoliopsida > Rosales > Rosaceae > Prunus > Prunus padus. The sequence goes on from JANFAM010000015.1 coordinate 24,503,708, forward strand.
TAGAGTTTTTCCACTTTACAATACATCTGCTTTAGCAAATTGAGATGCATATAAGGCACCAAGTACTTTGGCATAATCATAAAGCTGAGGCCATGAACACCGCACCAGATCATCTTACAAAAGCTTCATGGACCTCTCAACAAACCGATCCACATGCAGTACTCACACCCCCTCTTAAAATGTAGAATAATTTTATATGCCCATCTTTTTTTCGTTACATTGGTGGAAATCGAACTTCATCCTCCCTTCACTACTTGGGCTAACCTAAGACCTTTTATTTGTAGAAACAAAGATGAAGAAAGTAACCAACAGCTTAATTTTAGCATGACAAACTTCAACCAACACACTACCATGCTCTTGTGTTTCTTGTGAACAACAAACAAAACAGAGGAGAAGAGAAAGGGGAAAACTTTGAAACTCAATTCAAATAAGTAAACTATATGTAGTCTACAACAACAACGAAGGCCATGGATCAAAACCATGTTAACTAGCCCAAAATTCATAAACTACGAAGAGGCATAAATCACACAGAGCTTCACCCAGAGATTAGCTTCACTACAATGGTTATGATGTTAAAAACTATAAGAGGTAATCTGAAGTATTGACATGCATGTATAAACCCTATGATCTGTCCCTTAAGCGTGGTTTTTCCTCCTTGAATTTGTAGCAAGGTCCACCCCCTCGGACCAAGAAACCGATCCTCATTCAGTACTGCAAATGCATTTGCAAGTAGCAAAAAGCCTTGGAGCAAAGTCCACAATCCCATTATCTGCATAACAGAGAGAAGCTTCAACATCTCAGTTCCTAACTATCAGTCAAAAAGTTTTATGCGAGTCCAAAAGGGTCAATCTTAAAATTTCAAGCCCCAGCAGAAACTGTGCAAATCCTGAACAGGGTATGAAGGATTTTGGCAGAAACGATAGATGGTATTTTATGATTTATGTCAACAGTCAATATTGAAACAGACAGATAAAATCGAACCATGGATATAAATTCAAAGTGGGAAACTGATCAAAATTGAAGGGCATGAACTTTACATAATTGAATCGAACTCTTACCAGCGTTTACAAGTTACAGAAGAAAACAAGTCGTTTCTTCTCGGTTGAAAGCCTCCGCCTTGATTTCAACGAGACAAAGGAAAGGTATCGCAAAACAAGGATTTAAGCACTAACCCGAGCCTGGTTAGAATTTTGTAACTTTTGATCGGACGGTTCAGGATGGTCCACGTGTACCGCTTTGAACATTTCCTCACTTTGTGTTGATCCGACCCGACTTTTGAGTCCAATATATGACGACCCGATAAAATTTTTACAGAGAGGGAGGTTGGTGACGAGCATGGATAAACCCTAACACTCCACTCAACCATGGCTTCGTTTCAGCTACTTCCACCATATCTTCCTCTTCACCAACTTCACTTCTCTCGCCCAAGCTCCAGAAGCTTAATTGCTAAACCTTCAGAACCTCTAAAGCACCAAACTTTGAAGCCCCGCTATCTGCTTAAACCACCCAAATCACACAAGCTAAACCCACCCAGAGCTTCCATTAATGGCGAAGACAACGGAAGCATCGAGTCCAGCGAACCCACTCGCCGAGGCCGGAAAAAGGGTCCCACTTCCTCTTCATCTTCTTCAGCAACATCTCCACCGAAAAAGACCAAGCGTTCGAAAAAAGCCCAGGTCGAAAATGGCACAGTAGAAACTGCCAAACCCACAATCCAAACCGAAAACCCAGACTCTGAGCTCGAAGATTACGACGACGGCATCGATTTTCCGTACGAAGACCCTCCTCTGGTCTGCTGCTTCGGCGCCGCGCAGAAAGAGTTTGTTCCCACGGTTCGGGTCTCCGACAACCCAATGCACCCAGACATCTACTCGCAGTGGAAGATGCTCCAGTGGGACCCGCCGGAGTTCGTGAGGGCCCCTGGCGGGTCGCCGTCCAACGTGGCAATTTCGCACGTGCGGCTCGGCGGCAGGGCCGCGTTCATTGGCAAAGTTGGGGACGATGATTTTGGGGATGAGCTGGTGTTGATGATGAACAAGGAGAAGGTTCAGACGCGTGCGGTGAAGTTCGATAGGAATGCGAAGACTGCTTGTACTTATATGAAGATTAAGTTTGATGATGAGAAAATGTGGGCTGAAACTGTGAAGGAGTCAGCTGAAGACTCTTTGCTCAGCTCGGAACTTAACCTAGCTGTGCTCAAAGAGGTATGCAATATTAGTGAATAGATTGTGTTTTGTTTATATGTATTCACAAAACAAGTAACTTGGCTTAGTTGTCTTAGTCTTTGAAATGGTTCATTGGTTTTGGGTTTTTCAATTGATTGAGAATGCAGCAATCGTTTGTTTGAGCACATTGTGTTTTAAGATTGTTGTTGCTTATGGAGTTTGATGTTGTTCCGGAAACATGGATAAGATCATTTTTGTAATAGGTTTTGATGTCTTAATGCAGGCCAGAATATTCCACTTCAGCTCAGAAGTTTTGACATCTCCCTCAATGCAATCGACCCTTTTCAGAGCAATGTCTTATTCAAAAAAGTTTGGGGGGCTTGTGTTTTTCGATGTGAATTTGCCATTGCCTCTATGGAAATCGCGTGACGAAACCAGGAAATGTATGGAGAGAGCCTGGAATGAAGCAGACATAATCGAGGTTTCGAGGCAGGAATTGGAATTTCTTCTAGATGAAGACTATTATGTGAGGAAGAGGAATTACAGGCCCCAATACTATGCTGAGGAGTTTGAACAGACCAAGAAGAGGAGAGATTATTACCATTACACGCCTGAAGAAATATCTCCTTTATGGCATGACGGACTTAAATTTTTGTTCGTGACTGATGGAACGCTTCGGATTCATTACTATTCCCCTTCATTTCATGGTGTTGTGATTGGAACAGAAGATGTGCTTATAACCCCATTCACTTGTGATAGGACTGGTTCTGGGGATGCTGTTGTAGCTGCTATTATGAGAAAGCTGACCACGTACCCTGAGATGTATGAAAATCAGGATGTTTTGGAAAGGCAGCTTCGTTTTGCAGTTGCAGCAGGAATTATATCGCAGTGGACGATCGGTGCTGTTAGAGGGTTTCCTACAGAAAGTGCAACTCAAAATCTGAAGGAGCAGGTTTATGTACCTTCAATGTGGTAGTTTAGGGCCTAGCCTTCAAATATAGCAATGTTGTTCAGAAATAATGTTCGTTGTATGACCTCTTGAGGGTTGAGAATTTTGTCTATTAGGAATGTGAGAAGAAAGATTGTATCCAATGTACACTAGCATTTGAATTCACATCACTGTTACTTGCAATGCTAACAGAAACCATAGATAATTGATACTCAACTAATTGCAGTATGGTTCCTGATAAAAAAAAAAAGGTTCTTTTCTATTATAAGCCGTATAAAGAATTACATTCAAGTTCATCGTGAAGCTCTTTTTTCTTTTCACAATGTTGAGACCAAATCAAAGAAAGAATAATTGAATCAATGAATTACTATAACACCATTTCGACAACGGCAAGGTCTCTGTGCTGATGAAACAATCTGATTTTATCCTAAAACTATACGCGAGCTCGACCTTCTCTGCTTTCTTCAATGCCTTCTTGAATCACCCGTGAAGTCCCTCCTCACTTGTAGTAGGTACAACATAACCGAAACTTGCATTGCAAATCACAAGGGAAACCTTAAAAAATTCTCGACCACAAGCAAGTAGAGTTTCTGAAACCGAGTGAAAAAGCACTTCATTCCAAAGCCCCATTATCAGCTGCCATTTGAGCAGTGGTATTGTGTATTTCACAACAGCAGGAGCCACATATTCTCTCCCCAATACTATCTTTGAGATGAAACACTTATGCTCCGTCTCTCATCTAACTTCTGCCTAGCAATTTGCTCCTCTGACTTGTTACAGATGCAACCAGGAAACGGATTTGCGTAAAAATTCTCCTCCAACCTTGGTGACTCTCCCACTTGTCTAACATATGGTGCTCCAAGCCTGTCAGAATGCAGACTTTTAACCTCCGAAGAAAACTTTTCCCACAGTATAGCACCCTTATCCAACTGATCGACCAGTTTAACAAAATTTTGTCTGAAATGAAAATCATAACATGTCAGAAAACTAGCAATTCATTTTAAAAGCTGGGAGTTTGGAGAGGAAAATACTAAATGCCTGGTATGAGAGCGAACCTGTCAGGGTTGATACTCTTACTAAATCCTTCAAATCTCCTATGTCCTTGCACTGCCTTAGCCATATTTCCATCATATGTGTAAACAAAGACATCACTCTCTAGTGCTACAATATAATCCAAGGCTGCAAGGCGATTTTGATATGGCTTAAAGGGCTCTAACTCTTGTTCTGTTGCAAGAGTGGAATGAGAAAAGACATTAGGATACTCGGAGCGAAAAGCAGCCATGCTATTTCCTCCATATATCTCGCCAGCAACAATGTAGATTGTAGTTGTTGAAGGGTATCCCATGGCTTTAAGGAACAGGGCTGCCTCTCTTGGTGAAAATGGGCATCCACCTTGTTGCCTTCGTTCTTCACTATCTATCTCTTTCTCCTTCCAGTGTTTAACATTGTACCTCATAACCCGAAGTTCCTCAGATTCCTCTGCAGTGAGGTTGTGGCTGCAGCCGGTGAAAGCAAGCATGTCCTTCTCATATCTGCAATCAAGGAAAGGTTTCTTTACTTAGTTAAACCACTTCAGAACAAGATAATGCCCAAAGAATCAATCCATAGAACAAAGATATACCTTAAATGAAGAGCAATAAATGGATTGCTATTCTTCCTTAGTCTATCAACCAAAACTCTGCCGAGATCCTCAATCTCTTTTGCATACTGGAGAGCCTCGTAATTGGCACGGCACCTCAGCCTTTGGATCGAGGATGCAAGTCCATTGTTAGCAAGCCGGGAATCGGTGTGGGTAAACTTCAGAACTTTATGCTTTTTCAACAATGGGATCATCTCCCTTCTGTAATAACTAGCCTGCATATGAAGCATCTTTAGATACAATTCCAATAATATAAAAACTAATTCAAAAGTCCCTCGAGAATATATAACAATATTGCACCTTCGACCAGGAGATGGGAGCTTTCTGAAGAGGCTTCAGAGCAGCATAGCGGGTTGGCAAATACTCCACTATATCAATATCATCTTTTAGTACTTTCATGAAGTGTCTCCAGTCAAAGATATCTTTAAAATCACTGCAAATATAAGACAGAATTTGATCAGTAAAATAAAATTAATTAGCCACTCCAATCCAACAACCTCATTGGCTAAGAAATCTACCTTGGATCTGTCCAAAAAGACTCGTGGTCCAGCAAAGGCAGAACCAGGGTAGCATTCATTATCTTTGCAACGGCTACCATATCACATATCTGCAACATCAATTGGGTTACCATGTCAGCTTCAAAAACGCGTGCAAAAATGGGAAATGAGGTCAAATCCAAAATGCGCGGCAAAGATTTCTAGGAAGATTATTACCCCTGTTCTCATTTGATTCAATCCTCCATTGGCATGAACCAGCAGATAACCATTTGTTTTCGATCCTGTTCCTGTGGGAAATGAAATTCATATTTGAAAAACCAGTCAAAAATTGATCAATGTTGTCATGCATGACAAAGAGCTTGACAAATTTAGGTATGGAACAAAGAGACATACTTATCCGATTCTTGGGTCGAGCTATGCATTTATCAAAATTGTCGCTGTTGGGTTTCCTCCAAATTTCTGGGGTCTGAAAAAAGTAAATAAATTTATGATCAATTCCCAATTAATCACAGCATTAAATCCTTAGGAAGCAAACTCAACCCAGCAAATAAAATTACTGTATAAACTAAAAAGCCATTAAACTTTTCAATTTAACCACCATACTTATTTAATCCATAGAAGGCAAGTAGATACGAGAAAGGGACAAATGTGAAACGAGAAAGGTATGAAGCATAAACAGCCAATTAGCACAACAATATGGAAACTAATTGAGTCAAAATTGAAACAAATACATTCAACTATTCAATTCAAACCCATTAGAGCCAAAAGTCAATTCTTTACCCTGAACGTTAATAACAAAAAGATTAAGACATTTTCTCTTTCCTTTCCTGAACTTTCTCGGCAACCAAACAGGTAGCGGAAAAAATGAAAAATACCCAAGATTTTAATAAAATTTAAAACTTCTAAAATGGGAGAATTGATTGATTGATTTACCGGCAACCGCTCGAGGAGGCGTTTGAACATGGTGGAGGGTTCACTTTCAGACAACCTCTCCCTCTCCAAAACACGTTGGGGCATGGAATTAGAGGCCTGGTTCTCAGTCACGGCTTGCTGAGCGACGGCCCAGTCGTCCTTGTACGACTTCAAAATCAAAAGCCGGCTCTCTGTTCTCTTCGCTTCGCCGACCACCTCCACATGGTGGCTCAAAAGAGAGAACTTGATGAACACGGAGATAACCGCCATCAACAACAGAGCCCCGAATATCTTACGGCCCATGTTCCGCCCCGATCTCAGCGTCTGCAGCATCGCGACCGTCCATAAAAACCCATCCTCAATCAGAGGAAGCCACGTGTCGGGGACGCAGAAGAAGGCCCGCCTCCGAAGCAGGAGATACTTCATCAGGGGGTGGGGCGAATAATGGTTGTGGTCGTTGAGGTGGTGGAAGGGCCCAAAAATGATACCGTTGGGGGTAATGTCGTTTTCCTCATCGTCGCCGCCGGCGCCGCCGTCGTAGACAACGTTGTTGTTGTTGTCTGAGTTGACGACACTACTCGTGGGGAGTCGCTCGGCGTCCATGAGGCCGTCGGCGACCCGTCGTCTGGTCTTCGTGGGCAGCGCGAGCGGTTGTCGTGGGCTACTGTTGGTTGAGCTGTGCGGGCCACCGGACGACATGGCCGGCCGGCACAAACGCTGTTTAAAACTAAAAATGTACGCTGTATATAATCAGATTTGATTCAGTTTTCCTCGAAACCAAACCAAATCAAATGTTGGGTACGATTTAACTTTCCGGGAAAATAAAAATCACAAAAGAAAATGAGAGACAAATATAAACAGATACGTCGGTTAGGATTGTGGGTCGAATGTGTTCCCCAATGGGTTCCCAGAGAAAAGGGTGGTCCGAAATCCTAGGCAAGAACAAAGGGGTGCTTTATTATTTTCTGATTTTTTGTAAAGTGGATGTTTTTTTGTTGTTCTCTGTCTCAAAGCTCTCTAATGGCGGATCTGCGCATGTTCTAATTTTCTGAGAGACCGGTTTTTATCATGGCCAAAGCTTAAAGAGGAAGACTCAAATGACGGTATTGCCCTTGATAATTCACGAAAAGGACCAACGAAAAGTTACGAGTCTGTTACGGTGTGCTTAATTATGCACTATTCGGTGCCATTCTGTTTTCTGTTTAGTGAAAAATCAAAATGGTATTTTGCTTAATCAGTTGGATTAAGAGAACGTCTGTTGTCACCCCAATGTGCTTAACCAAAATCCATCTGTTTTTTTTCATGTCCACAAAAATTAAAAATTATAAGAAAATTTTACTTATTTTTTTGGCAATGAAAAATTACGTTACTTAATTCACATTCTAATGTTTTTCTTGTAACCCTAATTTTCATATTTTTGTTGTCAAGTAAAGATGAGGGTAGTTGTGCTAGATGGACACCCAATAGTACTTTCGAAATACCTATAATGCTAGATTTTATCTTTTTCTTGGTGGGTAATGGCGGCATCCGAGGTGTAAATGTGTAGGATAATTTTTCTGATACAAATGAGCGATATTAGGGAAGGAGGGAATCAAATCTTGGACTTCGAGTGCATGAGTAAATACTCTTAATTACTTGAGATACAAGCCCCTTGTTGTATTAGGACAATTTTTAACATGGCTATGATACAATATCAAACTATTAGTTTTGGTTTGGTCATTAGCTCGTTTAATATTTTATGCAGATATTACATGTTAACATCATGGACTCTAGGACATCGGGGGATTTTTGTTTAGGCAAAACCATATTATAAACAAATCTTCTATGTATCTTAATCCAATTGGCGGCTTTGTAACTATTATTATTATTTAGAGTTCATCATAAACGCCAAATTTATAAAACAATAGTGCCGTACGGGTAAATTAAACTTTTGTTGAGAAGGATAATGGGATTGACTATTTTGCTGTGTAGTGACTAATAGTTTTTTTTTTTTGTGGTCATTGTAAGGCACTCAAAAGTGAAGCATTTTTGTGCTAGGTAATACTAATATGAGTTGATAACTTGCCTTCCATTAGTATGTTGATTGCTAATTATGGGGGCTAATTCTTGAAAAACTTGGATTTGATTTCGGATGAACATACCAACTTTTTAAATCCCAAATAATGTAACACTGACAGCGTTTTATTTGTTTATATTTAGGTCATAACTCACTTGTATAACCAACTCCACAACAACACACACACATTACTCATCGCTCACTTGTATATATAGTTATAAATTATAATCCATGTGACATGTCGATGCCTTCAAGTTATGTGGTACCCTTGATTCCTTTATAACTATTTACATAAAATGGGCATGAAAACCAGCCCTATGGAATCAGTCATTAAGAAACCTCCTACTTTGAGGGAGTCTACTCAATCATTCACATTTCTCATCATGCAACTTATATATATGACACCTCCCCTACGTTTTCATATTTCTCCCACATGCATTTGTGTGATCAAAATGGTTTAGTGACTTTTGGCCTAAGAAACCTACTTCTTTCTAGTTTAATTATGCTGTCTAGCCAGACATGGACTAGTATTTGTTACGGCAACGTTTTATAGTTTGAGTGAAGATCCACTGCAAAATATCAGAGACTCATCAGCTAGATGCATGCTATTTCTTGTGCTTGTGGACCTTAAAAAGTTTATGGTTTTGTAGATGCATGTGTTTCAACTTTCAATACGATTTATCATGTCCTTCTTCAATTAGCATCGATTGCTTTTCATACATTAATCACCACAATAATTCACACTCTGTCAAATCGTGTAAACTTGTCTACATTCAATCTGCAAGTTACTTGCTTATATTGGGCTTGTTATTTTCCATTTTTGACCTAATTTTCTCGTTTCTTCCTTGCTATTTGCAATTGAAATTTCTTGATGAATTTGGATATTTTAGTTGGTTAGGTTGATATTGTGTTTATCGTTAAACGATGCATTAAGTATTAAATATTTTGTCCTCCTTAATTAAATGACCAAACAATTTCCGTGTGTGTGTGGATTAGGCTTGTTGGCCATGGTCATGTGCCCGCCCTCCTTCACCCAAGTTCGAGTTCCCCTTGATCACTCATTTGCACGAAATACTCTTACCACTAAGTTATGGACGTGTTGGCGATTAATTGAGAGTACTATTTTTCTTTGGCCAAATTGAGAGTACTTTAAACTAACAACGCTTGTATTAAAAAAAAAACAAAAGAAAAACTAGTCAGGTGGGTGTGTATCCATTTACCATAAAAGGGTATTATGGACATTACACATAAGCAGACTCTCTGCCGTGCAAAATCTTGTACCTCAAGTTTGGTGTTGCAACCTTTTGGAACGTTCCTCGATTCTCGTTTTCAGCCTCGCTGTCACTTTATCGTAGAACACGGAACGTAGCCGTCTCTGACTGACATTCCCGCCTATATACAGATACAGAGAAATTCAACGTGCCACGTGGCACTAGTCACGAGTCCCAGCTTCGCATACAGACACAATCATATTTCGTCTCTTATTAAGTTATTACCGTACCGTCTCGCGTCGGCACATGATAAATTGAACCGTTGGAACATGATTGTGACCCTCTCTGACTCTATAGCCGTTGGATTTGATTGGTGACAATTCTTGTTTGGGATTAAATCGGAGCGGTTGGTTTATTTACCGTGATGATGAGTTGGGGATCGGACGGTGATGCGTGGCGCGGGACCATGAGGTCTCATGAGTCGGTGGCTGCCGGTGCGGATTTTGAGAGTTTAGTGCGGCGCCAATCAGATGTGAGATTGTGAGGGCCCTGATTAAAATTCAACGCGGAAACGAGTGTAAAGCTAAGCACGTCCTGTCGTTTAGGATGAATATCATCAAATCATTTCGGTCTCATCTAAAATATCCAAAATAATAAATAATAAATGGAAAATATTTAGAAAAAAACCAGATAAATTATGAATATTTATTTTCTTTTGTTATATTCTAAGTGGAAAAAGGTCCTAGACGAATTTTGAGTGTCTTGGAAAATTTTGAGTGGGTGGGGACTTGGGTTGGGAGTGTCCATGGGAGAGAAATATTGGAATTTCAGTGGAATTTTTGTTGGTGTGGAAATTTAGTGGAAGTTAACAATGCATTATAAGATGATTGTGGTGGAGATCATGCCCAAACAGTTATATAATAAGAGACTAATCATTTTATTTTTACATGGGTACCCAACTAACCATGTTTTATGCCCTAGCTATAATTGCCTAAAGACTTGCCTCATGACCTAAGAAAAATAAAATAGGGTGGCCAACAAAATGCAAGTCAAAATGGATATGTTATTATTCAACCATTATAGTGAAATTCAGGTAACCATGCCTGTTTTCTTCAATTTTTCAAGTCAAGAAACCCGAAATATTTTTATACGAAGTGCTTGAATTTGAGTATTATTTTTTTCAGTCCCGTTCATCTAAAAACTTAAAAGGTAAGGAAAAATATGAGCTACAAGGGTCGTGTATCCAATCATATCATATGAGAATCAAATAATTAGAAGGGTCCACACGCCTAGCATGTTTGGCCAATCGATCGACTTGCACTAATTGACATGCGTGGATCTGTGAAGTTGGGAGAATGGGCCTCCACTAACCTACAGATCAGTGTTTTTCTTTCAATGCTTTGACAGCAACAGGGTTGGTGGACACTTGTACTTGGAAGTGCTGGAAGATTATTCTCTTCTCATGGTCTATGTGGTCCAAATTCCAAACCAAACTCAATATTTATATACCAAAAATAAAAGAGAACATTTATATTGGCAAAAAGCCATGCATGATGCATGCCCCATGTCAGCAAAGTCTATGACACGAGAAAAACATAACGGGATAACATTGTTTTGCTATTTCTAATCAATCATGCCTGTCACTTGTGGTAACTTTTTCATATAAACGTACGTGATTGGTTGAGGATACCAAAATGGGGAATACTAGCAATCTTCTTTCTAACCTTCTTTTTTGGACCTTCTTTCTAACCTTCTTTTTTGGATCTTCTCTATTCTCTTAATGACATGTGTCATTTTCTCTACATTTCAAACAATGACATTAATGCATTAGACAATATATCTTTTGTTCCCAAATTTATCCTTACTAAATGTATTAATTTTATATTTCCTTTAATTTACAACTTAACTTAAACAATTAAATTTAAAAAATAAACACTAAAAGTTTAATAAATAAATATTTGAAAATAAAAACGAAGTATACTTCCCTAAAAAAAATTTTGGTTCCAAAAATAAGTTTTACAATAAAAACGTTAAAAATTATAGAATTTTTAAAAAATACATATAAATATTTTTTTAAAATTAATGAACATTCCAATTTATTAAAAAAGTTAAAAGATAAAAAGAAACATGAAAAAAAAACCCAAACCCATTACACCATCTCTCTCTCTCTCTCTCTGTGACCCAAAACCCAGTCCCTTCCCTTGGGCCAAAACAACGGCCCCCATCCCTACCCAATCATCCCCATTCCTCTCCAATCCAAAATCCCACCGTGCAAAGTGCAATGTACTTCTCACTCTCTCTCCTCTTTCGATTCCATCAAGGGTGGAGCCAATGAAGGCCCACAAGGGTCAGCTGATCCATTCTCAACTTCCCTAAATAACCTTGCAATCATTAATATTTACCATTTGTGTATAATTTAATATTAAATCTCTCTAAAATTTGACCATTCTGAACTTTCATTTTTGTCTTTTCTTTACCTTTTTTAATAACTTAAGAATTACTAAACCTAAAAGCTACAGCAAGCAGCCTTTTTTCCATTCCACCGCATAAATTAAAGCAAAGCAGCCTTTTCTATTTGAAGTCTCCCTTTGCGTTGCGTCATTCACTTTTTATTGAATTCAACTTTATTTCACTGAAGTGAATTGCGACGATCAACCCAGTAAGTCTTTAACCATAACAATGTAATTTTTTATATTAATTGTTTATTGTATTTTGTGGGCTTTTAATTAGTGATTTCTTTATTATCTCTAATCAAGAACAATAATGTTTATATGATTTCTTTATCATTTGATTTCTGAAATTTACTTTTAAAACAATTATGGAGAAATATTTTAAAAGAAAAGCGACAGATCAATTGTCACCTCCTCTAAGAACATATGCATTAAATTATAGTACTTCAAAACATCAATGTGAGGAAATCAATTTGGCTGATCTTCCTTCAGATCCTGGGCTACGAACTAGAATTTTGGATTACAATCCTAGTGTCCAAGATCAAGTGCGCAGAGCTTATTTACAAAGAGGTCCTTGCAAACCTAAAAAACACAATTTTCCTCAGACGAATTTTAGCAATACAATTTGAAGGTTTAACCCTGCTTGGTTTGATGAATATGCTAGTTGGTTGGAGTATAGTATTGAAAAAGATGATGCATATTGTCTATATTGTTATCTCTTCAAACCAAATAATGCAGAACAAGCTGGTGGTGATTCCTTTGTGGGTGAAGGATTCAAAAATTGGAAGAAAAAAGAGAAGCTTAAAATTCATGTTGGAGGCACTAATAGTGCTCACAACCATGCTAGGCGAATGTGCGAAGCTCTATTAAATCAGAGGTAACATGTTGATACATTTTTTTTCAAATAGACATATCAAGATTGAAGTGATTATCGTATTTGCTTAAATGCATCAATTGACTGTATTTGATATCTTCTACTACAAGGGATGGCCTTTCGTGGTCATGATGAATCTGATGATTCAAATAACAAAGGTAACTTTCTTGAAATTTTGCACTGGTATTCTAATAGAAATGAGGAAGTGAAGAAAGTTGTATTGAAAAATGCTCCAACAAATCTTAAGTTAACATCACCTAATATACAAAAGGATCTTGTGAATGCTGCTGCAATTGAAACTTTAAATAAAATTATTGGAGATGTTGGTAACTCATTATTTTCAATTCTTATTGATGAGTCTTGTGACATATCTGGAAAAGAACAAATGGCCATTGTATTGCGAGATGTAAGCAAGGGACATGTAATTGAGCGATTTGTTGGTGTTGAGCATGTTAATGATACTACTGCTTTGTCACTTAAGAAGGCAATTGATAAATTCTTTTTCGAGAAATAAATTGAGCATATCTAGGTTGTGTGGCCAAGGCTATGATGGTGCCAGTAATATGCGGGGAGAATTCAATGGTCTTTAAACTCATATTTTGAAGGAAAATGAGTCTGCTTATTATGTTCATTGTTTTGCTCATCAGCTTCAATTAGCTCTTGTGTATCTAGCAAAGAATCATATCAAAATCGATGATCTTTTCACTTTGGTTTCTAATTTGGTGAATGTTGTTGGAGGCTCCTCTAAACGTTGTGATTTTCTTCGAGAGAAACAAGCTAGCAAGGTTATTGAAGCACTTGATAATGGAGCTCGCATTATGGTACTTTGATAAGTATCATCAATTTATTTCCATCTATAATTGAATTGCTGAAGGAACTTAAGGTGAATGCATCGGAAATTGATCAGAAACATGAGGCAACCAAGTTATTAGATTGGATGGAATCATTTGATTTTGCATTCACCCTACATCTTATGAAAAATTTGTTGGGAATTACTCATCGGTTATCACAAGCATTGCAAAGAAGAGATCAAGATATTGTAAACGCTATGAACTTGGTTACACTTAGTAAGCAACAATTACAAGAGATGAGAGATAGTGGATGGGATTCTTTACTCAATCAAATTGTTGTTTTTTGTGAAAAATATGATGTTGATGTTCCTAACATGGATGATATTTATCTACCTTTAGGCCGATCACGACACAGAGCTCCAAAACTCACAAATTTGCATTATTATCAAGACGATTTATTTTATGATGTCATAGATATGCAACTCCAAGAATTAAATAGTCGTTTTACAGAGACTAATACTGAGTTGCTTCTTTGTATGCCATGTTTAAGTCTACTTGATTCATTCTCTGCTTTCAACAAACAAAAATTGATTCGCCTTGCTCAATTTTATCCGAAGGACTTTTCAGAGAATGATATCTTAGCACTTGAGGATGAATTGGAGACTTACTTATTTGATATGAAATCTAGTAACGTGTTTTTGAGACTGAAAGGAATTAGTGATCTTGGAGAAAATTTGGCGGAGACAAAAAAAGATAAGGTATACCCATTGGTTTACTTGCTCATGACACTGGCCTTAATCCTACCAGTTGCGACTGCCTCTGTAGAAAGAACATTTTCTGCTATGAATATATTGAAAAGTGATATGCGCAACCGAATGAGAGATATATGGATGAATGACAGTTTGATCATATATATTGAGAAAGATACATTTGATATTATTGAAAATGAAGTGATTATGAAAAGATTTCAAGAGATGAAAACTCGTCGAGGACGATTGTGAATGTATTGGAATGGCATATGAGTTATCACTAAAGACTTTGTATTATTATTAGATAATTTTATATTATTTTGAGAATTTTATTTTTTTAGGTTGACCCTCCTTAATGAATTTTCTGGCTCCGCCATTGGATTCCATACCCAAAAACCCATCCCCCTTCCCTCACCAAAAAAAGAGTAAACATATTTTTTTAATTAAAAAAACCTGACGTTAATTTTGTGGAAGATGTTAAAATTCTCCTTTAATTTTTTAACAAGGTGGAAAGAAAAGTTAGTTTGTCTAATGCATTTAATAAGGGTAAATTTGGGAAAGAAAATATACATTATCTAATGTATTAATGACATTGTTTTAAGTGTAGAGAAAGTGACATATGTCATGAAGAGAAAGGAGAAAGTCCAAAAGAGAAGGTTGCTAGCATTCCCCTAGCAAAATAGTATTATCACCGTGACATGCAAATTCTTCTCCTATGACAGTATACAGATTTTGGTGCCAGTCATATGGGAGACTCGGGACCCTTGTGAGGTTCTGCCATGTTTGGTATTTGTTTGCTTGGTAATTTAAGCAACAATGTTTTTTCTCAAATCTGTCATGAGCTTTATCTGGGTAATTTTACTTCATGTTGAAGCCACTGATTGAACAAAGCAACAACAAACTCCACATAAAGAGTTCTGTTAAAGTTCCCATTAATTCGATATTGGCACAGATAACTAATTTCACAAAAAGAGATTGGCCAACTTCCATTTGGAAAGCATTCAAGAACTTGACAAAGCCTCAAGGATTATTATCAACCACAAATATTATTTATTCACGTATGTAATTTATTCCACTCTCTCATGCAGCAGCACCAGTATTTTAGTCTCACCAAAACGAGCAAAACACTCACAAATATGGTAGGAGGGAAAAAACATTACAACTGTGCACTCTTGAAGATGACAATCTGCCACACTTACAACTTCAACCACTCCAGGCAAGGGCACAAGCCCCAGCAAAACCTGGCGGGATAGTAGTCCTTTAAGTACACCTCCCTGCTAAACCCAATGATGTAGAAGCTGAACAGCCGTCTACGATGAGCCATGGTGACACGGGTCACCGGCACAACGGAGATGGTGTGCCTCTCACTTATCACCCTTGCAGTGAGAGGTACAGGAGCTCTGTCTGCAATGACTTCGGAAGAGAACTGATTAAGAAAGAAAGAGTCGGCAAAAAAAGCTGGAGTGCATTGATATGCCTGTGTGTTGCACAGCTGGACCCCTTTGGCTCTGTGGAAGACCTCATCTGGAACAGATGCTGCTCCGCTTGTTGCACTCACCTTTCTAGTTGAAAGTGTCTTCCTGCGATGGAATTTATAGTTTTACTTCATAATGAATTTTCGTGCAGGATGATGTTACATAAGCAGAAAAAGGAGAACATTTCCATCTGACAACCAGAAACCATTTCCAAATACATGGCAAAGAAATTTCTGAAATGATACGGAATATTTCCATATATATACAATAATATGGAAATTTATTATCACAAACGATTGTGCATACCATCTAACAAGGCCAACATTGCGTGTCAAAAGAGAACCACTCCCTTGGCATGTCAAACATTTAATTAGACCGCGAGATCCACAAGTTGCGCAGGGGATCTTTCCCTTACCATTGCAACTCCCACATCTGCATAGACAATATCCACACCAGTTAATACAGTATTTTAGTAATTGGCATCCTGTTTCAACAATTACAAGTTGTTCTGCTTCCATTATTTACATACACTAAAAGTCTAAAATATCTAATGCTGAATAAAGGACGAAATTTAAAAGGTTATATTGGATGGCCCTCATATTACAGGCAGAAACCAGATTAGAACACAATTTTATTTATAATTAGATGAGGCAGACATAAGCATCTCACATGGAGTCAGATCCATCTTTATGAGCAATTAAACCCCTTCCATGACAAGCAGAACACTGAGTCATCAGATTTTCTTTGTAGAATCCAGGTTCTTGATTTGCATTGCATGTAGGACACACAGAATCTCCTCGTCCTGCACAACCTGCAAATCTTTTCGAACATTTTGTTGGATCACAACAACAACAAAATTCTTTAAATAAAGCTATGGGAACGATTTTGTCTCTAGATGATACCCAAAAATTATCAAAGAAGAAAGAGAACATAAAGAGGTACTTACAAGATAATATATAACAGAATTATACAAATACAAATTGGAACATTTATTAAGTCAAAAGTTCAACCTCATTGACCATGCAAATTCCATAGTTCCGGAATCTTTACCTGAGCATTTTTCAACGGACTCAGAATGAGGAATTATCTCCCGTGATTCTTTATAAGGTATAAACAAAACAGGAAACTGAGACTTTAAATCCAATTCCCAGATTCCAAGTTCTGGTCCCTTATCCTTTCCATCAATTTTGCCACCAAGGTATGGCTCTGTTTCTCTGATGGTTTCCCTTTCTTCAATGAAAGTATCTAGTGTTCCCACATATACGTTGCAATCTTCCACTTTTTGAATTTTCCAGGTCCGTGCAGGACGACTTCCCCAACAGCATCTATGGCCAACATGATCAATGAGCAACTCTCGTATCTCTACTTCATCCAGTATTTGCCTTTACATAAATATTTTGTTTAGAAAGAAAATTAAGAAGGGAACGCAGTTTCTATCACACTAGAATGTTAAACTTGAGAAAATTACCACAAGAAGTTTCCACAGACTAGTAGAATGGTTAATATAAACATTTACACAAGCATATAAGAAGAAAAAAGTTAAGAGTTACAAAATGAAGAAAAATATAAATATAAATCTTCTGAGCACGAGGGAAGAGGTTGGGGTTTAGAAAAATGACAAGAGGAAACCTGCCTGAAAAAGAGGGAGAGCTCGGAGACCCCTCTGAACTCAAGACCTACCACTTTCCCACCCTACCCCATGTCACTTGAGCTAAAACTCATGCCCCTGAACCTCAGCATCATTATCAGGCATTTCCAAGTTTTTCATTTTTAAAGAAACAAAAAAGCAAGATAGACAATGATGAATTAAAAGTCCTTATAATCTGTGGCCCATTCCACCAGCCAATTCAAGACATGATCCCTTAGTAATGGGCGCACAAAACATATTGAAATGAACGAAGCTATCTAGTTAAGTAGAACTTCTCACTTAGGAGCTTGACTTTCCCTAGCACTTTATGAGCCTAAAACATACCTATGGAGTTCATTTGTAGTGCCACCAAAACCTCCTCCATATCCACCTTGATATGCGACAGGTTGCTCTGCAAAAAGGGATCACAATTTGTATCCATCACTATACATCTGATGACAATAATGGCAGACGGCAAAGATCATTGGTTTAAAAGTCCAACGTTTTAAGTTGTAACCCTCTTTTGCCCGATGAGAGAACCAAATAAGAAAGGGAAAAATCGATTAATCCAACACCTTATGTAATCAACTTGGCCATATTGTTCTAGAGGAATCAACTGAGTGGAAGCTTTCCTGGTCTCAATCTCAAAACAATTCAAAAGCTAAAAAGCATAAACCTTGAAGTTCATTCTTTACACTCATCTTCTTAGCAGCCAAACAGCAGATTAAAAAAAGTGTTTACTTTTGGAAGAAATCTCACTTAAATAAAAAAATGATGGCTACCCATTAATCAAAACGCAAAACCCAGGTTGCAAAAAGCATAATTGGGATATAAACACACAAAAAGATGTTTACCAGCAGGATCAGGCTCCGGCGAACTAACCAAAGCGGCATGGATAGAAGGTGGGTAGTGATCAGAATCAGCAGCTGCTGACCTTATCTCTTCAACGCTGACTTCAGTTCCGGCCAACGAAGCCGTCGGAATCACAGAGCCAGCTCTTCCCACGTACTGGTACGAGCTCCACTTCTCACTCCCCTTCTCTCCCAATTCACTTCTTTTCTCTTCACTCAATGGCCACAGACACAAACCAAAAAGAACAAAACAACAAAAGAACCCATCAATAAAAATGAAATATAAACTCAAGTTTCAAATCTATGCAATTGAAGAGCATTGCAATTGGGAAGTAAAATTTACCAGAAAGCAGAGGCTCCTCCATTGTTCTTCAATGCGGGTGAGGAAGAAAAGTGCTGGGGATCGATCGACTAAATAATAGTGTGGTGTGGGGCGATTTTTGCTTCGCCAGTAAGGAAATGAAATCGAGTCAAACAAAAGGTTAACTATTGATTTGTCCCCTAAATTTGTACTTTACTTTTTGGATGAATTCAAGGTATCCCCGTACGTAGGCGATGACTAATCATTCGAGCCGGGTCGGATCCTATTTGGGTGGCAAGCTCTCCCAATGCTAGCTGCTCCATTCACAAGGCTCGAACTCAAGACATTGCTTAAGGAGAACAAGCTCCTTACCACTTGACTTAACTTTCAATTTACCCTATATCATTTTTTTATTATAGAAAATTAAGGACCTCAATTATTATTTTTAATCAATTTTCCCCCTACCATTAAATTCACTCGCATTTCATCCAATTAGTGTTAAAAATGGTCACATGCAAGGCATGTGACACTTAAATAATTATAAAATAATGTTATAAAACAATAAAGAAAAAGAAAACAAAACAAAAACATTTCCCAGCCCCATCTTGCTCCCACCAATCCCTAGCCTCCCCCATCATCATCCTCTAGCCACCCCACCATAGACTCCCAACTCCAGTACCCTTCTTCGCCCAAAAAACCACCTTAACCCCTTGAATTCCTTAGTCCGCCCAACACCCAAGCCATGTAATATGACAAAACCCGACCCAAATTCCACTTTGAAATTTGTGTCGAATCCTGTGTGTGTCCAACATTTGGCAGGTGCCGAGCACAAATGACTAAAATGCCCTTGTTAACCAAAAATCCAAAGAAAAATTCTTTTTAAGTTTTGACTTATGCCGAAAATTCGGCAGAGTCACCCCTGTAATTTGCTCTTTCCCCAACTATTTACATCTGCAGGAAACACAATTCCAAAACCCAAACTTTCAACACGTACAAGTTAAGTCTCACACACTTCAAAACATTAAACTGAGAGGCTCTCGGCCTCACCAACAACTAGGGCTCCAACAGAGCATAACAAGTCATTAAAACTCAAATATCAATCGGGCCTTGGGCCCGCACATTAATTCAAAAAGAATTCTACTAACGTGTTAAATAGATTTCAAAATCCAGCCCAAATCCCTGCTCTCGTATGGAGTCACCACTTTGGCCAGCACTTTACCCCTTATGGGCCGACCCGGTGTGAGCGGGGATTAGTCTGGGTTGTGGTTAAGGCTTAAAGGTGCCACCCATAGTTGGGGCCCATCCAGGACCACCTCGTGGTTCAGACAAAAAAAAAATCAGCCCAAACCAAATTCTAAAATATCATTTCCCGTGGTTGCACCTAGATTAATCTAGGCTGCCTACATACCCTCCTTGTGGGATTAAGCCACACGTAGCTCTTCCTTCAAGAAATTAGAGTTCATGACAATAAAATATAATCCTTCAATCAATCCACTGAAGTTAAGCAACAATTTCCTAAATATAAAACTCATCACACCCAAGAAGGAACTTGAAATGTTATTATAAAACTATTTACCTCGAGAAAATATTCATATAACACAATGGATTAGATTAAGTATATCTAATAATATGTATTCAAGGTAACTCTTTATTTTCCGTTTAAAACATCTCAAAATACTCTCCACCAAGGTGTATCCCAAATCATTTATCTGTCAATTCCAGGTTCCATTCTGTCAATAACCACCTAGCAGAATTGGGGACACGAAGTCATCCCGAAACGCAATTCCGTCAATTCCATCCTAGCAGAATCGGGGACATAAAGTCAACCCGAAACGCAAATCCGTCAATTCCATCATTTATCGTCAATTCCGAGTATCTGTCCGTCAATTATGCCTAGCAGAATCGGGGGACATCAGGTCAGCCCAAAAAGCAAATCCTAGCAGAATCGGGTGATCAGCCTGAAACGCGTCCTCGTAGAATCGGGGACACCAAGTCAGCCCAAAACACGTCCTCGCAGACTCAGGGAACATATAGTCGACCTGAGATGCGTCCTCGCTCCTCACGGTTGGGGCGTCCCCGAGACAAGTGGGGCGTATCATAATTGGGTAACTATCTCGAAGGCCACTGAGGGTACTCCTATGGTGGTTTGAAAACCATATTCCCAAATCTTTCCACAAAATACTCTTTTTCCCACAATTGCACTTGCAATACTTTCCTAAAAATTTAGGTTTAAACTAATTGACCAAAATCCCTTTTTTGTAAACTGAGATCAAATCATAATTTTATTGCCCAGGTCAACCCATACATACTTCCACAATTATTCACAAACCAAATCCATATACTTAAATAATAATAATAATAATAAATAAATAAATAAAATAACTAACCAAATAATTAACCATTGGGAATCCGAAACTCACCCATGCCATTTAATCAATTAAAACTTCCCTAAATTGTTCTCAAATCCAACTCAACAATGCATAATATACGATTCAGAACCGATACTCAAAAATAACAATTCTAAGTCATCGGGCATAATTAACGATAAACAAAACTCAAGCTTTCAATTAAATATTTACTGAAACTAAACCCGGCTATTCAACCAATCCCGACCCCCATACCTTTCTAAGTCATCAAAACTACTTCAGTAATTCACAAGAGACAAGACGGTCTCAAAAGACCCTTGGTCAACCGTCTGGTCAAACTAATCCGAAAATGGCGCAGGACCCACTACCTCAAGGTTCGATCCGAACGTTCCTAAAGATCCAATAAGGTTAACTAATCACGTCTCGACGGTTTGGTTTCGATCGAGCGGTCGGATTTCTCACGATCGGACGGTTTTCATTAACTCAAACTTTAAATCAATGATCCGGAGCATCCGGGGCTCCGATCCACGATCCGTCGGTTCCTACATGATCCTAGGAATATGGGAAACAACATACTAAGAATTGGAACCGATCCAACGGTCCGAACATATCGCACCCGGATAACGTGCAATATGCGTAAATATGTTTGATAGTCAAACAACATCCGAAATGAAATCCGAGCACACCTACGTGCTCGTGACAATAAGGGGATCGCATCGGGACACAATGTACCCCTGCTACAGTGCCCACGCACCACCACACACACCGACAGCGAGTGGTTGTCCAAAGCGATACCAGTGGCGGAAAACTTCCAAACCAAGGGCCACCCTTCCACATGCAGCTACTACTCGACAAGTGGAACACTTTCTTCAACTACGGGAACGTCCAATTTGGACGGCAAGTGGCCGGAAATTCAATTTGAAAACCGGCCAAACTTTAGGTTAAAGATCCGGTATCCTAGACTCAAAATCGATCAAATCCTACCCAACCATCAGCTAGAGCTCGAAGAGTAGATGAGGTTACATACCTTGATCGACGGAAAAAGTCGTTGGAAACACTGTAGCTAACGTTGGGAAAAACACGAAACTTTTCCTTGTTCCAGCTGCAATTCCACTCGAAATCGATCGGGGAAAATGGGTAGGTAGTATAGAGGAGGTGAAGAGAAGAATTTTGGTGGTGGTTTGGTCGAAATCCATGACCGGATGGTGAAGAAATCGCCATCCAAAGATCTTGGTTTCAAATGGAGAAAAACCAGAAAATTTTTAAAACCCCGATACTGTAGCGCACTGTAGCATTTCACTATAGCTGCAGTTCAAAAATCTTGATTTTTTTTTTCCTTTTGTTTTAGTCTGCTTAACTTAATTATTTAATTTATCATACTTTCGAGGCAAAAATGTCTTTTACTTGAATAATTTAAGATTTAAATATTAATTTAGGAACGAGATGTTACATAACATCTGCGTGCTACTCAACTAGCAACCCCACCCGATATGCCCATGAGAGAGATATATATAGAGAGAGAGAGAGAGAGAGAGAGAGAGAGAGAGAGAGAGAGAGAGAGAGAGAGAGAGAAAGAGAGATAAACAGAGATGTTGTGATTGTGGGTTATGGAATGCTTGTATTTTTCTGAATCTTTGTTGTGATTTATGGTTGGGTATGCTTTGTATTGAGTTTAATTACAAGTTTGGAGTTTGATTTTGGTGGTGGGGGTAACAATGAGGAAGAGGTGGTTGGGTGGGTGGTCTCAGGTTGGGGTTGTTGAGAAGTTATGGGAGGGAGGGAGCAACGAGGAGGGTGGGTGCAGGAAATGGGAGGTGAGGGGAAGGGCAAGGGCAAAGGGATGGAAATGGCTGAGGGTGGGGTAAGGGGAAAGAGGTGGAAGGGTTTTTAATTATTATAATTTTGTGTTTTTTGCTTTAATTTTGTTCTCAAAATTTTAATTATTGTTAATGTGCAAAAATGACCAAATTGCCCTTAAATAGCCTCACATGCTTGGCACATGATATTTTTAATGGTACATTGGATGGAATGTGAGGAAAATTAACGGTAGGGGGAAAATTGGCTAAAAATAATAATTGAGGTCATTAATTTTCTTAAAAAAAAAGGATAGGGGTAAATCGAAAGTAATGTACAAGTTTAGGGGGCAAATCAACAGTTAACCCTAAACAAAACTATCGCATTGAATTGAAGGGTTGGTCTTAGACCTAGCAAACGGGTCGTGTTCATGTCAACCCGTTAAGAAAGCGGATTGACCTGACACGACCCGTTAAGCTAACGGGTGAGAAATACCATACCCAAACACGACCCGTACAAATTCGTGAATAACACGACACAACCCGTTATGGCTAATGGGTCTTTTTTTTCACCCGTTTAAAAAATAAACTCTATTTTTTAACAAATTATCAAATGAAACACCAATTCACACACACACACACATTACAAAATCCGTGCCAAATTAGAACAACTAGTTCAATCAACACAAACTTAAAAAAATAAGCAAAACTACGCAACCAAACATTTCCTCCCTTGCCTGCACCAGAATTCAATAACTTTAATAAATCAAAGACATTGTAAAGAAAATGCTCAGATTGTTTAATTCATATATTACATTTTATAGTTTGTAAAGCACATTTACTAAGCAACCAAACAAGGCAGGAAATGTAGAGAGAGACAGAGAGACAGAAAGAGTACGAGCTGGAGGTCGTAGTAGGCTGATTTGGAGAAGAAAGAACCATCAAGTGCCAAGTAGTGGCACTCCAGCTGATCAATGACTTGGGTAAAATCCCATCGCCCGATATGGCGAAAAAGACTGAGGAAGATGTGGAGAGAAATAGAGAGAAGAGGAAAGAAGAATACTCGTGAGGTAAGGGTGGCGGTTGTGGCTGAGTCTGGAGAGAAAGAGAAAGAGAGAGAGATCGAGAGGAGTAATTTTTGGGTGTTCAGACACCACGTGGTAGTGTACCATCCACTAGGTGTAGGACATATGGAATGTTTCCAATGCAGCCCATGTGTCATAAAAATAATGCAATAAATTAGAAAGTAATTCCAAATGTCCCAGTCTATTGGATGGTGCACAGGCGTGGTGTCAGGGTACATTTAAAAATTTCTCGAGAGAGAGAGAGAGAGAGAGAGAGAGAGAGAGGCTGAGGCGGCTGAGAGTGAAGCGAGTTAGGTTAGGTTATTAGTTTTAGAATGTACAATTAAAAAAATGCCCATTCTTTTAACGGGTTAACGGGTGATTCGCGAATGACCTGTTAACGACCCATTAGTTTAACGTGTGACTAACGGGTCCACCCGTTTTCAACTCGACCCATTAAGCTCAACCCAAATACTGTTATTTTAGTACGAATTCATGTCGTGTTAGCAGGTCATGTCCGATATTGCCAAGTCTAGTTGGTTTGCGATGAGGTAGACGAATTGGGACTACAATACATAGCGGGAAAGGACGAACCGCTAAAGGTTTTATAATTAGGCCTGGGCCTAAGCCCAATAGGCCCAAAAATAACATTGGCCGAGTACACTAATTGAACATTGCACTCGCTCACACCATATAGCTCCTCTCTCCATATATAAACCTCTCCGTCTTCGGCTAGGGTTTCCGTCTCCTTAAAACACCAGCAGTCAGCACCAGAGGCACATAGCTCTAGGGCTGGTTGCGGTACGGTAACCGCAAAATGTTGGGCATACCGCAAACCGACCGCGACTTTGCGGTTTGGTGTTTTTGTTACCGCAAACCGACCGCATATTGCGGTAAACCGCATTGCGGTAAAACCGCAATTGCGGTTGGTTACCGTGAATTGACGGTTTTAACCGATAATTGGGCATAAATTAGACATTTCATCTTCATTCATCCTTTTGAAAGTTCAAGCATAATAGAAAAGTTCAAGCATTGTTCAAGCTTAATAAACTCAACCTTAATGAAAGTTAGGTTGCAACCTAATAGAAAAATGCAATGCAAAATGAATTAAAGTTACAACCCAAAGGAAAAATCTAATTCAAAAGTAAATAAAGTTACAAACCAAAGGAAAAATCCAATTCAAAATTAATTAAAGTTACAAACCAAAAGACCAATATTTGTCAAATTTATGGGCACCAATACAAACCCAAAAGAAAACTCAAGTGTCGGTGGTGGTGAGTGGATTTGAAGGACCCGGTGGCGATGTATGAGCACCAATGTTATCTACAAATAGAACAACACAAGTTTAGTAAATTTTATTATAAGAAGCATACATAACATGAACATAAATAACCTAATTACTTACAAGTTGTCATATGTTCCAATTCCTTGTAGAATTCAAGCTCATCATCCGTTGGTTCCTTGTAAAGGGAAAATTCTTCCGCCCTAAGCCAATCAGAAGTACACACTAATGCCTCTACCATTTTAGGATGCAAGGATGTTCTAAAAGGATCCACAATCCTCTTGCCTAGACTAAAAGCATTTTCACTAGCAACCGTAGAACTTGGAATTGCAAAGATATCCTTTGCAACTTGTGAAAGAATTGGATATCTTGTTTGGTTCCCTTTCCACCAATTCAAGAGATTGAATTGTTTGCTCAAAGGGCTCTCAAAAGGATCCGTCAAGTACTTATCCACTTCATTGGATATCTCAACGGATTGCTCATCCTTCCTTTTTTGCACAAGTTGTTGCATTAGTTGAAATGTGACATCAACCTCGTCACCAATTTGTGCAACCGTATCATCATCCTCATCCTCATCCATTTGGCTCACAACACTCCCAACCCCTTTATACTCATTATACAATTCATTCAAACACCTTACAACCTCCTTAACAATCTCATCTTGTTTTCTAGCATCCGCCCCAAGATTGCCAAAGCTTATTTGGAGCATTTGAAGCTTCATCCGTGGGTCTAGCACATTGCCCAAAAATATAAGCTTATTCACAACCTCAAAGCTCCCCCAATATTTGTCAAATTTCAACTTCATTGAAGATGCTACCCGTTGCATAGTAGGATTTCTAGGATCCTTCATTTTCGCTTCTATTTGAACTTGTAACGCAACCAATTCTAGGAAAATTATTGGGGATGTACAAGTTTTGGTTGCACTAAACTTCAATGTAGCATCATAAAATTTTTTGAGAAAATGCACAAAAGCTAATGCCTTCTCCCAATCATCATCTTTTGGAGGTCCCACTCTCTTAACCATCACTTTCTTAACTTTTTCTTCCTCTAAAAAGTAAGCTTGAAACACCTCACAAGAATATGCCATCTTGTCAAAGACTTGCCTATACTTGAATGCACCTTCAAGCATTTTATAGGTTGCATTCCACCTTGTAGGCACATCCATTGGCACATTTGCCATCTTATCCATCCTACATGCAATGGCATATTCCCTAAACTTATCCAACCTCGCCGGAGAAGAGTGAATGAACTTCACACAATTTCTTATACCCTCAATTGAGGCACTAAGCTCCTTCAACCCATCCTTAACAATTAAATTAAGAATGTGACAAGCACACCTTAAGTGCAAGTATTTCCCATCCAACATTAAGGTGTTCATTGCCTTAAAGCTTTGTGCCATGTACTCAACCGCCCCATCATTGGCGGAAGCATTATCAACGGTAATTGTGAACACTTTGTGTATACCCCAATCCGTCAAACATGCATCTAGGGTTTTTCCTATGTCAATGCCCTTATGACTAGTGATCTTTGTGAAGCTAATTATTCTTTTGTGCAACTTCCAATCACTATCCATGAAGTGGATCGTCACAACCATGTAATTTATGTTTTGGATCGATGTCCAAGTATCGGTTGTGATACTAACTCTTTGCTCACCAATCACACTTAATATCTTTGCCTTTTCAACCATGAATAACTCCCACACCCCCTCAGCAGCCTTCTTCCTACTTGGTACCTTCAAACGAGGTTGCACCTCGGCCATCATTTCCTTAAAACCCGAGCCCTCAACGACTCTAAAAGGATGCTCATCCTTAATGATGAACTTCACAACCGATAACTCACTTTTTTTGATTGAATGTGTGAGGACCAATCCACTACCCATTGTATCCGTTGTCAAGGAAGGTTGATTTGCATCACCTTGTCCTTGTTGTTGATAGAGAGGAGAGAGCTTGCATCTCCTCTCTATGTGATTTTAAACCTGTTGTCCCATTTTTCTAGGGTCCGCCGGCATCTCTAGTTTGCAATAATTGCAAACCCCTATAATCTTCTCTACCCCATTACCATCCTTCTTTATTTGTTTTGTGCAATGTAACCACACAATGGATTTTGGGGCTTTCCTCTTATCTCCCTTGGGCCGCCCCTCATGTGTGGGATTTTGTGTTTGAGTTGGAGGTTGTGTTTCGGGTGTTTCGGTTTCTGTTTGGGGATTAGAGGCACTAGGTGTGTTAGATTGGCTAGACTCCATCTATTTAAAACACAACACAACACAACAACATAAAGACATATGAATAAATTATTATTTAACAAAAACTGATTTAATAAACACCCTAAATAGATTTAATAAACATCCTGAAAATGACATGCTTGTTATTTTAATATTGGTGCTAAAGCTATGGTCAAATGCATTTGTTAAATGAGAGACTAATGCAGCATTAGTCTCTCATTTAACAAATGCATTTGACCATAGCTTAGAACCAATATTAAATAAAATGGTAAACTCTCGACAAGTAATGCATCATACCTAATATATATTATAGTTATTAATAATAATAGACTAATGCAACAATTCAATTCAACTCAACAATTCAATTCACAATTTAATTAACATAAATATAAACTTAATTCAAACTTAATTCAACTCAACTCAACTTAATTCAAAGTTAATTCAAACTTAACTCAACTCAACAATGCAATGAACAGTTTAGTTTAGCATAAATATAAAATAATACATAATTAAATAATTTAGTAATTTACCTCAATAAGCCAAAGCCAAACTGCCAAACTCAGCCAAACTGCCAAAGCAAGGCCAGCAAGCCTCTTCGCCTCTCAATTCAACTGAAAAATAATATGTAGTCATTAGAAAACATTAAATTGAAACACAGAATTGAAAACCTAAATTCCCAATTCCTTTCAAAATCCAAAACCCTTAATAAGCATACACTAATCCAACAACTCAACTCAACAATTCAATTCACCTCTGCCAAACTGCCAAAATGCCAAACTAATAAGCATAAATATAAACTAATACATAATTAAATAATTTAGAAATTTACCTCTGCCAAACTGCCAAACCGAGCAACCATTTGCCTTTGCCAAACTGCCAAACCGAGCAACCAAGCCCACCAAGCCTCTTTGCCTCTCAATTCAACTGAAAAATGAAATGCAGCAATTAGAAAACCTACAATTGAAACACATAATCGAAACCCTATCAAAACCCTAAATTCCCAATTCCATTCAAAATCCAAAACCCTTAATAATCATACACCCAATTTCAGAAATTACCTGAGGCTATAACTGAGGATGGCGAGGTTGAATTGAAGGACCCGGATCGACAACTGAGATCGAGAGAGAGAGAGGTTGATTTCGTTTGGGAGTCTGAGATAGAGAGAGAGAGGACTGAGAGTTGAGAGCTGAGAGATGGAGAGTGCTTGAGAGATCGATCGAGTTGAGAGCTGTGAGATCGTGAGTTGAGAGATGGAGAGTGCTTGAGTTGAGAGATCGATCGAGAGTTGAGAGAGTTGGAGAGAGCGAGAGAGAACTGAGAGGGAAACGGAGAGTGAGATCGCGAAAGAGAGAGTAAGATCTGATTAAATTCGGATCTAATTCGTAGCCGTTGGATTCATCTAACGGCTATTAGTTCATATAATTATATTATAAAATTAAAATTTTAATATTAAATAAATTATAATCGCGGTTTGCGGTAACCGCAAACATCTGAAATTCAAACCCGCAACCGCAACCGCAATTTGCGGTCGGTATATGAAACCGCAATTGCGGTCGGTTTTACCGCAATCTCGGTATTTTTCGGTAAAATATCGGTCGGTTTTTGCGGTTTTTCGGTTTTTCGGTTTAAAATGCCAGCCCTACATAGCTCATTCGAAAATGGTGAAGGGCCGCCAAGGAGAGCGCATCAGGTCCTCAAAATCTTCAACTTCCATATTGTTAATTTCTTCAACTAGTTTAAGAAAATCTAAATTTCCTTCATTTTTTCTGACTTTTTATTGTTTCGCAGACTCTATGTGCGAGGAACTGTTCTTGGATACAAGAGGTACTGAAACGAAGTTCATAAATTTCTTATCTGGGCTTGAAGCTAAGGGTGTTTGGATTTTTGACATGGGGTTTTGGTTTTTTACAGGTCCAAGTCGAACCAGTACCCAAGCGCGTCGCTGATTCAGATCGAGAATGTGAACACTAAGGAAGATGTGGCCTGGTATGCTGGTAAGCGCTTGGCGTACATATACAAGGCCAAGGTGAAGAAGAATGGCAGCCACTACCGTTGCATTTGGGGCAAGGTCTCTAGGCCTCATGGTAACAGTGGCGTCGTTCGCGCCAAGTTCAAGTCCAATCTTCCCCCCAAATCCATGGTAAAGTTTTTACTTTATGAAAGTTTGAATCTTCTGTTTTTGCGTGGATTGGTGTGATTATTTGGAATTCAATTTGTTGATTGAGCTGTTTTTGCTAATTGAACAGGGAGCTAGGGTCAGGGTTTTCATGTACCCCAGCAACATTTGAGGTACCACTACTTTTTTCCTTTTATGGATTTGAGTGTTTTGTTTGAGAATTTAGTTGGTGTTTGAATAAATGAAATGATCGTATTTGGTGCATTGGGATTTCAACTATTATGGTCCATATTCTATTATGGTCCATATTCTATTGCGTTGTTGCCTACAACAAATTTCCTGAGTAGATTTTTGTGTGTAGAACAGCTTAATATAACAATCACCCATTGCTCAACTAGATATATATGTTGTTTTTCTATAGAACAAATACCCATTGAACAAAGATGATGAATGAAAGCAGCATTGCCTTTTCTTCCCTTGCTTGTTTTCACAATTATGCGATTTATTTGGTTATTTTATGCAAATGGGTGGATTAATCACCAGGATGTCTCCTTAAGGACTGATAGTTTTTTGAGATTGGGTTTCATTCTTTTGAGAGTAAACTAATTGCCTTTGATACTTGCACTTTTCCGTTTCTTGTAGTCACCTTCTTTTCGTTTGTTTTGCAGGTATGTGGCTAATGTAGATGATGGAATGGATTGAAGGTGAAGCATTTGAAGTTTTGGTTTTACTCTATTTAGAATCGTGTTTAGACTTTCAAAATGTTATTGTACCGAGGAACGTGAGACATTTATTAAGATGCTTGTTGCTAGCCTTGAATGTGCGCCATGTTAAACTGTTTTTATGTTTATTTCCATTCCAGCGTCAATTATCTGCACTATTTTTTGGGTCAGAGAATTATCTCCATGTTATTTAAACGTGTATTACCTTTAGAAACGAACACCAAAATCTACAAGCTTATTTCGACTCATAAAGCAAGACATCCGTTTTGTCGCAATGCGGTAAACCGCATCCTCCAGTACCGGTAATAGCTTTTGGGCCAAGCCGACCACTGTCGAATAGTAACCGGTTGGAAGATATCAATGGTGTTACCAGACCGAAAACAGTACTAGTGAGAAGTGCTGAGTTTAGAGCAAGGTTGATATGATACCAGCTAGTTGACATCACTGCCTGCCTACCAAACCCATCGGTGGGTAGCTCTGTATTTATTCCGCAGCTGTGGTAGAGATGATGAATGATTGAGAGCCTTTTTAGCCCTTTAGATGTTGTGTTGTTGGACTATGAAAATGAAAAATGCAGTTGTGTTTGACCATGAAAATGTAAAATGCAGTTTCGGCAACTTGAGTAGAGAACTATAGTTGTAGTTCTTGAATGAATGAGGCGCATTCTGGCATGTTATACTTGCATTTCTGTGTTAAAGAATGCATAGAAAGTCAGGAATTAGAACGATTCTAATAATCTTGTGTTAAACATGGAAAGTCAAGGATGGGAATAATTTCAAATACCCGTTTTAGATAAAGTAAATATGGAAAGTCCCTTGTAGATAAAGTAAACATGCCATTAAATTTCAACGTGTCACGTAGATCGACTATGTTTTCCATTGAAGCATGGAGGACAATGAAGAGAAAAGAAGGTGGGGTGGTTGGTTTCTCAGTGCTCATATCCACACCCACAAAGCTTATCACTTCCTCAACCAACTCAAGTCCTGTACGCATCCACATTGATCTGTGAATTCTTTTGCGCGACATGCTTTTCTTTTTAGCTATTTGCAATCATTACTTCATGAGCTCTCTTGGCCTACCAAAACAATAAAAACAATTTTCGCTGAAAATTGCTCAACATTCACACTCTCGAGTCTCCACTCACTTTCAGAAACATGCCGACGGTTTGCATATATATATAAAGCGGTGCGTTTCAGTAATAGCGCCAACAGAAGTAGTAGTTCCTAATCTTGCAGCTCTCAAAGTCTCTCAAGTCTCAACGACTTCTGCAAAGGACCCATTATTGTATTTGTAGTGGTTTAGAGTAATTGCTTCTTCAGGTAAAGTTTTGGATTCGAATGCTAGCATATGTATTGTGTTTTTGAGTTTAATGTATTATCGCCCATTTTAATAGAAAATTTTCTTTTAAAAAAAAAGTCTCAACGACTTCTGTTTATGGCTTCGTACTAAACTTGCACATTGCTTTCCTTTCCATACCCCACGTGACACGAAGAGGCTTCGTCTTCGTAAAAGCACCCGACAGTCTCTCTTTAAATGAATCTGTTTTTGGATTTCGGTTTTACCGACTTTCTCACTGTCAAAGTTGAAGTTGTCTCATTCATCCAGGTAAGTTTAAACATCTACTTTTCTTCTTCCTCTTCTAGAGTTTAAATTTTGAGTGAAGGAAAGAATGAATTGAAAGAAGCATTTCCCACTTCTCAGTTCACAGGACAAGGCTAAGGAGGAGATGTTTTCCCTTCAGCATACCGTATGGTTGTTGAGAGTTTTCCTGTCGGTGTTGGTGCTAGAAAATGTTAAGGGGTCTTCTTCATCAGCTTATTTGATTGGCCTTGGAAGCTATGACATAACAGGTCCTGCTGCTGATGTTAATATGATGGGTTATGCAAATGCTGAGCAGACTGCATCTGGGATTCACTTCAGGCTCAGAGCTCGTACATTTATTGTAGCAGAACAGCAGGGCAACCGTGTAGCTTTCGTGAATCTTGATGCCTGCATGGCCTCCCAAATTGTCACAATTAAACTTCTTGAGAGATTGAAAGTGAGGTACAGAACCCTCCTGGTACTAGACGTTTCTTATTTCTTTAAAAAGTTCGATTCTTTACTCATTGAGATTTAAAAGTTTGGTTTTTTCTTATTGAGATTTTGCTCCTTTTTTTTTTGGTGTGTGTGTGTGTGTGTGTGTGAAAGGTATGGGGAGCTTTATACAGAGAAGAATGTGGCAATTAGTGGGATTCACACTCATGCTGGGCCTGGGGGCTACCTTCAATATGTTGTATATATTGTTACATCTCTTGGATTTGTAAGACAGTCATTTGATGTTCTTGTCGATGGCATTGAGAAAAGCATAATCCAAGCTCATGAAAACCTTCGTCCAGGGTCAGTTTTTGTGAACAAAGGTAAGAAAACTGACTCATAATTACTCTATTCTTGTAACTTGTTTACCTATTATATCCTTGAATGACCATTTGTAACTTTGCTTGATCTTCTCCAAAGCCGAATTTTGGAATATAAATTGAACCCTTCTCATATAAATATATCAATATTGAGTACCTTCCCTAATTGAAGCTATTTTAATCTGTCCTCATGGTTTCATAGGAGAGCTCTTAGATGCTGGTGTGAACCGTAGTCCAAGTGCTTATCTCAGCAATCCTGCAGAAGAGCGGAGCAAATATAAGTTTGATGTTGATAAAGAAATGACTCTCATAAAATTTGAAGATGAAGAGTGGGGCACTGTTGGTAGCTTTAACTGGTTTGCAACTCATGGAACTTCCATGAGCCGTACAAACTCATTGATAAGTGGGGATAACAAAGGAGCTGCCGCTAGATTCATGGAGGACTGGTTTGAACGGCATGGTGTTGTGAGAGGTTTTGATGGTCTATCTTCCAATAGATCAGGTACTGGCAAAGTCCCCAGAAGAGTCTCAAGCCTAGTTCCGAAAGATAATGGAAATGGTAATTGAAATCTTTTTGTCCATGATTTAATGTAGACTGTGACTCAAGCCTCTTCCCTTCTAATAACATATAGTACATTTGGAACAGGAAATGTGTTGATGAAACTTGCCGCCTCCTTTCAGTCTTCTCAAGGACGAATCGTGACAAGGCTTTCAAGTGTTGCAAGACGGGTTAGGAATGCCTTAAGGAAAGCTGAAAGGCCTCAATTTGTATCTGCATTCTGTCAATCAAATTGTGGTGATGTAAGCCCAAATGTTCTTGGTGCATTTTGCATAGACACTGGACTTCCATGTGATTTCAATCACAGTACCTGCAATGGTAAAAATGAATTGTGCTATGGCCGAGGACCAGGGTACATGTTTCTACAATCTCTTTAGGATTTCATACAATGGTCAAATATATGATACAAACATTTTTTCTTTTTCGTTTTTCAGCTGAAACTAACCCTTTTTTCTTCATTTGGCAGTTACCCGGATGAATTTGAGAGCACTCGCATAATAGGAGAAAGGCAATTCAGAAAAGCTGTCGAACTATTTGACAAAGCAACTGAGAAGCTGAAAGGGAAGGTTGGATCCCAACATGCATACATAGATTTTTCAAGCCTTGAGGTCTCACTTCCTAAAGTTGGAGAGGCTAATGAGGTGGTGAAAACTTGCCCTGCTGCCATGGGCTTTGCCTTTGCTGCAGGAACCACTGATGGGCCTGGAGCTTTTGATTTCAAGCAGGGAGATGACAAGGTAAGAAATTTCTGGAGCATGTTTGACCCTTCTTCATATAAAAACCTTAATTGGTTAAATAACTCAAGTGATGATTCTCTTCTTGTGTGCTTCTATAGGGAAATGCCTTCTGGAGATTGGTAAGGGACTTTCTGAAAGCACCGGACCAAGAGCAGGTCAATTGCCAGCATCCAAAGCCTATTCTACTTGATACTGGGGAAATGAAGGAACCATATGACTGGGCAGTAAGTTTGTATGTTGGCTTTCAATTTTTATATCAAAATAGCCTATGAGTAACAGTGGTTGTGGAAGAACTGGACATCTTGAATGCTCCATGGGACATCCCATTGAGGTCTGCATGTAAATTATTCCTTCTGAAGAATTATAAAACAGTGCAACACAGCATACTTTTCACTCGGCTTACTTACAACATCAAAGACAATGCAACTGTCAGATGTAATATCTGCAGATAATTTGTCTGCATCTTTAGTTTTCTTTTAATTTTGATGTGGAACTGATGGACATATGTTGAATTATTTCTGCAGCCATCAATACTACCAGTTCAAATTTTGCGAATTGGCCAACTTCTCATTCTCTCTGTACCTGGAGGTGAAAGCAAACCTATCATATTCCACTTACGCCCTTAACTTTGTTATTCCCCACTGTACTGAATGCTTGAGAGGATTTTCCTATATTCTGAGCAGGAATTGGCCTAAAGAAGTTTCATATCATCTTTTTCTCTTGGTGGACTTTATCTTTATTCACAGCAAGTGAAGATGTATTTCTAATAATATTGGTTATTTTCTTTCAGAATTTACAACTATGGCTGGAAGGCGTCTCCGTGATGCTGTTAAGAGGGTCCTTACCTCTGGAGGTAGGAAAGAATTTGGCAACAATGTCCATGTAGTCATTGCCGGGCTAACAAATACATATTCACAGTATGTTACCACTTTTGAAGAGTACAAAGTGCAGAGATACGAGGTTCGAGTCACTCATCCTTCATCTTCCATTGTCTTTCTTACTACAGTCTTTCATATCAACTGGTATTAAATTGTCCATTAAGCTGCATTATGTAAGTCCTCCAGACTTGGGAATTTTTGTAATTCTAATTCTCTTTCACATTTCAGGGAGCGTCCACTCTTTATGGACCGCACACACTTGAAGCTTACATTCAAGAGTTCAAGAAACTAGCAACAGCTCTCATCAATGGCCAAACTGTCGAACCAGGCCCACCGCCCCCCGACCTCCTTGACAAGCAAATCAGCCTACTAACACCCGTTGTTCTGGACACCACCCCTCTTGGTGTTAAATTTGGTGATGTTAAAACTGATGTCCCTCCAAATTCCACCTTCAAGAGGGGTGACATAGTTACAGCCACCTTCTGGTCTGCTTGCCCAAGGAATGACCTCCTGACTGAAGGCACATTTGCACTGGTTGAGATTCTGCAGAAGGACCAGAAGACATGGGTTCCGGCCTATGATGATGATGATTTTTGCTTGAAGTTTAAGTGGTCAAGGCCTGCAAAACTCAGTCCTCAGAGTCATGCAACTATAGAATGGAGGATCCCAAAAACTGCAGTTTCAGGTGTGTACAGGATAAGCCATTTTGGTGCATCAAAGGCGCTTTTTGGGTCGATTCGCCATTTCACAGGTTCCTCTAGTGCTTTTGTAGTGGCATAGGCAGGTAGACATGCTGCATGTAGACCGGATAGCCATGGTTTATGGGGAGCGCTAAACGACACTCCTCACGAGGCTTAATTGCACTGCTGCACAAGAGTGCAGCACAATACAGCGTGAGGTAGTGCTAATAGCGCTCCCCTATATCTAATTCTGTTTTCATTCAACAGATTGAGTTACCACTTTACAGCTCCTAGAACCAAAGTAGAGAAATTTATCATCAAGAGTAACTATTACCATTAGACAGTAGTTAATGGACAAATGTAGTCATTATCTTGATACTTTGTTGCATTTCTAGTTTCTTCAGTTTGAAACCTCCTGTCTTTGTTTTTAGGAGATTGATAGATATATTCTCTTCTTTTATTCTCCTTTTTGACTTTGGCTGGAAAAACCAATTCAAATAGTTGGCAAGTAATTGGTTTAGCTGTTAACCCAATTTGGCAAGTCCTAATGCAAGTCTAAGGTATGCATTTGTAGCCAAATATAAAACCAAACCAAAGTTTGCCGGCTTAACGTTGTCTTTGAGGAATCCGAGGCCGGCAATCCACATCTTAAATTACAATGCAATTAATACTATTCTCTGCCTCCTTCACTGTCTTCTTTGTTGAAAGGTCCTCCAAACAAGGTCGTTTAAACGCTGCGCATTTTAGTCCAGTTCCACCATTTTCAACAAATTCAAGCCGACAACAACCTGAAAAAAAAAACATCCTTACTGCATAAAGAACACGCCCCAACATCAACCGTCCGATGAAATATACAACAAAATCCTGTCCCACATTATGTGGGCCCCGCTAAACCATGAAACTGGCATGACCCGTTTACCGTTACGACATTAACTATCTTTCCTCTGTTTCCCAAAGATCGCGGCTTTGATTGAACCCTTCTTCTTCAACCCTTCACCTTCTGCAAATTCAATTCATTTTCAATTCTCTCTCTCTCTCTGTAATTCCGACAACCTATGACTCAACAACCCACGACTGCGCCTATCCCATGGACGACGATCGGCATGGTCGTCGCATGGTACGGCTCCAACATCGGCGTTCTTCTCCTCAACAAGTACTTGCTCACAAACTACGGCTTCAAGTACCCGATTTTCCTCACCCTCTGCCACATGACAGCCTGTACGCTGTTCAGCTACATCGCCATAGCTCTGATGAAGGTGGTTCCTCTGCAGACCGTGAAGTCCAAGGTACAGTTTGCGAAGATCTCGGGGCTCAGTGTCGTTTTCTGCTTCTCCGTCGTTTGTGGGAACGTGTCGTTGAGGTACCTTCCTGTGTCGTTTAATCAGGCCATTGGCGCCACCACTCCCTTCTTTACCGCCATTTTTGCGTTTTTTATCATCAAGAAGAGGGAGGCTTGGCTTACTTACACCACCCTCATCCCTGTTGTTGCAGGTGTCATCATTGCTAGTGGGGTAATCCAATTTCTTCTCTTATTTTATTCATATGTGCAAATTTTTAAAAGAAATAGGTAATGAAAAATCTCGTCTTGTTAAATGTCTATGTTGTCACACTGTTAATCTAATTATTGATCATGTGAAAATCCATTAACATTTACAATATAACAATACAACATGTTAAACTATCTGAATATGTAAAATTAACCTTGTCATCATCATGTAGAAAGCAAATGTGCCTTTCAATTTTTCATTGTGTATTAACCTTGTACTAATTAACACGCAATCAGATAAAGTTGCAAACTTGCAATTGGATTTTGTTTGGAGATTGAAATCGTGAATGCCCAATTGAGATCCTCTGTTTCACATAAACTTTTATTTGGCTGCAGGGTGAACCAAGCTTCCATCTTTTTGGGTTTATTATGTGTGTTACAGCTACAGCTGCAAGGGCATTCAAGTCAGTACTTCAGGAAATTTTGCTTTCCTCTGAAGGGTAACAATTTTCTCCGTGTTCCTGTTTGCATCCCAATCTTATTATAAATTGTCTTTGCACAATTCCCAACTTTTTATTTTATTTTTTATTTTCCAGGGAAAGGCTGAACTCCATGAACTTGCTGCTGTACATGGCGCCAATCGCTGTAACGTGCTTGCTTCCTGCAACCCTGATGATGGAGGAAAATGTGGTTGGGATCACAATAGACCTTGCTAGAAAAGATATCAAACTTATTTGGTACCTCTTCTTCAATTCTTCTCTGGCATATTTCGTCAACTTGACCAATTTCCTCGTCACCAAACACACCAGCGCTTTGACCCTCCAGGTGCTGGGGAATGCCAAAGGGGCAGTTGCTGTGGTTGTCTCGATTCTGATATTTAAAAACCCGGTGTCGTTCATGGGGATGGTGGGCTATGCTCTCACTGTTCTTGGAGTTATTTTGTACAGTGAAGCCAAGAAGAGGTATAGTTGAGATGCTGTTCAAGCTTCTGCAAAACTTTATGCATGTCTTGAGCACATTTTTGGGGCCAAATGCCCTTCGTTGTGTTTTTACTATTATTTGGGAACTGAAAAACGAAAAGTTCCTGAGAAAAAGGTGACCCCATAGAAGCTCACCAGCAGATAGCAGCCTAGCAGTAGGGAAATTGTATACACAACCCATTGGTTTTCCACTCATTTTGGACCAGAGTTTGGTTTTCTTTTGTGAGCAAAGTGCAATCAATCATTGTTATGTTACTTCAGATGAATCGGTTATATATGATTTAACGATTAGTGTTACAATGAATAAGTGGTACGATTAATGGAAACAGAAGACGCATCTGTAAATATTTTTTGTCCTAAATACAATTGAAGGAATAGAAACTCTTTGACAGTCAAATTAGACATGAACTCCTCAATGTAAGAAAGACTTATCGCAGATCAGGGATGAAAGGTAGGAGATTCGAGAGAGAACAAATCATATATAATTGCGCCAAGTGAGATCCACTTCTTATTTGTGAGAAAGATTTTATTATTATCAATGTTTGTATACACTTATGGAGTGTCTCTTTCATTATATCACGTGATGAGAGAGATAGACACATAATTATATATAACTTATTACACTTAAAATTTCTCATTATATAGATGTTTGGATAGTAACACGTCGATCCCTAAGGGCAGTTTGGCATTCTTTGTCTTTTGAAAATAATCGCTCAGTTCTTTGTGAGAGAAATAAGGTGAGATAAAGCGAGTTTGGCGTTTGGTAAACTTTTTGTTTAAAGTGTTGTTGGTACTAATTTCCGCATAATCGAGGATAATAGTTCATGGAAAATCATTAAACCTAGCGCATCTTCGAAATTGATTTCTACATAATCAGAAAATGAAAGCACCTCATTACCTGCTTTCCCATATAGCTTTCTCTCAGAATTTTTAATAATAAGTGATTTTCTCATTTTCAAACTGACGAGCTTCCCAAAATTTTTAAAAATCACTTATCACCCCAAATAAGAATGCCAAACCTGGCTAAGTACTAGGACCGTTAGGAAGTTGAGATGCGACCATGTGGATTCTCGAGATTCTCGAAGGTCGTCATTAGGGCGGGTTGCGACTTGAGCCGCTACACTGGTTGTTAGACTCAAGTGGATGTTACAGGGTTCCCTGCTCCACCACCCAGCCCAAGTTGCTTCCTACACTGGGCTGAAGTGTTAGCTGTTTGCAACGGGCCTATGAACTCTGGCCAAATTGGGCTATTGTTATGATTCATGCAAACATGTTCCGAGTGAAGTCCATTTTCCTCTACTGACATGATTCAGGCAAAGATCGTCAACAATAACAATGTGATGGATTTGTTGGTTTTGTTTTTAAAATATATTGAACATTGATTTGGCTCATCCTCAAAT
The DNA here is from genome assembly GCA_024362665.1 of Prunus padus. Taxonomy (NCBI): domain Eukaryota; kingdom Viridiplantae; phylum Streptophyta; class Magnoliopsida; order Rosales; family Rosaceae; genus Prunus; species Prunus padus. Next base: position 24,542,932 of record JANFAM010000015.1, read on the forward strand.
CAAATCACAAGCTTCTTTTTTTTTTTTTTTGGTCGAAAGGGAAACTTCATTGAAGGGAAATCAACCCAAAAGAAACACAAACATGAAATGAAAAAGATAGCAGCCTAGGGGACAGACCCGCACAGGAGCAAGCAGAAAAAAACCACACAGACAAGCTAGAGAAGAAGAAACTAACTTTTCAAAAATCACGAAAAGATGAAAAGAAAAAAACTCGGCATACATGAAAAATTGTGATTTGTTTGCAATGAGAAGTTTGTTACACGTAAGAAGGCAAACATTTTTATTTGTATTTTGGAATGTGATTTCTTATAATTGCATGCAAAAGAGGGCTACTTATTTGTTTACTTTTTGAACAAATGGATGACTGACCCTGCCTGACTTATATATGCCTGATGACTGCAATCTGTAGCAGCATCGAATATGATATGTAAAAAGAGTGTCCGAATCTGCCAAACGCAACCCATACCATAAGACACAAGGAAACGCCCATTCATTTCATTTGGCACTGCCTCCAAAGAAAGATGAAAAGATTTCCTGCAAACAGTTGTTTCTGATGCATCAACCCCACCTGACATCAACCACCCAATTGGCCATCCAAGTGGTCCATTTGGACTCCATTAATATTCTTTTCTTAAGCCTTTTAACTCTCCTTTTTAAGGGATTTTTAAACCTTAGTAGTTAATAGCAGCTATCTTTACTATCAATATTTTATATTTGAATGTTCATTTCTCCAATGTCGCTCGCAGCAACAGTTACCAATTTCAACAATTTGCCGATTTTCATATGGTCATTCTCATCTCATTCATATTTTGTATTTAAACACCATATTTTGTAATCATATGGTGGATTAAATATGCCATATTTGTCAATCTCATTAAAGATAATGTTGCCTTAATTGACCCAATTTTTATTAATCCACTATAATTGGCCGTTTTCTAAATCATTATCCTGATTCAGATAGCCAATTATTTGTTATAATATATACACTCTAGTTGCCTTATTTAATCAAATAATCACCTCATACTAAATAAATAAGCCTAAGTTCTTTTCCAGCTTTAATAATTCATCAGGGGTCCTCTTAACCGAGAAAGACTTTAATGCAATTTTCATTCAATTGATCAGGATAACAAAACAATATTATTTGTGTTACAAGAATATTTTTTTGCCTCTTAACTTCCCCAAAGGGGCTTATTTAATTACCATATTTTCTTCTGCAAATTCATTTGCGTGGCGGAGTTTTATTGGTTGAAGGACGGTGGGTGCTGTAAATTTCCGAATAAGCATCCACAGAGATACCAAAACTGAAAAGGTAGAAAAAGCAGAAGGAAAATTAATAATAAGCGAGGCATGACATGGAGAAACAGAATAGAGAGAGCTTGGCTCGTAGAAGGCAAAGCCCAATTGCAAAACCTCCAGTTGTGATTTGCTTTTCCCAGGAATCTCGTTCAACGAAAACCCATTTAGGCCATTCGGGTTCTTTTCCCTTTCTTCCAATTCATGCATTAAAACCCTAATAATCTCTGCTCTCGTTCGGCCTCGTGTTGGTTTTGTCAGCTCAGTCAGTCATGGTGGCCGATAGTAAGTCCAAATCTGACATTTCGTTCGCCGGAACTTTTGTCAGCAGCGCTTTCTCCGCATGTTTTGCAGAGGTGATCAATCAATCTAACCCTGATCAGTGATCACGCTCTTGTTTATGCGAAATTGAATCGTTTTAGATTATGTATTTGGATCTAGTGCACTGTTTTTGATCTCATAGTCAACCAAGAGCCAAAACCCAAGTGTTAGCTAGTGATCAATTTTGTCTCTGATATATCAGCTATGTCAAGCTTGTGAATTTCTATGTCGCTTCCTGGTTGTGCCCAAATTTTTTGCATGAAGAAAGAAGAAGCTATTTTGCTTTTGCGTTGTACTGCGTTGAGAAATAACATTTTTGCTGTGCGGTTTAATTTTCTGTGTAATGAAACCCAATGCCGCCCTTGAATCTTAGTTTAGCTTGTTGTGATCAGAAAATCCTGTATACACACACCACACGCACAATTCAGTATAAGCAGACAATTGTTTGTGCTATGTTCCAACTGTTTGCTTAGAAGGGCCTGGAAATTTTAAAGCGCTTTTGATTAACTTGATGCAGATTTGTACTATTCCATTGGACACTGCTAAAGTTAGGCTTCAGCTCCAAAAGAAAGCTGTTGCAGGTGATGGAGTGGCCTTACCTAAATACAGGGGTATGCTGGGTACAGTTGCTACCATAGCCAGGGAAGAAGGTCTATCGGCACTCTGGAAGGGAATTGTACCTGGATTACATCGTCAATGCCTATATGGAGGTTTGAGAATTGGGTTGTATGATCCTGTACGTCTCAAGTTTGTTTTTTCCTTTTTTTCTTATAAAGCAAACTTGTTGTGTAATATTTTTTTAGTGTATGTGATATCTGTGCTCTCTAATGTCTAAAACTAGTATATCAATTGTGTGCTTTACAGATTAAGACCTTATATTGCGGGGGCAGTGACTTCGTCGGAGATGTTCCTTTGACAAAGAAGATACTTGCTGCCTTAACAACTGGTAAGCATGGTTGCGGATGCTTTTAAATTTTGCATATGATTTCTGATGGTTTTGTGATAGAATGAAATAAGGCTTTTGCTCTGTATTTGTATTATTCTCTCTAGTACAAGTGGTGTCTCATATTTTACTTGTCTGGAAGTTGGATTTTATTTCTTTCGTTTCTTAGATGGAAAGATAGGCAGTATGATTTACACTTCTGGTGTTTCTTTTGCTGTTTGGTTTATTGTAGGTGCTCTAGCAATCACAGTGGCAAATCCAACTGATCTCGTGAAAGTTAGACTTCAAGCTGAAGGAAAATTACCCCCTGGTGCACCAAGGCGCTATTCTGGAGCACTGAATGCCTATTCCACCATTGTGAGACAGGTTGAGCATCTATCCTGGAAACTTAAAATTTTTTTTATTTAAAAAAAGGCGCTATTTTGGGGTAGGAATTGAATTATATTTTTCTGACTTTCTTAAAATCTAAAATATTAGGAAGGAGTTGGGGCTCTCTGGACTGGGATTGGACCCAACATTGCACGTAATTCCATCATTAATGCTGCCGAACTAGCCAGTTATGATCAAGTGAAGGAGGTAAGCTCGTCACTAACAATCTTCTTTCTTCTTTTGATGCAGAACTCTTGTCACTATTTTTTAATCTGTATGTATTTCTATGCAGACACTTCTGAAACTTCCAGGGTTCTCCGATAATGTTGTCACTCATCTTCTTTCTGGTCTGGGGGCAGGTTTCTTTGCTGTCTGTATTGGCTCACCAGTTGATGTGGTAATCTATCTACATTCACATCCGAAATCTTTCTGATTGGTCTCTAGTTAAGTATTCCTGATATCTAGTGCATACTATGTCTGCTTACATGTTCTGGCCGCAAGAGAATTAATGATCTTACTAGCATGTATATTAGCAGAAAGGCAACCGTCATATTTGTTAATACTGATGTAGCATGCACTCGGTTAATACTTTTACCATTTCTTTTGATGTTCTCATCCTGCACTTTTATATCATTTGAAACTCTTCTCCAAGCTCTGATCATTAACAGATCTACACTAATCAATAATATTATTGATTGGTCGATTTAGGTCCACTTCAGCGAAGCATGGAATCATTTATATGGTTGCCTATTTGCATGTATTGGTTTAGCTGCATTTATTCTATTTGGATAATACAACATCAGATTTAATTTATTTTTCTTCATCTTTTCTCAGGTTAAGTCAAGAATGATGGGAGATTCTGCTTACAAAAGCACAATTGATTGTTTCCTCAAAACTTTGAAGAATGATGTATGAATAATTTCTTCCAGTACCTTTTAGCATATTCTTAACTTCCTACCATAGTATTGCTTTAATAAGTTAAGAAGTTATGGAATCAAGTATTTATGTATCCTTATGAGTGAGATGTAGGAATTGAAGTTGTTGAGCATTCCAAATTTTTTTTTTTTTCAAACAAGTTATGCAGTTGATTATCTATAGGATTTAAGCACTAAGTCATTTGCACTGTGTGTCTATGTTCAGACTGAGTAGGGTACTAACCCTAACTTTCATTCTGTGTATATCTGTTAATTGAAGAACCTTATTAAAAGATAATGATTATTAACAACATTCAATGTTTTACAGGGACCTTTGGCCTTTTACAAGGGCTTCATCCCAAATTTTGGACGGCTAGGATCGTGGAATGTCATCATGTTTCTAACCCTTGAGCAGGTACATTTTGCAACACATTCCCTTTTCTATTCTCCACCCTTCCATCTCTTTGGTCTGAGAACCCTTTCAACTTATCTGTGGAGCTGTCCTTTTCTTTTAAAACCTTGTCTTAACTAGCCTGAATTGCTTTCTCATCTGTTCAATTTCATGGCAGGCTAAGAAGCTTGTGAAAAGTATAGAGTCATCATGAGTTCAAGGTGATGAAGTCAAGCCAACAATGTGGATTTTGCAGGGTAGTAGCATCTACAGCAAATGATAGTTGTTTTAGAGAATAATAAGGCCCTAGACAAAACATTTTAATCGCATTTTTTTACTAACTGAAGAGAAGATTGCTTTCACGGAAAACTGTTAACTTGAAACTCGGAAGTTTTACAAATAATTATCATGGTTTTCCGGATTACATATCTTTCCTCTGTCATCATATTGATAATTTTTCTATTATTAAGATTTGCATTGTAATAATGCTCTGATTGCTTTCTTTGCCACACGGGCCAAATATAACATGCGCGGATTGATAATACCTCGTGGCTATATATTGATCACACCGAAGAGTTACTCATTTTGATAGATATGGATTGGAATTTGGATGTATGCAGACAAATACTTATCGATTTTTCTCTTCTCCAGTTAAGGTGTCAATTAAACAAAACTTCAGTAAAGCATTTAGGATGATGTACTCTCATTATAAACTCAGTCAAAATTATTGTTTTTCCCCTTTAAAACTCAAGTAAATGTTTTTATTTTTTATCTTTTAAAAGGGAAAAGAAGCTTGAAGTTAACCCCACATTAGTAGGCAAGCTCCTTATGGGCAAGGAGGGAAGCATCATCCAAAGATTTTTAGGAGGGGCCAAATTAAAAGGTGACTTTTTTATTTAAAGAAAAAGAGATGTTTACATTACAAAAATTTGGGTTCGATATTTGCCCAAAAATAAAAAATAAAATTAGGGTTCACAGTAAGTGGGCCACACCATCCCTCAGGCCCAGCCTTGTACACGGCCGTATTCTACTGCCCATTAATTGTAACCCGACCCGACCCGACCCAGTAACCAGATCCCATTCCCTTCTTCAGTTGTTCTTCTTCTCCTCCGACTTGGAGCACTTAGGCATCCGCCAACTCTCAAGAGAATTGCAGAGAGGCGGTGAAAAAGGATTTCCAAACCCACCCAAACAAACTGTCCTCAACCCTCAACTCTTCTTTTTCCTTCTTCAAATTTTCTTCTGTCTCCCTCCCGCGTCCCCTTTGTTCCTCTTCTCCTGCCGCTTCATTTTCTTCTTCTCCGCTGATTTGCTCTCAATCAGGCTCAGGTATATCTTAATTTCCTCTGCTTTTCTTTGTTTTCTTATTGTATTTGGTTCAGTATCTAATTAATTTCAATTTCTATTGGATTTTATTAGGGCTTGCGTTGATATCTGATAACCACGCCTTTGAGACTTGAGCTGCTCGAGGCCTGCGATCGCCGACGAGATTGTGAGAAGACTTACGGGTAAGTAGATTTGCTTCCCACCATTTTCCAAAAGAAATTTCGTTTTTTTTTATAGATACATGCAGTATTCATTGGGCACATGTGACATTGGAATTTGAACCCAATGCCAACGTCTAACCCTATAATTGTCCCCAAAGGTGGATTTCATGGAACCAAACAGAGTTTCCTGCTACAACTTTCAATGTGCTTAGCTATTTTTCTGCATGATACAGAATTTCAAAGCAATATATGAAATTTGCACATGTTGGTATATTTTGTTGCTGTTTGATATCAATGTATCACAAGTTCCGTAGCTAATGTCATAAAGGTGAGAAATAATAACATAAATATAAAACCAAATTCTAGTCAATCTAGTTTCAAGTTTCAAGTCAAGCCAAATGCATCCTTGTTTATGCAATCAGTTGCCATCTGTGTGTTTATGTGTATGTTTAAATAATCAATCATTAGTAAGTATCGTTTTCAATTCATGTACAGGAGAAGATATTCAGTCAGACGATATAAGCCTGCCATATTGGGTCGCAAACATTATACATCCAAGAAAGAGGGTAACGGTTGGGCGAAAGATGCTTCAGATCCGGCTTAAGAGTGTTGCACCCCCAGAGGGTGCTGCAGGGGTAAAACCCTTGCCAGCGGAGACTGTGACAGTTGCATGCCCTGACCACCTTGTCCTTGCTGATCTTCCTGTCGCAAAGGGCATTGGTGCATCAACCATTGCTTCAATTGTCAAGACTGTAGGTCGCAGGTCCCGTCGCCAGCTTGGAGAACGGGTTCACTTTTGTGTTCGCTGTGATTACCCAATTGCTATCTATGGACGCCTGGTATGGACCAACTAAATTTGTCTTTCCACAGTTGCTAGCTGCTTTCAAATTTCTTTTTCTTTCAAAGTTTTCCTTCCGCATGATTAGTTTTCCATGTGGTCTTTGTGTTATTTTCGTCTCTTTAGCTTCATATATTTTTTCTTTAGATTCTCTGGAAATGAATGCTAGAAGTTAAGTCTTAAATTGCATGATATGGATCTCTTGTATATTATCTAGATTGTGTTCTTGCAGAGCCCTTGTGAGCATGCCTTTTGTCTGGATTGTGCTAGGAGTGACTCGATCTGCTATCTGTAAGAATTCTGAACTTTACATAGTCATACTAGAGCATGAATTTGTTCCCTGCAAACTTGTTCCTTTTCTGTCTGCAAACTTGTTGGGCTTGTAGTATTCTGCAAACTTGTTGGGCTTGTAGTATTGTAGACTTTTGGATAATCTCCAACAGCCCTTTTGACTCTTGCATGTTTAGTTATATTATTAAGACTGCTCACCCAAGGGACTTCAGTTGTGGGGAAATGCATTAAAGGGTTGGATTCGCTTCAATGAATTATACATTTCAACAGTTGTGTCAAATTCAACAATTAAATGCATTGTCCCAATTTAAGTACCTTAAGAGCACTTCAACTATTGTTTATGTGTAATCTGAGGTTTGCTGCTCGCAGCTGAGTTCACTTCATTTTGAACTTGATGAAATATTCACTTGAGAGTTAACAATACACAAATGAGGAGTTGAAAGAGATCCATGGTTACTGGATCAAGTCTTAGTATAAGTAAAATATTTGGCTAGGAACAAAATACCAGTTTATACACTGCTGCAAGATAATTGCTCCAAATGTTGAGACGTGTCAATGCGAATGGATTTCAAATATAGAGTTTCTTTCCATTTCTTATTGGTTACTGGATGACTTCACGTCCAATTATAATAGCACACGGCCAGTAATTGTGCTTAAAATGATTGTTAATTATTATTTGTGGAAATTGTATTTTATTGACAAAGAACTATTAGAATTAACTGATGAATGATAACATCTAATTTTCATGATTTATTGTACAGTTGTGATGAACGCATCCAGAAGATCCAGACGATCAAATTGATGGAGGGAATCTTTATTTGCGCAGCCCCTCACTGTCTGAAATCTTTCCTGAAGAGGAGTGAATTTGAATCTCATATCCACGAGAACCATGCTTACCTTCTTCAGCCAAACGCGGACAAAATGGATGGAAATGAATCAGAAGCTCGGAGTACCAAACAAGGTACAGTATCGGAATCCACTGGCCGTGCTCTACCAAGGCCAGTCTTTTCTCCTGGTTCAAATTCCCAGCTCCATGACCGTGAGGACAAAGCTCGTCTTCAACAGCCTAGAGAACAGTCACTTCCAAGGCCAGTCATTCAGCCCAACCCAGCCCCAGCTTTTGGGCAACTTCAGAATAACCCAGCAGATCTCAATCGTCCCCCAGGCTTTGACAGGCCTAGTCCCCACAATCTCTTCCATCAACAAAGCTATGAATCAGTGGGTAATACAATGCAGGAATCTGGCCAGTTTTCAGATAAGCAGCAGACTCCCTTTTCTGAATACCTACCCATGCATTCTATTCAGCCCCCCAATTATGCAGTTCCCATTAATTCGAATCAAGTGCGGATGCCCTCCCTTCCATTTGCCTATCCTTTTCCCGTTGATGGATCTCAACCATTTTATAATGCTCCCTATGAGATTGCACGGCAGGATTCAGCACCAGATGTTGGACAAGAACAGGGGTCGTTATTGGGTTTTCCCCCAGGTTCAGCGGGGAACATGAATTTCGCTGCTAGTTATCCACAGTCTTGGAATGCAGGACAGGCCAGTGTTCCTTTTGAAGCTGCACAAGGGGTTCAAGGAACCGCAGATGGTTTCTCTAACTCCTCAGATTCTCAAGGACAAGTTGCATTTTATCAAGGAGAATACGGACGGAATCCAGGGGGTATGCCTTTCAATCCTCAGCATATGACCAACAAAGCAATGGAAGCAGTGCAGGGTGGAAATTCTATGGATCCAAGAGATGGCAAAGGTATATTAGCATCACAGCCCATGGCCCTTCCTCCGCCGCCTCCACCCCCACCTCACATGTCACAGCTCAATCGTCAGTTTTATCAAGGTGATACCGGTCGAGATGGACAGGGGTAGGACTGGCAACATGAGAACCCCGTGATGACTATGGTGGTGGCCAAGTCTAGAAAACATTTCATCTTTGTAATTTCCCCCCTTTTTTTTCCCTCTGTGGAACTCGTTACTGTTATTATTTGGTCCAAAGCTCTCTGAGTATTTGTTTCCCTCCCTGGTTCAGGTTTTACTTTATAGATAATTGTCAATATCACTACTAGAAATCAGAATGTATCCGGCTGATTTTAGCAAGTTAGAGTTATGAGAAGCCACCAACTACAGATAAACAATTGGGCAATTTTTATTTTACCCATGTTTGGGCCCTAATTTGTCATTACTCAGATTTAATGAGGATTGGTAACACCAATCATGGATATAACCCTTCATAATGAGGATTCTTAGTAGACCAATCATGGATATGAACCTTATCTAATGAGGAGTTTTAGTGGATTAAAACATGTAATTAGTTTGAATAGTGCTTCAAGCTAGGTCAAGACCAATATATAAAGGAAGGCTTGTACGCTTAGAAAAATTGCCTCTGGCTATGATAACAGTAATGAGGAGCAAGGGTAAGTTACCGGCGGCATCTGCAAGTTGTGAAGATCAAGCAACTTGTTCTGAAAATGTGACAGACGACAGATTTAGTAATCTTCCGGATGACGTTGCTCATATTATTCTTTCCTTCGTCACTTTCAACGACGCCGCTCGAGTGGGTGCCGCCTCGAAAAGATGCAGGCAATTTTATCTATCAGTTCCGCTGGTGGATTTTGATGCAATTTGGCGGGGAATAAAAAGAACCCAGCAGAATAAGGTGAGGATGATGAATTCTTTGGATAGATACTTGTTCTGCCGTGGGGATAATAGGATCCAGCGCTTCTGCATTTCTTGGAGTTTCGTTTCGAGCGAAACAGCAAACAAGTATTGTGATGATCATTTTCGAGTGATCACGTGGATTCACAAGGCAGTAAGGTGTAATGTTGAAGAGCTTGATGTTCGCATCTGTGGTCTGGCCAATACGTTTTCGTTGCCATCTTGTGTCTTTCTTTCTCAATCTTTGCGCTCTCTATCGGTGAATTTGAACACGCAGATTTTGGAAGCGCCGTCTCTATCCTTTTCCAGTAATATCCTTTACTTGGAACTGATAAATCTTCAAATAGCAGACGAGAGGTTGTTCAAATGGATCACATGTTGCTGCAAATGCATTAAGAAGTTACAGATTCTTAATATCGCAGGGGTGCGAAATATCAGCATCGAAAGTTCGTCTTTGGAACACTTTTGTGCTTGGATTAGTCGTGACCTGTTGCATCTTAATATATCTGGTGAGAAGCTCGAAACTATAAATATGTTTTTATGGTTTGAAGAAAGCTATCCAGCAACAAGCAGCCCTTCATTGAAGATTTTTGCTCCAAATCTTAAAAACTTGAAGTGGAAAGGCACTGTGGGGAATAGCCCAAATCTGGGAGAACTCATGAGTTTGGAAAAAGTTAAGCTTTTTTTAGCTCCTCAGGTTCTTGCTTTTGACAATGTATATGAGGCTCTTTGTAGTATATGCTGCGCAAAAGTTCTTATTATAAGCGAGGAGACCATTCTGGTAAAACATACTCTCATCTACCCTTCAGAACTTTTGGTTATTAACATATATAGGTTATTTTAGTCTTTCTAACTAAGATTTTTTTTTTCCTTGAAAAACTTGCAGGGTTGTTTCAAGGAAGGTTCCATGGCAGCACCAATATTTGATAATATTTGTAACTTGAGGATACACTGTAGGAGATTGGATGATTACCTGGTTCCAACAGTTGTCTCTCTTCTAAGAGGAATGCCTAATTTGAATACTCTGTACATAAAGGCTAGAACATGGATGTTGGATGGCAAGACAGTAAGTGAAGTCTATGTTGATCTCCCTCTCATGCACACACATATACTTTTCTTGTGGTAATTTGGCAAGTTATTAATTAATTAATTTGCTTGTATATGTTTATTGTCCTTTGTATATTTTCAGTCAAGTGGCTTTGGTATGGAATACTGGAAACTGCAAAACCTTGCTTTCCTTCATCAGCTTAACGAAGTAACCATAGAGTATTCCGACGACGGGTCTAATGAAATCCAGTTTGCAAGGTATATCCTCGAGAATGCTCAAAATTTGAAGAAAATGGTCATTCTTGTTCATCATGAAAACAAGCAATCAAAAGTTGTAGCAGAGATGGTGAGTAGGAGCAAGATGATTTCCAATGCCACAATTATCATTCGGAGTAGATAGAAGAATCTTTGATATTTTCGGAAAACTTTATGTGTATCCTATAGTTTGCACCAGTCAAAAATTAAAATGAAGATACATGTAAGGATCGACTCGTGGTATAAAACTCAGGCTTCGATATAAAACTTCATGGTACTTTGACTGGGCATTTGTACTATATTTTTCAGATAATATCTCCTTGCAATTTGCTTTACTCAAACCTAAATTGCCTTGCAAGGCATACAAATTTAATAATTTGGGGAAGGAAAAAAACAGAGGAAGATTTCATTTTACAAAGAAAAAAAAAAAAATCAACCGCACTCCGACACTCCTTAACCCAAAAACAAATTAAAAAAGAAAGTTTTAAATTAAATAATGAGAGAAGGAGAAATCAACTTTAGTTTTTTCTTCTCAAGAACCCAGTTTTGAAATCCCTTGTTTGGCAACTTAAGAGCGAAATGTATTAAATGACGTGCGGAAAAAATCGTAAAAATTGGGGCATCAAATTGCCGAGTTTAATTTCAACAAAAATAGGCGTTATTTCACAATTTCCATAGTGTCATTTACAAATTCAACATACATAAATTCAAATACTGAAATCTTCAATTGCGAGAAATTGAAATGATGGAAATCTAAATTCCGTCATTTTAGAATTTTATGTAATTTTCAATTCCTCCATCCAAACGAAGGATAATAGTCTTGTGGTGTGTTTACTAATCAGGAATTGGAATTCCACCTATGGAGGATTCATGTGTTTACTTCACATCAACGAATTAAAAAGTAAGTGGGGCTCACACAAAATTAAGAATTGAATTCTTGATTTTGGAGGAATTCATGGGGCGTTTACTAATCTGTAATCAAATTGAGATGAATTGAAATGAGGCGGAATCAGAATCAAATCCTGTTGAAATTGTTTACTAAAACTGTCTGGAATCAGAATAGAATTCCATAAAACTGTTTACTAATTCAATGAATCGGAATATAAACTAGTATGATTACTAAAATGCCCTTATCCCAAATCAAATATTTATGTACTTTTTTAATAAAATTTGATATAGTATATAATAGTAAGAAAAAATTAAATTGCTTTTTTATTTCACACTAAAATGATTTTGTTTTTCATTTATTTATAAATTTAAGTATTTCTATTAAGTATTTTTTATTTATTTATAAATGTAAGTATTTCTATTAGTTAATCTTTAACACTTAAAATGATTTTGTTTTTATTTTTAGGGTTAAGGATAATCTTGGAAATAATAAAAGTAAGTAAGGGCATAAAGGGAAAAAAATTATCATTCCGATTACTCCCTAAACTCGAATTCAAATACATTCTATATGTTGGGAATCCAAATCACCCAAATCTTGGAATTGAATTTCATTTTGTGTGTGGACCCCACACACTTTTGATTCCTCCCAATTTTAATAAACACAGGTATAATCCGTAATCGGAATCGGATTCCTTATTCTCATTTCAATTACAGATTAGTAAACACGCCATCAATTCTTGGGTGGGATGTGGTATTTTAATTCATGGAGAACTAACTCATTATGAATTCATCTTTTTTACCCATTATATCCTCACATAATTTTAAAAATTCCAAATTTGTCATCTACTTTAACCCAACAATGAGGACATTTTAGTAAGTAGCACTACTCATACCCCAATTCCATATAGTTTAGTAAACAACTTCAATAGGAATACAGAATCTAATTCTTCTCAATCCATATGGTTTAGTAAACAACTTCAATAGGAATCCAGAATCTAATTTTCCTACTCCTCCTCAATTCAATTAATCCTCAATTTTAATCCATCTTAATCCAATTCATCATAATCCAATTACGGATTAGTAAATATGACATTAATGGAATACCACAAGACTTATTTATCCAAAAATAGTATTTTAAAATCCCAATTGAATACATCCCCTTATTATTTTAGTTTTTTCTTATGAATTTTTTGCTTTTGTTTTTTATTTAATTATGTTTGGCCTCGAAATTTTGAGAAAAACTTTCTTGGCACCGGGATGCCAGGTCAGCAAACCCATTTCATATCTCAATCTAATAAGATTGTGCCATCTGTCCAGTTTGCACAGTACATCTGTTCTGCCGGTGCAAAGCAAAGTTCCGTTTTTTATATTTCTTTTTCCCCAAAAACAAACCTTACGGCTGTCACTGCAAGATTGAAACCACTTAAGAAAAATCCAAGAATTCATCTCCATCTTCCATGATACTCAAATTTTCAAGTGTACAAAAATTAATTTGAATGAACATAAAAATTCAAAACCTTTTAATTATTTCAAACCCGTGGTTCAAATCCAAGCAAAATCCCCAAACTTACACTTGGATTTCCCCAAACAAAACTTAATTCAAGTTTCCATCTAATTTCACGTCAACAAGAAACCCATGGTAGAACTTTCATTTTAATCATTGTCGACCTGCCTGTTTGCATGACCTTCTTGATGGCATCCATGGAAACAACAGTGAGGAACCCACTGGTTTCTCTGGGTTTTTTTGTTTGAATTTGTTCAATTTGAGTGGGAGAGAATGAAAAACTTGGACCTTTTCTGGAACAGTTTCAGTCGATCTTACAGTGGAAGGCCGGATTCTGCAAGTGTATGAGGAGAGAAAATGAAAAAACTGAGCTTTGCTTTGAAACAGCAGGAGAGAGATGGTTTTGGGAAGATTGGGCAGGTGGCACAATCTTATTGGATTGGGATATGAAATGGGTTTTCTGACCTGGCATCCCCGTGCCAAGAAAGTTTTTCTCCCGAATTTCAGTTCAGTTTTATATCGAGTTTATTGGTCTGATGAATAATTTCTTGATTTCTTTAAAAAAATGTTGAATGAGGAGAGATGAAAGATCCTAAACGTCGGATTGGTAACATCAATCATGATTGTAACCTTATTTGATGAGGATTTGTAGTGGACCAATCATGGATATAACCTTATTTAACGAAGACACCTTATTTAATGAGGACTAAAACAGGTAAATAGTTTGAATTGTGCTTCAATAGAAATACGTACAAATGCTCTTATTTAATGAGGACACACAGAAGGTGAAATTGCCGCTGGTTAGGTTATGATAAGTTGTTGCAGAAGAAGGAAATATCTTGTAGCTCCAACACCCACCTCAACAACAGTCTATGGGGCGCAAGCGTAAGTTGCTGGGGGCATCTGTAAGCTGTGAAGCTCAAGGAAATTGTTCAGAAAGTGTGACGTCAGACAGATTCAGTGATCTTCCAGATGAAGTTGCTCATCATATCCTTTCCTTGCTCACTTTCAAAGACCTCACTCGAGTGGGTGCCGTCTCGAAAAGATGCAGACAATTACATCTATCAGTTCCGGTAGTAGATTTTCGTTCACATTGGCATTGGCTGTGCCGGCGGGAAAACTACCTGCATAATCTGAGGCTGATGAGTTCTATGGAAAGATACTTGTTATGTCGTGGTGATAACAGGATGCAGCGCTTCTGCATGGATTGGAATTTCTCTTTAACCAGAGGAGCAACGCAGGATTATTTTCGAGTAATTACGTGGATTCATAATGCACTAAGGTGTAATGTTGAAGAGCTTAATCTTTGTATTTCTGGTGTACCCTCGTTTTCGTTGCCACCCTTTCTTCCTCAATCTTTGCGCTCTTTATCAGTGCGTTTGAGTCGCTTAATTTTCAAAACGCCGTCTCTATCAATTCCCAGTAATCTCCGTTACTTGAAACTGGTATTAGTTAAAATAGAAGACGAGAGGTTGTTCAAATGGATCACATGTTGCTGCAAATGCATTAAGCAGTTAGAGCTTGTTGATATTCAAGGGATACGAAATATCACCATTGAAAGTTCGTCTTTGGAATACTTTCGTGGTTCCATTCAAAGTGACATCTTGCATGTGAATATCTCTGGTGAGAAGCTTGAAGGGATAGATATATGTCTATGGTTTCATAGCTATCAAGAAACAAGCAGCAATTCACTGAAGATTTTTGCTCCAAATCTTAAAAACTTGAACTGGACCAGCAGCAATGGGAGGTATATCCCAAATCTGGGAAAACTAATGAGTTTGGAAAAAGTTCAGCTTTTTTTAGACCCTCGGGTAAATGAACTTGACAAGGTTCTTTGCAGTATATGCTCGGCAAAAGATCTTATTATAAACGAGAGGACCATTAAGGTAAAAATCTATCCTTTAGACCTTTTGCAATTTGAATCATTTGAAAGAACAAAAAAAAGATTGTGAAAACATAGATTATTTTCCTCTTTCTAACTATGATTTTCTCTTGAAAAACATGCAGGCTATTTTCAAGGATGGTTCCACGGCAGTACCAATATTAGATAATATTTGTAACTTGACTGTGCATTTTACGAGCTTGAATGATAACCTTGTTCCAGCTGTGGCCTCTCTTCTCAAGGGAATGCCTAATTTGAATTTTTTGTTCATGAAGACTACTAGCTCACGGAGCGGGGATGCCCAACATGTAAGTAAAGTCTATGTTGCCTATTGTTCTCCCTCTCATGCACAAACATACTTTTTCTTGTGGTAAATTTTAAATTAATGCGTCTATGATGGTTGCCTTTCGTATATTTTCAGTCAGCTGGCTTTGGTATAGAATACTGGAAACTACAGAACCTTGCTTTTCATCATCAGCTTAAGGAGGTAACCATAGAGTACCCCGACAAAGTGTCTAACGAACCCGAGTTTGCAAGGTATATCCTCGAGCATGCTCAAAATTTGAAGAAAATGGTCAATCTTCTTCGTTTTGAAGATACGCAATTCGAAGTTGTAGCAAGGATGGTGAGTAGGAGCAAGATGATTTCCACTGCCACAGTTTTCATTCAGAGTTCGGGGAAGGTCTCTCTAGGATGTAAGAAAAGGAAGAATCTTTGATATTTTGGGAAAACTTTATGTATGTCCTTGATAGTTTGCACAAGTCGAAGGTAAAATAAGGATGTGTTGGGGCTTAAAAAGACCTCACTACTTTGGAGATGTTTATCTCACAAAGAAGAATGTAGCGCAGCGGAATTGATAGGCAAGAGGAAGAAAGAATACTCAAAGTATTACACAAATTTTTTTTATTTATTCTCACACAAACTAGTACAAGAGGAAACACTCAAACACTCTTAGAAGCTTTGTTGCTTATTCTTGCTTCTTACTTGACACTCTCACTTCTTACTACTTGCTCTCTTGGTTGTTACATCACATAGCTTATCACCTCTCCTATTTATAGGCAAGGTTTGCCAATTTTGACATTGCTAGAACTTTCTAGCTAATGCTTAACAACCACTCAATTTTACAAGATTCTAGATCTTTCTAAAAAAACCTTAGATATTTATGCATGCATTCCACCAACATGAATTTGCTAGAACTTTCTGGCATGTGCATGGATCTTTCTTTGTGTATGGGCCGGATCAATTGTCTTGGGCCAAGACAAGATTACAATTCAACAGGATACATGTAATGTAAGAGCATCTCCAATAGTGATAGCAAAAAAAAAACTCTTCAAATTGAAGTTTGTTGACCTACGTTGCAATTTGAAGAGCCTTATTTGCTACTTTAATATTTTGTGCCTCATCAGTCTCTTCAATTCAATTAATACAATATTTGACTTAAAATAATAATAATTAATAACATTTGAAGTAATTAATAACATTCTTTTTTTAAAAGATAATATTTATGGAATTTACATCAAACCCATAAAAAAAAAATGTTTTTAGCCTTTTGATATGATTTTGGTTCTCCCAAAATAAAATAAATGTTTTGAAGAGGCAATGTCAACTTACCAGTTTTGAAGAGAGAGAATGGGGTTGCAGATTTGATGAATGAGGTTGAAGAGGTTGTTGGAGGGAATTTTTCTGATGTGGCTCACCTATTTGAGCATCCCAAAGTGGTTGAAGAGGCTGTTGGAGATGCTCTAAGGATCAACTCTTGGTATAAAACTTCATCCTACCTTTACATGACATTTCTGCAATATTTCTCAGTTAATAATTAATATCTCCTTCGCAGTTTGCTTCGCTCAACCTAATTGTCTTGCAAGGCACAAAAATTAATAATATGGGGAAGGAAAAAAAAAAGAGAGAGGAAGATATAATTTTGAAAAGAAAAAAATAGTCAACCGCACTCCACATTGACTCTCACATGACCTTAACCTAGAATGATATAGGGCTGATCTTAGCAAGTTAGAGTTATGAGAAGCCCGTTGGTTTTCTTTTCTCCAACACAAACGGAAAAGAAAGTTAATTAATCAGGGTTGATTTTAGCATGTAGGCATTTTTTATTATTTTGTATCGAATTTATTGAATACAAGGCCTTGATTTCTCCTCAAAGAAAGTTAATCATGAAAGATTCTAAACGTTGGTGGGGATTGGTAACGCCAATTATGGATCCTTATTTTATTTGACGAGGATTTTGAGTGGATTAAAACAAGTAATTACTCTGAATTGTCCTCCAAGCTAGGTCAACACCAATATGTAAAGAAACTTATGAACATCGACACAAATGCACGACTCTTTCGGCCGGAAGGAGAATTTGCGGGCACCGCGGGTAAGTGATTTGGTTGCTGACTTATTTCAAGTTAGATTGCTGTCTAATTGTACAATTCTCTTTTTGAAAAATTTGTCATCGTCGTTTCGCTTAGGGTTTTCTAAAATGAGTTGATTGCGGTAGTACTTGGAATATATGCCTTTGGGTATTTGGCATCTTGCTTAGCTGCAGAGTTCAACTGGTATTTCTTGTGCGCCTGTATAGTCAGCTGGTTATGAACTTATGATAAGTTGTTGCAGTTGCAGAAGTAGGATATCTCTTGTAACTTCGACACTGCCACAGTTATCTCGTATTGCAAGGTATATCCTCGAGCATGCTCAAAATTTGAATAAAATGGTACCTTCACAGGAACATCTCAAAAAAATCACCGCACTCCGGGACTCCAAATTAACACTCACATGACCTTAACTCAAAAAGAAAATAAAAAAGAAAGTTTAAAATTAAATTATGAGATAAGTAGAAATCAAACGTTTGATTTTTTGTTAAATTTTTGTCAAATTACGCACGCAATTGTCATTTTCTTTATTGTTTTCTTTTACACATCAACATAAAAGTGATTACACGTCACCATTTTAACAAAAAAAGCAAACGGTGAAATTGACGGAGTGTAATTTGATCACATTTAAAAACATTGGGTTTCAAGTAAAGGACCCACTAATGTAGTGGTTTGAAGTATTTACTCATTTAGGTAAGGTTTGGGTTCAAGTCATAGCATCCACATAGTGTGTGTGAGTTTAGTATACTATCGCCCCTCTCAATAGGAAATGTCCTAAAAAAACATTGGGTTTCATATGATGAAATTGAAATCTCGGGGTCCATTTCGATAATAACCCTAATTTGCAGGAGTAAAATGTAGTTAATCCTTGTTTTTTTTAGGCTTAATATCACATAAAACGTCCCTAAGGTTTATGAAACTATCAGATTGCATCCTTAATGTTTTTTTTGTGTCATTAGTGGTCCTCAAAATTAGTATGTGTGCTCACAAATGGTCCTGCCGTTAGGTTCCGTAAAAAAATCTGTTAGTTTTTGTTGACGTGGCATATATATATCTCTTATGCGGATATCCGACGTTATTATCGTGTCGACGCAG
The DNA here is from genome assembly GCA_024362665.1 of Prunus padus. Classification (NCBI taxonomy): domain Eukaryota; kingdom Viridiplantae; phylum Streptophyta; class Magnoliopsida; order Rosales; family Rosaceae; genus Prunus; species Prunus padus. The sequence goes on from JANFAM010000015.1 coordinate 24,561,471, forward strand.
CAGATGTATTCGTACCACCCCACCTTGCTTTCCCGCCTATTTACACACGCATCACATGCTCCGCACGCGTTAATGCGATCCTGATAAGAGAATAATTGTATATATATATATATACAGAAATGTATGTTAAGTCTATGTTGCCTATTGATCTCCCCGTCATGCACACATATTTTTCTTGTGGTAATTTTAAAGTAAATTGTTTGTATACCCTCGTTGCTTTTGTATATTTTCAGGAATCTGGCTTTGGTATGGAATACTGGAAAATGCAAAACCTTGCTTTCGTTCATCAGCTTGAGGAGGTAACCATAGAGCATTGCGACGGGTCTAATCGAACCGATTTTGCACGGTATATCCTTGAGCATGCTCAAAATTTGAATTCTTTCCTGTTTGTGGGGTTCGTTATCAATCAAAAGCTGAAGCAGAGATAGTGAGAATGAGTAGAAGCAAGATGATTTCCACTTCCACAGTTATCATTCGAAAGTGAAAGGAAGAATCTTTGATATTTTCGGAAGACTTTATTTGTGCTCTTAATATTTTGCACGAGCCAAAATTAAAATGAAACGCATGTAAGAATCAACTGCAGGTATAAAACTCAGGCTTAGATTACAAAATTCCGTGCTGCCTTGACAGGACATTTCTGCAATATTTCTCAGATAATATCTCCTTGCAATTTGCTTCACTCAAACCTCAAAATGTCTTGCAAGGCACAAAAATTAATAATTTGGGAAAGGAAAAGAAAAGAAAAGAGAGGAAGATATCAGTTTGAAAGGAGAAAAACAAAATCAACCGCACCCGGCACTCCAGATGAACACTCACATGGCCTTAACCCAAGAAGAAAAGAAATTTAAAAAGTTTTAAATTTGATTATGAGAGGAGAAATTAACTTAGTTTTTTCTTCTCCAGAACCCAGTTTTGAAATCTGTTCAAATACTCTTCATCAAGTTTAACATACAATTGCAGCAATTTCCTGTACCCCGTCATGATATATTTGTCCACATAATCTTCACACCTCTCATAGAGCGCTGGAATTGTTAGAACCATGACAAGGCCTGCCCATATAGGAAGACAAAATTAAAAAAACAAACTGATTATTGAATCTGGTGATGTCTTTAATTCATTTTAAGAAATTAAACATAACCCAAATGGAAATGAAACTTACTGGTGTAGCTCAAAGTAAGGAAATCAGTCAAGCCACCAGCAAAATAAATCAGCAAGAGGTATGCAGCTACTTTGAAGAACAATCTTGAGTCCTTGCCGAGAGAAATATCTTGAGAAACTGAGAGCAAAGCATTTACCCGACTGCGAATGGAAGCTGCCATTTCATTTACCATTTCTTCTGACAACTGCAGTTGAGGCAGGGGAGGAGCTGGTCTGTTCACAAGTAAGAACAGGTTCTGATAAAATCAGTAGAAGAGGAAACATGTTGAGTACAAAATTATGCACCAAATTTGAAAAGTTTTGGCAGTGTCAAAAAGCCCAATTCTGGATTGTGCAGATCATTCAAAATTTGAAACTATTTAGGAAGACAAACAAATTCAAACAGCTAGTGCGGAATGAAAGCTACACATTTGTGGTTTTGTTAGTTAATTAGGATGAAGATGCTCAAATCATGCTTGTCTCATACAAAGGCACCAAATTTACATCAAGTAAGTGAAAAAGCAAAATTTTCTTTTACCGGTTCAGAATAGCCGCAGATTTAGCCCAGAGAAAGAGAATGCTCATCAGGAGCAGAAGAACACTTGAGACAAGTGACAGCAGAGTATAACCAGACTTCTCAAACACCACCCAAGCAGATAGAGTTACTAACAATATCCCCAGAGTCAGATTTTTCTGCCTCCACAGAATCACATCTGCAACTGTATAACCAGAAAAGCATGGATTATCAAACCCATAAATCCTAAATTCAAATCAAATAGATCAAAATCTTGTCATTGGATCAAAGACCAATTTTTCATAATCTTGAGTTCTTATCTGTATGCATAATTCATCTTGCATTTAAATCAAATCAAAACTTATACTAAAAGAACTCCCATACTGGATGACAATTTCAATCACAATTATGATGTTTTAAGAATTGAAAGAACAGAACCCATGATCAAAAAGTGGGAGAAGTTCATACAAAATGATGAAGATGATGGCTTACCAAGGCCTCCTCCAAGGATCTCGTGAAGGGTTCTTTGCCTGTTGAACAATCTTTCAGAATCTGCAGATGAACCCATTTGATACAGAGCCAAGAATCACAGCCTGGGATCCAGTTCAGATCTCTTAGACCCAAAAAGGATGTGGCTTTGAGTCTGAGATGATCCTCAGCAAAAGAGAAACAATGGGTTCTCTTTAGCCCTTTTATCTAAACTTTTTCTTTCATTGAACCCCACGTATATGAAATGTATTAGGTTTATATACAGATGACTGTTAAAAGTGCGTTTGGTGTGGTGGCCACAGACAGAGTCATGTAGCTGATAGCTTCCAGCTTAAAAGCGTCATAGGCCGCTCATGGCTTTTTCTTGCTTTTTATTTTCTTCTAAAATGTGCAACTAAGCCTTACTTTCATGGAATTATATACAAACGATTATTTATAAGCTGCGTAGAAAACAGAGAGACTACGAATAGCTCTGCTCTCAGGTTGGCTGCTTTTCTTTTCTTATTACCGGCCCTGTTTTTCTCGTTCTTCACTCTTGCCTTGTGTGACTCCAACTTTTAAAAGGGTATTTGGCATTGCTGTTATTTACAGAAGGATGCCATTATTTTTAAGCGTATCCAGTAGGGTCTCTCAAGGGTATTCTCGTCCACACTGCTTCGTTGGTCGGTTCTTGTGGGCCCAGCTTTTTGCCATGGCCAATCACAAGATTCTTTTTCCAGAACACCAAAGTCAGAATAAGAATGCACGTAACTCCTAAAAAAGAATAAGACATTTATTCTTAATTTATTTATGACAGGTAATATATTATAAAACTTATTTTAAATACATGTAAAAAATCTCAGTTTTTTTAAAATGAAGTCAAAGTTTTAACCTTAAAACCAGAACAAATACAGTAATTTTCTCAAACTCTCATTTCCAAAATCATACTCGGCATATTTATTATTCAACCCGTTTGCAATGGAGATCATATCTGGGAATTGGATGAGCCCCAGAAAATGAGAAGCATTACCAAAATGCAAAAAACTGTAATCATCCAATTGAAAGGCTGGGAGGTTATTTCTTCAAGTTTATACAATGTGAGTCTAAATTTGGAATCTAAATGGAGATGTATATGCTGCAAAGTGCAACAACCTTGCGCCAGGGATGTAAGTCAACTGTCTACACCTGACATAGTTCATTGTCTTCAACCAGTAAACATAAAATCTACGAAAGAATGTACTTTTCTTTTCAAACATTTTTCTTTTCGCTGTTTGAGCTTTCATTCTGCAGGTTGCCAGCTTCAGCGTGGGCTATGGCTGGGAAACTACGGCCGGGGCCAGGGATGGAGCTGGGGCTGGGGCCGAGGATGGGGCCGGGATGGGGATGGGGGTGGGGATGGGGATGCGGATGGGGATGGGGGTGGGGATGGGGATGGGGCCGGGCTGGGGATGGCACCGGGGCTGGGGATGGTGCTGGGGCTGGGGAAGAATCCATAAGACTGGCAGCAATAGCAGCCTTCAGGTCCTCGTCTTCCATTTCTGAAAGCAATTCTGCTTCTTCTGTTGATAGAAATGGAGCCGAAGATTGTTGATTCCAATTTGTTCCCCGAGGTTGAGCATTTGTGGAATTGCAGGATTTAGTTATTCTCTCAGCATCTTCAGGTGAAAGCCACTGCCCATAGCCATTAGAAGCTTCAGAGGATGACATGGGACACTCTTTCGGGAAGTTTCCTCTCACCAGGAAAATGCTCCAACCAGAGCCTTTTAGTGTGTCCAAATAGGCTGAAAGGTAAAACTTTGAGAGGTGCAGTGGGGCTGCATACAGACTGTCAAAATTATACCACTCTCCACTCACTTTTCTGATACAGAACCAATGATCCTGCAAATGACAGATGAATGCATTTTCAAGCTCAGGATCAATCTGGGCAGGCTCTGCAACTGGAGAATCAAGGGGGATGACCTGCAGATCCCAAACCTCTAAAGCCTTTTGTAGAACCTGCAAACAAAAACTTCAAAGGTTTGTTCTGGAATCTCTTATGGAGCAATACTAATCATCGGAAAGAATGAAAGTTATTGTTGCAATTAAAATTTATGAAAAAGAACCAACTATATACTTTTTGGGTTGTAAAACCACTTCTGGACTTATTTCGTGTTTTTTCCCTTTAAATCCATATAAAGCTATGTCCAAACACAAGAACTAGGCTAGTCCACATCCCCACAGTTTTGAAATATCCCATTCTATAATAAGAATGGCTTCATAAACAATTCAAGTTACATGCTGAATTAAGCAAGATTAAATTTCTAAGACTGAAATATCCTTAGTTAGCAGAAAAACAAGAAAAGGAACTTCATAAATAATTAAATTAATATAAATCCAACAGCGTATAGAAATCACACCCAGAAAAATACAACGCTATTGGACTAAAGAAATTTCCAAAACTTTTTGTTATTAATTTGAAAATGAGGAGATCTTATTGATGGTAAGAAGTCAAAATATTTGCATATTTATAAGGGAAATCAGAAGGGAAACCCACTTCAAGATAAATAACATACAAAACAAGTCCAGATAAAAAGAACTTAATTTAATAGTTCATTTTTCTTTTCCCACTTCATAACACCCAAAACATTTTTGCTTCATCAATTTTCTGGGAAAACTTCAAATTAGTCCCATAAGTCAAGTGAGACAACCTCAATCTGCTCAGGCCAGGGAAAGTTGTACTCTCCATGGGTGAATTCAAAACTTGTTACAGTATAATCATTATTCAAATCTAAAGGACCAAGTGGTTTACAAGCTTGCTTTGATGATAACCTGACGTGCAATGCAATTGCATGAAAACTAACAAGATACCCTTGAGGAAGCGCATTTTCCACCAGAAATTCATGACTGGAGACACAGGGTACAACAAAGTTTTGTTTTAATATAAAGCCCCATTGCAACGGAAAGGCCAAGGCAAAGCATTTTGTCCTCTATAATACCAAAAATAAAAAGTATTTTGTCTATATAGAGGCAAAGTATAGTGAAGGTTAGATTAGCACTCTTCAACTTTTTTATGCAAGAACGACCAATAATTTAGCACCAAGGTTTGCATAGGTTCAATCAACATTAGGGTTTTGACTCACCAAAGACCGCAATGACATCAACAGCACCATTTACAGACAACTACTTCCTAAACCATTTTACCGCTCATTGAAAACATCCCATATATACACACATACCTATGTGTGTATATATGGGATACTAGCATACTAGCATAATGATGAGTCATCATTGCCTCTCAAACTTAGCAAATTAAAAACCACAGCGTACGCACACAGAGACACGTGGAAACTAGACAATTACATCATAATTAATCAAGGATCAAGTCCTTTGGTAGTGCTAGTTAACCGTTACTATAAAAATTCGTTCAAGGACACTTGCCACCCGTAAACAACCTCAACAACAAGCCCAATTCAACATGGCCTCAGTTAATATGAAATTCCAGAAACCCTTTTCAGAAGGCACTAAAAGAATAAAATGACCAGAGTCCTCCTCTTTATAGTAAGAAATCCACCAAACTTATCTTGTTTTAGAGCCAAATCACAGTGCTCTTCTCCTAGTAGAATAGTGGAAATAACTAATATAAATCTCAAGACAAGAAATAAGAAGGAAAACCAAACGCAGAGCATCATCTTTCTGTGAAAGAGAACAGAGTCTCATTCGTAAACGTACAGAGAATCAAAATGCTAGACAAACAAAAGTTGTATGTTTCTCTTCCTCCAGCTAGCTCAAACGTTGAATTCAAAAACCCATTAACCCGATGTAATAAAGATTTCTATGTCACTGAATCATATGATAAATTATAAACTAACTCTGTAAAATGGTAAGTTGCCAGTCATACAAGAAACCAATAAAACGAAAAATAAAGAAAGTACATTTAGTTGGTTTTGCGCAGAAAAAAATAAGAAGAAAGAGTCTATGCACTAGTTACAGGGCCGTCAAAAGTGAAAGCAAAAAACAACCATGAAGACAATGCGAGAGTTCCACACAGAAAAATCCGAACTTTTTTTTTTCTAAAAGACTGAGAAATGAAATGAAATTTTGGGATTGGAATTGGAACCTGAATGCTGAAATCGCCGTCCAAGGAGACGTTGTGAGACTCCTCGGAGAGGAAATCGCCGGCGTGGGACCCGCCCTCGACGAGCATCATCTGCCGCTCCTTGCGATCGAGATCGGAGGCGAGTGCCGCCAAATCGAATTCGGAGAAGAAAGGCCCCTGCAACACCGTGTTCACGCAATGCACCGCGCACAGCTTCGACTCTTGTACCTCGTGGTACAACATCCCTCCATTGCTCGCTCCTTCCATTTCACAGAAAACAAGAAGACGAAGAAGAAGACAAGAGGAAGAAGAAGCAAACCCTAGATTCTGAGAATCTTGTTGGATTGAAGATGAGGGGGCTATAAGGATTGAGGATTGAGTTTGAGGGGAAAGAAGTGTCTCGAAAGATACTAGTTTTTCATTATTTTTATTTATTTATTTTATGAAATGGAGTTTTAATTTTTATTTTGCTGGGGATGTCCACGTGCAAGCAACTGCTGGACACGTGTAAAGACGCGCGAAGACAAGGTTCGTTTCGTTTCGTTTCTTTGTGTTTCTGCTTTCTCTTAATATCACAAAGTCGCAACTGGGTTCTGAAGCTTATCAGTTGCGTCCTTAATGTTTTTGTGTCGTTCGTGGTCGCCGAGGTTAGTATGTGTGATCGCGAATGGTCACTGCCAGTTAGGTTCGTTAAAAATTTCGTTAGTTTCTGACGTGGCGTATATATATATCACAAAACATCACCCAAGGTTCGCACCTATCACAAATGGTCAATGCGAAATTTTTTTCATTTAAAATTCTTAAAATTTTGGTTTTCTTTTTAAAATTATTTAAAAATATATTTTATATTTTAAATACACATGACACTATATTTTTGAAGACGTGGGCTCCACATTTATGCCACATCAACAAATTAATGAAGTTTTTAAAAATGAAAAAACCATTTATAGAAGGATTTTAACCTTGAGAACCATTTATGAACCCTAAACCCTTGGTTTTTCATTTTTAAATTTTATGAATTTTAAATTATTTTTAAAATCTCCATTAGTTTGTTGATGTGGCATATATGTGGAGCCCACATCTCCAATAATATAGTGTCACATGTATTTAAAATACAATATATATTTTTAAATAATTTAAAATTCATAAAATTTAAAAATGAGAACCAAAATTTTATGAATTTTAAATAAAAAATTAAAAAAATTTATGAGGGGCCGATTTGTGATAGGTGCGTGAGCATAGGGGATGTTTTGTGATATATATATATATATATATATATATATATATATATATATATCGTCAAATACTAACGGAATTTTTAACGAGCCTGCGAGGGAATTCGTGATCACACATACTAATCGAGGGCCACGAATGACACAAAAAACTTTAAGGATGCAATCGATAGTTTAAACTTGAGGATCTTTTGTGATATTAAGCCTAAAATTTTTAACTCCAAGTGGGAAGATTTCGCCAGTCCAAGTCAAAAAGAAAACACACCAATTATATCAATGTTCACATCTTACATGTACTTGGTTGGATGGATAATGGATCCAGTTAAATCAAAGGAGGAAAAAAAATTCCAAAATTTAGCGAGTGGGTTTTTAAAATAAAACAAAAGGAAAATGCTTCAAAATTACAACAAAAGTACACTACCATTCTATTGAATTCTAAAATCTTTCTTGAATACAAGAACAAAATGCATCTCCAGGTCTCTATGTTTCTCTTTCTCATACAAGCAGATCATAGTGGTTGCTGCCACTGTACAAGAGCCTCACAACCTTCCCGGGTTTTCTGTTTCTAGAACCTTTACCAAACTCTGTTCCGTATTCTGCAATGGGAATGAAACCGGAACTCCTCCCACCATTTGTATGCTGCAATCAATTCAACCAACAGATCACAACTCAAAGTATAAAACATAACTAGGAAAAATGTGCAACTCTAACAATCTCCACCTTTAAACTATGCTAGTTTATTAGGTAGAAAAAAAATTAATGAAGGGAGATTCACTAACAGCTAGACAAGTCCATAATCTGGAGCTCTTCTTCGGTCAGGTTTGAGTATCTCCCAAACTAAAGAAGATACATTGGCACAAAAAAAAGATAAACTTTTCAGTGAAAAATATACCTCATGCTCTGGTATGTAAACAGTGATTGGCTGCCCACACAACTTTGACAGCACCTGCAGTATTGAAGGTCATAGGTCACACAACCACACACACACACACCCACTCAAGAAAGAGCAGTAACAACTGTGAGAAAACGGATTACAGCAACAAATATGTGAAACTGTACTTCTTTTCTATTCTAATAGACTAGAAATAGCATTTCATGTTCGCAGTCTAATTTACCATAGTAATTATAAGCGATCTTCTTCAGCAGTGTGCTTGGTTTAAAATACCAACTCCCGCAGCCATATGGATAATCTTATACTGGAGAAACGATAGTCCTCCGGTTAAAGGTTAAATTTCCCATACAATATTTACTTAACTTAAGATACCACTTAACCAAAAATCATGTCTAACTGATTGGTAATATCTACAGTTGACAATCCGATGATACGTACTAATGATATGAAACAAAATGTCACAAAATGTTAGAACTGAACTAGAGGCTCAAGAGTACTGACCAGCAGCTCCGACTCTCCTCCCCAGAAATCAGGTCTTGTGATGCGCTGGCAGTAACTATGGAACGACATTTACAGATGTATTATTAGATTGATTTCCATCATAAGGACATGCTAAAGCACTTGAACACCAAAATCTGAAAGAACTTCTACAGTCAATGATAAAAAGGTAGAGGTCTACCGTTTTAAGGATTCGTCAACAGTAATTGCCACCAGAGCCGCTTCATACTTGGGGCGTTCTTCCTCGTCTTCACATATAATCTCTTTCACAGCCATCCGTAGTTCGTCTATGTTTTCACAGTAATTTATTTAGTCATTCTAAATTGCCTCCAAAAGTAATAAGGAAATGCCAAATCCAAACAAGGGTTATGAAAACCAAACATTAAACCAACCTATAACACCAGTGCAATAGAGCTAATGAGATTCTTGGTCACATTACTACTCAAATTATACATAATGACATCATGCTTAACAGAAAGTGACCCAAGCCACAAATTTATAGAAACATTCAGAATTAGATTTCATAGAATGAAAGAAATACAACCATGCCTTCCATGATTTCAAGCAATTAAACATTATTGAAATCCACATTGACAAATAAGAACATTTATGCAAACCCAGCATACCTGCATCATTTTTCTCCTGCCTTGGGCTAAGAGAAATTCCTTTATTGAAGGCCATTCCTTTGACCTGATTAAGATTTAAAACTGTGAGAGAGAGAGAGAGAGCTCAATTCACTAGTTTTTAAGTCTGAACAAAAATTAGATGTACAATTCTCAAATACCAGTGCACGAAATAGACAACGTCCATCGCCAGTAACTTTCTGAACCGAATAGCGTTCAACTTTCTTCGTGGCCGATGATCCTCTGCCTCTGCCACAACAAAAAGGTCCGTGCTTTAGGGTGTCAGGGTTATGAAATCAAACAAAAACTAACGAAAATTAAAAATCGGTGAAATCTTAAAGAATACAGTAGGAAATTTACAGTGACGGTCCAATTCTAGCAAAGAACCGGTGGCTGTAGTCTCCAAACAACACCGTTGGGTTCGCCTGAGAATTCGAAGATGAAATTGAGAGAACGGGGGAGGAGACGAGCTCGAACTGAGCAATTCCATTCTTCAGCTGCTCAAGGACAGTCTCTGCCGTACCAAACAATGCATATAAAAATGAATATAGTCAGAGAACGGGAGTGAGAGCGGAGAAGTTGCAGAGAAGTGTGAGATTATTACCATTTGAACGTTTGTCCGCCATGGAAGAGCTGCTGTGGGACGACGACCGTGGATTGAATGTGGAGGCCAACATCGGATAAAGCAAATGCGCGCAACTGAAAACGCAGTCGTATTGGGTGGCGATGGGAACGACGCCGTTTGAGATGAGACCGTTTGTCAGTTAGTTTGGGTGCGTTAGGCTGGGCCTAGGCTTTTAAATTTCGTACGCGCGGGTACTCATTCCCTGTCAGACCAGCCCAACCTTTGGAGAAAATTTGTATACTGGGCTGGACGAAACTACTTTGAAATTTCTTTTTTCTGGTCTAGAATTTTATTTTTTCTTAAAGAGGGGGAACTTCTTTAACGAGGGGTGAGGAATTCAATCCAGCCGTCCAATGTTGAGAAGATCATTAGACGGACGGATACTAAGGATTCTCATATTATAACATCTCACTGTAATCCCTCATTACGGTATCATTCTAAAAATAGGAGATTTATAACTAAAATCTATCATAATACGATTTTGTTCTTGAAATCAATTAAAAAATAATGGGCTTTGAAAAATGATGTGTAGACCCCAATTGTAAATGAGCGAGGACGAGTGGCACACCATGGTCCATGGCACCTACTACCAACCAACCACCTAACCTAAGAGTACTTTCATCCATTTACTACAAGCGAAGCCAGTGAGGGAAGCGAGGTAATGCAAGAAATGTTATTTATGTGAATAGTGGCACTTCGCAAAGGCCATGTGTTTCCACCTATCGCTGCAACCACTATTCACATGATATGAGGAGAGGAATTTGTATAGAGTTTTGGTATGGGAAGTGAAGAATATGACTATGTATTTATTTATTTATTTAAAATCTAAAATTTTTGGTTTTTTTTTCTATTTTTTTCGATTTTAATATTTTTTTCTTTGTTGACGTCAAGAACTTAGGCAATGACACTATTCTTGCCTTTGAGCTCGCCTAATTTGCTAGGACCCACAAACTGCCTGGGCTGGAACTTACTGTTGGAACGTGAAATGGGGGGTTGGGCTCCCTATTGCCCGGGCTGGAGCAACCGCTGGAAGCATAAGAATTTCCACTCCACGTCAAACCCAAATTTTCCTACTAATTTGGAGGTGCCGGCACAATATGCACCAACATTATTGCCCATTTTTTTATGGCATTGAGCCATGTTACACTATCAAACTCATTATCCGCTAAAAATTTACAATTGTAAAATAACTATATTAGTCGGTGCAGGTAACTATCAACGATTGATGCATGTACAATTGAAAACTATTCACATGAGAGTGATTCAATTTAGCATTGATTCAGTCATATGCCGCATTGTACCGTCCACTCACATAAATTATTATTGGATTAAGGAGATAAACTTACCCATTAGTTTAATAAGAGGAGTGGAGCCCTAGGAGAGGGAACATCGAAGGCATCGAGCCCAAGTCACGTGCGCAAGAGCCACACACTCACGTGCCTCGACGAAGAACCAAAAGGCCTATGCCTTTGCCTTGCGAGTCTTGAATTTCCACACATTCAACGGCCAAACCAAAAAATGCTGGCTATTTATTTATAAATTCTTGATATATATAATGAAGGCTCAGCCAGGTCCCTCATCTGAGTCAACTCAGTACTAACTCGTAAAGTCATAAGAAGTATCGCCCAACACTCACTCGCTCTTAAGAAAACCCCAAAACTGCGTCGCTCTCCTTGACGATCTCCACGAAGCTCCAGCTCCAGCCATTTCTCTCTGTCTCTCCCGCATTGCCCAATAATAACACTCACATCATCTCTCTCCGCCTCCATTCTCTATCAAAGCGCCTCTCAGATCCTTCTCTCTGCGTGATCTCAGCTCCTCCTCTCTCCACTACTTTCCGGTAAATTTTCCCGATAAAATTTAATCTCTTCCATTTCTCATTTCATTTCACCTGCTCTAGGAGAACGATTCTGTTCATTTCTGTATTGGAACACTGAAATTAGGTTTTTGTTTCATGCATGTTCAATCTCTTCTTTGCTTTGCTTTGGATTCTTCTTTTTCTGCTTGGTTACTAGGAAATGGAGGAAAGATTGGGATTTGGGAGGAGAAGTTTGGTTTTTTGCTTTTAGAATCATAGAAAATCAGCTCAAGTAGTTCGATTGTTTTAGCTTTTATTTGGATTTTTTTTTTGGCGGGGGTGGGAGCTAATTAGAAGCTTAGTTTAGAAAATTGCTCTGATAATCTAATTGGTAATTTTTTCCAGATTCACAAGTTCTGGAGCTGTACTTGAGAATTAGAGATCTGATTGGCGAGGCTAGTGTATAATTTGGAGAGGTTTGGAGAATGGCTTCGATATCTCATTCTCCATTGGCGTTCACTGGAACAAGCTCTGCTTCCGATCTTTTTCGGAGTTCTAGTAATGGCATCAGTGGAGTTCCTCTAAGAGCCCTAGGGAAGGTACGATTGGGCATGAGGAGGAACCTTGCTGTCGTCGCCAAGCTTAGGAAGGTGAAGAAGCACGAGTACCCTTGGCCTGAGGATCCCGATCCCAATGTTAAAGGAGGAGTGCTCACTCATCTCTCCCATTTCAAGCCGCTGAAAGAGAAGCCCAAGCCGGTTACTTTGCCATTCGAGAAGCCGCTTGTTGATATCGAAAAGAAGATCATTGATGTAAACCATCTGTGCTGATTTTAAGATGTATTTGATTATTTGAGAATTTGTCATGATTTTTGGCTTTACTTTAACGAGATACTTATTGATCACAGGTGCGGAAGATGGCAAATGAAACTGGGCTGGACTTCAGTGATCAAATTATTTCGTTGGAGAATAAATACAACCAGGTTTGATGAATAAATGCCTGGTTTTTGTTGAGTTAGAAAATCAGTACCTAATGTACAGATTTTGGTACATAAATAAACTAGTTTCTGGTTCTGAAGTTTTCTGTTGATGTATATGTTTTGGTTTCAGGCTTTAAAGGATTTATATACGAATCTGACTCCTATACAACGTGTGAATATTGCACGACATCCTAACAGGCCAACTTTCCTTGATCATGTCTTTAACATTACTGATAAGGTTTGATACTCATTACTTCACTTATGGATTTTTTGCATATTGTCTATCCTTAAATTTTTATTTTTAATTTTTTGGGAAAAAATGAGTCAGTTAGTGGGTTTGCAAGTGCTGGAAGTAATTGCATTGTAACTTTTTTCTTTGTTTTTAACTTGTACAGTTTGTAGAGCTTCATGGAGACCGGGCAGGGTATGACGATCCTGCTATTGTCACTGGTATAGGAACTATAGATGGTAGAAGATATATGTTCATGGGTCACCAGAAAGGTAGAAATACGAAGGAGAACATTCAGCGTAATTTCGGGATGCCTACTCCCCATGGGTATGCCAAATGAACTTGTGCATTATAGTAATAAGATATAAGATTAGCTTTTGTGTCCAACTTAATGTTGGACGCTTATATTCATGCAGTTATCGGAAGGCTATGCGCATGATGTACTATGCAGATCACCATGGGTTCCCCATTGTTACTTTCATCGATACCCCGGGTGCATATGCGGACCTTAAATCAGAGGAACTGGGCCAAGTGTGTGATAGCCCTACTTTAAATTTCATTGAATCTCTTTTAGATTTTCTGCTGGGTCATCTAAATTGTTTGCGTTTCAAACATCCAGGGTGAAGCCATAGCTCACAACTTGCGGACTATGTTCGGCCTGAAGGTACCAATTGTCTCTATTGTCATTGGGGAAGGTGGCTCCGGTGGTGCTCTTGCCATTGGCTGTGCTAATAAGTTATTAATGCTTGAAAATGCAGTTTTCTATGTTGCCAGGTAATTTGGGTTTTGCTTTTCTCTGATTGCATCTCTTAGGGAAGTTGTAAAATGGAAATGTGCTCGTTCCTTTCTTCATTTTTGAGTGACAAGATGATTCTCAAGTGTTGGTGTGCTAGATATATTGGCTTTGCAAAATTTAACTCTAAAGGGGTCAATTGCCTGGAAGGACTGTAGGCCATATATCTGGATTAATCCCATTTTTTCTGGTCATTAGTTCCGAAATATCGAGTCTTATATTTAAGTAGATTAATGCCAGGCTTGTTTATCTTTTTATGTTACATGTAAGCATCAAATTAACTTATTGTTTCTCTCTGGGATTTGTCTCTGTTCTTGTTGTATTCAGTCCAGAAGCATGTGCAGCAATCTTGTGGAAGAGTGCCAAAGCTTCTCCAAAGGTTTATATGACATTCTGTTGCTCGTCTTTAATTGGTTTGTTGATTATAGCCTATTGAAAGCTTCAAGATCTCTGCAGGCAGCTGAAAAGCTGAAGATTACTGCAACTGAGTTGCGCAAGCTGCAAATTGCAGATGGCATCATCCCTGTATGTATCGCAATCCTTTTGTTTCAGCTTTCTTTCTTTCTATCTTTTTATTTTATAAGCATTCAATTATTAGGAAGAACATGGGAGCTTGATAACATTGTTATGTCAAAAAATTCTGCAGCACCTTATGGGGTGAGTTTTGTAATATTCCTTATCTAAACCCATCACTGTCATTGGAAACATTGATATGTCAGAAGCGGTCATTGTTTTCTATGAAAAAGTTCTTGTTTTAATGTGTAATATTCCCTTGTTTCTTCATCCAAACTCATCACTGTCATTGGAAACATTGATATGTCAGAAGGGGTCATTGTTTTCTATGAAAAAGTTCTTGTTTCAATGTGGTATAAAAATAAAATAAAATTGTTTATTCTTACCTTTAACAGGAACCACATGCAGATCCATTTACTAAAAATTAATGTTTTCTCCTTTACTTCCAAGCTCACCCATGATATACCAAGAAAGATGGTTGTCTGATTTATGAAAATTGTTCTTGTAGTCATTACTCAGTTTTGCTGATGTGGCATCTAAAATTTCAATTTTTTTTTTTCTTCTGACCTTTAACAGGAGCCGCTAGGTGGCGCACATGCGGATCCCTCATGGACCTCTCAACAGATAAAAAATGCAATTAACAAAGAAATGGATGTAAGTGCCTTTTCTTCTACAAAAACTAAATTTACACTATCATTTCCTAATTTATGTCTCTTGTTTTGTTCAGGAGCTTCACAAGTTGGACACAGAAGCACTGTTAAAGCATCGCATGATGAAGTTCCGGAACATTGGTGGGTTTCAAGAAGGAATTCCTATAGATCCAAAGAAGAAAAAGAACATGAAGAAGAAAGATGAGCCCATTAATGTAAAGACTCCAGTTTTGGATTTGGAGGGTGAGGTTGAAAAGGTGAAACAACAAATTTTGAAAGCCAAAGAATCCTCTAATGAACCTCCAATGTTGCCTCTGACTGAGACAATAGAAAAACTGAGAAAGGAAGTGGATACTGAATTTTCAGAGGCAGTTAAAGCCCTAGGCTTGAAAGACAGGTTTGCGACATTGCGTGAGGAATTTTCAAAAGCAAATGCACAGAACCAACTTTTGCATCCAGCTCTAAAAGAAAAGCTTGAAAAACTCAGGGAGGAATTTAACCAGGGGTTGTCGTCAGCTCCTAATTATGAAGACCTAAAATATAAACTTGACATGTTGAAGGAATTATCAAAAGCATATGACCTTGCAGAGAAGAACAAGAAGGCTGCAAAACTGAAGCAGGAAGTTAACAAGAAATTCAGTGAGATCATGGATCGCGAAGATGTTAAGGAGAAAGTTGAGGCACTTAAGGCTGAGGTTGAAAATACTGGGGTGTCTAACTTTAATGATTTGGATGATAACCTGAAGGGGAAAATTGTGGAATTGAGGAAAGATTTAGAGTTTGAATTTATTGATGTTCTCAAGTCCTTGGGTTTGGATGTTGAGTTAAAATCAAAGCCAGTTGAGCAGACTTTGCCTTCAGAAGTTAAAACCAAGATAGAAGAATTGAACGAAGAAATTAATGACAGGATTGAAAATGTTATCAATTCGTCTGACCTGAAGGACAAGATTGAGCTGCTGAAGTTGGAGGTAGCTAAGGCAGGGAAGACACCTGATCTAGCAGCCAAAAACAGAATTGTGGCCTTGGAGCAACAAATCAGACAAAGCATAGCAGCAGCTGTGGAATCTTCAAATCTAAAAGAGAAGCATGAGAAGCTGAAGGCCGAGGTTTCCAAGACCATTGAATCTACTGGAGGATTGGATGGAAGTTTGAAGACGGAAAATCCAAATGAAGATTCTTTCTCTTTTGATGAGTCTAGAGTAGTGGGTGCAAATCGCACCTTCGGTTAATGTGAGTTAATCCTATCCTATATTATAATGATTGTCCTCTCCCTCCCTATCTCCCCCATTCTTTAATGAGAGTGGCACACTACATTTTCCCTTTTGCTTGTCGTTTGGTAGTTTGCCTGTCTGAATGATGAAAGAACAAAATTTAATGGTAAAATGCATGACCACAACTGACTGGATTATATTGTAAAATCAGTTTTTCAGTTGTAGTTCTACATGTTCTTTATTTGGTCTGCATTTCGATTTAAACTCGTTAGCTTATGCTTTTCTGCAGTACCTCTTTTACTCTGCCTTTTGCGGATATGGTGCTGGAGATGATTGTTCAAAAGATAGAAGTGATTGTCAAAAATGGACAAATAGGGAAACCCAAAGCTGTTGCTACTGCCTTTTAGCATCCTTTGACATCTTGCGGTAGCGTACAAGTTTTGCATCTACGAAGAACAAGGAGGAGATACATTTTAGCTCCATCATTTACTGCTTGAACTTTTTAATATATTTAGGTATCTATAATTTATTTGATTTTACTTTTTCTTTTGGTTGAGTGCATTTCTCTTTTTATATATAGACTCCCAACAATTTCTGTTTCTCTTTTTATAGATTCGGATCACTTTGTATAGCTTGTGTGGGGATGCTAATAAATTGTTTTCAATACTTATTTCCTCTTAACCCCCATTGTTTTATCATTAAGGCAATACGATGAGTTGCAAAGGCCTCAGTGCAGATCAGATTATTTGGCCCCTTTTGCCGAGTAGAATTTGCTCCCGATAAAAAAAAGAGTAGATTTTGCTGAGCAACTTTTTGTTGTTAGGTTCTGCACAAGAATTTCGCTACGCGATTTGTGCTTATGCTGCCAGCCATAGCGTTCCATTTGGGTGTCAAAATTGATGACTATTCTTGAGACTGATCATGTTTCGAAGCATGCTTGCAGCGTTTTTAGATTCTTGCCGAACATTGCTTAAGAACCAGCTTTGTTTTAGAGCATCTCCACCCATAAGGCAAGCAAGGGCAAGGGGGCAAGGGCGGACTATTCACGTGAATAGTGGTAGCCGCATTTTTTGCTCCACCCATGAAAGGGCAAGGTAGGCAATTACTATTCACTTTAATTTATTTTCCTTTTTTTTTACTTAAACAATTAATTTGGATATGATTTTCTGATAAGATTTTTGGTTGCCACGTCACTATTCATTATAAAATTCTCATATAAAATTCCAAATAACATTTTCGGATAAAATATAAAAATTTTCGGATAAGATTTTCGGTTACATGTCCATATTTATTAAAAAATTCACATCTCACTCATCCATACAATTGAAATACCTACTCACTCATCATAAAATTTAAATACTCTAGGTCCTCATAGTCCGACACAATTGAGTACGAAGACGGCTCAATCATTGGTTGAGACGATTCCACCGGATCACCACGTGGCGGAGGATGTAATCGTGCCATTATTTCCTCCACGGAACGCACCACGAGAACCGATTGCGGGCATTGTTCGCTTGAGGAGCCTTGTGTAATGGTTTTCTTCACGTAATCGAATGAATCACGTGTCTGAATTTTGAACAATTCTTCACAACGTCCCAACATTGGTGATTTTTGAATTTTTTATTACCAAATGCACAAAACCACATTTGTGCTTGAAGAATCTATTAAAAAAATAAAATTGTAAATCCAAGGAAAAAAAAAGACATTAAATTGAATAAAACGGAAATTAGAAATTTGTTACCTCGTCGCCAAGATTTTCACCGCTTCGAATCATTTCTCTTGCTTTTGCCAACGCATCTCTCCATTTCCCTAACTCTTTATTCAAAATTTTCCACCTACTAGCCAAAGCCATTTCCGTCCTAGTCGAACTTGATCTTTCACAAAATTCTCCATGAATTTTTCTCCACATATGAGAGAATTTCATCTCATTGCCTGTGACCGGGCAATGAACAACTTTGACCCAACACTCACACAACAAAATATCTTCAACGGTTGTCCACGTGCCTCCTCGGCTTCACCGGAAGAGGCCATGTATTTTTTTGACACAAATGGAATTTTGTGAAGGAGAAAAATATTTTGTGTGGAAAGTGAAAAATATTTGAAGGTGAAGAATTTGTATAGAGATTTATTTGTGGAAAGTGAATAATATTGGTAGGTATTTATAGAAAAAATTTCAGAAAATTTTGGTATTTTTAAAAATTCCTAAGGAGAAAAATATTTGGTGTGAAAAGTAAAAATATTGAAAGGAGATGAATTTGTATGCAAATTTGGTGTGTAAAGTGAATGGGTATGGTAGGTATTTATAGAAATAATTTCCAGAATTTTATTATAATTTTATTATAATTTTTAAAAAAATTTACAATTTTTTAAACCAAAAATAAACTCAATCGGATTGTACAAAAAAGCCATCGGGCTCCAATAGCGACACGTGTCAAGTAGCCGTTGGGCTCGACACACGCTGTTCGAATTTAACGTTGGCGAGTGCATTGCACGCGCCAACGGTAAAAATTTGAAAAAGTTCACGACGTCATCCCCGCCGGGTTTGGGCTCGGCAAGACTTGCCCTTGGGCTCGCCAGGGCTGGTGGGACCCACACCCAGCCTGGGCTCGGGCTGCACCGCTGGAGCTGGGATTTGGCCTACGGGCTGCCTGCTGCCCCCTCCCCCAAACGCTGGAGATGCTTACTGAGGAACCAGTTGGCCTGTCCGCAGCTTTGGCATTAATGGGTAAATTGCTTGATCGTGAATAATCTGAACTTAAAAGTTCAAAACCATCATACCCCATTTTTACTGTTGACTTTTTAACATCATTCTTTAGAAACAGAAAGGCAGCTGAAGATATTTCGTATTAATTCCTTTTCTTAATCACATCCCTCCTCTCAGAGACATCTTGCAAATGGAACAACATTTGTAAACACCCTCCTCTTCAAGCAAAAACCATGTAGTAACCCAAAAGGAGCCTAGCTTTGCCCCTTTAACAAACCGACAAACTTTACGATGTTCATAGTTTGGTCCCCCTAAATCTTCTTAATGGGAAAATCAATGAAGTGATGTAAGTATTAAGCATCCGTGCCAAAAAGCATAATGCAATACTCACAAGGTCCACAACATCAAAAGTTTAATTATGTTTGAAGTGCTTTAATTTTTTTCATACGAGCGATATTTGTGAAGGGAATTCAAACAAAGGAGTAGCTACTCGTAATCACTTAAATTGAACACCTTGCGAAATGCTTTAATAAAATATGGGTACCAAAAATAACAACAATAATAACCAGAAACAAAATGTATGCTCCTACTTCAATCCTCTCAATACAAGAAGGGGATGACAGCTTTTCTGCCCTTGGGATAATCCTCCCCAAATTTCTCCAAATACCACTTATGGTTCGCACGTGCCCTGGGCACCAAGTTGGCACACGTGTAGAGGAAAAACCCTAGCCCAGCCCAAGACCACGTCATCACTGCCCATCCCAACCACTCCACTATCTCCCCATAGTAGTTTGGGCAGCTCACCAACTCAAACCACCCTCCTTTTGGCACCTTGTACCCCTTCCCCTCTTTCTTCAATCCCACCAAGACCCTATCAGACCAGATATTCACAGCCATGCCATAACCAAACACCACCAACCCAACACAGAATCTCCACCAAAACCACCCATCAGCCTCATAATCTTTGTACTGAGAAACCCATCTGGCCTGCAAGTAGGCATTCAACAGATTGAACCCAAATGCCATGAGCGCCACGCTCACTGGAAAACCGCCTGATGTTTTGGGATTGGTGGTATTCCGGCAGAGGCGGAGCGGGTAGAGGCAGGTGCGGTGGAAGTAGTGGAAGAGAAAGGGTGCGATGAGAAAAAGGGCTTTTGGCTTGGAAGAGTGGAGGCCGGAGGGGAAGAGGAGGAGGGTGAGCCAAAGAGTTGGGCTTTCCATGAGGAACCAGGCCAAGGGAGGGGACATGGTGGTGCCCCAACCTGGGCGGCGGTGCTTGCCATAGGGGGCCTGGAGGAACCTGAGGGAGAAGTAGGTTGGGGGTGCTATGAGGTAGAGGCTGAGGAGGCAGTTGTGGAAGAAGTTCTGATCTGAGGCCATATCAGAGGAGAGATAGTGTGAATGTGTTTGATGAAATGACAAAATTTATGAATGATAACCTTTTTTTTTTTTTTTTGGAAAAGGCAGATTGGGTTGGTTAAGATCGGATTTTGTGCTAATTTTGAGGTTAATTTTTGTCGTTCATTTGGTGTACACATTGTGATTATCAAACAATAATGATTTTCCTAAGTACATCAAATCAAACTAATTTGTTGTGGCCCTTCTTGTGGGTCTGCATACCTTTTTTGGGTTTTGGGCTCAAACCCAATAGGGATGGGTCAGCTGGTAGAGTTATGTAAACATGGGTCTAGGGGGCCAAAGAGATCCATCACTTTGTGAAAATAGTTTACAACCAACGAACTCTCAGTCTAGTGGCACTTCTCTCCCCTGTATTAAAAGAGGTTCAAAGTTCGAATATCTCATCCGATAATTAAAAACAACATTTTTTTAGTCTATAAGTTTTGTTGTCATTTGAGTCCAAGTTTCAACCCCCACCGGCCTTCCTTAACAAGATATAGTATAATATCTTGACATTAAAGTGATGCATAGGTTACATACTTCATATTTGTTTTCTTCCTTTGATAGTGCCCTTTAGATATATCTTTTCATTTTTCATTTTTAATAGATATGCCTTTAGATATATCTTTATGAAGTATGCTTATTTCATGATTATTATTATAGTTTCTGAACCCCAAAGCAAACATGATTGCTATCCGTCATAAATAAAATTTGATTCTTCCATAACTACTATAAACTATTTCTTCCACTGTTCTGTAACCACTTTTTCTTTTCTTTTCCAGACCTCTGTCACAGTGTCTTATCAGGCCATATGAGAATCCAAATGTGCATTTTGGTTCAACAGTTGCCCAGTTTAGCAATACAGCAGTACCCGAAATTTATTAGGGTCTTCGATCCATCTATGGCCATTTTCATCCATGGATATAAATACTGGTGTGAGACTTCTGAAGTGACATCACAATGTGACAAGCGATGCAAAACTTTCCCATCTTTGGACACTGATGGACAATTTCAGCCGAATCTTGTATGGTGAAGGGCATCTTATTCAGTACGTTTCGACATCAACATTATCAGGACACTCTCTGGTGAAATCTCATATCCAAAAACCATCAGATGTGTATGCATGTGCACACCACTTTGTAATCTCTTTCCACAATGACCTTGGTGTGAACGGACAACCAAAATGATATTGGAAGACGAGGGGTTGCACTTTAAATCACTTAAGTTACAAACTCTTATAATTATACTTAACTTTCTCCACGTATAACAGTTAACTTGAAGTCAATATCTTTTTCATTTGTATCTTCGACAAACTTCCTTATTCAACATGAAAACATTATGATTGTTGCAAATTGGACTGGCAATTGAGGTTTGGAATATGTTAGCATTAGTCGCTCACTATATTCATCGATAGTTGAGATAGCATAATGTACTCACGCCCGAAGAATCCTAGCATAACTCATTTAAGATGAAGATTAGGCAAATGACAGGGGCACCTTCTTCTTTATATCATTTGACAGAGGATAATAAAGCATAAAGGGGTATATGAGTCAGTCTGGGAATTGAAAATGACAGAGGAAGGATCAAACTGGCCAGGTATCTTATGGGACATAAACAAAAACTTGATTCCACGTGGCATATTGTAGTTGGAGAGAATTGTCCATGACTAACTGGATGGAGGAGGAGGGGGATCTTTGCTCTTCAAGGCTTCTCCAATTCAACTATAGTAGTAGACCACTATACCACTTTATGGGATCTTCTGGAGCTTTAGGTACGTCTTCTTTTGTCGTTTTCCAACTTTGCCAATTCTAGGCACACAACCCCCTCACCTCCTTTTGTTTGTTTTAATTCAATTTCCACATTGCTTTTTACTGTGAGCCTTGTGACCCTTTTCTCCAGCTCCTCCTCTTTTTCCCCAGCATCTCACCTTCTCTTGCAAGTTTACAACTTTTATTTTTATTTATTTTTCCAAATTAGATGGAATCTATGATGGTTGGTGGGTTCAAATGTTTAAGGATCCACTACTAATTATAAGCATTGCAAATGATTAATCAAGGGTCCAATACCTCCACCCATAACTGTTTTGATTTGGAAAAAAGAAAAGTGGCATAAAATCTATCCAAGATTAGAAATATTTTAATTTTTTATGTGAAAGGTAGGAAGAAAGAGAGAGATTTACTCACACACACTCGTGTCTAGGGGTTTCGAACTTGAAACCGCTGGTCTTAGACTAAACATACTCTTCCACTATAGTATGATCCATTGGCCATGATTAGAAATTTATTACGTCTGATATACTTATCCATTTTTTCATTTCTTGAATTAAATCAGATGATGATAACTATCACTTGCAATCTCAAAACACATATCTGACACTATAAAAATTAGAAAAATTGGTCGAATTTTATTTTAAAAGTAGGTAAAGTTGGTATTAGAAATAACCCCAAAAAAAAAAAAAAAAAAAAGGTGAGGTACTAAACAAATTTCAAGTTTAAATCTTTTGACACAATAAATGGAGGGTAGTACTCAATGTTCTCACGTGGCTACACCTAAAAAGCTTAAATCAAACCTCCTCCTCTCTCAACAAGCAATTTTCATTTTCGTAATTACTTCAAAATTTTCTTAAATTTTTACACCAATTATATAAAGACTCAGACGCTTATATAAATGTTCATTTTTTTGGGAGGGTTTTATCTGTTTTGTTTTTTGGATTTCTCAACTGAATCGTGCATTCTTCTCTCTCCTCCGTGTGCGTGTTCCTCTCTTTGTTTTTTGACATGGATTGATTAATAAACAGGCTTTACTTCTCTCTCTAAACCAACACACACCTTCTCTCTTAGGGTTTCGCAGAGAGCTTCCCAGTTGCCAGGAACAGGATAAACAATCCCAGGGTTTTTTCTTTGAACTCCTAGTGGGAAGCCGCTGTGTTCGTGCTGATCGTGCAAGTTTTGATTCTTCACGGCTACTTCAGGGCACGGTGAATTGGCTTTCGGTTGCAGTTTTTTGAGGTTTGAGCTCTTCTCGATTACGCTTTGGTTTTTGCAGCTGTGAAGCTCTAGGGGACACAGAATTCGAAATTTGTATAGGAAATTCATGTTTAGGGTTTGTGGTTTTGGGTTGCTTGCACCATTCGGGTGCTTAGAGGAAGGTATTTCATTTGACTTGGGCTTGGGTAAAGCTAATTTTCTAGTCAGATTAAGTTGAGTTGGAGTACATTACATGAATTTTGTCCTTTTCCTCTGCTATCGCATATAAGGCTAATGGCATCTTTCGCCTGAGCAATATAGTCAGCATTTTTGTTTTGCATCGGTTAGTGATAGGGTGTGGGTCTCATAATAGCTTTTAGTTGCTTAAATGGATTATTTATTGACAATGTGTATATTTGTGCAGCTGATCATGTGGTTTGATGCAATATTTGAATGAAAGCTTGTTTCGTTGTTAAAAGTTGTTGAGAGAGATAGGCCTCTGAGCATTCAAGATTCTACGTTGGCAAATGTAGTGTGGTGGATTATGAATGATTGCTGCCATGGACTTGAATGCCTCACCATTACCTGAAGAAGATGAAGATACTTTTGAAAGTCATATTGAACATTACACTGCTGCACCAGAAGAACGCATAGAGAGTGGAGCTGATATAGCACGCCGGGTACTTTTTTATTTTTATTTTATTTTTTCTCATTTAACTTACTTATCCCCTGACCATGGGTATTGGCAACTGGATGAACTCGTTTCTTTTGTTATTGTAGTTATTGAGGGTTGCTGCAAAAGTTCACAGAGTTTTTTTTCTTTATTTCTTTATTTTGAACAAGGAATCTCGTAATCCCAATAGCATTCGTTAATTTTTCCTTTATTCAATGCTTGAAATTCTTCTTATTGCTATTACTTGCTATTTCTCGTTATTTTTAGGCATACGATAGGGGGATTTAGAAATTTAGAGTGACATGAGAGACAAATTATTGCATGCTACTCTTTTTAATTGCATCTACAATTTTTTGGCAATTAGTATATTTCTTAAATCTTTATATTGGTCAAACAAGTTTTTTTCACTTCTTCTTATTTGTTGGTTTAATATATCATATATGGGGAAACTTATGGCTTAAAAAGTATTACAGCTCTCTCTCTCTCTCTCTCTCTCTCTCTCTCTCTCTCTCTCTCTCTCTCACACACACACACACACACACACACACACACGCAACAGACACATTTTGCCATGCACAAGCCTGTGTGCACACACACATTCGTTCACATGCACAAAGATTAGCCATGGAACAATCTTTTTCTGTTCCCCTTTCTTATCATATATATATATATATATATACAGAAATTCTCCTGTGCGGATGTCCGGACGCCATGTATTTTCTACTATCCCTCCTTGTTTTCCTCCCTATTTACAATGGCATATGCACGGTAATAACTTGCGGACATCCGGATGAGAGAATAATTGTATATAAATATATGTATATAAATATATGTATATAATATACATTGAACTCAACATCTTTATGTGCCTGGTTGCTGATTTTGTTGTGTTCCTTGTATTAGGAGCGCGAAGAAAGACGTAAGCGATTGAAACGCGAACGCCCAGATGACAGACCAATGCATGTATCTCAACCCCCTGCATATGATTCGTATCAAACTAAAAACCCCAAAGTTTATGACAAGTCTAGGCTCCCCTCTGGTAGGTTATATGTTCACGTGCTGTCTGTAGTATTGGTTATTAGTCTTGCTAATATATTTTCATTTCCATAGGTTGCATTGCTTAGTGGAGTTATGCATGTCACTGCATTTTCACCAGTTCCATGCTGTGCAAGAATTAAATTATTACCTTTTATATGTTCTGTTACATTAAAAAAGTGGTTCTGCCTTTTGTAGAAACATTTTTGTTTCTCTATTGTTTTCTTGTTAGGAGAACAGCTTAAATGTTTGAAAGCTTTGATATTCCCGGCACAACTTTTGTGCTATAAATTTTTAAACTTCAATATTCTTTGTGCTTGTAATCCTGGAATAAAATTTCCTTGTTTGATATTGAGGGAGCTTGGCTTTTTAGGTTTTCCAGATATTATAGCCAAACCATAGACTCATTGAGATTTAAAGTGTGCATATTGATATGTAGAAACTGTATGTTCAACGAATGTGTCATGATTTTTTGTTGATGACTTTTGGGGTGTAGGTCGCAACTGTAGTAAAATATTCTTACTGACTTAGAAGAACTACTTCTCTGTAGGTTCTCTTTGTTCTATAAGAACTCAAAGTGGTGCATAGAAATGGAACGGGCGTAGGATATGACTTGTGGGTTATTTTAGTTTTAATTTTGATAAGGATGACATTAATGAAGGAGTTGGTTGACTGCCTTTGGATGAGTTTAGTAGTTCCCTTACCTAGTTCTCCCTATCATTTGATTTTTCAATGGATTTGGGATGATATGTAAGTCTACTATGTACTTAATGTATAAAATTTGATACAGCTTGAACGGAGTCACTCCAAAAAACTAGTGTTCCTTTTAT
This sequence comes from Prunus padus, assembly GCA_024362665.1. NCBI lineage: Eukaryota > Viridiplantae > Streptophyta > Magnoliopsida > Rosales > Rosaceae > Prunus > Prunus padus. The sequence continues at coordinate 24,587,314 of JANFAM010000015.1, forward strand.
ATATTAGTATGGATAGAGGATTTTAGACCTTTCTCTGGGGAACTGGGGTTGGTTCTGTAGCATTGATATGAATCATGAGTGTGCAGATTATGTACAATTTTGGTTTTAATTATTTTTGAAGTTGACTAGTTTGAGGTGCTTTGTTTGTATCCTGTATTTGCCAAAGTGCTCTGTGATTTTGTTTGCCGGTTTGAAATGTCATTTTCATTTAGCTTAACTTCTGTCATCTTTAACCATATTGTTCCCCACAATGCAGGTTGGTTGGATTGTCCTGCAGCTGGTCAAGAAATATTCTGCATGATACCTTCTAAGGTGCCACTGGGTGAATCTTATAATGATTGTGTTCCTCCTGGTAAAAGATACTCATTTAAACAAGTGATTCATCAACAAAGAGTTTTGGGAAGAAAAGTAAGTCCACTGAAATTATATGCTTTTTTCTTCTAGTCTTATTTTTTGTTTTCAATTCTCTGGATTGGAATCTATAATATCTCTTATATGAATATTGGAGAAATTTTCTGTTGATATAAGTAGTGAAAAGTAGTTTTTTCACATGCAAGAGCTGTCAAAGCTTGGATATTGCATGTGGATGTAATTTTGGGCAACAAGAGTTGAACTAAATAGTAACACCATGAGTGTTCTGTATTGTTCAATGCTTGAAATGATTTTAAGGTCATCATCACTCATTTTTCAGCTTGGTTTGGTGATTGATTTGACGAATACGTCTCGCTATTATCTAACATCAGATTTGAAGAAAGAGGGTATTAAGCATGTTAAGGTGAGTAGTAAATGTTGGCATAATTTTGTATTCCTTGGTACTTTTGTCTGTAACTATTGTACACTTAACTTTATTTTATGGGAAACCTGTTTGAAAATATAGATTGCGTGCAAGGGGCGGGATTCAGTACCGGACAACTTATCTGTAAATCAGTTTGTATATGAGGTTTGTTTCTTATTTGACAAATGCCGTCCTTCCTGTATGAATCCTTAAACAAATTTTTTCGGCTGCAGGGGTGATTCTGTTTAGTACTTGATTTAGTTCATGCAATGGTTTTTCAGAAATATTTATATTTCCTCGGGATAAGTATCCTGTAACCAGCCAACAATGCTATTCTGTATTTGTCTTTTTCAAGTCGTTATTCACTACCATTTGATCTTCTCCACTGTCAGTTCTCTGTTAAGTTATTGCTTATTTTCCCAGCTAGCTTGCCTATTTGTTTATGAGGAAAAAAGCTTTTTATATGCTTTACACGGTTAAATGGCTTGCCTATTTTCTACTCATATGCTTTATAAAAGTAAACTTTATGGTTATGATACTCTATTGCAGGTTATACAATTCCTCTCTCGTCAAAAGCAGTCCAAGAAGTATATTCTTGTCCATTGTACACATGGGCACAATCGCACAGGGTATATGATCATCCACTACCTATTGCGCTCGTTATCAATTTCAGTCACTCAGGTAATTATGAACTAATTTGAACTGTCTAAATTTGGAGTAAACCAACCTGCTTTTATTTCTGTCTTATTGTTGCTATTTTTCTAATACTGCATTTTATTAAACAGGCGGTAAAAATGTTTGCTGACGTACGCCCTCCAGGAATCTACAAACCCGACTATATTGATGCCTTATACTCATTCTACCATGAACGAAAGCCTGAAATGATTGTCTGCCCCTCAACTCCTGAATGGAAGAGATCTTCAGAATTTGATCTTAATGGTGAAGCAGTTGCAGACGACGATGATGATGATGGAGGTCCTGCTGCCCCTTTGAATGTATGCATAGTCTTGAAAGTGGATTTATTGGTTTTTGATCTTATTCTCCCCCAAATGATTGACAAGTAGATAAAAAAATTCAGTAAATGATGTGTGGTATCCTGTTTGTTGCATGGCATAGATAGATGACTAATTTTTATGCCCAATGAATAATGTTTTTAATGGATTCTTTATTGTTACTAATCCACCCTGTATCTCCTGTTTGATCATGTAATGGAAACAAATGACGTTTTGTTATTTGATTGTTGTCCTCAATTGGCTGTAACATTCCTCTATGATTTCAGGAGAGTCAGGATACAAATGGAGTGATGACAAATGATGATATCTTGGGTGATGAGATACCTTGGGACCAGCAAGAGTCAATGCGGCAGTTCTGCTATCAAACTCTTAAGCTGGTTGTTGGGGTAGGCATGTTGAGACCTATCTGTATTCTTGATGGTTTCTGGCTTTCTCATCTAAATCCACAAATATATAATATCTTTAGTTGGGCTGTTTTGATATTTAGGGCTCATTTGGGAGTGATTCTGGATAGGCCAAAAAGCACTTCTGTGAAGAATCATTTCTCTATATAATCACTTTAAGTGGTTTTAAGTGATTTTATGGAGAAGCACATGGAAGGTGCTTCTCCCCAGAATCACTTAAAATCACTTAAAGTGATTATATGGAGAAGCACATGGGATGTGCTTTTCCCCATAAGTGATTCTGGCCTATCCAGAATCACTCCCAAACGAGCCCTTAATCACATATTTTCTTTAATATCATTTGATTCCTATTTGCATCACATTTTACTTCAATGTCATTTTCTTTAATTTCAGGGAAGAGGAAACTCACAATTCCCAGGGTCGCACCCAGTTTCTCTTAACAGGTTCAATTTCACAGCTCCTTGTTCCTCTCTCTTTTTTTTGGCTGTGGTTTCATTTAAAGAAAAATTAAGCATATAATACAATGTTTCATTTGAAACAATAACTGAAAATGGTAGTTTCACCAAAGTCGTTGCTTGCATCCACAATGAATCTATTGAAATTGGTGCATGCTTCTGGAATTGATATTTTGAACTTTTGTATGTAGGGACAGTTTGTAGTTCGTTTTATGCTTAAAATATATTTTTAGCACTGTTGAAGTTTAGCATTATCTGGATGTTTTTCCACTATCATGCCCTGTACTGATATGTGGGGATTGAAAAGAGATGCAATGTGGCTTGACATTTGGTTTCTTAATGTTGTTGGCTGATAGATGACTCCTGTGTGTATCTGTAAAGATTTCTCCTTGAGTATGCATTATTAACTGTATTGTTATATACTGTTTTACACATGTTAAGGAAGAATTGCAATTGATTATTGAAGTTCAATTTTACTTAGTGTTGCTCCTTCATTTTGATATTGTCATCTGAATGGACTTCCTTCTCATACATGCAGGGACAACTTACAGCTGTTGAGGCAACGCTATTATTATGCTACATGGAAGGCTGATGGAACACGATATATGATGTTAATAACTATGGATGGATGTTACTTGGTTGATAGAAATTTTAATTTTAGAAGGGTCCAAATGAGGTTTCCCTGTAAACACACAAATGAGGTATGTATGCACTTACTTTTAGGAAGGTTGATGATATGGGGAAGATTACGTGTCGAGCATCCTTCACAAGTTAGAGTGACCCTTTTTTTTTGGCTTGTAAGGGTTTAGCTGAGAAGACCCACCACTACACATTACTGGATGGTGAGATGATAATTGATACTGTGCCTGATTCACAGAAGCAGGAGAGAAGATACCTCATTTATGATATGATGGCAATCAACCATGTTCCTATCATAGAGGTTAGTTTGCCCTTTTTCTGTGCCTTTTCCCCTGGGCTATCAACATCATTAACTTTTGTTGGACAACCTTCAGAATTTAAGATCTTGCTCTTATATTAATAACCACATGGTATATGCTATATGGTTGTGCAGTTCACCGCTCAACAGTATTTTGAGATCATTTGTCAGACTTTGGCCTGATTGTTGTGCCACTTACATTTGCTTTTTTTGGAACTATTATCAAATTTGGTTACAATTTTTTTTCCTGATCTTTTCTGCAATATTAAGCTACCCATTTTATGGATCTAATATTCTAGAGTTGTTGCAGCGGCCTTTTTACGAACGGTGGAAGATGCTTGAGAAAGAAGTCATTGAACCTCGGAATCATGAGCGCCACAATATTTACCAAAGTAGGAATCCCTACTATAGATATGACTTAGAACCATTCAGGGTATGTATAAATGACTCTGGGTTCTGATCTTGAACTTCATTCCACTGTTTGCTTTTCTGCTGGGATTAATTCTCTCAGTATGTTTATCAGGTGAGGAGGAAGGATTTTTGGTTGCTCTCCACAGTAACCAAACTTTTGAAGGAATTTATTCCAAGGCTTTCACATGATGCAGATGGTCTTATCTTTCAGGTGGTTGGGGATCATAAACTGTGAGATCAAAATAAGTGACCAATGAATCCTAAATGAAAATATATGGAGTAGTATCTACAGCTCCGTAATAGGACTCAGAAGGAAAATATATTATGATCCTACTTAATATATTTTGATTTAGGATTCTTTGTTTACTTATTTTTCAAAACACACACACACACACACACACACTCTGTTTCTCTTCTCTCTCTCCCACCCTCCCTCCCTCTGTCACTGCAACTCTAACCCGCTCCCTTTGTTTTTCTTGACTATATCATTGACTTATTTGTATGTCGTACCCTGCTATTAGCATGTATGGACTATAGAGTAATCACTGTGCTTGATGATTAAGCTGACATTTAACCCTTTTAAATGGTTGCAAACAATTAATTATTTATAATTGTGATATGCTAGGGTTGGGATGATCCATATGTTCCCCGTACACATGAAGGACTTCTAAAGTGGAAATATCCTGAATTGAACTCGGTTGATTTTCTATTTGAGGTTGTGCTATATTCTTTATTGAGTTATTTTCTGATACATAAAAAACTTTATTGTGTTATTTAAGCTATTGCTTCACGTATCTCTCTCTTTTCCTTTCGGTATTTACCTTAGATTTGTTCTGTGCTTGTTTTCTTATATGAAGCTACTTGTGTGGACAGGTAGGCGATGATGATCGGCAACATCTTTTTCTATATGAACGCGGAAAGAAGAAACAAATGGAAGGAAATAAAGTTGCATTTAAAGGTCGACATGAATTTCTATATCATGTTTGGGGTTAATCATGATTGTACAGCTGAAATTTTGCATTGAGGCTGTCTACCAACTTCAAAATAAGCACACATATTTTCTTTCTTTTTGTTTAGATCTATCATGGGGATACATGCACACATGTGGATTGGTCCCAAAAGACTGGCAGAATTAGAGTCTTATTTGATTTATATATGAAAAAATGATGGATGAGAACTTTTGTTGTTTTTATAGTTTTCCCTTTATTGCTTAAAGTGTTTTGGGAAACCTATATAAAACAATTTAAAATCTTTGATGCTGTGACTTGGGGCAGACGGTATTCTTATTGTAAATGTTTAATTTTTATCACCCTTGTGACAGAATTCTGCTGTCATTTAGCATGTTTTGATGTTCTCTGCTAGTTTTATTTTATTTATGCTTTTATGGGCTGGGAGGGTTGCCTAGCAATTGCTAAAATTTGCAGTTGGCTCTCTTAAATTTTTGTCCTTATCAGTTCTTATTATTTTACTATTGGTAACATTGCCTTATTAAATTGGCCCCTTTTGGTTACTGCATCATATCTTCAGCAATCTACTTAGCACTAGAATCTAGTATTAGGTTATGTTGGGTGTGATTTGGACATGATTCTGTTGTGATTACTTTTTTGTATTCTTGTGTAGCAGATGGTACAGACCCCTCTTCTTATTCTGGAAAAATAATTGAGTGTTCTTGGGCTTCTGAAGCAAATGAATGGGTCTGTATGCGCATCAGGACCGACAAATCAACTCCGAATGATTTCAATACCTACAAGAAGGTCCTTATCCACATATTTTAATTTTACTTTTCCTGTTTGACCCCGGACATTCGGCTTATTGATTGCTGATTTTGGAAGCAGGTTATGCGAAGCATAAGGGATAATATCACGCAGGACATCTTGTTGAATGAGATCTATGAGATCATTCGTCTGCCTATGTATGCTGATAGGATAAGGAATGATAGCAAAGCAGCCCAGCAGCATGCAAATGCAGCACGACGGAGGTGACAGCGGGGCTGAGCAACACTGGCAGTTTCTTGTAAGGTTTGCTGATAATAGGCGAGCGTAGTAGGTACTAAAGGCTGCCCTCGGACACCTTCTTGGCAAGTCGTTCAGAGTTGTAATTACTTGAGTTCGGCATAATTTGGGCATAACAGCTGATGATGAATCACAGAGATTGTGTAACTAGCTAAGGCGTAGCTATAATTTGTACTGAGTGCTGTGCTGGTGAGTTGTATGATCCAGTTTGGCACACCAGATAACCCCCCGGTATTGTTGTCAAATTTATTTGGTTCTGATAGTCGTAGTCAGATGAAGAGAAGTAGGGTTAGTGTCAGCCATGTATATTCATATGATATTATTAAGTTGTTTAAAAAGGTAGGCATTTTTTACAATCCAAGTTTTGCCTTTCCCCCTTAATGTGAATATAACTTCGGGACCGTAAATGACTCTCCAAGCTCCTCCTAATCCTTGTTTTAGTTTTTCGCCTTTCTTTCTATATTTTATTTGTTTAAGATAGAAATGGGATTTTGGTTTTTCACCACGCACCTTGATATTATTCTTATGATTGAGATGATCCATTTCCTGTTTGATGCTGTCTTTGTGGTGTTATAGTAAATGAATATTGAGCTCAAAACTCATCTTTGATGGTACATAAACGACAATCAAGGAGGCTGTCATAAGTTAATTACCAACTGTTCTGCCAAGTATTTGCTTTTTATAAGGATTGATCATGGTGGATGCGTTTTGCTAATGTTGTTTGACAATCAAGGCTTCCCTGCCCTAATGATGTGTGTAAAGCTGTATGAATTTTGCTAGAGCTAGCGTGTAAGTGACCCATGTGTTTTTGGATTTGATTGGATCACCTATTCGCGTTTTTAGGTTTGATCTGATCGTTGATGTATTGTGACATCAGTAGTTAGTATAGTAACGATCTATGCGTGTTTTTGGATTTAATCGGAATGCATCAATGGTTAGAATCTCAAGCTTAATTTCACCAATGGATATCATTTCTGGCTGTTCTACGAGTTTAAGGTGCAAGTTTAGTTTCATAATCATAAAGAAAAAATAAAAGTAAATAAGAAAGATAAAGTATTTTTATTATTTTGGAAGTAATGAAAGAACAAACGGTTTTGTAACCGAAGAAAAAGAACGAATTCTTTTGCCCTCACCTCCTAGTCCTCTATGAGGCAGAGCAGACAGCACACAGTTAGGGGGGTGTATTCAATTGAGATTTTAATAGATTGTAATTACATGATTTTAATGTAATGGATTTCAGCCGGATTTGTAATTATATGATTTTAATAGATTGCAATTACATGATTTTGTACTTATGATTTTAATTCACTTTGGATTTTACTTATGATTTTAGAAGATTGCAATTACATGATTTTATTTATGATTTTAAGATTGCAATTATATTTCTATACAAGCTTGAACTTTATCACCCATCATCATTCACCTTAAATACATAACTTGAAGGCATATACCATTATGGAAACCATGGAAGCTGCTGATTTTTTAGAGAAGCAGAAACATATAATACTACTAGAATGGAAGCCCATCTTGTTTGCTTCAGAAATTTGACAGTGAAATATGGAAATAGGCTTGAATTTGGGAGCCCATCTTGTTTTCTGTTATTACAAGAACATTAATAAAGCTCACTGAACCAATGTTGATATCTTGGTTGGAGAATTATATCCAACACTTGGTGGGCATGATACCCCACTGTCTCAGATACCCAAATCGCTCTCTTCATTTTCTTCCATAGGAGGTTCACTTTTTACTTCCACTTATCAATTTTGTTTGAATTGTTTGGTTTTGCATGTACGGTTGAGTTATTGAGAATTTTGTTTGGTGAAGGCTGAATTTGTTTTCTGTCATTGTTAGTATCATGACTGCCTGAATTTTAATTGTTTGGATCGGGCGCTTCGCGTGTGCTGTATAATTTGATAGATTAGGATCAATGTGTTTGGCTAGCGTTTTGGAGGTACATGCAATATCATTTCGAGATTTAAAATTTTTTAAGAAAAAATGGCTTAAGGGCAATGCCCAGATTAGTTCATTCGAGTTCTGAAGTGTCTTTTCTGGTTATTCAACATGCTCTGTTCTTCACTCCAGTTGGATAATGTGTATGAAATTTGATTCTATTCGTCCTTTATGTGATTGCATTAGAAGTTAGGGCTGTGTAAATGCATGGATTACTTTGGTCACTCTTTTACCTATTGTTGCGGATTATGGGTCTTTGATAATTGGAAAGTCAATTCATGCGTATGTTCTAAGAGCCAATTTTGAATCACTGGTAAACATTTCTACGGCTCTTCTAGACATGTATTCGAAATGTGGATCAGTGGGGACTGCTCGGTTGATTTTCAATAGGATGAAACAAAAGACTGCCGTTTCGTGGAATTGCATGATAGACGGGTATGTACAAAATGAAGATGCAGAGGAGGCAATGGAGATTTTCCAGAAGATGTTGGCAGGTGATTGCTGGGGGGTGGCAGCCACGCAAAGGTTGCAAGATCTCACATAAAAGAAAAACAGAGAAGGGATAGAAAGAAAAATAGAAAAATAGAAAAATAGAAAGAAGTGAGAATCAGGCATAGGAGGGTGAGATTTTTATGGAGTTTGGTATTTATATCACCCACTCAAAAATCTCACACAATACATCATTTAATAAAATACCTCAAAATCGGTAAGTTTTTGAATACAACCGTACTTGTTCTAATCTTTTAAAAGTCACAATTGAATCTGTAGAACTTGCGTTGATGATTTTAAAATCACAATTAAATACCATTGATTTTTATTGATTACTTAAAAATCATAATTGAATACCACTGGCTTTTACGCTTCAAAAAATCTATTAAAATCCTAATTGAATACACCCTCCTTAGTCTCCAAAGATCACGATTAACTGTCTTACTTCTTTAGACGTCATTTCGCGCCCGAGATAACAACCCATTGGCCGCACTCACCGGTCACCGGACCTCTGCTTATAAACACCTCGCTTTACATCCCTCTCGCGCGTAAATGTAATTTACTCAAACCCAAGGGGCATTTACAATTATAGTTCTCGATTGTTGACTCTCTGCGCTCCCCCATGTCCTAAATTCTCTCTGCCTCACTCGCTTCTTCACATCTCTGAGACATTGCTCAGAACCCTAGTTAGTAGCTAGGGTTTATCTTCTCCTCCCAATTTCATTTCCGATCAGATTGATTCAAACGAGCACGTTCATATGAAATCCACCGCGGTTAGGGCTTTCCTGATCTGTCTAATTCTCAGCGCTGGCTCGGGCTTCGTTCATGGCGAGGAGCCGGCGAAAAATAAGTTCAGGGAACGTGAGGCCAGTGACGATTCCCTTGGCTATCCAAACATGTATGTTCATTTCTTCTTCAACTGTCGTAATTGCGTTTAATTCGCATATATCACTAGGATTTCTATTGATTGTTAGGTTAATTGTATGGAATTTTTTGTATTTGACTGATGCGTTTTTATTATTGGTTCTGTATTTTGTTAGAGATGAGGATGCGTTGTTGAATACGCAGTGCCCTGCGAAATTGGAGCTAAGATGGCAAACTGAAGTTAGTTCTAGCATATATGCCACTCCCTTGATCGCCGATATTAATAGGTACGAAAAGCGAAGTGTTTTGGCTTGAAACTTTGTGCATTTACTTGTGCATTTTGAGATCACCAAGGGGACTAATTATGGTTGGCATTTGAGTTGGATGTGTCTAGAATTGATTTGTGTTTTCTTATTTTTTTTGGCATTCGTTTTCTTCCTCCCAGTGATGGAAAGCTTGAGATTGTGGTTCCTTCTTTTGTTCACTATCTTGAAGTTCTAGAAGGTTCTGACGGAGACAAACATCCTGGTATGGCAATTTCGTTTATCTTTTTTGGGTAAAGCTGTTTCAAGGTTGGTGAAGTGATTTTCTGAGTACCTGCTTAATTCTTTATCAGGTTGGCCTGCTTTCCATCAGTCAACTGTACATGCCAGTCCTCTCCTCTATGATATTGACAAGGATGGTGTGAGAGAAATAACTTTGGCAACCTACAATGGCGAAGTTCTATTTTTCAGGTAATTCAGTTATATTTATGTTTTGCATGAGTGATGTTATTTGTTATATTTCTTTTTCTTTTTTCTTGTCTGTGCAATAATATATCAGCCTGCACAAGCTCTTAAAAGTTTTTGTGTATTTTTTCTCTTAGGGTCTCAGGCTACATGATGGTAGATAAGCTCGTAGTACCTCGTAGGAAAGTTAAAAAGAACTGGTATGGGGGTTTGCATCCAGATCCAGTGGATCGTACTCATCCGGATGTTCGTGATGATTCTCTTGTCATGGAGGCGATGGAGGCTATGAAATCAACTCTTCGTAAGTTATTTACATATTGCAGTAGCTCTTTTATTAATATAAATTCTTTAATGACTGCTATGGTTTTTTGAGGGTGCCCATATTCATCACATCCGCGGACCTTTAGGAAGAGAATGCTGAGCCACCTGAAACAGTTTCTGACTTTATATGACTCTGAAAGTATGAACTAATCTTGTCTGCAATTGATGGTTATCCTTGTAGAAACAGATGGAAGTACACCTAAATTAAACAACTCTGCTACTATTTCAACAGAAAGCCATCCTGATTTAAACAGTTCAAGTACTGTTTCAAAAGAAAGCCATCCTGATTTAAACAGTTCAAGTATTATTTCAAAAGAAAGCAACCTTAGCATGGTGAATGCATCAAATCCAGAGAATAAAATGGAAACAAATTCAAGTAATGTAGAAACAGTTATCAAGTTGCCTACAAGCACAGACAATTCTTCTGTGAAAAATGTGTCAGAGGAAACTGTTAATGCAGTGAATGCAACTAGTTCTGGGAGACGACTTTTGGAAGACAAAAACTCGAGCGAATTGCTGGAGGTTGGTTCTGAATCCAAAGATAATAGTAAGGAGGATGTTCCTATTGCAACCGTAGAAAATGATGGACGTCTGGAAGGAGATGCCGATTCATCTTTTGATTTATTCCGTAACAATGATGAACTGGCTGATGAGATTAGTTATGACTATGATGATTATGTTGATGAATCAATGTGGGGAGATGAGGAGTGGACTGAAGAGCAACATGAGGAGCTGGAGGATTATATCAATGTTGATGCCCACATTCTCTGCACTCCTGTGAGTTTTCACTTTAACGTTTCTTCATTTCACATGCATGCACACATTGCAGAGGCATTAAGTATGTATGTAAGCATGAATGTTAGTTATGAATGGATTTTATTGCCAGATGCAAGTTAAATTGGTTGATGGGGATGTGTTTCTTATTTTCATCAGGTCATAGCAGACATTGATAATGATGGAGTATCAGAAATGGTTGTTGCTGTATCTTACTTCTTTGATCATGAGTGAGTTCTCTTCCTTAGTGTCAAAACTCTTCTTTCTTTACAGCTGGAATCATATATATATTAATGATGAATGGTTACTTCTCTAACATTGAACTGAAAAAAATGGTTGTTTGTTTGAGGGGAAGTCAATCCCATTACCTGTAACACTTCTATTCCCATTTAAAGTGTCTACCTTCTGATTTTAGAGGATTTGTGCAGTGTAGGCTCTGGAAAAGCAAGTCTTTTCTGTACATGATGTACATTAGAGAATTTATGAAAATAAGCATATATTTTAATTAATGGTCTGAAAGTAATCTGCCACCTTGTAAATTGGCAGGTATTATGACAACCCAGAGCATATGAAGGAATTAGGCGACATTGATATTGGAAAGTATGTAGCTGGTTCAATTGTTGTATTCAATCTTGACACAAAGCAAGTAAAGTGGACTGCTGAACTAGATATGAGTACAGAGACTGGGCAGTTCCGTGCTCATATATATTCTTCTCCAACTGTTGTGGATTTGGATGGTGATGGGAATCTGGACATTCTTGTTGGGACTTCCTTTGGCTTGTTTTATGTCTTGGATCATCATGGTGACCTAACTTTTCTTATCCTCATTCCTGGCTTTGCTGACATATTTAGTTCAAAATGCATGAGTTGCTATAAATTCTGCACCAGTTATATAAGATGCTGGATTATCTTTTTGTTACATACAGATATTTTTTTCTCAGTGATGTGGTAACTAAATTTTTTCTTTTGTTCAGGCAAGGTAAGGGAAAAATTTCCTCTTGAAATGGCTGAAATTCAAGGAGCTGTTGTTGCTGCTGATATCAATGATGATGGAAAAATTGAATTAGTGACTACTGATACTCATGGAAATGTTGCTGCATGGACTCCACAAGGTGTAGAAATTTGGGAAACGCATCTTAAGAGTCTAGTTCCCCAGGTACATTGCAGTTTTCATTTTATATTAAGTTGTGTGGGAATGGGAACAGCATGCCATATTTGGGGACCTGATCTTTTGCACAATAATTGATTAATTGTTTTCTGATTGTTTTTCCTGCTCTGGACCTGGTGATATTAATTTACCATCGTGTTAGATAGCTTATCCGTTGTAAACTTGTATGCACAAATTTGTGATTCTCATTTAATCAAGAACCGTGAGCATCTTGGTTCTATGTATTAATGCTATCAATATTTCAACCTGTGTGATTTCAGTTACATTAACACTTGGATTATTCATGTCTGGGCACCGTCAAAGTAAATCTTATTATATTTCACAGTGGTGCAATCTGATGCATAGTTGTTGTGTTCCTCAGGGTCCCACTATTGGTGATGTTGATGGGGATGGCCATACTGATGTTGTGGTTCCAACCCTATCAGGGAACATATATGTTCTCAGTGGCAAAGATGGGTCAATTGTTCGTCCATATCCATATAGAACTCATGGGAGAGTTATGAATCAAGTTCTTCTAGTTGATTTAAGTAAAAAAGGAGAGAAGAAGAAGGGACTCACCCTTGTTACAACTTCATTTGATGGATACTTATACATAATTGATGGACCAACATCATGCACAGATGTTGTCGATATTGGTGAAACTTCGTAAGTTTTTTTGTAAATCCTTCAATGTTCGATTAGTTCTCCCCATTCCAATGGTTTACCTGAAACGTTAATCTCTGCATGACAGATATAGCATGGTCTTGGCAGACAATGTTGATGGTGGAGATGATCTTGATCTTATTGTTTCAACCATGAATGGCAATGTCTTTTGCTTCTCAACTCCCGCTTCACATCATCCCCTCAAGGCAGGATAGAACTGAAGCTGAATCTGTGGATAATTTCTTCTGTTGTATTCAGTTTTATTTTTTATATCTTAATTTGTTTTAATTATCTTTACCATGTTGTCCTTTCTCAGGCATGGAGATTACCTAATCAAGGACGAAATCATGTTGCAAATAGGTACAACCGTGAAGGTGTCTTTGTTTCACATTCATCAAGAGCCTTCCGTGATGAAGAGGGTAAGAACTTCTGGGTGGTGATTGAGATTATGGATGGCTATAGATACCCATCTGGGTTGCAAGCACCATATAATGTCACGGTAAGTGGCTCCTTGCCACCATATATTGTTCAACTCTCTCTCTCTCTCTCTCTCAACAAGTTTTTGTTTTTTTAAAACTATGTAGACAACCTTGTTAGTGCCCGGTAACTACCAAGGAGAGAGAAGGATAGTGGTAAACCAGATCTTCAATGGTCCTGGAAAATACCGTATAAAGCTTCCAACAGTTGGTGTAAGGACAACGGGGACTGTTATGGTGGAGATGGTTGACAAGAACGGACTATACTTTTCAGATGATTTCTCCCTCACATTCCACATGTATTACTACAGACTGTTGAAGTGGCTGCTCGTCCTACCGATGATTGGAATGTTCGGCGTGCTTGTAATCCTTCGCCCTCAGGAAGCTGTGCCTTTGCCATCATTTTCGCGGAACACTGACTAAATGTTGGACCCTTATCAATACAAGACACAAGCCAAGCTTCGCGGAACATGATATACATTATCACCTGAGCAATCGCAGAAACCATGGCCGCCCTCGAGTGAATACTTTTTTAATGGCCAAGCTCAGATTGATCTTGGTTGGCCCAAAATGTATGTGGCCCAAAAAGACTCAGTTTTGACTTGAGCAATACATGTCGGAACTTGTAACATAGTCGAATATGAGTTATGGACATCAAGTTTTTGACTACCAAATTGAAGTTTTACGTTCATAATTGTTCAGAGGATAATATAATGCAAAGCTATTGGATATTTATTTACAAAAACATCTCTCTCTCAAATCTCTTATAGTCCATTAATTCTAATGGCATCCAAAAAGTAGGAAAGTAATTTGATTTCATCCATTTATTTGCTCAGTTAGGCTATCAGTCTGTTTTTATTTGCTCAATGAAATTCCAAGTTTCATATTCAATCTGTAACCGATCTCCTAGGACAAATATGAACCTAACTGATGCAAAAAAAAAAAAAAAAAAAGAGCTATCGCAGATTGAAGCCAACATAAACAAACCCAAATAGCAATTCTGAATGTCCCTTGTCTATATTTTGCACTCAATATAAGAAACATGTTCAAAATTACAGAGTAAATCAGAAAATACAGCCACCAAACTTAGACCAGTAAGTAACAGTTCAGTGCAGAACTGAGAAGATACCAGTTTAGATTTAGAATCCCTGCAAGACAGGCCTCTTCCCCAGCCGCTTGATCTCTCTGTCCATATTACCAGTAAGCATCAACGCAAACATCTTGAAATCGCAAAAGAGAGACCAAAATGGATGCCCAAACGTAGCAGGAACATTCCCTTCCACGAAAAAATGGCTGTACCATGCACATCCATACCCAGCCAAAGGCACAAGAAACAAAAGCCACCAATTAAACAGCAGTGAGCAGAGGAAGAAGAAGATAGAAATAAGGGTCCCAACAAAATGCCAACGCCTTGTCGATGGCTTCGAGTGCTGGTTCATGTAAAAGGCCCAGAACTCCTCCAAGCTCCTGAAATTCATATCTTCAAGTGAATTAAAGACCACCCCAATTCAGCAAAACCTTATTCAATGAAAACCCAAGTAGCAGATAATCAAAATTTTGGATTTAGCAGAACCCAGGTAGAAAAGCTGCTATCTTTATTTGGACAATCTTCAAGAATTTAATGATTTCGAGTCTTATCAGGTTCAGACAGGACGATGATGATACCGAGGTATAGAGCAAGAAAATCTTCAGGGTGATGCAAATAAAAAAAAATCTGGAATTTTGGTTGATATTTTTGTGGTGGACGGTGACGGTGTTTGTATAAGAATTGTACAGAGCAGCGAGAAAAATCTCTTAAAAGGGTGAAAGTTTCTCTCATTAGTCATCAGTTTGTGCGGTAAATTAATTAAAAATAGTGGGTTTAGGGTCTCGTCCACGTCACCCACTTTGGACTTATCATCGCATTTTTGTTTTGCCTTTTCTTGCATTTAACAACATACTAGTCCCTTGGCACCCGCTCATGCGTGTGCCAATTGAGTTCTTTTTAGTAATGAGTTTTATATTATTTTTAATTTAAAAAGAAGTTTTGAAGGTAGTTGTTTTCTATTTTATGAATAACTTCTCTTAATTTTATGGATAACTGCAGTATATGTTTGTTTGCTTTTATTTTTTTAATTTAAATTTAAATTTAAATAAATCATGAATATACCATTTTATCTATATTTAATAAAGGGTCTTCTGTTTTAGTATTTTATTAACTAAGGGCAATTGTGGGGATTTTGAAAATTTCACTTTTAAGGCCTTCTGCCTTAATATATATAGATTATTATATAATAAGTTCTTGATTTAGCAGGTAGCTACGATAAAAGATAATTGAAGAGTTTTTAATATTTTACTAGCCTCTTGGCACCTGCTCACGTGTGTGCTAATTGAGTTTTTATTAATGAGTTTTATATTATTTTTAATTTAAAAAGAAGTTTTGAAAGTAATTGTCTTTTATTTTATAAATAACTTCTCCTATTTTTATAGATAATTGTAGTATATATGTTTTTTGTGATTTTAATTTTAATTTAAATAAATTATGACTGTACCATTTTATCTATATTTAACTTCTCCTATTTGAAACTGCGTCATCCAAGTGCAAATCACACTCTTGTTTTATTGGCCAATATTTTTATTTTTGGATGAATTTGGCCATTGGAGGAAAATACAAAAAAGAATAAAGAATAAAAACTAAACCTTATGAGTGGATGAAAATCTGGCAAAATCATTGGCTAGTCGTTATGAGCCACGTCATCGCCACCAATCGTAATGCATATTTTACATCACTCTTTAAATGCCACATATTAGTTTATGATTTTTTCAAGGGAAACAAATTTAATCATTTGCACACGACACATATTGAGTGTAATGATGTCATTGCGTCATATTTATTATCTACGGGTCATTACTCTAATATTGGTTGAACCTAAATATGTACGTAAAACTCATTTGTATTAGAAATGTGATCAATAATATAATTAGGGGTCATACGTAGTGCGTCAATTTGTCTAAGTGCAGCCACTCACATGACAGCACGTGCATTTTTTAAAAACATGGGAAACCTTTGCTAAGGTTAACAGGTCAAGGCTTGCACGCGCAGCCATTGATCGGCGACTTCTTCTTCAAACTCATGTGCTTCATTTAAACTTCGAACTGATTTCTTCTTCGTCTTCTTCAACTCCTCTTCTGTAGAAACTTTGTTACTCCTCACTGCAACCGCTCTCTCTTGTTTGTCATCATTGTCAAAAGGGTGTGGAATTTTGGGAAAATTTTTGGGGTTAGCATTTGGGGTTGATAATAGGAATTGGAATTGAGTTATTTCGATCATTGGTGGGTTGTTGGCACTCCTCTCATCTGCAATCGAGCCCTTGTGAAAGCATTTGGTATTAGCTCCTTGTGAAGGTAAGTGACCACTATCTTTTAGGTTTTAGGTCATTGAAATTCTGTGGTCATGACTTGGGGCAAGAGGGGAAGTGGGTTTCTCACATTCATGAGATGAGTGCCTGTGTTTCTCATAGTGAAAGTGTTGTGAGGTGAAGTGGGTATCTCGCATTCATGGTTGTAATGTCATGCAATTTGAAGTAGTGTCATGTGTATATGCAATTAGTAATCGCATGTCTGGAAATACAAATAACTTAATGCAATTACAGTACATATTTGTGTTTTAAAATTATGCAAGTGAGGTGATTCCGTGGTAGGTAGGTAGGTTTGACTGGTTTTGAATATTTTGTTATGGAGTGTAAAGTGTTCGAATGTGTAGTGTTAGGATTTGTTAAGCTTTGGGTTGGAATTTGCTTTGAAAGGATTGAGAATCCCGGGTGAAGAGAGAAATGAATGGGTGGGTTGTGCACATTTTTGGTGCAATGTTATAATGGAGGTTTCATGCACGTTTAAATAGGGTCGTGCAATTGCATATCGTTATGTGCAATTGCATATCTCTATGTGCAATTGCATATCACTATGTGCAATTGCATATCGCTATGTGCAATTGCATATCCTTATATGCAATTACTAATGGACTGTGTGCAAATGTTGGTCAATGTATTTTTGTAATTAACCAAGGTCATTTTGTGGGTTTGATTGTGTTGGTGTGTGTGACTTGTTAGGGTGTTTAAGGTATGTTGGGGTTTGGATTAGTATTCAGATTCTCGTAGCTAGAGACAGTTGCATGATTGTGTTGTGTACTTGATTTGTGTAGGTTATGGAAGCTAAAAAAAAGGTGACTGCTAAAGGAAAGCGCAAGGCCGAGAGGATAGAACCAGCAAGAGTTGGGCGAGATGCATTTTTCAACTTTATGTAAGTTACACGTACCTGTATCTGAAAATTGGAAATGTGGTTGCTTAATATTGTGATGGTTTTCTGATTAAAAATAAATGATTGACAGCAAAAAGCAACGACATGAAATGGGTCAACTGGGTAGTGCAAAGTCGGATAGTAAGGTGAGAGATTGCAATGCATTGGGTCAGAGTATTAATTTTTTAATTAAAAAAGCTGATTAATGAAAATATAATTTTGCAGGTACAAGAAGAGATTGTTATGAAGTGGAGGGAATTGAACTCAGAAGAGAAGGCCACATATGGTTCCATTGTCGAAGGTCGAGTGGGCAAGTAAATCGGCAAATAACGACATGGGTTTTATTACTAGATGCAGCCGGACCGATTCCATAAATGCGGTGCAAAAGATGTCGGATGAGAAGCGCTTAACGGTGAATGCTATTGGGTTCGGGAATTTGTCATCTTTATCCTGCACTTTCGATTACACCGCCAACTATGCAAGTTTTTGATTGAACGGTTCAATCAGGAAACTTCTTCCATAGAATTGCACGGGAATGTGTTTGGAATAAGTGCTTTTGACTTTGGGCGTGTTATGGGTCTGAAGAACACCGGTGAGTCTGTTGAACTCGGATGTTCGGATGAAAAGGTGAAAGAGTTAGTGAAGAGGTTCGGTGGAAATGGTAAAAGAGTATTAGTAAGTGCGTTAGTTGACCAATTGGAAAAGTGCGAAAAAGCAGATGAGGATTTTAAAGTTGGATTTGTAATGTTTGCCCGGGCCTTTGTACTTTGCCCCTCATCTTCACTATCGCTGACGGGAAATATTTAAATTTCTTGATGATCCCAGGGAAGATAGAGAGCAAGAATTGGGCTGACCATGCATTCAACTTCTTACGTGATGGTGTTAGGTCGTTCAAAGCGAAGGAAGTTGCATATGTAAATGGGTCACTGCTATTTCTCCAGCTATTCTATTTCGATTCAATTGTCCACGGTGGAGTATACGTTGATAAATCTGTGGATCTCATTGTGTCCTGGGACAATAACTTGGCGTGGAAATTGATTAAATGGGTGAGGAAGCAAGGTGGGTTTGATAGTACTACGATTCGCGTTGTGTCAAGGCGCAGTAGAACGGATGAAGTGTCCGGAGTAAACATTGAACGAATTGTTGAAGATGTTGTTATCGATTGGCGCCAATAATACAGGGCGAGGTGAAGCGCTCGGTTGAAGGACTTGCTATCACTTTGGGGCCAATAATACAGGCCCAGTCCAATGCTCGATGTCGGATCTCACCGAGAAGGTAATGAGTGAAGTGACCTCCTTCATGAAAGATGCAAGACAACATCTACTTAGGGACATGGACATGTAAATGAAACAAAGGAGGACGGGCAGTGAAAAAAGAGACTAAGGAGGACGGGCGGTGCAAATAATGATGAAGGTGGTCGAGCGTTGTGACCAACAAAGATGAAGAATTTACCAAATTGAATGAGAATGGTGCAGTTGATATGAACAATCCGTCAACACCAATACTGGATGGACAAAGTTGCATTGACCCCGAGGTATGATGAGGCATTAGGAGTTTGAATATCGACAACAAATTTAGTGTATTGTTATCATTTTCATTTATTTAGTAACCATTTATTTGGATAGTTAAATATTTATATTTGTTATATGTAATATTTAAAATCCTTTTCCATACAGATTGAAAATTGGCCTGGAAGAGAGGAAGGTGACAAAGTTGCCCCATGGTGATCCAAGTGGAATAAAAACACGGCGTCGTCCGAAAGGCGACCAGGGCATCATTGTAAAGAGCCATGGGTTGACCCGTCACATGGAAAAGGAAAGGTGGTGCAGAAGTTGGGCAACAAGATGAAAATTGGCCCATTCAAATTGAAACCGGCGACGTAAAAGATGCTGATTTGGAGTTATTTAGTTATATTTTTAGGTCCAAGGACACTTCAAGGTAACTACTTACAAGTCTTGAAATAAGAAATTGACCACATTTCGTCTATGTTGTTGACTATGTCAATTTAATTCTAACAATTGCTTGCTCTTCTTCCGGTGTAGTGACGAAGTTTTAATTGAAATTCAAAACGGCCATCATGTGACCCGAGGTGAGTTTATGTGTTTGAGGCCCGAAATGTGGATTAATGACGGAGTCATGAATGCGCAAGTGCATTATCTACAAGAAAAGGGATCAAGGAGATGGTACTTCCCGACATATCTAGCGGTATGTGTTTATATTTTTAGAAGTGTCATAGGTTGTTATCTCCAAAATGAATGTAATGTTTAACTATATCTCTATGTAGGATCAAGTTAATGGTACAACCGATGATAAGTTGGATCGTTTGGGTGTGAAACGAGAAGGGAAAACACCAAGCGGTTCACCGTAGGCCTCAAGAATTGCGAAAAGGTATCAATTTAAGTTGTGTTTGAAAACATGTTTTTCTAGGTTATTTACCCATGTATTTGTAAGTAAGTTATTGTGGTTGTAGATTTTCATCCCTGTATTGGATCGAGTCGGGAGCCATTGGTATTTGGTAGTTGTGCTAGTTGGGGAACAAAAGGTTGAAATATGGGATAGCCTCCCGGGTGGTAGACACAATGCATCTCGTTACATAGAAGTGGAAAGAATTGTAAGTTTTATTTACCTAATTTTGGTTTGTAATTTTATTATCGTAACATCCCTACTAAGAATTTATTTAAATTGATTGTTTTGTAGATGAAAGCTCTTGACCACGTTTACATTGATGAGATTGTCACCGATTTTGACAAAGGATGGGAGTTTGCAAAATTCAATATTGTTCGCAGTGACAAGGCCGGAAAACAACCAAATAGATGGGATTGTGGTGTCTTCGTGTTGAATTGGTTACAAGACATAGAATGCACATCACACGGTCATAACAAAGTGAGTCGGCATATATAACGTTTCATATTTAGGTGTTCCATGTCACATTTTTCCGTATCCTTTGTTTCACGGGTTCTTTTATATTTGCAGTTCCAACACGCAACAGAGCGGGTTCGGGTTGCGCTTTCGTTGGTCAAGAACCCCAAAAACTTGCGTCTAAATGAAGTAACTGAGTCCGCTCGAAGAGTTGTTGATGAAGAACTGAACAAGTTGGTCGAACATGGTCCCTTGATCCCTCATCATCCCATCGCAAGGAAGCCAACGACACGCTCCCAAAGAAAGTAGATAGTTTGATAATAGGTCGCTGGGCATTCGAGTTTGAGTTAGGTGTAATTGAAGTCCATTATTTGGTTACAACTGCTTCTTTTGTGTACATGAAGTCAAAACAATTAACCCCTTTGAACGGGCCAAACACTGAACAACAATTTCATTTTAGGAATTACCGTGAATCGCATGCATAAAGGGTATAGAGTTAACGTTGTGCAATTGCACGTTCATATCCGTATTTGCACACAAAGTGGCGGTGTTTTTGCACTATATGATGTACAATTGCATTATATCACGGGCGGTTGCACGTTATGTGATTCAATTCCATTGTTTTCGCACATGTGGTTTTATGCTACCGCAATAGCAACAAATTATACGATGTCGAAGGCCCATACATCATTTATGAAAGAGGAGTTCCTAGGTCATTCTTAATAAAGGACCCTAACCATATTTAGGGGTTTCAAATTACAAAACTAAACCCTAAAATATTAACATACCGATTGCAAACTAGAATAACTTATAAGCTCCGAAATTTTGACTGAAATGTTAACATCTGAAATTAAATCCGAAATGATAACATCTGAAAAACACAATTACCAACAACACATTGGACATCGAAGGTTCGGGTGGTTCATGGACCTCGCTTCTCCAATATTGATATTGCTTCATACACCATGATATTGTCCCACTTAGTTGACGGAGCATCAACAAGCCGAGCATATTTCCTAAACATCTCAAAGCCGATCTCAATCCCGCCATTGTAAATGTGGTACTTGGTCATGAATCTCCTTCACGAATGATGTTGTTACAAGGTCGGGGAGAGGCTTAATCACATCATGGGCTCGTTTCACTTGTTTACGGACATAATTCGAAAGATTATCATCACCATCGACATCATCATCATCATCGCCCACCCTCTTGTTCTTGGAGTGGAGGACCATCTTGAGCTACCAACAATAGAATGTGACATATTTCGAGCAGTTTGTATTTTCTCGCGCACTTGTCTATAAGAGGCGGTGATACCCTATGATATATTTCCACTTTTACATGTTCAGCAAAGTTTAACAATTGACCCATTTTATACTTGGTTAAAATGGAAAGTTGGTTGCATTCTTTTGTTGAAAAAGTAAGTTGGTTAGGTAAATATTTGCAGCAACGTGTAACTTTACTGCATTTAATGCGACGAATCGCTCGGGTGAACACATACGGTGTTTGTTTGAAAAAGTCAGATTGGTTGGGTCACTTTTTCAAGGGAACGTGTTACTTTATTCAACCAACACGACATATTCGTTCGTGCGAATAAATAGCTGTTCGTTGGAAAAAGTAAGGTTGTTGGGAAACTTTTTCAAGGGAACAGATTACTTTATTAAACGAACTCAACATCTATCTTTGTCTGTACAAATTGGCGTTAGTTTGAAAAAGTAAGGTTTGTTGGGCACTTTGTCAAGGGAACGTGTTACTTTATTCAGCCAACGTAACACCTGCATTCGTATGAACAAATAGGCGTTGGTTGGAAAAAGTAAGGTTGGTTGGGTACTTTTTCAAGGGAACGTCTTACTTTATTACGCGAACATAACATCTGCATTCGTCTGAACAAATACGCGTTGGTTGGAAAAAGTAGGGTTAGTTGGGTTATTTTTTCAAAGGAACGTGTTACTTTATTAAACAAACACAACGTCTTCGTTTGTCTGAACAACTAGTTGTTCGTGTGAAAAAGTAATGATGGTTCTGCCACTTTTTCAAGGGAACGGGTGACTTTATTAAACGAACTTCAGTATATACGTTTGTCTGAATAAATAGGTGTTCGCTGGAAAAAGTTAGGTTGTTGGCTTACTTTTTCAAGGGAACGGGTTACTTTATTCAACGAACGTAACACCTGCCTTCGTCTGAAGGCATAGGCGTTAGTTTGAAAAAGTAAGGGTTGTTGGGTCACTTTTTCAAGGAAACGTTTTACTTTATTAAGCGAGCGCAATACGTGCATTCGTATGAACAAATAGGCGTTGGTTGGAAAAAGGTCGGAGTTAGTTGGGTAACTTTTTCAAGGGAACAGATAACTTTATTAAATGAACCCAATACTGTGTTCGTCTAAAAGTAGGCGTTGGTTGGAAAAAGTTAGGTTGTTGGGGTACTTTTTCAAGGGAACGGCTTACTTTATGAAACGAACACTACATCTGCGGTGGTCTGAACAAATTGGCGTTTGTGTGAAAAAGTAAGGTTAGTTGAGTCACTTTTTCTAGGGAACAGGTTACTTTATTAAACGAGCGCAATTTATTCGTTCGTGTGAATAAACAGGCGTTGGTTGGAAAAAGTAGGTTGGTGGGTTACTGTTTCAAGGGAACGGGTTACTTTTTTGAATGAACGTAACATCACGGTTCGAGAAGACATAGGCGTTAGTGTGAAAAAGTAAGGTTTGTTGGGTCACTTTTTCAAGGGAACGTGTTACTTTATTAATTGAACACACCACCGCTTTAAATGCGAACAAATAATCGTTGGTTGGAAAAAGTAAGGTTTGTTGGGTTACCTTTTCAAGGGAGCGATTTACTTTATTAAGCGAACGTAACATCTACATTTGTCCGAACAAATGGGCGTTTGTGTGAAAAAGTTCGTTGGTTGGGTTACTTATTCCGGGAACGTTTTACTTTACTCAACGAACGTAGAAGCTGCCTTCGGCGTGAACATTTATCCCGTTTGATTGGTAACCTTCGTAAGGTTGGTCAAAAACCAAGGATCAACAACCCCAAAATTCTGCTATAAAAGGAGGAATTTGCCATGTTAGGCATTCACTCCTCTGTCCATTACAAATGCATGGCTTCCTCTTCAAACCAACCTAACGTTATTAAAAACCCCAAAGGGAATGGTTGGGATCCAAATGATTCCAAAGTTCATATTACCACCAACTTATGCAAGCATGTTTCGGAGGAATTACGTCCATGTGGAGTATGCAAGGATATTATTTCTGTCTATTCAGAGAATGTTCAAGTTAACCGGTCTCCAACTCCCTCGCCTCCAAAGCCACCATCTCCCTTGTTTGCAAGTGCACCCCTCAAAATCCGGACTGGTGCAGGATTGCTACACCGACAAACTTATTACGCATTGGGAGGAAGTTGAAAAATAGCAGTCCACGGATGACTCGGATGATGAGAACTACAAGTTCAGGGATTAAAGTGTTCATATGTCAACGTTGATAGTATTAGACTAAGGTCATTTTGCATTTACGACAACGTTCGTGTATGCAAGTATTCAAATGTATGTTTGTACCTTTAATGAGTTGTGTAAGCTGTTGTTTTATGAAATTTGGACTTGGCCACCCTGAACTTTGGACAACACACATTCGTATAAGTCTCATTTTAATAAGTAATTTATATAATATGGAACCAAATTTATAAGAAATATGTATGTACTCAATTCAAAATGTAATTACATAAACATTTGAAAATTAAAAAAAATACTTCCCTAAACAATCAACCCTAAACCCTTTTAACCCTAACCCTAAACCCTAAACCCTTTTAACCCTAACCCTAAACCAAATACAATTTCAACCCTACAGCCCAAACCCAATTCAATTATAACCCTAGAGCCCAAACCCAATTCAATTATATAACCCTAGAGCCCACACGCAATTAAAATTGAAGGCTATAGCCCAAACCCAATTATTTTTGAACCCAAAAGCCCAATTCATTTATCGTATATACTGATTTCAAAAATCAGAAATTTGGAATTGCTTCACCCTCACTCTCGCGCGCTGTCCCTGTGTATTGAGCACCAACAACGGTCTCACGGGATCTCCATAGCGAAATTGCAAGGATCTTCCTCCTTGGGCACAAGCGCCCCTGTCGCTCTCTCTCTTCTTGTCTCTATCTCTCTCTCGCTCTCTCTGTTTCTCTCTCTCTCGACTGCCAATCTCACGGCTCACCACTTCTCCATCGGCTGGCAACCTGCACGTCAAAGGTAAGAACTTCCATCCGAAATTTGGGTTATGTTTCTACTTGTGCATTGCAGGAGTTACATTAGGCAAAAGGTTAAGTGTATTGGGTTTCTATGAATTTCATTGCTATGAGGGTTTAGGGTTCATCGATTCGTCTTCTTGTTTGAGTGTAATTCTTTTCTATGGGTAGATGGGGGAAAAGTAATGGTCATTCCCATACTCAATAGCTTGTCCGATATTTCTGATTTTGAGGGTTCATCAGTTTCGTATTCTTGTTTGAAAATGTCAAGGATCTTTTGTATGGGTAGATGGGGGAAAATGTAATGACCATTCGCATACTCAATAGATTGTCATACTTTTGCACACTTTTCTTTTCTCATAATCGAAGTGTATGTTTTTACTTGGGTTTTGTATTCAGGTGCATTTGTCATGTTAGGAGAACCTCTTTGGATTAATTTGTAAATCTGGTGTTGCTCAGTTTTTCTCTGTTACATTTCAATTACGATATAGTTTTCAGTTTCTCGTCCTTTGAATATTGGGATATGGAATTTGAAGGGTAAAGAGTTTAGGCCCAAAATTATAGTTTGAT
Organism: Prunus padus; assembly: GCA_024362665.1. Taxonomy (NCBI): domain Eukaryota; kingdom Viridiplantae; phylum Streptophyta; class Magnoliopsida; order Rosales; family Rosaceae; genus Prunus; species Prunus padus. Next base: position 24,612,672 of record JANFAM010000015.1, read on the forward strand.
GTGGTGAACTAAACACATACTTCAAATTTTCACGACAGTTTGTTAAATGTTCCTGTACTTTGAACTGCATTTTACCACCATCGATTTGTTTTGTGTATAGGGACTGGACCATGTTTTATAAAACTAAATAAAACTAAATCTGGGTTATTCACTTCAGTATCATTCATGTACGTTCCTATTTACATTCATAAACTAGGAAGACATTTCATGAAATGTAGCATGTGGTTCAAGTTGATACGATAATTTCTTGTTTGATTTTGGTTGTGTAACCAATGCCTTTATTCTTGTATGAAGGTTGCACCTTTTCCGACAAGCGACAATGATCCCGAATAAGCAGTCCATTCATGTTGATTCATGTGATAAACCGAAATCCCCACCGCGAAGGTCCTTACGTGAAAAAGCTAAGCAAAATAAGTCTTCATTGGCGACCTCAAGCTCGACAAAACGAACGCGAGCAAAACGATTTTCCGGTCCTATGGGTACTGGGGTGTTTGGTGTACGTGTGTTCATCCCGAGGAACCGAAATCCTTATTCACCGGTGCTTCACGTGGATTTGGAGGAACATATCTCCTTCAAGGTAGGGGTGGTTTAATTTGTAATATGCATTTGTTTGGTTCGACAGGATTGTAGTGAAGTGGTTCACAATCTAATACACATTGCCGTTTCTGTTTTATGCAGCTGACTTTAAAAAAAATAAGAGGTCATGGAAACCATGACAAGTGTGCTACATGGTATAACACAGCAATGCACGCGTCTGTGAAAGCGAAGGTCGAAGAAGCTGGGTTTTTGCCCTTTGTGTCAATTTTGGGCCATGGAAAGAAAAGGGATAGGCCTTTACTTGTGGCCTTAGCTGAGAGATTGTGGGATAGTACCCACACCTTCCATTTCGATGAAGTTGGGGAGTTGACGATGACCCCCACGGACTTTGCAGCTATAACAGGATTGCGTGTGGGTGGGAAGCGACTAAAGTACGACCTGGAGATTTACAAAAATAAGAAAAAGTTGGTTTAATTATTTGGGAAACCAATTGCAGACCTACTGGCGGGCGAACGTAGGGTGCCGTATGAAAGCCTTTCTACCCCATATTGGAAGAAGATGCCCAAAGATGACAAGGAAGCCAACCAAATTGCAAGGGCATTTATACTTTGCTTGATTGGCTCGTCCTTCCTAAATGATAAAAGCCAATATGTGAGTATGCACTACGCTCCGAGTCTGGAAAAAATCTCTGATATTGGTAATTTCAATTGGGGCGGTGCGGCATTGTCGTGCTTATATAGATCAATGGACTCTTGTTCCAGGGGTATGTCCTCAAGCATGGGCGGCTATTGGAGGGCATGGGAGGTTAGTATAATCGAACACCAAGTCCCCAAAGTTTTGCCGACTCTTTGGTTACATTGCTAAGTTTTATACTTGGTTTGTTTAGGTATGGGCCTGCGAGTACCTAAAGCCTTTTGCTTTAGCAAGGCCCACTGGGACCGTAAACACGTGGCCACGAGCTTTGAGGTGGTTGGGAGCCAAATCCAAGCGAGACTTGCCCCATCGGTTGGTACAATTTAGAACCATGATGCGACATTTATCAATTGATCGGGTAAGATTTTTGTATTAAAAACAGAGTATTGAAGAATAAGAAAAATTTGTCTCGATACGCAAAACCTATCCACCTTATATTGCAGGTGAATTGGAACCCATGGGGACCGATGAATCTGTCTTTGTCGGAAGAAGTAAAAAAAACCATGCCCGCAACACGTAGACGAATTCTACTAGAGGGCCAAGCTAGTCCTGCGTAGTATTTGGGAGAGCGAGTGGCAATGCAAAGCATAGGCAAGACACAACCTCGAGTCCCCAAAATTCCACCGAGGTCAATGCTTTCGATTATAAGCTAACCGAAGAGTCCGAAGTTGAAAAAGCACTTAATGGGTACCCAGCTTCCGAATGGCTTTTAAAGTCATCCGACTATGCCAAGTACAGAGATGAGTACATAAGGTATCGGCACTATGAAGACTTACGTGACGGGATAGGTTATAAATCGAGCAGTTGTTATGTACTTACACATCCTGCATTAAATTTAATTTAGATATGTAAAACCTAACATGATACCTCGAATCCACAGGAAGGAGAACATAGAACTCCGCAAGGTGCAAATATAATGGTTGGAAACATCTCTCCTCGTGCATGGTCGGTTCGCATACCAAGTGGGGTGGCAAAAATGAAAGTAAACTAGTGCGGATACCACGTGGACAAGATAGCGCTGATGTGCCGTTACGAAGGTGTAACGCATGTAAGTAGTTTCCATTTCATACTTTGTTCGTAATTCATGCCTTCAAGTGGTAATTGTTGGAAATGCATGTCAATTTATGTAGGTGATCACTGAAGCCGCAACCGAGATTTTGGAGGTGAATCTTTGGGTTGAATGCCCTACTATTTTCAACTTCCTTGGAAGCAAGCATAGAGATCAAGCGCCTACGAGAAGAGATTGTGAGTCTATTAAGAATCATTTCATACTGATTTTAACTAAATAATGAATGTAACTGATGTTATATTGTAAGAAGAGACCACCAATGAACGCACACGATGTTTTATTGTCTTAGGACATATTGAAGAAAACCAAGGCGCCAACCATTGCAAGTGAAGAGATTGGTGAAGATGTACCTTCAGATGATGATGCATTACATGTAAGTTTGTTACCTCCATTTCCCCATACAGTTTATAATATCATCAATTCCGCAATGCAAACCATGATCAATCGTGTGCACAACAAAATTCAATGAAATTGCTTATTTATATATGTCAATGTTTCCCTGTGTGTAGGAGGTTCGCTCAAAAGTGAGACATGATAGTATTGGAAAAGGAAAGTCAAAAATTGTGGTACAACAACAGCATGACGAGGATGAGGAAGAGGGAGAAGAAGAGGATGAAGACGAGGAAGAAGATGAAGACGAAGAGGAGGAAGGAGAGGAAGAACAAGACGAAGACACAGAGGAAGAAGAAGAAGGAGAGGAAGGAGAGGAAGAACAAGACGAAGACACAGAGGAAGAAGAAGAGGCAGAAGAAGAAGGAGAGGAAGGAGAGGAAGAAGCAGAGGAAGGATCGAAAGAGGAAGAGGAAGAAGCAGACCAAGAAGCAGAGGAAGAACAGGAAGATGAACTTGAAGATGCAGAGGAAGATGAAGACGAAGATGAAGAGGAAGATGAAGAGGAAGCTTGGATCGAAGAGGCTGAGGTTGGGGATGAGGATGAGGACGAGGAATCAGCTAAGGGTAATGAGGATGCAGAACCACAGTCCACAGAGCTAAAACGTAAAGGTAATACAAGTGTTCACTCAAGTACCCCAAAGAGAAAGAGAACCAAATAAATTATGGATATGATAAAGTATATTTGGGTTAACCAACTTAGGGGTTAACAAATTGTGGATATTTAGGAACGTAATTCGCACTGGTAGACATTTTGTATTAGACTAGCTATTGTCTGTACATTGGCCCTAACCCGTTCATTATGATAAAGAAGGTGTAATTATCCTGAAAAGATGAAACGACGAGCAAATTTGCATATTTTCATTTGCGCACAAAGGATCGTTACATTGCATCACCGTCATGCAATTGCATGGTTGCAATGCAACGCTGATCGCCTGGCCAAACTCATCATAGCGTAAACGCGAATCTATTCAATGTGTAGCATTAAGACAAAGAAAACCAACTCACAAGTTCATTATGATGCCATGGGTATGATTACAACTTAGAGTCAACCAAATTGTGAATTACGAAATTGCGGAAAGTTTTGGAATGTTATACGCAGTACATCATAATTTCTAGTTCTTATTATTTGTGAATAATTGGTCCTGACCGTTTCTAAAATGTCGGATTATTGCCCTTCACCCGTTCTGAGGATATGTATTTCAGATAATTGCGGCATGTGATTCAAAAAAAAAAAGAATCCCGACTGCAATTATGCATTTGATACCCCTTAGCGTTTGCGCCGCAGTGTATCTAACATTGCATTACCGTGATGCAATTGCATTTTTGAAAAGCAAACAGTGGCTACACTGTGTGCAAAATGCCTTTAAGGGTAAATGCAAACCTAATGAATGTATACGGTTTAACCAAACGAATTAAGCTATAGTGCAAAGACAAATATAAACAACAAACCACTTCATTATGACCCACAATGGGTATGACTAAAAATTAGGATGAACAAAACAATGGTTTACGAAATTCGGGATATTTAGGAATGTAATTCGCAGACAAAACATTTGTGTAATAGTATGTATTTTTATGTAATTGCTAAGTATTTTGATGACCGCCTCATACGTAAAACTTTCATCGAATCACCCCTTAGAAGTCATAAAACCAATTATGAACAATACATACATAACACAAAAATATAATCAAATACACGTTATAAAAACATGCATGAAAGCATCTTGGACATCAGAAAATCTACATTTCATGTTAATTGTTACTTGTAAACCAAGTACCAAATGTACAATTGTTTTCGGTTGAAGCGATAGATAAGGTATTAGGTTCCCCATTGTCGAATGAGAACCCATCCTCACTGTTGGGGATAGAATGGATGGATTTCAGTAGAAAAACTATCGTAACTGCACAAATCAACCACATAGTTGCCTCTGCATTGAGAAACCGTTTCACGAGCATAATCGTAGCTAATGTCCGGGATGGCCCATTGTGGTTACTATATCGATAGCTTTGACTACTGAAGGCATATTCACAGCTGCATTTGTAGTTGGATGCAAGTTTCTTTGAGAGCAATTACGTTTTGTATGTCCATATCCGCGACACAAATGACATTGCTGACGCTTGCGAGTTCCACCCACACTTTCTTGAGTGCCTTTTGTCCTAACAATCTTCGGATCTTTGACAATATTTGGAGGGCATCGCCCATCACTACCCAATTTAAGACTTGTCTCTTTTTCCTTTTGTCGTATGCCTTCACATAATCCCTCCAATCTAGTCAACTCATTCATCAACATGGCATAACCTTCTGCACTCTTCGATGCATAAAAACAAACTTTGTTTGACATACCACTTAAACTTCCATACCTGGTCATTTCTACAACTTCCTTGCACGTGTCTTCGCCTTTGCTGAAAAATGTGCTACAAGTATCAGTTTGGGCACTCTTTGTCCATCTCTTCATTATGAGTGATGCAGGAATTTCCGTAAGGTGCTCGCACTTCATTACATAAAATAGGTGGCAACACGGGATCCCTTCACTTTCATATTTCCGGCATCCACACTCTATCCGCATATTTTCCCCACCGTGGTAGACACAAGTCCAATTATTATCCGGTTCACCATATTTTGACAATATGTAGACACGACCTCCAAAATTATACATCTTATCATGGGTGAGTGCTGAACACGATTCAATCTCATGACGTACCAATACAAAGCACCTATGTGTGTAAATCGGAAGCTTGTTGCTCGAGTTTTGTCAATGCGGTTTTAAGGACTGGTGTTGAGTACTTTGCGTTGAAACCGTCCTTCGCCGTCGTATTCCTAAGACGTAACATAGCCCTATCAATTGCTGCAATGCATTCAAATAACTTCACGCCTTTCCTCAAGTAATCCTTCACATATCTGTTCATAGACTCCACGCGTTGAGTGGTGCACATACCACCGAAAAACTTTCCTCTAAGACAAGATTCGGCCCATGAGTCTCTTTTTGCATACATCATTTCCAACCATTGTTTTTTATTTGGAGCACTCGGCTCTTGCTCTCAAAACCTCCCATTTCTTCTCAAACTTGTCCAACGCAAAAGGTTCCCAAATACATGCCTGAAAATCCCTTAGAAGTTCATCATCCTTCAAGTTATTCTGTGCATTCCTTGACACATGCCATGAGCACAACCGATGGTTAGACATGGGAAACACATGATCAATGGCTTTACGCATCGCCACATCACCATCCGTCAATATTGATAATCGGCTTCTTATCTTTCATGGATGCAATGAATGTTTCCAATAACCACTTGTAAGTTTCAAATGTCTCGTCAAGCAATAATGCGCAACCAAACATTACAAAGAGAACGGTGGTTATTCGAACCAACAAACAACACTAGGGGCTTGTCATACATATTTGTTTTGTACGTGCCGTCAAATATGAGGACGTCGTCGTAGGCAATGTAATCCAAAAGTGAAGTGGAGTCCCTCCAAAACAAATTAGCAAGCCTATTTTCCTCATCAACACTAAACTTACAAAAGAATTCAGGATCGCTTGCTCCTTTCGCTTTCAAGTAAGAGAGTGCCGCTCGTGTCACCGTCGAGCAAGATTTCCCTACGTGATGCATCCAACTTATTGTACAGATCCTTAATTTGAAACCCAACATTTAAATACCCACCACATTGGTCGACCATATACTCATATGTATGACATGTTCTCACTAACGCTCTTCGCATTCCCACTGCTTGTGCTATATCTGAATTTCGAACAACACGGTTACATCGGAGATATGGCGATTCAAGTGGAGTAACTAGTTCATGATTGTGATGTGGTTCAAAATTATAGACGACGTAAGTATCACGTTTCGAATCATAACCCACCAAAAATTGGGCCGGACAATTCTCTCTTGTAATTGGCTTGGGTAGCCGAATCCTACCGGTAAGTCTATAAACTTCTCACTTCTCAAACCTTCTTTAGAACAACACCACCGCCTCCTACTTACTTTCCCTTTCGTGTTACGAATCAATTTGTCCTTTCTGACGCTAAATCCAATGCCCTTTGCATAACTCATATAATATTCTTCAGCTAATTCTATCGTTTTAAACTCTTTACCCATAACATCTTCTGCCCTCGGTACATTAATGTCAACACCATTATAATCACTACTTTCAGTAACAGGATGTTCAGCCGTCATACACCCACTCTCTGTTGTCGGTGCCCCGTTACTCGACCTTTCACAACCACCTAGATAGCCTGAATCACTACAACCACCCTTTGATGTATGTACGCCACCATCCATCTTAGCAGACTCCTCCATGCCTGACAAACATAAATTCAAAGTCAAATTACATTATAATCTATGTGCTAACATACTCTCTTCAACACAGGCAAATGAATAATCTCAACATGCAATTGCACATAGTAACGTCAATAATTGTCCCTCTGGATAAGTGTTTCATAACCAACAACATGCAATTGCATCTTCATAGCCCAGTGGATCTATACAACGGTTACAAATATTCACCACCAAATATACAATGCTTTCTCTAACTTCATAAAGCTAGTAACACTTATTTGCAAGGTTGCTGTTTCTTATCACCACATCTAAAAAAAAGTCCATAGTACAAATTCACATTATCTAAACTAAAGCATAAATCTGAAAATGTGACTTCATTATTTTGTTTTTGACATATCATTACAGTTTTGCTTAAAAAGTGAATTCATTCTGTTATTTTCTCATCAAAGTTTGACATGTTAAGTTGTCAAAATGAACAATTGATCGGTTTAATTCTTAGTTGAATGTGCGGCCTAAATTCGTAGCAACAAAAGATTACCGTTAATCTGTGTCTCTACATATTAACAAACAAACAGAAATTGAGTATGGTTTAATGTACGTACTAGATTGAGATTGAGATTGAGATACTCGAGTTGCAAGTCTTGAAGAATCAAAAGATTACCACTATCTACTGCTTTTGGCACATCTTCTAATTCATGATTATTGCACCTGCACAGTGCGCATAAGGGTAATTTCAAGTTCAACCTTTTCAAATTTCCAATACATACAGAAAAGAATCAAGAGAGTTATACTGAAAACAAACCTGAGTTTTGAAGTGATCCATAAGTCCTCACGCTTCACCACACCATCATCATAAAGCTTCTCCAGAGCAAACCCAATCTAAACAAATCCAGCAAATCGGTCATTGTTACACTCTAACACCTAAATCATAAGATATAATAGATTTAAAAAAATTTAAAATTAATTTAACGCAAATAAATTAACCACAAAAATGGCAAAAAAACAATGAATAAGAGTTGCATTTGAATACCTCCTTCTCCCTTTTCATTGCCAAAATACATTAAACTCCTAAACCAGAAAAAGAGGGTTGTTTGAACTCTTACTTGATGTTTCCAAACTTTCAACGCCTCCTCCTTGCACTTCCTTACGCCGCCATCAATTCAAGAACCATTAGATAATGGAGGCTGGACCCATCATCAATTCGGTAATCATTACCTTTCTGCAGATGCGTTTTGGGAAAGCAGAGATAAGAGTTTAGGACATCACTTACGCAGTCGCCGGCTTCGTATTGGCTTTTCTCGTGCACCGCCTCAATTCGGTGAGCATTAGCTTTCTGCAGCTGCGTTTTGGCCAAGCGGATACAAGAATTGGAGTCGCTTATGATTGGATTTGGGCAAGTAGACGTAAGAGTTGGTGCCAAGGAGAGAGAACAGTTCGACCCGCTTAGGATTGGATCCGGGCAAGCATACAATATTTGGAGCCGCTTACGATTGGAGCGAGCGTCGTCTTCGACCTCCGGCGTGCGTCTGGTTCTCTTCTTCATTTACGAGTCACATGTGACTCACGTGTTCACTAACCAATGGATGAACAAGTCATCCGGTATCGCATCTCAGCCCTTCATTTTTCATATGCAATTTCAACCTTTGGATCACTTTTGGATTATTGGCTGTACGTGCACAATGGCTGTATTGCAGAATTACCGTATAATTAGTAGATATGGTATAAATAACCACACTTATACACTGCGTGTGATATACTATAATTAAGAGTTACCAATACGAAATTATACTCCTCTACATCTGCTAATCATGGACTACGCCACACATTGGATAAGAAAGTTTTCGACATGATGGGAAGAAATTATTAAGTTAAAAACGACCATTACTTTTTTTTTAATTACGGAAAATCGACCATTACTCGATATAAAATAAAGCCAATGCTATCTTCTAAAATGAATAATTTATTTGCTTCTTACAATAGAATCTAAAATATGCAACAGAAGAGCAAGGAAAGATGCCTTGCAGAATCTTGAAACATGAGTGTTCAACTATACTTGCACAAATCTCTCTCAGCTCTAACATTGCCTAAAAAAATGAATCTAAATTTCGAACATCCAAATTGATGTTTTGTTCTTCTTTTCCTTGCCTATGACATCTAAGATCCCCAAATTGATGTTTATGTTCATCTTTTCCATGCCTATACCATCTAAGATTTCCTAAAAAAATTTAAGTGTATATATTACTGATGCAAATTGTTGGACATTTCAGTCTAGAAGACACGCTCTCCAGTAGCAAATAGGTTCCAAAAGATTGCTGTCACGAAATAGAGCGCCGCAGTGACGGTTAGGAATGCTTGAAATGATCCTAACCATTGTACAAAATAACCGGTTCCTATTGTGCTGACTATGGCTGCAAATGTCCCTGCTGAATTTGAAATCCCTGTTGGTATATAATGCCATTGAATCATTGTAGTTAGCTAACTATACTAAGAAGTAAATAGAATCTAATCTTGCCCTCTGTGGCAAGGAACTGGGGAAGAACGTACCGTGGAGAAATCCAGCGTATTGAGGGGCGATATCCTGATCAAATAAACCAACAGAAGCATGATCAGATTGAAAATTCAGTGTCCACAGTTTAATGGCTATGGTTGAATTGAATTAATTAGGGAATTAACTATTAGCTGCATTAGTTTGACTGTTCTGTCATATGCTTAGATGAATGGAACTTACTTGCATATTAAGGAGAAAGCCTGCTTGACTGAAAGAGCTGAAGCACAAGGCTGCTGTGAGGAGTACCGATGCATCCGTGGGTGTGTTCGCATAGTTTAGGCAGAGCAATGACACTCCAGGTCCAATGAAACCAATAGACTGTCATGCACAAATATTTCTCAGCATAGTGATTTATTACACAAATAAATCAAGAAAATTTAAGAACCCTTTGTAAATCAGCATTTGAAAAGAAATTTCCTATCAAAAGAAAGTTCAGAACTAATGAAAAACAAGAAAAAGAAATAACCCTCCTGTCATGTGGTGTATAATGTTTTGCTTTCTTTATCCACTGATATCCCCTGTTTGAGGCCAACTTTGATGTTTTATATTGTGCTTTAACCAATAATATATGTGAATTACATACTTCGAAGAATTAATTAAGTGCTCTAAAAGCAGATGGAAATTCAAGAGCTACCTGCATGATCTTTCGAACTAAAGTCAAAGAGTAGCCTGCCTTGATTAATGAATCTGATGCTGCACCAGCAATGTAGCTGGACACTGCCATTGTTCCCCATGGAACAGCACTAAACCATGCTGCTTGCTTCAAGTTTACACCAAATACCTATAAAAAAAGATTGTAAAATTCACTATTAGGATAGTGATCTAGCATTTCATTTATAATTAATATCATTATACACCAGTAACATGATAAATTTGCTAATGATCAAAGATCAAGGAAAAATGAACTTACAGTCTTAAAATAAACAGGCATCCACGAGAGTAGAACAAAGTATCCCTGTAAGGTAGGCCATGCTTAAGAATCAATTACTCAGCAGAAAACAAAACTAATATTCCTACCCCATAGTAATAAGAAAAACTCACCCAATTATTAGTTATATTGGCAAAAATAATGGTCCATGTTGGTAATTTTGATAAGAGGAGCCTCAGAGGTGGGAGCTTGCCACTGTTTACTGGAGAATCAGATTTTCCAGCTTGGATCGATCGGAGCTCCGATTTGCTGATGCAATAACTCTCTCTTGGATCATTTGTGACTGTATATGCCCAGATTGTCAGCCAGAGAAGTCCAATGGAAGAGAAGAGAATAAAGGGGCCTGAAATTCCAAGTGATGATAACATAACTGGAGTGAGCAGCAAGCCTATGACATTGCCAAGGTGAAAACCAGCCATAGAGATTCCAACTGCACTTGCTCTTTCTTGGGTTGGAAACCACCTGCTCAAATTAAATATAAACAGATTTATTTCTGTAGATTGTTAACTAATTCTCATATCGATTTTATTCAAAATATTTTCCGATTCATGTATTGGTTTTAGTACTTCAGTTCATTCGCAAAGACTATTACATAAAGTCCAAAGTCCTTCAATATAAACTTGCTCTCCAATTTACCTAAAATCATTTGGTGACTCGAGCATTATCGTAATTGAAGGTCTAATTAATGATTAGCAGCAAGGATTAAGGAGGCATTAATTACCTGGACAAGAGGGTGCTCATGGATGGCAAGGCCACACCTTCAGCCAGTCCAAAGAAGGCACGAACGGCCAAGAGGCTGGTTGTGGAATGGTTGGCAGCCCATGGGGTGAGGAGAGTAGCCAAAGACCACATGGCCACACCCCATGCCATCACTCTCTTTCCTCCATACTTGTCCACCAAGGCTCCTCCAATCACGGATGAGAATATGTATCCCCACAGAAAAGATGACTACAAACAAAAAATTAAAATGTTAAGGAACGATTGATGGGTCCCACAAGAAGTGCAAACCAAGCTCCACTACCATCCGTACAGTTCAAAAATCTTTGCTAGCAAACAACATACATTAACCTTTAATGTCACACAATCGACTTATAGCTCAAGTGATTAACAACGTTTAATTTGAATCTCTCCTATATCATGTTTTGGAAAAAAAAAAAAAATTCCAAGGGATCATTCTGTGGGCTCCAACATAATTGTTCACCGTGGGCATTTTTATTGTAAACGGATTGGATGGGTTGTTCATTTTTCTCAACCACAAATACACAATATTTCTCTCATTATTATTATAGTAAATTTGGCTTACATCCTTCAAATTCAATTTGCCGGACCTACAACCCTTCACTTTTTGTTCCTATAAATAATACCCAATTTGTATAAGAAAAAACCCATGACTATGATCCAACTCAGCAAGTTACCTAATTAAGCATAAAATTTGATTTATTGTACTTTTCAGATTCCAAAAATACCCTCAACTAAGCCATTATTGCATTTTGTATATTAATGTAGGAATCAATATGGAAACAGTTTTTAATTGCATTGTATATAATGACAGACGTTGTATTTGGAAAGATCTCCAAATTGTTGTAATTGATGTATGAATTAATTTGGAAACATTTTTTAAAATTTAACAATAAATTCATATTTAGGTAATCAGTTTGTTTAATAAAAATGTTTATGTTATTTTCTTTTTATGAATTATACATGACTAATAATCTACTTTATAATTGTTTATGAATAATACTGTACATACTAGTTATGTTGAAAAAAATAATGTACCTATTACTTGTTCTATGAAAAATAACTAATAATCTTTTTTATTGTTTGTTTTATGAAAAATATAATTTACCTAGTATGAAAAGTGTACTTGTTTTTAATTTATAAAAAGTGTACATAATTTTCTATTCCAATACACCTACATTAATTTTAATGTACTTACTATTAGGATTTAGGTATTATATGTCATCCAATATACCTACCATTTGAATAATATACCTACTACGAAATATGTATAGGTAAATTGTTATATGTAATTATGATTTATATGTATAGCTATATATATTATTTATGAACGAACATCTATTATATGTATTATGAGAATGTTTTGATTTGTTGAGTCCAGCAACACCATAATAATGGAAAGGCTGGATATTAGGGATTATTTAGGAAAAATCTTTGGATAGCAAAAATGGCAGAGTTTTGTAAATAAGTAATAAGAATGGGCAACTTTTATCCTTCATGGCATCCGTTTTCAAAATTGAGTTTTGGTTGGAAGTAAATATGTAGATGAATTTTTGTATAGAGAATTAGAGTTGCAAGGGCCTGTTACATAATGAATTATTATTGTTTCTTGACTATCTTGTTCCCTTGTTTACCTATACAAGCACAACACGCAAAGAAAACTTGTACCTCTATTGACCCAAAAAAAATTATTATTAAAAATTCCATACATAAGTATGGATTTTGTATTTGCCTATCAATGAATCTACTCTGTTCGCAAAAATAAAAAATATATAAATAATAAATAATAAATATAATTTTTTTTAAAATAAAATAGGTATGGATTTTGTCGTTAATTTCAATGTTAACACACAAACAAACGAGCAAAAAGGACAACAACAAAAAAGAAGAACAAAGAAGAAGAGACAGACAGAGTACTTTAAGTGAAGTTTAAGAGTACCTGAACGACGCCCAAGAAAGAACTGGTCCAGCCATTTTTAGCAGCGAGTGGAACAATAGCCACAGACATGACGACTCTATCGGCATTACACAAGCACATCACACACGCCAACAAAGCCACCACCTTGAACCTCTCTGGTACACTAATTGCTTTCTTACCAGCAGCAGCCTCTCTTGATCCTCCTCCTCTGTTTCCCATCAACATTCCTCTCTCTATGCCCTCCGCCGTACACGTCACCACACATGGCTTTCCCCTCTGAAATCCCTCTGTTTTTCTTTTTCTTCCTCTGTTTCCCAATCCAAAACCTGCAGAAGAAGCAATCCCCGTCTCCCATTTCGCTTGGACTCTGCCTCTGGGCTTGAACCCCAACTGGGTTTTTTCTGTATTGATCAAACTTGATTGGGTTTTGAATAAACAAGCAGGGTATGAAATATGCAGCTGCGATGTAGTGGTAGATACAGCCGCCATGAGAGGCAGAGAGAGATCAATAAAGAGTGAATATATAAACTAGAAACCACCCATCAACAAAATGGGCATGTTAATGTACAGAATTTCAAATGCAGACTGACTCTGTTTAAAGGCATATGGTCAGATATATATAATATACAATATAGTTAGTTGTGTATTATATTCTTTTAATGGTGTCTGACTGGTGTGGGAATGGAAGGAAAGAATGAAAAATAGAAAAAAAGTAGGTGCAGGAAAACGTTGTTTTGTGTGCTGGGGGTTGGTGAGAAGAGAATGGGGAAAGAGCCCGGGAATTGCTGGTCGAAGGGCAATTTCATCAATATAAAAATACGGCTGACTTGTCATTCGTCAGAGTGTTCTAGACATCTAAAGACTCCTACGTGGCAGCACGTATTGCTCTGCTTGCAGCCTTGGTTCGGTGGACAACCACCAGCTTTGTGGCTTTGCCACCTTTAGGTATCATACATGGAAAATTTTACACTCCTTAGAGCAACTCCAGCGGCACAAGCCCGGGGGTGTGTGGGACCCAGGGGCCCAAGCCCAAAAACCTGGTTCCAGCGGTAGGGGAGCCCAGGGGAGAGCGGGACCCACGGCAATCGGGCAGGCCCGCTGGGGAGGAGCCCGAGGCCCAGCCCGGGGGTGACGTCGCAGGCTCGGTCAATTTTTTTTTACCGTTAGGCGCGTCCGATCGTTTTTTTTTTTTGAAATCCAACGGCTACAGTGATTTTGGGCCAAAAATCTTTAAAAATACCAAAAAATACTTAAAAAGTATGCAATTTTTTCTATAAATACCAACCAATATCCTTCACTTTCAACACCAAATACTCATATATTTTCATCTCCTTCTAATATTTTTCACTTTCTACACAACATTTTCTTCACTTTCAAGTGTCATTTTTTCCCATCTTATGGCATCATCCGTTGAAGCCGGAGTTCCATGGTCAACCATTGAAGATGTTTTGTTGTGTGAGTCTTGGGTCCACGTTAGTCATTGTCCGATCACGGGCAATGAGATGAAGTTCTCTCATATGTGGAAAAAATTCATGCCGAATTTTTGGAAAGATCCGGTCGATTAAATGCGGAAATGGCATTGGCTAGTAGGTGGAAACTTTTGAATAAAGAGTTGGGCAAATGGAGAGATGCGTTGGCAAAAGCGATGGACAACCATCGAAGCGGCCAAAATCTTAGCGATGAGGTATATTATTTGTAATTTCCGTTTTATTAAATTTAATGTCCTCATGTTTTGTAATGCTTCTTGCATTTCTAATATTTTTTTTGAATGTATGTTGCAACCCTAATATAAAAATTAATGTTTCTTGCAATTTTAATAGTTTTTTGAAATGTATGTTGCAACTCCTATTTTTTTTTTTAATGTTTCTTGCATTTCCATAATATTTGTAATGTTTCTTGCATTTCCATAATATTTGTAATGTTTCTTGCATTTCCATTATTTTTTAATGTTTCTTGTATTTGCATTTTTATTTTACTTGGGCCTTGCATAACTTGAATTTCCTTTTCTTTTTTTAACTATTTCTTGATTTCCATTATATTTTTAAATAGATTATGCAAGCACAAATGTGGTTTGGTGCTATTGGGCAAGGGAAAAACTTTCAACCATGAGCAATGTTGGGAGGTGGTGAAGAATTGTAAAAGATTCCAAATTATTCCCACGGGCCCGGCCGTCGTGTTGAACGAGACGCCCTCCATAATTCAACGGCATCGGATTCACCTATGGAATCCCCGATGAGTGAAGACTCACCAATTGAAAAGGCCCCGAGGCCTATTGGGAGAAAAGCGGCGAAGGCGAAGGCGAAGAAAGGGAGTAATGATACATCTAAATTTTTGGAAGAAATTGCAAGGCAAAGTGCAATGAGAATTGACATAGACTTGAAGACCCAAGAACACGAGAGGGCAATTCAAGTAGAATATGCAAAAGAAAGAGAGTTTGCACGCAAAGAAAGGATTGAGAAGAAGGACCGAGAAACCATGGCCATGGATACAACCCATATGTCCCCCTGAAACAAAACAATATTGGAAGTTAGAACGAAGGGATGTTATGAGAAGAAGACTTTTCCGTGACCAAGACGATGGACCTAGCAACACGGATTGGTTAAATAATCAAAACCATTAAGTTAGTTTGCAATAGTTGTAATTCATGTATTTTATTTAATTAGTAGTAATTTTTAATTACTTGTATTGGTTTTATTTAATTAGTAGTAATTTTTAATTACTTGTATTGGTTTTATTTGAGTCATTAAAGAAAACATTCAATAAAACATCTTTTCATTCAAAATATTCCATACATCAAACAAAACATAATTAAAAATAAAAAACCACAACCAAAGCATCCCTTAAAATAAAACATAATTAAAAGTAAAACTTCTTAACTTCACTTCATTCACCGTCATTGCCATTCACCGCCCATAAATGCTCCATCAAGTCAACTTGACGTTGTTCGTGAATATAAGACGATTGCATCATCGTATATCGATCAATCATACGGTCCATGAAACGTCCGTCCCTAACCAACGGGTCAGGCTCCAATGGTTCTCCACTTGGTCCCACGGGCCTTTCATAAACTCTTGTCAAGGCCGTGTTCATGGGATCCGGTTCGTACACCTCTGACAAAGATCGTAATCATACTCATCCTCCACAATCATGTTATGAAGGATGATGCAAGTCATCATTATGCTCCTCAGCACCTCCTCATCAAGCATGCGCGCCGCACCCTAATAATAAGCCACCGGCTTGGAGGATACCAAAACACCTCTCCACATCTTTTCTCAGAACCTTCTTGATAGGCAGCAAATAACTTTTGCTTCTGGGATTGGGGATGGGGAATTGATTTCACAAATGTAGTCCACCCTCGGGTAGATGCCATCTGCAAGATAATACGGTCCTGGTAGACGGTATTGTTGATTTCGTAGGTGATTTTCGGGTTGCACTGCCAAAACGTCGTTGAACACCGGATTGACCCAAAGACGCTCAAGTCGTTTTGAGATCCGCAACTCAAGAAAGCATGCCAAACCCATGTATCAAATCCAAGAACGGCTTCAAGGATGATACTTTTTTGCCCTTTTCGATTCCCATAGTCTCCTTGCTGCCAGCTTGGGCAATTTTTCCATTGCCAGCATGCAAATGATGCTACCAATCATTCCCGGAAATCTCGAGCTTTGGCTTTTTGTAAAAGCCGGTGGAGGTCCATGGGCGTAGGTCTGCGCAGTATTCTCGGGTGTACAGAGTTTCAACTGCGTCACAAAATCTTACCAAGCTCTCTAACGTAGTGGACTTCCCCATCCGGAAATCTCATCCACCGATCGCCAGATGCACCATACGCCAACATTCGTATAACAACCGTTAACTTTGCTCGGGAAGAAGTCCCGCAACCCCAAGAAGATCACACTTTTGAACAAAGTAGTCATCATAGTTGCAAATAGCATGCATGATTTTATTGAACAAATGGGGTTTCATTCTAAATCGCCTTGAAAATCAACATCGAATACGTAGAAGTTGGGATAAAATAATCTTCAATAAGATTCTTACCCCGAGAATGCCTATGTCTGTCCACATTCGGGCCACGACCGACTTGTGAACCACGGCGGCTCTGGTTTTCTTCATCAAGCATTGCCACTACTATGACAATTTGCTGATCTAGGTCTCTCTCTGCGCCTTTTGCCTGCAGCTCTTCTACGCCTTCTTTCTCTAGTTTCTCGCTCT
The DNA here is from genome assembly GCA_024362665.1 of Prunus padus. Lineage (NCBI taxonomy): Eukaryota > Viridiplantae > Streptophyta > Magnoliopsida > Rosales > Rosaceae > Prunus > Prunus padus. The sequence goes on from JANFAM010000015.1 coordinate 24,629,980, forward strand.
TGCCTATCCAAGATCTCGTCAATGTCTGACATTGAGAATGGAGTATGAATTCTAAAATATGAGAAATGAAAATATAGAGAAGAGCCTCTGGTTTGAGAATGGTGTGAGAGGTATGAGCTGAGCCTCTGGTTTTATAGAAAAATTTAGGCAGATAGAGATGACACGTGGCGCGATTTTAGAGGGTGAAAATCTTATCTGAAATTTGAAATTCAGATGAAATTTTTTTGAAATTTGGAATTGAGATGAAATTTTTTTGAAATTTGGAATTGAGATGAAATTTATCTGAAATTTGAAATTCAGATGAAATTGATCTGAAATTTGAAATTCAGATTAAATTTTTTTGAAATTTGGAATTCATATGAAATTTATTCGAAATTTGAAACCGAAAATCTTAATAAATATTGACACGTACGAATCCAAAAATCTTATCCAAATTACTTGTTTAGGTTACAAAAAAAAAAAAAAAAAAAAATTATGAATAGTAGTTGCCATGGCAAAGGGCAACGGGTGGAAATGCATATTACTATTTGCAAGGGGGGACACTATTCACGTGAATAGTAGCCCCCTAGCTCCCCCCCCCCCTTGCCATGGCAACCCCCCAACGGGTGGAGTTGCTCTTACATAACAAACCCTACTTGTGAACACTAAAAAGAAATCACTTCGTTTTGGGTTCACTTCACAATGTAGTTTAACGTCCTCAAACTTTTACCCAAGGTGTATTTTGGTCCCTCAACTAAATTATTCGTTCAAATGGTCCACCAACTCTTTATTAATCTTCGCATTGGTCCTACCGTTACATTTAAATTTAGTCATGTAAACAACACATGCTACATTCGTGGGGGTAAATAAGACGTTTAACACTTCAATCCCAACCCCCATCTCCTAGCCACATCCACCTCAACAGACCCCATGCCTGAACCCAACACCCCATCCGCGAACCTACTTTGTCCATGTCTATTCCTCTCTCTCCCCACCTTTTTCTCTCTTTGTCCTCCTCTCCCTCCCCTCTCTCTCTCTCTCTCTCTCTCTCTCTCTCTCTCTCTCTCTCTCTCTCTCTCTCTCTCTCTCTCTCTCTCTCTCTCTCTCTCTCTCTCTCTCTCTCTCTCTCTCTCTCTCTCTCTCCTCTGCCTTCAATTTCCTAAATAAAGAATTTTCAATCATCATCCCCATCAAAACTGTCACTTGGAAAACCACCATGGCCAGCCGACCTGACGAGATCTTGAAATCGTCGGTTTACAACGGCCTCCTGCCAGGGAAGAGAAAAATAAAGGGAGAGGAGGAGGGGTCCCAACAAAATTATTGGTTTCAATGAACAAAATCATGAGGTCCAAATGCACCAGTTCAAATAGAAAAAATGTTGAAGAAGAAGGAGGTGGGAGAGGGAGAGAGGTTTTTTTTCCTTTTATTTTTAGTTTTTAATTTATTTACTATTTTATTTAATTGGACTATTTTACCCTTATATTTTACGGCAACATTGACATAATGTAACGGTAGGACCAATGTGCCGATTAATAAAGAGTTGGTGGACCATTTGAACATATAATTTAGTTGATGAACCAATATGCAACTCAAGTATAAGTTTGAGGACCATTTGAGTAAATATCCCTTTAAAATTTTATTAAAGAATCATTTTTGCAAAAGACCAACACAATTGAAAATCATTTGACCTTTTAATTATCATCATCAACATTTGTATTTAGGTATTGTTTGGGTGAAGAAAAAACATCTCTGAGAAAACCCTAAGGAAAGAAACCCTAGCCGCCGCCTCTTTGGGGGTTGGTAGCTTTCCTCCCTTCCCCTCTCATCTCCTCTATTTCCCTCCCTTATTCTTCTTTGTTTTTTTGTTTTGTGGTGTGGAAGCAACCGCCGTGAAAGTCATCGTCTTTTAGCCCACATGCACAAGAATTTGTCTCTAGTTGTCAACCTTCAACATGAGTTTAGAGCGACAATGAGAGGGAGATGTCAGGTTACGTTTCGGGTTTAGCCGGTACAACACTATGGGTTTAACGGTATGGCGCTATGGCTCTCTTTGGGTTGCTCGGAAGATGTGGAGTGGTGGTACTACTTCTTAGCTTTTTTATCTAATAATTTTCATGAACTGTTTAGCCTTTTGATACAGATCTGCCGTTTATGTTGTTGCACAGCATATTGGTTTTGTAAGTTTAAGTAGGCGGCTTTTGGTTGTTGAATCAGGGATTTTAATCACTTTATGGATTGTGCATGATTCTCTCCATATCAATTTGACGTGTTGTTGCATTTGATCACTAGACGAGATGTATTCATATTTGGCACCACAGTGACTTTATACTTGTTTATGTTCCTCTTATCAATAAAATACTATTTCCCTTTATTTTAATTTTTTAAATATCATTATCAAGATTTTGTTAATTTATCTGTAATATCGTGTTCCTCTCTTTATTGTTGTGTTATTATTAGATGATTTAATTATTTCAGATTTTATTGAAATTTTTTTATTTATAACGGTGATCATTGAATCGCATTGATGGTGTGGTTCGACCTGCATACGAATCATTTTTGGTGAATAGTAAAAAAGAGTTTCCCTAATCCCTTTTGAGAATAGGGTTGTTCTCATTCTTTTGCAATGTTACGCACCAACCTTAAGTTATCAATAAATTATGTAGAGCCATCAACATCATATTGAAGCATTCAAATGTGTTTTATTTAGCACCACCACCACCACCGCCGCCTATCTAACATTCAAGGCCATGTGCATCTCATCTGTATTTTTGTTGTTGTTGGAATCTCATGTGTATTTTTAAAAGTTCTTCTTGTACACGTCAAGGCCTCACATTTTGGTGTTGCATTGGATGAACCCACAAACCATTTGGATATGCAGAGCATTGATGCAGTGGCGGATGCACTTGAAAAGTTCAAAGGAAATTTGGGTTGTGGAAGATGGTGATGTGTGCGCTTTTGATGTTAGTTTTGAAGAGTACAAGTAGGACCCTAAACCTAGGAAGAAAAATCAAAGCGGTGTTTGTTTTGTTGAATGCATAGAAACGAAAGTAGGAGATTTTGACCAGATTTGAGTGCTCAGTCATTACCCTGTTTCCTCTGTTTCTGATTCCGTTCTACTTCCTACTACTACCAATTGTCAATTCAACATCAAATGTAGCAACAACAAAAAAATATCAGCAATTTTCTTAATATGCTCATGGAAAGAAAGAGTTTAAAAGAAAATTTATGAAAAATCAAAGCTTTAAGAAAAAAGTTACAAACAAACCGATATAATAAAACAAGGGTAAAAATAAATAGGTAACAATTTTTTTTTTAAAGTACAAGCATAGTAGATAGAATACTAGGAAGTAAATATTTATTTAGTTATTTATTTATTGGGTATTGAATGAATGAATTAATTAACAAAAACAAACAAGGAAAACCCTGTGAAAAAGGATTGTACAAGAGTACCAAATAAAGTAAAATTTTCACTAGGACCAAATAGTGGTCCTTAATTCATTTATTTTTGGGACTTTAAGCCATGTGACCATGTGATTTGGGGGAAAACTTACTTGATTTTTTTTGGTGCATTAAAAACTTACTTATTTTAAGCTAGCCTATTGTAATATAAAGAAATAAAAATAAAGTCCATTGAATTATGGTGCACCTAATTACATACTAATACTCTCTCATTCCTAAGTGTAGAAGGATTTTGTGAAGGGTGGTTCTATTTAAACTCTCTAATTTGCTCCTCTTCCTCTTTGCTCTAGGGTTTTCTTTTTGCTCCTCTGACTCTTTGCTCATATAAAAGGGCTAGCTAGAAAAGAAAAAAAAAACCCTTTCTGAGGATATATTAGGTTGGAAGAAAGAGAAAAAGATCCATGATGGCTACAAGAGAAGAGGTATGTATCACAACTTTCTTCTTGAATACTTTGAAACATGAATAAGAAATTTAGAATGCAAATCTCAGTCCTCCTATCTATTTCTTTTCTAGTTAACCAAGTTTATAAAGCCTCAACATCAAGAAATTTTGGGTTGAATATCTCAATGATTCATCACAATTAGGGATTAACCATATTATGCAACCCATTCTTGGAAAAGGAAGATCTCCATCTAATTAGTTAGAGGATTCTTTTAATCCATCCAAAAAAAACATAATTTTAACTTATGATTCTTTCATCTTATTTTAGAGAATTTTTTTCCCAAAGTTAGGAATGGGGAATGGGGTTTTCTCACACACACACACACTGCCAAGGTACTATAAGGGTTCGAACATGAGACTATTGGTCTGCAAGTCATAATCATTTTTTCCACAGAGCCAGACCCTATTGGCTTTTTAGGGATTTCATTCTTGTGTTATTTTTTATATCTAATAGAAAATTCAATGAAATAAATCATTTGTCAACCTTTTTTATGTTGATCTTGTATTTATGTTCAAAACGACATCGCTTCGACGTTTAAAGGTTAAAGCGTTTTGGATTTTGGGTGATTTTTTACAAGGATGATTATTTAATGAAGACTTTAGACTAGATGTAAGTTCTGAAATTTTTCAAAAATTCGGAGTTTTCTGAATGGGAATAAATGTTGTAATTCCAAAAAATTTGGAATGGTTGGAAGAGAATTTTCATTCCAAAGTTTTTGTGATTGGAATTGGAATTCTGATTCTGATCCAATCTATTCGAAAATCAAGCTTACACCTACCTTACTCACTCTCCCTGAAATTTCTCACTACACCTTCATAACCCATATATATATATATATATATATATATATATATATACAAAGGCGGACGCACGTAGGGACAAGAGGGGTCAGTGACCCCATGCCGACCGGAAAATTAGCTTTGGAGGTCCTCAGACGACCCCATGGATGGCTGTATGGCCCCAAATGGCACACCATGTGTTTGATGAAAGGTCCGAAAGACCTTGCGCTGTTGTCGTGTTGCTTTGGCGCAGCCGCGTTTCTTTTATTTTTTCAAGCGCTTGGCCACAAACGACGTCGTTTTGGTCCAAGCGCATTAAATTTTTTTAATGACCTAGCTTGAAACGACGCCGTTTCAAGCCAGGCTTTGAAAAAAACAATTCCTTCACCCAGCCCTTTACCCGACTCCAAAGAACCCTTAATTCCCAATTACTTTACATTCCTCTCCTCCATAACCACAAAGTTAGAGAGCCAAATGGCTGTTCTTCAAGACACAGCTGCTCTTGCCCACCAACATCCAAGGTCCACTCTCTTTCTTTCTCTCTCTAAGATATGTTTACGATTTTTCCGCAAACCGAGTATTTGATTGTTTTGTTTACAAATAATTTGCAGAGTAATATGGGAAGACCACCAAAGAACAAGGAAATTTTTTTTCATCTCTCACTCAGTCATTGATGAGTAGAATAATGATGAGAAACGATATGCACTCTTCCTTTAATTGATTGATATTGTTTTTTAGATTAGAGTTTATAATTGATTGATGATGATATATGAAGTTTTTAATTCCTATTGAAATTGAAATTATGGTTTATTGAAATTTGTTTGATTTATTATATGAGATTTGTGTTTTGATTAATGGTTTATTGATAGTATTTTGATTAATTGATTAGGGTTTTTTCTTTTGATTAATTGATTAGGGTTTTGTGTTTTGATAGTTTTTTGTTGTTGGTTGATTAGGAATGAAAGTGCTATGGCTTTAATTTTTCAATGCTATTTCGTCAAAAAAAAAAATTCCAACTTTTACACTAAGACCCCATGGTTGATGAATCCTGAATCCGCCATCGTATATATATATATATATATATATCTCTCTCTCTCCTTGATAGGGTCAGTTGTGCTACCTCTATCTTCCTCCTCAAGAAAGCTAGATCTAAGCTCCCTACCCTACACTCCACCACAACCGAATTGGGAATCCCCGACCACTTCCCCAGTCATCAAACCACACTTCACCAATCTCACCCGCATGCGAGCTAATGATCTCTCATTTACTTTCGTTCTCTCTATCTTTCTCTCATGGCCAATCGACTTGGGGTTGTTCGTCGTCTCTCCTTTACCACTCTCTTTCTCCTCTATTATTTCATTGTTTCTCTCATCTCTCATATCCTTCTCTCATCTCTTCTATTTCCCTCCCCTCTTATCCGGGTGCTGGCACAATCGCCAATCTCAAACTGACAAATGTAGAGACGAAGATAGGGAAAATAGGAAAGGAAAGAAGCTCAAATAATTTTATTTGATGGACACCCTTTAGGGTATCCTACGATTTTTTTTTCAACAATCCTAACCATCTATTTTTAAGTCTACATTCATAGATCATCCTTACAAAAAATTAGACAAATCGGAAACTGTTTCAACATCTAATTGTGTCCTACAAAATCAATGAACATTGTGCTTGAAGAAAGTACTAAAATTTCAATAATTCAATTGAGTGGTCAAATGATATTGAATTTAAGTGATTTTTTTGTAGAGATGATCTTTGAATGAATATCTACAAAATAGATGTTCAGATCAGTGAAATACAATGCGGAGTGGGCCCTACAAGGGTGTCCATCAAAATAAGAGTTTATTTGAGGGATCCCTCAATGGAAGCTCTCTGTATATATATACACACAGAGAATTTGAGTTGAGGGATCCCTAAAATAAGCTTATTTGAGGACACCCTTGTAGGGCCAACCATGCATTGTATTTCAATTATTCGAACCGTCTAGTTTTTAGATATTTCATCAAAGATCATCTCTGTAAAAATCACTTAAATCCGAAACCATTTGACCACTCAATTAGATTGTTGTTATTATAGTATTTTCTTGAAGAATCATGTTCGTCTATTTGGTTGATCCCAATTAGATTTTTGCAATGTTGATCTATGATTGAAGACTTGAAAAATAAACGGTTTGGATCATTTAAAAAAATTCATAAGGGTCTCTAAAAGGTCTTTCAATAGAAGATGACTATATATATTCTATACGGATTGGGTTTGGGTTGGGATAAAATACCATCCCCATTCGAACACTATATCCGAAAATTTCTCCAAATCCGTCCCCATACCCTATTTATATCCTTCATACCCAACTCATTGGGATCGAAGCGAATCCCCACAAAAAATTGTCATCCCTAATTATTTCTTCTCTCCTCTCGTAGTCTATCAAAGACCAAAACAAAAGATTTCGACCCCTCCTCTCCTTCCTCTTATTTTTTTACTGCTACAGCCCAAAAGAGATTTATAATGCAAATGCAAAATTAGCCTTCAACATCGCTACTTTCTTTCTTTTCCAATTTTATGTTTCTCGAGGGACCAGAGGTGCAAACCAGAATCCACGAGTTCCAGAGTTCGAACTCGTCCTACTCGGCCATCCCAAAGGTACCCTTTTTACACTCACACACAGACAAACCCACTCACTTCATTTTCGTGCACAGTTTCTTCAACCCCATTAATGGCAGTCGCGAACTGAAGCGACCAAGGTCAGCCCTCCATTTCTATGAATCCGCCTTTGCTTTATGCTAACCCAAATACTACTATAGATATTAGTAGCGAACCCAACCATTGAATATTAGTGTAATGCTGTAAGTTAGATTAACTTGACGAAGATGCCGATGCCATCACACAAAGTTACCCACTTTAGGGTTTGGGTGTTGCTCTCGTTAGGAGATGGGTCCCTGAGGTTCTGTTTGTTTCGACGGAAAATGGGTTGGCTGAAGTATCCCGGGAAATGTTTTGTTTGTTTGGTTTTTGAAGTTTCCTGGGAAATTGAAAGATTTCGATCAGAGCTCCATTTTTGCACTGACGTATTTTCGATTTCAACTTAAAACTTTAACCTTTGGGATGTGTTTGTTTCTCGGAATATAGCTAAGGGACGGGTTTAGAATTCCCTAAGAATGCATTTCTGGCAAGTGCAAACTTCTGGGTTTTTAATTTGGCCAGAAAATTACAATGTGTATGGTTTCGTATAAAAACTCAGAAAATAGATGGTTTCCAAACCCATCATTTAGAGGTGGGTTTCATAAACTTATTGTTTGGTTTCAACTTGGCGACCTTGCCATTGGATTTATACTTTAAAAACGAAAATTCTTTTGGTGTCATTGATAAAAACATTTCTATTTTTAGCATTCCAAATACTGGAATGAGAACATTGGATGCCATTAATTTCTAAAATCATTATTCCAAAGAATGATTTTAGAAATTCCTGAAATCTGCTTCCACGGAACAGACACACCATTGGATTTGAATGTGCTGGTTGGGAAAGGCATTTCTTTTTTTGGCCTATGGAAAAGATTTTGTCATTAAAACTCTTTAGAACAACTGCTTTCAATTTATAATGATAGATGTTGAAATCTACTGGCAAGATTGAACCACCATATAATATGCAAGAATGAAGGAGATTGGCCATTTGAGGAAACTTAGGCACCAGCATCGTGCTTGGACCAAGGGTCTCAAACAGTATGAACATGAATGATAAGTGTGAAAGTGAAAGCTGCAAGGCTTAGATTGGCCATAGGAAAGTCTCAGTGGGTTTCCTCCTCATCCAGATAAAAGGGATATCTCATCTGAAAGGGGTAGTTTATTTAGGCTGTAGTTGCCTAATTGGATGAGATCTCATGTTTTGAGAGCTGACTTTGTCAAATTTCTTGCAGAGTAATGATGGTTTGTACAACCAAATTACGTTCATGTGGAACTTTAGAGGGTCAAGGAGGTCAGACCAAGGACAGGACCCTTGACTTTTGCAAGGGTTCTTTCTGGGTTCTCGACCTCCTCATGGTTTTCAATCTCTACTAACATTGGACAGTATGCTATGTGTTTGAAGTGTTATAGAAGTGATTGAATTTCGGCATAGATTTGTTTACTATCTTTTGCTAAATTGAGTATAAGTTAGAAAGTGGCACCTGCTAAGGTGAGAAAATTTGATACAGGGTCTGATTAGGATTTGAAGGATAACTTTGCTAAAATGACGTTATTGAGAAGTCCTAGTGGTCGTGACAATCAGGAGAGTGCTAAGAAACCTTCTTTTCCCTTGGTGGACCAGCTGCAAAAACAGAAGTCACTTTTTGGCTTCTATACTGATTCTGATATGTTGGTGTGGTTGAAAGGGCTAGCATTAGACCCTTGTGACCGGAAAGCATTCCCAGATTCAGCTCGACAATTATGGAAGCAGAGTCTTAAAGTGCGGAAACTATTGCTTCTTGGTAATGTTGTTTGTCCTCGGGTATGTTCAAACTTAAGCATTGTTTGTTTTCAATCATCTTGTTGCATTGTGTTCTTGCTGATAAATGTGTTGCTGTTCATTTGACTAAACCATATTAGTATGTTAAGATAATAACACAATAGTTGGTCCACTTCCTAACAGCTTAACTCTTGGTGGTATACCAATAAACTTTTATGTGGTATCACAGAGCGAGAGATCCTGAGTCCAGAATCTCCCAATCTGCATTTAATTGTACATGTTGGGCTTTCTAGTGCTGGAAAGAAGCCCAATGTAGTTGTATACGGGATTGCAATAGTGATAAGACTAGTTATCCTGCTTAATTTTGTCATGATACATAAGTGAAACATTTCAATTTCCGAAGCAGTTAGCCCTGCGTAATTTTTCCATACTACTTTGTGATAATTTCTCTAAATGTGAGTTATAGGCAATTTCCAGTACAGAAGTTTTTTTTTAACAAGAACTTTCATTCGTCACTCCCAATCTTATTGAAACTACTTTTCTCCCCTTTTTTTTCTACAGAGAAAACGAAAACTTCATCAGTTCCTAAAGAGTAGTAAGTTCGCAGGTGCTTCTGGATCGGCTACAGAGAAATCTGATGTTCATACTGTTAAGAAAATGGGCAGAGTGCATTCTGTCTCATGCTTAACCAATACAAATGCCAACAATGAAATTTTTGAACCACAGCTTCTCTGTAACTCACGCAGTTCTGGAAGTTTGTTGACTTTTGAAGATGAAGATCAGCGTAAGCCAGGCTATACAGATTTGGCCATTATGGATGTGGAAAATTATGGTCCATATTGCAAGGATAATTCTGCCTCTCCTTTAATTGATACAGATGAATCAAACAATGGTTTGAACACATTGAGTCCGAAAAACTTGAATTTCTGTGATGCAACCAATGTGAATCTTAATGATACAGCTGAAAGCTCAGACTCTTCGAGTTTAGATGAGAATAGTTCAGAACTTGAATGTGCATTGAGGTCATTGGTTTTCAGTGATGATTATCTTCCAAGATCTATTCCTGCGAGAGAGATTGATGGCTCAGTTCACCATTCGGATCCAATGAGGTCAAAGGAGCAAAATTCTAAAGTTCGAGAAGCAGTGAAAATAATGTTTTCAGATGGTGGTGTTGTGAGGGCTGTTGTTCCCATTGGTCCTGGTTTTCAGGTGGAAGTCCCAGAATGGACGGGTCCAGTGGATAGGAAGAATCTTTATGGTAGTGATGGTGATTCGAAAGTGTCAAGGTGGTTGGGCACACAAACGTGGCCCATTAAAGGAAAAAGTGCAGGAACCGCTGTGAAAGAACTTGGTAAAGGGAGATCCGACTCTTGTGCTTGTGTCTCTCCAGGATCTGTTGGTTGTGTCAAACACCACATTCATGAAGCAAGACTCCGTTTGCAATATGAAATTGGTCCTGCCTTCCGGAGTTGGAAGTTTGATGAAATGGGAGAATATGTCTCAGCGTCATGGACTTCAAGTGAACAGCGGAGCTTTGAATCTCTTGTCAGAATGAATCCACTATCAAATGAAGCAAGTTTTTGGAGGACTGCCTTTAAGCGTTTCCCTTCCAAGTGCCGGAAGAGCATTTTGAATTACTACTATAATGTGCTCATCCCTAGACGTATGAGCATCCAGACTAGATCCTCTCTTGATGAAATTGACAGTGATGATGACCAGACAAAGGAAGAACAGCTAACTGGATGTAAATCTAGAAGGGTAGCTTAGATGTTCGAAGGACATGAAATTGACAATTGAGCAGCTTGAGGTTGTCAGTGGCCTGAGATATACTTGTCCCTTAAGGTTTAGCTCAATGGCACTTTTTCAAGACTGATCTTTTGCCCTATCACATGCCTAACCAGTGCTATTTTGGTTTGTACAGACATACAAAATCCAAAGCAATTTTGATACAAACTTGTTTCTTGTATGTTTCTGTATTCAATTTGTTTCATATCCGGTACAGTTGGAACCCAAATCCAGAGAGCCTATAGAAATTTCTTGCCAATGTGTTCACTTTTTTCATTCCAATTTCATGCTCTAACTTCATTTGTTTAATTGATCGTATTAGATGGTTTTACAGTATGCTAATCTGTTTTTAGTCGTGTCGTGTTCGGGTTGATACACATCCTGTAAATCATCAATCAAGACCAAGACCCTTGATCACTGAATCAAGCACTACAGTATCCCAGATTAAGAAAGATGAAAACAAACAAGAAAGCATCCTATTACAATACTATTGGCACAAATTATCAAAAAGATAAAATATGACTTAGAAAGAAAAAGAAGGCAGATGGACCAAAAAGAAGAGAAAATGGCAGAGTTCCTATTGACTTCATGAGTGCCATATCTTGTTTACATGTAAACTCCATAACATTCTTGTACAAGAATATGGACAGACAAATGTTGGCAAACAAAATGCGAGTCTAAGAAAGGCAACAAATTCACAAACAAACCCCGAGGCTGAAGGTGCAGCAGTAGACAATGAGCCTACAACCGTTGACAAACAAGTCCTCCATTACCTTAAACAAATCATTCTCCACCCACTTCCCACTTCCCTATCTCTCTCTTTTTCTTTTTTTTTTTCTCTGTTCATCTCCTCCATGAAGGAGCATATGTTGGGATGTTTTCATGCTTAACTTTTGACTCTAGAGGCCAACTGTTGATCATGGAGCTTTTTTTACATGTACAAGAAAGAGGAGAAAGAATAATCTCAAGACTTGGTGAATTGTTGATTGGTTTGATTCCCTTAACATGCTGGTGGCCCCCTGAGAGAGAGAAATCAAGAGAAGAATCTCTGTTTTTGAGAGACAATAATTACTAAATTTGGTTCTTGTTTTGACGATGGGATTTGGGTCGATCAATGTTTCTAACATCTTTTCAACCTATTTGTTCATTTTCTGGTCAAAGTTCATTTTCTTTGCCTGGCTCAGAATATATAATATGGACAACGATTTTATAGGCTTTTGTGTTTTCTCCACTTCACCTTTTGCTTGGTTTCCCAAGCTCACTTTTCACTTTAAAATTTTGGTCAAATATGACCTGAAATGTTCCAATTTGCTGATATATCCACATGTTGAAGATGATGACTAATACTATAGGTTGGGTTACATTTATATTTCTCCAATAATAATAATAATATTGGTTCAAATTGTTTTTATTACTACATTTTATTTTTATACAATCGGTAGTATACTTGAATCTAATCTAAATTATGAGAAAAAGAATTCAAACTCGGATGCAGAATGGAGAGCACATCCGTTCTATCCAATTTAGTTAAAGCCATGTCTGCTTATTATTACACTTTGGAATGAAAGAGCAGAGCATGTGGCTACTGCCAACGAACTAGTCATAATAAACTGAGTAGTTGAAACACAATAAGTCAATAAGCGTCTGCCAATAAATCATTCCATATTCCACTCTGCGTAAAAAATAAATCATGTAAAAAATACCATAAACAAGTAACTTTCAAACTTTTTCAGGCAATTTTAATGTTCAAACTCTTTCCCACATTCCTTTGATCAAAAGCTTGTAACCCACATAATCTTTGCTAAATCTCATCCTCTAATTGGGCTTAAAAGTGACTTAAGCCAAGCTTAAACGCGTTTGAGTGAAATAAGTGCAACCCCAAAGAAACATTGGCAGCAAGGATTCTGGAGATGAAAATGCATGTGGAAGGCAAACTGGTCTGCAATTACAGATACCAAGATATATATGAAGTTTTGTGTTACCAAGGCCAGCAGCATAAAAAAGACCACCACCAGAGCATTGTAGCTCTTTCTTTTTCAGAGTGGGGTCAAGGTGATATCTGGTCTTCCACATTCCATCTGATAGCAACTGCCATGACATATTTGCAAGCAGTGTGAGTGTTTTGATTAGTTACTTGATGCCAAAGGAGCCAAAAAAATAAATAAATCAACTGTATCTTTTACATGGTTGCTTCAATTTATATGGAAGAAATAGCAAAACCAGGAGGAGGAGCAGGCCCTGCTCAAATTGTTACTGTTTTTTCTCCAGAATGTATAAGATGCCAAAGAAAGAATTCAGGGAACACAGACTCTGCAAATTCCTCAGGCTTCAAACTTACCTTCTTCCCCAATGAGCCAATTTTGTTTAAGACAAGAAGCAGCAAAAAGGAACAAATGATTAATCAAAGAAATGGGAAAAAACACTGAAATTGTTGTTATTTTAGTAATTGAAGAAGCAAGGTACTCACAGGAAGAAAAAAAATTAAAGGAACATTTCAAAGTGCTTTCTTCTTCTTTTTTTAATCCCACCAACCAACAAGAATGCATAGGCATGTGTGGTTTTACACAACAAATGCTGCAGTAGCAGCAAAATGAACAACATGAACTTAAAACCGAAAGAACAAACACCTTATGTTTATGAACACCCTCTCATTCATTCATTCATTCATTTTTCAATACAATCGCAGCACACTTCTGGCAATGGAATGAGCATGGCTTGACCTGGTTTTCCCAGCTCCACTTCTCCAGCTGCTCCTCATCGGCGTCAAGTAAAACCTCAACAGTCCATTGTCAATGTGGTTCGGTGAATACCTCGCACTCCGATTTCTTTCCAGCACGCACTGATCGTCCTTCTTCTTCCTTCCAGCATTCCCATTTGCCTCAACAGCAGCAGCAGCAGCAGCAGCAACAGCAGCACCATTGCTATAGTTCTTCCTCATGCTCCCAAAAGATCCACCAACTCCACCAAACGCATGAGAGCTATTTCTCCAACTAGCACTGCTATTGCTCCTCATGATCTTGGGATTGAAACCCTTTGCTTCCCCGTTCCTCTCACCACCTCTGAGCTCCGGCCACGACTCTGAAAACGACCTCTCAACCCCATTTGATCTAACACTACTATACCTATCTTCATCCTCCTCTTTGTTCCCACCTCTCCTGTGTATAAAACTCCATATATTCCAAGCCTTGCTCCACCTCCTTGACTTTTTACACCCTTTATTTCTCTCCCCATTGACACCCACCGACCCCGAATCTCCTCCCCGAAAGGAGGACATTTCGAAGGTCTCCGAGCAGTCGTCCCGGAGAGAATTCGAGTTGTAAAAGTCCCTCAAATCTCTATTATCAGGAACGGTCGTGGGCGACACCTTGGCATTCGAAACCGACTTCATCTCATCGATCTCCGCCACCACGGCCGCCGCAGTCTTCCGAATGGAGTTGGACCGGTCGAGGCTCTTCCTCCGCCGCGACGACGAGTCCGAATAGTAGTCCCGGGTTTGGGCTGACCCGCCCGGAACCGTCTGCTCTTCAATCGAATTCATGGGCGGCTCCTCCACCGGAATCTGAGCGTCGCATCTCGAGACATGGACCACCGGAGCGTCCTCCACCACCGAGACCATCGTGGGCATTCTGGGAAATGTCCTTCCGATGAGGTACCCGTCCCACGAAGCCCGAGGCTCGTCGAAGGAGTATCTCGGGTCGTCTAACGACATCCGACCCGCATCGAGCGAGAACCTCGGATCCGTGTCGCAGGAGCGCCGGCCGAAGCCGTAATCGGCGATCTCCGACTGGGTTTCTCTGAACTGTCGCCCGATTGGCTTCTCCACCGGCAATGTAGCCGATCCGCCGCCGTTTCGACGCTTCTTCAGCTTCTGCTTCTGCCTCCATTTCTGCAATTTTTTGCTGAACACCGACGCTGCTGACCAGAAGCTACCTGCAATCTCTTTCAGGTCCCTCTTCTTGGTCTGAGAATCGAGATCTATGTGGTCTTTCATGGGCTTCAAGTCTTCTACTTCAAATAGTTCCGGTTCTGGTGGTGGTTGAAATTGCTCCTCTTCTTCTTCTTCCTCCTCTTCTAAGATTTCTGGAACTCTGTCTTCAATCACATTTGCGACATTGGGTTCCTCAGATATTTCAATTCGGTCGCCGTCGTCGTCGCTGCTCTGGTTTTCGTCGTCTTCCTCTTCCTCTTCCTCTTCCTCCTTGGACTCAAACACAGGACCCCGAAAGCTGGAAGAGGACCCGCCTAAGTTCCTGGTCTCGACCTCAACCTCAGTGGGTGGTTGTGGTTCCTTCTTGTTGGGGTTCCGGCCGTCGTCCTGGTGAAAGAGTGTCCAGAGAGTGTTCCGAACCCTAACGTCGCAGGACTTTCTCTGAGGCTCAAACACACCAGAGAAGCCCTCGTTTTTAGAGGCAGAGAAGGACTTGGTTCGCCGGAGCTCAGGAAAAAAGGAGGTGGGTCGGGTTTTGCTGGTGGAGGAGGCCCCACCACCGCCAATGGGGGGCTTGAAAATGGCCTTAAGGGCAGCAGCGGCAGTGGAGGAAGTAGGGGGTTTGCGAGAAGTGGAAGAGGAAGAGGAAGAAGGGTGCAAAACAGCAAGCCGTTCGCAGAGGCATGAGGGGCAGAATCCAGTGAAGTGCTCTTCTGGGTGGCGGTCGCAGGAGGTGGAGGGTCGGTTGGGCTGAGGCGGCTGCGGCGGATGTAGTGGCGGTGGTGGTGGTGCTGCTTCTGCGCTGGGATTCATAACCGGTGGTGGTGCTCTGTGTTGTTGCCCACTCTGCTGCTGCTGCTCATGTTATGAGAGTGAAGAAGAAGAAGAAGAAGAAGAGTGACTGTGGACTATGAGAGCTACTGTTTCTGTTTGCCTCCCAACGGACAGTGAAAGAGAGAAGAGAGAGAAGAGAGATGAGATTGTGAAGCACAAAGGGAAAAATAAATGAAATGAATTGAAAATGTTTGATAATATGCCCCACACACTCACCGTCTGCTATTTCTCTCTGTGTTTCTGTTTGCCCATTGTGGGGTTTTCTTTTTCATTTTTTTGTTCTTTTTTGGGGTTTGCTTTATTATTTCTGTATTTTCTTTTTCTTTTTCTTTTTCTCTGGGGGCACTCGCTGGTGAAAAGACAATTTTCTGCCTACAAGTACCTTACTGAATCCTTAATCGAGGTCAGTAAATAGGCCCCTCTAGAGGCTCTGTTTAGAAAGTGGGTTGTTTAACTTGTTTTGGATGCCATTGAAACACTACGGTTTCTATACTCTAAAAATCTCCAATTTCATATTTACATGTTTTAAGTTGTGAACCTCCGCTCTACTCACAATGCATTATTTCAAAACAATTTATTTATGGCGCGAGTTGATCAGGACAGTGAGTCCGGCTTCTTAGACTCAAGTTTAAATCTTATATTTGTAAATTAACTTTGAGATTATCGCCTGTATTATAAATAAAAATCCATTTATTTATGTATATGTGGTTTAGACAAGTTAAATAAAATTATAAGCCCGCATTCTTGCACCAAGTTCGAATTTTTTTTTGTAAATTAGATTAATCTAGAATAAGTTACAAGGGTTTTAATACATTTAATTAAGTTTTTGTGACAAAAGAGTTGCATGTCAAGAATCTGAATTGCACTTTCCCAGTACCAGAAGACCTTAATATCAAATATTATTTCATGATACATACATTGGTGGCAAGATCTAGTTTGTTGAACTGGAAATTCTTCACTCAGTTGATACTTGGTACTAAATTAATAGGAACAACAACTGTAGAATATGGCACCCTCCTGCCAAAAAGAAATAGTGCATCCAGTATTCTATGGCTAAATATAAAATTAAGGTACCCTCTCTCTGTGTTTAACTTTAACTACCATAGCAAATACCCAAGTTGGCACAAATCACTTCCTAATTAAGTGGGATTAGCAAGAGTCATGCATAGCAAGAGAGTTTCATTAGCAAAAGCAGGGGATGAGGTGCCCAAATTGCTTGGCTTTTTGGCTTTTTTTTGTTTATAATTTGGGAGGGTACTTTGGATTTTCAAAGATTCCTGTCGAGAGAGAAAAAGCAAAAGCAAACCACGCCATCACTATGGGGGAGGAGAGAGAGAGAGGGGTTTTGGAGCTGCTGCTGCTGTTGCTGTTGCTGTGCTGTTTCTCTCTTTCTCACATTTCGCTTTCTTTCCTTCTTTCTTTCTCTCTTTCTTTTCTTTCTTTCTTTTCCTCCTTTTTCTTTTTCCTGTTTTGGGTTCTTTTTGTTTTTCGGCTTTCTTTCTTTTTTTCCCTCCCAAATAGCTCCCATCGTATTCTCTGCTCATGCATTTGCTTTGCTATTTGGCATTTGCTTTGCTTTGCTTTCCCACTTTACATCTATTTATTTTGTAAACAACAAAAACAAAATGATGGATTGCACTCTCCAAACACTAAATTTCAAAACCCTATAGATCAATTGTCACACTCTCGCACATGGACACAAAGAGACAGATTCAGACTCCACCAAAACAAAAATGTCAAAACGGAAATGAGGAAGTATTTCTCCAGAACGAGGCCGTTCCGGCTCTATCTCAGCTTTTGGCCACATTATTGATGAGAGCTTATATGCATTTTATCCATTTAGCAATCAGAATATGACATCCTATGTTATGTTGGCGTGACCTTTACCCAAAATCGGAAAATCTTTCCCCATTTGGTCATGGAAATGGGGACTTAAGCTAGGGCTGGCTTTAGCTTGGCCTGCCTTTATATATGGTAAAAGGGTGGTGCGTGATGCATTTGATGCGTGCCCTGCTTCTCTGCCAGTGCCTCCTGCAGCATGCAGCAGCATCCTGCATACATAGATTCTTTCTCTGAGACTCTCCATCAAACACAAATATGGAATCACTCGAGAAGATGGTGAAAGCCATCGGTTCCCCTTCCATTTTCTCCAAAAGGGCAATCTGCTTTTTTCCAATAATTTAGCTGTGATTCAAACATATCATAAAACTTCCAAAATCTTCTTATAATATATATATTCTTTTAGGCAAATGCACGAACACTTTGGTCACCTAATTTGTCTTGCACCAAGACAAAGTTTGTCAAAAACCACCCGTACAAACTATGAAAATATTTATATAAATAAAACTTATCATATGAAAACTGAAATTTATTTACTTGTCCTCCCTCAAAAGCTCACATGAGCTGCTTTACAGAACCCCATGGATCCAACATACAGTACTGTATGGCCATGTTCTATTGGGTGAGCAGAGTGCTCTCGGCTGTGGTGTGTAGTGGGGCTTGGAAAAGAAAACAGAAATGACCCGAAATGAAGGTTGATTGTTGATTGATGCGATCATACATGCTTGTGAAAAAAGGGAATGGAAAAAAAACAAGGTTTTAAACTGGTACACAAACTGATATCATTTCAAATGTATCTTGTGACTTATTTTAATTTGTACTTAGTAAAACGTTAAGCTATCTTATCTACATGAGCGTACGTGTGTTTAAACGTCTAATCCAAGCATTGTTCCAACTATTTCATTAATTATGTTCATTCTTGTCTCAACACATCATTTAAACTCATAATTTATCAATATAAACATTTATTTCACGATGTAATTAAGTCTAGCAATAAAACAGTATACTCCTTTTTTGGTGAAAGTAAAATACTACCCTTCAAAATGTTTTTATATTAACATATTTTTTTTGGGGTAAATACCACGAGGTGTCCCCACATTTGAAAGGTGAGATTAATTCCCGTTCGGAATTCGGCTTGCCCCTGGTCTCATTCCTGATTTTGATGGTATTTGATTGCGGATTGTAACGTGGAACCTACATATTCTTATATGTTAGTAAGGGGAAGTTTATCATTACAATACCCATGTGTTAGTAAATATAAATAAAAACAGAAATTAAAATTATTCCAGTATCCGATAAGTAAATATTAGTATGAGTTCTTAAAAAGATGAATGAGTTAATAGTTGAGAGACCCCACAACACCGCTGAGTCACGAGAGATGAGCCGGCGGCTGAATAGAGAGCCTATCCAGGAGCAGGCCTACCTCTCAATCGGTTGCACATCACGGGGTCCCATTAAACACACTCTTACTCAGGTCACATGGGATATGAATATCTGCAAGAAATTTGTTAACCAGAGATCTAGAGAGAGAGAAAACAAAACAGAGAAACACAGAGATTTGATTTGGTGGTGGTGTTGTGGCCCTTGTGGGTTGGTCATTGGTGGTCTTTGCCACAGTGGTGGGGGATTTTTCAGATATAGGAATAGGAGGCAAAGCAAATATTTTGTATAGTCTATAGTGTTTTAGTGTGAGAGAATGTATTGTGTGCATGGAATGAGGCGTAAAGTGTTGGCCTGTCCTCTCTACCTTTACCTTTTCCTTTTATAATAAAGTAAGTATATAGAAATAAATAAATAAAAACTATATAATTAACAAAAAGAAATATTTATATGCTCAGCTGAAATGGGTTCATGGATTTCTCTCTCTCTCTTTCTCACGGATATAATATTCTCTCTTCCTAGGGTTTGTCTTTCTAGGGTTTTGTTTGTTTGTTTGGTTGGTTGGTAAAGTGTAGATTTCAGATAAATTCCCATATGATATCCAAAGTGGATGGATATCATGTTAGCTTATAGATAGTGGGGAGGGGAGAGAAGAGAACATAGATTTAATTTGGGACAAAAATTCCCTTATTGTGGGCATGCATGCAGGGGCCCTCTCTCTCCCTGCCTAGTTTCTGTGATTTTATTGGCCAATTTCCAAATTTTGTTTCCACTAAGCAACATGCATATGGTGGCCAATTTTTTCAACATGGCTTTTTCTTTGATTGGGATGTGTATATTTGTGTGTTTTCTTTGTTTGTTGCTGCTGCTGCTGATGCTTCATGTTTCACAATTGTGACAGTCCACCATAGTCCCCACAAAATATTTGTTCATAAATAAGACTAGTTTGACAATAAGCTTAGCCTGTCTTTCTCAACTCAATCATTTTAAGGTATATTGGGTTGCTTCAATTATGGGGCAGAGTACTATGAAATGTACCATTTCTTAATTGTGTTGTCCTCCACAATATAGCATATACATGGAATAACATACACTTACCCAAAGAAAAAAGGGCGAGTAAATGGTCTTTCAAAATTGAGATCCAGACCGTATCTACAGAAAATTTATAGACTCTCGTATGTTATGATCGTGAAAGTAAATACTCTCTATCACTCGAAGATATCACCTTATTGGTTATTTGTGGACCAGAGTTTTCCCATCCCTTTTGTTTAGTGTGAAATGATTGTACGATCCTGCCAAGGCTAGCGCAATTCCAATATAAATTGATAATGCATGGCGCTAAGTAAATTATTGTATTGTTGTTGCAACTTGCATTTGTACGGATTTACACCTACCAGCATGCAGTTGCAGTTGCAGTACTTTATTAAATTGTGTGACATATAGTTGTGTATTATAATTTTCTCTGCTGCAATATTGACATGCAGAGGATCTGATTAGAACTGTTGGAGCATGCAAGCAAAGATTAGGATGGATGATGATGATGATGATGTTAACACTTTTGGATCTGAATTCTGAAGGAGGCAACCAAAAAAATTAGGTCTGTTTTTCTGTTGTTTTGTGAAGAACTGAAGATTCTATACGGTCAGAGTAATAGTTGTCTCCCCGAAGGCCGATGCTTTATGCAGTGAGATTGAGCTTTCCTTCCCTTCCTTTCTTTATAATTTTGTCATTTTCTATATCAAAACATCTACAGACTGAATTTTTTTGTTGTTGGAGAAATTCTATATACATACCGACAATAAACGAAATAAGAGGGAAATAATGCATCTCCGTATATGATGTCATAAATTATTATTCCTATATCCAATTAACTAGGAATGAAAAGTCACTACCCCTCTATTCATTCCAAAATTAATTTTAGCGTTCGGTTGATTCAGTTGGTAAGGTCTCTACACTGTGTGTAGCTCCTAATCTTAATCATTGAGTCACATATATGGATAACTGGGATTAATACAAATTTTTATTGGAGAAGCTTTCGTTAAGTTCTTATATCTCACACTTCAATCATTCGTGTATACATAAAGGAGGGGAAATGTGAAATGATAAGAAAGGGTTACATGCATGTAATGTAAGAACACATGCTCATGGCCAAGAAAAGCTCACCTTTCTCATTGAATCATAATTATTAATAATTTCCAAACGGATTACAGCTCTGCTAGCTACTCGAATAATGCAAAGATAAACATGCGCACCCATAGATTCCACTAATTTCGCGGACGCCATTATATCCAACCAATTATGCTGTCTTTTTATACACCCCCTACATCCAAAATATTCTTTTTTACTTTACAATAACCAACAAAATTATCACCATCCTAAACTAAATCCAAAATTATTCTACATCTACAAATTTTTATTCTTTTTTTTTTAATTTCTTTTTATATAAACAACGTTCTATTTTAATCTAATCTAAACTACGGAAAAGGGGATTCGAACTCGATGAATGAGGAGCACATCTGCTCTGACCATTAGAATATTCATAATTTTGATTTTATTTTACCTCATGAATAGTAGAGTCCAAAATTCCTTAGTTAAAGAAGATTGCTACATTTAATTGTGGAAAAATTAAAAAGGGGGAAAAGTATGCTCATGATTACAAAGGGAAAATGAATGCAAAAGGACAATCTAATTGAGAGTCCTTTACCCCACACGCATACACTGCACATACAAATCAGAGGCTTTTGATTTTCCCCAATTT
The DNA here is from genome assembly GCA_024362665.1 of Prunus padus. Classification (NCBI taxonomy): domain Eukaryota; kingdom Viridiplantae; phylum Streptophyta; class Magnoliopsida; order Rosales; family Rosaceae; genus Prunus; species Prunus padus. The sequence goes on from JANFAM010000015.1 coordinate 24,651,596, forward strand.
AATAGTAATAATAATTATTATTATATAATTAAAAAAAATGTGTATAGTATGATCATCATCCACTTTAAAGAAAGCCTCCATCTTGGACCCAACATGCCTCCTACCCTAAACTTCATTCACATTTTTCTCCATAATCATGTACTCCACATAATATATATATAAATATTCTCAGAACATTTGCATGATCAATATCCCCATTTGTGCCGCTAATCACTCCACATGGCATCTTTTCAACCGAAAGATCTTGAATGAACGGTCCACTATTTGCCCCTTTATTTATTTAATTTTCTTTTGGATTTCTCTAATAGGTATTTAATTTTCCTATTTTAAATTCAGGTTTATGTCTCCAGGGTCCCTAATCCAAGCCTAAGGGCTCATTCTTAGCGAATAAAATGGTCATGATTAGGCTAATTTGAGACAATTAGGGTAGAGAGATGAGGTGAGGTAGGCCTTGATGGTGGCAATTTATCCTATCATAGCCTCCCAAAAAAGAAGTATATGATTATACAAGTAGAGTGAAGGAATCCCAAGAAAGAATGTAGAGTTTGGCATGTTACTAAAGCAAGACAAAGGCAAAGAAAGAAAGAAGCACACAACACAACACAACACAACAGACCAGACCAAGAGGCCAATTTATAGGCACACCCCTTAGGGATTTACAAATATTCCAAACATATCTTTAGGTGTGTGATGCTATTACATGTGTTTTTTTGAGAGCTATGCTGTTTTGCTGCCAAAGCCTTGAAATTTACACACAAATAAAGGGAGGTTTGCCCTATTGTTTACTATAAAACTGCATGAAAATCATCAGTAGAAATGTTTTTCTTTTCAAAGGTGAAGGGATAGAGGGGAAAGAAAGAAAAGATGGTCTTTGCTGTCTTGCCCTTTCTCTTTTTTAATGATAAAGTAGAGGGAGATAGGATGAAGAAGTATGCTTGGAAAGGATGTGCTTAAAAGAAAAGGAGTTCACACAAGAAAGATCCCAATTTTTCTAAATTTCTTTTTAGGGATGAACCCGATCATGTCTACACTACAAGAAAAACTTCATACCCCTGTTGCATTGTCTCATTCTTCCTATCTCTTTCTACACCAATTGCACTATCCCATTCTTCCTATCTCTCTCTCCTCATCGTGGCCACATTACGAGAAAAACTTCTCTACCCTCATTGCATTGTCCCCTTCTTCCTATCTCTTCTTAGCCCCATTGCATTGCCCCCTTTTTGAGGAGAGAGATAAAAAGAAAGGGACAATGCAACGGGTAGGGAAGTTTTTATCCTACACTACACACTTCTTCAAGACTTCAAGTCAATTTGTTGTTTTGGGCTATAAAGGCTACATGAATTTGTAGGTTGGGCTTTCATTGTTTGGCCATCTCCAACCCATGAGGCCAAACCTAAAATATCCCAAATTTGAGCCCAATTCCTCTCTTAACCCTATAAAAGTAAGGGGCTAAAATTTGAGAAAACCCAAACTTGGGGCAAATACTAGTCCGGCTATTGCTTGGATTAGAAAACTTTTTGGTGGAGCTCACTCAAGGCTAACGCAGCCCATGTGCAAGGAGGAATCAATGGGGCGCCATGTGTCGAGCTGCTAATGCTGCAAAAGTTGTCGCGCGCTGGTGTCGCAACACTTTTTTTTTTAAAAAAATTCCAACAATAACCCAAATCAACTATCTATATTAAATCCAAGCTATTTTAATGTTAAAAAAGAGCCAATGGCTGAAATTTAAATCCAACGGTTAAAATAATATTTTAAATTAATCTAAATCATATCCAACCCCAAAACTCACTCCAAACTCTATAAATACCCACCTATTTCTTAAATAAAATTATATTTATGGAATTTCAATTTTTTTTAGATCAAATTGTTTAAAAAATTAAATTATGAAGTTATTTAAAAAGATTAAATAAAGAAAAGTCCATGAAAAAAAAAAATTAGACTTAAACTATTCTTAAACAATTTAATTAAGTTGCGGACTTAAAATTTGAGTCTAAAGGGTTGGGAGAAAAAACGGTTTGAGTCCAGGCAAAACCCAAATAATTACTTTTTAGAGGGAGGAAATTTGGGTTTAGGACCAAAGTGATTGGAGAAGGCCTTAAGACACCTTTCTTCTCTTCAAAGATAGAAACGAAAAAAAAGAAAACAAACCCCTTATTGATGTGTGCATATGGGCTTCAACGTTAGATGGTTTGACCCAATATTAATGAATCGAGAAAAAAAAGTAGATTCACCAAGTTGGGCCAGGCTGCCTCAGCATTTGAGTTTCCTGCCAGTTTAGAACCCCGACCTATGACCCGACCCAGAAAAATCCGTCACTCTATAGTTTTGTTTGTCTCCCGCTTCTCACCCATTTTCAGACTTTCAAGCCGCCCAAAATTTTAGTCCGATCAAAGCTCCCTATAACATGCCGTAACAATGAGACACAGAAACCACACAAATTTGCGTCTTTGCCATTGCCATGGTCGACTTTCCCAAATTTCTATCTCCGAAGCGAGTTCTGAAGCTCCTCCAAGCCGAAAAGAACCCGCACTCCGCCCTTGCTCTGCTCGACTCAGCGAGTCGCCACCCGAACTACAACCATTCGCCTGACGTCTTTCACCACATCCTCCGCCGCCTCCTCGACCCGAAACTTGTGGCCCACGTCGACCGGGTCGTCGAGCTGATTCGGACCCAGAAATGCAAGTGCCCCGAGGACGTGGCATTGACTGTGATAAAAGCCTATGCGAAAAACTCAATGCCCGATAAAGCTTTGGCTGTGTTTCAACAAATGGAAGAGATTTTTGGGTGCGCGCCTGGTATAAGGTCGTACAATTCGCTGCTCAATGCTTTCATTGAGTCCAACCAGTGGGAACGAGCTGAGAAGTTTTTCGCTTATTTTGAAACGGTGGGTTTGTCGCCGAATTTGCAGACTTATAATATTTTGATCAAGATTTCGTGTAAGAAGCAGCAGTTTGAGAAGGCCAAAGAGTTGCTAAGTTGGATGTGGGAAAAGGGTTTGAAGCCTGATGTGTTTAGTTATGGGACTTTGATCAACGGGCTTGCGAAAAGTGGGAACTTGTGTGATGCTTTGGAGGTGTTTGATGAAATGGTTGACAGAGGGGTTAGTCCTGATGTGATGTGCTATAATATTTTGATTGATGGGTTTTTCAGGAAAGGCGATAGTGTGAATGCTAATGAGATTTGGGATAGGCTGGTAAAGGACTCAGAGGTTTATCCTAATGTTGTTACTTATAATGTTATGATCAATGGTTTATGCAAATGTGGGAAGTTTGATGAGAGTTTGGAGATATGGAATAGGATGAAGAAAAATGAAAGAGGGCCTGATTTGTTTACTTGTAGTTCTTTGATTCACGGGTTATGTGAAGCAGGGAATGTAGATGGAGCTGAGAGAGTTTATAAAGAGATGGTTGGGAAAGGGGTATCACCGGATGTGGTTGTCTATAATGCAATGCTCAATGGGTTCTGTCGAGCTGGGAAGGTCAAAGAGTGCTTTGAGTTGTGGGAGGTGATGGGGAAGTGCGGTTGTCAGAATGTTGTGAGTTATAACATATTCATTAGAGGGTTGTTTGAAAATGGGAAGGTCGAAGAAGCAATTTCTGTCTGGGAACTAATGCATGAGAAGGGTTGTGTTGCAGATTCCACAACCTATGGAGTATTAATCCACGGACTGTGTAAGAATGGGTACTTGAACAAGGCTTTATGGATTTTAAAAGAGGCAGAAAATACAAGAGCTGACCTGGATGCCTTTTCTTATTCCTCAATGATTAATTGGTTATGCAAGGAAGGGAAACTAGATGAGGCGGCCAGGCTGGTTGGTCAGATGGATAAGTGTGGCTATGAACCGAATTCTCATGTTTGCAATGCATTGATATATGGGTTTATCCGAGCTTCCAAACTTGAAGATGCCATTTTCTTTTTTAGGGGAATGCGTACAAAATTTTGCTCTCCAAATGTTATCTCCTACAATACTCTCATTAATGGATTATGCAAAGCAGAAAGATTTAGTGACGCATATGTGTTTGTGAGGGAAATGCTGGAAGAAGGATGGAAGCCAGATGTGATCACATATAGCTTGTTAATGGATGGCCTTTGTCAAGGCAGGAAGATTGACCTGGCCCTCAACTTGTGGCATCAAGCTCTTGACAAGGGATCTGAGCCTGATGTAACTATGCATAACATTATAATTCATGGGCTTTGCTCTGCGGGCAAAGCTGGAGATGCTTTGCAGCTTTATTTTCAGATGGGGCGTTGGAACTGTGTTCCAAATCTTGTGACCTACAACACCTTGATGGAGGGGTTTTACAAAATTAGAGACTGTGAAAAGGCATCAGAAATTTGGGCCCGCATTTTTAAAGACGGGCTACAACCAGATATCATCTCCTATAATGTTACACTCAAAGGGTTTTGTTCATGCAGCAGAATATCAGATGCCATTAGGTTTTTAGAAAAGGCTTTGCATCTTGGAATTCTTCCAACTTCCATAACGTGGTACATACTTGTTAGGGCAGTGCTCAACAATGGGGCCACTTAGTACTCTTATTGGGTATAAAGTAGCATGGAAGTAATTCATCCCATGCATTGCTTCATCCGGTATTGTACGAGGAGTCTCTTTTCAAATTTTGTTTGGCATTGGGAGACTTTAAGATTCCATGTCTTGACAAAAACCACCTGTGGAACTATGTTGCTTCGCTAGTCGGTTGATGCTGGGATATCTATTGATAATGAATATGCACAACGAAATATTCTTCACGATGAACATGCGTTTCTTTTGAAAGTGACATAAGGTATGAATGAATTGTACACTGTCTATATTTGTTTCTTGGGTGTGTTGCATTCTCATTAATAGCTGTTCCCTGGTGCAGGTTGGATGCCGAGTTCTTTTATTGATCAGGTCACTATTTGGCAGAAGTGTGAGTTTTCCAGAATTTGGATCGCCAATCTTGCTCACCAGATTTTATTGTCTATAGCCAATCAGTTCTCAAATCTGGGTCTGTGTGCATTGTATTGCACAGTAGTGGGTTTATGAACATATAGAAGCTCTGTCGAAAAAATTATTAATTAAAAAATCGTGAAGCATGTCTGGCATGAATTATAATAATTTAAAGTTCATGAAGCATCATATATGGTAACTCAGTGCCATAGTTTTTGGTGATTGCAGTAATATCACCAAGATCACCTTTTGATGATGCAAAAGAAAAGTGGCTCGATGTATCAAACCCAAGCTGTGAGATTTACTTGGGGTTATTTATCATGCTACATGTGTGCAGATGACAGTAGCGCAGCTCCTGATGCAGGTTGGATGCCAAGTTCTTTTATGCATGCTGGATGAGACTTCAAGTCAGCATTTGGTACAAGTGTGACTTTCACACAATCTGTATCAACAACCTTCCTCACCAGACTTTAATGTCTGTAGCCAATCAGTTCTCAATTATGGGTTAACATGCATTTAGTTGTACACTACTGGGTTTAATTTAAGAACATTTAGAAGGTCATATAGAAAAACATATTAATTAAAAAATCTGAAGGCATGCTTGGCATGATCCATTGTAATTAAAAGTTCATGAAGCATCATATATGTAACTCAGTTACATAGTTTTTGGTGATTGCAGTATATCACCAAGATCACCTTTTGATGATGCAAAAGCAAGGCTTGACGTATCAAACCCAAGTTGTAAGATTTACTTGGGTTTATTAATCATGCTATATTTGTGTAGCTGGGAAGTAGTGCTTTCTCCTTTGACTTTGTAATACAATTGAGTTGATCAGGAAAAGCATGGTATATTTGTGTAGACCCAAGCTATGTTTATGTAAAATAGTTAAGGCTGAACATTTTACAGCATAATGTTTTTGCTTCATGAGTAGGGCAAGCATCACCTTCTTTCTTCCTCTGTTTTCCCCTCTTCTGTTATTTCTGTTTCTGATAACATTTTCTGCTCATAGATGACCTGAGCAACCAAACCCACAAAAATTGCCCCGAGAACTGCAACTTTTCTCCAATCAGGCGTTGAAGTGATGAAGGAGTTAACGATTTGTATGAGTAGCAAGCCAATCAGTGCAACGTAAATGGTCCTCCTGGTTTCTGATCCTGCACTTTTTTTGGTAAGCTTCTTGATCTTCTTTATTTCCTCCGTAGCATCCACTTTTTCCTTCGGTTTCCCCTGTGTCAGATTCTTAAAAAATAACCCTTCATTGCGTTCTTTGTCAATCTCACCTTCGAATGCTGCTAACTCGTTCTCATTTTTCTCCATCTCCTCAATGTTAATTCCCGCAGATTCCTCAAAGGCCTGCATGCGGCTGTTTATATTCTCCATAATCTGCTAATCACAAATGAATAAGAATTGGATTATCAACAGAATTGCATAGCAAGCCCCTTTTTAAAATCTTTTAATGCTATTGCATGCACTAGGAACGTAAACAGACCCTGGTACTGGCTTCATCCAGGTCTTTGAGGGCGTCTTCTTCAATCTTGTCAAACTCAGCGGTGGCCTCTTCTCCAAATTTGGTAAGATATTCGGATCTTTCGTCTAAGTAATCGGTGAGACGGACTTTCTGAGCTTGAAGCATTGCTATCCTCACCAGCAGGTCCTGCTTGCGAGTATCTCCTTGTGGTGGGGAAGCTTCTGACTCAGAATCAGAATCACTGGACTTGCTGAAGCGCATGATGGAATTCTTAGCGTTGGACAGTCTTCCTGTGTGTAAAGTATTATGCTTGGTGGTGGTGAAAGAGGTTTGAATGAACTTGAGGCCAATCATCTTCTCTGCCTTCAGCGTTGGCTTTGAGTTGGATAAAGGAGAGGGAGAAATAGAAAGAGGAGAAGGACAGATATTTTATATGTAACAGGTTTTAGGTCCTTCTGAGCCTCTCATGTGGTGTTACATTATCCATTAGTATAAATAGTTGTTTCTTACAAATGAATGTTTCTTAAAAGGTGGGTTTTTATCACCTAATTGTGTAAAGAAAAAGAATATATTGTAAACCCAAAAGAATGTCCCGAGGGGCTGGAACAACGGTCCCTGTGCATGAGGTGAAAATTGTATTCAATTTATTCTACGCTTATTTACTGTTTCACCCTTGGAACTCGAGCTCACTCTCACTTAACCTGGAACTCAAATTTCCTCACTTTACCCCTTGAATCTCTAAAAATTGTTGAAATTTTCTCACTTTACCACTTCCATCCACAAAACCATTAAGTATGCTGAGGTGACATGGATATTCTAGTAATTTTAGCCCCTCTATCTTCTCTATTCTCTCTGCCTCTCTCTCTCACTCTCTCCGCCTCTCTCTTCTCTCCCTTCCCTCCCTCTGCCTCTCTATGCCTCTCTTTTCTCTCTCATCCCATCCTCAGACCTTACCCCCAGCGCTCCTCCATCACAACCCACTACTCCTTTTCCTCTGCCTCTCTTTTCTCTCCCTTCCCAAACCCCGATCGCACCCCAACCCTCCATCTTCTTTCTTCTCTATGCCTCTTTCTCTCACTCTCTATGTCGAGAGAAGATGGGGAGTGGCTGTCAAGGAGATTTTTTGTTTTTAAAATTTTTTTGAGTGGTGGTGGTTTGGGTGTGTTGAGTAATTCCATGGAGGGTTAAGTCTGGGGTGGGGGTTGGCCCTAGGGAGGGGACATGAGAGAAGAAAGAGGCAGAGAGAGTGAGAGTGAGAGAGATAAAAAGAGAGGCAGAGGGAAGGGGTGGGGTATGATGGAGGTGCTCTGGGAGTTGGGATGGGAGAGAAGAGCGAGGCAGAGAGAAGAGGGGGAGGGGTGTGTGCGATGAGGGTTGGGTTGGAGAGAGAGAGAGAGAGAGAGAGACGGTGTTGAGGGGAGGGGGTAACATTTGAGACTGAGTGGGAGAATAGAGGTAAAGTGAGGAAATTTGAGTTTCGGGTGATTAAGTGAGAGTTAGCTCGAGTTCTAGGGGGTGAAACAGTAAATAAGCCTTAATTTTTTTTTTAAATTTTATAAATGCAAGTTATAGTCTAAATTATTCTAAATTATTCTAAATTAATCAATCTATGGAGATGGGGACTCGAACTTGGATGCAAGGGGGCGGACACACTCCCTGACCAACTGGCCTAACCCGCAAGGTGAAAATTGTATTCATAATCAAGTTAATACAACTCCAGAAGTAGATTTGTTTCTTTTACTAATTTGAACAAAATCTGCTTATAAATTGAAAACAAAAGCGAAATCTGCTTACAAAGAAATAATTGACACAAAACATGGTGGATTAATTGCCCTAAAGTCGAGCAACTAAGAAAAATTAAAAAACGCCAGTAGTCTATTTTGAAATTAACACATAAATTCCCAAACAATATTTTCAACTAGCAACATTAAAATGACCAAAAAATAAAAGAAGAAGAAAGAAACAGACCAGCGAGAAGATTCACAAGCGCCAGTGTCCTCCTAGTGCCTTTCTGCTGTAACCTCTATCAGTTCGTCCGCCCTGTCACCTTCTTGTAAGTATACCACTTAGCAATCCACAGATACACAAAGAAGTTGATGATGCTGAGGGCAGCCAAGAGCCAGTAAAAATAGTCAAGATGGCCTCTGTTCAAGTTATTTGGGATCCAACCCAGGTGCCCATTTCTTGTGGTAACTTTAGTTACCACAGTAACAAGCAGAGTGCTGAGGTAATTACCCAAAGCAACTGTGGTAAGTGAGAGAGCAGAGCACAAGCTTCTCATGGCATCAGGTGCCTGGTCATAGAAAAACTCCAACTGTCCAATGAAAGTGAAAACTTCTGCACACCCAATGATGAAATATTGAGGAACTTGCCAGAAAATTGACATGGGTATGTACTCAAGGTCATAATAATTGTTCTTCCTCACAATCCCAAGCCTAGCAACTTCCAAAATCCCAGCTACAACCATGGAAAAAATGGACAAGCCAAGGCCAATGCCCATCCTTTGCAGCTGGGTGAAGCCTCTTTCCTGGCCAGTGAACCGCCTTGCCAATTTGACAATGACTTGGTCATATATAGGAGCCCAGAAAATGACACTGACTGTGTCAAAGAGGGAGAGGGAAGCTGATGGGATCTTGAAGTTTGGGCCCATGTGTTGGTCCATTGTGTTGCCTTGCAGCACAAACATTGTGCTCATTTGACTGTATACTGCAGCAAAGACTATCCCAGATGCCCATATTGGAAGCAATCTGATAATGGACTTTAGCTCCTCTACTTGAGTCACTGTGCAGAGCCTCCATGGATTTGGCAAGTCCTTGGCATGGTCAGTTTCTGATTCCACAGCAGCCTTGTCGAAGAACCTGAAATTCGACGAATTTTATGTCGAGGCATAATCAAACAAACTTAAAGATTGAATATGGTTTTAAAATGAAAACTTATCTGTAGCTTACTGAAATTCTAGCTGTGTGAGCTTACCTTAGCTTGTCTGTGTGCTCAAGCTTGCGGCTTCCTTGGATATTACACTCCTCATCTGGAGTCTCATAGAGAAAAGACTTGTCAGCTGGAACTTTTACACTGTATTTCCTGATGGATGCAACAATGACCTGAATAATCCTTGTGAGGGGACTCCCTCCTGGTTTTTGAAGACGGTATAACTTGCTGCCCAAGAAAAAGAACACAACAGCAATGGCCATTGCAACTGCTGGGATTCCAAACCCCCAGTTCCATCCCACAGTCATTTGTATCCAGACCAAAACTGTGGAAGCAATAAGTGCACCAATATTGATTGATAAGTAAAACCAATTGAAGAATGAGCTCTTCTTCTTCCTCTCAGTCTCGTCAGTTTCATCAAATTGATCTGCACCGAAGGATGAAACGCATGGCTTGATTCCACCAGTGCCAAGTGCAATCATGTACAGTGATACAAAGCAGGCTGCTCTTTGTGAGGATGTTGCCTGGCAACCAGATTTATCGCACTGCGGTTTTAGTCCTTTGATAGAGGCAGTGAGTGTTAAGAGAGTCATCCCCTACAAAAACAGAACAATTCTTTAATAAATAGCCTTTTGGAGAAGAACAAAAATCTATACTAAAATCAATTTGTCTAAATGTAGCCAAAGCAGCAAAAAATAAAAACAATCCATAGCGAAAAGTTTGATTGTGGCTAGAGAGTATGTCCAAGAATGAAACATCAGCATGGTTTGACAAAACACAGATGAAAGTTATGGTTTTTATGTCAAATTGGATAACATGTGCACTAAAAGGCTTGACAGTAAAGTATAAACCCATCACTATATCCATTTCAAACTTTCATGTCCCATATTCTGAGAGGAGAAGAGTTTTTATTTGGACCAAACTTACAAGAGCATAAATAACTGAAAAGATGGCAATTGTCCAATATCTTCCCAAGTATGCATCAGCTAGGAAGGCTCCTATCAATGGAGTGGCGTAGCACGTCCCGGACCAGTTAGTAACAGTGGTTGATGCAGCGACATTTCCCATGCTGAGACGTTTCCCAAGATAGTTCACTAGATTGGTACTCATTCCATAGTATGCCAATCTTTCACAGCATTCATTTCCTGCAACATAATTATTTAGTGATCAATATAGGCCCTACAGAGTACCATGAAGGGGATAATAAACAGAAAAGAAATGAATAACAAATAAAGGCATACCAAGAATAAAGCGGCATGCTCTCCAATTTCCAGTCTTCTTCTTGTTAGCAGGATTTTTATGGATGTCCACAGTCCCATCGTTCGTATAATCATCATCTTCCCCCATAGTGTGCTGCAGATTAGCTATCTTCAAAGTTCCAGGCCTTGTTTTTCTTAGTATTTAAAACCAAAGACACCTACAAAATCACCATCATCATGTACACGCTAATATAAGAGCAATCATGAGAATTTTGAAAGAGAAAGCATTGGCTTGGATATATTCCACTCATTTGATAATGCTTAGTTTGGTTGCTGAAAAGGAAGTTAGAAATTCTATGGCCAAACTCAAATCTGGATTCTCAAAATATGTAATTCGGAGCACGAATACTTCACCAAACACTTAAACATATAACAGAGCGTATGGCATATAACCAAACCATACAGTCCATCTATCTATTTTTTTTTTCTACCAAAGATAATAAGTATAATTCAAGCAGCATGTCACATGAAAACTCGCATAGTTTTTGCTTGCGAGTCGAAAAAGAGCTTAAATTGCTAATTCTTTATAATTTGAAAGACAAGGGATTATGAACTCTAACATAGCACAAATTATGAACTCTAATAATGGGACACTCACAACAACTGGTCCACCAAGAATAAACAAAATGTTCTTGAGCAGAAGCAGCACAACACATAAGATATATATACTAAGCGCAATTTAGCAAACTAGTTTTCTATATCTCCAATAACTTGAGCCTCCCATCATCAAATAATCCACAAACCCTATTTTATCAATCAAAATCCCATAGACACAAATAAGCAAAAGTTAAGTAAAGCCTAAGCAATATGTCATCATCACCATCATGAAAGTCAAAATCAGTTTGTTCAATAAAAGGACAAACTCCACAACCCAAAAAATAATAAAGAAAACCAAGAAAGACAATGGGCACACATAGAGGATTTCTTTTCCGCACTGTTAACTAAGTCAAGCCTCAAACTTTCATTCTAAAACATTCATGAACAAGAGAGGCAAAAGCAAACCGCTCAATAGCAACCTTCACACTTATTGTAGATCAAAACAAGCAAGTTGGGACATCAGAATTTGAACCAACAAGAGACTTTCTAAGAAATATGAATCTTTGACAGGAATGGCTGAGTGATGTAACATAGAAGGAGAGAGAGAGAGAGAGAGAGAGAGAGAGAGAGAGAGAGAGAGAGAGAGAGAGAGAATGAGTAATATAAACAAAAAAGTACCGATCAAATGTGCAGACATGTCACATACCTTTGGAGTGAAAATCAAAAGAGAGAAAGAGAGAGAAAAAAAAAAAGAGTAGATTTTTATGGGCGTTAAGGGTGATTAGGGCTAATGAGTTTTATATGGGGGATTACAATGCGAGCGAAACAAGGAAAATAAGTCCGGTTCCTGCTCCCTACACAGCAATTCAAGAGCCACGAAATTTTATAGAAATATAGTCAGTATGAATATGATTTTTAATACTACCTGTTTACGTAGTATTTATTTGACAAGGATTTCATTTGTTTGTTTGTTTTCCTTTTGGAAATAGGGTATGCTAACATCCATATGCTCGCGTGTGGATGAACGGTAGCCGTTGATCAATATAAAACCACAAATCAATGACTCACGTGCGGACAACTGTGATTAGCATGGCGACCCCTTAAACTGCTTATTGATGGAAAAAAGAAGAAGTCAAATGATCAGCATGGGATGGCAATTAAATCACCATGCTGCCTTTGGAACATTTGGCAGAGGAGGAAAATTTTTGGCTGCCCACAACTGTCAAGAAGCAAAATCTTATGAATGAGGCTGGAACTTGGTAGGTAAAGATGCTTCAATAATTTTCCTTGCAAGACTCAGAGTGCGATTGTGGTTGTGAACAGCTAACTTTCCATATGTGATTATGAGTCTTTGTGGTACGGAAATAGATTGATATGATTTCATTGGAAATTTTTTTCTAGTCTGGGAATTTTTTATAATTTCATTGTGTAATTATTTCATGCTTTGTGGTATACCTACGTCACAACTTTTCTACAGATTCGTGCAAGTCTTACAAGGGCAATCTTTATTTATTGCACCTTATGTGGGATTTTGATATTTCTAAACCAATGGGTGATGATACATGTTAATTTTAAAAAGGTAATTTCTAAAAAAAATAAAATTAGAGAATTTAATGGGCCTAACTTAAAAAATACCTGAATTTAATTTGTAATCCCAGAAGTTTAGCAGAAATAAATCTTAAAATTATTGACATTTTAGGTTAACTTTGTACCTGGACTCTTTACTGGAACTATTATATATTGAAAATCTTATTTTCTTAGAAAAAGTGGAAACAAAGAAATCCACTTGACAGCACAATCCTACTCTAATTGAAATCGAACGGTAAAGATTTTCTAGTCATGTGAAAGTATTGAAGTAAATAAAAGCAACTGGTGAAAGACACATGCCCTCCACAGCTTTCCTTTGTTCACAAATTTTCTTAAATTGAAGACATGCAACGCAATGTTTGACGGTAACATCACGTAGCATAATGACAGTGGTACTATAAGAAAAATGAAATAATTAGAAAAACTCAATGATACTTTATAAGAAAAATGGAAGATCACTATCAAAATGGATCCTTGTTGGATAAACTGCTCAATGATTGGGCACCACTGCCCTCTTGTAAGTGTACCATTTAGCAACCAAAAGATAGAACCCTAAATTCATCACACTCAAGGAAGCCAAAAGCCAGAAAAAGTAGTGAATGTGACCATAATTCAAGTTATCTGGTATCCAGCCAGCCTTGCCATCTCTGGTGCTCACATCAGTCACAATATTGACAAGCGTGGTGCTCAAATAGCTGCCCAAAGCAGCAGTTGTGAGAGAAAGAGCAGAGCACAAGCTCCTCATGGCATCAGGAGCCTGCTCATAAAAAAACTCCAATTGCCCAATGAAGGTGAAAACTTCAGCACACCCAATGATAAAATACTGTGGAACCTGCCAAAAAATGGACATGGGCATGTGCTTGAGGTCATAATAATTGTGCTTTCTCACTTCATTTAGTCTCACAAGCTCCAAAGTCCCTGCAGCCAACATGGCAAAAATGGAGATCACAAGCCCAATTGCTATTCTCTGGAGTTGGGTGAAGCCATTGTTTCTTTTTGTGAATTTTCTCACAAATGGGACTATCAAACGGTCATAAACAGGAACCCAGAAGATGACACTGATTGTGTCAAAGAGGGAGAGTGAGGCAGATGGGATTTCGAAGGATTTGGTGACGTGGAGGTGATGCAGGACGCGTAGGACCTAAATTTATTAGTTTCCTAATGTATTTGTTAGTTTCCAAGATTCTCTAGTTTTCCAAATTCTAGTAGGATTTCTACTTTCCATATTTCTAGTTTTAAGTTTCTTATTTTATTTGGGTTAGGATTTCTGTTTAAGCAAGAGATTTTTATCCTTTTATGTCTAGGTTTTAGTTTGCTATAAATACCCCCATGTAGTTCTTTAAAATTCAGATTTGGATATTGAATAAACCCTCTCTTGAAACTCTCTGATTTCTGTCTTGTCTGATCGATTCTCGGATTTCTGTCCTTTCCTTCGTCTCTTCGATCTATATTTTCGTCTCCTCGGTCTCCTATATTCTTCTCGGTTCTATTGTTTGAGTGCTTAATCTAATACCTGTGGGCTGTTCTACATCAGGAGGTCCATTGTGTTGCCTTGGAGCACAAACAATGTCCCCATTTGACTGTAGACTGCTGAGAAGATTATGCCAGTTGCCCATATGGGAAGCAACCTTACAAGGGACTTGAGCTCCTCAACTTGGGTCACAGTGCAGAGTCTCCATGCCATCACTGAGCCTTTGATTTTGTCGGATGGAGTCTCGACCGCCGCCTTATCCAAGAAACTACAAAAATTATTAGCAACGTAAGTTTGACAAGAGAACATTTTCTATTGTTTTATTACGTGGAAAGTTAGCTTTCAAAAGTAACAAAGTCATGATTCTTTGTTACAAACTTACAATTTACCTTAACTCTTTTGTATGATCAAGCTTTCGGCTTCCTTTGACGACAGATTCCTCATCAGCAGTTTCATACAACAGAGACTTGTCACCAGGAACTTTTACTGTGAATTTCCTGAAGGAGGCAACAAGCACTTGACAAATGCGAGTCAGGGGACTCCCACCAGGCCTCTGGTTTCGATACAACCGGGTACCCGAAAAGAAGCTCACAACAGCAAGTGCCATGGCCACAGCTGGGATGCCAAAGCCCCAACTCCATCCAACGTTTGTTTGTATCCACACAAGCACAGAGGAAGCCACAAGGGCACCAATGTTAATTGAGAAATAGAACCAGTTGAAGAAGGAGCCCTTGTTCTTTTTCTCAGCCTCATCAGAGTCATCAAATTGGTCTGCCCCAAATGATGAGACACAAGGCTTTATGCCTCCAGTTCCAAGTGCTATGAGGTAAAGCCCCATAAAAAACACCCCTGCTTGTAACCCTGTTGGATGACACACATTGTTTGTGTCACAGGGAGGTTTTGGTTCTTGGACTGATGCAGATAAGGTCAACAATGTCATTCCCTGCAACAAATTATGGATTTTTCATTTCATATGGAAAATGGGTTTTTGATTTATGGACCAACAAGAATTTTAGTATATAGTTTTGACAGAGAAATTGACTTACAAAAACATAGATGATAGAGAAGGCAGCAATTGTCCAGTATCTTCCTAAGTATGCATCAGCTAGAAATGCTCCAAGTAATGGGGTCACATAGCAAGTGCCTGACCAATTTGTGACATTATTGACAGCAACCACATTCCTCTGGTTCAGTTGAAACTTGAGGTAATTAACAAGATTTGTGTTGATCCCATAGTAAGCCAATCTTTCACAGCATTCATTTCCTGTTAATCAAAACCCAAGGATTGTAATTAAGCATTTGTTATTCATCATAATTCAAACAAAAATATTAATTAAGGGATTTTAATTACCTAGAATATAAGGGCAAGCTTTCCATGTTCCTGTGTTCTTCTTGATTGCAGGCCTGTTTTGGTAATCTGTTGTTCCATCCTTGGTATGAATATCTTCTTCTTCCATTAATAATCTATCTCACTCATATGAAGTTTTTCTTTCTCTTGTGTTGTGTGCCTCACTTTTATTTTAGTGAGAGAAAGCTTGAGCTCAAGCGAGTTCTTCTATATGCTCTACAGCAAGCAGTTTTATATGAATTCATGGTGCACTGCATATTGACGACATATGGCACGCAATTCAAACGGACCCTTGAAAAGCTTTCTTGATTCAATGTAACCTATAAATGTAGTGCACTTGTGTCGTTTTCAGCTGTGGTGGTGACATTTAGGTACGTATGATCAGAAATTGGACTGCTAAATGTATTCAAATTAAGATGACCCTATCTGCAGCAGCAGCAGCGTTTCATTAAATGGTAGACACATTCAAGTTCAGTTTTCCTGGCACACTTTCTAAGGCATACAACTTAACAGAATTACCGCACGTTGTATACAATTTTGTGTATGTCTATCTCATCACGTAATTAGTAACAGAGGAAGCATTTGGCATGTGCAAAATGGAAGATTGCATAGGGCCCCCAATATTATTTTATTAAATAATTATATACTTGTTTTAACTTAAAGGTTAAATACTTTTTTGGCCATTGAATTTTACTGAAATTTCAATTATCTCTCTCTCCCTCTCTCTCCCCCTCTTCAAATCATTTCTTAGTCTTACTCTCTAAATCTCTTCAACTTTTTTGCTCCCTCTATCTCAATCATAATTGATGATAATTAGTAATTTAATGAATCATGGGATTTTGGTTTTATGTTCCCATTGAATTATTTGTTTGATAATTCTTTATAATATTGAAAAATCATATGGTGATGACTTTTTAGTTCTAAATTTGCTATCAATATACGTGGGTTTTTTGGTTGTATTTTCGTCCAAAAATTTTGTTTTAGGAGGCCTCGTTTCTATTGCTCACATGGCCCCTAAAATCTCATAGTTGCCCCTGCTAATAATGTGACGTGAGATACAGACACCCACCAGTTGTATATGTGTATATGTCTCTCTAATTATGTGACTAGTAATGTGACGTGAGAAATAAATACATTATTGTATACAACCAGTTACACCTAAGATTTACCCATGCCGCACCGTCTCAGGCCTAAAACTTGTTTAGGACACGGACGGGATTACATCCAGGGCAAATTGATTAACTTAAATGCAGAAGGCCCAACCCAATATGTTAGTGATGACCTTGACTGAATCTTGATCTTGATGTTAGTGAGTTAGCATTTGGTTGGGCCATCTTTGGTTTAAAGATTTGCCTACGCTTTCTGGCCCAACATTACAGCTTCCCGACCTCAGAAGCTTCCAACCATGAAAATTTTGCATCAACATATTCAGATGAAGTCGTGTTTTCAATGAAAGATACATTCATTGTCGTCCTTACTTGTTCTAGATGTCCCGTACTTAATTATGAGATTAGATATCAATTCATACTACCTATTACTTAATGGCTTCGATTAAATTAATGTTACTCAAAAATTAATATCACTCGTATAGCACTCATTACCAACCCTTTTTATTTTTAGCTTCTTGTATAGGGCTCATGAAAGTGAAAAAAATTCAACCATCGTATCTAGAAGACACTCATAACTTTAAACAATGAAGACTAACAACATTTTCCTCCTTTTGTTTTAATGTCAAAGAAAAACGTTTTTATCATTAACTTAGGGTAGTTTGTAGTCGATTTCTACGTACTTTGACCTTCTCGGTCGTTTCTTTGATGATTTCAGGGCCTATGACTATTTGATCTTCAAGTTAATGGATTTTAATCGTATACAATATGTATCAATACTATTGCAACAAGCAGAAGTGCCTAAGCATGATGAAGACTAACTTCCTACCAAATTGACCATATCATAACCACACACCTACTTTTAATTTGCCATATATGCATAATAATGTACTCAAAGCGTATACATGCGTGGGAGAGTGTGGTGTTAAAGTTGGAGAAAAGAAAGAAGAAGAAGAAGAGGACGTTGATGAAGAAACAAACAGAGGAGAGAGAAGTGGATGAAGACTCACTGAGTTTTGTTGAAACATGTGTTTATTTTAAAATAAATTATTCAATAATTACCTTAAATTACCTTTTATTAGTAGTTATTCTCTATTAATATGGGCTGATTTCTCAACTGATGTATCTACACCCTTTAACACCCCACCAACGTCTCTTTGTGGTATATTATATATATATATCAAACAGGTAGAAAAAAATACATAGAATGACAAAAATAGCAGTATCCCTTTTTCTTCTTATTCTCAAGAAATTATCTCTTTCTCTTATTTTTCTAAACTGAATTTTCTGAGCAACATAGAAAGGTGTTTGTATTCGGGTCCTTCCTTAGTGCAAGGAAGAACCTAGACAGAGGAGATTCTGGGGCTGTTTTATCCTGGGGACGTAGTGGCCTTTTCTGAATTGCTTGCACAAATTGGGCAGAGCTGCGAAACATCTTAAAGAGAGCGGCTTAGTCCGCAACTCATCCCAAGAATCGTTCATAGCCAAGTATTGTATTTTCCGGGTAATATTGTTCTCTTAATTTAATTTATGCACCAACAATTTTAAGACGTTCTATCTGCCATAGATGTTGGGAACCAATTTTAAAAGTAGATTTTGGATGCTACTCAAATTATTTCCATAATCATTCATGTATTTTCTGGCGGATAACTAATTCCTGCATATTGAGGGACACTGTGGTAGCAGGACTAAATATTTATCTAATCTCGTTGGCTAGTGGTTCTATTTTGGCAAGTTTGGCTTTGACAATACCCATGGTTGGTATGAACATAAGATAAGTGATTTCTAGCTCGGTAACTCCTAATAATTTCATTGGTTTGTTATATTTGATTTATTGCTTCTAGCTGTTGGCTTTTCCTTTGAGCTTTTGGAATTGAATTTTATGTCGATTACAAAACGGAAGTTTTCTTTTTATGTTGGCTGTTAAATATCTTGGGGGTTAATTTATTCTGGAGAGTTATATTTATATTTGTATTGCATACTATTAAAAGTCAATTTATGTCATACAATATGATGTTGAGAGCTCTTCAATTCTTCATATCATTTAGTTTGGTTTTACAAGAATCTATTGTATTTGCAATTTTGCTGATACATTGATGAAGGAATTAATGGGTTTCACTAGATGCTTTTCTATCAATTCGTTCGGACTCAAAAAACAATAACGTTTGGCAGTGGACTTGCTTTGATAAAAAGGGACTTTGAGAGTAGCCACTTGAGTTAGTTAATATGGAGAAGACTCAAATAAAATGATAAATTATATCACTGTAAATGGCATTTGATTTTGAGTTTTGGTGTAAGAGTTTCAACCCTTAAACCCTTTGAGGCATGATTAGCCTATCAGGTGCGTGAATCACGCTACCTTTCCTTTTTGTGAGGCATTCGATGATTTCATTATTATGTTTGTTATGGTTATCAAGATGACTTTTGATTGGGCATATCCTAAGAAATTTAAAATAATATATATTTTTTTAGTACCATGTTAATATACTTCGAGACTTTTCTTATTTTGTAAAGGTTGAGAATTTCCACAACTAGTGGGGTTTGAGAATTCTAGTAAGCCTAACATTTTCCATTTGAAAATGTGGGGATTCGTTATATTCATTTAATGACCAATCTAATTAATAAGTGAGTACGTTATTTTGGTAAACATGCCAATATATGTATGTGAAATTTTCTTATATCATGCAACATTGTCTTGAGACTAATTTGTGTTTCATCTTGATATGAAAAGTGGGTGTGACTAATGACATTCTTTGTATTAAATTTTGGTGGAGACATTTTATTGTCTTAAAGGGTCTATTGAGAATTGAGAAGGTACAATGACAACTTGGATATGCCTTGTAGCCACTTGAAGTGCACAATAAAGGAAGCGTCACCAGGTGCGCTCAAAGAAATTGATATATTTTAATGAGTATTGACATGTGTGAGGTATTTTTTATTATATGAATTGATTTATAGTGAATTTCTGTTATACTTAAATGTATAGTGATGCACATGTGATCTCTAATGATATTGAGATGAAATCTACTGATAATTTGTGTGCAATGTTCTAGCAAATATTCTTGATAGATATACAGGTTTACAAGTGGACCTAGTTTAGAGCATTGGTATGCTATTGAGAGGGTGCGGTACCTTAAAAGGATGACGAACCTCAGATTACATTACGAGAAGTTTCCCGTTGTCCTAGAAGGATATATCGATGTTGATTGGAATACCCTGTCAGATGATTCAATGGCTACTGGAAGTCTAAGAAACATACTATTCTAGCTCAGTCATCAATGGAGTAGAGAGATGACAGTTCTAGCAATGGCTAATGAAAGCAAGTTGGTTGAGAAACTTATCGATAGATACCCCCTTGTGGGAGAGATCGATACCGCCGCTCTTATTCACTGTAATAGTGGATCATGCACGATCTGATGAGAATTTAGCTGTTCCTTTGACGAAAGGACTAGCACGAGAAAAGGTTTCGAAAACCTCAAAAGGAATGGAACTAAAACCCCTGGAAAGTTGAGTCACTTGTGATGGAAACCCAACCTATAGACTGGAAATCCCAAGAAATAGGTTCAATGGGTAATAACAAGTCATGTAGTGATATGAGTGAAGTCATGCTAGTATTGTTCCATGTCCAACTTTAGAAGCGTGAAATCCTGAAGCGATATAAGGTTGAGTTATTTATAACTCTTAATAAGACCTATACTCTATATTGAGTGGGATATCTAGCTACAAGAATATCCTTGATAGTCTCACCTATGTGAATGTGGAAGTGAGGCCGCTTTCTATGGAAATTTGGGGGAAATTTTCTAGAGCATTCACTATACCGGGATATAAGCACATGTCCGTAACGTGCTGGCTTTTGAACTTCACCCTAGTAGGGCTGTGTGTGTGGTGTTGTCAGAGAAAGAGTTCAAAACTATATGTTACTCTTGCATATTCTGGAGCTCCGTCACTACGTAGAGGTTCAAGTTGAAAAACACTTTTACTTATGCATAGTCTTATGATATGTTGCTCAATGAACTTATTTTTAAATAAACAAGTGGGGGATTGTTGAAACAAGTGTTTATTTTAAAATAAATTATCCAATAATTACCTTTATTAGTAGGAATTATTCTCTATTAATATGGGCTGATTTCTCAACTGATGTATCTACACCCTTTAACACCCCACCAACGTCTCTTTGTGGTATATTATATATATATATATCAAACAGGTAGAAAAAAATACATAGAACAACAAAAACAGCAGTATCCCTTTTTCTTCTTATTCTCAAGAAATTATCTCTTTCTCTTATTTTCTAAACTGAGTTTTCTGAGCAACATAGAAAGGTGTTTGTATTCGGGTCCTTCCTCAATGCAAGGAAGAACCTAGACAGAGGAGATTCTGTGGCTGTTTTATCCTGGGGACGAAGTGACCTTTTCTGAACTGCTTACACAAATTGGGCAGAGCCGCGAAATGTCTTAAAGAGAGCGACTTAGTCCGCGACTCATCCCAAGAATCGTTCATAACCAAATATTGTATTTTCAGGGTAATATTGTTCTCTTAATTTAATTTATGCACCAACAAGTTTACCCACCGTTTGTTTACGTAATTAGTCTTGGCTTTCAAACAAACCATGATTTCCATGCTGTTGGTGCTTCCAAGTTCCATCTGATATATGACCTGAAAGTCATTTCTCAACCATTAACTAATTTATTTGTGGTCTAAGCATCCCATGTAGACAGTATGTATGTATATACACTTCCCTCTATACGTATTTCTCAACCAACCACACAGTACATGTATTTTGGCTTTTTGCTACTTCATCATATACGAAATTACGAACGCATTTCATATATATTGTGTTAAAAATAAGTAAACTATGGACGTAAGTAAGATGAAATACGTATACCCCTTTTCTGATGAGGCAATTAAACATGCTTGCTCAATTGGCACTTCTAGAAGCACTGCAGATTTTGAACTTCCAGAGTATAAAAACCAATTATGGCATGAACTACTTTGCTTCCATATGTTGTTGAAATTATGACTAGAATGAACTGAAACAAATCTAAATAATATAAGTAGGTCATGGCCTACCAGCTGCTGGGTTGACCCAAAAGCCTCTGTAATCAGTAGATAAATATCCTATTAATTATACACTAAGTCAGGGGGACATAATTAACTTGTCTCAAACAAACAAACTCCATAAACAAAAAGGTTAATTATGAGATAAAATGTCATTTGATGAGCTTATATAATCCGCATTTATCAGAAATAGCCAAGAAATATCAGCTGGCGTGGTCAATTAAGAAACTTTATGTAACATGTAAGATAACACAGGGAAAAACCTCGGATAGCATAAGAAATCTTGTGTTTAAAGAGTTCCATCGTCCACCTACCAAGGAAAAACGACATGGCAGCAATGCCTCTCGTCAGCCTTTATAAGTTTACGCTGGCCAGTCATGACCATGAACAACAACAACAACAACAATACCAAGACAAACAATTAAGAACAGAGAGATCTTTCAGTAGTGTTACTATTGCAGAGAGAAACAGAGAGAGAGAGAGAGAGAGCAGTGATAAATGGAGTCGTGGGTTCGATTTCTCGTGCTTTTTCTGGCGTGCCTTCTTCCGGGTTTGGTTGAGAGCAGAATCCGACACTACAAGTTTAATGTAAGTACTTTAACCACATTGTTCTTGCTACATAATTTTTTGTTGCATTGTTCTTGCTATCTGGTTTTTGTTACATTGTTCTTGCTGTATAGTTTTTGTTATGGCCTTTGTGACATTCAAAGTTGGCAAAAAACAAAGGCTGTCCGAGACATGGCAAGAGATGATTAATCGAATTGATTCAACTTAATCAAGAACTTCTCTGATACTGAATTTGATCAAAACTGGTCTTTGTAGATAATTAAATCATATCTCAGAGTCAGACATGGAATTCTTAGACTGAAAGATAACTGACAGGGAGGTATATCCAATTTTAAAATGAAAAGTACATGGATGGTACAACATCAAAACCTAAAAGTTACACCTTCGATCGTTTTGCTGCCAAATGACATTGCATTGCTAATTTCTCACAACAACATTACAACATGCGCATTTTATAATTGATTAAAATGCTCAGTTAGTCCTAAGTCTAACAAGAGTAAATTTTAACTTCGGTTTTGCCACTTTGTCCCTTTTGGTGACGTGCTTAGGTGGTCTTGAAAAATACTACCAGACTATGCTCCACCAAGCCGATCGTAACCATTAACGGTCGGTTCCCGGGGCCAACCCTCTATGCCAGGGAAGACGACACAGTGCTCGTCAAAGTTACCAACCATGTCAAGTATAATGTTTCCATTCACTGGTGAGAATTTAGAAACCAATTTAATTATATACCACTTCATGACTAATCATCAATCTATAAGTCACATTAAATTCAATGTACATAATAATAATAATCTCAATTACCAAATTAAATTTTGGACCGCCAGGCATGGTGTCCGGCAACTGCAAACCGGTTGGGCAGATGGTCCAGCATACATCACACAGTGCCCAATTCCCCCAGGCCAAAGCTATGTGTACAACTTCACCATCACAGGGCAAAGAGGCACACTTCTTTGGCATGCACATATTCTCTGGCTAAGGGCCACAGTCCATGGTGCCCTTGTAATTTTGCCCAAGCGTGGTGTGCCTTATCCATTCCCAGCACCCCACAAGGAAGTAAATGTCATATTAGGTGAGACTTAATCTCTCTGTTTTTTTTCTTCTAATAACAACACAATTGCAGGTGAATGTTTGATTTTATATAAATTAATTAAACAATATGCACATTGCAGCTGAATGGTGGAAATCAGATACTGAAGCAGTGATCAATCAAGCTCTCAGTTCTGGTATAGCACCAAATGTCTCGGATGCTCACACCATTAACGGCCGTCCAGGCCCCGTTGCAAATTGTTCTTCCCAAGGTACACACACATGAATGAAAAATAACATACTAGGCTGTTTGACGAGAGAACATTTCTAACATATCCTAATGCAGGAGGCTTTAAATTGCCCGTGAAAAGCGGCAAGACCTACCTACTACGAATCATCAATGCTGCGCTCAATGAGGAGCTCTTCTTCAAAATTGCAGGACACAAATTGACCATAGTGGAAGTAGATGCTACCTATGTTAAACCATTCAAGACAGACACCATTGTGATTGCCCCAGGGCAAACCACTAATGCCCTCATCACGGCAAATCAAAACTCCGGCAAGTACTTGGTTGCAGCCTCACCATTCATGGACTCTCCCATTGCTGTCGACAACCTCACTGCCACTGCAACTCTGCATTATTCAGGCACACTTGCAACCACACCCACAACTCTCACCAACCCACCTCCCCAAAACGCAACCCAAGTTGCTAACAATTTTATCAACTCCCTCAAAAGCTTAAATTCCAAGAAATTTCCAGCCAAAGTCCCATTGAAAATTGACCACAACCTATTGTTCACAATTGGGCTCGGGATCAACCCGTGCCCTACTTGCAAAGCAGGTAATGGAAGCAGAGTTGTGGCAAGTGTCAACAATGTCACATTTGTTATGCCAACAACTGCTCTTCTTCAAGCTCATGTTTTCAACATCAGTGGGGTTTTTACCACCGATTTTCCCGGCAACCCGCCAAATACCTTCAACTTTTCTGGAGGTCCACCAGCAAATGCGAGCATGGCAACCACAAATGGGACAAAGCTTTACAGGCTGGCTTATAACTCGACTGTTCAACTTGTTTTGCAAGACACTGGGACTATAGCCCCTGAGAACCACCCTGTCCATTTACATGGATTCAATTTCTATGCTGTGGGCAGGGGATTGGGGAATTACAATCCCAAGAAGGATCCTAAGAAGTTTAATCTTGTTGATCCTGTTGAAAGGAACACAGTTGGAGTGCCATCTGGCGGATGGGCAGCTATCCGATTTCAAGCAGATAATCCAGGTAAAATATGTACAATCATCTATTATATGAGCCCGTCATATTTATTGTTTCTCATAACATGTACGTGAGATCCACTATTATGTGATAGAACCTATGTACATATTACGAGAGGAACGTCACATACTACAGATTGACATAGAAATTCCTTTATCATTATAGGTCATTGAGATTTGGTGCTATTTTTATTCACTCATAACCTTTTTTTCCCCAAAATTTGTCTGCAATTTTCAGGGGTGTGGTTCTTGCATTGCCATCTTGAAGTGCACACGACATGGGGGCTTAAGATGGCATTCCTGGTGGACAATGGGAAAGGACCGAATGAATCAGTTCTACCACCTCCAAGCGATCTCCCAAAATGTTAATGTAGCCAAAAGGGGCCTCTAGTCTTGCAAGTAGAGAGAACTAACAAAAAAGGAGACGTGTGGACTCAAAGGCACATGATCAAGAAGAAGAAGAAGAAAGAGCGGATGAATAAACAAACAAATTTATATATATATTTCTAGATTCAAACTTATTGCTTGAGTAACTGAAAAAATATGCTCGAGCAAAGTTTGAGTTAATTTTTGGTTGTTGAAGTGAAGAATACCACATTTTTTTCTTTCAAGAATTAATATATGTATTGGATCTTGGATGTGCAAGTCTTTGTTTATCTATTATAAAGTTGTGAAATGGATTTTTAAATTTCTTTTTCTTGTGCCTCTATTTGCATATTTGACATTGAAAAACATCATATCCTGCTAATAGGGTATAGCTCAGTTGGTTGAACTCTTCCACCTCTACCCATATGAACAGAGGCTCGAAACCCCAATCACTTGTGCAGCTCCTCTTCTTCATTAATAGAGAGACCACCCAAGTTATTATGAGCATAGTCGGAAATATCGATAATATCGACGAAATATCGAGGATATTTCCGTTTTTTTGGGTTACAGATATTTCGGAACGTATCCATACACATATCGTATAAATATCAAAAATATCGAGGAAATTTCGATGTCGATAATTTCCGTCACACTTCAGCAATATTTGGTCAAAATTTCGATGTAATATCGCTAGAATATCGAAAATATCATGATTTGTGCATGAAGGGGAAAAAACACACAAGACACACGCAAAGGGAGATTCTGACTCTGTTGGAGTGGGAAGTAGTAACTATGGTTATACTCATAACCAAGCCTTTCCCTACTCTTCATATCCCATTCCTTTTGGGATGGAATCGAGCGGCTCATGGAAAGAATCTGAGACCCAATCTGCAAATGATTTTGCTTATGGACAACATCAACCAATCTCGGATCCATATGGATGACATGTTAACAATTACATGCAAAATTATTTTGGGGATTTATCATTTGATGACTACTCTTCACAATACACTTATTCTACACATAGAGATGATGAAGACAATGAAAATTTTGAACCTCATAGGAACTCTGTGTGGTACTAAGTCACTCATGTATCTTACAATGCAATGTATAAAGTGTAAAATATTGTAGTAAATCATTATATATAAATGTTTATATGGTGTGTTTAATATGCTTTCATTAATTACTACATATTTTTCACACTCACAGTGTTTGTCAGCTCGCTATATAATCAACTTAAATCAGTTAAACCCATAATGAAATGCATTTCCTTCCAATTTTTTTAATTATAAATTAATAGATAATTGACTAAATAAACATCATCTAAAGTTTCAATAAAAATTTCCAAGTATTTCTTACAATTTTCATGGTTTTTATTCAATTTTTATCGATATTGATAATATCCCGATATTTCCATCGAAATTTCCGTGTTTATGAACTATCGATATTTCCGAAACCGTCGATATTTTAGTCCTTGGTTACGAGTAAATGACATGGGCCATTGAAGTTGGTAGAGGCCCATTAGCACAAGATATGATTTCATGTCATGGGCTCTCCCAAGTGCATTATTTTCCTATAATGAAACAATTTGCATTACTCGTAAAGCATCATGACAGATTTTTCTGATCCAAAAATACTGAATCTTAAACAGGTGTATTGTGTAGCATGGAAATCCTAACAAACCTTAAAAAGAGAGAATTAGGGGCACTAAATGATAGGTTTACATAGAATTAGCTCTATTTGGAATATTGGGGAAGACAAAATGTTTCTAAGGGTAAACCTCTAGCTTTAACCCTTTTGTATAAAAATAATCTTAACTTTTTCTGTAACTTTCACTTTTGTTTTTCCTTTGTCAGTAGTGCGACAATCAATTATTTTGGCCACCTTTCTTGTTATCCCTTTTCAATCTACTTTATGTATTAGGAAAACATAAACTTTATATTCAATGAGATATTTGTGTTTGAGTTGTATTAATCATAGATAAATAAGTTTATTCTCCTGTTTGTGGTTGAAATGTAACTACTTAATTAATTTGATGATTGAACCCTTATGTGTAGAGAAGCTCACCTAATCCCTTAAGATATAGCTCAATTTCTGCACTTAATTATCCTCTTCTTATCAATAAAATCCTATCGCCTCGTTATAAAAAATAAAAGAATAAAACAACTTCGTCAGGAGCAAACTTCAATTTCTTCATTTATTGTTCCTAATAGATTGGTCTTTATGATGATTTAATATTGGTCATACTTCTAGGGATAGTTTATGTATTTTTGTAATTTAAAAAAAAACAAATATTTCCATAACATTATTGGTTCCCTATTTGACTTTACTTGTAATTTGAACTTATCCTCACTTGATTAAGATTAAGATTAAGATTAATTATGAGATGAAAATGACCAAGACAAGTACACATGTGACGCCTACCATGTACCATAAAATAAATATTTTTCTAATAATATCACAAAACAATTATATATGCAATTGCACTTTACCGACAGTTATTCACGACTTTCAACAGTTAAATTAATGATTTCATGAACTCGTGTGGGGTACGATTGTCATTAGCAACCAAATTGAATTTGTCATACTATCTATCTGTGATATTTTAGAAAAAAAGGAGATTGGTCATTTGATGCGAAATTACGAAAAGGCCCACATGCGCATTCTGTCACCAATCAGCGAATCACAGGCTGTCCATTTCAAAGTCTCTCTGCATTTTGTTGGGGTTCTCCTGTTTCTCTCTCTCTACGCGCTGCGCCCACAAAGCCCATACCAACCAATCACAACTCAACAACTTTGACCTCTCCTTTTTCACTCTCTTCCCTCTACTTGTTCCTGTTCCATAGATCCCCTGTCTCTCAATCAAAGCCCTCTCTCTCTCTCTCTCTCTCTGTATTATTATTCACTGCCTAGCCTACAAACCTAAAAACCCCATTTAAAGAAAGAAAAGAAATTGCCCACTCTCTTCTTCAGCTCGCCTCTGCAAAAGCACTCTCCTTTATCAAGTTTCCTTAATTGGGTCTTGTTCTCCCTTTGGGTTTTCATTATAATCTTCTCAAGTTTTCTTCTGCGTAATTAAATTTCACTCTCCAAGCTCCAAGCTTTCCTGAAAACTTGATCTGGGTTTTGCTTTTTTTTGTGCCTTTGAATCTGGTGTGGAGGTCTAGGGTTTATCTTTGACAATCCAAGATCTAATATTTTCATATTGCTTATCGAATTTTCCCCCTTGGGTTTTGGAAAGGTTGGGCCTTTTTCAGATTCCTCAACATGTGCTTGTGTTAAAACCCCCCTGAGATTCCTTTTCAAATGCTACTCCTTGATTAATGCTTCTTTGGTCATAAAGACCTTCACTTCTCTGCATTTCCTATCTGGGGTTTCTCTCTCTTTGAGCTTTCAAAGAGAGAGAGAGAGAGAGAGAGAGAGAGAGAAGAACAGGCTCATTGTTTTACTTATCCTTGGCTTGCTTGCTATGTGATTCAGTTGCCCAGTTTGACCAACTATATAAAAAACCATGTACAGAGGAATTGGAATTCTATCTCCAACCTCGTATCTTGAGAACTCAAATTGGTTGTTTCAAGAGAGCAATGGAACCGAGTGGACTGCAGAAGAGAACAAGCAATTTGAAAATGCTCTTGCTCTTTATGATAAGGATACTCCTGATCGATGGTTCAAGGTGGCAGCTAGGATCCCTGGAAAGACTGTAGGCGATGTGATCAAACAGTACAAGGAATTGGAAGAGGATGTTAGTGATATTGAAGCTGGGCTTATCCCAATCCCTGGTTACACCAGTAACTCTTTCACATTGGAGTGGGTTAACAATCAAGGCTTTGATGGGTTGAAACAATTTTACGGTGTTGGTGGAAAGAGAGGTACCTCGACCCGGCCTGCTGATCAGGAAAGGAAGAAAGGGGTTCCATGGACAGAAGAAGAACACAGGTACTTACATGCCTATTGAATATATCATATATACTACTCATTTGTCCTTGTATTTACTCTGCCAATGGTGAGTGTCAGTGAGGAGAGACATGTTTTGAGAGCAAGTTCTTGAAACCCTTTAAAAGTCTGGAACATGAATTTTTCCTAGAATTGAACCTGTTCATGGCTATGGTAAAGTTCAAATTTTAGGTGGAGAACCTGAAATTATTATGCATAGTTTGAGAGCTAAAGTCTGCTAGATCTGATGAATTAGGTATAGTTCGTACAATTTAATATACAGATGAACAGTTTATAACTTGTTTAATAATTGATTTACTATAAAGTGTTTTTGGCTTGCGTCCTAGTGTCTTCTTGCAGCTTTTGATGTGGTGTTCTTTGATAATTGTACCACAGGCAGTTTCTGATGGGTCTTAAAAAGTATGGTAAAGGTGACTGGAGAAACATCTCTCGCAATTTTGTGACCACAAGGACGCCTACTCAGGTAGCCAGTCATGCTCAAAAATACTTTATCAGGCAACTTACAGGAGGGAAGGACAAGAGAAGATCCAGCATCCATGATATCACAACCGTCAATCTCCAAGATAACAAACCTCCCTCACCAGGCAGCAAAAGCCCTCCATCGTCAGATCATTCTTCCACTGTGGTGCAGTCACATCAGCATCAAAAGGTGACTGGCATGAGTGAACAACAATTTGACTGGAAATCGCCGAATGAGGGGCAGCCTATGGTTTTCAATTCAGCAAATGGGAGCACCTTCATGGGACCATTTTGTGGGATTTCTTCATATGTACCTAAGCTTGAGGAGCAAAATTTTCTCACTAGCAATCTTCATGGATCTCAATTGGGACATTACAATGCGCGTTTTCAGATGCAATCGATGCGATACCAGTGAACCTGTGCATGGAGGGTGCTAGAGCTATAAAAATGCCGGACTTTATTGCTCTCCCTCCATGCTACATCAAGGTTTTTATGTGGTGAAAAAGTTGATGATGAGGACATTTGAGTTAGTCCCCTAGTTTTAGACTCTACAGAGAGATCAGTTAGTTCATCTTGTGATTTAATATTCCAATTCTGAAAGTCCGAAAGAAGGGAAGCTTGTTTACATGAAAGCTTGAGCTTTATCACTTGTGATTCTGGTTGTGTGCTTGGGGATTTTGAGAATAGTCAGAAATGAGAGAGTAATTTGAGATTGAGTTTTCATGTCTTACAAATATTCTATTTCAAGTAATTTTCTGCAAAAAAGTGACTTGAAGGTACATACAAATAAATGAAAACCACCCTGTTACTTGCATGAAGTAAGCCAAAGCCATGCAGCTTCCAAAATTCACACACTGGGTGGGTTACAGGCATCAGTGAAAGAAATAAATTTGACAGGGAATCTATTTTAACGGTTGAGATATGTCTTAGGATATCAAGTCCTTGATTTACTTTAAGAAGATATTTATGAACAGTGCAGAATAAACTGTAGCTTTTGCATCAAAAAGACCCAAAAGTCTGTCTGTGGCATGGTTTCAACGCACAGAATTATGCATGCTTTGCTTTACAGGCCATGTCATCAGATGCCTCGGTCCACTGCATTTCTGCAAGTGACAAAGTTTAATTGGATCTGTTTAACCCTGACTCTTTTTATGCAAACTAGGATTAATATATGCCTCTGACTGCACCTTGATTGATTACATTTGACAATCGAATCTTGACTCTAAGCTAAGACCAAGAGCCACTAATTTGGGCATCTCATGCTTCATTCTACCCTCTTTTCACTTTGTTCTCTTCTTGAGGATGACTCTTCTTTTTGTACTCATATTTAGTATTATATTCTTTTGGTTACATTGGATTCAATTTAGCCCTTAATTTATCACAATCCTAACTCATTTTTCTCACCCTCATTCACTACTTCAACTAACTCAAAACTTTATATTTAAAGTTACATTCAAAAGTAGAAAGCGACGGATTGACAATGATTCATGTATTATGAGACCTGCATGCATCAACGATTCACAATTCTCCACGTGCGTACAACACGGTAACATAAGTCTCGAATTAATTCTACTTAATTTTTTTTATAAAGAAAATAGCCGCACACCAAAGAATAAAAGATCCGTACAGCACCCTCCCTCCCTTCCTCCAAAAGAAAGGCAATTGTCAGTGGTACTGGTATCTCAGAGAGTTGGATTTCCTTGACTGCTTAATGTAATAAGCATAGGGAATCACGGTTTAATGATTCGTAATTGTACTATGCCAGATAAAGAAACTTCAAAAAGGCTACTACGATATTGTTCTTCCAACCTCATCCTCTCCTCTCCTCTCCGAAAGACCCCCATGCAAAATTTATGGGACATCTAAGCTTATTTAGCTACCATTTGTATTAACTAATCACTCTTTATATCAAAGGCGCATTATATAATTTTTTGTTTGCACCTCAAAATGGGCTTTTGGATTCTCTGAGAAACTAACGTCTTGACTTTTATTGTGTGAAAGCACTTTCATTACTAAAGGTATCTTCTTGCTAGTCAAATGCAATGTGGGGAGAATGATCTTGACTGCTAACCTATGAGATATGTCCACCGGCGCTTGAATATCTTCAAGAAGCCTTCACATTATTCGACTTGGTAAGGCAGTCTTCGATGCTTAAGTTAGACAAACTAAAAATATTTAGTAGAATTTGACCATATACCAACTCTTCGGTGATTTAGTTAGACCAATATCAAATGTGGTTATATTTCAGGTCCTTAAGAGTAAATGCACTTGATCTCTATACGTCCAAACTTGATGGTTTCGGATAAAATTAAGTTGAGTACGTTTGAATAAAGGGATATTCGAACTTGAGATTGCCTAAATACATTGTTCATTGTGGATGAGCAGTCATCCCACCCAAGATCTTAAGCATATGTAGTTTACCCAAGCAGACACTACATGTGTGGAACTCTCTTAATCATTATAAAAGGTAGGACTTACCACCAACTTTGAGCTTGACAAATAAGATCAAGTAATTTTTTCAGGGCATCATTGTATGTAACACGTATCATCTTTTAATTGGAAGTTCATAATTTACCCCCACAAATTTACCTAGGATCGAAAATCTCAAACAGTTACATGTACAGTCAAATCTTGTAATATTGCAGTTAAAATTGGTGGAGGACGGTACATATTCCTATTCTTATTCATAGTTGGGCCCTTTGTTGAGTTGCTTGGTGTTGCTAATTGCTGGCACTAACATTATTGTTGCTTTTTTGCAACCTTCATTTCATGAAAAGCCTAGTGCCCACCACCCTATTGCTTGGACACATTATTTTGGTCCCACCCACTAGACAAATACTTCGAGGCAACATGACCAGTGTGAAGAATCCTACCAAAAAAAGGAGAAGAAAAAAACACTTGAGCTATTAAATGACAAAATTACCCAACTTTCTTTTTTAAAAGAAGCAACTTTTTCTGCAAGTTGCATCGGAAAAGCACTTTGGCCACCTTTATTTTAATTTTGATTATATAACTTTTGTGTTGATTTATGACCACATATAACTTAGTCCCTCACAACAAAAACTTTTTGGCTTTCTTGTGTTCCTTCAATGTTTATGCAAAAGTATTCTGATTCTTCTCTTGAGTGGTTTCAAACTTTCAATTGACATGCCTCCGCTCGGCCATGTGTAAATTAAAATTTGGTTACCCACATGGCCCCCTAGTTATAAAACAATGAGTACACATAGACTGAACTGTAAACTCGTCTATTCTTATTAGCTGGTGATTGCACGTATGCAGAGTTTAAAAATTTTGAATAAAATAAAATTTTGGTCACATAATTTAGAAACTACTGCATTCATGAAAAAGGAAAGAAAGCTCAGTGAGTAGTTGGTGGAGTTATTTATTAATTTCCCATGGAACATCAGAAAAAGGAAAGAAAGCTCAATGAATGTTACCAGAAAATAACTGAAAGGAGGAAGAAAGTGGAAGATATTTCATATGTCTTTATAACCAATGATCATATTATAAACATAATTAAGCTGCACATTTTGCATATCCAAACAAACGAAACATGTTTTTAAAATACTTTTTAACAGATTAAACTAATTTTCAAATTGAAAAGTGGTTGTTGGGAAATTGCAAAACACATACACACCCAAAAGTTGATTATATGAGGTGGGAAATGATCTGTGTTGAGCTGCGTAGGCAATGTGAGGGTGCAATTCCTTGTCATGTCTTCCATGGCTTGGTTCAATTGAACTCTTTGATGCTTGGTGAAGGCTATCTGTTCCTAATTCTCTTTTGCATGCCAAATTTGGTAGAGATCGAACAGGCAGCTGATGGGGAAATTTATTATAATTAATTTGCTGCCTATCAAAAAGCAATTTAAAAAGAAAAAAATAACAAGAGGAAATTGGTAAGCTTTTTTTCTGCATGCAGATGGGTTGTTTGGTAAACCTAAACCCTTGCATGTGAGAAATTATGAGTTTGAATAATATATCATGTCTAATTTGACCCAACTTCGAGTTTCAATTAATAAGTGAATTATCTGTACAGGAATCAAACTGATTTAATTTTGATTATATATAAGAAGGAACTAGATTAGATGCATGATTAAATTTTGAGCTGACTTTGTATCAAGGTCAACTGTCAACCCCTTACATGTGATAAATTTTGACTTTGTATCAAAGATATATATTTTAGTTCCCATTTTTTAAATGAAAAACAAAGAATGAGAGTATAATTTCCTCAAACTTTGAGGTCCATTGATTTTTGAAATTCATAATTTTGTCAATTAAGATATCTTATAATATTAGGAAGAAATGTACCACTAAACTAAGAGCTAGTTCGTAATCAATATTGTAAAATTATTTTTAGAAATGACGTAGTGTAGAAAAATCATATTTTGAAAACTTGACTTTGGTGTTTTGCTAATGGGGTCTAGCCTAGTGAAAAATGGTCATGACTTGCAGAGCAATGGTCTTAGGTTTGAACCCCGCATGGTAAATTGGTAGTGTGTGTGTGAAACGTCATTCCCCTTGTAGTTTAGACTATCGTTTGTATTTAAAAAAAGAAAAAGAAAAAACTGATTTATGAAATTGGATGTTGAAACCCATTTGGGCTATTTTTCCATTCAGTATTCC
The DNA here is from genome assembly GCA_024362665.1 of Prunus padus. Taxonomy (NCBI): domain Eukaryota; kingdom Viridiplantae; phylum Streptophyta; class Magnoliopsida; order Rosales; family Rosaceae; genus Prunus; species Prunus padus. Next base: position 24,685,561 of record JANFAM010000015.1, read on the forward strand.
TGTGTTGCTAATAATATGCCCAAGCCCTAAGATATAATTCTCATCTTGCCATCTTCCGAGTCCAGCCCATAGTTTCCGGGTCACCTTACCGTGACCCATTTTCCATAAGAAGGATAACACTCCCTGCGTCCACCAAAACCAACTAAACGGGCTGAGCCTCGGACTCGGGTTCGGGCTTGGGCTCTCTTCATTTGCATTTGGTTCTCTCATATGTCACCAAACATGCGATACCTCCTAATATTGATCTGGTACCTCCAATTTTGTTGATCATAATAATTTCACCGTACCACAAGTCAATCATCGGATTGTGATGCTCCACGACATCTACAACATATGCTCTACAATTAACAGAAAGCACTGTAAAATTACTCAGTAATAAGGGCCAATAATGAAATATTTTTGTTTCCAATCAATCATCTTCAGAAACGTTTTTCTCATCTTAATTACAATAAATATTTTTTGGTCAAGTTAATTACAATAAATAGAGAAATTCTTCTTTTGTTTTTCCTTCTCCTTCCCCGTCTGTTTTTCTTGACACTTCATTAATTACTAAAAAAAACATTTTATGAAAACAACAAAAACAAGAGCAATGATACTAATTCACAAGTTATAATATAATGAAATTATGATTTAATATTAATGAATAATACCTATGTTAGCATTGGGTGATGGTCGCATCGAAAAACTTTTTGTTGCACATATATGTATGAGAGATTTTTAACTGTTTATGCATTGTGGATTTTACATGCATTAACAGTTAGAAATTACTCACACACAGAATTAATAAGACGTAACTTATGCAAAGATCAGAGTTCACTTAATGTGTTGCATGCACAACAGGAGCAGCTAGCTAGAGGGTGCCGCTTAATAGAAGAGGCAGGCCGTAGCTATAACCTGTTAGGCGTTCATGTCATTCGAGGACCAGGTCTTAAAGACTCTCAAGTCTTAGCCGCCTCCAGGCGCACTAAAACATTGACCAAATTTTAATTCTCCTAAAATTCCAATCAGCAAGGAAAACATGGAGAAGCTCAACACCACCAACTTTGTCATATTCTATCTCTCTCTTTAAATCTTTCAATGTTTGATGAGGTGAATTGAAGCCCGATAAGACCAACTAGGCCTTTGTTCAATTCATGTGCAATACTTTCGTTTTGTGAGTTGGATTATATGACTGAATAGAATTTATAATCTTAGTTAAATTGATTGTCTATTTCTATTAGGGTAGCAGGATTATAAATTCCACCAAAGTGTTGAAATTAAGTTGAATTGAATTATGTATAATCTTGATGTAATAGCATATTTTAATTAATCATGTATAGTACATACCGAACACATAATTGAATTAGTATTATCGTCTCCAATTCAATGCAGTCTCCATGTAATCACATTCTTCCATGACCTTGGTTTTTCTTGTGATCACATCTGGAATTTGTGTCGGGATATATAATGTAATGGATTGGCTCTGAGACTTTGTTTCAAACTAGTACATATATACAGTTGTCCGTGACTTCATTTTGCCCATACTATCCGATTACAGCCAAAATAGGCCTATGTGTTTGCCAGACTTGCTATGGCCCAGGGTTGTTTGTTTGCAAAGGAGAAAACCATAAACCAGAAAACATAAAACTAAAGCTGAAAACCATCAGTTGGTAGTTAGTTTTTCCAAGGATCGATTGTGTTGTGCATATAACAAGTAGAGAACTTCATGCACATAATGCTTTTGCCAACTGGGTTCGACTGATGATGGGGTTGAAAACTGAACTGCCCATGTTGTCGTCTTTCTGAAATGGGGACATTGCATCTAAACGAATCATGGCAAAACCATACATGCCATCAAACCAAGCACACAGAGAAAGAGGGTGTGCTTGTTTGTGCCAGCTTGTCCCTCACCTAAGTTGTTGAAAGGGATGGTTGGTCAGCTTGTTAGTGCCCAAAAACCAATGATTTTTTGGGGTTGTTTTTGGTGACGACCAAATCATTGAATTGTTCAAAACTTTTAATTATTTCACATTCTTGAGCCATTGAACCTAACAATAAGTTGATGATGTAATAGCAAGTTCCATTTTAGAATACGATATTAGATTTCTGCGGTCTGCAACATAAGTATTTGTTTGATATGTCTCGCAAGAGAACATTATTCGATGAACTTTATTCCTTGAAATATCTTCTTAACTTGCACTGGCTAGCAAAAACCTCATAGATAAGCAGTCGATCCTCCGGATTATATTAATTTTTTTCTTAATGATTATGTTCATGCACCAATGTACAACTAATCATTGGGATTCTAATAGTTAAATTGTTATTACCAAATTATGATGGTTGGATTGGAACCAGGATGAGTGGGGAGTTAGCATCTTGTCAAAAGCACAATTAGAAAAACCTCATCATTCATTTCCCTTGTGGAAAAGTAGTTCATCTTTTTAACTTTGGCTTTTGTCGTCTAGTGTTCAGTGATCACCTACAGTAAGATAAAGAGGTTCATATCCTCTCTCACTCTCTGCGTCGAATTTGCTCTACAGGTTGATGAGAGGACCTGAAACGACTATATTCGGACAATCTTCTTTTTTTATGGTGTTTATATGCTCTCTCATCTCAACACCACTAATTTTACTAACTATTCATGCACCAAGTTTATTGATGAATTTTAAATCGCGTCGAGTTGACAATATAATCAATAAATACGATATAAATGATTTAGAGTTTGGAAGATATTCCAGTAGTGCTATTAATATAAAACTAATGCACCTAGAGCATTATCGGACGACTAACTAACTTTTAATTTGTTGATACCTAATTTTCTTTGAAAGATTCAAAGATGTTCCGAATTTGAAACTCATTATTCCTAATTGATAAATAAATAAAAAGTAGTATCAGGGAAGGTGGGTAAAGGTTAACTATTAAAGAGGTTGTTTTTTTTAGCAATTTTGGGATTGCATTCTGTAAATAAATAGAGTACAAAAAAAAAAGGGTAGCTGCATGCGTGGAAATTTTGTTAGAATAATAATAGATAACCCAGAATGATAATCCATCCAGCATGTGTTCAAATAGAATAAAAATTCTTTTGACAAAGGCTATTGTATTTAGAGTGTTTGTATCAATCACTAAGGCCAAAGAGTGATGTTTTACGAAATCTCAAACTTCTCAAAACTTGAGGCTTATAAAAGTGACGCATGATCGAAGAAACTCTGGCATAGACATCCAACTGAGAACAAAAAAAAATAGATAAGGCTTGAAAAAATCAAGCCATAACAATACAAATAAAACTCTCACAAATGATAGGTGGAAAGTGGTCACAAAGGAATGGTAAAAAACTCTCACAAAAGAATAGATGAAAATTACACATAAAACACAAAGAGGAGAAGGGAGGGAGTGAGGGAGTGAGGGAGAAGGGGGGAGGGGAGGAAGAGAGGAGGAAGAGAGGAGGAAGAACAATGACTTCCTTCCCCCTCAAAGTGAAAACGAGTTGAAGAGTGTTTTTGAGAGAGAGAGAGGGGGCTAGGGTTTTATTTCATACAGAGAACTTAAAAATGATTGGGTCAACTTCTAAGGGGGTTAGTGGGTAATTTTAACTTATTAAGTGTTGGGTGGGCCAAAAGAATAGGCTCTTCCCATGCTTAAGAACACATTTTGAAATTTCAACCCTAATCTACCTTCAGATTCATGAATATATATAATATCTAGATATCATGCTGAATTCTGATCCCATGTCAAGGAAACAATCGAGTAGGCCGGCCTCAATTGTCTTTGTCCTGGTTTGTTTGATCAGTTAGGATCTAATGGGCTAAAGCCAGGTGGGTTTTGACAATGCACTTGACTTGTGTCAACGTCATATATCAATGAATGTCCAGGCGTTAAACATGTAGTAGAGAACCCTAGCCAATAGAATTCAGACACGTCTCTGCGGTTGCTACATGATTGGCCCTCGTTGATCAGTATCTTGTTGGCCACTGGAATCTGCTTTGAGATGTTCCATCCATGGTGGAAAAAGGCTGTGATTAATTGGACCCTGTTTGTTGATTAAATAAGATAATTTACAAATACCAAGTGACAGCAGGCACCAGATTACATTCTCAGTTATCGTTTGGTCCGTGGCTCTTATCCATCAAAGTAGACATGTTTTGTCACTTAATTAGATTTTGTTTAGATATGTCCCGGAGCACTGATCATTAAATTACATATATCAATATCATGTTGTGTGGATGATCTCATCCCCACTAGTTAGTCAACTTTTAAGCCTACACATATGAACATGTAGAAAACATTCATTCAACACTCCACAATAATCTTATGTATTTCTTTCCTTCTTTCTTAAAGGCCGCTTATAACAGTTTTGGTAAAGCATTTCATTCTCACTCTCATTCTCATGCCTAGTATAAGAGCTTTGTTAATTGTTTAATCACCGGGGAAGGGGGAAGGGCGATTTGAATTTCGATCTCCTATAACGTATCACAGAGAAATACTACCATGTTAAGAGCTAATTGACACCATATTAAAAATCTCATACGCACGGAAAAGACAGGTGATCGAAACTCGGAGTCAAATTTGCATAAAATTGGATTTTGTTGTTTCTAAGTTTGCCCATGTCAAGTTGCTCTTCAATCATTTGATTCTTCCAACAACACGAAAGAGAAAGACTACTGTTCTATAATGAGTCAGAAAACACTTTGTTTTGAAATTTCAACTCAGTCCCTCTAAAGGTTCATTAAGTTTATCCATGTTTACAAGGGTCTGAAACTGAAAGGAGTCTCTCTTTTTGGTCCTGGTTGTTGTACCTTTCCTTTTGTCTTCTTTCCTGGTTTGAAAGCAGCTTATTTTCCCAAGCAGAACAAACCAAAGATTGTTGAGTTGAGAGAGAGATATTATTGAAGGCAAATTTAAGTAAGCAAAACACTGATTTTCACGTTTTTAACACCAGGTGTTACAATTCCTTTGGTCAAACGAAATGGGCGGCACCGCTTATAATTGGGATAGAAAAGCCTATTCATCAACTTTAATAGTTAAAGTGAAAACTGGCTTTCCCAGAAGAAGCAAAAATTATATGGCACGTGTGCGATATGCATTTGTTGATCTCTGTGTAATGAACACCTTTGAATATAAGCTAAGTTAATGACAGGGGGTATGATGGTAATTCTCTTTATGGACAGAGTTGTTAAGCTGAGAAATTGTGTTTCTTATATATGTGTTTAGTCTTGGAATCAAAAGATTTTCCACAAGTTTCTGTACAAATGTTAAATTTTGCTTTTGGTGTGCTCTTAAGTGATTCTGAGTTCAAATCTCCACGATATCCGTGTATGTGAGTTTTCTCACCTTATATACTCCCAAATTCCCAAAAATACAAAAGATCTGCATGAGAATGCACATCCCTTACACTTATTTGTGAATCTGAGCATGAATCCCAATTCCCAAATTTCTTGGCAGTTTGGCACATGACTCGCTCAGCATTACAAGCTGCTCTAAATATTTGCCACAATCTTTTACTTTAGCACCAAAATTATAATTTGGCTCACAAGTCACAACACATACGAATAAACAAAATATATAGGCACACTCCAACATTAATGTCCGAGATTAAACAATGTCTTTTTGCTGCACCACTGTAACACCCACTCATCATCCATGTGTCCTACCTTCCACAGTAGCCTCCCCTTTTCTTGGCACGTCATCATTTCCCCTTCCCCACACACACACCCTTTATACAATTAAATTAAGGCAAAAATTCATTTTTGTTCCCTATGGTTTGTCACTTTTATCACTTTGGTCCCTGTAGTTTCAATTTGATCAATTTTGTCCGTGTAGTTTCAATTCCGAGCAATTCAAGGATAATTACCAATTTATTGTCAAATTACTCTAATATGGAGGTGCATTTCAGTCCAATCTCGCATCCCCTCCACAACTACTCCCTACCCACCCAAGCAAATCCCTAATGTAACTTTTCTTATGCTTTCAAGTCTAAGCCCCTACTTTATCTTGGGTTCATGATGAGAGGTTTTAGGCAATGCATGTAATTAGTTTTGAAGTTTGATGAGATAGTGAGATAGTGAGGGAAAAAGGTCGTTGTTGAGGGAGGGGATAAGGTGATTGTGGGGGTGGTTGGGTCGTGACTATAGGATGGGGAGTGGGTTAAGTTAGGAAGAGGAGGAGGAGGAGGAGGAGGAGGAGGAGGAGGAGGAGGAGGTTGGGTGGGGAGGGGAGGAGGGAGGAGAGAAGGTGGATGGGTAAGTTTTTGTGGGGGTGGTTGTGAAATGGATGTAAGTTGGATCGAAATGCCCCTCTATATTAGAGTAATTTGATAACAAATTGGGGATTGCCCTTGAATTGTTCGGAATTGAAAGTATATGGACAAAATTGATCAAATTGAAACTACAGGGATCAAAGTGATAAAAATGACAAATTACAAGGACCAAAAATAACTTTTTCCCTTAAATTAATATTAACCAAAGAAAGTAGGAGGAGAAGGCAAATTCTACGAAGCCAACCTCATCTCCGCCCTCTATATAAACCCCCCACCACCCACGACTTCACTCACCATCACAACCTCACAACTTCACAACTCAACAAAATTAATCCCCAAATTTCAAAATGCCTTGCTCTAATTCCTCTGTAACTATAATTTCAAAATGCGCAATTTATCCAAACACAAAATCCACAATCAAATCCCTCAAGCTCTCCGTCTCTGATCTTCCCATGCTCTCTTGTCAATACATCCAGAAAGGCGTCCTCCTCAGCTCCCCGCCCTTCCACATCGCCGACCTTATCGCCTCTCTCAAACACTCCCTCTCCCTCGCCCTCTCCCACTTCCCCGCCCTCGCCGGCCGCTTTGAGACCGACGCTGAAGGATACGTCCACATCGTTTGCAACGACGCCGGCGTCGATTTCATCCAAGCCAAAGCCAAGCACCTCTCCGTCGACGTTCTATTGCCGGCGAACGATGACGTTCCGCATTACTTCAGGGAATTTTTTGCGTTCGACCGGACCTTGAGCTACTCCGGCCACTCCAGACCCTTGGCTGCCATCCAAGTCACCGAGCTCGCGGACGGCATCTTCATCGGCTGCACTGTTAACCACTCTGTTACCGACGGAACTTCCTTCTGGCACTTTTTTAACACCTTTGCTGAGATTTGCAAAGGCGCCAAGAAAATCTCAAAATCTCCCGATTTCTCGCGCGACAACATCTTCAACTCGCCGGCGGTGCTCCAGTTGCCCGACGGCGGCCCTAAGGTCACCTTCTCCGGAAACGAGCCGTTACGAGAGCGAATCTTCCATTTCACCAGAGAATCGATTCTCAAACTAAAAAACAGAGCCAATAACAGTCCTCTGATTAATGGTAACGGTAACCGTAACGGCAATAGTAACGGGCTTTCGGAATCGGCGGAGATTTTCGGGAAGCAATGCAACGACACCTGGAAAATCATTTCTCGTTGTAAAGGCGCGAAAACTGCGGAGATTTCGTCGTTTCAGTCACTGAGCGCGCAGCTCTGGCGTTCCGTGACACGTGTTAGGAATCTACCAGATTCCAAAACGACGACGTTTCGGATGGCTGTGAACTGCCGCCACCGGCTAGAGCCGAAGCTGAGCCCACACTACTTCGGGAACGCGATACAGAGCATCCCGACCGTTGCTTCCGCAGGCGAGCTGTTGTCTCGAGATCTGAGCTGGAGCGCTGGTCTGCTCCGCAAGAACGTCGTCGCGCACGACGACGCTACGGTGCGCCGCGGCGTGGAGGATTGGGAGAGCTCCCCAAGGCTTTTCCCGCTAGGAAATTTCGACGGCGCAATGATCACGATGGGGAGCTCGCCGAGATTCCCAATGTACGACAATGATTTTGGATGGGGCCGACCCTTGGCCGTACGGAGTGGCGGGGCAAACAAATTTGACGGCAAGATTTCGGCGTTTCCAGGTAGAGAAGGGAACGGGAGCGTTGATTTGGAGGTGGTTTTGGCTCCGGAGACGATGGCGGGGCTCGAGTCCGATATGGAGTTTATGCAGTACGTATCGGCGGTTGTGTAAACGGTTGCTTAGTCGGCGATATGGTTTAAATTACCGTTAATCCGTTATGGTGGCTTGGACTTTGGTCAAAACGTTGTCATGGCTATGTGAAATTGATTTGGACGGTTGTGATGATACTTGAAACAGCGACGTTTTGGCTACTAGTGTGTGGTTTGTACTATATTAGGATTAGGATTTTATATTAGTATTGTTATTGTATAATATTATTATGATTATATATAAATATCTGGTTAATCACTTTCCACGTGACGGAATTTCCGAATTTCTTTACCAGATAAATCCAAGACTTGTTAGGTTCTTTTTTTTTTCTAATTCATGTTTGGAGTGATTAGGCATTCTGTAATCCTGTTTTCGTTTGGCTAAATTATTGAAATGCCCCTTGTAACTCATTTTCAGTCTCATTTTCCCCCCTGAAACTCTAAGTGTCTCACTTTCCTCTCTGAAACTCTATTTAGTGTCTCACTTTGCATGAATTCCATCTAGCCTTAACCGAAGTCATCAAACTTGACGCCCATGTGCCGTTTTTCTGAGTTCTTGTGTCCATGGAGTGTCGAGAACGAAAGCATTGCCATTGTAGGAAGCTTTGCCAAGTTCAGACGTCGCTAGGGAAGGAACAAAGGTTGTCACTTCTTTGAGTGGTTTGATCCAGAGATGTGTTCTCGTTCAAAAAATATAATACCTGGGTTGCTAAAGAATAAGGGAATACTAGAACAAGATCTAGCCAAGCTTCGAGGTAGAGAGAAATTGTTGTGGGGTTTTCTGTTTCTTTCTTGGATAATGTTGATTTCCATGATGGTTGGTGGTTTAATGGATAATCATCATCAGGTTTAGAGTTGGCTATGTAATGTAGGTTTAGCAATCTTAACTGAAACCAAGGGGAGGAGGGAGGTTTGTAATCTGCAAATGTTTTGGGAATGGTTGAGCACAATGACATTTGTGTGTTATGTAATCTGCAGTTTTTTGGGAATGGTTGAGTACAATGACATTTGTGTGTTATGTAATTTGCAATTTTTTGGGAATGGTTAATCCAATGGTATTTTAATATTGACATACTTTTTGTTGTAACAAGCTTAAACATTTTTGTTCTGTTTCTATTTTTTTTTCTTTCTAAAATTTGTTTACCTATCTAAATATGCACATAGAAGAATGAACATATAACAAAATATGCATATAAGATGAGATGAAAAACGGCACATGGGCGTCAAGTTTGACGACTTCGGTTAAGGCTGGATGGAATCCAAGCAAAGTGAGACACTACATAGAGTTTCAGGGGGGAAAGTGAGACACTAAATAGAGTTTCAGGGGGAAAAGTGAGACACTTAGAGTTTCGGGAAAGTGAGACACTAAATAGAGTTTCGAGGAAAAGTGAGACACTAAATAGAGTTTCGGAAAAGTGAGACACTAAATAGAGTTTCGGGGGAAAAGTGAGACACTTAAAGTTTCAGGGGGAAAGTGAGACACTAAATAGAGTTTCAGGAGGGAAAGTAAAACTGAAATTGAGTTACAAGGGCATTTCAATAATTTAGCCTTTTCGTTTTAATGGAAATGGGTTGACGCCAAAAATCTGGTTCAATAGAAATTGGGCCGAAATAGACGGGTCCTAATTTTGACTTGAGCGCAATTTAAAACTTGAGAAATTCTGCACAGACAAAAGAGGTCATTGAAGTGATATGTACTGTGTGATGTCCACAGCTCTACCCTCTCCATATGCTGAGGTCAATAATCACCCAGCCATTAATTAGAAGTTTGAATCAAAGATCTTAACTTAAAACTTTAGATAATGTTGAGGAGAAAAACTTGCCCATCCTATTTATGGCAAATAACAAGCCAACTTTAATCAATCAATATCTTATCTTACAACTTACATATTGTCTTCATATATAATATCTTGTGGAATATGAATAACAAAATCAAAAGCCGTGTGTACTTTTCAAACATGAGAATGTTAAACTCCTTGCTTAACCTCGATTTCACTAAACAAAAGCAACCTAAATGAGATTCTTAGCTGAGAGGACACACACAAAAGAAGTATGTGAAGTAGATAGTTTTATATTAATTTTTCAAATATGAACATAAGCAGGCCTAGGTTAGGTCCTATGCAAGTGTTTCTCGAGATGGAGACAATCATATCCCAAGGACCCCTCAACCCGACCGAGAGTCGGAATGATCTAAACCTCGACCATTCATTCTTTCAAATCCCAAATGCGATTTGTGTGTGTGTGTTCATGGAGAAAAACTCTCTTGGAACGGGACTACCCCCCTCCAATCGTCTCGCGCCATGTGTGCTCTCTATCTCTCTTTTTCAACAAAGTTGGCCACATGGCGCAAGACGATTGGAGGGGGATAGGACTACAGTCCTATCCCCGTTCCAAGAGAGTTTTTCTCGTGTTCATGGGGAGCGCAGCAGACAGCAGTGATAAGCTTAGAAAAGCTGCATTACTTTTTAAGTGATGTGCCAAGTGCAGCAGGTGTACCTTGTACATGTGTTTCGCAAAATGCTCCCAACCATCCAAATGCACGTGAGATTCTTACACTTTTCACAATTACTGGGTTTCGTTTTTACTCTTTCGATATGTAATGTATTTGGTTTGTAAATTAACTGTTTTAAAGATTTATCAAATCAAACATACTTCACCAACCCACCTCATAGTTTTGCATCACAAGAAGCTAAGAATTATGCTAGCATCATTCGCCCATGCGTTTGTGAGTGACTGAGCCGTGGATGCACTGATACCCACAAATACATCAACTGCTCAAAGTCACCCAAACGTGCCTTGACTTATACTAGCATTGGTCGATGTAGCGTAAAAAGCTTCATCTCCTAGGCAATTGACCCTTGAGAACGACCCCAAACATCAAAATCCAACCCCATATGCCATATGTGACTGCTTGGTGGTATAGGGGATGCACCGGGATGATTTTTCCATGTGTGGTCCATGGCCCTTCCTGCCTATAGACAACCAATACAAGAACAATGCGTTACCGCTTTCTATTAGACTACTCATTCGTTAGCATGTGAACCAATTAATGAACAATAGAGCTTTTTCATCCCTACAATACTCTCTCACTGGTCCAGAAGTGCCCTATCTATGAGTTAAGGAGATGAGGCATTCAGCCGCATGTAAATTGCATGGAAACAGTGGCCTTACTTACACTCGAACTTACTCTCAGCCAATTAACATCCAAGTAGTTTTCACGTGAAAATGAGGCACTTGCACAGCACATTAGATACACAAAACGTGCACGGATTTCATGTCGCCTGTCGATTGAGTAAAGATTACAAAAGTCACAGTAAGACGTGACGATAACGGGCTATGAATGCAGTTTTGTGTATATACAAGTTTGCAATGGTCAGTTGAGAAACACAACTGACTTTACTTGATCGTCCAATATATACAACAAATGAGTTACAATTGATCACAGGTGCAATCCAACAAACTTCTTTTGAAGCCCAAAGCAAAGTCTACAACAACCAGTTACCTGTCCTAAACGCAGTGGGATCTGAATCATCACCTGTACTTAATTTCTGGTGGGGATGGTGGAAAAATGCGCTTCAAGAACCATTGCAAAGGTCTGAGAAACTGTGCTCGCTTCTTCCTCCAAAACCAAATGGCAGCATTGTATTGTTCATTTCGTATTACTCGCGTGGCTGCCTTCCAATCGTACTTTTCCATTTCTTCACGTGCTGCTTTGCCGATTGTTTCCCTTAGTTCCTTGTTCTCCAACAGGGGCCGCAATTTTCTTAAGCAGTCATCAACATCTCCATAATCATAGAGAAAGCCAGTTTTCCCCTCCTGGTCTGCTGGAATTATATCTGGGATTCCACCAGCTCGAGCTCCTACCACGGGGATACCTGAAGACATAGCTTCCAAAACAACAAGCCCAAGTGTCTCTGATTCTGAAGGCATCACGAATACATCCCCACTGGCATATGCCTGAGAGAGCTCTTCACCTCCTAACATACCTGTAAATACTGCGGGCATGCCAGAGAACAGTTTTTCTAGGTCCTCCCTGCCAAGTAAAAGCCACACAAATGATTGATATAATATGCTGCTACATAATTTTTGTATGAGCTTTTTTTGTACGCAAAGATTACTCCTAAGAATTCTAGACGTTCATCATGTGGCAGAGTAATACCTGTACGGTCCATCTCCAATAAAAGCAATGCGTGCTTCTGGAAGCCTATCCATGACACTGTTAAACCAAAATGATTTATATGTTAAAGGTCGCAAGTTATGCAAAAGCATGGTACATATCAGAGGAGAATACAAGAAGATATGACAACATCCAAGTTTAGGCTTAGCTTGAATGCTCCACATAGCAAGAAATACGTCAATTGTCTAGTTGGTTGTATAAATCTGACTTGATATATAATGAACTTTTGAGGTCACTTTAATGTTGTAAAATGAAAAGCAACAAGTAAAAACAAACATGAAAGAAGGTTTCCAAAATGATTATTTAGGGGAAAAAAAAGGTTTCCAAAATGAAAGACTTTTCAAGTGCTTTGATATACCCTTGGTTGGGTTAAAAGCTTTACATTTCTACCTTTTCAATCGAAAGAAATGACTCCCATTGATTTCTAATTTGTAAGAGAGAAGCACACTACCTTTTCAGAAAATCCAAACTCTTCTCCACTCCAAGTCTTCCAACATGAACAATTAAAGGTTTCTCAGGTTCACCATTGCTGTTCAGGACAACGACATATATGAATTAAGAAAATTTCCAACTCCATGGGAAAAAGAGAGACACAAATTGACAAATAGAGGTACTACCTCAGTCTTAAACGCATTTCATGAGAACGGAAGTGAGGATGGAAGCTTTCAGAATCAACACCCTTATTCCAAAGACGGATTGTATTAGCTGCAGATAAGAATACAGAAAAGGAGGTTAGTTTAAAACTGAGCTGGATGGACACAATTTTTTCTATTTAGTTAACAATTTCATCAAAGGAAATCTAGGATGGAGACATGAAATGAGTTTACTATATTCACCTGCTGCCACCCCAGCTTCTAGGAGATCCTTACTGATTGCAGCTGATGGAACTAGAGTGAGATCAGCAGCTCTGTGCAGAAATTCTGATAAGACAAACTACAATGTCAACAATATGCTCTTGTCTACATGTTACTATAACAGGCTGTAAAGGAAAGGTGACATACTTATAACCAACCACATAGGTTTCACCAGCCAACTGAAGGTGTATCGTGGGATATATCTGCATAACAAAAGAGAGAAAGCTCAGTGCTAAGCACTCTGATCATATAATTACTTTTTCCATATGATTTATCAAAATCTGGCATCATATCTGACAGTATATGCTGATAATTTGGAATAAATCAAAGAATTGAACTCACACTGGCACATGAGTGTGATAAGACATCACTATAGGGACAGATAATAACTTAGCGATAATGAGAGCACCAAAAACCTACAGGACAATTGGTATGTGTCAGCCTTCTTTCAATTCTTTGTTATTATTTCTTTCTCCATAATAACGAAAACATAATCAATTTATCATCTACCAGGAGAAGAATAAGAAATAAATAAATTCTTACCATAATTCCAGGTGAGGATGCATGTATAATGTCAGGCTTGAACTGAGCAACCTCTGAAATAATTCTAGGACTAAGTGCAAGGGAAAGGGGAACCTTCTGATACCAGGGGCAAGGGAAGCTGAGAAACAAAAGGAAACGAGAGGGAGAAATGAATTAGTAAAATCAATGCTTTGCATACTTTTAGTCTACTATTCTTTTAGAAGTTAGATCACTATGTATCTTACCTTCGGGATCCAATCAATTTTGCTCCATAAAATTCGTCAGGCACTCCCTCATGTGTTGTCACAACCATCACCTTTACCATGTATCAGTAAGCAAATATGTCAATTGTTATGCACAGGAATCTTGGAATTTAAAGAAAACTTTATAACCTTAAAGTTTAAATAAGCCAACTTGACTGCCAATTTAGCCAGGAAGTTCATTCTCACCAATGCAGGTTCAATTAAGGACATCCATAGTCAATATAATAGAAAAGTGTGAAGATATAGAGAATTTTACCTCATCCCCCATTTCACGCAAGTACCTAATGAAATTCTGGAAACGATTTTTATAACCTGACACATATCTGCAAGAAAAACAGAACAAGGAAATACTTTCAATATGCAACCCTTTCTATTTCATATCAGCTGAATCACGCAACCCATTGATAGTGAACTATTAGATGATTGGCAACCAAGCAATCTATAATATCACAACTGAAGCCCAACAAATACAGGATGCCTCGTACATGAAAACAAATTAACGACAAGCTGCCAGAAGATGTAACAGAATTGGTTGTAGAAAAAGCTTAATTCTCAACACATAAATACTAGGAAACCACATAATAAACTCAGGACAACAGCATACAGGGTCATAGCAGCTAAATAAGCCTTAACTTGCCAGCAGTAACAAGTAACACCCTCGACTTCACCCAATAAGTGGACAGAGATAATGCTAAAATCAAAATCCCACTTATGACGGCCAAATGTTAACCAAAAAATATTGACCAAATAAAAACAATAACTTAAAAGCTAAGCGACAAAACTAGCCAATACTCATTAAAAAAAGGATCCCAAGAACGCCAAATGCCATGCCAGAATGGAAAAACAACCAAGCCAGAATGGAAAAACCACCAAGCCAGGTAGCACACTATATGACTTTACCATTGAGATGGAAAGAGCCACTAAATCATTAGGCACACCATAAATCAAAGCTGAGTTAAACCTACCAGCTAAAACAGCAGCAAAAGTCATGGTCTTAACAATTCATTCGGCATCAATCAAAAACCAAAAAACCAAATTTTAGCTAAAGCTACTAGCTGATTTATAATCTTCAAAGGAAACACAAATGTCATATAGCTAAACAACCGACACCATCACAATCATTTCATCAAACGCAATATTAGTTATAGCTAAACCAGATTAGATCCAAACCCAGAGACAATGACACTACCTGAAGACACAAACTTCACTTAGAAAAGCTTAAAAACATAAACGTCCATAGCTAAAGGCAACTATTTTAAGCATATTAATAAGATGGGTATCTCAAAATTGAAGATGTAGTGAAGCAAAACCATAAAGTTCAACTTCCCAAAAAAATAATCTATACGAAAAAAGTGTAGCAAAACAGTAGAGACTCACGCAAAGGGAGAAGGCTCCACAAAGAGAGCAATGCGACGAGGTCTTGAGTTTATCTCTGAATCAACATAAGGAGGAGGACCCTCTTCCTCTTCTTCTTGCCCGACCTCTGTAATAGTCATATTGCTAGCTTTAAGCTCAAGTTTTCTACTTTCCCTTAAACCCTTTGGCTTCTCAGAGTAACAAAAGCCAACACCTCGACCGTAAAGGCTACTGGGTTTTGTTCTTGACGAATGGTAGCTTGGGAATCTGAGGAAAGCAGGGGATGAAGAATGAGAAAAGGCAGAGGAAAAAGATGATTGGGTAGCCGTGGAAAAAGAGGGAGGAGAGAGAGGGGGATTTATAGAGAGAGAAGCACAGGTCACCATGATGATTGAGCGTAGTGTAAATTGTAATATAAATTGTATGGAGGTATAACTGGAAGGGGCTATTGTTAGAAAACTTGAGGGATATATTCCATGGGATTAAGGAATATCATAAAAAAAGTGGGTGCATGTGGAAGATGGGATGAATTATTTGCATGGAATCTAGAAGACCTTGAAGGACTTTGGCAATGGATATTCTTTCATGGTGGTATCAAATGGAAGCTCTCTCAGTATATGCCCCTATTCCGTATTGGCTTGATATGTCGAGAACTTGAGTTGAATCTTTCTTCTTCCTTTCTAATTTCTCACTCTTCTCTGTGGTCAATTTCTTGCATACCTATCTCTTCAGTTGCACAATTGGACAAGCAAAAAATAAAGAACAAAGAAGAAAAAATCTTTACACAATTCAAGTTTTAGGAGAAAATTGAGCTTGAAAAAAAGGACCCATAATTTAATGGGCATCTGTGGCATGAGCATTATTTTACGATTTTGTGTGGTTTGTATATTGGATTAGCTTTTTTTTTTTGGGGGTCTGAATATTGGATTAGCTATTTGTCAGTCAAACTTTAAAAACATATCTTAGATTTCACATCCATCAAGCATCTCCTAAAATCCTTGTCTCATCATCTCCATTTAAGTAGTAGCATAGTACCAAACAAAAAGGGACCCCACCAATATTCCTACCAATTTTTTGGATTTACTGATTTTTTTACTTTTGACAACTAGGTGAAAACTTGGAGTGTAAATTTGGATGTACTGATGAAATCTCAAATGCAAAATCCTCATTTGTCTCTTTTTGGCAGGCATACCCAATTATCCAACGTGCACTTGTTCTGCTCGTACTTTTATACAACTGGCATTTTCATGACGTTTTGGCAGCTGCTCTGTCCCTCCACACTGCTCGTTTGCTTCAATTATTCATCATTCTTTAGGCTGATGGCTGCTCATTTGCTTCAATGATTCATTCTAGAGGCTCCGAAATATGACTTCTTTTAGAACAATCTAATGGAATATTTTAATAAGAAAAATGTAGCGTAAGCCGTTTATGCGCACAAGGTCATTCCGAATCATAGATTATACCAAAAAATAAAAAAGGTTTAATATTGTTATTTTCTTAATGTCGATATGTCATAGTTCTAACCCTTGTGTTAATATTGTTATGTTAAACAAAGGTTTTAGCTTAACCCATTTTGCTTGAATACCCGTTAATTCCATTGTTCAATGTGTAATGAATGGAAGCCTTAAAAAAATATCCAGAGTATCATAACATATTCGTTTGAATATCCTTTTATTCTTTATTCGATTTCTCAAGTGGCACCCAAATAATGTTGAACTAATCCAACTTCAAAACAAGTATTATCTTAATTTTTTAAGTGGTCTTAGTCATTATTTACAAATTTGATACGTAAGGAGATATGCTGGTAGATATTAAATTAGGAGATCATAACACAATCAAACAAGTTGCTTTCAAGCAACTTCAAACTGAGTTTGGGGTTTTTCTGTTTGGCAAGGCTTTCCCTTTAGGCGAAGAAAACAAAACTTGGGATGGCATGAGAGCTGTAAGAAATAGAGAAATTTTTAAATGTTCCGGGTACACCACGTGTCTCGTGTACCATCCAATAAACCTAAGATATGTGGAATTATTTTTTTATTTACTGCATTATTTTTTATGACAAATAGGCGGGCTGCATTGGAAATATTCCACATGTATTACGTCTAGTAGATGGTACACCAGCCACGTGGTGTAACGGGAACACCCAAAAATTACTCAAATAGAGAAATATGATTGGTAACAAATTACATGTTGCATTCTATGCTCTGCAGAAATGAACTTGAAAAGACTTGTGGATGAAGTGCATGGCTCCAAACTAGTGGTTAGCCTTTTAAATCTATTGTATAGTTTAGATTTTGTCTGCTTATTTATGTTATTTTAGGAATAAAAACACAAGCATTTATTAGAAATACAAAAAAAAAAAAACTTTAGTGCAGAATAGTGAGCAGTTTTCTTTGATTGATGGTGAAATAGAAAATGCGGGTGGAAGTTTTAAGTTCTGGGAGCCAGAAAGAATTAAAATGGAGATGAGCTTGGAGCCCATCAAACTATGGCCCTCTGAAATCGAATGTGATATACTTTTTAAAAAACATTAAAATGTTTAAAGATTAGCCCAACTTAGATGGAAGTCAGGCCCATGTCCATGACCCTACTGTTGTATGTTTTTTAATTTATTTTTAGGGCAAACATCATTTTACCCCCTTCAGATTTGGGGTCATTCTTGAATTGGACCACGCGGTTTTAGTTTTGTCAATTTACACCCTAATGTTTTAAAATTCGACCAATTTACACGTTCTGTCAATTTGACCGTTTGGTCTTCTGTTAAGTGATGACGTGGCAAACGTGGGGTCCACCTTTTTAGCTTAAATGTAATAAAATATGTAACAAATAATATTAAATTTTTTTTTATTTTTAAAGTTAATTAAAATCAATTATTTACAAACAAAAAAAACATAATTAAAAAACCCTTCAAACTCCCCACCCGTCAAACCCAAATCCAAACCCAGCATCTCCACCACCCCATCCTTCTTCTTCATCCTCCTTCTCCCCACCTGTCAAACCCTAAATCCAAACCCAGCATCTCCACCAAATTTGAGTCTCGGCATTCATAGCAACAGCAGTAGCCCTGTTCTTCTCGGTTGATACCATCTCCGATTTCTTACAATACCAGCAAATTAAACACACAAGTCATATTTCATCCAGACATAAAGCTCCAATTTTTCTAAACACACAGAAAATTTGTGGTATAGAAAGAAAAAAAAGCTTCACTTCTTAGAGTTGATTGAAACTGAAAAATAAACGAAAAATGAATTGATTGCCCTTTCCTTTCTGCTTTCTTCGTAGAACCTGTAAAACTCGACCCACTTATGTTCGCATCTTTGGTGTAGCTGCTGAACTCGGTCTGATTGGCGCTATCGGTTTTTCCGTAGCTGACGAACTTTGGAGGCATGGCTTCTTCAACGAAGATTTAGGTTTCGAGGGGTTAGGGTTTTAGAGGGAGGAGGTCAAAGCGAGGATGGTTTCAGATCTAGTGTGCAATGGGTTGGGGAACGGGGAAAGTGGGTTTTTTGCAGGAAGTGGTTGTGAGGTAGTCTGGGTTGAAAGAGAAGAGAGTGTTTGGTGGTGGGGTTGGTGATGACCTGGGGGTTTGGTTGGAATGTTGATTTTTTCTTTTTTTTTCTTTTACATAATTGATTTTAATATTTTCTTTGTCAATGGGGTGGTGGAGATGCTGGGTTTGGATTTAGGGTTTGACAGTGGGGAGAAGGATGAGGAAGAAGAAGGATGGGGTGGTGGAGATGCTGGGTTTGGATTTGGGTTTGACGTGTGGTGAGTTTGAAGGATTTTTTAATTATTTTTTTGTGTGTAAATAATTGATTTTAAGTAACTTTAAAAATAAAGAATTTTTTAATATTATTTGTTACCTATTTTATTACATTTAAGTTTAAAAAGTGGACCTCACAGTTGCCACGTCATCACTTAACAGAAGACCAAACGGTCAAATTGACAGAACGTGTAAATTGGTCGAATTTTAAAATATTAGGGTGTAAATTGACAAAACTAAAACTGCGTGGTCCAATTCAAGAATGACCCCAAATCTTGAGGGGGTAAAATGATGTTTGCCCTTATTTTTAGTATACAAGCAATGTTTGGGGAGGAGGGAATTGAAACCTTAAAGTGTTGTATGTTTGCAATTATGAATCTTTTGGGAACTTGATGTTAAGTCTCCTTAGTTGTGGTCCACCAAGGCATCTATTGTTATGATTTGTGGATCGAATACAATTGTTTTAGGTAAAAAAATAAAGAGATTGTTTCGAAAGGGTTAGTTAAGTGATATTTCTTTCTAAATTGTATCGATATCTTTTGAGATAAAGCTTCACACTTAAATGTCTCCATAGACGTGATCATATCATAATAGGCTTATCTCATTAAGTTGGAGATAACATATCTGTACAATTCACGCGGCCAAGAGGACCTAGGACCCTACCCCTATGATATCAGCAGCATCTTAATAATCAATCTTTGAACAGAGAACCTCAAACCAATCTCCTTTCTTCCATAATGCAATGACTGCTTAGGCTAGAAATAAAAAGTGACATATTCCAACAGGTCATGATTCAAAGGAGATAAGTTTGAACTCAAAACGTGAAATGTTGATGGGTGATGATTTCCCCACTCCCCTTTTATCCACCTACACTCCTTTTGTGCACAACTTTCTATTTCACAAAATAGAGTGTAAGTGGATAAAAAGGGAGTGGGAAAATCATTACTCATGTTGATTTCATACAAGAATGAAGAATTCAGAGGAAACATTAGCGGAAGACCCGGAATCCAATACAAGATGGAGCTCAAATAGCCACAAAAATTGATAATTTTGCAGGAAAAGATCTCTGCATAGACTGTTTAAGTGAGTTCTTGACTGAATATGCAAAATCCACATTTATTGGGAACTGGGAAGCCTTTTTCTTGTCACCCCCAGTCAAAAGAACCACTGCAGCAAACAGATTCTGCGACACAGGAATTCTCTCTCTGCCAAAGAGGTTAAAAAAGAAGAGAAAAGCAAGTAAAAGTTCCCTCATATTCACGCCAAACCCAAATCTATGCTTCTCTCTCTCTCTCTCTCTCTCAAAAATTCAAACAGATTCTCTTTATCTCTCTCTCCACAATTCTGATGGACAACTGGAGGAAAATGGAGAGTAGGCCCTGCAGGCAGCACCTAAAAAGCAAAACTTCTGATGAAGAGAAGAGTATCAAGTGCTTGTCTCTCTTGCTCCACTCTTGTCTTCCTCTTATGGCTCCACCACTTCCATCTTTTCTTTTGACCAAAACCCTTTATTTTTTTTTTGCCTTTTTTCTTTTTAATCTTCCAAGTTAACTAGTAGATTCATTTTCCCTGCTGTTCATACCTACTCTTAGTGCCAGCTGATTGGTAATAATAACCACCTTTAGCTAGTATAATTAATCAAATTATAATAAAAAAGGCCGGCCTGCAGAGAATGCGGATTAATAATGATCTATTTAATCACATACAGCATGTGCATGGTTCATGCAAGTATATATATATATATACATATATACATATATCAACCCAATGAGTGCGTGAACCAAACGCTTATTGCTTGGTCTTGCAGTCAAAACCACCATATGCTTTAACAAAAACCCACACAACCATTCTCACATTTCATTTCCAGCAAGAAAAACCAATTCAATCCAATCCTCTCTTTTTCTTTTTCATTCTGTGTCCTCTTTTTCCTTTTCTCTCTTTTCCTCAATACGAATCCAACATAAATACTCCTCATAACCAACTGCCTCCTCTGCTCCCAAATTTGGTGTTTTTTTCTCTCTTTTTTCTCTTTGTTTTCTGGTCGAATATGTCGAGGAAAGCTAGTAAGAGGGTGAGTTTCAGTCCTGATGTGAACGAGAAGCCGATTCTGTATCTGAAACAGAGTGGTGGCAATGGCACCAGAGTAGGTGGAAGCAGGAACAGGGTCACTGGAATTTGGGCTTTCAGGCAGCTCAAAGATACAGCAGAACTCCCTGCACCCATCAAATTACTACGCACACTCAGGGCTAAGGTGGCCAAAGCTGTGTGTATTATATCTGCAAGAAAGAGGACTTCAAGGAAGGTGTCTTCCTCCAACCACTTGACAAGGTCGCGCTCTGTATCTGATCCCATCGAGTCTCATCGAGCCGAAGCTTTAGAGGACTGCATCGAGTTCTTGAACTCTGCTGCTTGTTTGCAGAGGAGCAATTCTGTTACTTCAAATTCTTGTTAATTAGAGATTTGTAGAATATATTACATTAATGTTCATACAAAAGGAAAAAGAAGAAGAAAAAAAGAGAGCTTAGTTTATGGTTGTTGTTTGCATGAAAAATTTATCTGTAACATGTAGAAAGATACATAATGAGTGCAAATCACACCTTCTGGTGTGAATTTTGTTACATGGTTTCTTTTAATTTTATTTTAGGTAATCGCTGATTACATAATACATATATAGTCTCTAACCTCTTCGTATACAAGCGCTTAACCGATCAGTAAATTAATACTCTAACATGGTATGTTAAGAAATGCCAGTCAAAGCATAATTCACATCACCTTGCCACAAAGTTTACCAAGATCTGAAGATTCGATCTTTTAAGTCTAATTAGAAATTACTGTGCTTATTCTTCAAGTTGAAAGTATAAGCTGTCGAATATTTTACCAGTACCAAACATGATACCAAGTTACCAACTCATGGATACTGATAATTCTCTGAGGGCAGGATTGGCTGTGGACCTAGAGTCGCGTGCCTCTTTTTACCTTACCAGAATTCACAGGTTGCTGTCTCAGGACCACTATAGTTCAACCAAACGAATATACCACTTTTTACATCTACTTTATCTCAATCTTTTGACCCAACAAAGTAGAGCTCAATTTGCCCTGTTGATTCGAGTGACCCTAGGAATTAGGAGCACAAAAGCACACAATCGAAAGCCACCTTATCATTGCATTGCTTCCAATGGAAGTGTAAAGAGCATCTTGTCTATTGATATTTGAATACCACATGATATCATTTCCAATCTCAGAAAGATTATAGTTATATCAAGATTAATCAGATATTGTGAGACATACACACTGTTACAACAAGAAAAGGGATGAATAATTGTCTAAAAAATTGGGATATAAGCCCATCTGTAGTTTAAATCTACGGATCCCTGAGTTGTTTGATCCTGCGTATAAATGATTGCGTTCATGACTCCAAAGAAAGCTTCTCAAGCTCTGTGATGCCCTGGCTGGAAGCTTTCTTCATTTCTAGAGCTCTCTTATAAGGAGGGGCTATTGGGGGCTGTACGGGATCCAAGCTCCTGTAAGTTCCCTGGGCATCTTTAGGTAGTGGATATGAACGGTCAGAGTCATATCCACTGAGGTCACCGCAAGCTAGAAATGGAATATACACCTTATTTGGCCCTTCCAACCACCCACTACTGCAGTCTGCAAAGTTAAAGCATGCAATGAAGTCAATACTGCAATATCAGAACAAGTAACTTATTCAAAATTCAAAACAAGTTGGAGCTGTTGATCTATATTTGAACTGTGACTGTTTGTCAGACTCAGACCATCAAGCATCATAAAGAATTATAAGAATGCCCATTGATATTGTAACTTTGTGAATATAAGAGTCTCCGCATATCTCAATGTAGAAGATTTTACATACCTAGATCATCTGCTCCTGAGGGACTTCCCACCTTTTCTAGGAGGCGATGCAGATCCTTAGGGTTGAATCCATCAGGAGGAGAATAATTCTCACAAACTGCAAATGCCTCTGTATGATAAATAGCACCAGCATTAGTTTGGACACAGTAGAAGCAGTCCAACAATGTCATGTTAAATTTTCAGCATTTTGTAAGTGTTATCATGCACATGCTGTATGCTCCTCTGAAGGGAGGGGGATTTGGATATCAAATGGAATTCAGATCAGTCTGCTGATTTCATACAGCATTTATATATCTAGAACATAATTGTATTTTAACTCGATTGCCCACACAACCTTAAGAAATTACCAGGATTCTTTACTAATTTAGCCAATTTTAATTATGAAAGAGTTGACAAGATGATTGATCCTGTTTCATGGCAAATGTACTAGATTAGTAGGGATTGAAAAGAACTGAGAATGTAAACTGCCAAGAAAAACAAAATGAAGCCCAATCTGTTACCTATGCTGGAATTGCGACTACTTTTTGGTTTTGCAAAAGTCACTAAGGGGAAGAATAGTTTCAGCTGCAACAAAATCAGCAAAATAACCAGGGAATTAATTCAATGGAAGTCACGGTTCATCTTACAAATAAAAAACCTGCAGAAATATATATTTTTAACAACTTTGACTAGGCACCCAAATATGGAAGCTTAAAAACTACCTGGCAGTAGAGAAGACTTGTATCTTTTCCACGGAATATCTTTGCAATAAATTTTCCACCTTCTTTAAGTACATGAGTAACAATCGTCAAACCCTGCAAGGAAGATCCACCAGCTGGTGTCAATATAATACAAAGTTCAACAGCATAACAAATTTTTAGACAAATTTAGGTCAGAAAGATAGAATGTGATGTAGAATAACGAGCACAGGAAACAGGTGTATTTTATATTCCTTCTAAATCAGGTAACTTTCATGCAAAAATCTGATGATATATTGCCTTGTACAGACTTAGAGGACACTTACTGCTAGTATCAGCTGGGACTGAACAAATTCATCCATGTCATGAAGGCCAGTAACTGCAAATCAAAATAAAGTAAAGCTTAAGAAAATAGTAATTATAAACGAAAGCAGTAATAAGAAGGTGGACCATGAAACTAAAAATGTCAGCATACCATCTGGGGCACCATCACACACAACCAGGTCAGCCTTGCAACCATCAAAATGTCTGATGACCTAAAAGGGTCGACAAAAAGTCAGATAAAAAAATGGATGCCAATACACATCACCATATACAAAAAGAAAGAAAACTGTAGAGCTAGGAAAGTAGAAATGTAGCTGATCCTTACAATTTCAGCGGTTCGAGCATTAGTTATATCACCCTGCACTTGAATAACACCTTCAATTGGAGCCATGGGCTGCAAATCAATAGCTACAATAAGGGGCACATCACCATCCCTGAAAATATCGATAAAAAGAGAAAGTTAGGTTCTTGGTTTACTAAGAAGAATAGTTTTACTACTAGTATAAGCAGTAGTTGACAACTTACTTAGAATCTGATGAACTCTTTGCTGGGAGATACAATTTCCTACTCAAAACCTAAACCACAATACGCATCAAAATTAGGAACTGGGATTTGGGTTTTCAGTAAAATAGCAAAAGGGCAATATCCAAATCAATATCAGTACCTGACTCCAGCTACCAGGGGCAGCACAAAGATCGACGACCCGCTTCACTCCATCAAATATGTTGAATTCCTCGTCAATCTGAAGAAGCTTGAAGGCACTGCGAGCACGCCAACCTTCTTCTTTTGCTTTTCGATAGTATATATCCCTCTTATCCCTTGAAGCTTTCCCCATCTCTCTTTAACAATAACTACTAATCTGCTGCTATTCTCTCAATGTGTTTTTTCAGCTTCTTTGATTTCACAGAATCAATGGAGTTAGGGAATTTCAGAAATTGGCCGTGCTCCTACACGTAGTGCCGCAAAACCCTAAACCCTCCTCCACCGATTCGTTTCTACTTTTAGCTTTTAGAGCAACTCCACCCGTTAGGGGTTGCCATGGCAAGGGGGGAGGAGGGGAGCTAGGGGCTACTATTCACGTGAATAGTGGCTGTCCTTGAGCGATGTTCGTTTAATCCAGATTCTTGTGTGAAAGAGTATTCTTATTCATTTTTGTTTTTATTTTATTTTTATATGGGATTAATTTTAGTTGTATGTATGAAATTAATAATAATAAAATTGATATGTATGTATTAAAAAATATTTCTGAATTTGTTGGATTTTTTTGATTTTTAAAATTTTTTTTACGTCGACGTCATTGCCTAGCGGCGTGAGACGATCAGCAGGGCTAGCCCAGGTGAGTGGGCCCAACAGCTTGCCGGGCAAGAACCCACCGGAAACATGATTTTGGGCTCGGGCCGTGGGTCTGCCCCTCTCCCCTGCACTGGGCTTCACGGATGGAGTCGCTCTTAGGGCACTTCCAGCGGTGCCAGAAAACTAGGGCTAGAAGCAAAAGCCCAAACGTGATTCCGCAACAAGGCAGCCCTGGCAGCGGTGGGGTCCACAAGCCTGGGCTGGCCCTAAGCGGGAGCCCTTGTCTTTGGCAGGGCTAGTGCCACGTGGCGGCTATCTTTGTCAGTTCATTTTCTTTGACGTCAATGACGTAAAAAATATTTTTAAAAATCTGAAAAAATTCAAAAATTTCAGAAATTTTTTTAATACATACATATCAATTTTATTATTATTAATTTATACATACAACTAAAATTAAACGTGTAAAAAAATAAAATAAACAAAAAAATGAATAGTGTTTCTTTGCCATGGCACCACTGAAGCACATTCTTTTTGCAAGGGCAGTATTCACGTGAATAGTAGCTGCCTACTCACCTTGCCATGGCAAGGGTTTCATCACTTGGAAGTGCCCTTACCATAGGCCGAGCTAAGAGCACCTCCAGATGGGGACCAAGGGAGGTGGGGGGTTTGGCCCCAAATGGCGTTTCCAGCAACAAACCAAGGCCCGGGCTGCTGGTGGGGTCCACGGAAACGGGCTGGCCCAAGGGCAGGGCGAGCCCCAGGTTCAAAACTCGGGGGGGGCGATGACGTCAAGACAAAAAAAAATTAAAAAAATAGAAAAAATCTTTAAAAATACAAAAATTCAGAATTTTTTAAATAAATACTTAGTCATATTTTTCACTTCCCACACCAAAAATCTTACCCGAAAATATTGTCCAAATTAATTGTTTAGGTAAACAAATTTGTGAAAAAACCAAAAATGAATAGTGTTTACTTTGCACTGCCACTATTTGGAAGCACACATTGCTTTTTGCGAGGGCAGCCACTATTCACGTGAATAATAGCTGCCCTAGCTCCCCCCTTGCCATGGCAAGGGTTTCACTGCTGGAAGTGCTCTAAGTGGCCGTGCCGCCATCATGGGTTTGTGTGAGGAAGATATGCAAATAACGGTGTGCCGTTTCATTTCGAGAGTTATCAACTCAACGACATGTAGTTTCTTTGTCGGAAACTCCTTTTTTTATTTTGTTTTTCAATTTTTTATTTGTATTTGGAACTTAGCCTAAACTAGCTTTAGTTGAAGTTGAACCTGGATCCCAAGCCTCTGAATTTAGAGTCCACGCATTTACTCATATTTTACAAAATTTAGAGCATTCAAATAATCTAATGTTTGTGAGTAGGCCACATCAGTTATGATTTTTTTTTAATACCCAAATTGACGGTAGCGACAAACCTCTTTGACGGTAGCGACGACCCTCTTTTCCCCAAATTGACGGTAGCGACGACCCTCTTTCTAACAGCAAACACCACCACTTTTTTTGAATGGGTAACACCACCTCTTTCTTCTATCGTTCTGGAAAATACGTCCATCTTCATTTGCTAAAAATTGAATTAGAAGAAGAAGCCGAACAAAAAAGAAGACAGATTATGGATACACATGAAGAAGAGAAACGGGGCTCAACACCATCCACCAGGAAAGGCTGGAAGGAAATCCAACAACCAAGCCCATTCATCAAATGCTCTTTTATTGGTCATCTTAATGACGTTCATTAATCCCTTATCAAAGTGAACATAAATTATCCAATTGGATGTTTACTAATCCAATCATTTTAATCATTCCGCATAAACATCATATAGGTTGGGAATGGATGCAACATCTCTCATTTATCTCTCACAACAACTAAATTTTAAAGTTAGGGACAACTTTATTTACTAATTTTTAAGAAAAATAGCAAAAACGATAAAACACTACACTTTTCTTGTGCAGTAAAGAGAGCAAAAGGGGTTCTTTCACATGCACGTCGGGAAATTTTATCAGGACTACACGTACCATGCAATTAAGCATGGTACTAAAATCTAAAACTGTTCCGATATTGTATAACAAATCAATGACAAGGATATCTCAACCTGCAAATCCTGTCAATATTGAGAATACAAAATCTTCAATAAAGGCCTCAAAAGTAGCAGATCGAATTGGCTACAAGACCAAAGCTTACAGCACTGTTCACAACCGCTGAAACCCCAGTCACCAGCAAATAATGGTTTTCAGCTTCCAGCAACAGATGGGGCCGTTGCTGGCTTTGCATCTTCAGCTTTCTCGTGTTCTTTGTTTAGCATCTGTAAAACAGATTTGACAAAATCATTGAGATACACAGTTAATCTGCCAGAAGGCTAGAATTTGAATTCAATTCTAAATGTCATACACTAATTCTCATTAATTAAAGAAGTTCAAGGGAGAGCAAAATATCACATTCCCAACTTTTAAAATTCCAATCTAGGGTAGCGTATTCTAATTCTCATCTGTCAAGAGGCACAATGGTGAGGACAGCATCTCATCCCCAACTCATATTGTCCGACCTACTGGGGGAGAGGGAAGGGGGGCGTTCACAGGAATATTAGTTTAATAGTTTAATAGTTTAATATTTTTCCTTTTTGAGAGGAATAGCTTCATACTTATATTTGCATAGTTAGGAACAAATTAAAGGAAACCAAAATCTTGCATGTCGTTCACACTTTTTTTTTGTTTGCTTATGTACAGCAACCAACAATGTATGCCAGCAAAACAGAACCTTAACAGGTGGTGCTGGACTCCTACAGGGTGTTTCTTATGTGCAGCTCAGAGAGAGCCAAAAGGGAGGGAGATATAAGGGGATCCGAAACACTCAGAACCAAATTCAAAACCTTTCTGATGCTGTTGTCTGCTTCTGGTCAATAGAACAGGAGGAGTTAGAAAGAGCATGGTTACCTTGTTATTGATCAAGTTGTGGAGGGCAATGACGCTTCGGATGAGAGATGAAAGATATATAACCAACATCATGTCATTTGTTTTTACTGCATAGAGAAGGGAAATATACATCAGAAAGCCTAAATTAAACAGACGGAGCTATCTAAATTATTAGGACCTGCACACACTAGATATTTTTGCTTGTATACCTGAAAACCCCTTGACCAACTCTGCCACATTGAGATTTGGAAGTAGATTGAATACGTCCTGAAATTCAACATAAAAATTCTTAATATGACTAATTTATGCTAAAATTAAACCCAAAAAAAAAGTGAGTATGCAGGAAGAACGAGGTAGCTAGTGAGAGAGTAAGTAATGAAAAGTGTACCTGCAAATGGTAAAGTATCTCATGATTTAGTGGAAGCTTCTCATCAATGACAAGATCTAGGTAACTGCGTATTTCTCGTAACCGTGCATCCAAACCCTTTAGAGCGGTAAGTTTTCCAGTAACCTGTAAATAAAAAAAGGCAAATACATTCCTTCCACTTCATTATAATGCAGATGCTTTAACATTAATAAGGATTCAATTCTCAAGGTTTTCTCTGTAGTTGAAAGTAAAAAAGATGCCCCAAAGAAAAAAGAAAACTTGAATTGAAGAACCTCATTTGCAAGGGTGCTGATGGTTGTATCCTTCACATCCCTTAGCAAGTGTTCCACTCCTGTTGATAAATAACAAAAGAACACAATCAATATATTAGGATTTTGAACTACACTAGAGGAAAAAAAAAACAAAATCAGGTTATCTTTTCTACCGTTTTTGAACAGAGAAAGGTGTTAACAAGAACATGTAACTATGCTTCCTATGACATACCAATTTCCTCAACCTCATGAGCCGCAATTTCAGAGGGCACGTGGACAAAAATCTTCTGGCTTTTCTGAGTTGCATTCTGTAAGTATTATCAAGCCTTTATATTAGCTGCATGGGAGGCTATATGGAATAGCTTGTCGGGAATGTAGAAACAAACAACTATGTTCCTCCACAATTAATCAGGGATAGTAGCCAGCTAAGAACATGTAAACCCATGGTTACCTCTTTAACTTCTTCGACATCATAGTAGGCTTTGGTGGGTATTCCCAGCTCTTTAGGCTGGACATCAATAATGACCAGGACTGGATTTGGGACATAGCTGCATACCATAAGGATCTTGATTTACAAACAAAATAAAAGCAAGTATCCCTAGCTTGCCAGTATATATATTATATAATATATTTATTCATTAATCTAAATGACATGCATTGAATAGAATCACATAAGGACAGTAGTAAAGAGAGAAGAAGGAATGCATATGCGGGGTACAATGCACAATGCAGCTACATGCACGCATATACTGATTTACATGATCTTACTTGTGGAATAAACTGTGAATATCCAGATCATTCTCCCGTAGTTTCGGCCCAGTGCTATACCAACCTACAACGTGCTCCTTGGCTGAAATGTAACAGATATTCATTTTACAGAGATTACTAACAACTCCAAGAAGAGAGGGGCGAGGGAAGGAAAACAGAGCCAGTGTCCATATTTACATAAAAGTTGAACAGAAGTTACCATTGATCCTCTTGAACATAGAGAACATCGCTTCATGGTAGTTGTGGTCAAGAAACCAAATGCTAGGGTCTCTATCATCTTCTTCAAAGGGCACTGAACATTAAAAATGAGACAGTCAGAAACATGTCAATTTCAAGCTCAATCTTCAACCACTGTAAAATGAAGCCCAAATGCATTGGCCCTATTGTGCAAACCCTAACCCCACTTCAAATCACTCATACGGAGAATAAAACAAAAACCCCAATTCGAATCACGAAACTACTGTCGATTTTAGATTCCACAAAACCCTAAAAATTTCAAAATCTCCGAATCTACAATCAATTCAACAAATTTCCGGATCAAAACCTAACAAAGAAGTAAAAATGGGGATTTGGGCAAAAGATCAATAATGCGGTAAAATCAAGTGAGGGCATTGAGATTATCGGACCTGCGTAGCTGTTGGAGACGTCGACGACGCCTTTGTAAGTGCTTCCGAGTAGAACGCCGACGACTCGCTTGCGAGTGTCCTTGGCGACTCGGTTGTAGTTGTCGACGATGCTGAGCAGAACGAGTGGGTGAACTATCACCTTCTCGATGAGCCTCGCTGATACTTGCTGCGTCTTGATAACGTCCATGGCGATATTTCGATCTGTGCTCTGATGATATTCGGATTTTTCTTCTGTCTAAAACCCTCCGAGATAGAGTAAAACCCAAAGAAGGAGAACAGATGGTACGAGCTATTGGGAATTCAGGCAATACGGTGCCAAATACCGTCCGATGGGTTGACCAAAATGAGTCAGTGCAGCATACGGTGCTTGATACGGTGCGCACCAGTGCGCAACTGAGTTTTTATTATTTGTATAAGTAAACCATTTTTTTTTTAAATTTCTAAAGACTATGCTTAAAGACTGTTGTGGATTGGCTTGATTTGATTTAAGCTGGATTATATTTGTCGTACATTTTGGGGTATGTTTGGACTAGGATTAAATTTTATTAATTTTAAAAATTTTAATAACAGGGGCAGAATTAATTTTTAATTTTTATACATTTCTTCTCTCCCTGCATCTCTTTCTTCTTCGTCTTCCTCCTCTATCTTCTCCATCCTCTCTCCTTCTTCTCTTATTCTCAGTCTTTTTTTTTATATGTGCTTTTTTTTTTTGCGCGAAATTTTTCTCTCATTTTCCTCATTTACTAGTCTTTTCCTTTTCTCCCTCTGCTCGCGAAGCTGTCGTCGTCGCCTACAACCCCTAAGTCCAAGCTATGAAGTCTTCGTCGTTTGCCATTGATGCCAACCGAAACTGTATGGCTGTGATTGTGGTTTTTCTTTTCATCTGAGTTTTGAATGGAAGTGCAATTTTATACTTTTGGATTTGGGGATGAGTTTTGAATGAATCTGAGTTTGAATGTTCTTGGAGTCGTGTTTCTAGTCACATTTTTGTTGTTTCCTAGAAATTTGATGAAGAAGCATGATGGTATACATACAAGAATATGAGATGCATCTTCTTTCTGCTAGTTATTTTTGTTCTGGTTGTGATGGTGGGAGGTTTGGAACGATTGCAGCGCTTGACGCTAACGAGGGACTATTTGTCCCCCATTTCTACATGGGCTTCAGTAACACCACCTAAGGAGGTGTTTTTGGTGGGACTAGTACTAGTAATCCCACTTAAAATTAGTACCAAGTAAAACAAACATGGGATAAAAAGTTAGTGCAAGTCAATCCAAGTCTAGAAGGTGTACCAAACAAACCTTAAAACCTTTAGAATAAAAAAAAATTAAGTTATCAAAAAATGTTTTACCTCCATGACTTGTGGTGAGCAAATTTGCTCTCAAAAGGAAGTATTTTAAAATTTATAATTTCTCATATAAATTATCATCAAATAGAGATTATAAGAAATTGCATTATTAATAAAATGTCAATGGGAATGGTATCTGTGTCCAAAAATAGAGTTTGTATGCTACTTTCGGTGTCCAATATATTAAAGGAGTGTCATTTAGTATATTGAGCATTATATTGGTGGACACCAATAACTTTTTTTATTAGTGTCGGTAGCGCATATCGTAACAATGCTATTGTAGTAGTGGTTCTTCAACGGCAGGGGCAGCAGGGAGTGTCGCATCCTTGAACCTTGAAACGACATATAAACAGGCACCACAGAATACGGCCAAAACAAAGAATATCAGCAGATTGACTGCAACCAAGGCAGCCAAGGTCCAGTAGTAATTATCCAAACGACTTGTGTTTAGGGTGTGCTGAAACCAATTGATCTTCCCACCCTCTGCACTTATCTCACCCACCACATGAACCGACAACACGCTGCCCATAACTCCCACTCCATAAACAACCATATCATAGAAACCCGCGTACTGGCACTGCAGGACTTTCGATGCTTCCAGATTTTTAGCCTTCTCATCAGAGATCAACGCCACCATGTACAGAGAACCGATTGCCCTACGAAAAATCCCATCAGCGCACCCAAGCAGAACAAACTGCGGAACCAGCCAGAACATGGTCATGGGAATTGTTTCGTCGGGCAAGTCTATCAAACCGGAGCTCTTAACCACGGCCAGCCTTCGGGCTTCCACCAGCGCAGCTACGACACAACACAGACTCGCAAGCACCATCGACGCTGCGAGCCCGATGGAGATGGCAGCGACAGACCGTTTTAAACCCCCAAACTTTGATCTGGCTTCGTTATACGCAAACAGAAGAATGGGAAGAGGAAACTTCACGAACCAAACCTTCTGGTTCAAGTGGCTCGCTTGCAGAACGAAGTAAGTGTTTCCGATAGCGGACACAACGCTCATCGCCCAGAACAAGGCGCCTACAAGCGTCACCAACAGGATGGTTTTGGTTTCTTTCCACTTCACAGGAACCCCTTGTGCTTTAACACGTTTGTAAGAACAAGGTGACAGCGCCACGAAACTAAATGCTGCCATTATGATAACTAGGGCAGAGACGCCATATTTAATCGACCAAGAGGTTACATAACCGAGTATGCAGACTGCCGCGAGAGCAAGGCCGCGCATTCCAGGGGTGAAGACGAAGGGGCCATCGGATTCTGGTGTCTGGCCTCGGGCGGATCTCCATAAGGCGGTCAGTTGAGCGATCATTACGGAGGAAGAGGAAAGGCCTGATTCTGGTGTAGTCTGGTCGTGGGCGGATTGGACCAGCGAGATTATTGGAGCAGTGAATGTGAGAGGGCCAAGCCATTGTGGTCTCTCGTCATGGGCGAGCTGCACTAAGGAGGTTGCTTGACCAGTGATTCCGACGGCTATTAGAGGTAGCGCTGTGTAAAACAGGATCTTTTGGACTGGCCCAATGCACTCCGCCTCATATGTGGTGCATGTACCTGTTGCCCAACCAAGCATTGGTGGTGTTGATAGTGCCAAAGCACCAAACCCCTGCATTAATTCCCAAAATTATATGATCATAAGTATATCTATGTATATGCTTACCAATAACATGTTGAGAATTGTGTTATATAGCACATGTATCTATTTATTAGTGGTGTATTTTAGATCTTTGAAATATTAATTATGTCTCGTGTTATTCACCTATATTATAATACGTCAATTAAAATCGATTTATGACAGTCAAACCCAAAAATTTCTGAGTTAAGATGGTTAGTGTGGGGCTTATCACAATAAAAAATATGGAAATAGTATTGAAGTTATGAAGGGATGGTGATCTTGTTGGTTACATGTAATGTGAGAATGGTGTACTTCGACGTGAGTGCATCTTCTATGTATATATAAAGCTGAAAGGCTTTAAAGTGAAACATTCGAAAGTTTACCAATTGTCTTTGGTGAAAGAAAACCATAAGAGCAAAATGTTATACATTTACTTATAAAAGTATGAGATAATCACCTTCAAAATTTGAAGGACTTTCCGATATTTTTTTGATTATGAAAAATTGTAAAACTCAGTTTGATAAAATAAAATATATAACGTCCAATTGGCAGGGCTAGTATCTGGCCAAGATACCAAAGAGGTGTTAACCTATATTAACTAACTCAAGAACAGATAGAGGCAGAAAGAAATTAGAGAGAGAATAGAGATGAAGAATATATTGATTGATTTCTTTTCTTAATGAATAAGTAATTACACGAGAGTCTTTATATAAAGTCGTAGATAACTAACTAACTAATCTTTATTAAGATTATGACAAGTGTCACAATCTTAGGCTCTATACTCTAACATCCCCCCCTCAAGATCAAGCGGTGAGGATCCAAGCATGAGATTGAAACAATGAGTTTTGAAAGAGACCACTCAATCCCTTGGTAAGAATATCAG
Source organism: Prunus padus (assembly GCA_024362665.1). NCBI lineage: Eukaryota > Viridiplantae > Streptophyta > Magnoliopsida > Rosales > Rosaceae > Prunus > Prunus padus. The sequence continues at coordinate 24,719,441 of JANFAM010000015.1, forward strand.
CAAATTGCTCCCTGAGAAGAGACAAACCGCACGAAAGTTGTTTCAGAGACCCTTTCTCGAACAAAATGCACATCTACTTCAATATGCTTGGTCTTTCGATGGTGAATCGGATTAAATGACAAGGCAATGGCAGACATGTTGTCACAAAAAAGGACAGCACAGCTTGGGGAGAAACATGCGTAAAAGCTAATAATCGTTGGATCCAATCTAATTCGGTGATGTAAATGATAAAGCATGATATTCACCTTGAGTGGATGATCCGAAACCGTCTGCTTCTTAGAGGACCACGAAATTGGATTGTTGCCCAAAAACACAACTGACTCGGATAGATACATCATTTGGATCCCCTTGTCAAAGATCACTAAAAGCCTTTAGCGTAAATCACCTCTAGTATATGAAATACCAAACTTCATGGTGCCCTTTAGATAATGTAAGATACGTTTAACCGCAGTAAAATGAGACACCATGGGATGCCGCATAACCTACGTGACTTGATGCACGGAAAAAAGCAATGTCGAGCCTTGTAAAAGTTAAGTACCGTAGAGCCTCAACAAGACTTCTATATAACTGATGTGGATTGGAAATAAGGATCACCATCATCTTTGAGCAACTGTTGTAGGGAAGACAAGGGTATCACAAGGTTTAGCCTCAAGCATTTTGAGACTTGACCAAGAGATCCATAATATATTTGGTTTGGAGACAAAAAGCAGGACTGTAGTAGTTTTAGTAATTTGAATCCCCAAGAAATAGTGAAGCAGGCTCAAATCCTTGACATCAAACTCAATAGTAAGTGCACTAATGACCTTCATAATTGCACCGTATAATCGCTGATGATAATGATGTCATCCACATATAGAAGCACACCACAATCTCATTTTCAACATGCTTAACAAACAAGGATGAGTCAGAGTAGGTGTTTGCAAAACCCAAAGAAGGAAGAAATCGAGTAAAACCTCATTCCAAGCCCTAGGAGCTTGTTTAAGCCCATAAAGAGATTTATGCGGTTACTGAACATGATGAGGCCGATGGATCTTCAAACCCAGGAGAGTTGAGACATATAGACCTCCTCTTGGAGAATGCCATGCAAAAATGCATTTTTGACATCCAATTGCCTAAGAGGCCAATTAAAGCGTAAAGAAGAGCAAGAACCAACCTAAGCTGTGGTAGGTTTGACCACCGGACTAAATGTCTCCCCATAATCCAAGCCAGGGTTCTTGATTGAAACCCTTAGCAACTAATCGGCTTTATATCTAGCAAGAGACCCATCGAGTGTTTCTTAATTTTAAAAATCCATTTGCAACCAACCAGGTTCTTAGTTGGTGGTAAAGGAACTAGACTCCAGTGCCTTGAGCATGCAAAGCTGAACCTCCTCTGCATAGTACCGTAACCATACTGGAACTTTGAGAGTGCAGACTTGTAACTCCTTGGTTCAACCAAAGAAAGATCAATACCCCGAATCTTGAATGCTAGCCAAGAGGGCCTTCTTCTTAATAACTCCACTCTTGTTTCCTCGGTTTGCATAGGATGCAAATTGAGGGATGGAACGGATGTAACCACTTGTAACGAATCGCATAAAACCAATGTTGTCCGATCCGTAACTAACACCGATGTCGGGTGTCACAGTGGAGCCGAGGAAAAGCTTGAACTGGAGCAGCAATGGATCGAGAAGCTGGGTAAATCGTAGAAAAATCTGTGGCGAGAAGGTGTGATAGAGGACTGATGCGAAGGGATGTGAAGGTGCAAAGGTTGAGAAATAGAATGCGGAATGATGGGAACAACTATATTATGTCCTTAGTAACTATTGGCACAGACAAGGAAAATGATAGAGGATTGTGATGATGAATTGGTGTGAAGCAGATGTGGTAACTAAACTCAGGTAAGGAAAACAAGTGTTCATCAAAGATTACATGCCTAGAGACAAACACTCTATTGGTAGGGACATGATAACACAGATAACCCTTATATTTTGTAGCATACCCAACAAACACACACTTTTTAGTTTTGGCACATGTAATTTATTGTGATTATATGGTTTGAGGAGAGGAAAACAAGCACAGCCAAAAATTCAAGATGAGTAAGGATTGGATTAGTCCCAAATAGCAGCTGAAAAGGAGAGTTGGATTGAAGAACAGCAGAGGCATACGATTAATCAAATATGTAGTTGTTTGACAAGCATAGGACCGAACTTAGAAGGCAACTTGGCTGTTTGTAATAAGGTGATAGTGGTTTCTATGATATGTCTATGTTTCCTCTCAGCTACCCCATTTTGTTCGTGGAGTATAAGGACAAGATAGATGATGTGAAATGCCTTTTCAAGTAGAAAATGTTTTAATTTGTGGCTAGTATACTCTCCCCCCCATCGCCGCGTTTAGGATTTTAATTTGGGCGAGAATTGTGTAACAACAAAGGAATGAAAAGCAACAAAAGTAGAGAACAAATCAGATTTATTGATTAAAGGAAAGAGCCAACAATATCGAGTACATTCATCAACAAAGATGGTATAGTACCTATACCCATCAACTGAAATACATGGTGCAGACCCCACAAATCAAGTATGAATTATTGCAAAAGGAGTAGCCAGGACTTAGTAACATGTCGTGGAAAAGGTAGTTTGCTAAATTTTCCTTCTAGACATGGATGACACATTACAGTGAGGATGGTTTTGGAACATGTATATTAGCTTTATTCAACATCAAAGAGACAACATGATTTGTAGGATGACCTAACCTATGATGCCACAGATTGGACTGAACAAGTTGTCCAAGAAATGCCTGAGCTGTAGAAGGCTGCTGTAAGGTTGAAGTAGACAATGAGTGAATAGGATACAGTCCATTCTTGCACAAGCCTTTGTAGATGATCCTCCCCACGTGACTTTGTCACAGATCCAAAAACAATGAGCATCAAATATAATGTAACAATTATTGTCAAGGCATATACGATGGACTGACAATAGATTACTTTGAGTTAATTGAGGAACATGTAACACAGAGGTCAAGTGAATTGGAGAAACAGAAGTATGAATAGTCGAATGACCAACATTAGATACTTTCAAACCTTCACCATTTGCGGCTTGTATTGTCTCATTTGTGGATAAGGTGAAGCCGGATGCATTAGTCAAATCAGTTGTCATATGGTTAGTGGCACCAATCATGATCCACACTGAGATGGACTGGTAGAGCTAGAGGACTGAGATGCGTAGAGTTGAGCATTGTATGCATAGCTTGCATAGGGGCATGCATAAGGGGCTTGCATAGGAGTGTGCACAGAGGTGGCATAGAAGCTTGCATAGGAACTTGCATTTGGTGAAACTGAGAAGGGGTAGAATAAGCGGTGGACTGCAAATCTTTGTGATGGCATAGGATATGACGAAAGTGGAGAATAGGAAACATTGGGATTCATGCCAATAAAATTTGGACCCTTATCATTATAGAAGCAATACCATGTGGTATGATTACTTCACATTCTATGGTACACTTTGGTTTCTCTTGAGAAGAAGCAGAATGGGAGCAAAGATGACCCTCGAGTTGCACAATTGACGATTGGAAGCATAGGAGCGAGAAGGACTTCCAACTGTGGATTTCCAAGCGCTGAGGAACCAGGGAGAGTGACCAAGAACCCCAGGAGTGTGTGCCATAGGAGAAAACATGTAAAAGTATGAAACCTTGAACCACAGGTAAAACGTCCTTTACCCTTGTTCTTGTTGCCATGATAAGGTTTAAAACCTGTAGGAGGTACCTGAGATGAACTATGAGGCGATGAAAACCTTGAGACTCGGAAAAGAAGCCCTTTATTGTAAGTGGGACTCGTATTAGCCACCATAGCTGCTATAAGAGGAGTATGAATCAAGTTTCAACAATAGTCTCTTACCAAGTAATGGGAGCGAAAATCTTCAGGAAATTACACTTTCACGCCCCCTTATAACACATCTGAAGGTGTTATACTCAAAGCAGGAAGTCCATTCAAAGCAAGAATGACAATGTCTTCATCCGCAAAATATACCCCACAGCGGAAAGATAGTCCCTGGCCTCCTTAATACGATGCGATATCGAGATATTGAATCAGTCCCCTTTTAATGGTTTGCAGTTAGATTTCATCTCAAAATGCTAGTCCTAGAGACGATTGAAAATTGCTCCTTTAATCTAGTCCACAGATCCTTGAGCTAGTACTACCAATTGCACAGACATAGCAATAGGAGACAAAGTAGCAGTGATTAATTGCATAATAGCTCATCATGCATCTTCCATACAATATATGCATCGTTGACGGAGAAGAAGAATTGATACCGGTTCACCAGATTCACGAGGTCAAAACTGCTTAGATGGACAAGGAGTCGAACCATCAACATACCCCATGATTCCATTGCTTTCAAGCAACAATTGCATCTAAAAGTTCCAATTGAGATAATTCGAATCATCAAGCTTGACATTCACCGACGTAGAGATGGAGGAAATCGGAGCTGTAATCGGAGATTGAAGCAATCAGAAGGCGAAGGCCACCATCGTGATTGTAAGCACAACAAACAAACACTTGTCAGTGTCGTGAGAGAGGCAATACAACAAACACTTGTCAGGCAGAAGCGAAAGGACCGAGCAAGAAGTAGAAGAACAGAAGAATGGACCGATCAAGAAGAGAAGAGCAACACGAAACCCTAGAAAATTAGAAATTTCAGAAATTGCAAGAGGCGTAATGAGAGGAGAAGGCAAACCCGAGAATGCGACGGAACAGAGGATCGAAGATTCTCAGCGCAAGCAACAATGGCGATTGATACCATGTTAACCTATATTAACTAACTCAAGAACAGATAGAGGCAAGAGAGAAATTAGAGAGAGAATAGAGACAGAAGAATATATTGATTGATTTCTTTTCTTAATGAATAAGTAATTACACGAGAGTCTTTATATAAAGTCTGTAGATAACTAACTAACTAACTGCTTTATTAAGATTATGACAAGTGTCACAATCTTAGGCTCTATACTCTAACAAGAGGAATTGAGCTGGAGTGGAAGAAACTTACAGCGAGGAAAGCATAACTGGAGATCATGGGCATCCGATAGTTGCCCAGGAAAGCATCCACAATTTATTGCGTGAAAAGTGGCATTATGTTGATGATGCCATAATACAAGTTGAAAATCCCAGCAGCCTGTGTAACACTGAGGTCCCAGACATCAGTTAAGTATGTAACGAATGTCCAAATGGCATATGCAGCCACTATATCCACCCCTGACAGAACTGCAATTGAAGCACAAGGAAAGCAAAATTAAAGAAATTAAATGTTAATTATGTATCAATTATACTACTGTTGAATAGGATTAATATAAGAAGTAGTGAATGGTATGACTTACTGGTGATCTCTGCCTTAGTAAACCTCCATCGGGTGCTCTCGAAAGTACTTACAGACGACATTTCTAGGAGCGTACGTAGGTATGGCGCCTCACTTTCTGAGGTCGAAGAAAGCGGAGAAGAAGAGAGAAGAAGTAGAGCACATAAATGAGTGGAACTTCAAAAACTTCCTTCACTCTCTTCTTTCTCGTTCAAAATACAAGTCAATTTATTTTAAAGAAGAAATGAAAAAGAGAGGAAGGCAACTTGGGCACATGTAGTTTATCCACTTCCACGAGTGAGAGTCTACTTAAATAAAAGCACTTATTAGATTCTCAGTCTTGTTCTATTGAATAATACACATATTGTAATAGTGCCAGTCAAAAATAATGAGTTAACAAAGACTATTAAATTAGTTAATTAATCAAGGCATATTATAAAAATAATGAGTTAACATCAGATGTAATCGAGGTACTAGGTATGACACTTCCTCACCAGCCGAGGCTTGTATTTAAAGGAGACCTATAAGCCACAACAGTTCATACATTAATTGTTTAAAGAATATAATGATCATTTCAATAGGCAAGTGGGGGAGTCTGGGGATGGTTTCATGGATCTTGTCGGGATCAAACCATGTTTCTTAATCGCATTTAGCTAGTTAATTACCACGTCTTGTTAACAATTAATTATTATGACACAATTTGGCTCGTGTAAAAAATATAAACTCGTTGGCAAAGACATGATTTTTGAATGAGTACATAGTTAATAAAATACATGAGGTAATATGTGTAGAGAAGCTCGTCTAATCTTTTTGATCTTGGTCCGAAACTGTGGTTGTACTAGCTGCACTACCTCAACAATATTTCATCGCTTCTTAAAAAAGGGTAAAGTGCGGTTTACTGAACTATAAGGCAATTCGAACTTACCTCGAACTATTTCGTTTGCCAATTTAGTCCCTCAACTCGTAATAAATAGTCAATTTCCCCCTTGTTAAGTTTATCTAATTTCATCCATTTTTCTGTTAATAACAAGGGCAAATTTGTAATTCTAACTTAAAATTCATAAAAATATTGTAAATAATTAACTTTTAGAAGCAAAAAAAAATCTTTGGGGAGAAGAAATCGGTGGGGGTGGGGTTTTGTGGGGAGAATAATTTTTTTCTTCTAAAAGTTAATTATTTACAATATTTTTATGAATTTTAAGTTAAAATTACAAATTTGCCCTTGTTATTAACAGAAAAGTTGATGGAATTAGATAAACTTAACTAGAAGTGAAATTGACTATTTATTATGAGTTGAGGACTAAATCAGCAAATGAAATAATTTAGGGAGGTAAGTTCAATAATAGTTCGAAAGAAAATGGCTAAAAATCCTTAAAAAATGATGTTCATGTATTATTAGGTAAATTATTAAAAACATTGAAGTAAAAAAATCACAATTCATATGCAAATCTATATGTCCTTAAGTCAAGTACAGCCTGCAGCAATTATTGAATCTCAATACAACATCGATTTTCTTTCACTATGTCGTTGTTGTTGTTGCTGGAGTGACATTGCCTTCCACATCCTCTGTGGACCGATGTTTAAACTCATAAACAGACAGACAACAGCTGAACAAACCAAACAGTACAAGAGTAGCTGCAAACAATGCAGCCAAGGTCCAGTAGTAATTATCCAAACGGCTCTTGTTCACCGTGGATTGGAGCCAAGTGGGTTGAACCTCACTCACTACATAAACTATCAACACACCCAATATAATCCCCACCCCATTAACAGCCTGAGCAAAGCTTTCTATGTATTTCTTCTTCGCCCCTTTTGCTGCCTCATCATCCTCATTGGCTCCAGGCAGCAGCTCGTCGCTGAAAAAACCCACAATGCACTTCTCCGAAAACGCTTCCGACAACCCAAGTAGAATGTATTGAGGAAGCAACCAGAACATGGTCATGGGAATTATTGATGTGGCATCGTCGCTAAAACCCTCTGTCTCAACCACGCCTAGTCTTCGGGTCTCCACTTTCGCAGCGGTGATGCAACATAGAGTTGCAAACACCATTGACATTGCGATCCCAAACTTGGGAACTTTAGAACAGCATTCTCCTGCCACCCCCCAGTTTTTCCTCACGGACCCTTGGATCCCTGGAAGGATAAGGATTGGAACCCACAAGCTCCCAACATAGTGGTTCATGTCGACTGCTTGCTCGATGAAGAATGTGTTTCCGATTGAAGACACGACACCTAAGAGGATGCAGGTGATGCACATGGGAACCGCGAAGAGGACAGTTTTGATATCTATTGTGGTAAAAATTGTGGTGAAAAGATGAAGCCCCCCTTGTTCTCTTTGGTATGAAGAACTTGAATCTGTCAAGAAAATAATTGTTGCCACAACGGTAACAGCGGTGGGAATCAGAAACTTGATCCACCAAGGGCTTACATAGCCAACTGCTATAAGTGTGGATACGGGAAGGAAGACCGCTAGTATCGCCAATAAGACATTCTCAAACCAGGCCGCTGTCCAGTGGGCGTTGGCAGTGCCGGTGCTGGCATTATCTGATTCTGATGCCGCCAGCACCAACAACGGCTCAGATTCTGATGATGATGACAGCGGCTTCGATTGTTTGCCAATGGGGGTCATGTTGGAAAGTTGGCTCACATTGAGTATGCAAGCTTCGGGGGAAGCGACCGGTCGCAGGTTTTGAGCGACCGGTCGTTTTGAAGCAGATTGGAGAGCTGGAGAAAACGCAGGAAGCGACCGGTCGCAGGTTTGGGCGACCGGTCGCATGCAGGCAGAATGGAAGAGTGTTGAATCGGTGTAAAAGCGACTGGTCGCAAAGAACTGGCGACCGGTCGCATGCAGTCTGTGCTGAATGGTTTCCACGCGTTTTCAAGTTGCTTTTTCACATGGGTCAGATCCCTACCCAACTCCATGTGCCTCCAAAAGTCTTAATTGAGTGCTAGGGCATATGGCAGCTACTAGGGAAAGTCTTAAACAACATTAAGTATAGAGTGGTGGGTTGAATGATTGCCTACCACTTATACTTTCCTTGAATCATGGATCTGGTTTTTAGGGTGGCTGGTTTGCCACATGTTAGAGGCTTTTACAGGGTGGCTAATGATGTTGGGAGGCTTCCCACTTGTCTACTTAAGTGGGAAGTGCAGACATTACAAGGTGTGCTTAGTATTTTTTGTGTTTAGTGCTCTTGTGCTTGAGAGCTTAAGTGCAAAGTGCTAAGGCCAAGGAATCAGAAATCCAAAGGAGTTCAAAGAGGCTAAAGGGCTTGGGAGAAAGCCAAGGAAGCCAAGGAGAGAGAGAGCTTAAAGGGTTGGAGTCTTGTAAGTCTAGAAGCTAAGGAGGGAAACACCAAGGGTGAGAGAGTGTTCACAAGTGCATCAAAGTGTTGAGCAAAGGGGTGTGAGAGAAAAGAGAGCTTGGGAGAGAATAGAGTTCTAAGGGGGTTTTCTTTGTAAACCAAAGTTGTAACCTATTCTTTCATGAAGTGAATTTCTCAAGGGGATCACCAAGAGGAAGTAGGCAAAGAGTTGGCCGAACCTCTATAAATCTTGTGTCACTTGTGTTTGGTTATTTTCTGTGAGTGTGTGTGAGTGATTCATCCATCATTGTGTGTGTTACAAAGTCCATCAACAACAAGATCATTAGAGGAGTGCATTCTATTTGCACAACAGGTCAGTGTGGAGGCAATGTAAGCAGAGACTCCCACAGCTATTAGAGGTAGTGATATGTAAAATAGTATCTTCTCTACTGTAGACAATGTCAAAAGGCCTAAACCCTGCATGTTCCAAAATGATTATCACATATATACAAATTTTGGACATTGTCAACAGACCTAATTAGCAAAATAATTATGATCAAAGACATACTCAACCAACCATTAAGGATAAAATTTTAATTCCGTCGCATTAGAGACATCTAAAATTTAAGTCCATCTCATGTCAACACTTCGTCCAAAAAAATAAGTACTTAATTGCAAACTAAATTAAACTACACGATTCGAGCCAAATCACATGATCTAAAAATATATTAAATCCTCGTGTATATGGTTCTGAATTAAAAGTACAAAATGCGACAATTTATTTACGAAATTACATATAAGATAATAGTTTGTGAAAGGGAGAAACGTACAGCGATGAAGGCAACCTTGGAGATGAAGATCATCCAATAGCTACCAATGAAAGCATCCACAATTAGCTTCAAGGCCAATGGCAATATGCCCACCAGACCCCAATAGATATTGACGATTGCAGCAGCGTCTGTGATGCTAATCTCCCACACGCCAGTTAAGTATGTAGCAATTATGGTCATGAGATAAGTGGTGAGGAAACTAGGCCATACCACAGCTACACAATTGAAGAGCACAATTAGCAAATTAATTATGATTAAAAAAATTAAGACAGAGAAGTTTTAAGTCTGCTTACCAGCTTGCTTCAGCACGGGTGACAACGAGGTTTGTAGTGATGATGAAGATGTCGACATTTTTAAGTGTTTGTAGAACTTAATTTGGAAACAATCCAAATGATTAGGTTAAGTGTAGAACTTAATTTGGAAACCAAGATTTTCTTGATCACTCTATCTGATCTCCCTTTCCCAAACTTGAATTTATATAGTAAATTTTCATAAGAAAAAAATAAAAAAATAAAAAGAAGTCGTCCTGGGCACATGAGAGTGAAGCCTCCACATGTGAACAATGGTCGATCCACATTTTAACATAAAAAAGACCATATTCTTATTCTATGCAGAAGTTTGCCTACTTGGTGTAGCCAAGTCAAGTAACTAAATTACTTAAAACATCTCGGTCTTAATTAATGAATTCATTTTGGTTGAAGGTATGCCGGCCCTTGGTTTCTGAGTTTAATTACAAAGACTAACAAATTACTAAATTAGTGCATACTGAAATATAAACAACGCAAAATCTTTAAACTAGCAGCTATGACACTACTATCCCATATTTAAAAGAGATCTGTCTCCTATCAACGGGGTCTAGCTCAGTGGAAAATGACATTGACTTGCAAACAAGAGGTCTCAGGTTCGAACTCCCATGACATCATTTGTGTGTGTATAAGAAATTCTCCTCCCCTCTAGTTTAGACTACTCTAAAAGAAAAAAAAATAGAGACCTCTCTCCAAGTAGACGAAAAAAAATCCCCTACACAACAACAGTTGAATAAAACTAAAAAGAAGCTGAAAGTGAGAGATTCATTTCCAGATAGTCTCATCTAACATTCAATATGAGCAAAGCCTCTCTTTGAACTAAGGTTGGCAAAAGATTCATGCTTGCTTGGTCTTTCTCAAGTCTAGTAACTAATTTAAAATAATAGCATCTCAAATCCTCAGTCTTAATTTATATATTGAATTAGGACAATGCTATAGCCTCACGTTTTCTCCTAACTTTCTTTCCCAACTTAGATGGTATTCTCACATTAGAGTTTACAAAGTCTATTTTCTTGATTCAATGACGTAGCGTGCATATCCTATATATGCATCAAGAAAATTTGTGAGAAAAAAGTTCGGGCAAAAATAACATTACTCTAATTTAGCAACTTGACTAGATACTAAATCTAAACTAACCATTAGGGGGTCCAGAAAAGTAGGTAATGAATAAATAAAGACTAACAAATTTGTTAAATAAGGCCTACTGAAATGACCAAAGTAATTTCTTTTGGAGAAATGATACTGAGGCCGATTTGGCATTCTTTGTGTTGTAAAAATAATCATTGTCAGTTCTTTGTGAGAGAAATCAGTGAGAAAGCGATTTGGCGTTTGGTAAACTTTTTGTTTAAAGTGTTGTTGATACTAATTCGCATAATCAGATAATAATTCATGCATAATCATTAAACCCAATGCCTCTTCGAAACCGGATTTCTGCATAATTAGAAAATGAAAGCACCTCATTACCGCTTTCCCATATAGCTTTCTCTCACAGAATTTTTAATAATAAGTGATTTTCTCATAGTTTACCAAACGGGCTAGGCTTCCCAAAATTTTTAAAAATCACTTATCACCTCAAATAAGCAATGCCAAAGGCATGGTATTGTACCACCATGTCAGCTGGAGCAACTTGGGGCTCATGTTAAACTGGTATTACTATTTTATTGATGTTGTACAAGAGCGAAACAACCCTTATATGGCACAATTGTTTTTACATGTAAAATTTTAGGACACATTTTAGCCCACTCCATAGAAGCAACCCCAACAAAAATAGAGCTGCACAAGATGATCCTATTTCTTGATTGCTTGGTTGAATATGATAAGATTCGTACTTATAGAAGAAAAACTACGCCCGACAGAGCTGCATATTATCAACAAATGGCTCAGCATGCAGTTTCATCAAATGCCGCCAAGGTCCATAAAAATGATCCAAACGACTATTGTTTAGGGTGTCTTTGGACCAACTTGGGTTCCCTCCCCTTCCACGTATCTCACCCACTAATTACCAATTAATTGTGAGATGCAAAGGAAATGCATGCATCGACAAAAAAATGGTTTCATTAACGTACGCCAAACATAATCTGCAAGGCTAAAGGAAGTGGTTCTCAAGTGACACATTATGAGAGATAAAATGACACATTGATGCATATGAAAATACATAGAAAAAAAAAATCCCGGATACAGCTGAAGTTATCCATGACTTGCTGATATGGAAAATGGGCCTCAACCCAACATACACCAAGGGTCCACACTAGCCTTGCATCCATGAGGAAAGGCTTGCATATATCCTAATTTGACATCCTTTTCTTTCATAAGTGATATTGAGCAGGGGATTTGAACATAAGACCTCAAGTGTAAGGTAATTGTTCTTAATCACTTGAGCTACAAATTCTTTACAATTTGACATTCAAATTAGCATTGCTCGCAGACAACAATAATCATTCACAATCCCCGCAACTAAATCATGAAAATATATGTGACTAAATCATCTATTTTATCTCATATAAGATCTAGAAAATACAGTAGAACATACACTACCAGATTAGCTGCAGTCAATGCAGCCAAGGCCCAAAAGTAATTGTCGAAATGGCTCTTTTTCAGGGTGTAACCAACTGGTCCCTCCCACCTTCGCACATATCTCTCCCACCACATAAACAGACAACACACCGCACATAATTCCCACTCCACTAACAGATTGAGCAAACATTTTCATGTACATATTCTTGTCCTCCCTTATTGCTTCTGCATCTACATCTTCCTCCGGTGTCTTAATTTCCAGCTTCTCAGTGAAGATTTTAATAACGCGCCTCTCTGAAAGGCTTCAGCCACTCCAAGGAGAAGAAACTGTGGAAGCAACCAAAACATGGTCATGGAAATTACTGAAGTTCGCTCGTCAACAAAGCCCTCGCTCTCAACCAGTCCCAGCCTTCGGGTCTCCACTTTCGCAGCTGTGATGCAACATAGGGTTGCAAAAACCATTGACACTGCAATCCCAAACACGCGAAATCCAGCACACCATTTTATTTCTCTGGCACAAAGCTTTTTGGACAATTCTTGGAAAAAAAAAGGGGAAAGATAATAACAGGAGCCCATAAGCTCCCTACATAGTGATTTAGGTCAGTTGCTTGTTCAATGAAGTAGGTATTTCCAATGGAAATGACCACACCTGTTATGAAACAGGTCATACACGTGGCGATCAGGGTTAGGACGGTTTTGGTATCTTGTACCCTAAATATTTTGGTTAGACGGATGGGTTGTGGTCGAGGTCCACGAGGGTACGAAGATAAACTACTCAAGAAAATAGTTGTAGATACCAGGGTACATATGGCTCCTATCCCAAACTTAATCCACCAAGAGCTTATATAACCAATTGCTAGAAGTGCAGCTGCGGGGAACAAGACCATTAATATCACACCAAAAAACTGCTCGGTTGTGAAATAGCTGAGGAAACTGTTAGCCCTGCCACTGGCAGTGCCATTTGATTCTGGAGTAGTAGTAGTAGTAGTAGTAGTAGGCGTCTGCTGATCAGATTCTGATGATGATGGCAGCAACGGCTCAGATTTTCTCTGCTTCAACAGCTCATCAATGAATGTCAGTGCAGAGGCCAAGTGAGCAGACACTCCAACAGATATTAGAGGTAGAGATGTGTAAAAGAGGATCTTCCACTAGTAAAAAAAAACCCTTGCGCGACGAATTCAATTCCGTCGCGCAAACAACAAATCAATCGCGCAAATATAAGCGCGACAGAAATTCGTCGCGCGTCATTCGTCGCACAAAGGTCGTCAAGAAAGACTTTGCGCGACGAAAAAATACTTGGTCGCGCAAAATGAGCGGCGATAATATTCCGTCGCACAAATCAAGTTTGCGCGACGAAAAGTTGTTCGTCGTGCTGTTATAAGCGCGACGGTTGTGTTCGTCGGCATATCTTTCGCGACGAGAGAATATTCGTCGCGCAAAATTTTGTGCGGCGATGTCTGATTCGTCTCGCAACAATTTGCGAGGCGCTTAGCTTTCGTCGCACAATAATTAGTGAGACAAAAATTTTTCGACGCTCAATATTTATAGCGACAACGTATTATTAAATCAGCGCAAAAACTAAGCGCGACGACATATCATTCGTCCCCCAAATATTTGAGCGACGACGTATTATTCGTCGCGCAATAATTAGTTAGACAACAAACTTTTCGTCGCGCATGAATTATTGCGGCGAATTAGTTTAGTTAATTATTAAATCGTCGCGCATAGTGAATATATTTTATGTATTTATAATTTTTTGTTTTAATTTGGGTAATAATTTCACTTTTTTATGTTAAAAAAGTAAATTTGGTTTTTTTGGGTAATTAAATTGCAATCAAAGAAATATAATGAAGAGAAATTGATTTTTATAAATAATAAAAATATTTTAAATGTAATTAAAAAGGTACAAAACTAATCAAAAATCGGTCCAAAATCTATGTTATGTTGCTCGGACGTCTCGACGGGAAGCGGATGTCCGTGGGCATGCTCGGGTTGGATGGGCTCCGAGGTCGACGAGGCACCAAAGCGGTGGGATTGGAATGCCTGACCGAGAAAGGGCATGCATAAGCTGTGACATCCGGGTACTATACGAGGCCATTTGGGTAGTATACGTGGCAAGTTGGGTCTTAAGCTCGGCCACCTCGGTATCAAGCGATCACCCGACTACTTGACTGCGATGATGAATGAGCTCTAGGTTCCCGCCTCCTGGCATTCCCCATCCCTCGACGGTAAGTCCTGTCCGCCTCCCGAGAGTCGATCCAACGTCTCCGTCGAGGATCTGAAACCCTGCATCTGTGGAGGATCCACAGACTCGGCGGAGTATCCGGAGGAAGCTGGGAGGCGGACTGCGCAAGAACTAATCGACTCTTCTCCACCATCGCCGCTGGTTAACATAACATGTTATATTTGTCAATAAACATTCATATAAAACTATGAAACTTGAATGCGTACAATAATAATTAAAATTAAAAATACTTACATGAAGTGACCGGCCAACTCATTCCCAGGTCGAACATAGACGTCACCAAATACGTCGATCTCAGGAATTTGGACCCCTCTGAATTGAACAAAAGAATTAAAAGTTAGTACCAAATTTTTTCATATTAATATTAATGTCATTAAAATTGAATATAAATAACTTTATTAATACCTCCCGCCGCGCCTCCATCCTATATGAGAATGGCCTAGATCCTGAATGGTGGAGAAGAGTCTTCTTGTTCCTATTGCCTTTATTTGCTCTCGTCTTCTTCTGTTATACAAAAATAAACGTATTTGTTGAAATTGAAATTAAATATTAAAAAGTAAATCAACGTAATTCCCAAAATTTACCAAATATGAAGGATCCACGAAAATGACCGCACAGCCACGTCCAACTATCCTCCCGCCCCTCAAGCTCCGCCGGCAACCCTCTGAAGAGCGACTGCGGATCATCAAATCCTGAAAATGGTGGTACAAGTCGCTCTTCCATTGCTTGTACCTCTCGGCAAAAGAGTGCGTTGACGTCGTCAACGACTCATCGTCGAGTCCCCTAAATTGTAGTTCGTCTGCAAGAAATGAATTAAATACATTAAATAATATAAATATATAAAATTTTAAGGAAAAACAATGAAAAGGTAAGATACATACCGACAATCGTCCGCGCACCAACGTCTTCGTCTCGTCAGGCATGACCTTCCAAGAATGCCATAGCATCGGGCAATGGGTCCGCACAATCGCTCCAATGTCGTGGGCCAATGAGCTATGCTGGGCAGCCGTGGGTGCAGCCCGATGCGCTTGTCGTATCCAATGCGATCTGTTGTTGGTCACCCGAGTGACCTTCGTCGTCTTCAATGACGACAAGGTCCCGGGTGTTCTTCTTGGCTGCAAAGAAATTTAAATTTAACGTTAAATAACAAATACTATTAAATGCTTGGTCAAAAACAGTTGAAGTTGAAGGAAATCTTTACCTGGTTGTGACCCCGATGCATCAGTAACGGATGTCGATGTGGTGTCGGTAATGGTGACGGGGCGGTGACGTCGCCTGGCACTCGTAGGCTGCGCCATGATGACGCCGATGACGCCGGTGCATGGGAGGGTCGGGACCAACCGACAAAGTCTCCATATGTGCTGGAGCAGTGGCAGCTCCTTCCTGAACCGAGGAATGCGAACTCTGTGCAGTCGTCACCGCCCTACGACGTCTAATAAGCTCAGACATCTGCACAATTGAACAAAATAAGATATTCGAAAAATTAATTAAACAAAGTAATACAAATAAGCTTTTCTAATAAACTTTGCAACACAGTTTGACCAACCTAGAGTTAACTAATTTGGGCAAACTGATAGTGGTTTTGAAGCTTGTTCTCCTAGTTTCTAACCCAACAAACGACACTCAAAACAGAGCTATAACGAAGGACAAAACTTGCTCCAAAGTCGGACTCCTAACATGGTATATGTGCAGAAACAGTTTTTGTGCCCAAGTTTGCACAAGGTTTTGACGTATCAAAACCCAACCAAATTGAACGAAACCAATTGTTTTTTGTTCCTAGCCAAGTCTACTTTAAAACCCAACAAATGGATTCCTAAACAACTCAACGGAATTGGAGAAAATCAGAGCCAAAGTGAGGCTTACTGACTGACATTTCCCACTGGTTTTCCAGATTTTTACCCAAACTTTGTGACACATTTTGACCAACCTAGACTTAACGAATTTGGGCAAACTTATAGTGGTTTTGAAGCTTCTTCTCCCTAGTTTATAACCCAACAAACGACACTCAACATGGAGCTATAACGAAGGACAAAACTAGCTCCAAAGTCAGACTCCTAACATGGTATATGTGCAGAAACAGTTTTTGTGCCCAAGTTTGCACAAGGTTTTGACGTATCAAAACCAAACCAAATTGAACGAAACCAATTGTGTTTTGTTCCTAGCCAAGTCTAATTTAAAACCCAACAAATGGATTCCTAAACAACTCAACGGAATTGGAGAAAATCAGAGCCAAAGTGAGGCTTACTGACTGACATTTCCCACTGTTTTTTCAGATTTTTACCCAAACTTTGTGACACATTTTGACCAACCTAGACTTAACGAATTTGGGCAAACTTATAGTGGTTTTGAAGCTTCTTCACCCTAGTTTATAACCCAACAAACGACACTCAACATGGAGCTATAACGAAGGACAAAACTAGCTCCAAAGTCAGACTCCTAACATGGTATATGTGCAGAAACAGTTTTTGTGCCCAAGTTTGCACAAGGTTTTGACGTATCAAAACCCAACCAAATTGAACGAAACCAATTGTGTTTTGTTCCTAGCCAAATATACTTTAAAACCCAACAAATGGATTCCTAAACAACTCAACGGAATTGGAGAAAATCAGAGCCAAAGTGAGGCTTACTGACTGACATTTCCCACTGTTTTTCAGAGTTTTACCCAAACTTTGTGACACATTTTGACCAACCTAGACTTAACGAATTTTGGCAAACTTATAGTGGTTTTGAAGCTTCTTCTCCCTAGTTTATAACCCAACAAAATACACTCAACATGGAGCTATAACGAAGGACAAACCTAGCTCCAAAGTCAGACTCCTAACATGGTATATGTGCAGAAACAGTTTTGTGCCCAAGTTTGCACAAGGTTTTGACGTATCAAAACCCAACCAAATTGAACGAAACCAATTGTGTTTTGTTCCTAGCCAAGTCTACTTTAAAACCCAACAAATGGATTCCTAAACAACTCAACGGACTTGGAGAAAATCAGAGCCAAAGTGAGGCTTACTGACTGACATTTCCCACTGTTTTCAGATTTTCACCCAAACTTTATATATATAAACCTAACCTAACCAACAATCAGACTAATGCTCACAAATAACACAATGGAAAATCAATACAAGTATCCTACTTAAACCTAACCAACAATCAGACTAATGCTCACAAATAACACAATGGAAAATCATTACAATCAGACTAATTAAACCTAACCAACAAGCAGACTAATGCTCACAAATAACTCAATAAAAATTGCTGTCAAATAAGAAATAATCTCACCTGATATTAGAGGTTCGAACCCAAACACACCAAGTCCAATTCCCAAACACCCGAACCAGAATTTGGGAAGCAGAGTGAGAGAGAGAGAGAGCGAGAGAGAGACACAGAGAGAGAGAGAGAGGACAGAGAGAGAGAAAGAGAGAGAGAGAGGCTTGTGCGTGACAGAGGAGTCGGGGTCGGGGTCGGGGTCGAAGAGAGACTGAGAGGGAGAGAGGGTTCGAGGAGATAGAGAGGGCTGCGGAGAAAGAAGGATCGCAGATCTGGTTTATTTTCAGTCCTTTGCGCGACGAACAAAGAGGCATCGCGCGAACCCATTAAAAATCTTTGCGCGACGACAAACGCCAAATAGACGTCGCACAATATATAACAAAATACGGCGGATTTTTATTACACTTTGCGCGACAAGATAGCTATCGTCGCGCGAAACATTACGCATCTATGCGCGACGCCAAATGTAAGACCGTCGTCAGCAAGGTCTGAAATTGAAAAAAGTGCGCCTACGATTTCTCTGTTGGACCGCCAAATTTTTAAGCCTTTGCGCGACGAATAATTTATTCGTCAGCGCGGACACAAAACCCACGCCCTAAACCGTAAACCTTGTGAAGGCTGAACCCTAAAATTCTAAATGTTTTGCGACGAATAAAGAAACAATCGTCGCGTAAAACCAACGTTGAGCGACGAATAAAGCTGTACTCGTCGGCGCAAAGTTAGTAATGCGCGACCCCAAATTTGTTTCGTCGCGCAACACCGAACCCTAAACCACTGTGACCACCGAGCCCTAAGATTCTACGTGTTTTGCGCGCGACGAGGTACGATTGATTCGTCGCACAAAGTTAGTATTGCGGCGAAAAAATTATTCGTCGCGCAAACATTGTTTTTCTGCGACGACTATATCATTTGTCGTCGCGCAAAAGACTTAATATATATTTGTGACGACAAATAAGTCGTCGCGCAAAATTTTCCTTTTATACATGGCTTTTTAAGGAAAAATCCTATAACTGGCTAAGTCAACTACCTAATTAAGCTGCAATACTTGAAATAATATACCTTGTATAATACTAGTCTTTCGATATGAAGGGGACTCAAACTTCCACGTTTTAATATAACGTAGAACATCTACGATGTTGAATATCCCATAACAAACCCCGAAATGGAAGAAACTGATTATGAAGAAGAAGAAGATGATGCTTCCATAAAACTCTTTATTAGATCCATTGTTTATAGATTAATGTACCCATTCTTTAAAATTCAAAATTATTATGTACCAATTTTAAATATAAGGAAATCGTTGTACTTAGTTTATTTTAACAAGTAAGGTAGATGGCATGGTCTGTAAATACGTTATTTTATTTTCTAAATCATAAATCATTCTCTAAATCATGAATTCTCGTCGCTTAAACCGACGAATAATTCCTAAATGCAAATAATATATATCTGTGACGAATTTAGTTTTTCGTCGCGCAAACATATTAATTTTAAATGATTATTGGAGTGGAAAAACCGATTCCGTCGAATTTTATATACTTTTAAATACTTATTTTTATATACCCAATTTCATATACTTTTGTCATAGAGTTTTATAGACCTTTAAATACTTATTTTAATATTTTTAATTTACCAATAGCATTTATTTTTTAATGCATATTGATTTAACTAGTCGGCATACCTCCACAATTTCACAAATCTAATAAAATCCCATATTAATAAAAATTTAATCAACACACCCAAACCCAAAAATTTATCAACACACCCAAAATCCGAAAATCTTAATTTGAAAATTCTTCTTTTGATTTTCTTATGGTTCATAAATCATTCTCTAACTCAAATACCTCCACCATTTTCTTTTGATTTCCTTATGTTTGAATACCTCCACCATATTTTTTCTACAACTCATTCATCATGAAAAGAGAAATATCATTTACTATGTTTTACATTCACAACCATATACATAAGATAATTATTATACAAAAAATTGAATCCTTTAATCAGCATCTGAACTATAATAACCTTCGTTATCGTCGCTATCATCACTTTCAGTCTCCCAATCCTCCTCTGATCCATCACTGTTGTCGTTCGGGCCTTTGCAACATCGTATCGCGGAAGATCACCGAGGTCAATTGTAATTGACTCAATCGGTATTTCGATTGAAGACACTCCTTGTATCTGAAAGCGGTTCTTGTATAACATTTGTGTCTCGAAGTGTTTCCGCATCATTTTCCATTGAAGATTCTAAACGTTGGTCGGCGACGTTGTCCACATCGTCGTCATCGGTTGGGTCTTGTTGCGGTATAGCATACACGTTCCTCGATCCATCTTACGAACAACTTTCCAACCTCTCCGGCTTTGGGGTCATTAAGATACCACGACCTGTTTTGCCATGTTTGCCAAAATGTAAGGGTCGTCATCATACCAAGTTCGGTTAATGTTCACGAGATAGTAAGCCATGGTCGATTTTAACACTTCCACTGCCTATTTGGGTTTGTATCAAACCATCGACACTTAAACATAATCACTTGGTATCGGTCTTTGTAAAGCAATTGCACGACAGTTGTTAGTTTGCCATAGAAATCAATGTAAGTACTTTCGCCTCCGCTGGGACATGGACACCGCTGTTTTGCGTACACAACCTCTCATCTCTTGCAGCCCCCAAAAACTTGACGCCGTTAACATGGCAACCGAGAACAATTCAGCGCTAATCGGCCCGAATGCAAAGTTATATAACTCTTCACTTTGTAAGTGGGGAATTCGATGCTTTCAATTGATTAACCTAATAATATACAAAAGATTCACATGTTAATTTGGGAAAATTAAATTAGTACAATATATATGTCAAATACAAATCACTTATAACTTACATATTTGAGAAACCATTGTGGAAACAATTCACGGTGTTTCTTGGCAAACAAATGTGATGGATGTTCGCGCTTCATCATCTCTTCATGCTCATCTAAGTATGTCATGATCTCATCGCAATTGTTCAGTGCAAACCAATGCGCTACCTCCATGTCTTTTACGGAAAGCGACTCTTCTCGTCTAGGATCTCCAAAGGGTCGTGCGCTTTGGGCAAAAACAGAAAGTTTCTCCTTTCTCACACCTCCGTCATTATTGCGGCGAGGACGATTGAAAGCCGTCTCCACATCTTTTAAATACATTCCACAGAAAGTAACCGACTCATATTGAACCCAGGCCTCTATAATTGATCCTTCGGGCCATACATTTCGTACACTTTTTTCAGCTCCCGAGAAGCCTAAAAATAACACAATACGAAACAAATTAGCAAGCGTGGAATAATTATGTATAAACAAATTATGAAGATTATATGTACCTTTCTATTGGATACATCCAGCGATAGTTATTTGGGCCAGCAAGCATAGCCTCTTCGGGCAAGTGAACCATCACGTGGATCATACTTGTGAAGAAAGCGAGGAGGGAATATCATCTCAAACTTGCATAGGACTTGGACAATGTCATGACGCAAGCGATAAATGTCGGTCTTTCTCAACGTTTTGCCGTCGATTGGGAAAAAATCTGGACAACAATATGATTGGCTTCACTACATCTTCCGGCAATAGGTGTCGAATACCCACAGGAAGGAGGCGTTGAATAAACACATGGCAGTCATGGCTCTTTAGTCCAACAAATTTACCCCCGTCAACATTCACGCAACGAGCTATATTAGAAGCATACCCATCGGGGAAGTTTACTGACGATACAAACTTTAGAAACTCTTTTCTGTCATTCGGCTTCAAGGAAAAAAATGCAAGATCCCTTCTAGCTTTATCATTGTCCCTATTCATCCATAAACCCCTTCGTATGCCCATTCTTTCCAAATCAAGACGAGCTTTGATCGTATCCTTTGTCTTGCCCTCAATATCTAGAATCGTGCCCACCAATGTGTCAAATACATTTTTCTCAACATGCATAACGTCGAGATTGTGCCTCAATTTTAATTTCGACCAATATGGGAGCTCAAAAAACATAGATTTGTGCGTCCAGTTCATATGTGTAGAAGGTCTAGTCCGACTCACTGTTTTCCCGAACGGAGCAAAATCCAAACGGTTCAGCTGTTCCAAAATCTGATCACCAGACCATTCTCTAGGTCTGAGGCGATGCTCAGTGTTTCCGTCGAACTCTTTATCCTTTTCCCGCCACTCGTGGTCCCATGGCAACCATCTCCGATGACCTAGGTAACAAACTTTTCCAGCGTGCCAACCAGATGTTACATCTTCCTTGCATACAGGACATGCCATATAACCATTAGTGCTCCACCCAGAAACCATTGCATATGCAGGAAAATCATTCACAGTCCACATAGGCAGCCTAGATTAATCTAGGTGCAGCCACGAAAGAGAAGGTTTCGAAAATTTGTTTTGGAGTTGATTACGGAATTCATATAACAATATAGTTGAGTTGAAATTAAACTTGTGTACGGGCCCAAGGCCCGATGGATATTTGAATAGTAGTTTGGTTTTGCTAAGGTATAGTTTGGAACGTTTATAAGGCCGAAGGGCACTCATATTAATTGCTTTTAGATGTTTGTGTGTTTTTAAATTGTGCATGCTGAATGTTGGATTATTAAATTGTGAATATTATAGGTGAAATTAAATGGGGAAATGTCCGTTTTACAGGGGAGACTCTGTCGAATTTTTGGCAGAAGTCAAACTTTTAAAAGAGTTTTCTTTTGAGATTGGTTTCAAGGGCATTTTGGTCAATTGTGCCCGACACCTGACAGATGTAGGACACGTACAGGGTTCGACACAAATTCCAAAGTGGAATTTGGGTCGGGTCCTGTCAGAAAAAATCACAAAGCTTAAGCTTAAGTTAAACAAAAGAAGAAGAGAAAGAGAAGAAAAAAAAACTTAGGAGTTTTTAATGTAAATATCATAACCTAACCCAGTAGATTTAATTTAAAGTAGAAGAGTGATTAAGAAGTTTAATGGTCAATTTGTAGACAAAAATAACCTAATATATTGTTTATTTTAGAGTAAATATCCCAAATATAATATAATATAATAGAGCTGGGCATTTGGGACCGAAAACCGGTCAAACCGGCCGAACAAACTGATTGGTTTGGTTTGGTTTGGTTTTTTTCTTTTCTTTTTTGGTCAACGGTTTATTAACCGAACCAAACCGGTGTTCATGATTCGGCGCTCGGTTCCAAATTTTAAAAACCACGGTTAACCGAACCGAACCGAATATGTTAAATCATTTTTTATTTAGTAATTATAATATACTTGGCTTATTTCTATTGGTTTGATTTTAAGTTCTATGCTCAAACCTATCTTTTGTCAAAAACTTTTTGCACTTAAAAAGATAGGTTTGTACGTAAAAGGGTTGTTTTGTTCTATTAATAATATGTTTTTGAAACTTTGGATGGATGTAAATGGTGAATGATGCATATGGTTTAATTTAAAACTTTGGATGGATGTGAATGATAAATGATGCATATGTTTTAGTTTGAAAGGATTGATTGAATGAATGATTTTGAATATGTTGTGATGTGAATGGTGAATGAATTTCAAGTAGGTTTGGAATGAATGTTTGAGTTTGAATGAATTTAGATTCTAAATGTTTTCAAGTCGGTTTTCACCGAACCAAACCAAACCAAACCGAGAAAACCGGTTAACCAATATACCGGTTTCTCACCTTATGGTTCGGCGCACAGTTTGAATTTTCTCCAAACCGTAGGATAAGGTTCGGCGCACGATTTGGGCTCAAAACCGAACCAAACCAAACCGAGCCCACCCCTATAATATAATATATAAATGCAAGGGGTAAACAAATTGAGGGGGACCACACTGGTCCTTACATGGCTCCGCTCCTCACAGGATAATCTAATTCATGATGATAACAAATTGATATTAATATTTAAAGAGTATAGACGCACAGTTATACTCTTTAAATATATTCGAATATTTTAAAAGTATAGCCTAACATGGTTTTCTTTTTTGTAATTAAGTAATATCTTAGTCTTTTTTAATTACTTTGATTAGTAATAATGTTTAAATTATTATTTCTTTAGTGAATAATTAGTATTTAAATATTTTATTAATTTCATAAATTACTTAATAAATAGTATTTAATTATTTTAAATTATTTTGTGGACTTTATTTTATTTTATTTTATTTTACAAAATTAGTTTGTTTAGTTTAATATTTTTTTATCTCAATTACAATTTAATTGGACAACAAAAATGTAGCAAATTCAAAACTCAACTTATTTTCTTCTTGGTAAATCTAATATATTAATTAAACCCTAACTTTGAGTTCTTATATATATATGGTGTACGTGCAGTCTATGTTTCATGTGTTGCTGCTGCCGGATCCTAGCTTAGCAAAATCCCCCACGATCACATGCATGGCTGTGCGAGGGATGCATTGGTCAGGTTGATCGAAATGATGTTGGTGTGTGTGTGGTTTTGTTTTGCATCTTGCAACACAATAGTATTATTTGTTCTCTTATTTAATTACCTTCCTTTCTGCACCTAGCTAGTTTATTTGAGTCTAAAAAGTCGTGTGCCATATGAAGCTTTTGTACTTGTAAGTTAAGGTTTGGCTAAATAAAATTTCTCCATTGGTTCCAAAACAAGAATTTGGGGTACTAATATATAGGAATTAACCTTTGGCTTGATTATTCTAGTAAGAATCCGTATTGTTATTTTCAACCAAAAAATAAAAAACTTTATGTTTTACTTGTCGGACCCTACAAGAGGAGATAAAGAGCCTCCAAGTCTTTGCCGACTTCTGGCTGTGAGACAAAATCTACCACCTTACTACACTGTAATTACTCCCACAATTGGAGGTTTGATGTTTGTGTGGGCAATTGTCAATGAGAAAACAAAAATAAGATTTATGGCCACTTTATGTATCCAATTGTTGCTATTGTAAGGATTCTAAAGTCTCAAACAAATAATTTGAATCGAACCAAATCTTTCGACCAAAAAAAAAAAGAATCGAACCAAATCTTTTCCATATTGCAGGTAGCATACATTCAAGATGACGCCAATCTCATTAGTTCTTTTTTGGCCTATCAAGTGTATATGCATTTTACTATAATAAAATACCCTTTTTATATGCAGATAGCCATCTCACAATATGAGCTGTGGTTATGCAACTATATAACGGTCTCGCGCCTAAGCATGGGTTTCAAATCGGGGTTGGCAGACTATACAAGGCCACAAATGCAACAATTTTGGTGTAGTTTGTTGAAGAATATAAGTCTCACATTAGAAACTTGACAAAATAAAATACAATATATAATGAATTGTTTCACTACTAATCACCAAGGCTTTTTGAGATAAAACCCCACACCTACTGGGCTTGTAGGTGGTTAAGTTGGGGACAATATTGGTGTTGTAGTAGTGAGTCGATGGCCTGTCTCTCTGAAATTTAACATGGTATCAGAGCGGGTTGATTGACTGGGCATTTACCCTTACCTCTTACCCAATACGTTGTGTTCACATGTTAGGCTTGAATGTTTGACTCCGATGTGGACTTGGCTCCTCATGTGGCCCACTATGTGGTGCTCCCACGTGAAGGGGCGTGTTGAAGAATATAAGTCCCACATCAGAAACTTGACAAAATAAAATACAATATATAATGAATGGTTTCACTACTAATCACCAAGGCCTTTTGAGATAAAATATCACACCTACTGGGCTTGTAGGTGGTTAAGTTGGGGGCAATATCGGTGTTGCTAATAGTGAGCCGCTGGCCCGTCTCTCTGAAATTTAACATAGTTGACTCGGATATTAATACAACAATAATCTCCATTATTAATTGCACTAAAACATTTTAAGTTAAAACTCCACCTTTCACTACTACAAAAAAGTTAAAAGACAACCGTTTTTAGCCATTGTCGTCTTTTCTACATATTTATGACAACGGTCAGAAACCGTTGTAATATGTCACTTTCAACAATGGTTTTTCTTAAAATTCGTTGTCAATTCTCATATATAAATCATGTATACAAGAGTGACCATTGTAATATGGCCCTTTCAACAATAGTTTTCACTTAAAACCGTTGTGGTTTAGCACCTTCCACAACGGTTTTATTTAGAGATATTGTAAAAGTCTCTTGTACATATCCTATCCTTTGTCCAAAAGGAAAATAATAAACACTTATAATTAATTGTTGGATTTTATTCATAAAAATTAAAAGAGAAAACAAAGAAAATAGTTGGATAAAAGTCAGAGGAATTCTAAATAGGAAACCAGATCCTACACTAATGCCTACAATTATGCTAATAGTTTTTACAAAACAAGAAAGAGAATCACTAATTGGTTGACTATTAAACATTAATTAAGATATCATCACAATCAATCAATAAAATAAAATAAATAGTTATACAAATAAATTAGTTAATTGAGTTGAGGATGACAAAACCGCACTAATATTTAAAACAGCCTGCCTCTATGATAAGGTGCTTATTAAAAAAAAAAGTATAAATAAATAATAAAAAGAATGCTTAATGATTGAGATTGAGAAGATTGGAGTTGCGCACCTCACATTAGTCAAATTTGTTAAAAATATTGCTTGCATAGGGAGGGAATGTCATTTGCAGAAGTTTCTTTGAATGGAGCTTTTCCTTGCACTGTAAATATAAAGAACACATGTACTTGTTTAGAGTGTCTTGGAACCAAATGGCTCATTAGCAATAGGTACAAATCCAATAGCAACCCCAACAACAAGTAGAGTGCATCATTATACAAACCATGCATGACTTAGATAAAATAATTATCTTATTTCTTTCTTTTCTGATTTAACGTGAAAAGATTTGTATTTACGGAAGAAACATGGCTACACATATGCATATCCGAAGGAAAATCTATGCACAACAGCATCAAATGGCTCAGCAGTTTCCCCATAATCATGTGCTTCGTCGTCCTCCAACCTTGAATCGTTATAAGCATACCAAATGCTAATCAAAACATACAGAACAAGATTAGCTGCAGCCAATGCAGCCAAGGTCCAATAATATTGATCCAAACGACTCTTGTTTAGAGTCTCTTGGAACCAACTGGGTTTCCCTCCCCTTCCACTTATCTCACCCACTAGATAAACTGACAAGACACTGCCCATAATCCCCACTCCAAAAGAGCTATGGCAAATAGAACCATGTACCGAGCCATGGATGGAGGGACCTGGTTAATGAAGAACCAACCAATGCTATTGTCTGCAATCCCATCAAGGGTTCCGAGGAGAAGAAACTGTGGAAGCAACCAAAAGATGCTCATGGGAATTGTTTCCTCAGGCTTGTCAATTAGACCGTGGCTCTTAACCGCGCCTAACCTTCTTGTCTCCACTTTTGCAGCTGTGATACAACATAGAATTGCAAATATCATTGACACAGCAATTCCAATTGGGGGGCCATACCTTGTTAGTCCTCCAATTTGGAAGTAGATTTTGGCAAATTGTTGTTTGGCATGGTCATAGAACCATAGAAGGATTGGAAGAGGAACCTTTATGCGTCCAACTTTGTGATTCATGTGGGTTGCTTGCTCGATGAAGTAGGTATTTCCAACAGAAGATACAACACCCATTAGGATAAAGGTTGTGCATATGGGAATCATGCATAGGATGCTTTTGGTTTCTTCCACTTCTGTGACTCTGCAAAGCCTCCACCTATTATTTTGTTGTTGCTCTAGAGGTTGGGTGGCTAATATAATCGCAGCCTTGTCTAGACACCTAAATTTCATATACATAAAAAAAAAGTGTTGGGTTTTTTCTTTACAATCAAAGAAAATATGTTGCAAGGGTGCCATTAGTTGCACTCTTTTTTATGTGCATGTGCGCATGTGTTGTGTCATATGGAAAATAGAAGAGTCAAAACCTGAGGCGACGAGTATGAGATATCTGATAACCATCATCACGTCTTTCATAGAGCTGAGAGGCATCTCTCGGACATCTTCTGAAAATTTTGGAGGCAGAGGCCACAAACACCCTAAACAGAGTAGTGAGAGGGCTGCCTTGTGCTTTATGAGTGTGATATGTGTTGCGAATTAGAACCAACTCACTCCCTTCAAGACCTTGTTGTTGATGGACTTTGGACAAGCTCAAGGATGAACTTGTTGCACACACACACACTCAGAAAATAACCAAGGACAATGAACACAAGTATTTATAGAGGTTCAGCAATTTGCCTACGTCCTCTTTGGTGATCCCCTTGAGAAATATCAATAATGAAGAAGGAGTTACAGATTTGGTTTCAATGGAAACCCCCTTAGAACCCAAGCTCACTATCTGTTTTTCTCTCTCACCCCTTAGCTCACTCACTTGATACAAGATGCTCTCTCTCTCTCTCTCTTGGCTTCCCAAATCTGAATACAACACTTACCACAAGCTCCAGCTACTTAGCTCTTATAAAACAAAGAGAAAAGAAGCCACCCACATGCAGCAAACCAGCCTACCTCAAAACATAGATCCCTAATTTCAGGAAAGCATAAAGAGATAGGCTATCATACAACCCACCAACCTACCTAATCAATGTTTAGGACTTTTAGAGTGGTTGCCAACTGTTCTAGGACTTATACCATCCTTGGGGTTGCATGTGGATTGGTAGGGACCAATTAGCATCCAAAGAAAGAAGCGTAAAACGTGCTGAAAAATCAGCACAAAGCATGAAGCTTGCGACCGGTCGCCAGAACTTGCGACCGGTCGCTTATACCGAGAGGAACGTTAAGAATCTGCCGAAAGCCGGTCGCTCAAAACCTGCGACCGGTCGCTTTTACACCGTAGCTTCAACTTCAAAACTGCACGCATGCGACCGGTCGCTCCCTTCGATCTTTGCATCCTTAGGTGAGCCATTTTTTCCAACAATCTCCACCATGGCGAGCCTAAGCTCCTTGAGAAGATTATTGCCTTCCGGGACATCTTTAACTTATTGAGAATCGTCCGGATAACTCCCAAGAACTCCACCTCAATCTCTAACATGGAACAAGATTGAGCAAGCTCAAGCAATGCTTGAACTTTGCAGCCGTGATGGCTTTGTGAGACAATCTGAAGCATTCTCTGATGTATGAACCTTCATTACCGTGATGTCTCCATCATTCACCCAATCCCTTATCCGGTGGTATCGGACATCAATGTGTTTGGACCTTCCATGATACACTTGATTCTTGACCAAGCAAATTGCACTTTGACTGTCACTTTGAATCACCACCATGTCTTGGGCTATTCAATTCCTTTGCCAATCTCTTCAGCCATACCGCTTCCTTGAAGCTTCCGTGAGCGCCATATACTCCGCTTGGTGGTAGACAAGGCACTAACCGATTGTAACACGCTTTCCAACTAATCGGTCCTCCACCACAAGTGAAAACATATCCTGTGGTGGATCTCCTCTTGTCTAAATCCTGCATAATCGTAGTCTACATACCACGACACACATGCCTTTCCTTGTTGTCTTGCAAACAATATCCCAAGCCTCTTAGATCCCTTCAAGTACACGAGAATCCACTTCGCTGCTGTCCAATGAAGTTTGCCGGATTCGCCATGTATCTTGACACCACACTCACGGCTTGAGCTAGGTCGGGCGTGTGCAAACCATTGCATACATGAGACACCCTACCAAGCTTGCATATGGAACTTTGCTCATTTCTTCCTTCTCCTCATCCGTAGAAGGACATTCCTGTGCACTTAACTTAAAATGCTCCGCCAAGGGAGTAGACACGGGTTTGCAATCCAACATATTGAATTTTTCAAGTACTTTGGTAATGTACTTACTTTGTGACAGCCATAGCTTGCCTCCAACCCTGTCTCTCCTTATTTCCATCCCTAGGATCTTTTGTGCAGAACCAAGATCCTTCATGTCAAACTCCTTTCCAAGCAATGTCTTCAATTCCTGAATTTTTGACATGTCTTTACATGCAATTAGCATGTCATCAACATAAAGAAGCAAAAGGATGAGATTACCATCCTTGAATACATGAGTGTATACACAGCAATCAGATTCACATCTTCTATATCCAATCTTCATCATGAAAGAGTCAAGCGCTTGTTCCATTGCCTTGGAGATTGCTTCAACCCATAGAGAGACTTTTTCAGCTTGCAAACCAGATTTTCCTTGTTTGCTTCAATGAACCCTTGAGGTTGGCTCATGTAGATGTCTTCCTCCAAATCACCATGGAGGAAAGCAGTCTTCACATCCATTTGCTCCACCTCCATGTTCTCTTGTGCTACTATGGATAGTAGTAGCCTTATAGAAGTGTGTTTCACTACCGGAGAGAAGATTTCATCATAATCAACTCCCTCCTTTTGCAAGTACCCTTTGGCCACCAATCGAGCTTTGAATATGGTGGCTCCTTCTCATGCATTTCTTCTTTCTTCCTAAACACCCATTTGCTGCCAATAAGCTTGCGATTCTTGGGTTTAGGAACTAACTCCCAAACTGAGTTTTGGTGTAGAGATTCCATCTCTTGCATCATAGCTTCCATCCAACTTTCCCGTTCCTCATTCTCAACAGCCTCTTGGAACGTGGTTGGTTCTTCTTCACTAGCATTCAAAGCATAGTGAACTGCATCCTTGTCCCATCCAAACCTTTGAGGTGGTTTGATGGTTCTCTTGGGCCTGGACCGAGCTATAGATGATGGCTCCACCTTTCTTGAGCCTCTTCTTCTTCTTCTTGAGTTTGTTGTTGTTGTTGCCCTGCATTTTCCTCCTCAATGTCGGACTCCACCTCCTCCTGAACGTCTTCGATTGGCTGTTTTGTGAAGTTTTCTTGAACATCTTCTTGAGTGGAACTTCAATGGTTGTTTCTTTCCCAACAACATCCTCCTTTGCCTCTGAACTTTTGACTTTGTTCATAGGCATGGTCTTCTCATCAAACACAACATCCCTGCTGAGTATCTTCTTTAGGTTCACATGATCCCATAGCTTGTAGCCCTTCACACCGCTCTCAAATCCGATGAAAATGCATTCAAGAGACTTTGGCTTCAACTTGGATCTTTCATCACTTGGAATAAGTGCATATGCACTGCATCCAAACACCTTAAGATTAGTATAATCAATTGACTTATTAGACCATACCTCCTCTCGCACATTTGAACTCCAGATTTTTGGAAGGAGATCGGTTAACCAAATAGGCTGCATGGTTAACGGACTCCGCCCAAAATGGCTCGAGCAATCCTGCATGAATCCTCATGCATCTCTCACGCTCCATGAGAGTTCTATTCATTCTCTCCGCAGCTCCATTTTGTTGGGCGTCTTCTTCACGGTGAAGTGCCTCTTGATGCCTTCATTCCTGCAAAACTCAAGAAACTTGTTGTCTTTATATTCACCACCATTGTCACTCCTTAGGATCTTGATCTTTCTTTCGGTTAGGTTCTCCACTTCCGCCTTCCACTCCTTGAATTTGGTGAAGACCTCAGATTTCTCCTTTATGAAGTAGACCCAAACCTTCCTGGAAAAATCATCCAAGAAAGTCACGAAGTAACGAGCTCCACCCTTTGATTTAACCGGTGATGGCCCCCATACATCCGTGTGAATATAATCTAGCACCCTGTGCTTCCTTCCTCTTTGTTTCGCTGCTTGAAAGCCACCTTAGATTGCTTTCCCATGGTACAATATTTGCAGAACTCAAGCTTGCAACTTTGAACACCTTTCAACAACTTTCGGTTGTGTAGTTCCTGCATGCCCCTCTCACTCATGTGCCCTAGCCTCAAATGCCAAAGCTGAGTTTCATCCTCCGAGTCCTTGCTTGTGGATACAGCTGCTCCACCTGTTATTGTAGTACCACACAATCTATATAGACAATTAGGTTGAATCTCTCCTTTCATAATCACAAGTGAACCTTTTGAGATTATGAGTTTCCCTCCATTTGCTTTAAATGAATAACCATTCTTATCAAGAGTTCCAAGGGAAATGAGATTCTTACGCAACTTTGGAATGTGCCTTACCATTCCAAGC
Source organism: Prunus padus (assembly GCA_024362665.1). Classification (NCBI taxonomy): domain Eukaryota; kingdom Viridiplantae; phylum Streptophyta; class Magnoliopsida; order Rosales; family Rosaceae; genus Prunus; species Prunus padus. Next base: position 24,751,138 of record JANFAM010000015.1, read on the forward strand.
GTCCTAACAGCCCCGTCATGCATCTTCACCTTGATTGTACCCATGCCTTTGACTCTACAAACCGAGCCATCCCCCATCATAACTTCACCACCTTCTTCCTTTTCATAAGTGTCAAACCACTCCTTGTTTGAGCACATATGGTATGAGCATCCGGAATCCAAAATCCAATCGGAAGAGGAACACCTTGAAGAATTAGCAAATGCATTAGTTTTAACATTGCTATTAACACATAAAAGCTCACCATCACTTTCTGTGACTTCTTCCACTGTGTTGGCTGCATTCTTTCCTTTGTTCTTCTTCTCCTTCCATATGGGGCAATTTCTTTTCCAATGCTCCTTTGACCCACATTCGAAACAACCTTCTTTTGCCTTGGATTTGGACCTTCCTCTGTTGCCTTTCTTGCCCTCTTGCTTCTTTGAACGACCTCTCTCTCCGGTCTTTGCAACTAGACCTTCACCTTGAGAGTTCTCTCCCGAACGTTGAGCCATCCTATGGTGTGTCATGATGTCTTGCACCACAGGCTCAAAATCCAGAGTGACCTTCCCGAACATAAGAGTGGTTCGAAAGTGTTTATAGGACGAAGGTAAGGATGTGAGCAACATAAGAGCCTTATCCTCCGAACTATAGTTAACTTCCATTCTCTGCAAGTCAGCAACACATCTATTGAAACTACTTAAATGTTCCATTAGATTACCTCCCTCCTCCATCTTGAGATTTAGGAGTTCTTCCTTGAGGAAGAGCTTGTTGGATAGTGACTTCCACAAACATCTCTTCGAGCTTCTCCCATGTTTGCTTTGCCGTATCCTTCATCACGTTGATGAGCACCTCATCGGAGAGGTAGTTTTCGATAGCTCCTCTAGCTAACTCATCAAGTACACTCCACTCCTCATCTGTCATGCTTGTTGGCTTCCTTTCTTTTCCAACCAACACAACGTGGAGGTGTTGTTGTGTGAGGGCTGATTTCATCCTTCGTTGCCAAAGAGTGAAGTTCTCCTTCCTGTGAAAGGCTTTAGCTCCACCTTCATACTTGTTGCTTGTGGTTGCTTCAGCTTTGTGAACTGCTACCACTCTCAACTTCCTTGTCACTTGCCATCTTCAACACACTAGCACTCCAAAGGAAGAACTAGCACAGCTGCCAACACAGCTCTGATACCACTTGTTGCGAATTAGAACCAACTCACTCCCTTCAAGACCTTGTTGTTGATGGACTTTGGACAAGCTCAAGGATGAACTTGTTGCACACACACACACTCAGAAAATAACCAAGGACAATGAACACAAGTATTTATAGAGGTTCAGCAATTTGCCTACGTCCTCTTTGGTGATCCCCTTGAGAAATATCAATAATGAAGAAGGAGTTACAGATTTGGTTTCAATGGAAACCCCCTTAGAACCCAAGCTCACTATCTGTTTTTCTCTCTCACCCCTTAGCTCACTCACTTGATACAAGATGCTCTCTCTCTCTCTCTCTTGGCTTCCCAAATCTGAATACAACACTTACCACAAGCTCCAGCTACTTAGCTCTTATAAAACAAAGAGAAAAGAAGCCACCCACATGCAGCAAACCAGCCTACCTCAAAACATGGATCCCTAATTTCAGGAAAGCATAAAGAGATAGGCTATCATACAACCCACCAACCTACCTAATCAATGTTTAGGACTTTTAGAGTGGTTGCCAACTGTTCTAGGACTTATACCATCCTTGGGGTTGCATGTGGATTGGTAGGGACCAATTAGCATCCAAAGAAAGAGCAGAAAACGTGCTGAAAAATCAGCACAGCATGAAGCTTGCGACCGGTCGCCAGGAACTTGCGACCGGTCGCTTTTATACCGAGAGGAACGTTAAGAATCTGCCAGAAAGCGACCGGTCGCTCAAAACCTGCGACCGGTCGTTTTTACACCGTAGCTTCAACTTCAAAACTGCCTGCATGCGACCGGTCGCTCAAAACCTGCGACCGGTCGCTCCCTTCGATCTTTGCATCCTTAGGTGAGCCATTTTTTCCAACAATATGAACACGAACCAGTCAAGAAAATAAGTGTTGCTACCAAGGTACATATGGCTGGGATGCCATACCTAATTGACCAAGGCTTTATATAATAAATAGCAAAAACTCCGGCTATAGGGACGAGGATCACCAGCAAGAAGCTCAGGAAAAAGTGACAGGGCATGCTGTCTTCAAGGTCTGATTGTGAGTCCGTAAACTGCTCAGCAATGAATGCCCCTAATGAGGTTAAGTGACCAGACATTCCCACGGCTATTAGAGCTATTGCTGTATAAAAGAGGATTTTTTGTCCTTGGCCTATGCACTCCGGCTGATATGCGCTGCAAGTGCCTGTTGCCCCAGCAAGAACTGGTGGTGTTGACATTGACAAAAAACCCAAGCCCTGCAGTCGAAAACGATTAATATGGTACTGAATGACAGTGATTTTTTGACTGGAAGAAATTAACTTACAGCACTGTAGGCGAAACTGGAGACCAAGACCATCCAATAGTTACCCATGAAAGCATCCACAAGAAATTGCAAGCCCACTGGTAGTATGGCTACAATGCCCGAGTACAAATTGACAATTGCAGCAGCATGTGTGAAATTGAGCTTCCATACCTCAGTCAAGTATACCATGGTCATCCACATTGCATACGCAGCGAGTACATCCGCCCATGTCAGCACTACGTACAGTTTAGGAGCAGAAGCAAAAGAATTAAAGAAAAATGTTATGCATGATGGAAGATTAGATTAAAAAGTTTAGGTTAATGAAAACATATAACAAGTAATGGATCAAAGTGTAGCTAGGTCGAGTTACCAGTGATCTTCACCAAAGTGAACATTTCTAATATCTCACTTTGTGAGGAGGACTGAGGAGGAACAGTTGGGGAGGAAGAAAGAAAGAACAGCAACCTAACAGAGTTTTGCCAATGGAAGAATTTAGTTCACAGAACTTGGACAGTTAGAAGGTTTTTTCCTTTTTAACCAAAGAAGAAAGGAGGAAAAGACCTGTCCAGTGTAGCAAACAAATAATCAAAATTGTTATGTTTTATTCCTCTTAATAATCTAATCTAGCAGAAGTTTTATTAATAAACATCCAAACTTAGTGATAAGTTTGAAGAATGAGTCATGTTCTTCCCTGCCGCGTGAGGATATTGATGTCTAAACTCCACAAGTTGACATTCTGCTCTGCCACTGCCGCCAATTTTAGAAGACAAATATTTTCGTATTTTCAGTCCCTTGGTTTCTGACTTTTTATAAAATAAAAAGTTGAAGACAAATATTTTAGTTAATTGAGTTGAGTATGATACTACCAAGCTCGTATTTAAAACAGACCTGCCTCTATGATTGGTTCAGGTGCTTATTTTTTTTAATTAAAAGAATGCTTCATGATTGAGATTGTGAAGATTGGAGTTGTACCTCACAATAGTCAAAATTGTTAAAAATATTGCTTGCATTGCATAAGGAGGGTATTTCATTATCTGATAACAGATTTCATACACTGCTGAAGAATACATTATCTGCGGATAATGACACCCAGCAGCACATACCATTCTGCAATTGACTTCATACACCACTATCTGCTTATTCTGAGACTCAGTCTAATCATATTTGTACAACAAAGATGCATCGCGCAGTATCATCAAATCGCTCATTAGTTTCCTCATGCCCTGGTAGCAGCCCGGTGTTTCCTTGTCTTCTGAACATCAGTCCACATGCACGCCAAGTGAACGTTGATCCACTTGCACCACCAAGTAAACATCGATCATGTACCTGCTCGTCGCCTCTTTCACTAATAAACCCTTGAAAATACCAGCACAGCTCATATCACCAATTCTATTTATGGCTCCAAGGAGAAGAAGTGTGTAAGAACCCAGAACATACTCATGCGGATGGCCTCATGGTCTTGTCAATCATACCGTGTTCATAAACATATCTACCTTCCCGAGTATCCGCTTGTAAAGCAATAACACAACTTACTACTGAAAGTACAAATGATGTTCCAACTGGGGGAGTTACCTTTCTTGATCTTGATTTGCCACAAACAATCAGAAATTAGGGGATAAAATCATGCGGCAAACCCCAATTCTGCCTCCTGATAGGCCAACTGGCCGAGGGGCATTCAAAGTAGATGGACAACCTTGTAGTGCACATGGTTGCATGCTTAAGTTAAGAGACAAAATATTTCCGCAATTTGCTTATCTGCAAAGTAGAGAGAGGTTTTGTCACTTTGCACCATATGGCTTCAGTTCAAGAAAAAAAAAATCCCATGGCTATTAGAACTAGAACCATGTAGAAGAGGATTTTCTGTTTGTTACCTACGCATTCAGCCTCATATACACTGCAGGTGCCCGTAGCTTTAGAAAGTACTGGCGGTATTGACATTGACAAAAATCCCAAACCCCTGCATGAGAAGAGTTTTGGTCCCCTGGTGTGAGAAGTCACAAATTTAAGGCAAAGTCTTTCAAATCTTAATTATTAAAGGAAACTAAAAAGAATTATAAATTAGACAATGGACAGTTAAACAAAAGAAATCAGTACAAACAATATTGGACAAATCATTATTTTAAGAGTTACTGCAAGTTTTATTCCTGTGTGAATTGTGCAAGCATGTGCCTAGTTAGTGTGATTATTACTAACGCTTTTGAGCATTGCACTTTGTTAGAATGTCTCCCTAAGCCATAATGCAGAATATCATGCAAGTAAGAACAAAGAAAATGGCATGGAAAAGTATACATCAACTTTACAAACTAACATCAAGAGAAGATCTCAGAGGCAAATAAGGTAAAATGCAGGTCAAGCGAAGAAGCAGATCACAGTGTCTCAAAATGCGTCTACATACCAGCAGTTTGCAATTAGGTTGTTGACGTACATGTCTGCAATCACTGGCCCTGACTTCTGCAGATTAAACTCTAAACAATGAGATGAGTGTAACGAAGGTACCAACAAACAAACGAAAGCACAGCAGCAGCACTTCTGATTAGAGTAACGATGGAATCTAAAAGTGCTTACAAATGAGACTAAGCTAACTGAGAGCCTCCAATCATGTGAATGATGCAGACTGCTCATTGTTGACATTCCTCCACTCCATACCAACTTTCTTTCAAGGTAACTCCTCTCTTAGCATGTAATTACATAAGAAAATACCAGGTAAAGGAGATATATCCAAAATATTCATCCATAAAGGGAAGCAAAGAAACGAAACCTGGGACAATGTGCCACAATACCAATATGCCCAGAAACGCAAAACATAGTACCAATACAGTGTTTGATATTACAGAGCCCACTTTTGAATCACAAAACTGAAACTGCACCCGAAGAACAAGAGCTCTCCCAAACCTCAACACCTTCAACTTCTTCTCTTATCACAAAGAGCCTATCTCCGCCGCCTTCGATTTTCTGTATAACCCCTCTCTCAGAATCCTCAACTTTATCCACAAAATTCCTCCTATACCACCCCTCACAAACCCCATTTTCTATTGCCACCCTGTTTTCTGCTTTTGCCACTCTCGACCAAACCTCCAACCCACCTTCCCTTCCCACAAACACTTGGTTTCTGTAACAGCGAATTACACTACTGCTATGGCCAACCGGCCGATCGCCGCTTGTGTTCCTCATGCTCGGGTTCTTGTCTTGTAAATAAACCCACGGATCATCGCCTAATTTACGCAAGTCTGCCACTGCCAAATCCCCAGACTTTGAACACACCTTGAACAGGGTCGACTCTTCGACGTCGGCATCCACGTCAGCGAATGAGTCCCCGAACCTACTGCTCCGGCCCGAACCCGGCTCGTTCGCTTCCCAAACCATCTCATTCGCCCTCGGGTCCCAAATTCGGATATACCCCGAGTACCCAAACGCGCCACACGTGACCGAGCTCCCCACGACCATGCTCGTCTCTGGAAGCCACCTCAGCTTTCCAACGGCTAGGTTCTTCGCCGAGCTCCCCGGCTGCCGGCTTAGCTCCGACACAATCTTTAGCGTGGATTTGTCGATCACGAGTATGCAATTCTCTCGGTGCGGGCAATCGAACGACGCGAAGACCGAGCTCGGCGAGTCGGCAATGGCGGTGACTCGGGCCTTGAAGATTCTCGGATCGTTCGGGTCGGTCCAGTGGATCGACCCGAGGTTTCGCACGCCGGAGAAGTCGTAGAAGTAAAGCCCCGCGGATGATTCGGATCCTACGGCTGCGATCTCAGGATACACTCGGCAAATCGAGGTTATGTCCTCCAAATGCGTTCGAATCGTTCCGGAATGGCTCAGATTCCAATCGTAGCTCGACAGCTGGCCGCCATGGGCAATCCAGACGGAGCCATCGTCGCCGGTGGCGATCGCTGAGGGGCAGCCATCGGAGGCGGGTTGGACGGTGGTGACGATGGAGGCGTCGATACCGGAGAAAGGAGGCGGCAACATCGCCGACTTGAGCTGCGACTCGATGCCGTAGTAGAGGGCTTCATCGGCAAGCTCTTGCTTGGAGAATCGGCGAGCCGTTGAAGGCAGGCCGTTCGATCGGAGAAGAGACAGGATGACGGAGAAGATCTCCGGGTCCCGGTCTATGAAAACCGGGTTCGGGTCGTCGGTGGAGCGGTTCGATAGGGCGGCTAAGAGAGAGTCGGATCCGCCGGCCTGGATCGTTGACAAGGTGGTTTCGAAGAACTTGCCGCCGACGTTGAGCTTGATACGGTCGTCGGTGCAGGGCCCAGGGGCAGGATGGGAATTTCCGTTGTCCATATTAATGGAAAAACGAAGGCCGCGTGAGGTTGAAGATGTTTTTACGGTCTTCAACTTCACGGGGACTTGGAAAGCTGAGAAGCAGGCAGGAGATGGGGAAAGAAACTGCCGACAGTTTAACGCTTATCTTGACACAAGTACCCTTCTTCCTTCATGAAATTACTCAATGCTTGCCGGCTTTTGTAGTTCCGTGCAAGCTGAACAAAAAGCCCTTTTTGGTCATTTCGTTTTTCGGGGTTTGGGTTCTGGACTTTGGAGTTAGCTTCTGACAGCGACATTACGTAGTAATTTTTATATTAAAAAAAATTTCTGAAATAAAGCGAGTCTGGATTGGGCCAACCTACAAGGAAGCCCAAAAATGAGAAACCAACCTCTTGATCAACAAGGCTAACTGGTTCGGAATCTAATGCTAGCTAACGGTACTTCCTCTCTATATTATTAGATACCCCCTCTTTAATAAATTAATTGAGTATGCAGACGTACCAATCTTACCATGCATGGTGAGGTGAGGTCCCCATGAATTTATATGCATTCACTATGTTAGAATTATGCATATGCAGCTAGCTAGCCCAAGGTTTCCAGTACATTTTCTAATTGAATGAATCAAAGGCTTATCTATCTAGCTAGGGCTGACACTTCACATGCATATGATATGGTTATGCATGTGGAATTTAAGGCTAGCACACAGAGATTTGTGGGCAAGGTCCCAGCAGCCATGGCATGCCAGATTGGACAAAAGATTAGTTGCAGTGGGAATACCAAAATAGTGATACTCCGTTTTATGGAAGTCTTTCTTAAGAGGTCAAAAATATAACAAGTATGAGTCATACACCTGTCATACCACGTGTACCCATCCAAATGGGCGGACAAAATGGAGCTGGCAAAATTTATGAGCATAAAAGGGGCCCTATATATGCTGCTTTGGTCATGGTTCATGAAATGAAGGTTAGAAAGGGACCACCGGCCCAAACCCAAAACTGGAGGCTTTTAATTAAGAAAAAAATGTTAGTTGAGCTATATATATCTTCTTTTTTCTGGAAAAAGAAATATTATTCATTCTCATCAGCCTTTAACAGAACTTATAATTTTAAGGCCCAAATCAATTTGTTTGTTAATGTAGAGTGGTTATATGGTGAGGGTGTCATATATGGATTATAGATATAGACCTTCACTTAAGTTTAATAAAATGATTATGTGACTAATATGAAAGTCCACATGAAAAGTCCATATATGGCACCCTCACTATAGAATTTCGCTATTAATGTAAGGAAACATTTTTGCTCATCACTTTAACCCGGGAGATTATTGTGTGGTACAGTATCATCACGTCAGCTAGTTATACTTCCACTCAAATTTTGTCATGTGTCATTTTTAAAGAAAATTTGAACTTTTTGTACATTTAGACTTGGGCATCCAATTTTACCCTTGGAATAAAATTTTTAAAACGAAAAAAAAAAGACTGCCCGACCCATATGGCAATTCCCCTTTGCCACTATCAAAACGCGGCCGCTTCCGTCGATGTTTCTATTCCTCCCTCTATCTCTCTCACATTCAAATTTAACCTTTTCTTCCTTAACATCAACATCGTAATTCATATCTCAATCCTTCAATTTCTTCATATGGGTTGTTTTCATCTTCCTCAAAATTAAAAGAACAAAAGAAAATTGACAAAACTAAAATATTGTACAACCACCACCACCCACCAGTGCACTACCTCCCTGGTCGCCGCCCACAACAATGTTTTCAATTACACGAACAGGTGGCATTTGCAAACAAGATATGTTGGTGGGAAATGGACCGCATGTCCAATTGAACCCCAATCAACTTATGGGTGAATCCATAGTCAACTTATATTCATTGTTTTCTAAAGAGAGAGATAAATGGAGGGAAGAAGACAAACAAAGAGAAAGAGAAAAAGAGGGAAGTGGTGGTGGGAGCGGAGGCAGTCAGGAGCGGACCCAGGATTTCAAAATAGGGTGGGCTAAATTTAGGCACTAAGTAAATAGAAAACTCAACAATACCATGTAACTTTATTGATAACAAAAAAAAAATACACCTATTTAATAAGCAAGAACAATAAAATCAATTACAAATCCTATTTGATAATTCATAACTCATAAACTGAAACTGATAAGCCCCAATTGCAAATCCCTAATTGATAATTGATAAGTTTCAATTGCAAATCCTAATTGATACTTCATAAACTCAAAAAAAATCCTTAAATTAAAAAATCAACAAATTGAGAGAAGCTTACCTGATGAATATAGGAACTTGGTTCACTTGAATTAAGTCTTGAAGGTGAGTGCAGCAGCAACAAGAGCGTTTTTTTTTCTCTACGTGCAAGGGTAGGGTGCTTCTTCTTTTCTTTTCTTTTTTTCTACGTGATGTGTGTGAGTTGTTTTTTCTCTCTTTTTATTGACTACGTGTTGTGCAAGGAGGAGAATTAAAGGAAACTAGGGTATTTAAATTAGGTGAGCTAGGATTTTTTTTTTTTTTTTGCTGGAAAAAGAAGCCACCTGGGCGCCTATAGCCCAAGTTAGCCAAACTAAGAGTCCGTCCCTGGAGGCAGTGCTGGGTTCAGGTGGGCCGTAGTTGAACTTTTTTTTTTCATTTTTTAATTTGTAATGCTTTAAAAGGGTAACACTGTAATTTCAATTCGATTGTAAAAAAAACAACAACTTTTTATTTTATTTTAAAGAAGGACATGTGGCAAATTTTGAATGAGAGTATTACTAGCTAACGTGGTGGTATAGTACTATTCTATAATTTCTCATTTAACCCAATGTATACCCTCACAACCATTCTCAACACTTGACACGTGTCCATAAGCATAACCATGGTTCCATAAATACAAAGCAAAGAGTTAACTATGTTTATGCATATGGTCACATGTCAAGTATCGAGAATGGTAGTGAGTGTACACATTAAGTTAAAGTGGTGAGCAAAAATGTTTCCTTAATGTAATGTGAAAATGTAGAAGATTGAAGATGAGAAAATACTAAAATAATTTACCCATATTATAACTAATTAATTACCAACAAAATACCAATTAATTATATGCTTAGCTCCCTGCTCCAAATCAATATATACCCTTGTATTGAGAGATTTTTCAAATAATTTTATTTGAGGGACACCATTTAGGGTACCCTATGATTTTTTTTAACGATCCAAACCGTTTATTTTTGAAGTCTTCATTCATAGATCATCCTTACAAAAAATTAGAAAAATCGGAAACCGTTTAGACATATAATTGTGTCCTACAAAATTAATGAACACGGTGCTTCAAGAAAGTACTAAAATTTCAATAATTTAATTGAGCGATCAAATCATATCGGATTCAAGTTATTTTTTGCAGAGATGATCTTCGAATGAATATCTACAAAATAGACTGTTTAGATTAATGAAATACAATGTATGATGGCCCCTGCAAGAGTGTCCCTCAAATAACCTTACTTAAGGGATCCCTCAACTGAAGCTCACTATATATATACTTCTATTGAGGGATCCCTCAAATAAACATCCTTTAGAGTCCCTTACAACAACAAAATTCAACGATCCAAACCATCTATTTTTCACATCTTCATTCAGAGATCATCCTTGCAAAAAATCATACAAATTGAAAATCATTAAGGCATCTAATTAAGACCAACAAAATCAATGAACACGATGCTTCAAGAAAGTACTTGAATTTCAATCATTTAATTGAGTGATCAAATCATATCTGATTAAAGTGATTTTATGTAGAGATGATTTTTGAATGAATATTTACAAAATATATGTTTGGATTAGTAAAATACAATGCGAAGTGGAGAGAAGAACTGAGCCTCCTTCACATTTGCAGAACTAATGTTAGTTAAATTGCTGTTCCACCAATATAATAAATTGGCACTGGAAAATTGTCAGGAATAAACTTTTCTGATTTAGGCAGGTGTTTATTATTTGTCTTTTTGTTTTCAAAACAATGCCATTAAAACACATTTAAACCAGTCACCTAACATACCCACCACCACCACAAGACTGTAACAAAAAATATTTTGCAAATATCAAAATTAACACATATACATTAATAGTACTAATTAACAAACATTTTATGATAATTGTCACAATCAGTTTCATTATTATGAAAAAAAAAAAAGTTTTGAACATATTGGAAAACATAGAGAATTTGATCATCAATCTCATGGGGTAATTAAACTAATAAACTTGATATCCCCATTCTTAATTAGGCCTTTGGCTTTGGCTTTTCCTTTTCCTTTTCCTTTTCCTTTTTGGGTGATGAAACTCTGCCATCTGTCCCTGCCATCATAGCATACTTGTCCTTCCTGGTCAAATTGGTGCACTCAAACCCTAAAGTCCCAGCCAAAACCCTCTGAATATAATTTGCAACTTCAATGGCAGATTTCCCTCCTCTGCAAGTGAGCTCTGCAGGCAGCTGGTTCAAGAAGGTGATCTCATAAGTAGGCATAGGGTTCATGAACACAAAGTAAGGGTCCAGCAATTTGTGCCCTCTAACTGTCGTCCCATAAAACACACTTTGCTTTGTATTAATGGCAACAGGCACAATTCTGTCTGTGAGCTCTGCAAACAGGGCGCTAAACCTCAGCAGAAATTGCTCTCTGCAAGTGGTGCCTTCAGGGCAAATCACCAAGTCTCCTTCCTCCAGCAAACGCTTGATATTTGCAGCATCTTTCTCTCTCTCCCTCGACAGAGCCACAGCCTTGATCGGAGAAATCAGTTCAGTGAATTTGCTTATGCTATATGTGACGCAGCTGATTTTTCTTCCTAATGCAACTGCTGTGACAACGGGATCTAAAACCGTACGATGGTTGCAAATGAATAGGACCCCGCTTTGACCTTTCTTGGGGGCAGGGGGAGGGGTGCCCTTAACAATTAGGTTAATTCCCAGGAGTTTATAGTTGTATCTTGCAATTCTCTCAGGCAATGGGATGTTTGTGTAGACTCTGAGGAGGGAGAGAAGAATGCCAATTGGCATCCAAAGAAAGGTCAATAGGGCAACTATGGGGGTAGGTCTTTGGACCAATCTGCCCTCATGAAATATGATTGGGCTTAGAAGCTTGTTTCTTGGCAATGGCTCACATTTGGTTCTTGGGATCATGTACCCTTCCTGCAAAAATGACATGTCAAAAAGAGAGTCATAGGATTAACATGAGAAGAACTTCTTTAAGTCAAATTGCTATCAAACAGAATTTGTTAGAATTAAAAACAGGAAATGCAAAAGTCATGACCAAACATGACCCAATAATCTATACTTCCTTTAAAATATTGCTTAATTTGTATACATATTAACTTGTGGTGAAATAGAAAGTTTGGTTTGTGCAAAGTCACAAGGGTTAATTGGGATTGAATAAAGAAAGTGGGTTGGGGCATGAAGAGTGTATGGGGGTGTCAGTTGTCAAGCATTGTGAAATAAATGTGGTAAAAAAATTAAAGTATGGAAAGTGAAAAGCATGAGCCAAAAAGAGGCTGTGATTCATGTTAAAATGGTTCCTGTAAAATCATGTGTAGCAGCTTATCATATTGTTGCCATTAAAGCTCTCACCAAACTTGTAATAAATCTTAGATGAATGGCAGTGTCCCTTCTAATGGTTAACCATTTATATTCAGCTAAGAAACAGCTCACAAAATTTCACCCTTAAATGCCCACAATCCAAAAACAGATTTTTTTTTTTTAAACAAATAAATAAAACCCAGAAGAAGAAAAAAAAGATAGGTGAATTATGCATGATGAAATGAACATACCTTGCAAAGGGACATGAAGTCATGATCAGTCTCTCTATCTCCCAGGCCTAAATCAGGCAAGTTTGTACCAAACTCCTTGAGAATGGCCTCTCTTTTGAGCTCTCCAACAAGAACACCTGGTGTTTTCACAAACCCAGTTGCCCTCCCAGATTTTGACACCTCCAATTCAGTGCCAAGAACCTTATCAGCACCCAAGAGGTTTTTGACAAAAGGCTCAACCAAAATTCTGGGATTGGCTGTGACTATGTAACGCTTGCCAAATGAATTGAAAACTCTCCAAGTCTCTGGATGAACATCTTCAGCATAAAACTTGGGCAGCACAGACCTTGCCACCATCTCAATGTCCTTCATTTTAAGGCCAGAAATTGTAATGAAGATGAAGGTTTTGATTGCTATGGTCTCTGATAAAAACAAGTAGGTGAAATAAACGAACGGGACGGATGCTAACAGAACTAGGCCTCTTAGAAGACTGCCGGCTTCAATTGCAACAAGCATGTAATAAGGGAAGGCAGTGCGTGACACAAGGAGTGTGCCATCAAGGTCTGCTGCCACGGTTTGGTTTGATCTTCCCTCGGTGTTACATCTAGAAATTGGCTCGAAACGGTGTCGTTCCCCCATGGCTACCAGAGAGAGAGAGAGAGAGAGAGAGAGAGAGAGAGAGAGAGAGAGAGAGAGAGATGGCTAGGTGGGTTGAATGAATGTTTTGTGGGGTGAGCTTAGCGAGGAGGAGAGGTTACGTTATGAAGAGGGTAGGAGATGGGGTTTTAAAAGGGAGGGAGAGAAAGATGGCCATGTTGTGTTGAAGTTGAAGTTTACTGTTTTATTTTTATTTTTTTGCCATGAAAATATTATGTGGTTGGGAGAAAATATTATGCAATTGACTTCTTGTTTTTTGTTTATTTTTTTGGGTTTTTGTATTTTGGGAATTTTGGATTAAATCAAAAGATTATAAAGATAGACTTTTTTGACGTGCAACTTAGGAAAGTTGTTGTGAGTAGTTGGAGGTCGATGCCAACACCAGCATTACATTCAATTAGCCTACTTTCTTAGTTTTTAGGCGCCGGCCGCCTTGTAGCTCATTAAAGCTCGGCTTATGAGGTAATTAAGTAAGGTTTTCTATTTTGTTGAATTCTTATCAATTCCATCGCCCACAACTAAAAAGTAATTAAAGCCTTTAAACGCAAAGTTTAAATTAATTAGTTCTTGTCAAATTGTCAAGTCGATCACCAGAAGTACGGCAGTACTAATTAATAAGAACAGAATGTGTTATATCAGAAGATTGTGTAATTAGTGAAAGTGACAAGGTAGGCTTAGAGTCAGAAAACACAATTAGCATATTGCAACATATATTTATCTTACTTGTACTTTCGTACTCTCCTCGTGAGTAAATGCTGGCTCCCTTGCACCCAAGGGTCCACCAATTCAGCAGGAAAAAAATGATTGAATGAATTTTCATTTTTTGTTTTCAAGTTGTTATGAATACTGCGATAATATATATATATATATACCATATACGTTATATTAACGGACCAGATAGATTCTTATTTGAATGTGTAGATGTAGGTGCAAAAACAGTCGCAATCTTTTTAATATATATATAACTAAAAAGCTTGGTTACTTTAGTATATAGATGCATCAAACTGTGGACTTGTAGAATTCTATTATTGCATAAGTTTCCATGCGGTAGATATAAACATTAACCAACCTCATCTTCCTATTAAAAAAAAAAATCAGTCCATCACTCTCTCTCTCTCTTTCTCTCTCAAGAAACAGATAACTTGAAAGCAATGATACCCCATATAATTGATTTCCATAAACGGTTGCGGATTTTATTGTTGAGGTTGGGAAGAGTCTTTGGCTCTCCAGAGACCTCCAACATTAAATATATAACCTGCTGGCTGCTGGCTACTGCCAACAAATTGTCTGCATGAGAACCTATAATCATACTTTTAGTTCTTTTAAATTTTTTTTTTAAAAAAAATGAAGAAGAAAATGGTGGCATGCATTATCCATTTTTACTCGTCGAAACACGTTTTTAATCTTTTCTATTCTTGTTGGCATTATTCAAACAAATAGAGTGTTGTTAAATGAATCCTAAAATTAACTGAGTACACCCTACTATCAAACTAATTATTGAATTACTAATTTACCCTAATATAAAATGACCAAAAAGGATATATTGAATTGTAAAATAAAAATAATTTTAATAAGTACACCCTACTCACCATATTCAACCATAATCAAACGTTTGAGAAATGACTTGAAATCTTTGGCCGGTCTTCAAATCGACATGGAAAGGCAGCAAGTGTGGAAATGCATTGAGCAATGCGAGGAGGATTGGAATGTTTGGTAAAGGCCAGATCGCAAGGGGTGGTTGCTTGAATCGCACAAAAGCCTTGCAGTACATGTTGCCCCAAGTAACCTGTGCCTCCGACTACCAACACTCTCTTCTCTCTCATCATCCCACTTTTTTCTCTCTGCGTTGGCGATTAGGCAGTGAATCTAAACCGGGGAAAAAAGAAAGGAAAAAACCGGATTGTTCCTTGTATTGATGTACTTCCCCCTGTTTAGTGGCATATACATCATAAGAATTGTATGCAAATGTTATCCGAAGGGTGGAAAGATAAAAGATTATAGATTGCCAAATTTACCGCACCATGGAAAAAAAGAAGCAAATTTCTATACAAGTATCTGGTTGATTTTTTGGTCAGCGGATGTAAAGTAACCAGTTTTTTGGTTGTTGGGAAAATTGAATTGTATATACAAGTATATACAAACTAATAAGTATAAATCTCTTTGTCAACGAATAAAACCTATTGATTTTCATTCTTGCTAGGCACGAATTCATGTAAAAAGAGAAATTTGGTTTAGGATTGTTATTAGGGTGTTGTGTGATAATGTATCAGGGTGTACTATGGGTAATTTTGGTAGTTAAATAGGGTGTACTTAGTTAATTTTACATTTTGATTAAAATAATAGGGTGTACTTAAATCATAAAGTGTACTTAGTTAATTTTAGAGTTCATTCAGCAGCACTCAAAAAAATTGCCAAGTTGTAACCAATTATTAAAAAATTGCAAAGTTTGATTTTAAAATGTCCGAAAGAGTAATTGAGAGACTTTCATAAGTAAGTTCATATTCGCCGCAAGGCACGAAATGCATTGTTCTAGGCCGAATTTTCTCTTTGAAAAGTCAAAATTTGTTGGAAATACCCACCTTCCAGTTCTGCAATTGGGACAACAGGCCAAGTTTGAACAGAAATATTAAACTATGAATATATATATATATATATATATAAACATATAAATATATATATATATATATATGTGATTAAAAAAATCAATGACTAATAAGAATTAATCTAGGTGGGCACAAAGATTTGTCATTTTACTCAATCGCACGTTTGATTTCCATATATAGTATGTGTGTGTTATTATTATATATCAGAATATTCACTAATAATATCCTTAATTACATGAAGATTTTACTTTTTCAAACCCTTGTGAATCAAGTAAATGTTCTAAGAGAGCATGGGTCATTGTTTTAGTTTTTTTTTTGGTCGATCGGTCATTGTTTAAGTTGGGTTACCAATAGCCCAGATTACAAGAAAAGTAAAATAATCAAAATTTGTTAGACCGAAACAGATCTTATATAACTCTAACTACGAGACAAACGACAAATATAAAAGTCCATGCATAAGTGACGAGTCTTAGCTAGTTCATCATTGTGGATAATCTGCATTTAGGGTTAACCTGTATATTTAATTTCTTCTTCAAATTATATGGTCGGGGTGTTGTGCGAAAACACTTTAAGACTTTGTCGTTGATGAACTATGCAACTATGACACAAGTCACGCAAAGATAAAGCATACACGAAACCACACAAAAAACACAAGAATTTATAGAGGTTCAACGTTGTGCCTACATCCTCTTTGGTGATCCCCGAGAAATTCACTAGTATGAAATAACCTCTTTGGTTACAATGAAGAACCCCCTTTGATCTCTCGCAAACCCTAGCTCTCTCTTCTCTCACCCTTGGCTCAAACCCAATTTGATGCATTAGCTTTATCACTTTTTTAATAGCGCTAAAGTGCCTATTTATATGTCGTAAGACTTTAATACAATTATACAAGGAATAGGAAACTTAAAGGACCCAAAAATTAGGAGAAAATATGTCCAGATTCTCCATGGATATGCGTTGGATTCGCGCCTCCAGCTCCAGTGCCACTTGCGTCGCTCAAGCGCCTGTGTCTGCTCAAGTCTGAGTTCTGTCGCTCGAGTGCCTGGGTTTGGGTGAGAAGTACCGCTCTGCCGCTCAAGCGCTTGTAGTTTCTGCTCTAGCGGTAAAACCCAGTCAAAACTACTGCAGCTCTTTTGACCATATGTTTTCTTCACTCCTTCTACATCTTTAAGTGATTCAACATCAACATGGGGATCCGATAGACTCACAAAAACAATTTTACAGAATATAAAATATAGGATAAACTACAGTAAACCCCCAAACTATAGGGCTATTTTCAAGTTCATACCCATATTTTGAAAATTCACGAGTACATACTCAACGTCACGGAAAGTTACGAGTACATACCCTCCGTTAGCAAAACGTCAGAAAATCCGTTAAATGCTGACGTGGCAAAAGTGGGACCCATTTTTTGATGACGTGGACTTCCACGTGGACCAAAAACTAATAAAAAATTATTTTGCTGTTTAAATTATTTTTAAAAATTAAACATATTAAATGAAAAAAAAAACCCCTAATCTCTCTGTCTCTGTCTCTGTCTCTCTCCCTCTCTCTCGCCTCCTCCAACGAACCTAGATCTGGGTTTCAATTTAAAATCATCGTCTGTTGTTCAACAACTATCAAAATGTCCATGGGTTACTTCAAGTATCATCGTCTGGTACTATAAGTTTTCAACAATGGTTACTTCAAGTAGAGATCAAAGCCTCAAAGTCATCAACTATCAAAATGATCAGATGAACAGCAGTAATTGCACCAAACATGAACATGAACACCCAATTTCAAAATTGTCCATGGGTTTGTTTCCCCTTAACCCTCCAAATTTTCATTTTCCAATTCCAGTACCCTAACATCCATCAAATGTAGGAAAAACCATTGATCCCCAACCATATCAATTCATAAAAGTATTGAAAGAAGGAAAAGAAAAACATAGCAAATATGAAAGTTTAAAACATATAGACAGTGAAGTCACCAACAACGGAATTTAGATTCTTATCTAGATCATTGAAAGATAACAAGTCAGAGACTCAGAATCAACAACCACATGTTAAATCCAAACCCCATACTTACCCATATTAACATAAGACTACTTCATCCCAACTACAAATAATTACATCTAAACCCAGTTGTGAAATACACCCAAAGATCCAATCATTTCCCAGAAATGAACTGAAGAAACCCTCTTAGTTTATGTGCTTCAAACCCAGCCCGTGCTTCCCACGAACGCATCTAGGCTTGACAAGCAAGTACGGTGATTGCTTCTAATTGTTCATCTTCGAAAATGTCCTCTTCCCCAATTTCCTCATCCTCTGCCTCCCAAACTTGTCGCTCATTGACCACGGCACGAGCTCGTCATCTAAACCATACCCATCGTCATTGTCGTCATGATGGGGAGGACACATCTTTGCCAATCGAACGATACCGATCATTGAGAACAACTCTGATGAAGGAATTGTCTGCAGGTCAGATGAGAACACATCTTTGCCAATCGAACAAGATGGGGACGACGATGGCTATGGGCACCGACTGGATCTGCCATTGGAGGAGAGGTCGAAGAGATCGAAGAGGAAAATGAACAAGGCCCGATACTTAGCCCATCAGACCCATTTGCTTCTTTGTCTTTATCTTCTTGTTGTTCAAAGTCAGAGTGGTTGTTGTGGAGGTGCTTTTCTTCTGAGTCTGCATCAGAGGCATAGACGAACTCCCAGTGCGAAAGACCCACATATAGTCGTCTTCTTCAATTTGCAAGAATTCAAATTCTTCGTCCATGGAATTTTGCCCTTGAAACTTTCCCAATTCCATTTCTCTCTCTTATTTTTTATTTATTTAATATGTTTAATTTTTAAAAATAATTTTTTATAGTTTTTGGTCCACGTCATCAAAAAATGGGTCTCATTTTTGACACGTCAGCATTTAACGGATTTTCTGACGGTTTTGCTAACGGATGGTATGTACTCGTAACTTTCCGTAACGTTGAGTATGTACTCGTGAATTTTCAAAATATGGGTATGAACTTGAAAATGGCCCTATAATTTGGGGAGTTTACTGTAGTTAATATATTGCACATGTATGTCCTTTCTATACATATATTGCAACGAATTTCATAGTGTGTTATCCATATTTTCTATAAATCACTCAAACCCATACTTAAAACTGAATATAATCATTAACCGTTAATTGATATGAGTCTTAGAATGAATCGTTTATCTTCATAATTTTATACTATCATATACGTAGCATTCTATATACTTCTCAACATTTCGTAATTCTATTTACATAAACGTGCAGGTAGCATTTTATATGTATCGTCACATTTCAAGGGCCCATGCCATAATAAATTGCATGAGCTCAAATATGAACTCTTAGGGAAGAAACTATCAGAAGTAGGGACCTTGCATAACTAAAATGGGGGTGCAAATTTTTGTCTTGTAGCCCTTTCTGCAACATAATTTATGAATGCATCGGTGTCTACATATGGAGGTCCACATCTCGCGTTTCATGAAGAATTAATATATATGTTACTTTAAAACATATCACTATGGAGACTCTAAGGCCACATGATCTTCCCCTCTGCCCTCACCTAATTAGTCGATTGTTTTAATGGCCGATCACTTGAATTAGACGTTTCAACATGAACACATTTCAACACATCTCATCTGCCACTCTTTTACTTGTCGTGAAATGGACACCTAGGCTAACTTGTTCCTTTTTTTAAATATAAAAAATAGCTATTTTATTTGGTTTTTTTTAAATACATCTACCATCTAATCGGACTTACATGTCATAAGATGAAACAAAATGTGTATTAATTAGATAACAAGGGGAGCAAAATGGGTCCATATCATTTTGGAATCGTGAGGCAATCGTACATTAAGCAAGTATCAGTCTTAGTCATCGATTAATTGTTACCACATTATGGATAATTAAGCACCGGTCCAAATTTGGTACACAAAATGCTAGTATGCCTAGGATCCGATTTCTCTTTCTAGGGTAGGGGCTAATGTAGGAGAACTTATCAAAAATAACCAAAATTTGACCCCTAATTTCAAAAATGTCAATTTCTGTAAATAATTTCAAATATAGCAAAAAACTCACCTAAATAGACACAAATACCCTCAAATTTAAAACCCACATAAACCTAAAAAAGAAAACCCTATTAGATTGGGAACCTTTTCGCTAGCTAACATATTGCTGCCCTAGTCAAACGAGATTCCTATTTCTTTAGTTTCTTCTTCGCTTCTTCAGTTTCTTCTCCGGTAAGCCAAACTTTGTTTCTTCAGTTTCTTCTTCGTTTCTTCAATTTCTTCTTCGCTGGAACTTATCATGAGATTTCTATTTTATTAATCTGCTTTAGTTTTGTTTGGTGGTTCAAAAAAATGCAAGGTACTTGATAAAATTGTTGGTAGTGGCAAAGTTGTTTCTTACTTGCTCCTCCATTTGTTTTTACTTTAGCATTATAATCTCTTTGTAATTCCAAATTTATATATCCAAGTTTTTTATATGGTGTGGAACGCTAGATTTTCTGTGCTGCAAATTGTAGATTATTAAGGATTAGCTATTTTAGCTATTACAATAAACTCGACTTCAACATGCCCCTTCTCCTTGTGAGGTCTGGTGATCTGCATACACATCCAATGAAACATTACTGGTAAAGAACACCATAACTCAAGTCAGTATTAAGCATAGGTCTTTAGCTTTAACTCCTAAATCCTGAACAGAAATATCAAAAAGATTAGACAATGGATTTACTTCAAACCCATAATGTTCAAGTCTTGACTTGAACAGTGTGTACCAAAATGATCTGATCAAGAAAATAATATGGATAAGAAGTTAATAACACATGTTGCTTCGTCGTGCAAAATAAAATTTGAGTAAACATGTCACAAGTTCTTTTAATTGACAAGGGGTTTTAATTGATAATATTCTGAATTCTAATGTAAGCATTGAAACAATTCGTTCTAATTGCATTTCATTCAGATAGTTAGCTAGCGAAAAGGCTCCAATTTAGTATGGTTTTCTTTTTTACGTTTATGTGAGTTTTAAATTTGAGGGCATTTATGTCTATTTAGGTGAGTTTTTTGCTATATTTGAAAATATTTACAGAAACTGACATTGTTGAAATTAGGGATCAAGTTTTGGCTATTTTTGATAAATTCTCCTAATGTAGCTTCTCTGTTTTCCTTTCTATTTAAACTCTAGAACTATTCCAATTCCTGTGATCTATACATCGTAAGTTGGAATTATTACAATGCCTATTTGAATAATTACTTAAAGAAAGTGACATAGTCTTATAATTTGTTTTAGAGTCAAAGGTTACATCAAGTGGAGATGCGGCAGCCATGTCACTTTGAACTCAAGTTCGATTTTATTCTTCGTACATTCAAGTAGTTTTGAATATGTTATGTCTTGCGTTAAGTTATTATATGAACTAATTATTTTGGTTGTGTGACCAGTTGATCTTTATGTTTCTTAACCTTTTTAAATTTGTGTGGCGTTGGGTTCAACATGTCATCATTATTTATATAGGGTGCTGCTGTCACATACCGGATCGGCTCTGCCGTAACACGATATTGTCCGCTTTGGGCCCCGCTCTCACGGTTTTGTTTCTGGGAACTCACGAGCAACTTCCCAGTTGATCACCTATCCTGGGATTGCTCTAAGTTCCCATGGAATATGAAGCCAGTGAGCTCCCAAAAGGCCACGTGCTAGATGGATGTGGGCATTTACATATAAGGCACATCACCCCCTCTCCATTGGTTGATGTGGGATGTTACAATCCAACCCCCTTAGGGCCCGACGTCCTTGTCGGCACACTCGCACCACATGGCAGAGTGACTCTGATACCATTCTATCACATCCCGGATCGGCTCCGCCGTAGTACGATATTGTCAGCTTTGGGCCCCGCCCTCACGATTTTGTTTTTGGGAACTCACGAGCAACTTCCCAGTGGGTCACCCATCCTAGGATTGCTCTAGCCCAAACTCGCTTAACTTCGGAGTTCCCATGGAATCCGAAGCCAGTGAGCTCTCAAAAGACCACGTGCTAGATGGAGGTGGGCATGTACATATAAGGCACATCACCCCTCTCCGTTGGTCGATGTGGGATGTTATAATCCAACCCCCTTAGGGCCCGACGTCCTCGTCGCCACACTCGCACCACATGGCAGAGTGACTCTAATACCACTCTTTCACATCCCGGATCGGCTCCGCTGTAGCACGATATTGTCTGCTTTGGGCCCCACCCTCACGGTTTTGTTTCTAGGAACTCACGAGCAACTTACCAGTGGGTCACCCATCCTGAGATTACTCTAGCACAAACTCGCTTAATTTCGGAGTTCCCATAGAATCCGAAGTCAGTGAGCTCATAAAAGGTCTCGTGTTAGATGGAGGTGGGCATGTACATATAAGACACATCACCCCGTCTTCGTTGGTCGATGTGTGATGTTACAGCTGCTATTTGTATAACCTCTACCGCCCACCTTTCTAATACATACGGGTCTCACATACACTGATGGGGCCCACCTCTATTAGAAAGGTGGTCTGCAAGGTGGTTAATAAAAGTGATACAAATAGCATTATTGTTTCTAGAGCAGTTGCCATTGTGGTTTCGTACGTGCCTCTGGTTCGTGTTTGTTAAGCATAATTTTCTTGTATCAATTCAAGAAGGTTAGTTCAAATCAACATTTATATATAATAAGATTGGCTTCTTCAGTATTTCATATGATTGTCAACCTTTATTAAGGAAATAAAAGATAGTAGATGAATTGAAACAAGAATATGTTTAGGGTCTTTTTTTGTTCGAAAATAATATGTTTAGGATACACATATCCAAGAAAATGGCACATGATCTTATAATTTATCTCATGAGATTTATTGATTTTATAATTTATCTCATGTGATTTATTTTTAATGGATCCTAAATTTGTGCATATTTCACTAAAATGTAACATATATCTCTAATGAAGAATATAAAGATAAATCGGCAACAAAATATTTTGCAATTAGTGTTATTAAAATATTGTTTTTCCTTTTCCTTTTTCTTAAAATTCTTATTCAAATATTTAGATATAAATAATATATGAAATAAAGCTTTAACACTAAAGTAAAAATAAATAAACTAATAAATAAATAAAATAAGTCGAGTAAGAAAGCAAGCCTGGTATAGTGAAAGCACGTCAAAGATGTTGTCCTAAACCCTTTGTAGCCTCCCTACGTGCAGGTAATGACAGTCTACAAGACTCCAAGATACGACCCCAATACACAGGCTTAAGGTCCGTTATGAGCACATTCACAGTCGGATAGAAATCTCCAAACCAAAGAACCGTTGCCCAAAAATAATATGGAAAGTAGGGAATATATGAAAGTATGAGAATAGAGAAAATCTAATTGTGGTGTGTTGAAATGTGAAGGAAGAGTTGCCTTTTATAGGCATCCAAAGATTGTAACCTCCACATACAATTTAAGCCAGAAAATTAATGCAATGAATATAAAATAAAAACTGAAAATTTAAGCAATTGTAACTCCTATAATAAATCAAAGAAAACAGCCAAAAATTTAAAACAGAAAATAAAACGTTAAAATTTTAAAAGCCTTTCAAATAATAACAATTAGAATATAATTTCTTTTGATGTGATAGTTTGGAACACATTTCAGTTTTAGTCTCTTCCTCAACTTGTTTTTTTTAAAATTTATTTATTTTATAAATAGAAATTCTAGGATTGCATTCATAATTCAGCCAAAAAAGCTAATAACCACAAAGGGCCAATACAAACTAGTCATAAAGGGTCATTACAATAATGAAGTGATCTAATATCAAAATTAAGACAATTTTGGGCTCCTCCACTAACGATCACTCACGATCGAAGACACTCTGGCATAAGCATCCCAACTAAGAGTGCAAGCTCGGAACAATAAAAAATAGAGAAAGCTTGAAAAACCCAAGCCATAACAATACAAATAAAACTCTCACAAAGGAGATGTGGAAAGTTCTCTCAAAGGAAATGTGAAAAATTCTCACAAAATGAGAGGCGAAAACTACACAAAAAACCCAAGGAGTCTTTGCGACTTATTACAAACATGAAGAAACAGCAAAAGGATGGTGGTAGAGATTCGACACGAAACGTAAGTGGAGATCCGACGCCGAGACGCATCCGTCTGTGATTAGTGGAGGAAAATCATTACAAAATAAAGACAAATAAGGAAAACCCTATGTGTTTGAAAATTGGGGAAAAGAAGATAATTGATGAAGGGAGAAAGGGAGATGTGAGGAAGAACAATGGCTTCCTCCCCACTCAAAATGAAAATGGTTGTATAGTGTTTTTTGGGAGAGAGGGGCTTCCTCTATCCCTAGCCCCCACTTCCTCAACTTGTTAACTTTTTTTTTATATTTGCGTCATTCCCTGGAAGTAGGGACTCCTACTATTTTTTTAATCAATCACAATTTTATATGTGTGTAGAGATTAATCATTTTGTGTTTTTGATGAATTATTTTTGCATATGTGTGAAATTGTGATTTGTATGAAGTAGAAATGCCTCCTTTCAGTGAAGGAGGGAAAACAATGTATTTTCCTGATATCTTTGAATTAGGGATCCTTTATAACCAAAAAAAAAAGAGCTATTTACCCACACACAAAAAGGAAAAATAAACACCAATCGATTCAATAAATGGAAATTGTATTCATACATTAAACAAACCTCCTCAAAATTTTGCATCAGCCCAAGGGTTCATAAAGAATTGGAATAGGCTAGCCCGCATCAGAATAATAAGTGGGCCAAATATTTTTAGGTAACAATGGGCAAAAATCTTTAATAGGTTCATATGGATTATGGTAGCCCAAATAAGTTAAATTGGGCATAACCAGTCTAATAGTCTCTCTCTTGGTTTTTTTTTTTAAAAAAAAAGTCTAATAGTCTTTCTCTTTCAATACACCAACACGTCTCAAGTTCGGATCCCTTCATTTCATTCGATAAAAATATAGATTGAAAGTAGTAAAAGGGAGGAGGGAGGTTTTCTTCCATCTTCTCTAATATTAATTTGAATTTCTAACACACGGTATTGATACACTTCAATGTACAGACAAAAAATGAGTAACTCAATAATGTTAAAAGAATCCACTACGCAGTTTTCCGGTTGACATGCTTAGGAATCTTTTTTATGTTCTCAATTTCTCAAGGTGATCTCCATATGGGTCTTGGTGTCTGCCACAATGTATTGCTGCCAGAAAAATTTAGAAAGGAGGCAAATGATAGTGGGAAGACAATGAAAAACAATTAGGTTGAAAAAAAGGCTTTAAATTTGCATTTCAATTCCCTTAAAAACGCAAAAACTGCTTAATTTGCAAGCAAAAGCAAAGGTATATTACTACTAGTTATGTGAGATATTAAAAAAAATAGGCCAACAATATATATTAAGTTAAACACTTTTTTTTATGCGCAGAAGAATATAAGGACATTGTAAGACATGTAAAACCTAGCCAAGCCAAGTATTAGGTTTGCATGGCCAAACTGAAAGCCAATGGATAAAGGGAAAAGTGGAAGGATAGAGTTTCTCACGTGTAAAGGCAAAGAAAAGTGCTTTTTTTAAAATTCCTTTTCTTTCTCCTTTCGTAACCAGATGCAAAAGACTTTCAACGTTAGCCATGCCACATTGAAGTTCCATATTTTACTAGCAAGGCGGTAGGCTGTAGGAAATTTGGAAAAGACTTTGCAAGCCGCTCTACAGCTTTATGACTCAACTTTTTCCTCTTATATATTTCACGTGTGGAGACATTCTGAGTGCCTAATCTTCCAGTGAAAGATCCACTCATGTTTCATGGAATCTTCAGGTCAAAAAGATCATTACAAATTGGACGGCTCCTGTTCCTTGATGAGACAAATCGATTTTATTTTCGTCGTTAGTTTTGTGTTCTATTGGTCTTTTAATTATTTTTTTGTGTGTTTACAGTTGTGTAATCATGAAGAAAAACTTGTATATTATAGGAATAACATTCTTTTGCTATCCTCAAATTATATGACGAAGGATAATTGGATGGAAATAAAGAAACAAAGATATTAATGCGATACGCAAGTCTTTCTCGTAATAAAGGGTTCATTAACCAAAGTGAAACTTTGAGGGAACATAAATTGTATGACCTTTCTTTTCTCCTTTAAGAGGTAGGTCTTGCGATTAATTCACGACTAGGTATGTATCATTTGAAAAGGAAGATCACTAACTCATTGAGTAGCTTACAGATAATGGGTTAGTTAGAGCATCCACAATCATGCTCCTTATTTTTTAGTTAAAATTTAGCTAAAAACACACAAAAGTTATTTTAGGAGCTCTTTATAAAATTTGAACTCCATTCATATAGAGAGTCATAAATACTATAATTATTTTTAAATTCAATGTGATTGGTCCATTTTTATAAAATATATATATAATAGTTAGCATTAATTAAAAAATTAAACTATGCATAAAATAAAGCAACATTAAATTATAGGGAGCCATTAAGAGTCTTTTCTCTCTCCTCAGATTTAGGAGCTCCTAGAGGTCTTCTTATTTTAAGAGGTGGATAAGGAGCATGGTTGGAGATGTATTTTTTCAATTCCTCCCTAAAATTTATCTAAGCATGTGATTTAGGGAGCCCATTGTGAATGCTATTAGTTGACTTAATTCTAGTAATACACCTACTAATAATAATGTAAGCTACCACTAACTCTAAAATTCTTAAGAATGGTGCATAACCGAATAGGCCTATCTACTCATTGCAAAATGATTTTAGGTTAAATGTTCCAATTTTGGTTAACCCTAAAAGCGTCTTATAAGCGAAAAAGAAGAAGAAAAAAAGCCGGGAAAACCGATCAAAACATATGTTAACTGTAAATGAAATTTCGACATTTTGCAATATTGAACTTTGAATCTCTTTAAACATTGAAAAAAGAAATATCATTAAATTAATAATTAGTTAAAATAATTTATGCATATTAAATTGATAAAACATAGCATTGTTTCAAACCCATCCAAAAATAAAAGCAAAACCACATCAGCCTTCAATTTGCAGGCCCTAGTCGGACTAGTAAGAGAGGTACACTAGTCCGTCACTTCCAGAATCCTGAAGAAATGATCTTGTGTCCCCACACTCATATGAGTGGGGCCCACGTGGACCCACTATACTGGTTGTCACCTTAGGGGATTTGTGCTCCGGGAGCACCAGATTCCTCCTCCACTTGTACACCTACTCAAGTACTGAATACAACACCACGTGGGGATCCGACTGCGTTGACGTGGCAACACAGGAGAGGTGGAGGGGGGCACAGGGTCGAGGTGGAGGAGGGTGTGTAAGAAGAGAATGGTTTGTTGGGCAGCTGTCTTTTGTCTTAGGAAGGGGAGCACGTGACCAGCACGAGGGTCCCCCTCGAATGTCTGTCTTCGACCCGTCCAAACAATTAATTGAACTTTCTCTCCATATAAACTTCACCTCTCTTAGCTCATCACTTAATCCATTGACGCTTCCATACATAAATGTTTGACAACCTATTTATCCATATATATGATTCTTGTGTTGTGGATCCCAAATTGCCCCTTTAAAATCCGTCATATTACGTATAAGATCAAATATTAACTCTATACAAATATTGTAAAATTCACTTTATATTTTTAATTTTAGTGATGTTTAGTAATACCAGAAAAGATTTCAACTCGAGCGCGAGGGTGAGCTCACTGCTCTGACCAATTGACATAACTTATATCTATTAAATATAATTGAATGTTAGTGTCAATGAGACCTTGGTATGAAGGTGACGTTGGGTGCTATCATCCTATCCCTTCACACAGCTAAGCAAAGGACCAAGACACCATTGAGGCTGGGACTTGAGAGAGAGAGAGAGTGAAGTTGTAGGGGTGGTGTGCATTAATTCCAAATGTCCATTATATTTCATATCTCAGTGGATCCCACTAAATTATGCTCCTTAAGATGGGAGGTCCAACAAATTTTCCCTACCATCCCTCAATGGCCATGCTTTGACAATAAGCCTCCCTTCCTTTTGACCACAAAATTAAAAGCCCAAATTATCTGCTAAATAAAGTTAGAATAGAATGCATGACCATGTGTACAAGGTTGATGGAACTTAACAACCTACAACCCTAGGCTTGAGATTTGAGAGGGAAAATTAAAGGGGAGCTTCAACATTTCTCATAGCCACATATAAATCCAAAATGTTCAAAGTGCATATCCATCCTAAGTGGGAATGGAGACAAGTTGGTATTTTAGCAGGTAGCTGCATTGAAAAGATGGGAACTAAAAACTGAGTGAATGGAGATTTCCCATTAAGATCGGCTCGGAGATAGAATCTTCAGCTTCTTTACCACCACTAGTTGCTTCTTCATTGGACAACGATGTGTGAATAAATTTCTTGTGATTAAGCAGACAGGTGAGAGACAGACCCCTATTGCTTTCTGTTGCAATTTGCAAGAAAATCATCCTAAGTGGGAATGGAGTAGTAAGCAAGTTCATGCCTGCATATAGGCTCCTCTTAACCGTCGATGCATATAAGAATCACAATGTGTCAATGATGATGTGGATGATTTATCGTATCATTCTTGTATCTCGAAATATATATATGATTGCTGGTTTTAATTCATACTTTTCAAATAGGTATGGCCCACTATCTGATTGCAACTATGGTAGGCCTAATTTAGCATGACATTGTGCATATATTTTCCTAATAATTAATTGATTGTTTTACCACCGATAGTAAGATAGATGGTGATGAAAAGATTGGAATTAAATGTGATATCAAGATGGCAGCTTCAATACGCGTTACATCTGTTGCTTTCCTTTAATGCGTAAATGAGCATCCCCCACAACTTTTAATGGGAATGGTGTGCAGCTGCATGGACCATCGCATTTAGATATATATGAAGAAAATGAAGATGAAAACTTGAGAGAAATGGCCGGGGGAAAGTAGAGAGAGAATGAATTAAAGTTGTTTGTGTGCAAACATAATGTTATACTGCAACACAAACTTGAATTCCTCTCAAGTAAATTTCATCCTTGGAAAAAATATATATATATATGTTAGGTACTCGTTCTGGTTAGGTCAAGGTAAGTGTAATCACCTATAAAAACTTATAAAGTTTTTTTGTTGGACTTTCGAACTTAAGACATCTTCCAACTTTGAAAAGATAACCGCAGTTGAAAAAAAGAAAGTTACTTAGAAATTACTAACCATATGTCTAATGTAGATATAAATCAATTAGCTACTAAACAATCCCTTAAACTTCCTTCGATCGATATATGAATTTGAAAATCACCAACAGTGGAGTAATTACAGGAACACCTGGAGAGTGGGAAATGGTTCTAAATTGTCAACTTAAATGTGTGTTTAGAAGGAATATATATAATTATAAATGGTAAAGTATGCAACGGGTAGATGCAGCACAAATTCTGGCACAACTAGAGTGAGCTGCAAATGTCAGAGAAAAGCAAGACCACTTGGCCCATGGGTAACAAGGTGGCCTGCCTCTGCATTCACTTGCAGATATACATATATATAAAGCATATAAAAAGTAGTCGAAGTGTTCACAATAATCCTTAACTATGGTGAGAAGATGAACGGGATTTCTGAATGCAAGTGGATATTTAGACCAACCTAATCGATCATGTGCTTTGTAGAACAATTGCAAATATTCATTCTTTAATTAGTAATCTTTTAAAACTTATTCTCCCTTTTTAGCACTCGTAATCGATCATTAGACGTGCTAACTGCCAAAGAGTCGGAGATTTTTCCACTTTAAATTAATTATATGTCACTGCTTCCATAATTAACATTAATTATTCTGCAATAGCTTGCTTGCGTTATGAAGTTACAATTCTTAGCGCCAAACTCATAATTAAATATAGAATTAATCATGTGCAAATCACGATGCGTTTCTGGGATTTCCTAAATAAACTAAGTTATCCATGCATGATGCATGTTAGTTAACTTACATCGTTGATTTAATGCATTGCAACAAGTCTCTCTGGTGGTGGGTACGTAGATCTTGTTATATTAGTCTAATAAGTCTCTCACTCTAAATTATTAATCTCCCTGCTGCACCATCACCATGATGCATATGAACTCGATCTCAATAAGTCTCCCTGCTGCATATTTTTATACCCTTTCAACGGTTTTTCTGTTATAGTCAGGGAACCTGTTTTTTTCACGAATATTATTATTTGTATCTTTTGCTGTCGCATCTGTTCAAAATCTCATCCATAATGAAAGTTAATTAAAATATAAATGAAGAACATGTGGAGCTCAAAATTGTAGAGGAAAAGTGATACAATTAGTTTGGAGTTTAATGCAGAAGGTAGATGATTGGCAATCAAGCAATTTGGAGAGTAATTAGAAACTGAGAAATTAAAGCAAGTGGCCTAGAATCTCACATGGTCTCAGAACAATAAACACAGACTCTCACTCTCTCTCTCTCAAAAACACAAAACTGGGTGCACCCAAATGAATGTAATTAACAGTCGAAGTTTACCAGTTGTGGCAGCCTTTTCTTCGGCGTGCAACGAGGGCCGAGCCTTATAAGCTGCTCTCTCTCACATATAAAGAATTCAAATTCATTTGATTGAAAATAATAACAAAAATATAAATAATTCATGTGCTATATCTAAAATCCCACATGTCACATTACGCTCTCCTAGAGCATCCCTCACATGCCCATGTATGCATAAAGCAAGGCACTTCACACTTCTCCCTAATCCAACGCCTCCTTACTTACCTTCCAAAATATTTCATGTCTCCACCACTCATTTTACTTCTTTGTTCTTCTTATTCTTGCCCTCTCCAACACACAAACTCATGCCAGTATATGAAACTAATAGTCAACCCTTCTCCATGCAATTAGTCACACACATATCTTCTTACGTCTCGTTTGATAGGTTGGATAAGTAGTAGAATTGAATTATGTCATATTTTGATGCTAAAAAATAATGTGAATATGATAAAAAAAGAATTCCACTATAATCCCATTATGTATATTTTTTTAGTAGGATAACGTATTCTACAACATGGGTGAGATACATAATCTCACTACTCCAACCCCTTGACTTCAGACTCCTGAGAGCCGAGACACAGACACAGAACACTAGTGCCTATAAATGATACTTATCAT
The DNA here is from genome assembly GCA_024362665.1 of Prunus padus. NCBI lineage: Eukaryota > Viridiplantae > Streptophyta > Magnoliopsida > Rosales > Rosaceae > Prunus > Prunus padus. The sequence goes on from JANFAM010000015.1 coordinate 24,781,988, forward strand.
TTCCAATCTAATAGAATCTAATGCAATCCGATCCAACTTCCTATCCTATCATAGTCACCGAATATGATCTTAATGTTAGGGACTCCATAGGTTTGGGTGCATAAATTTTGTGCACTTAAACTCTTAAAATGAATAGGATACGTCCACATTGAGTTTTGGGGAGGGACCAAGTTTCAAAGTTAGGAATTTTATTGCCATAGATTATAATCATTTTAGGACACATATGCTGAGTGGAAGACGGAGGCCCCACGCCGACATATGCTGCAGCTGATGCTGCGTGGTTCAAGGGTTCATTCAAATGAGGGACTAATCAGAGAGTTCAAAGTGACATGTCAAAATTATTAGGTGGAAGCAATGGTTGCAGGGTTTGAATAGAAGCACCATAGATATCAGCCCCACTCAATATGGCTCAACAATATGCTTCCCAGCTTTCACCACCTCACAAGGCTCGATCAATTCCAAGACTGCTGGTGGCATGGTCTCTGTTTGGGTTACACCAATGGGCCCCAAATGGAGTTATATGCGACTGCGATGGCCTAACAGTGCTGTTGCCTAAAGTTCATTTAGGTTTTAATTGCGGTAGGGCAACTAGGCTGGCAATGGCATCATGGAGCTCAAAAATATTCATCAATCTTCGATAAGAAAAACCAGCGTTAATTATTCTAGCTGTCTTGAACATGACTAGTACCCTTACCTACTTGTATCTGTTGGAGGAATGCTTAGGGCGCGATTTTCATATCTGGATACATCTGCGTCCAATAATAAAAACCACACACATCAATGATTGAAAATCTTTCACACTCACGAGATTAAGGCAAACGCTAAAAGTTCCCAGATTACTTTTACAAATGTTAAGCTCATTATCTCATAGGAATAACAAAAAGAAAAAGAGGATGCGAGGATTTAGATGGTTGACCAGTGGTGGGAACTCTAGATGAAAAAAAGGTATCGTCAAAGAGTAATTTCCACATCCCAATAAATAAAAGTAAAGTATGATTTTGTTTTCATATGATATCAAAAATATTGATATCAAATTTTTTTTTTTTGTGTTCAAAAAATTTATAATTTTTTTTATTTTTTATAGCTGAATTAGAACGGAAGCATGAGCAAAGGGTGGTGAACTTAAGAACTTAACTGATACGAGATCGATAATCGAGAGATAAGGAGAAAGTCAAATGTTATTATGATTTTTACTCGAAGTTTTAAATTAATGTGGTGTCGTTAATTATATTGTACGTGTTTATAATTTATAACAGGTTTTGTCGGTGTAATTTTGGCATGGAGATGCACGATGGTGACACAAACTGACGCCACCACCACCGTTGATGGCTTCAAATCAAGCAATGCAAGCCCTGGCGGCCGGCACAACTATTACCTAATTGTCTAATGTCTGTGTTTTATACTTTTCACCACATCCATAAGCATTGTTCTATGCTTTAACAAGAATTAGTAATTATTTAATTAATTGATCTTGTCGCGTAGAGAGATACTGTTTCTGCTTGGCAGTTGGTAGGTTACTTAAACATATATTATCTTATCTTAGATTATAAAAATAACTTTTTATCTTCGTAACGTGAAGTTTCTCTCGTATAAGTAAATGGTTTTAAGTTTTGGATACCCCGGATTCGAATAACAGCTGTCATACCCAAAAATTACTCAAAATTAATTTTAGAAAAAGTCTTAGCCCGGATACATTTATGGGCATAGATTTTTGTTGGTAAGTGATAATTATATTGTAGTATTGTTGGTGAGAAACATGAGCATTTGCTATGATTTAAAGAATCACACAGTCCTCCCCAGAAAAAAGCCCTCACACATAAAAGCTTCTTGTTCACACAAGGACAATGGACACATAAACAAAATGGTTCTTCTGTTAATTATATGTCATTATTGAAATATATTCATTTTGTCATTAAATTGCATTGCCATGTCTTTTAAAGTAGTCTTTTTCATGACAGCAGGCTTTGGAGGAAAAAAAATCATGTCCTAGGGTTCTTCCTACCCCCACCAATCCAAAAAGATTCTACAAAAGAAAAAGGGAAAAGCTTTTTAAAGGAGAAGAAGCCTTACCTTACCTTAACACTGCGCTCTTTCACTTTTATGTGTTTTCTTTACTTATCCAAACAGAGCCCCTCTGACAATTTGTTCTAATAAAACCTAAGTAACACCTTTTTGGATATGGATGGAAACCCACAAGCTTCACCTTTTCCATTCCACTTAGCCAGCACTAGTGTCTTGAGTGTGCTCTTTCTAATCAATTCTCTTCTTTCTTTGTGTGTTCATATCATCATGATTTTTTCACACCTCTTTTTTTTTCCTTCATAAGTTTGATCGATTAAACATGAAACAAAGTGAATTCCCTTTGCCCCATCGTCATGCTGATGCACACATACGATACGAGAGATAGATTGTAGAATATATTTTTGGAGAATTATTGTTTTGAGGTTCTGCTTTCGTGGCAAGCATTTTTCCTGCTTGTTATGAGAATTTTGGACCCCATTCATGATGTGAAATGATAGACATGGATTGAAGTTGCCTTGTTGGAATTTTTTTTGGTTGGACGGAAAATGGTGTTCAAACTCAACATATAATAATGGTTTCCAGATCGATAAGAAAAACGAGACGTAAATGGCATAGACGACTTATATCTCAGATTTTTAGTGCGTGAGCAACTGATAGTCAACAAGAATATGGAATTCTATAACGCACGCACATAGTTGTCAATCTATAGGCAAATGTTAGCAAAGTTCTATAATCTTTGGTTTTCAGAATGATGGGGGGGGCATCTGAGTCAATATATTTGGAAGGAGATCAATCACGTCCGATGATTGCTTTTGTTATAGTCGACGGAGGAATTATGGTGACTGATTGATTTATAATATATATTCGTGTCTTATGTTGATTTGTTTTGATAAGTTATTACCTGCATTTTATTTGAACGCCAAACACAACTTTACTTGATAATACAAATGGGTTCATTTCATATCAGCAACAGAAGTTAGTTTCATATTATGCTTTAAGTACACCCAACATTTGACTGCGTGTTAGTGGAGGACCTTTGACCATCTAACGTTAACATAATTAACCTAATTAACTATTAACAATGTTTAACAACATGCTGTCATGTCATCATCACGTTATATACAAAACAATTTTCTATAATTTTATAGCTTGCAATAACATGGTGAAGAAGATTCGCTGCCTTTATTTACAAAAGAAAATGAGTCCATTTTCACATGGGGGGGAGTATGAAGCATTTCTTTTTTGGGTTCTCAGTGATGATTTCACATGTTTTAGAAAATAAGCAAACAACAAAATATACATGAGTACATGAATTAAATAAATTAAATTATAAATCTAGCTAGCTTAGCTCCCATTGAACATGATCCATGTGATGTAGTAGCATAATCATACATGAATTACAGGCACAACAATTAAAATAGCCCAACAAATCAAGTGAAGCAAAGGACAATGATGGTTACAATTACAAGTGGTAACCTACTTTTTTCCATTTAAAACATGTACAACTACAAGATTAGGCAAAGCCCTTCATCAACTAATTAAGAAAGAGGAAAAGAAAACTTGTACACGCCATCTACCATCTTAGCTAGTGTGCATAATTGACTTCCACAAATTACAATAATGAATCCGAAACTCGCTTTATCACACATATATTTATCTGTCATATAAAGATTATTAGAGACAGTTTACTATCGGATGAAGAAAGTTGAGATTCCACTTCAAAATCAATTGGCAATGGGGGTAGTAACCCAACTCCTCATAAGTCCTTGCTAGTTTATCAACTTTCCAATGTGATACTTTTTACCTTCATATTCTCACATCAGATACGTAATATTGATATTCGAGAGCATTTCTCTCTATCATTTATCTTCACAATCACAAGTTAAAAATGATATATGTTTGGTAGGTAGCGATTTATGGAGTTGATTGAGTATGATATATAGATATGTGAATCGTGATGAGGGACCAAAGACTTGACAGTTTGGTACAAATAATATATATATGGTGGACATGGCCTTGGTACTATCATGAGAGGTCTGTTTCTTTTGGGGGGTCCATATATTATATATGCAAGGGGGGGCTTATACAATTAAATGAAGCAGTACTGGTTCGTCTCTCATCCGAATTCGCTTTATCCGTGTGGTCATTTATCACCAATTATTAAAGCGTAATATTCTTCTTAAAACTTTGGATCCTAAACCATGCCCACACACCACTTAATAAACCTATCTTAATTAGCCGGACGCTCACTTTGCTTACTAATTAATCCAGATTTTAGTTTTTTTGTGTGGGTATAATCCTGATTTTGTGCTCAAATGATGGACTGGTGTGTACGAGTTTGGAGCTTGATGATGTGACAAATTCCTACCTATTAGGCATTTTAGCAATATATTTTTTATTATTTGAGCTAGATTTGTAGCATCTTTAATGAATATTGATGACTAAATATACCCATAGTACAGTAAATGGATATTTTTTAATAAACGATAGTCTAAACTATAAAAGAAAGATGAGGTTTCTCACATACACTATCAAATTGCAATGAGGTTCGAATTTGAGACCACTTGTCTCCAATCCAAGACATTTTTCCACTAGGTTAGACTCCGTTGGCTACATTAAATGAAATTTTCTATGCTAAATAGTGAAAATAAGAAAAGCTTTTGTAGTTAATTATTAAGAAATATTTTTCCCGTCTTTGTATGTTATATTTTTATTTTTTATTCAACAATTCTCGTCTACAAGATTTGAGATTTTAATTCATGACTTCTTTAAACAAAGTAAATATTAAATGTCATTAAACTAAATAACATTGTTATTTGATAGTTTCTCAGTCAATGTTAATTTTCATTCAATAGAAAACACACTTCAATGCTTTATGATAACTTCAAACACTAGTTGGAAATGATTAACCCGAATTCTCATTGTAGAATTTTCCTTGATAGTTGGTCAATCACATAGTCTCCTTATTTTGTTGATCAATCACGTAGTCTTCATGCGATAGGTTGCCAAGGAAGTGTCTCATCGAAGTCACTAATTCCATAAAAGGTTTCAACCCCAAAAGATACATGATGTATTTTAACAATTTGCATTAAAAAAATTCATGAATGCCAAGTGGTACAAAGTGACAATTTTTTTTATTATTTTGGTCTGTGTCAATCCATATAATGATTAACATTGTAATATTGGGTTAATTACTTCATTTTTTTAATCGCTCAAATTAATAAGCTCTGGTGTGAAGGGCCATGGTGACCTTTCATAAAAGTGTAAGGCTAAAAGGAGGGTGAGTGGAGGCTTTTCCATCTTCGGCTAAATATATTTGACCCCCCACTGAAACCCTAGACCCTCGACTTTGCATATATATATAAGATTCCATGTAGTTTTTACAAAGGCGTTGATCCAAAAGGCATGTTGCTAGAAAGCACCATGGGCGAAGCTATAGCTCCACTACCTAGCTGATGATTACATTATCAACTCACTTAAGGCCATAAGAAAAAAGAATTTGCATTGTTAATTCCATGAAAGTATGAATTCGAATGTTATTATTGAAAGAAGGTAAAATACAGATGCAGAAAAGGCTAGAAGCAACCAATTATCACCAAAACGAGTAGCGTCCGCATTGTGGCACGGCAGCGAGTATATGCCAAATTGACTCTTGGATCATCATTGAGTTCATGATGAATTCATCATTAGGGCATCTGATATAATTATTTTTTTAAAAACCTCGACCGTACGAGAGAAAACTTCTTTTAGCTAAACAAATTAATACAACGAGGGACATAATACGACCAAAATGAAATACATCTACCATCTTAGTGTGCTTAATTGACTTCCCCTAAGCACAAATTTTATGGAAAGTTTTATTAGTGCACTCTTTTTCTTTCTTCTTCTTCTGCCTTGGAGGGATTGTTACTGTATAAGCTGGCGGCCAATTCCTCGAGAGCACAAAAAATCCGCATGTATAATTGTTTTTTGTTAGATAACAGTGAATAATAATATCACAGGACAGAAACCCCAAAAAGAAAATAAATAAGGAGAAATCAAATCACAAATTTTGAAGATGCTGATGGAGGATGGGACCCGCAAATCGCGGGCCCCATGTGAGGGGCAAGAATGGAACATGGTCCGAATTTTGATAATTTTGATCCCCTCTCCTCCTCCGAATGGCAAATCCATTCACTAATCATTACTTCACCCACTAAACCCACAAAGTTAAAATTTTTTTTTAATTCTTAATTTTTACATTTTGAACAAATTAAGATACTCATGGGGTTTGACAAGCGTACACGGCTCTGTCTCATCTTGGTTGGGAAACAACTCACGATGTCCCATCCCACAAATGTCAATATAAGGGTATTTTGGGAATTACACTAATGAAAATATGGAGGTGGCAGTAGAATATTAATCCATCCATCCAAGTGCGTATTGTGTTGGGCCTGAAAGCGGGCCAAGAGCGGGGAACGGTGACCCGCACCCACCCGACAAATCCCCGTTTGAACAGTGCAACGTGGGGGGTTCTGTATGGATTACGACTAACAACTTTTTCCCATTTTACATAGATTATTTTTTCAGTCCATTCATACACACAAAAAACAAAAAAGAAGTATTCCATGGTGCCTTCGGGGCTCCACCGCCACCAACAGTACCTCCTTTCTTGCGGCCGCCACCATTGTTTGGGTTGCTTCTTTTTCTTTTGTTTTTTGTTTTTATTTTTTGCCTTTTGACTTGTGAGCTCAAAGTATTTAAGAATGTCAGGCCAAAATAAGAAAAGTAATTAAGAATGATTACTAGGGTTTTGTAGACTAGTATCGACTTGTGGAAAGTTTGATCCTTTTTTCTTTTATTTTTGTCGCAAATTGGGTGAGTTGTGTTTCCTGTTATGGAAACTCAAAAGCTAAATTCGGCTTTGTTAAGGTATTTTTTTGTTGGTGATATAGTTGGGTGTTCATATGAGAACTAGCTTGGTTGATCTAACAACGTCAAATAGAAGAGGAAACAAAACGACATTTGGAGGCCGGCAACGGCCACCTAGGGCCTTCAAGTTGAGCCCCCCCAATTATTCACTCTGAAATTAGAAAAAGGAAACTCAATAAAGTTATTACGTGAATTACATATTGTTTGTTTTTTTAGGTTATAATTGTGACTTTGATTTCATTTATTTATTTTTTTAATTTACTAAAAAAATAAAAACATAAATATACATAGAGAGTTTGGCGACATTTGGAAGTTCGCCTAAGGCCTCCAAAAAATTAAAACCGCCCATGTCAAGAAGTTCGCCTATGGAAGTTCTTTTCTTTCTTTTTGGTGATAAAAATATGAATGTTGTGATGATGTGTAACAAGGTGATTCGCTAATGAGAAAGAATAAATAAAGCATGCCCCAAATATACAAGAACCAAATATTTAGATTTTATAGGTGAATATGATAGAAAATAGGGATCATTTTTATTTTTATACACATCAATTTTAATCAATCATGAAATCAAATAAATAAAGTAGAATCATGAGATGAAACGGGGTGTGTGATGAGGTGGGCCCAGGTAGCGATGATGCTGGGCCGTTCACAGCCGTCCGATAAAAGAGCACAGATTTTTTATTTATTTTTTCTATCATGAGCCGGCGGGAAGTGGGGTTTAGAGTTCATCACTTCATGCGCGCGTGTTTCCTTTAAGCATGCGGGAAGCCGACTGAGTCATCATGGCGCGGCTCGAGCCGACTGTGTCATAAAGGCATGCGAGCGCTACGGCGGCGTTTTGCAGAGCAGACTTCGTAAAAGTAAAGCAAATCATAAATGGGCCTCCATTTTGCACCGGTTGGATAAATTTGCGGTCTATAATTAAAAAAATAAAATAAAAAATCCAATCGTATCTCTCATTGGGCTTTGTTAGCCTTCACTCGCCTCACTCGCCTATGTGAGAGTGCAACACAAACTCGCTTGGTTAGAGCTTTGGTTGGATAATGTTGGGTTAGATTGAGAGTGGGATTTGGTATGATCAGTTAAATTTGAATTTAGGAAAAAATTAAAGGAAGTGAATATTATATTTAATGGAAGAAGAGAAGGAAAAGGAAATTAAAATTGTGGAATTATTGACTGAGATTTTCAGCCGTTATAAAAAAGCATATGCTATTAATGATATGAGAAATTGTGGAAATTAAGAAGCTGCTCGCACAAACTTGAATGATCCCATATCTACCAAGATATAACCTAGAAAAAGAACATTTAATAAAAACTATTTATTTGATAGCTGAAGTTCATCTTGGAATATAATCGTTGTTGAGCCTTTTGACAAAAGAACGATAGTATTTTATTGTTAAGAGTATCTGCAATAGTTAGGATCAATATAATTTTATTGTATTAAATTGAACTAAAATAGTAAAATTTCACTTGTAATGTTGTGATTTAGTTCATTGTAATAGAGGATGTTATGTGATGAACCCTCTATTAAATTGCAATAGGCTAACTGCGTGACTCACATGCCAATAAAATTGGACCATTGCAAGTAAAACTGGATTTCAATTCAATAGATGCGAAAATAGTTCAATAATTGAACTATTGCATTGAATTATTGAACAACCATTACAGATGCTCTAAGATAAATAAAAACAAGTACAAAGCAACTAAGGTGCCGAATATGGATACAACTTCTCCATTGACTAAACGCAACAACAAGTTGAATTGATACGGAGAGAATACGCATAACCCAAAAATGATTAAAATCTTGAATTAGCAACCATAAGCATATGTACTAAATCCTCAAATCAACAACCAGTTGCAATAAGGATTTGTCGCGCAACGGCATAAACGACAAAACCGCATCGAAAGCCAAAGGCTGAAAAGAAATAAAATATCCTAAACAAAAAAAAACCACATCAAACTTCTAAAGAGATTACGAGAATTATTATACTAAAATAAATTAAGAAACAAGACCACTGCTCGACTTCTTCTTGGGCAACCCGAAGAGAGCCATAGCGCCATACCGGCTAAAACCATAGTGCCACATTGACTAAACCCGAACCTGACGCAACCCAGCTTCGTAGCTCCAAATCTATATCGAAAGCTGACAACTGGAGGCAAATCCTTGCACGTTTGGGTCAAAAGATGACAAATATATCATGGGGACGACAATGTTTCACGACGATTGCTTCTACAAAACAAAACATAAAAACAAAAAACAAAGAATCCAGAGGGAAAAGGAAGGGAATGCAAGGAGAAAAAAAGGTGGCCGCCAACCCCCAAAAGGGGTGGCGGCTAAGGATTTTTCTTTAGGGTTTTCTGAGAGAGTGGCGATTAGGTTTTCTCAAAAAACCTCCATTGAAAGAGTAAAATTAGATTTTGGTTGCACGTGGCTTATGTGACCATATCATGTAGGGGATAGCGGCTAAGGATTTTTCTTTAAGGTTTTTTGAGAGAGTAGCGATTAGGTTTTCTAAAAAAGCTAAATTGAAAGAGTAAAATTAGATTTTGGTTGTACAAGGCTTATGTGACCATATCATGTATGTTTTTTTAAAAAAATAATAAGAGAGGTGATTGGGATTTGAAACATTTAGTCGTTGATCTATTTCATGTGATTAAGTCTCTTATAACTTTGACGAGCGTGTTTATCATGTGAACTACTGCGACTTATGTGCTCATATCATGTGTAATTTTTTTTAATCAATAAGAGAGAGAATTGGAATTTAGAACATCTAGTAGTTGATCTATTTCATGTGCGCACATCTCTTATAACTTGACGAAAGTGTTTATCATGTCAACTAGTGATGAAATTTTTCGGGCTCACTCTTATAAAAAAATATGATTAGCAATGTAACTAGTAAGTTTCTCATGTGAATTACTAGTGAGATTTCTCAGATTCACTCTCTTAAGAAATGTGCTTAGTGATGTAACTAGTAAATTCTCTAGTACTATTTTAGATTTAATGAAAAAATGGCTTACTATTTTTCATTATTCTTTTTTATTTTTTCTTTGGGGTATGAAATTGAATAAAAAATAATCTTAGCCGTTGAAGCCTTCGGGCTATAAAAGGGAGGGAGCATTGTTTAATTGAGTCCCTCCTTAGTCCTTTCCTTTGTGATCAGAACAAAGTCTCACTCGCTCTGTGATCTCCAAATTCTCTGTCATCCAAAGAATCGAATCGATATTAGAATACAGGGAATTGGGGGAGCTTCGTCTCTTTCACCCTTTTATATTTACTCTCCATACCCATCTCTCTCTCTCTCTCTCTCTCTCTCTCTCTCTCTCTCTCTCTCTCTCTCTCTCTCTCTCTAACCAAAAGAGAAAGAGGGGGAACAACAAAGCCAAAGAGCAAAGCTTAAAAAGCAGCTAGCTAGCTATACAGCAAAACCAACCAAACAAAGCCAATTGTATGCATTTACTAGAATAAGAGCGAAAAGGGTCTTTTCTTCAACCTCTGCCAGCACCTTTGAAGCACTTACTCACACTCAGTGATTTTCTTTTTCCTGCTTTTGAGGGCTCTCGCCGTCTTCGGGTTCGGCACTCTTCCTTTTCTCACTGAGCAAATTGGTGGCGCATTAAAGTCTGGCTTTTACAATCTTGACAGAGCTAGACAGAGAAAGATCTTCAGCTGGAGATTTGTAATTATTATTTGAAACGCAGCATTTAAGGCCACTCTCTTCTCTGCCAAGTCTTGGAATGAAGAATTCTTAAATCCCACCTGCACAGAATATAAGTCCTGTTTTTTCTCATTGTGAAAACAAAGGCAAGTTTTGGCTTGGAACAGAGTGATAGATCGATCTGTGTGTGTTCATTTCATATCTTTGCGAGAAAGTGACATTTCAATCAAGGTATGGCAGTTTAAAATGGTATTGGGTTTGTTCTCTTTTAGGCAGCTAGTTCGTGAAAAACATGTTAGAGGCTGTACCCCTTTGATTTTTTTAACTAATCTTTTTCTTGAGTTTTCTGTATTCTTTGGAAGTTTCAATTTTTTTTAAAGTTTGGAAGGAATTATTTCAGAGTTTTTCGATCTGGGGTCTTATTGGCTTTCGTTTTCTGGGGCTGCGTTTGGTTATAGTTTCTTTTGTCTCATTTACTGTCTTTTTTATGTTTCAGATCTACCAGGATTTAGACGTTTCCTTTTGAGAAAAAAACGGGGACAATGTTGGCTCAGAAGCAAGCAGAGGAAGCAATAGTCTCCAACTTTAGCGAGGCTCATGATCATGAGGGAAAGGAAGATCATCATCAAGACAAGGAGGAAGAAAACACCTCCTTGTTTAATGTCAAGAACTTTCTCTGGCATGGTGGCTCTGTTTGGGACGCTTGGTTCAGTTGTGCTTCCAATCAAGTACACCCACTAACCCATTACAAAAGAGACCCCAAATTTTGCTTTTTCTTGATTTGCTTAAGAAAACTTCTAATCCCTTTTAATTTCTGTTTCTTTCTTGCAGGTAGCTCAAGTGCTTTTGACACTGCCATACTCATTCTCTCAGCTGGGATTATTATCAGGCATCTTGCTGCAAATATTCTATGGAATCGTTGGAAGCTGGACTGCTTACCTGATCAGTGTGCTCTACATAGAGTACAGAAGCAGGAAGGAGAAAGAGAACCTTAACTTCAAGAACCACGTTATCCAGGTTGGTCACGATATACCATTTCTAGCTTAGCTTCTTTAACAGGACCACCACCCACCGCAAATGCCTAATCTTTAAAGCAAAAGCGTGTGAAATAAATATCCAAACTCACAGTGCCCAGAACCTCTTTCATCACTTTCCACTATCCTTAAATCACACTATACTGTTTTTGGTTGCAGTGGTTTGAAGTCCTTGATGGGTTACTTGGTCCTTACTGGAAAGCTGTGGGGCTTGCTTTCAACTGTACCTTCCTCCTATTTGGATCCGTCATACAGCTTATTGCTTGTGCAAGGTGAGTCCTTTTTACATTTTACTCTCAAATCATGCAAATCTCACCTGGGTTTTGCCTAGTTTTAACTGTTGGTGTTGCTTTTTTTGCTTCCCTGTTTGAGAGCAGTAACATATATTACATCAATGACAATTTGGACAAGAGGACATGGACCTACATCTTCGGAGCTTGCTGTGCCACTACAGTTTTCATACCTTCTTTCCATAACTATCGGATTTGGTCCTTTCTTGGCCTTGGAATGACCACGTACACAGCCTGGTACTTGACCATTGCAGCTGTTGTTCATGGCCAGGTAAATCAGTCATCAATGCCCCTGATCTTTTGATCTCTCACTACAGCTACTATTAATATTATTATCTTTCCAAAGATGCTTTCTTTTTCTCTTTACGTTTTCTGCTTTAAAAAAAGTTAGACGTTCTGTGCTTGGTGAAAATTGTGCAGAAGGAAGGAGTAACACACACAGCTCCCACAAAGCTTGTGCTGTATTTCACCGGCGCTACCAACATACTATACACGTTTGGTGGCCATGCTGTCACAGTGTAAGCTTTTCTTTTTTTACCCTTTCCTGCCCTTTCACCTGTTTCTACACGGCTTCTCTTTGCAGCTTTTGCCGGCCTCTCGGGTGTCGAGATCAACAGACAAAATCATCCTATCTACTTTTGTTTGCTCTTGAAAAAACAACATTAACCCCATTTCTCTAGGAAAATTGCACAGTAAAATGGTCTCTATGTTTTACTTTTACCAAAAGAGAATACATGCTTCTCTGTTTCACTTAACCACTCTCACTCTCCCTTTCATTTGGCTTCGCCTGGGGCATATAATATTGTTGTCTGATAGAGATTAGAAACTGCTACCAGAGACTAGATTGTTTAGTTGCATAACAGCTAAAGAGAGATGTGACCTGAGGGCTCTTTGGTCAATTAGTTGGTTTTATTATATGTTCCCCATGTTCTTGTTGACCTTGTAATAGTTTTAATTGGACTAAAGTATTAGCCAAATGTAAAATCCTTTTTAATGTGAAGGGAATCTGATCAGTGAAATGTGGGTGGGAATTTTTCAGGGAAATCATGCATGCCATGTGGAAGCCACAGAAATTCAAGTACATCTACTTGTTTGCCACAGTGTACGTTTTCACACTTACAATTCCTTCTGCTACCTCTGTCTACTGGGCTTTTGGTGATGAGCTCCTCAACCATTCCAATGCCTTCTCTCTCCTCCCCAAGAATGCCTGGCGTGATGCCGCTGTTATTTTAATGCTCATTCACCAGGTCTGAAAATTACTGGCTTACTAAACAAATTACCCTTGAATGAATGTTGGTTTTACTGTGAACTGACATTTTGTGTTTTTGCCCACTGGTGCAGTTTATAACATTTGGGTTTGCATGTACACCATTGTACTTTGTGTGGGAGAAGGTGATTGGCATGCATGACACAAAGAGCATTTGCTTGAGGGCACTGGCTAGGCTTCCAGTTGTGATCCCAATTTGGTTCTTGGCTATAATATTTCCTTTCTTTGGGCCCATTAACTCTGCAGTTGGGGCTCTCCTGGTTAGCTTCACAGTGTACATCATCCCATCCTTAGCTCATATGCTCACCTACAGAAAAGCCTCTGCTAGACAGGTAAATATAATAAAACAGTTACAATTTCTACTAATTTGTATGATTGATATTAACATGTCACGTAGTGCTATCATCACACACGCACAAATTATCTATAATGATGACTTCGTTGTCGAGTGGCAGCCTGTAGTTATCTTGATTGAGTGGGGGTATCTTAGGCATTCTAGTTTTGAGTGGGCACCTCCACCTTTTTACGATGGGAGGCTCTACCCACATTCCAGTAGTTGCAGTTCAGAGAGAGAGCAGCAAGTGTACAAAAGTCATTTATGGCTTGGATTTGGAAATGTTACGAGAAGAATTGAGATAGGTGGCCAGTCCCTTTCGTTTAGTTATACGCTACAGTTGGGACACTTGTACTATGCCTCGGCTGAGCTGTTTGATTAGACTTTTTTCCATTAGGCACTGTGCAGTTTGGTGGTGACTTTGGTCCGACAGAAAACAAACCCTAAATAGAGAACTTGGTGTTTCTGTGGTATGAGCATTATTTGCAAAGATTCATAACAAAACCTAAAAACCGTAAGGAACACGTAACTCAAGTGGTTAAAAACATTTACTTACACCAAGAAGTCTTCTGTTCGAAACCCTCCACTCCCAATATACCTATTGATTTTCCCTTTTCCATTTTACTGTGTTTTCCAGAATGCTGCAGAGAAGCCTCCTTTCTTTTTACCAAGCTGGACTGCCATGTATGTGATCAACTCCTTCATAGTTGTGTGGGTTCTGGTGATCGGGTTCGGGTTCGGTGGATGGGCCAGCATGACCAACTTTGTGAGGCAAGTGGACACATTTGGGCTCTTTGCCAAGTGCTATCAATGCAAGCCTCCAAAACCATTGCCAGCAGCAGCAGCTCCTCACCACTAAAAAAACTTCACCCAAAGATCGATTTGAGCTCAAAACTCTCTGAATCTGGATCTCTTCATATTTGTACCATACATGGGGAAGTAGTAATATTTCCCCTACAAGTCGTGTGTGCTGCATTTTGCTTTTTTTCTTTTTTAATTTTCTACCTTTTTTTGGGGGTTAATTTAGTTATAATATAGTGTGTTGAGTTGTGATGATTCCTTTCCTATCAAAAGCATAGGTTAAATTAATTAAATCGAAATATATATGTTTTTAGGTATTTCATTTTTTCCAACTTTTTCGGTGGGATTTTGTAAGATTTTGTTGTTCAATCTTGGTAATAGCTTTCAAGGTCATTATTAGTAGCATGTTTCCAAAGTGCCTTATAAAATGGCAACGTTATGGGCCTGCCTGGTTTCCATTTCCACGTGGCTTGATCTCAAGAGCTGTATGTGGACATGTTTTAATGGCTCTCATTGGACCTTAGATTCCGATTTTATGAGAGCTGAGAGAGAATGGGGCGTGGACCCGCCCCACTTTCACATGGGTCGCACGTGGATGCCCTTATGTCACGTGCCACTATTTTACTTGTTAATATTCTATCTTATGAAATTGCTTCTTGTGAACATGCATGAACTCATGCTCAATAAGACCCTCTTGGTTCTTGGTTGGTGGCGACCCATGATCCATGTGCTGTCTTCAAATTTGGTTAACTCCTGCATGTTTGGTTTTTAACCTGTCGAATGAGCAAGTTTCAGTTGAAGCCATTCGTCTCAATTTATGTTCATGTGAACTTGGAAATATACTTTCTGAAGTAACTTGCTCCAATTGGACCAAACCAAGATCATCAGCAGTGGAGAAGTAAAAATGTTGATATTTTCGCATAAAAATAATGAGATTTTTTTTGGGTGCCGCCAAATCATCCAATTAGAGGCTGCTTGGTGCCGCTTCTTTTTCCATAAACATGGAGCATGAAAAATTAATAAAGAGAAGTAAAGAGAAAGGAGGAAGAAGAGGAGAAAGAAAAAGGAAAGGAGAGGGAGAAAGAAAGAGGTTTGAGTGAGTAGTTAGTCATCTTTGAATGGCTTTGCAAGATCTTGAAGGTTCTCGTAACTGAGACTTGGGAGTGGTGTTGGAGATTGTGGAAGAGTAATTTGGATTTAGCTATAGCTTTGGAATTGAGGTAGGGGATATCTTAGGATTATAAATTTTTGGGATTATTTTAATTAAACTTGGCGAAATATATTAAGGCTTTATATGTGTTGTGTGCAATTGTTATATTTGTATGATTTTATTTACGGTATGTTAATCATTAAGTTTATGTTTGTTGAATATTATTTCAAAAGACTCACTTGTGTAGTGATTTGGAGGAATTGCTCCCTCAAACATTTGTGTAGTATGTGTGAGTTTAGTATATTATCGTTCCACTTAATATGAAAGGCGCCACGTCATCAAAATTGACGAAGTTATGAAATGAGATAACGGCGGGGGGCAAAGTGAAACACCAAACCTTGGTAAAGGGGGCAATGTGGGCCATTTCGACTTTTGGGGGGCAATGTAGGATTTGATCATAATTTCAAGGGACACTACTGTAATTAAGCATTTATTTTAAAATAAAAAGAAATACCTTTCATAACTCACGTAATCATGTTTCTGAATTTTTTTTAAATAGGGAGTTGTTAGTGACGCATTAAAAAAGTCATTATGCATTCCTACCGTACATGATGACTTTTTGAAGTTATATATGATCATGAGGATAAATATTAAAAACAATATGAAATGCGTGTCGATGAATATTGAAGTAGAGAGTAGTTATTATGCATATAAAAAAAGATTAGGTTATGGAAATGAGAAAGTAAGATTTTGAGTAGTTGAGTCTAATCAATGCATAGGAATTTGCCGAGATGGGTGAAGCTGGAAAGGCACGTAAGTATGCTGAGATGAGCGAATCCGGAGAAGAAGGTAATTCTGCTAAGATCATTGGATCCAGAGAGGAAATTAAGGTAGTTGAGTTGAGCTCAACAATTAATGTGTTACTTAATCATGCATCAATCAAATTCTATATATACTAAAACTCAGTTTCGGACACTGTTCCTAAGCTGTTCATCTTTGTCTTTTCCCTTAAACAGTGAAATTACGGTTTTGCCCTTCTCTAAAACCTCTTCCCCTTCTTTCACCTTCTGGACAGTTCGACTGAGACATCCATTTTGCCCTCCAGACCTCTTCTCTTTTCTACGTGGGAACCGTAATTACCAATCAGTTGCGAGAGAGAGAGCCTCCAGCGTGCGAGAGAGAGAGGCCGTGAGAGATCGTGGTCGAGAGAGAGCCTCCAGCGAGGATGGAAGAGCTGGGTTCGTTGTTCGATGTCCATCTGGAGGCTTCGACTTCTTTAAAAAGCGGCTTGGCTTTTGTTTTCTTTTTCACCTCCGTTATCTCTCTCAGCTTTCTCCACCTCTTCGGCGGCTGTGGCTACGGAGACTCAGGTTTTGACCCAAGACGACAAATTGAAGGAGACCCAGAAGGAGAAATCTAATAAGCTAGAGAAAGTCGTGCTTCCAACCAACGAGTCCTCTGAGAGCTTTCTCAGAATTCGCCACACGGTTTTGTACTTTGCTTTTGAATATTTTTTCTTTTTCTTTTGATGGCCCATTCTATTTCATATTTTTTTAAATTTGGTTTTTGGTGATTTATGTTGTTCTTTTGGTTTTAGTTGTTTGGTTATTATGCTAATGTGAGTGTTATACTGAACTAGGAGGTACTTTCAGGTTGAAATTTCTGAACTTTTAGGTGTTTGGGAAGTAATGCTTTTTAGAGTTGTATGCTTTTGCGCCACCACTTCCAAATTCCAATTCTAGGTTATTAATTGTCAACTAGAATAGTTCTATCTATTTTGTTATAGAAAAATGAGGAAGTGAGAAAGAGGGACCAAAAAAACCATAACTTTTGGGTAATTTGATTGTTTAGGACTGAAAAAAATGGGTGTACAAGAGTAGATAAGCTGGGAAATTTTTTTTCTGCAGTTGGGAAGTTGAGAAGATACTTGGGTTTTATGTCTTATGTATAGTATTAACTAAGTTTCTTTCAATGAATGTCCTGAAAATTTGGTATCAAAGGTGCCTTTTCCATTGTCATGAGGATGAAATACTTATATCTACATCAACTGCGGTGTGCACGCGTAATGGCCATGGCTGTTCAAAAGCTCTTCCCGGATGCAAAAGTGACAATTGGTCCGTGGATAGAAAATGGGTTTTACTATGATTTTGATATGGAGCCTTTGACGGACAAGGAGTTGAAGAGAATCAAGAAGGAGATGGTAAGCGGAATTTATGTATCACTTACTATATTTTACCGAACTTTTGGAACGATGGAAGCATTGCAAACTTTTCATTAGCCTTTTTATGTCATTTGTAGGATCTCATCATTGGTAGAAACTTACCACTTATACGAGAAGAAGTTTCAAGAGATGAAGCTCGAGAGAAGAATAATCGCTCTCAACGAACCATACAAATTGGAAATTTTGGATAGCATTAAGGAAGATCCCATTACCATATATCATATTGGTAAGGGTTTCACCATTTTAAGCCTCAATGTAGAATCAAAGGTGATGATTTCATATGCAGTAACTGTTCATGAATGATTTACTAAATAAAGAAAACAAAATAATCATCTATGTACACAGTGGAACGTGTTGAGAGTCAGAAGATGAAAATTTATAGGAAGACTGATTGGTGCAAGTGTTCTCATTAAAAATGAGTTACTGATATGAGGATCTTATCTGAGGAATCTATTGCTTGGGCTAATTAAACTATACATATGTTTATACATTGCATGTCTTGGGATTTGATTTTGTTTTGAACTAGAGATTTACAGTTTCATAAAGAAAGCATTTAGGTAACGTACGGACTATTATCCCTTTGTTGATTTCGTGGTCTGTTGTTGTTTTGTGTTTAGCTAATTTTAGTAGTGGATTAGGGTTTCTAAATGCCAGTTAATCACTCTGAATCTCAATGTTGTTGTTACTGATTAGCTGTGATTTTCCCCAAAAATATGTAGCTTAAGAGTCGATGAAGTAATTCCATCAAGTAATTTCATCAATATGCATGCTCAATGTTGTTGTTCTTTGAATCTTTGTTTTGTTGTGATATTCGGATTTCTCATATATTAGACCATGTCTTCCTCTTTCTGGTTCAATGTTGAAAGCATTTAGGTTTGATCTGTTTACTATCTCTAATTTTTGGAGCCTTATGGAATTTCTTTGATTATATATGCTGTTTCTCCAGAGCACCAATGAAGAAAGCATTTAGATTTGATGGGTTTGATGTGAATGGTATGAATCTCTCTCTCTCATTTTGGTTTGGGATTTTTGATTTATTTGTGAATAAATTTTGTTGGATCCAATGAAATTATCAGCTAGCTGCAGTTGACTTTGCGTAAATCACGTATTTGGTCTATTTAATTTCTTTATCGTATCTGCCCAATAAAAAAGTTCTTTATGGTAATTTATAAAGTATTTTGATTCTGTTTTCTGGAGTTTTCCTTTGTTTCTCCAGCTAATAGATGTAGGGGTTTTCCTTTGTTTTTGGTTCACCAAATGGTTTTCATCTGTTCTGATTTTCTAATTGTTTATATGAGATGTGCAGTTGTTGCTGCTCTTAATCCTTCAATCTTCTCCATCTTACTTGCTAAAGTTGAAAGTTCACATTACTTTGGTTGTTTTTGGGTCTTCCTGCTAACTACTTAGAACATGCATTTTAAGTTCAATTTTTGTTGGCTTGGCATTTCCCTTTTTTAAGAATCTATTTCAACGAAGGCATTCAAATTATATTGCTCAGTTATTTGGAGTTCACAGCAAGACTTTCCATTTGAGCTCATTAAATGTCAAACTGCATAAAATGAGTAAGATTCATGGTTTTAAAAAATTGGGACAAGGTTTTGCAATCATGAAGGATCTTACTGTTATTGGAATAGCTTCAAGAGATCAAGGTTCCAAAAAGGAGTAACATACATTTGGAAAGGTGTTCATCCATGATCCTACGGCTGTGTCTGCAATTTTTGTTGGCTTGGCATTTCCCTTTTTTCTAATCGTGCCTACCAAATCATTGTTCTGATATGAGGATTAAGGGTGCAATAAATTATTTCTTTTTATACCACAAGTTGGGATTTTTGAAGAAAAAGAACTATATCTTCATTTTGCGCTTCAACCATTTTGGATTTCTAAGCTGTCTTTATGAAGATGTTGATTCTTTCTTATATTCATGTCACAAATCAGTGGCATGCTCCTGAAGAGTTTTTTTCATTATTATTTTACGTGCTTATTCTCCTTGAATATTTAAGCTCAAAATAGTTAAAGCGCCATTTGAAATTTTATTAATTGAGTTGTGTGTCTTACGGATATTGTTAGCAAACTAAAACAAATTAACAAATTTCCTTTTCTCTCCATCTCGACTTTCGCTTACCTAAATTGCATTTGTTGTTTTGGCATCCGCATATTGTTTCACTTTAGTTTATGGTTTTTTAAAGCATGAACATGACTTGCAAGACACCCTGCACTTCCTTTTTTTTTCCTTAGGTAACGCTCTGATTTCAGTTTTGGGTTTCATGAATGTCTAATCATGTTTTCCTTTGTACTTACTTGGATTTCACTGTGCACTTCATATTAGTTTTTGGTTGTATGGATTCAATTTAAGTTTCATGCTTCATGATGTGTAATGTTAGAATTCTTTTGTAGTTACAATCGTTAGAATCCTGAAATTTAATTATTTGCTTCAAGTTGGTTGGTTGGTTGTGTTTTGAGGCTATGTAATTATGTGGTTGTTGTACTTCATTCTAATTACTGTTTATTTATTTATTTAGTATGAATCACAGTTAGGCAGTCATCCAATTGCTTCAGGTATGACTTATGAAAATTAAAAAGTTTTTCAAATCTACATGTCTTATTGAAACTTTGGAATTTTATCTCAACAGATTCAATCGTCTCTGACGTATAAGCAATCACTGAAGCAAAGAAGCGAAGATAACTTTCAGGTTCTTCATTTTGATTTATTGACATTTTTTCATTTCTTTTGTGTTCCCTCAAAATTCCTTCACAAAATTCGACTTGGCTCTACTACTACGTGTTTTCTGCTCTCTTCTTTCTGTTTTTTCGCCCTGATTTAATCTCAGGCTTCCATGAAATTTTGATTGTTTCAGGAGAGCTTGGGTGCGAAATCCAAATACGAGAAGCGGTCGTTCGCCCAAATTGTCTAACCATTCTTCGCTTTAAAGGTATAATTCATGATTGCCTCTCTATTCCTTATTCTCTTACTATTTTTTTTGGTACTGATTTCTTTGTTTTTTGTAATGTTTGTTTGCTCATCATTTCTGCATTTTCATGTTTGTATATTTCTTTTCTTCTTAGTCAGTACCTATTTGTTGAAAACTATGAGTTTCATCTTCAAAATTATGTAGTGTTTGTGTTCATGTAGTACGGATATCATGTCCACTCTTATTTGGGTTAAATGGGGAAATTTGTTATATACCTTGGTGGTTGTATATACCTTTTGCTTGACTTACAAGCTCTTTTTAGATGGTTTTGTTTATCTGCTTAGCCATGTCACTTAGGACGGTGTTGGTTTCCATGCCCATAACCAACACCATAGACCAGCATGTATCAACGCTAGAAGAATAAAACTGCTATGATTCTCATTTTTTGGGGGTTTTTCTTTTGAGCTCTGTTTCTTTTCTCTATTTGGTGCACTGTTCAATTTGGTTTTTATTGCATTTAGTCTTCTTTCTATTTGGTGCTATGTTTCTTTTCTCTATTTGGTGTGATCATAAATTACCAAGACGAAAAAAATGCATAAATACAGAAGAAAAATGAGCATCCATAGCCAGAGCTCTTAATTTGAGAGAGATCAATGTTTTTATGTTAATGGAGTTCTAGAGAGAGAGAGTGTGTGTGTGTGTGTGTGTGTTTTGATCTGGGTTTTGTAAAAGGTTTTCAGAGAAGCCCCCATTTAACAGATTCTCAGTTAATATTTTCCACATTTTTTCAGTACAAAAATATAATAGGAGAAGCCCCCAAATTGTTTTTTGAATGGGATAATAGGATACTCAAATATAACTGATGAGTCATATAATTAAAGATACACTGTGTGTCAGTATCGTTTCCTGCATTTTTTTGATCTTGCAAAAGAAATTCCATCAATCATGTATTGGGTTAAGGAAAAGGAACCTGCATTTTAAAATTTTTTTATTATTCACCTGATTATAAAATGTGAAGCAAGTGAAGCATTACATTGACCTTTGTAAAAGTTATAATTAAGACACCTTAATAAAAAAATGACGCTATGGTCGACTTTAGTTTTTTTGTCGAGTTAGAGAGAGAAGGAGAGAGAGAGAGAGAGAAAGAGAGGAAAATCTGCACGATATTTTGCTCGATATGCTAAGCTTCCTTAGTGGCTCCCTGAGAATCCAACACTCCACTAAGTTAGCCATTTATATTGATTCTCAAATAATTTTCAGCTCATTCTTACATTTACAATGTTATTCTATATTTCACTAAAAACTGATTTCACTATTAGTTTTTGATATGCGTTTGCACTTTCTTTATGTACATTAACATTTTGATAACTTATTTGGCATCGGCATGTTAGTTGTATTAGGGTTTGCTAATTGGACTTTGAGGATTATCAATAATTTAACCATCCGAGAGGCAGTAGATAAACAGAATTTGGTCTCTCTTGACTTGATAAGTAGACTTAGTTGATGGTATAATCAACAATACTTTAAAATTCTGCCAAAAGAAAGATGCTTTAAACTTATAAAAAATGACCGAAAAAAGGGATCAAAATGCTTTAAGTTCAGTCAATCAACATTTGTTTTCACAACATGTTGGTGAAGCCCTTGAGCTAGACTTGCCCCTGGTTGTTGTTGTGATTTGTACCACTGGAACTTAGCTTGCCACTTTCCCACATATGCCATGAAGAAGTTATAGTGTTGTACTGTGCTGATAGTTTCATTGCAGAAAAATATGTAAGCTATGTTTGTTCGCGACCATCACGTAGATAATTTTAGAACAATTAATCCATCAGCGTACATTGAAACGTTTTAAACCCCACAGTAAGAAATGTTTGATTGAAAGAAATACTCACTTTGTAGCTAGAAATCAAGGGCAACCCAGAGTCTCTTCTCTCTGCCAGCATATCTGCTGTGGACTTAGCTGATCCTTGGATACAGGAAATTTGTGAGCCAAGGAGGGCAAAAGAGCCTTTAATTTAGTGTATTCCATCATCATGCATTAGCTGATTCACCCTATAATTTGTGTTGGGGAAATCAATATGGCTTTGTGAGATAGAATACAAAAGAGAATTAGTTTGGTTGGAGGCTTAGCTGTGATGGATAGACATGAATTACATATAGCAAATATGTGATATTCAAATTTTATTTTTTGACCCTCATTACACCTACCCCACCTGGATTTATCAGACAGTGGTTATCAACACATAAATTCTAAACAAGATGTTATCAAAATTTTAAACTAAGGAACACACTATGCTTGCGTATGCCTCCTTTCCCATGTTTTATGCACACACAGTTATCCAGTTGGAGTAGGAAACAGTAGGATGTAGATACACAACATGTTAACTATATGTATGTATGTATGTATGTGCTATACGTATTGTCGCAAACTTTTTCATCTTCGTAGTAAAAATTCTATTTAGTTGTATACTTGAAAGACCAACTCTTTCAGTAAAGTATTATACAAATTCAACTGTCACGTGTTGTATGAACTATCTCTGGCTGCGCTGCATTCACAATAAAATTGTAGAGAATTTTGAATGTTTGATTATAATGTGTAACAAACATGGCAAACATACCACTTCATTTCTACTTTTGTTTTTCCGTGTTTCCCTGCAAATTAATCTTGCAGCGAACTCAGTGATGAAAGTTCTTGAAAGGCCGGACACCTTTAAGAGGGTTCTCTTTGTTGGTGATTTTGGTCTTGAAGGAGATCGCATCACTGATGACTCTAAGGTAACAAATTTTAGTTCTTCAGAACTTTTGTTTGTGCTGTACTTTTTTTAGAAAATATATTGCTCATCTACTAATGATGTCTCCATTTTCTTTCCTTTTTTGGGTTTTGGAAGTTCTAATTTTGGGTATAAGAATGATGACATTGTTAGTTTATTATTGTTTTAATGGCTCAATTTATGAACTGAGTGATTACAATTCATTGTCTATGTGGGTTGGTAGAGTTGTGAATTTAATTGTGCCCATTTTGCAAAACCATGGTTGATTTAAGAAATTTGATATTAAATCCCCAGCTATTCAAAGTTCACATGAGAATTAAATCATCGAATTGTGCCCATTTTGCAACCATTTTACCATGTTTGTTTAGTGAAGGTTGCTTAAAGCATTACCCTGTTTTAAAACTCAAAATTGATGATGACAGAGGGAAGCAGTCATCTTTTAGCAAGAATATTTTAATTTTAATATATACTTAAGTCGGACATCAACAGGCATTTATGCTTGATGAGATAGCTGTGGAGCATCATTTTGTGAGAATTTAGCAGGCATCATTCTTATGCATTATTTTGCACAAACTTATTAGTGAAGTCCTGTGTCTAGGAATGATATTTTTTTTCCCATCCCCTTCAGGCTTTCAAAAATACTTAGCCTTAGCTCAGCCTTTTGTGATCTCAAATGTTCATTGGTGAATTTTCGGTTAAACTTCATATTGTTGGTTGATTTGTTTGGATTATATATATATATCACACAAGAAAATTTTATGGTAAGATTTGGCTGTATGAAATTCAAATTTCTCTCTGTTGTCTCTGTAGCCTGCTTTAGACGATTTTTAATTAATTAATTAATTTAATCGCTGGACTCGGGGTTTGGCAACATAATTGTTGTTGATAACCTTGCGGTGGTTCCTAAACAAAAGTACGAGAAGCTTGAAAATGTCATTCGTAAAATTCTTGTTAGATTGGTCTTATCAAGAACGATGGGTTTTGGATGCCACTTGATACCGAAACCCAAAAAACATTGGGCTATTGCTTCATCGAGTATAATACTCCTTAGGTATCATTGTCTCTTAAAAATTAACTATTTATGTATTCTTTTGTGCT
Organism: Prunus padus; assembly: GCA_024362665.1. Classification (NCBI taxonomy): domain Eukaryota; kingdom Viridiplantae; phylum Streptophyta; class Magnoliopsida; order Rosales; family Rosaceae; genus Prunus; species Prunus padus. The sequence continues at coordinate 24,806,449 of JANFAM010000015.1, forward strand.
CAGGATGAATTTTCACCTGAACTTCAATATTGGGAAAAATTTAAATCATATAAGTAAACTTGCTAGAACAAGAAGAAAAACAAGACATGTAGTATCTGCCGGCAATATCATGTTCCTATGACTTATTCAGTATATGTATTTGTTTTTCTTATTCAGTATTGAGAAAGAAACTATTGTTAAGTTACACACGCTTTGGGTAATAGGTATAAATATATATACATATACCCAAATTTTTTAATTAAATAAATATCTTTTTATATAGTTCTCTTTGGCCAGTTTTCCTTTCTGTATAATACATCTATGCTAAGAAAATATGAATGTAACCATCCTCAATTCTTTCTTAGTTTGTGAGTTCTAATTTATTAAGATCCCTCTTTGAACAGGAGAGATCCGGCAACCTGATACTTTATAGAACCATTTTTCAACTTGGTTGTGCTAAGCTAGATTCAAGCTCTCTAGAGACTCTAATATTTGTGTTAATTGAAAAATCTGATATAGAACAATGCTTATGTCAATGCCCATCGATCTTACAATTTTGCTAACATTGTTAATTAATTTGATTGATTACTTGATTATGGCTGCATTGTGATATTGCCAATGTTGAAAAGGAAATTATATTTGAGGGATTTTAATCCAGTTCTTTATTTCTTTTTGGGATCCCTTCACTAGAGAACTCCTGCTAATTTTAGTAAGGATGGTTAGGAACACAACCGAGAGGAGCTCAAAGAAGCATTATGTTTTTTTTTTTTTTTTTTTTTTTTTTCCGGGCAGTCCGGCAACATAACATGTTTGTGTTGTTAAATATGAACTGGAGACCATATTGCCTGTACTGATTCTTCTATTGAGATTAAAATAAAACCAAATTTGAACCAATGACAAGTCTGTTTTATGTATGACCTATGCTTAGATACATAATTAATATTTTTGACTTTTTCCTTTTAGTTTATGAAAGGTATGATGTATTTGGAGGGTTGTTGAGAAAGCTTATACAGATGGAGTAAGACATTTGGAGAAATTAGTGTCTAGAGTACACGACATTGACATGTGAGTAACTGTTGTACTTATTTTATCTATGAGTACATTTTCCTTTTGTAGTTTCATTTATACCATATTGATCTGATTTCCAATTGTTAGCCACAGACATGAAAAAGGAAAAATCCCCTTCAACGACCCAATAGCCTTTAGATAAACAGTTGTACAAGCTATTTTAAACAATGCACAGCTCAAAACTTCTCATATTTTGATGTTTTTATAGCTGTTTGGTCTATTAAAATATTCCCAACATTTTAAGATATCAAATAGCATATAAAACATGTTATTAGTTTATCTTTTGTAACTAAAACTTAGAAAATTAACCGCAATGGCACTATTTACAATTTCATGTATATATAAATAGTACGATGTTTCCTGCCTATTTTCCTCGCTTTATACACATTTCACACAATTTTAAAACCCGCAGCATCGCGCGGGCACCTTTTGCTAGTATATCTCCTATATGAGAGCAAGAATATATGTGTGCTTTATATATGTTGAAAACAGGGAACCAGAAGAGCAAGCTATGAAAGACAATGGTCGATCAAGTGGCCAGCAGATACATTCGATAACTTGAGCATCTTTCATGTTCCAAACAAACTTTGAAAAGTCGACGACAATGCCTACAGCCCTCGCATTATCTCAATCGGACCTTACCATCGTAAAAAAGGCAACCATGAGCTTGTCACAATGATAGAGCACAAGTGCCGTTACATGCGATACTTCTTTGACCATATCAAAGATCCTCAAGACAAGAGAGCCTCCAAGTCCCACTTGAGTTCCATTTTCCGGTCTACAATCTAGACACAACGGTTCGCCGGAGCTACGCCGGCGGTGCTTGGGACTATGATGCCGAAACCTTGAACACACGGTGTCGTTTGATGGCATTTTCATATTGCAGCTCTTCCTCAGGTATGACCAATATTGCAAAAAAGTTCCCCTAATAGACCAATCTGATGCAATTTTCAACAATGCTTGGATGATCCCCGCCCTTAGGCGTGATCTCCCTTCTTTGTTCTACAAGAATTGTATGAAGTTGTCAAGCCTCGAATCGTTAACTACAAGCCGCCGCACTCCATCACTTGCCTTATTCTTAAGTTTTTCGAACCTATGAACGTAAAGGAAATGATAAAAGATGAGCCTGGGGGAACAGAGTACAAGCATTTGCTTGATTTCTTGCACAAATTGTACCACCCAGCTTCATGCCTTCTTAAAGCCGAACCGCGAAGCAATTTCGAAAATTGGGGTTTCGATTTCTGCGCTTGTGATCTTTTAGAGGCTGGAGTTGTGTTTCTATGTAACTCGGACCACTCCTATAACATAACTTTCACTGAAGGAGTGATGAGAATTTCACAAGTGTACATTGACGACAGAACAACTTCACTGTTGAGAAACCTGATTGCTTATGAGCAATGCAGCCTCAGCAGCACGCAGCACATCACATCCTACGCCATTCTCATGAAGAGCCTCATCCGTTAGCCGTGAGACGTCACGTTACTTAGGGAACAAGGCATCACAAACCAGAATTGGATCAAGGACGAAGAGTATTTGACCTACTTCAATGGAATTCTAGATGAAGTTGTTGTGAAGGACTTTTGTTTTGGTAAGCTGTGCAAGCAAGTGAATGCCTACGCTTGCAAGTACTGGTTTCGGAGATGGGTGAGGTGCCTGTATCACACTTATATCTCTACTGCTTGGAATATGATTTCGTTCGTTGCTGCGCTTTGTCTTTTTGTTCTTACTGTTGCACAAACATACTTCGCCATGCACCCATCTCATCAGTAGCTAGCTAATGCTTGCATATACTCTGTTCTGTTTTTTTTTAGTTAATGAGGTTGGGGCTGAGAGTTTCTTTTGGTCCATCCATTGAGTTTATTAATTACTCAGACGCAGAATTTGGACAGCTTTCAAGATATTTCCTGATCTTTTGCCAACCCAATCTTGTTTAAGTCTGAACATGACTTAAAGGAAGAAAGAATTCAAGTTAGAATTGAGTTGGTGCCTTAATTATGGAAGCTAAGAGGTGGCAACCAATTCAAGTTGGAATTGAGTTGCCATGTTAGCTATCATTATGGACAGCTGCACTTGATATTTCTTTAGATGTCTCCCAGCTCTATATCTATAAAGAGCTGGGGCTAGAACAAGGAGGAAGAGGCTCAATAGAGGGTCTGGAAGTCCTAAGTACTCTGAGAGCAAGTGAGAGCTGTAAATGCAAAGTGTCCAAGAGAGCCAAAGTAAGGGGGCTTAGGCTATAGGGCAAAGGGTAAACACATGAGAGCAAGTAAAGCAAGCTTTGTAAGAGGGCACAACAGGGGCATCAAGAGTTTGAGCAGGGTGAGAGAGAAAAGTGAGCTTGAGGGAGAGAGTAGTGTTCTGAGGCCAACAATCTTAATGGATCAAGCTTTCATGGCCATTTTGACAAACATAAATACAAATTACATCCTTGAATCAATTAGGGAGTTAATATATGAAAAGGGCAGATTTTATAGCTACTTATTACAGCTTGTTGATTATTTATACCTCATACATCATTGGATCAATCAAACAATAATTATCAAAGAGAGGGACCTGTTCATCATACGAACCAAATAGCTTTGGTGTAATTAGGTTTGAGGTTGCTGGTTCACCAAAGCTATTTGCTGCTGTAATTAGGTTTATAAGAAGAAATCAATTCTCGCATTCAAGTGGGCCTCCAATATTGTCATTTCCAACAACACCATTGCTTCTAGAACATGATTATTTTAGGGTTTCTAAAATCCATCAAGGATTTGATTAGATCACTATGCTAGACCCCATTGATTAGAACAGTAATTAAATCTCTGATTACACGTAAGAATCCCGTAACTTTATTAGCTGAAAGCTAAAAAAAAAAATTGTATTTTTTATTAGCATTCATTGGATTTTCTGAGAACATTAAGAATTTTAGAGAACCATTTTAAATTACAAACTGCCCTTTATAATTTATACTTTTAATACTTTTATGCTTTTTATTTTTTCTGTTGGGTGAAAAGGTATATGCAAATCTTTTGGGCTTGAGGCTTGTGAATGAAGCCCATCATTTTGGACCTTTGGAGTTAATAATACAAGCCGAAAGCCCACCAAACGGTCTCTAAAACAATTTCGCTCTCAAACCAACACGGTTTATCTCAAGCTCGCATTCGTTTGCCACTTCGATCCTCTCTTCCACTATTTTTTTCTCAATCTCGGCAGCTACTACCCATTAACCGTTTCAGACACATAAAATGTAAATTCGTACCCCTGTTTCTTGCTCTCTCTTGCTCTTTAAATGAAGGTAACATGGGGATTCAATTTTTGCACTTCAAAAGTTTTAAGTTTCTGGGATTGAGTTGGATGCTTTTATGGAGATGGGTTATGCTCAAATCACCGTTTTTTTTAATTAGGGACCATCCAGGCAAGCTGTGTGTAGGTAAAGCTTGGACCTTTGTTACTGGTCTAGTTAGGGAGGCTAGAGTATCTTTCAAGTGTTGATGCTTGCAAAGATGTAAGATTTTTCAATCCCAAAACTGATAGTATGGGACGACAAGAATCTGCTTCAAGTTGGGACATTCAAATAGCTATGAATTCTTTTCTTTTGCTTCAGATTCGAAAAATCGGCCTAGGCGGTGGCTAGGCGGGTCTGGGCGCCTGGGCGGGTCCTTTTTTAACTTTAAAAACCTCACGCTGTTGCTTCCTTGTCTCTCACGAGTCGATCACCACCACCAGGCCGCGACGACCCTTTGCCCACACCCGTGACCCTCTCTGTAATGGAACTATGAACATGTACTAGAGAGATAATGGGTTCTGCTACATGTGATGTGACTAGGTGAGTCAAATGTCTAAGCATATACCTTCACCATCTTATGGCACAAAAATTTCCTTCAGAAGTATACATATCAGGGCAAATGAAACAGTTGTATGAGACTAGTCATAATTCTTGAAGCCAAGTTTCATCTGGGGTGTTCTTTTGCTTCAGATTTGAAAAATCGGCCTATGCGGTGGCTAGACGGGTCTAGGCGGGTCTGGACACCTGGGCGGGTCCTTTTTTTTTTTTTTTTTTTTTTTTTTTTTCTGACTTTAAAAACCTCACGTTTTTGCTTCCTTCTCTCTCACGAGTCGATCACTACCACCAGGCCGCGATGACCCCTTGCCCATACCCGCGACCTGCGACCCTCTCGACTCTCTCTGTAATGGAACTATGAACATCTACTATGGAGATAGTGGGTTCTGCTACATGTAATGTGACTAGGTGAGTCAAATGCCTAAGCATATAGGCTTCACCTTCACCATCTTATGGCACAAAAATTTCCTTCAGAAGTATACATATCAGGGCAAATGACACAGTTGTCTGAGACTAGTCATAATTCTTGAAGTCAAGTTTCACATGGGGTGTTGTTGACTAGAAAGGGCAGGTCTGGTGTTAATGCTTTTACTTTGAATCCTCGATCGAGAAGCGGCTTCAGGATTCTGTATCTATTTCCTGAATCCAGGCTTTTTGATAGGATCATCAAGCACCCTTTAGGATTGAATTGAAAGAGACTGTCCATGGCCATGAATTCTCTTTTGCCAAACTTGGTTGCTAGTGAAAACCATATCACGTAGAACTGAACACTGCATCCATGGTTGAGGAACTCAAGTACTCGACCATGAAACTGTTGTGAATTAGAACCAACTCACTCCCTTAAAGACCTTGTTGTTGATGGACTTTGGACAAGCTCAAGGATGAACTTGTTGCACACACACACACACACTCAGAAAATAACCAAGAACAATGAACACAAGTATTTATAGAGGTTCAGCAATTTGCCTACGTCCTCTTTGGTGATCCCCTTGAGAAATATCAATAATGAAGATGGAGTTACAGATTTGGTTTCAATGGAAACCCCCTTAGAACCCAAGCTCACTATCTGTTTTTCTCTCTCACCCCTTAGCTCACTCACTTGATACAAGATGCTCTCACTCTCTCTCTTGGCTTCCCAAATCTGAATGCAACACTTAACACTTGCTCCAGCTACTTAGCTCTATAAAAGAAAGAGAAAAGAAGCCACCCACATGCAGCAAACCAGCCTACCTCAAAACATGGATCCCTAATTTCGTGAAAGCATAAAGAGATAGGCTATCATACAACCCACTAACCTACCTAATCAATGTTTAGGACTTTTCTGGTGGTTTGCCAACTGTCTTGGACTTATACCAACGTTGGGGTTGCATGTGAATTGGTAGGGACCAATTAGCATCCAAAGAAAGGGCGTAAAACGTCTTTGAAAAAACAGCCAAAGACGAAGCGTGCGACGGTCGCCAAAACCTGCGACCGTCGCTTTTATACCGTAGCTTCAGCCTTTGAATCTGTCTCGAAAACGACCGGTTGCCAGAACTTGCGACCGGTCGCTTTCATACCGTAGCAACCTCTTTGAATCTGTCTGCGCATGCGACGGTCGCCCAAAACTCGCGACCGGTCGCTTCCTTCGATCCTTGCATCCTTAGGTGAGCCATTTTTCCCAACAATCTCCACCATGGCGAGCCTAAGCTCCTTGAGAAGATTATTGCCTTCCGGATATCTTTAACTTCTTGAGAATCGTCCGGATAACTCCCAAGAACTCCACCTCAATCTTTAACATGGAACAAGATTGAGCAAGCTCAAGCAATGCTTGAACTTTGCAGTATGGATCGCTTTGTGAGACAATCAAGCATTCTCGATGTATGAACCTTCATTACCGTGATGTCTCCATCATTCACCCAATCCCTTATCCGGTGGTATCGGACATCAATGTGTTTGGACCTTCCATGATACACTTGATTCTTGACCAAGCAAATTGCACTTTGGTATCACTTTGAATCACCACCATGTCTTGGGCAATTCCGAATTCCTTTGCCAATCTCTTCAGCCATACCGCTTCTTTTGAAGCTTCCGTGAGCGCCATATACTCCGCTTCAGTAGTAGACAAGGCACTAACCGATTGCAACACTGCTCTCCAACTAATCGGTCCTCCACCACAAGTGAAAACATATCCTGTGGTGGATCTCCTCTTGTCTAAATCCCCTGCATAATCAGAGTCTACATACCCTGACACACTTGCTTTTCCTTGTTGTCTTGCAAACAATATCCCAAGCCTCTTAGTGCCCTTCAAGTACCTGAGAATCCACTTCGCTGCTGTCCAATGAAGTTTGCCCGGATTCGCCATGTATCTTGACACCACACTCACGGCTTGAGCTAGGTCGGGGCGTGTGCAAACCATTGCATACATGAGACACCCTACCAAGCTTGCATATGGAACTTTGCTCATTTCTTCCTTCTCTTCCTCCGTGGAAGGACATTCCTTTGGACTTAACTTAAAATGCTCCGCCAAAGGAGTAGACACGGGTTTACAATCCAACATATTGAATTTTTCAAGTACTTTGGTGATGTACTTACTTTGTGACAGCCATAGCTTGCCACCAACTCTGTCTCTCCTTATTTCCATCCCTAGGATCTTTTGTGCAGAACCAAGATCCTTCATGTCAAACTCCTTTCCAAGCAATGACTTCAATTCCTGGATTTTTGACATGTCTTTACATGCAATTAGCATGTCATCAACATAAAGAAGCAAAAGGATGATATTACCATCCTTGAATACATGAGTGTATACACAGCAATCAGATTCACATCTTCTATATCCAATCTTCATCATGAAAGAGTCGAAGCGCTTGTTCCATTGCCTTGGAGATTGCTTCAACCCATAGAGAGACTTTTTCAGCTTGCAAACCAGATTTTCCTTGTTTGCTTCAATGAACCCTTGAGGTTGGCTCATGTAGATGTCTTCCTCCAAATCACCATGGAGGAAAGCAGTCTTCACATCCATTTGCTCCACCTCCATGTTCTCTTGTGCTACTATGGATAGTAGTAGCCTTATAGAAGTGTGTTTCACTACCGGAGAGAAGATTTCATCATAATCAACTCCCTCCTTTTGCAAGTACCCTTTGGCCACCAATCGAGCTTTGAATATGGTGGCTCCCTTCTCATGCATTTCTTCTTTCTTCCTAAACACCCATTTGCTGCCAATAAGCTTGCGATTCTTGGGTTTAGGAACTAACTCCCAAACTGAGTTTTGGTGTAGAGATTCCATCTCTTGCATCATAGCTTCCATCCAACTTTCCCGTTCCTCATTCTCAACAGCCTCTTGGAACGTGGTTGGTTCTTCTTCACTAGCATTCAAAGCATAGTGAATCGCATCCTTGTCCCATCCAAACCTTTGAGGTGGTTTGATGGTTCTCTTGGGTCTGGACCGAGCTATAGATGATGGCTCCACCTGCTCTTGAGCCTCTTCTTCTTCTTCTTGAGTTTGTTGTTGTTGTTGCCCTGCATCTTCCTCCTCAATGTCGACTCCACCTCCTCCCGAACGTCTTCGATTGGCTGTTTTTGTGAAGTCTTCTTGAACATCTTCTTGAGTGGAACTTCAATGGTTGTTTCTTTCCCAACAACATCCTCCTTTGCCTCTGAATTCTTGACTTTGTTCATAGGCATGGTCTTCTCATCAAACACAACATCCTGCTGAGTATCTTCTTTAGGTTCACATGATCCCATAGCTTGTAGCCCTTCACACCGCTCTCAAATCCGATGAAAATGCATTCAAGAGACTTTGGCTTCAACTTGGACCTTTCATCACTTGGAATAAGTGCATATGCACTGCATCCAAACACCTTAAGATTAGTATAATCAATTGACTTATTAGACCATACCTCCTCTGCACATTTGAACTCAAGATTTTTGGAAGGAGATCGGTTAACCAAATAGGCTGCATGGTTAACGGACTCCGCCCAAAATGACTCGGGCAATCCTGCATGAATCCTCATGCATCTCTCACGCTCCATGAGAGTTCTATTCATCCTCTCCGCAGCTCCATTTTGTTGGGGCGTCTTCTTCACGGTGAAGTGCCTCTTGATGCCTTCATTCCTGCAAAACTCAAGAAACTTGTTGTCTTTATATTCACCACCATTGTCACTCCTTAGGATCTTGATCTTCCTTCCGGTTAGGTTCTCTACTTCCGCCTTCCACTCCTTGAATTTGGTGAAGACCTCAGATTTCTCCTTCATGAAGTAGACCCAAACCTTCCTGGAAAAATCATCCAAGAAAGTCACGAAGTAACGAGCTCCACCCTTTGATTTAACCGGTGATGGCCCCCATACATCCGTGTGAATATAATCTAGCACCCTGTGCTTCCTTCCTCTTTGTTTCGCTGCTTGAAAGCCACCTTAGATTGCTTTCCCATGGTACAATATTTGCAGAACTCAAGCTTGCAACTCAACACCTTTCAACAACTTTCGGTTGTGTAGTTCCTGCATGCCCCTCTCACTCATGTGCCCTAGCCTCAAATGCCAAAGCTGAGTTTCATCCTCCGAGTCCTTGCTTGTGGATACAGCTGCTCCACCTGTTATTGTAGTACCACACAATCTATATAGACAATTAGGTTGAATCTCTCCTTTCATAATCACAAGTGAACCTTTTGAGATTATGAGTTTCCCTCCATTTGCTTTAAATGAATAACCATTCTTATCAAGAGTTCCAAGGGAAATGAGATTCTTACGCAACTTTGGAATGTGCCTTACCATTCCAAGCGTCCTAACAGCCCCATCATGCATCTTCACCTTGATTGTACTGTGCCTTTGACTCTACAAACCGAGCCATCCCCATTATAACTTCACCACCTTCTTCCTTTTCATATGTGTCAAACCACTCCTTGTTTGAGCACATATGGTATGAGCATCCGAATCCAAAATCCAATCGGAAGAGGAACACCTTGAAGAATTAGCAAATGCATTAGTTTTAACATTGCTATTAACACATAAAAGCTCACCATCACTTTCTGTGACTTCTTCCACTGTGTTGGCTGCATTCTTCCCTTTGTTCTTCTTCTCCTTCCATATGGGGCAATTTCTTTTCCAATGCTCCTTTGACCCACATTCGAAACAACCTTCTTTTGCCTTGGATTTGGACCTTCCTCTGTTGCCTTTCTTGCCCTCTTGCTTCTTTGAACGACCTCTCTCTCCGGTCTTTGCAACTAGACCTTCGCCTTGAGAGTTCTCTCCCGAACGTTGAGCCATCCTATGGTGTGTCATGATGTCTTGCACCACAGGCTCAAAATCCAGAGTGACCTTCCCGAACATAAGAGTGGTTCGAAAGTGTTTATAGGACGGAGGTAAGGATGTGAGCAACATAAGAGCCTTATCCTCCGAACTATAGTTAACTTCCATTCTCTGCAAGTCAGCAACACATCTATTGAAACTACTTAAATGTTCCATTAGATTACCTCCCTCCTCCATCTTGAGATTTAGGAGTTCTTCCTTAAGGAAGAGCTTGTTGGATAGTGACTTCCTGCAAACATCTCTTCGAGCTTCTCCCATGTTTGCTTTGCCGTATCCTTCATCACGTTGATGAGCACCTCATCGGAGAGGTAGTTTTCGATAGCTCCTCTAGCTAACTCATCAAGTACACTCCACTCCTCATCTGTCATGCTTGTTGGCTTCCTTTCCTTTCCAACCAACACAACGTGGAGGTGTTGTTGTGTGAGGGCTGATTTCATCCTTCGTTGCCAAAGAGTGAAGTTCTCCTTCCTCGTGAAAGGCTTTAGCTCCACCTTCATGCTTGTTGCTTGTGGTTGCTTCAGCTGCTGTGAACTGCTACCACTCTCAACTTCCTTGTCACTTGCCATCTTCAACACACTAGCACTCCAAAGAAAGAACTAGCACAGCTGCCAACACAGCTCTGATACCACTTGTTGTGAATTAGAACCAACTCACTCCCTTAAAGACCTTGTTGTTGATGGACTTTGGACAAGCTCAAGGATGAACTTGTTGCACACACACACACACACTCAGAAAATAACCAAGAACAATGAACACAAGTATTTATAGAGGTTCAGCAATTTGCCTACGTCCTCTTTGGTGATCCTCTTGAGAAATATCAATAATGAAGATGGAGTTACAGATTTGGTTTCAATGGAAACCCCTTAGAACCCAAGCTCACTATCTGCTTTTCTCTCTCACCCCTTAGCTCACTCACTTGATACAAGATGCTCTCACTCTCTCTCTTGGCTTCCCAAATCTGAATGCAACACTTAACACTTGCTCCAGCTACTTAGCTCTATAAAAGAAAGAGAAAAGAAGCCACCCACATGCAGCAAACCAGCCTACCTCAAAACATGGATCCCTAATTTCGTGAAAGCATAAAGAGATAGGCTATCATACAACCCACTAACCTACCTAATCAATGTTTAGGACTTTTCTGGTGGTTTGCCAACTGTCTTGGACTTATACCAACGTTGAGGTTGCATGTGAATTGGTAGGGACCAATTAGCATCCAAAGAAAGGGCGTAAAACGTCTTGAAAAAACAGCACAAAGACGAGGCGTGCGACGGTCGCCTAAAACTCGCGACCGGTCGCTTTTATACCGTAGCTTCAGCCTTTGAATCTGTCAAAACGACCACGCCCGGAACTTGCGACCGGTCGCTTTCATACCGTAGCAACCTCTTTGAATGCATGCATGCACGGCCGCCCAAAACCTGCGACCGGTCGCTTCCTTCGATCCTTGCATCCCTAGGTGAGCCATTTTTCCCAACAGAAACTACTCTGTTAAATTGTTTGAGTTGAGTATCTGTAGTTCCAGGAGCTTCCCCTTTTGTGACATTTTCTGGAGGAACCAGAGGATCAGGAACTTCCTCTGCAACTTCATCTATCTTTTCTTGCATGGAAAGCCGTGGCATGCTCTCAGCAGTCAAGGTTGATTCAGTTTTCTGTCATGGTAATCGAGTGTTGTGATCTTGAAATGGGGTGAAAGAAAACAAATGGGTTTAAATAGAATTACCACACTCTAACTAATATCGAGGCCTTTTGTGGTAAAACCCCACACCTAACGGATTGGGCAAGTGGTAAAGTGGGGACAGTATCGGTATTGTTAGAGTGGGACCCAACAGGCAGATCCAAAATCCAACATGGTATCAGAGCCAAGACCCATACAAGCTAACGAAGCTTGTCACCAAGAAGGAGAAACAAGTCGGACTCTTAAAGAAAAACAAAAAGAGAAGAAAAAAGAAAAAAAGAAAAAAAGCCAACGAAGCTTGAAAAGAGCCGACCTCTGAGTTCCATTGAAAACAAGTGGGCCCAACGAGAGCCGACCTCTGAGTTTCAATTGCCGATGTGTGGATCTTCAGGTGTGAACCACTAAAAGGGGTTACACGTGAGGGGGAGTGTTGGAATCCCACATCGGTGGGGTGAAAGAAAACAAATGGATTTAAATAGAATTACCACACTCTAACTTATATCGAGGCCTTTTGTGGTAAAACCCCACACCTGACGGATTAGGCAGGTGGTAAAGTGGGGACAGTATCGGTGTTGTTAGAGTGGGACCAAACGGGTCGTCCTTTGATTTAGAAAAAAGTAAAATAAATTAACTTTTGGGGTGGGATGTTACACTGCGGGTGCGTTCGTCCATCCTTCTCTCTTAACCTTGAGATCCAAGGCCAAGGTCTCGGACCAAGTCAACCTGCCAGAGGAATTGTCCAACCAAGTTATTTTGATCGTCTACTCCTTGAGTTAGCTGGTCGACTCTAAAGCTAAGGTCTGCTTGGCTGCATGGATTCGAAGGAGAGAATTGTGTGGAGCCCAATTGCACACGAGCTAGGGTTTCGTTGAAGGTGTACACGAGAGCAAACGTCGAACGTGGAGGCAAATGAGGGAATGGTCACACTTGCTCCATGATTGTGTTGTAATCAGCGGTGGTACCAGGATGGTGTGCCTTGGATTCGGCTGTGAGGCCCTGCTGCTACAAGGGGGTTTTGGCCACGGGGCCATGGGATGGAGCCGCTCTGTGGGCTAGAATTGCACTCACAGCCACGGGGCCATGGGATGGAGCCAGGCATTTGAGAAGGAGTTCCTAGCAACTCCGTGCTCTCCCATGCAAAAAAAAACTAGACAATCCCATTTCGCAACTTTCCACGCCTTTTCCCCTCACCCATGGCGGCGGCCTCGGGCCGCCACCGCCATGGGCGGCAGCCCCCCACCCCCATACCAAACCCATAATACCGAGGCAACATGACATGGGTTTGGCGTGGGGGAAGGGGGCTGCATGCAGGAGGGCATGGGCTGCCATGCATATGCTAGCAACACACACCCCCTATATAGTATTTTATGCATTTAGCCCTTTGACAGGAAGATACATCACCTATGCGCGAGGAGTCATAATGGGCTCTAAATAAATCAATACAAGGTATTTGGACGTGATTTTTTGCAGGGAAACTAAGAATAATGCAATCTATGTTGGGAAAAAGTTTCATAAATTTTTGAGGTCTGGAAGTATTTTTTATTTTATTTTTAGAAGTCGTAAAATTGAAAAAATCATTAAAAAAAATCCGTGAGGAATTTTTTCACTTTGTAAGTTGGAGAAGGTCCTAAAAATCATAGACTACTAATGGTAATTTTATTGTGCGAGGAAATTTCAATAAAAATGGGGTTTGACAAGGTTTGAAAATTTCTGTCAACATTTGAAAAATCGCTGCTGCATGCTGCGCGCAGCTTGCACCCAAGCCATGGCATGTCGACATTTTCAACACGCTGCACGCATGCTGCGCGCAGGCTGCAAGCATGCTGCGTGCATGCTGCGCACACGCTGTGTGCAGGCCATGGCAGGACAAGTTTTGAAAAGGATGCATGGGAAGGTTAAAGAAAGTGTTGTCTGCATAGATGATGAAGAATATGATAGCAAATGAGATGGTGGAGAAGATAGGTTATTAAAGAGGGGCATTCTCATCAAATTAGGAAATGAACTCCTATAATAATATTTGTGAGTGAGAAATTCCAACCATTCTCTTCTCACCAATTAAATATTATATGAGACATACCAATACAACAGGCAAATGTGAAGTTGTCAAAAAACTGAAATATGATGGAGATGCAGCCTGGCATATGATGAACACAAAAGAATAAACACTGCAATAGTAATAAAGATATTATTACAAAGCAAACTAAGCAAATCTTAGTTATATAAAACCATCCAGTTTAGCGACAACAATATGCACTCCACCACCACGAAACGAAAGATACTCACTCGGGTTATTATCAAAGACTGAGATCACAACAATACAAATTATGACTGTAATCCTCAACATATACATTGAGCATCCACTCCACTACCACCATATGCAGAACATACCATCTTATCTAATATAAGTCATTCTCCATGACAGATAAAGATAGAGTTTGGCTGCACAAAGACACAATAAATCTATGTATTCTCTTTTTCAAAATTAAACAGAAATGTAAAGAGAGGAGAAGACTCACAACTCAATTAACAGTTCAATACAAACTCATATATATGCCTAATTAATTATATATATCCATATACTGTACTCAATAAGATAGCCATTTAAGTAAGCACATCAATCTAAACCGAGCGCGCTTACACCAAAAAATTATAGGTCTCATTCTTATCTAAAAAAGGACAATCACAATAGTTTATGTTAGATTAAAAAAAAAAAAAAATTGTCATTTGTATCAGAAAACTCCCATGTCTTTTTTTTGGGTCTTAGTTTCTTGAAAAGCAAACAGAGGCTAGAATGAGAAGCCCAAGTGAATGTCAAACTACTAGTAGCTGAAAAAGAATCAAACTGCAAGCCCATAATCCATAAAAATGATGGTGATAAAAAAAAAACTAATTGAAAGAGACTAACATAACGATTAATGTTAAATTGACACAATCTAAGAAACACGGTTTTTCAGGAACACAGATATATTTCAAAACTGAAAATTTAGTTACAATGTAGCATGAAAATAATAAAAGTGAGAATTTGAGGTTGAATTTTACCTTTGGTAGAAAAAGGTCTATATCTCTCTCCCTAATTCTCGCTCCTCTTGAAAGCATTTTTGTTTGTCTTCCCTACATGACAAATAGCTCAAATCAATAGCATATCAAACGATTTCCACAGAGAACATAATAAATTGTAACATATTCTAATACTAATTGTCCAAAAGAAGAACCAACCCCGAAATTGCACATGTTCAAATGGGTTTATAAATATTATTTTAAATATTCTATCACTACTATCAGATCAACAAAAAACATTAAAAAAGAGAAATGCCAAGCCAACAAAAATTGAACTTAAAATGCATGTTCTAAGTAGTTAGCAGGAAGACCCAAAAACAACCAAACTAATGTGAAGTGCAAAAAATCCACTGATTTCTTAAAGAAAATAAATGGGTTTGCCAAAAACCAAAGGTTTGGGCTGAACTAAGGGACCAAAATATTTAGGTGTTTATATAATATCTAAAACGCATCTTTACAATATCCATACTAAAAGAACACAAACACTGCATAATTTTGAAGGTGAAACTCATAGTTTTCAACAAATAAGTACTGACTATGACGAAAAGAAATATACAAACATGAAAATGCAGAAATGATAAGTAAAACTCAGATGCATACTTCGAAATTATAATTCAATCACCACAGCTTTGTTGATTTTGATATATGCAATAATCATTGTATACGTGTTCACTACGAAAATGAAAATTCAAATACTAGTAAGAAATGAAAGAAACTCCCAAAAAAAAAAAGGAAAATAAATGTGAAATAATAACCTAAGAACGTACACAACGTGAGGGGCATGGCTCAGCAGCACCACCAGATGATGTGAGGAGGATGTTTAACTGAAGCTCCTTCTGTTCGGCATCCGAAACAAATTCAGCAAGGTTTACTGATGATGTTCCAACAACAGGCCCCTGATTCAAACCCTGTATTAGAATTGCAACTCAGTTCTCTAGAAAATGGTATCAAGTTTACCAAAAATGAAAAGAGCTATGAGAAAAGACAAATGATATTGAAACGGAAATTTGAACACCATTCTAATTCCATATATTTCATTCATGCTAAGGAAATATGTATTGCAAAACACATCTACTTTGAAGCACTAAATCGCATAAAACCCATAACAAAAAATGCAATTCTGTTAAGGAAGACAGAATATAAGGGCGATGACTGCTTAACCATGTTTACTTTGGTAGCTTAACCATGTTTACTTTGGTAGCCACATGAAATGAGTTTGCTTTACTTCTTTTATTCCTCTCGTATTTGGATTTCGACATACAACCAAGAGGTGAGTAAATCAAGTCTCTTTGTTGGATTTTGGTTTTTTGTTTTTGATTTCTGGTGGGATTTTCTGTGATGCAATTTGGGTTCAGTTGTTGAGGCCGTGTTTGGTTGTGCTGAATTGAGTTTGATTGCGAATTGGTATCCTAATTGGCATTGAGATAAGACATAACTTTGCTTCTTTGCTTCTTTGTTTCAGTGATTGCTTCTCCCCAAGCTCTCCTGAAACAAAATCAGAAAAAATATCAGAGAAAAAAACATACAAAATTTCATGGAACCTACAACTTGAATGAAATATTAGAAATATACAGGCATAAATACAAACAAAACCGATGCTTTACCTTCAGTTATAGGGTCGCAGGTGTGGTGCGAGATGAGAAATGAAGGTTTTTGGGTCTGACCAGTCCTTACATTGGGTGTTCTTGGGTGGTTACTCCCGATTCGAATTTCTGGAGCAGAAAATGGTGCCAGTAAAGAGGACGAAGAAAGTGTAAGTAACATGATGGTGATGGACTCTGAAATCGTGGAAATTGCTAACTTCGTGGGTTCTCAACCTGTGCAATTTTTCTCCACGTTCTTCAGCTCTTCGTCAGCTTCATGGGTTCTCAACCGTTCTTCACCCCCCTTTGCTAGCATGACTCTTTTTTGTTTATTCTCATTACTTTTTTTTAAGTAAGTGGTGTTTTACTATTTCACCCTCCTTTAATTAAAATTGTGTAGTTTTAATTTTTTATTTGCAAAGGGTATTTTCGGGGTATTTAAATATTTCACTATTCTCTACCTTTTACTATATATATATATATAAATTTAAGACTCTAGCCTTGCCTGTTTATGCTCAGGGCCGCCCCTGGGTCAAGTCCACTGTACTTGGTCAAATATAATAGCATTTCTTAGGTTGTTAAGACAATATAATAAGATTACTTAGAAAAAGGAGATTATATAATGGATTACATTTCCATAGTTTAGAGTTAAGATTCTTGTGGATCACACTGACGACCTACGCGGGATGTGCCACTAAAACCAGGTTCAAGTAATTTATTAAGTTCGTGTAAAATATTAACAAATTCTAACTCGACTCACTTGGAGCTCCTTTTTGTATTTTTGTTTTAAAGATATTGTATATGTATATTTACACATAAATTTATTTTTTGGTGAATATTTACACATAATTTGATGATAAAATGTAATGAAATTTTTTTGGTGAGCTTGGTATTATTGTTAGTAAACCATAATTAAGTGGTTGATGAAATTTTTATTACATGATTATTTGAGTTTTAAAATATTGTTCTTGGTCGATATGTTTGACTTTTGTTTGATACAGTTATTTGTTCTCTAAGGCCATCTCTAGAGCTTAACGTTATTTGTTCTCTAAGACCGTCTCCTGCCTTAAGGGTCCCAAACCCAAATTTTAGGGTCCTAAATAGTGACAATGACGGTCATAAACAGTTTTTTTTTTCTCTCCAACCCCACAGTGCTAAAAATTTGAGACCCTAGCTTTAGTAATTGTTTTAAAAATGTTTTTAGTTCATCGTAATAATTTTTTACGAACATTTTAATTTAATTTTAAAAAATAAATTTAATTTCATAAAAATAAGGAAAAGAAATAAAAATTTGTGATCAAGTGGTTAACAATTATCTTTGTACATAAGGTATTTTTGTTCATATCCCCTCCCTATAAATATACCTTGTATAAACAAATGTAGAAATAACGCAACGCAAGAGAGGTCATGTATTTACTTGAAGCCCCTAAAAATATAGCGAGAGAGGATCGATTCGATCAAGCGCCATTCACTTATAAGAATTTAGCCATAAAACCGAAGAGGATCTATCACTACATTCTACCAAGTTTTTTTCAAACAACAAGTGGGGATTCAACTATTGCGCTTCGGAACTTTTGGAGTCTGGGATCCAGTTTCAGATTGGTTCTTGGGAGGACAATTTGTTGAACATAACATTCAGCAATGGAGTCATCAGCATTCCCCAGTTGATCATTGACGAGGCTACCAGTACAGTGTTCAGGAACCTCCTTGCCTTCGAGCAATACAGCCTTAGCTCTACACATGGCGTGACATCGTATGCCTTCCTCATGAAGAGTCTCATCCGTTCCTCAGCGGACACCAAGCTGCTCCGAGAAAAAGGGATCATAAGGCATAATAGGATTGGAGACCACGAGTATTTGAGTCAGTTCAAGGATATTCTTGATGAAGTTGTTGTCAAGGACGACTTCTATTTTGATAAATTGCGAGACCAAGTTAACGAGTACTGCACGTCCTGGTGCAGCTTGAGCAAGCTTCAAGTATTTCTGAGGGTGCGATTTCTAAGAGAAATAAGGGTCCTTTTCAGCACCTACTTCTCTTCCACATGGAGTTTCACATCTTTCCTGGCTGCGTTTGCACTTCTCATTCTCACTTCCATACAAACATACTACACCATTCACCCTCGCAGATGAGACTTGCTTTCTTACTTTTGCTTCTTTCTTTCTTTCTGCTTTCACAATGTATGCATGCATATGTGCAATTGAAATAATATTGCATGAAATTGATCATCTGAATAAATAAAACTCAATATTTCATCATCTTCCTGGGTTTCCAAAGCCGACCACGTCTCATTCTCTGATTGAAGTTTATATTATTGCTCATAATGCAACGTGTTTGCATTAGTTTATGCTCCCTTCATCTTATGCAAATTCCTTTCATTGTTATCAATACGCTTTTATGTTGATCAAATCTTGTTTGTCTCTGAGTTTGGTTAAGTTTATTTGCTATAACAATTGGTTGATTTAGTGATTTTTTTGCCTTTTCAAGCATCATAGATAGCTAATGATGACTGGTTGCGGGTCTCGTGACTTTTCCACAAATTTGACTACATAGGTGAGACTGGTTTTTGACTTATTGGTGCAAGCTTTTCCATATTCTCGGTTCATCCTATTTTCCATAGTCACGTCTTTATTTCTTCTCTCACTATTTTGACTTTTAGGTTTCTGCCCTTTTTTTTGGGTGATACATTTTTGGGTCAGTTATGGCTGTTCTTACGCATGCATAACATGTCGCAGCCTTATACGTACGTCGTAGCTTTCCGTATGGTACACATGTTTGTTTGAGGGTTTAAAGATACTTGTGGATCACTACCGACACCAAGGACGTACGCTACGCGGACACGGTACCACGAAGATGGCCAGTAAAATACATATTTATGACTACACTTTTTATTTCACCTTGTTTGACTTGACCTACAAAATAATTTTGTTTCTCGGCTCTCTCTCTCTCTCTCTCTCTCTCTCTCTCTCTCTCTCTCTCTCTCTCTCTCTCTCTCTCTCTCTCTCTCTCAGGTGACAAAGGAGATGCAGCTGAGAACTTCATTAGACATAAAATTCCTTTTCTTTTTTGGTCGATTACATAAAATTTCTTTAAACGACCTAACAAGGAGTGAACCAAAGAGATTTCTCTATGTTATTGAAATTAAAAGTCGAACATGTTAAAAATTACCACCACCATTGCCAGCCAAGTAGCAATATTACCTGCTTGAAATAAATAACTGATCAGTAACGACTACTAAGATGCACTACCAAGTACCAACCAAATACCTCCCTCTGCTAAGCTGCTTTCATGTTCTTGTTATCATCCCGCTGTCACGGGACGGGTGAGCGACGCGGCGCGGCGGAAGCAAAACACACATTTCGCTCGCTAAATCACAACCCGTACGGCCCAGGATCCTTTCGGATCCCAGTCAGCCTTCTCCCATCTTCATGATATTCATGACTCTCACAACTCCGTGAGAGGTTCACCACCAAGTGTCATCTCCCATAGGCGCCATGCCCCATAGCTAGACAACGAGTCACATTACCTTGTGACAATACAATCACCCCGTATCCGGCAACGAACCCTCGACGCCCATACATCAAGCGTTGCATAAGACACGTCAACTGCATCGACCACGTCGCATGCCTAACTCGTGGCTCGCTCATGTCCAAGTCAAGACATAGCGATCCAACACACCATCGGTTTACCCACACTTCTGTCGGTCATTCCGTTAGCAATCCAGATAGCCCACATCCTCAAGCTATACACGCAAGCTGTCACACTCGCATGTCACCCAAGCCTTGGCGACATATGTATTCCGAATGTCCCACATAACCATCTATGCATTGCATGAGGTCGCAACCCATGCGTACCGGCATCCGAATATCTTCCTTCCCACATTGGACAAGGCCGAACCCAGCCAAGTCCATCGAGTATTGTCAAATGCCTCGCTTGCCGACGGCATAGCGAATGCCATACGTTGACCTCACTCTTAACAACGATGCGCAATACGAACGGCCCCGCGTGTCCGTACTGTCCTCGGGAATGTCCTTTCCCTTGAAGACACAGATTGTCCTTCAACAATCTCATGCCTGCCCCTATGACTACTTCCAATGTCATAAAGATGCTCGCTTAGTGCCACAAGGGTGTAAGCACCAGGGGTGGTGGAGAGCATGACACCATGTCACCCCCTATATAGCATTTTATGCATTTAGCCTTCTGTCAGGAAGGAACATCACCTATGCACGAGGAGTCATAATTGGGCATAACTAATTCATACGAACTCCGAATAACAAACCGTCAGTTGCGTTGCATGTGTCTTGACATCACGGACGTCCCAGTATTTTTACCTTCCTCAGATTCCTCCCGTAACCTTCGGAAATACCCAAAATACCCTTCAGCCATGCAACCCGGCCAACACAAGTCATTCTAGCTCTCAAGCTCTCGCCCTTCCACACTTAGACTAACTCGTAAGTGCATAGATGTCCCAACGGAGTCACGGTAGCACTTACTTATGTGCGACCCGTGACACGTAGCTCACTTATAACTTGCTCAACCAATCTTCGCTCGAGTCAAGGACAAGTTAACAAGAAGTTTGTATAAATAAATAAATAAAGGAAAAACCAAGTAAACATGTGGTGCTTTGTGATTGGGCCGCTTCAAAAACAATAAAACAATGTGAGAAGCGGTGGATAAGTCTTTAAGAGGCGGCTGGGGGCTCTTCATCTTCTCCTTCTAATGGTTCTGCAGCTCCAAGTAGAAAATTTCTTCAAAATCTTCTGAAGTTCATAACTTTAGTTATAGGGCTCCGATTGATGTACTGTTTTCACCTACATGATCAGTGAATCGAGCCCAACAATCTAAGGTAAATTTTGGGGGCTGTTATTCAGATTTTTGAAATTCGTTTAATTTGAGTTTTTTTTTACTCAATAAGCTTCATTTCCTTGGTTTGAGGTGTTAATTGGGCTGTTTATGGTCATTGGAAGCTTAATTCAGACGAGTTGGATTGCTTGATAGTTTTTACAGATTTTAGATTTGTGAAATCTTGGGGGTTTATGGAGCTTCATATGAAATTGATGAATTAAAATTTAGGGCTTGCCCAATATAGGTTCCTACATTTTCTATTTTCTAGACATATACCCATCACTCTATAAATCTATGTGTAAAACCCAATTTCAAACTTAAATGACCAATAGGATATAAGAGGTCATAATATTCCTATGTTTTTACATTGTTGCCATCAGACTTCATATTTTATTTATAATTTATTTCAAGCATTTCATGAACTACCATAATTGTAATTAATACTCCCTATTACTAGCATATCAATCACCCCATTTCTTTTGGTTGTCATTCCCTCTAACATATCGCCCCCTAAAATTGCAAACAAAAAAAAACTGTAAATTACATATCCAATAATGTACCTATGAAAAATATAAATATAAATATATATGTATAAAAATGTAGGTATATTGTTTATCAAAAAAATTAAATAAAAAAAACTAGGTCAGTTACTTTGGAATTGAAAATAGGTACACAATAATTTATAGAAAATAGGTACGTTGTATAATTGAAATTTATGCACGTTTTTTTATAAATTAAAAATAGGTACATTATGTAGAAGAAAAAAATAGGTTCATTATACTAGGTAAATTGTTTTACTAGGTACCTTATTTAGAGAGAAAAAATAGGTTCATTTTAAAAAAAATTCATAAAACAAACAATAAATAGATTATCAAATTATTTTTCATAAAACAAGTAATAGGTACATTATTTAGAGAAAAAAATAGATACAAAATTTAGCAAAAAAATAGGTTCATTATACTCGGTAAATTGTTTTGCTAGATACATTATTAGAGAAAAAAATACGTACATTATTTAGAGAGAAAAAATAGGTTCATTTATATAAAAAGTTGTTTTTCATAAAACAAACAATAAAAAGTGATCAAATTATTTTTCATAAAACAAGTAAAAGGTGCTTTATTTAGAGAAGAAAAGGCACAATATTTAGAGAAAAAAATAGGTACATTATTTAGAGAAATAATAGGTTCATATTGTCAATATCTTTTTGGACAACAATTTACCTATTATTATCTACCTATTGTCAATATTATTATCCATATATTGATATGGATATTAAAAAATATAATAAGTAGATAATATTATTGACAATAATAATCTACTTATTATCAATAGGTAGATAATATTGAATATATTAATAAACTCTTCATCAATATATCAATATTGATATTGATATCAATATCAATACTGATATTATCAACATATTGATATTGATCATATCAATATAAAACTGTCAATATTGATATTGACAGTTTTGACCTATTATCTTTTTTATAATAATCTACTTATTTTTTATGGATAATAATCGACCAATTTTTTAATAATAATAATGTCCACTTCAATATTGATATTATCAATATCAATATCAATATTGATATTTTTAACATCTTTTTTTCAATATCAATATTGATATTTTTAACATCCTTGTTTTTCCTTTTTGGAGTAATAGGTAATTTACTGTCAATAATAAGTAGATAATATTATTGACAATAATTATCTATAATCTTTTTTGGACAGTAATTTACCTATTATTATCTACCTATTGTCAATATTATTATCCATATATTGATATGGATATTAAAAAAGATAATAAGTAGATAATATTATTGACAATAATAATCTACTTATTATCAATTGGTAAATAATATTGAATATATTAATAAACTCTTCATCAATATATCAATATTGATATTGATATCAATATCAATACTGATAATATCAACATATTGATATTGATCATATCAATATCAAACTGTCAATATTGATATTGACAGTTTTTGACCTATTATATTTTTTATTATAATAATCCACCTATTTTTTATGGATAATAATCGACCTATTTTTTATATAATAATAATGTCCACTTCAATATTGATATTATCAATATCAATAATGATATTGATATTGATATTGATATTGATATTGATTACTAATACGTTAATGTTGAATTTAATAGATTACTAGTCATATAATTCATAAAAGGAAAACAACATAATTTATTACATAAACCAAAACGTTAATCACTTATAGATTGCTAATACATTAATGTTGAATTTAATATTTAATTTCTAATAAATTTCTAAATTAATTCCTCCATCCATTACAACCATTTGAAGATCTTTCCAAATTCAATGTGTGTCATTAGTTACACCCCCCATATAACACGTTAGCTTATAAATAGGGGTAGTTTTGGAATGCAAAAAATATAATAAATCAGATTTTAAGTTATATTAGGTAACTTGCTTAGTTGGATCCTAGTCATCGGGTATTATTTGAAAAAATTGGGTATTTTAAATAGAAAAATAAAGGAAAGGGTTATAGGTGATTTAAAGTGAATTTTATGGGTCTAAGCTCAATTTACTATAAAATTTATATTACATGAGTTCTTATCGATTAATTCACAGCGGCCGCACAGGGACTTGATTGTAAATTAATTTACAGTTTTCAGTCCATTTTGTTATTTCCCAGAAAATAAGAGGCCAAAGTGTAATTATAAAAAATGCAGGGTCATATCCTAGCAGAACAAAATTCAAACAGAGAATCCGGATTCTGAATGGATCCAATTAGTGTACAAATACCCAGGATGTGTGCTAATTAAGATGGAAATCAAACACCAAGTGGGAAAAAAACAAAATTTGAGCCCTTTTTTGTTTTGTTTTTAAAGTTGACTAGTCAACTAGAGAGTAGAAGTATGTTTCATGTGTAAGTATGTGGGAATGGCATGTAACAGATTCTATTGCACAAATTCTATTTCCTCCGGAGTTTCGAACAAAAGAGGAGAAATTATCACCATGGTGGTGATGGCCACCTCTCAATCAAGATCACCTACAATTGAATTGGCTCCGCAAACTCAAAGTCTTTCAACAGTGCAAACAACTTTCCACCTCCTCCCTCGTTTGAAAACCATTTTAATTTTCAATTTTCAATTTCGTATAAAATTTATTTGCTAACTGCTTTCAATTTTCAATTTTTCAATTTAACATAAAACTTTTTTGCTAAATGCTTTCAATTTTCAAATAAAAGAAGTGAAAATTGTTCAAAAGTTGATTTCTCATTTTTTAATTTTATGTGAAAATTGGTAAAGATTTTTTTTTTTTGGTGTGGTCAAATTGTTTGAGGTCATATAATGAAAGTGCATATTACAAAGAGACCGTAGCATTTTTCTATGAATTTTTAAGATTTATGAAGAATTTTGGATATGAAGGTCCTGAGCTCGAACTCGGTCTAAGGCCAAACCCGGGCTGCCGAGTCCAAGTTGAGAGGTCCCACATACCATGTTTTGTTAATGGAGTGCAATGTGTGTATGGTGATGTAAAATTTGTGAATGAGAAATGAGGGTAAGAAAAATGAAAATGAAAAGAGAGACCTAAAAAACAAAAACAAAAATATTTTAGTTGTTTAAAAAAATAAGGGTGATTCACCTATTAAAAAATGATAATTTTGAAAACTAGTTCTTATTTTTCTTGAAAACATAAAACAAAATATTGCACTAAATGCTTTTTTAGTTTGCAAACAAAGTGAACTAAAAACCAAATGGTTATCAAAAACACCTTTTTATTTATACAAATAATATTCTATTTTAATTTAATCTAAAATTAGAGGTATGTGATTCGAATTCAGGTGTATAGTATAGAGTACATTTTCTTTAACCAACTTGATTAAGTTGATGTCAGCATTGAACAAACCCTTAAATGAAAGCTTTATATCCAAATTAATTGGCCGTCAATTCTTCAACAACCCACACCAAAATTTCTTGGATTCGAGAGTAATTGCAATCTTTCTTTATATTTTTTTTTTGTCGGACCTGGAAACTTTCATTGCAGTGGACCAACCTTGAATATTTGTTCGTATCAGGAGCCAAGAGGGAAGAAAATTGTCACATATTTTACAACTGTATTTTTTTACCATAACATTTGCACCTCAAAAGTGTTTTTTTTTCCTTTTCCAGACATCGTACGTTAGTAGTAGATTTATCAATGGAGATTTGAATTAAAGTTTTTCCAGACATAGGAAATGGATTAACATTTCCAATCCAGTAATTCGAATATTATTTTATTTTATTTGTTTTTTAGAGTAAGCGATAATTATATTCATAACTTAGGCTCTAAGACCATCAGCCACAAGAACATAAACTACCCAAAAAAAGTTAATACAAGTTGAAGGAAACTACCCAAAAAGGGTTAATACTATATTCAAAATTATAATCGCTCTTTTTCTTCTCCTACCCTAGCGATTATAATTTTGAATGTAGTATTCCTTCAACTTAACAAATCTTACACTATGCCAAATTTTACTTTACATCACATCACATAGGCATCAACAAACCTGAAAATCGATGTTGTGAGTATATTAGGCATCAATTTTATAAATAATAAGACTAAAAGTGTATAAAGACATCAGCATAAATTTCAGACTTTTTCTATCGATGTCGTTGATGCTACTTTAGCATCCGTGGTTAAATATACCGATGCATAAAATGATCTTCAAATCTTTCTTGGATCCTCCTACTCGTTGGGGTCAGATATGTCAGCTGTCTGCAAAATACAAACAAATAATTAATAAGGACATGAATTGACTAAGATTATATCAAAATGGGACACTCAGCGGATTTTGTGCCACTTGTAAAATCCATGATATCGATTTCATACCACTTGTTAAAATAATACAAAACGTATTCTGTGACAAGAGAAATACTATTTCTTTTACTAAAACGCTAGTATGTTTTTCCAATTACAACTATATATCGATCGACTCAACTAAATTAGAAATATGATTGTAAATAAGGATTATATATTTATGTTTGTTCATTACAAAGGGTTTGAATACATTCAATACAAGCAGGTGGTCGTTAGGTACAATCATATATTGAATGTATTCATTACAAAGCAGGTGGTTGTTACATTCAATACATTCAATACAAGCAGGTGGTTGTTGTACAAGCAGGTTATTTAGTAAAAAAGTACAACTCCTCTCATGCAACGAAAGGATAGTTTCAAAATTGATAGGATTGAGGCCAATGGCCACATGGTTAATTAATAGAGTAGTTTCAAAATTGCCCTCTAATCTTTTTTGTTTGCACCAATCATGGTGTTATTTACTAGAAAGGTCAACAAGTCTCATCCAACGAAAGGAAAGGATAGCTCTATATTAATATTGGGTAGTGCTTTTTTCACTCCCCTTTATCTACTTACACTTTATTTTTTAATAATTTGTATGATCTAATTCTCATGATATCTTATAGAAAAAATATTAATATAGAGTGTAAAAGTAGATAAAAGAAGAGTGGGAAAATCACTACCCTTAATATTTTGTCATAATATTAAGGATAGGTCAACAAGTCTTGTCCATATTAGCTAGCTATGCGCCCAATTAATATTTTGCCAGCTGGGCATATTAAGGGTGTTGTGACATACGTCATAGCTTTTCGTCATACGTTATCCAATTAATGATAGAGGCCAGTGGCCACATGGTCAATTAATAGGGTAGTTTCAAAATTCTCTCCTAATATTTTTGATATATTTATTCAAAAAGTTATTTTAACATGACATAATATACAAAAATAATTAGCACTTTTACCCATTTGCCAGGATAAATAGCAAGAGCAAATAAGGGTGGTTATTGTTTGTCCATAAATCCTTCAGCTCATCAACCAACGGCCGTAAGTAAACATAAATTAACCTGCCAGGATCCTCAGTTATCAAAACAGTCATCATCATGTATTCTTTTTTCATGCATTTCCATGGCGACAAATTATACGGGAATACGAAAATCGGCCAAGTGCTGTGCTGTTGGTTCAGATTGTCGTACGGATTGAATCCGTCAGTGGCAAGACCCAATCTAATATTTCGGGAATCGACAGCAAACTCGGGGAACGTTCGATCGAACTCTTTCCATTGCCCATCTGCAGGATGCCGCATCACATCGCCGTCTACCCGTTTTTCCTTATGCCATCTCATGTCTGTGGTAGTATGCGTCAACATATACAATCGCTGCAACCTAGGTTTCAGGGGCAGATAATGCATGACTTTTTATGGGATCTTAGTTGTTCTACTCTACGATGTTATTTTGAACCTCGACTTATTGCATATAGGGCATGTATCCAATGTTTCATACTCTTTGTAGAATAACATACAATTGTTTTTGCAAGCGTGAATTTTTTCATAACACAATCCAAGACCCTTCAACACCTTCTGCGCGTGTCTATGGTCTTTCGGCAAACAATTGTCCTTCGGAAGCATTCTCTTGAAAACCCCCAAAAAGTAATCGAAACACTGGTTCGACATACGATACTTTATTTTTTCATGCATTAGCTCCACAATGGCCGTGAGAACGGAAAAGCTGTCGCACCCCGGGTATAACTCTTGGTTGGCATTTTTTAACAGTTTTTCATATTCTTCGAACTCTGCACTGTCCATTGTAGTAGGCACGTCATCTTCCCCTTCCTGATTGGTGTTTGGTGAAGCAAATGGAAAAGCATCATTTATAATATTCATCACTTGTTCATTAGGATCTACAACAGGTTCAACATTGTCCACTCTTCTGGCATTTGAAGACGAAGCACCCGGGTCTAATTGTTCCCCATGATGGTTTCAAGCAGTATATGTCTCAATCATTCCATTTCTTACTAAATGAAATTGAACATTTTCAAATGTCTCCCACAACGTATTGTTACACCTCCTACACGGACACCAGATTCGGGTTGCACCTGGGTTGTGTGTATGTGCAAAGTCAACAAAATCCTCGATTCCATCCAAGTATTCGTTTGCGCATCTATTCGGGTTATGTATCCAACTCCTGCTCATAATTCCTGGAATGACAATCACATTACAACAATCACAACAACTTCGCGGAAATTCATAATGTCACCTTATGCCTCTGGTAAGGGCCCTATCCCATTCGGGAATGCATAGTCATGTCCGTAATTTACGACTACATGAGATAAGATTTCGACGTGGAGGAATTTCGGCAGCATCTCGATACAGTTCTTGAGGTGTACCGTAGGTATAACATACCTACGTACCACCCGAAGAATGTAAAGAGATGACACTGAAATCTCCACAATCGAAATCTAATTTTGTAGCCGTAAATCACGTGACAAGACTATGCATGCCCAAACTGTCCAAATAATGGGACAATTTAAGAATTAATTGGACCACAGTCACGCTTTTGCATCCATGCGCGAAATCCAACTAATCCTCGAACGGGAAACTAAGTGGTACTAAAAATGTACGAAGTTAATTTCAATTCGTACATCATGCACAAATTTAACAAAATAATATAAATATAATTTCACACAACAATATAAACATAACAAACTAAGTTGAACATAATATAAGTACTATAAAATGAAGAAAATACATGCTAAATCGCTATCCAGTAATCGCTAATCACATATAATAAACCTATAAACAACGAAATTCATGATGTTAGAATGAATTTACATTAATGACAAAAATTACTTATCGATCACCGTAGTGAATTCACAGCAGAGCAGGGGCAGAGAGCAGAGAGCAGAGACAGAATTTTTGTAATTCTACCTCTGCAATGGCAGAACAAAGAATATATATGAGGAGGAATTTTGCGCGACAAAATATTTTCGTCGCGCAAATTTGTACCGACTTCAAACTTTACGCGACGAAAAAAATTCCGTCACGCCAAAGCCCATTTTCGTCGCGCAAGTACCTACCGACATCAAACTTTACGCGATGAACAAATTTTTCATTGCGCAAATGTTTGGCGTCAAATAAAAATAACGCGTGGTTTTTCTTCCGGACTTTACGCGACGAAACTAGTCATGGTCGGCAATTAAGTTTGTGCGACGAATATTTTCGTCGCGCAAATATTTGGCGACAAAATATTTTAATTCCATGTTTTTCTTGTTGGCTTTGCGCGACGATAATATTAATTGTCATGCTACGCCCAGATTTTTCGTCTCGCAAATGTTTGGCGCCAAATAAAAAAAACGCTCGGTTTTTCTTCCGGACTTTACGTGACGAAACCCGTCATGGTCCCGCAAACACAATTGCGCGACGAATATTTTCGTCGTGCAAAGAGTTGGCGCCAAAAAATTGAAATCCCACGTTTTTCTTGTTGGCTTTGCGTGACGATAATATTTATTGTCGTGCTAAGATTAATTGCGAGACGAAAATCCTCGTCGCGCAAGTTTTCGCTGTTGTCGCGCAAAATATCGTCGAGCAAATAGTAAAATGTAGTAGTGATAGGAAGAAGAAAATAATTGTGGAGGAAAAGAAGAAAATAAAAATAAGAGAGAAAAGAGATGAGGAGGAAAGAAAGGGAAGAGAGAGAGAGAGAGAGAGAGAGAGAGAGAGAGAAGAGTGAACTTGAGCGGAAGAAAAAAAAAGAAAAAAAAAGAAAGGGGAAAGAGAGAGTCGAGAAAAAGTGAGCTGAGGGTCTTTCTAAGAAAAATGTAGGCCTTATTTTCCTTAAAGTAATATATCCCATATATGATAAAAAATAGTGTGAGTGTAGGCCATGACCCATACTAGTCCTATGCTGGGGAGAAGTTGATGTCACAAGGAAGAAAATAGAAAAGAAGTTGATGTACACGTAGACAAGAGGAGAGAACTGCCCAGCCAATATTGTTTTTGGAGAAATTTGGGTTAGGCCGCCTTAACGTAGAAATGCCCCTGGCTCCGTATATTTCTCAGAAGTGCTTTTTTACTTAATGATGAAATGAACTAAACCAAAGCTTATATAGCTGCTTAGTCATTACTTCTTCACTAAGCTAACATACTAATAGACTAACTAATCAAACTAATAAGCACGTGAAAAGCTAACAGACGTGCCACCTCAGCTAGGACACGTGTCAGCACAACATATTATTATCACCCCCCTCAATCTCAGCTGGGGGCTAGCCAAGACTGAGATTGGAACAATGTTTGACAAAAAGAGGACTATGAAGACCCTTGGTAAGAACATCAGCCACTTGCTCATCACTAGGAATATATTGAACAATGAGGTCTTTGTTTTGAACTTTCTCTCTAATGAAATGGAAATCGATCTTCATATGTTTGATATGGGCATGAAGCACCGGATTAGCACTAAGGGCTAAGGCAGACAAGTTATCACTGTGTAGAACTGGAGCTTCAGGAATAACCATATGCAAATCACGTAATAGCTGTCTAATCCATGAAATCTCTACAGCACAATGAGCAAGAGCTCGATACTCTGCTTCTGTCGAGTTGCGGGAAACTGAAGCCTGCTTCTTAGAAGCCCAAGAGATTGGATTATGACCATGAAAAATTGCATAGCCAGTAGTAGATCGACGAGTATTAGAGTCGCCTGCCCAGTCGGCATCACAATAGCTGGAGAGAAGCATAGTGCCAGGAGAGAAAGTGATCCCATACTGCAAAGTTCCTTGCAGATACCGGAGAATTCGTTTGACAAAACCAAAGTGGATATCGGTGGGATTATGCATAAACTAGCAAAATGTATTAACTGCAAAGGCTATGTATGGTCGAGTAAAAGTTAAATATTGTAGTGCACCTACAATACTGCAATATAAGGTAGGATCACTGAGAGCAATACCGTCATCTTTCAAAGCTTACTGATGAGGTTTGGAGGGTACTACAGGGTTTACAAGTATCCATGGCAGCCTTCTTTATTAAACCCGAGCATACTTTGCCTGATTTACAAACATCTTGCCATTAGCCTGATATTGAACCTCAAGACCAAGAAAATATTTGAGCTGTCCCATATCCTTGAGTTCGAATACTTCTCCAAGATCGTGAATAACAGAGTTCACAAGCTCAGAATTAGAGCCTGTGATAATGATGTCGTCAATGTACAATAGGAGGATAATAATGTCAGATGAAGTTTTCTTTACAAACAAGCTCGGATCAGAAGGAGACATTGTGAATCCCAAAGTAGGTAAATATCCTATAAATTTGGCATTCCAAGCACGAGGGGCTTGTTTTAAGCCATATAAGGACTTCCGAAGTTTGCAAACAAAATTGGGATATGTAGGATCAACAAAGCCTTGAGGCTGCTTCATAAACACTTCTTCTTAAAGCTCACCGTGAAGAAAGGCGTTTTTAATGTCAAGTTGACGTAATTTCCATTGATATTGAACTGTCAAACTCAAAATAAGACGAATTGTAGTATGACGAACCACAAGACTGAATGTTTCGTCATAATCCAAGCCATATTCTTGGCTATACCCTTGTGACACGAGCCGAGCCTTATATCAAGAAATAGTGTCATGAGAGTTCAAACCTGAGACCATTGATATGCAAATCAAGGCCCTTTTCCACTAGGCTAGACTCTCATTGGTGATAAAATATACATTTAAGTAAAGATATTAAGTCGCCGAAGACTCTGGCAATGTGAAAGGCAAAGCAAAATTCATGTTAAAAAACAAAGAACACTTAATTAGATTACTAAATGAAGACTCCAGCGGTGTGAAAGGCAAGGCAAGTATGTTTATTGAAAGTTGACCTCTTTTCCTCTAGGCTTATGACATGAGCATCTCAAGTAAAAGAGAAATACGTAATGGATATACATAGTACATACTGTATTGAAATGAAGTTGAGAGATATAACTGAAAGGGAAATGCTAGGCTTACCACATTTATACCACATCTCTAATAGAGATGTGGGCTCCACCTCTATTAATGGGCTCCACCCGTATTGATGGGCTCCACCTCTATTAGAGATGTGGTATAAATGTGGTATGAAAAATGTAATAAGCCTAGCATTACTCTAACTGAAAATTTCATGATCATTTTTTTTCATTTTTTTTGGGGGAACGCGGGGGTAGGGATTGAAGTAGTCTTTCTATCTAATATTATTTTATCTTCACAGTTTGTCCACAAATTTTGTTGTTTTTGTCAATCGCTGGGGAGGTAATATTTAGGGTGGGTTTTTGAAAAGATACGTTCCCATATGGATCCAACCCGGTGCCATTTGAGGGAGGGGGAAAGGAACCGCTTTACCACTGTGGTGTGAACCCCAATGGTAGAGTTTTTCCACAAATTAACTGAAGGCAGTAATATTAACTCAATTGACCTTCAGGGAAGCTCAGATCGGTGATCGCCGGACACAAAGGAAAACTTTCTGAGATGAGTACGTCTAATGGAAAATTTCAGGTAACTGATCTTCGATATCTCTAACACTTTGCTTTTGAATCGACATTGATTAAGCAAAGTTTGTATTTACAGTCGAAATTAATTACAGCTTTTCTCTTTTTCCCTTGATTAGCTTCCCTCCACCTCCGCTCTGATCTCCGGCATTTTCGGCTTAAGCAAACAGAAAGAAGAGGAAATCATTGCAGCAGATGATCATGATGATGCACAGACACAGAAACATAAGTGGATGAAGACGCTTATTAGTAAGCTCGGCGGTGTGCGACAAAGAGGATACCTGAGCATCTATGGCCGCGGAAGAAAGGAAAAAATAAGAGGGGAATATTGCATCTACAGAGTTCCAGATAAACTTCGAAAAGTGAAGGAGGATGCCTACCGCCCTGGCATTGTCTCAATCGGACCATTACATCAAGACAAGCAGAACCTGGTACCCATGGTACAACATAAATGGTCATACTTGGTATCGTTTCTTGATCAGCAACCAAAAGATGCTGAACAAAATCACTCTACAAAATGCGCTATAAAATGCTTGGAAGAGTGCATCAATGCTATTCATGGTTTAGATGAAGTGATTCGTCAGTGCTACACTGAAAAGATAAACTACACAGAGTATGAGCTTGCAGAAATAATGTTACTTGATGGTTGCTTCATATTGGAACTTTTCCTTAGGTTCTCCGACTTAAATTATATGAAGAAAGAAGATCTCAATTCTGATCCAGTATTGAGAAGTGCTTGGATGACTGCAGCTCTTCAGCATGATCTGGCATTACTGGAAAACCAGATCCCGTTTTTCATTCTCGAACTTTTGTATGATACAATCAAGCCTCATGTCACCAAGTGCAAACCACCAGACTTGGTGGCTGGCCTTGCTCTAAACTTCTTCCACCCTTTGAGCAAAAAGAAGTTCATCAACGAAGAGCCCGAGGGCACAGGATTCAAGCATTTGCTAGATCTCTTGCACAAATTCTATTTCCACCCACCTGGTGGTCAATCGTCAATTCCGGTGGAATCCATTTCCGAGAATGAACATGAACATCGTGCAGGAGGCGCAGCGCAAAAAATAATTTCATGCCTTGTCAGGAAAATAAAAAGAGGAAAGCGAACTCCATGCCTTGCTCGTCATCATCAGCGCGATCTAGAAGGCGATGAAAATTGGGGATTCAAGTATTGCACTTCAGATCTTTTGGAGTCTGGGATCGAGCTTCAAGTTGGGTCAAGTGAGGACTCTTTGTTGGAAATAACTTTCAGGCATGGAGTAATTATAATTCCCCAACTGCGAATTAACGAGACAACAAGCTCAGTCTTGAGGAACCTGATTGCTTATGAGCAATGCAGTCTTTGCATTACGCATAGCGTTACATCATATGCCTTCCTCTTGAAGAGTCTCATCGGTTCCTCACGGGATATCAACCTGCTTCGGACAAGAAGTATCATAGAGCACAATAATCGGATTGGAGACAAAAAATATCTGACTCAATTCGAAAGTATTCTAGATGAAGTTGCTATGAAGGAAGACTTCTTTGGTGATTTGTTCGACCAAGTGAATAAATATCGTAGGTCCTGGTATAGTTTGAGCAGACTTCGAGTGTTTTTGTCGGTGCAATATCAAAGGCATAGAAGAATCCTTTGCACCACATATTTCTCTACTACATGGAGAGTAATTTCACTCATGGCTGGAGCTTTCCTTCTCCTCCTCACTTTCTTACAGACATACTACACAATTCACCCTCGCAAGTGACACTTTTTAGTTAATTCTTGCCTTTTCTTTATCCTTCTTCTTTTGTATTTCTTACTAAAAATGAAGTTTGATTACGCTTTTGTTTGATTTAAGTTTCCTCTTATAAAATGTGTATATATGTTCAGCTTTTTAAGCTTTCAATATTTATCCATGTGCAATTGCAGGTATGAAATTCATCTTCTAAACAAAATTCAATTTTCATCATATGCCCCTCGATTCAAACTCCGGCATGAACTAATTCGTTTTTGGGCTTTGATTGAATTATAAATTGCAAGTGGTCGACGAGAGAGACGAATTGAAAGACAAACATACAAACCAGACATAAATTATGGACTACTGCTCCTGATTAAGAACCCAACACTTTTACAAGTATATGGGACTATTTGATGGGGATGGAGGTCCGGACATAGGTCACCAGCAACACACATGAGCACCAAAATTTAGGACTAGTGCAAACTCACATATATCATAGCAAATTCATGCCACAAATAAACTATTTTATTAATCATCAACAAAACTCCTACAACTATTACATAAGCCTTATTTATAGGCTTTACAAGACTTAGGCACCAAGGTTACTTGGTCCAAAAGTAAACTAATTAATTATAAAATCACATATAAATAATAAGAGATATCCTAAAATTAATTAAATAACAATATCTCATGAAATAACTAATTAAATGATCAATATCTATCTTGATCCACTCCCTATATTCTCATGCATCAAACTCCCTTGGTTGGAAACAATTCGTCCTCGAATTCAAGCTGTTGATTGAGGAAAATCCGAATAGGATCTTCAATTGCTTCATATTAATTCTAAATCTTTTAGCACCCAATTGAAACCTTTATTGATAGGACTGGCCCCGAATTCCTCGAAATCCAGGACTAATCCTGTGGTTTTTCCGACATCCAACTGATGCCGGGCTAGCATACTAAAGAATACTCTTCCTCTTCCTGAAACAAAGGAAAAATGGCCGAGACTTATGCAGAAATTTAGGCAGAGTCTCCCCTGAAAAACGGACTTTACCAAAATTTAAACATGCCAAATAAACAACAGAAATACAACCCAAGCGCCAGCATACTTCCAAATACAGAATAAGCCTCCAGCTATGAATTCAATCATAAGTAGGCAACATCAGAGAAATATATGAGTATTCGAATTTAAACAACATAATTTAAAGTTTACATAAATGGACATAAGGGTCCTACAATTAAGTCGAAGCTCGGGAGAGGAAGGCTCGGCTTGATTGTTCAGTTCATTGCGACTACTGCCTGGGGGGGGCAAAACAGAAAAACATGAGTGGACAAAAATAAAGTTTTCAATACTTAAAACAACATGCTAACTCCACCGTTTCAAAAAAATGCAAAACATGCAATTGACATCCTTTATATACGTAATTGATTCAACCAAGATATCTCAAAATAGTCAAAGAGAAACCCAAATCAAAACAACCGAACTCGACTCCCGCCAAGAGAGTCAACTCCAACCCGTACTCATACCACTCTCTGACAAACGCATGCCTGTAGGCACTGGGAACGAGGAGAGATCCTCACCGGAAGAAAATGAAGGAGAAATTCGTAATACTAATAATACATACATACCTATATACCTATTTAAATATATAAAGATATAAATATAGATATATAAAATACTGACACCAAGAACTTGTACAGGGGAAACAATCCAACCAAGGGATTGTTTGATTAGACCACGGGACGACATCACATCATCTCGTGACTAGGGTTGAGCCATTCAATAGGGCGATTGAGGCTCAGTAGCACACACGCAGGCATCGCATCACACATGCGGCCGAAACACAAATCCTACGTGTGCAGATTACCCATCAAGACCTACGGCACACCAGATCAAGGGTGTCTGAATCATAACAAAACCCACATGCCGACATCTTTCATTGAACATGTGAGCCCATACACTGGAATCCTACATTAGCCCATGTGGTTAAGTAACATTAAAAACCAGGGGTGGTACAATCCATAGTGCGACTCTGACACCTCAACACAACAACACGATATCCCAAACCAAAGCCGAGTCCCAAAGACCCGCTTTCATAGCCAAAACAACTCAAATATATACATATATAAAATAGACCTCCAAGTCCCAAAACGCAATTCAAGACCCAAAATAAGCCACACGTCCCAAGTATCGAATATAAACAAGGAAACCCATAAAACATCAAGTATCGATATCAAAACAATGACATAATCCCAATACAACCATTTATATTCAATTATCAAGTATACTACAGTAATTTCATAAAACATCAATATCCAAAGATTAAAGCAATAGAAAAATCCCAATAGTCGAGAAAATCATTTTATATGCAAGATATTCTATTCTTTGAAAACAATGCACGTTTAAAAACAAAGTCCACTCACAGATAGTCCCAAGTTGCATGAACCTGAGAGGGTCCCGCCTGTTGAGTATGCTGAGTCGAAGTACCTAATTAGAGAAATACGAGGATTGGATTATAACAGTGAACCGAACGGGAACTTAAATTCAAATCCTAAATTTCCGGGACTCAAAGTGCGTGTACATCGAAAAGAGAGTTTCTAGGGCCAAACTAAGTTTTCCAACAAGTGAAACGACCTCGGAAGACTCACGGTCAACTGGGTGGTCAAACTTCCCGTTTTGGTCAACTGGGGCCCTCGGGGCCCATGACCTCCAATTTTCTATTCGAAAGTTCCTATAGGTCCAAGAAAGTTTACTACACACATCCTGCAAGTTTGGTCTCGATCGAGCGGTTGGATTTCTCGCGATCACACGATCGGACGGTTTCCGTTAACCTAATCTTTAAGTCATTGATTCGGAGTATCCGGCACTCCGATTCACGATCCGCGAATTCCTACACGATCCTAAAGATACAGAGATCAACATAGTTGAAATTGGAACCGATCCAAAGGTCCGAACAAATCGAACCCGGATATCGCCTATTAGGTGTAATATCCGATCGACTGTCATACGATACCCAATTTGAAATCCGAGCATACCGTCATGCTCGAGATGACATGGGGAACACTTAGGAGTGGAAATGGGCCACCACAACCTGGCCCACGTGCTGCCACACGAGCCGGGCAGGTTGGGTGGCTAAAGAAATTTTTCGACGTCGGAAAATTCTCGAAACACCTCTCGATATCCATACCAAAAGTTCAAGCACAGTGAGAGGAGTAATTTTCATACCTGGCACGATGGTCAACCCCCTTGAACTGCCGGATTTGTCGCCGGAAAAACCTTAAAAATTTATAGGTTTGATTTCCACGTGTTTGCTTGAAATTGGTTCGGATCTTCGAGGGAAAATGGAGTAGAGAGGGAGAGGAGTGTTTTGGGACCGGTATCGTGGCCGGTGATGGCTGAAAACGGCCGGAATTCCGACTGGTTTGATCGGATTTTTTGAAGGGCCGGTGGGTTCTATTTTTTGTTCGATTTTCTGGATGATTCACGAAGAATCAAGGTTGGGCTAGTATGTAGGGTTGTAGAGGAGAGAAAGACAAAGAAATTGAGTGTAGCATGGCCGGTTGTAGTGGCCTAACGGTGCCGGAATCAGTGGCGCCGTCTGTGAGCTTCCGGAGAGAGAGAGAGGGTTTCGAGGAAGACGAAAGAGAGAGAGGTGAGGTACTGTGCACGCGCTGGCCAATCAGAGAGAGGTGAGGTACTATGCACGAGCTGGTCTGATTGGCTAGTGTGATTTTTAGGGTTTTAAATCACTTTTTTCAAGTTGGAATTGAGCGTGTCGCCTGTCTATGAACTCGTTTCGACGAGCCGGACGCAACGATGCAACTCGTTTCCCCAAATTCTTTCTAAACTCAAAATGACATTTTTGCCCTTAATTTATTAAATAAAATTTTAAATTACGATTATTATTAATTAATTCATATATTTATATTTTATTTATATTATTTTAACTTGTTTATTTATTTTTGGGTTCGGGACGTCACATTTATTCCCAAATAAAAAGATATTTAGAATATTTCATTATTCATGGCTTCTTTTTACTACCTCTAACAATGCAAATGTTTCTCTCTAGAAACTTCAACGATTGACAAAATCAACCAGATTCTTGGCAACCTTCCAAGTGAAAACATTAATGCCCATAAAATCAATAATATCTTCGGAAATTTTCTATAGACAAATTTTCTCAATTTGGATTTCTTCACTATTCTGATCAATAAATTTCTTATCAAAATTGCTTTGAATCCCCAAACAATCTTCATTGCAATTTTCACAGTTGCAAGGATAAAATATGTGAGGTAAATCTAAATTTAATAACTTTGACGAAGAACAAGATGCACCAAAATTAATAAATCCATTTGTACCTTCAAAGACACAATGAGAATCACCGTGCCCTTCTTCACTTGACTCACACATCGGAGCGCAATTGCAAGAATAAAAAGGGCTAGCTCCCTCGTACTCCTTGTTGAGACTCCCACGACTTAGAGTGTCGATGTGGGCTACTTGGTTAAGATAAGGGTTCACACATCCCTCCCCGTCAGAACTCTTACCTATCCGGGTTCGAGCTTCGATGCGAGTGATGTGTTTCGTAGGTTGTCGTAGCATCTTCCTAATTTACTCCATATCGTTGTAGTTGTCGACACGACCCTTCATTCAAAAACCTCCCCGAAAACACGGATCTTGAGCCGTAGCTCTAATACCAATTGATGGAGATCGAGATCCGGACATAGGTCACCAACAACACACACGAGCACGTAAATCTAGGGTTAGTGCAAACTCACATATATCATAGCAAATCCATGCCACAAGTAAACTATTTTATTAATCATCAACAAAACCCCTACAACTATTACATTAGCCTTATTTATAGGCTTTACAAGACTTGGACACCAAGGTTACTTGTTCCAAAAGTAAACTAATTAATTATAAAATCACACATAAATAATAAAATATATCGCAAAACTACCTAAATAATAAAATAACAATATCTCATAAAATAACTAATTAAATGATAAATATCTATCTTGATCCACTCTATGCTCTGCATCACTATTTTTCAAATGTTCTCATCTTCTTAGTCATATTATCATGAGTTGTTATTTATTTATTTTTTCAATCGCTAGGAGGGGGTTAATATTTGGGGTGGGTTTTTGAAAGATACCTTCTCATATGGATCGGGTGCCATCTGGGGGAGGGGGGGGAGGCACCAGTCCAGTCTGATGCAATTAACCCACATAGTTTGAATAACAGTCACTTTCATAATAAAATAATATGTGGTAGTGGTTTGATAGCATCGGTTAAGAATCACAAAAAGGTGAAAGATATGTGGTTGACTGTAGGTGGGTTGCACATGGATTAGCACCATGGTGGAAAAGCATATCAAACCATACTTTATTAAATCCTAAAAATCCAAAACCCTACTAGATTATTTATATAAACAGCTGAAAAGAAAAACCAACACTAACGAAGAAGTGCTAAGGAAGCAATTGTTTTACAGAATAAAAATACAGATGTGAGCATGTGTGATGTGAAAAGATTAGAGCTCTGTGGGCCTGCGACTATTTTCTTCTCTCCCGGGATATCAAACAGATACAAACAAAATGCAGGTTTGGTACGAATAAATTGATTACATTCGAATAATAAAATAATGAGGAGGAATACATTGATTACATTCAAGGAACCACAACTTGCTTACTGCGTCTAGCTTCATAAGCCAACAGGTAAAGAAAACTGACCATCAGTGAAAGAAATCCAATCTACCTGTACTAAAAAAATGAACAAGAGCATGCATGCAACACAGTTTTAGTAATCGGATTACATAAATGAGA
Organism: Prunus padus; assembly: GCA_024362665.1. NCBI lineage: Eukaryota > Viridiplantae > Streptophyta > Magnoliopsida > Rosales > Rosaceae > Prunus > Prunus padus. The sequence goes on from JANFAM010000015.1 coordinate 24,846,606, forward strand.
AAGAAACTGGGGCAAATCATCAGAGGGCTGAACCCAATTATTATGAGGAATGAAAGAAGCCACTTTTTAGGCCTAAACCTTAAAGAAGTAGCCACATCAGGAGAGAAATTAATAGAGCAAGGGAACAATGGGACCATCAAGAACCACCATGCCCAGCCAAAGCTAACCTTGCACACCTGAATCTCTCACCCATTTCGAGCCTGCAGCCAAAACATCAGACAAACGAGCCCCAAGGCCACGCCAAACAGAACAACGCCGCTAGGACATGTTGAGGAATTGTCCGGGATTGCACGGCGGGAAGAGTTTCCTCTAACCATGTTACGGCCAATGTTACTACTCCTCATCTCTTGACGAGATGCTGAGGAATTGTCCGTTTTCAGGAATGCAAGGGAGGAAGAATTTCCTCTAAATGCGTTATGGTCAACGTGACTACTCTTCCTCTCTTCTTTGGCCATATCTTGACGAGATGATGAGGAATTGTGCGTTTTCAGGAATGCAAGCGAGGAAGAGTTTCCTCTAAACACGTTACGGCCAACGTTACTACTCCTCCTCTCCTCTTTGGCCATATCTTGATGAGATACTGAGGAATTGTCCGTTTTCAGGAATGCAAGGGAGGAAGAATTTCCTCTAAAAACGTTACGGTCAACGTGACTACTCTTCCTCTCTTCTTTGGCCATATCTTGACGAGATGATGAGGAATTTTCCATTTTCAGGAATGCAAGGGAGGAAGAGTTTCCTCTAAACGCGTTACGGCCAACGTTAGTACTCTTCTTCTCTTCTTTGGCCATATCTTGACGAGACACTGAGGAATTGTGCGTTTTCAGGAATGCAAGGGAGGAAGAGTTTCCTCTAAACGCGTTACGGCCAACGTTACTACTCCTCCTCTCTTCGTTGGCCATATTGCGATGAGAGCACTTAATTGTTGGAAGCGATTGTGAGAACCCAATCTCGAACGCTCTTTTTATGAGGAAGTGAAATTATATATATATATATATATATATATATATATATATATTATACACGAGAAACTTCTTGGACAAATCCCTATTTGTAAAGAGTTTAATACAAACGAAACAATCAAAAGTGAAGTTACGCTTTCAACAAAAAATAAAAGAGTGTAGTTACGCTGTCGGCAGGAAGAAGGTTAGGTGTTTACTAGGAAGGTTCTATAAGTCAAAATGCACTCACACACACACCAGCCAGGGTTTTTATTATTATTTAAAATACCATGAGTTGTCCCCACACCTGAAGGGTGGGATTAATCCCCGCTTGGGGTTCGACTTGCTTCTGGCCACAAAGTGCTTTCAACGGATTTCAAATCCCTGATATTGAGGCACCAGGTAACTTGCCAGGTGGAGGTGACAGTTTGTCAACTGCACCACACCTTGTGGTTCTAACCAGGGTTTTCATCTTCTAACAAAACACCTCAATTTTCAAAAATTACACTAACATAATTGAGGTTTCAATTATTGTTAACTTTGTCTTTTAATTTTTTTTAAGGAGGAAGAGACCATATGTATTACCATGAGCCTCTGCATTTAACTCTCTACATTTTCCTGCATTTTTTGAAATCTCAACCATTCAATTAATTCAACAGCTTAAGGTAGGCCACATCCAGCAAAGCTTTAATTTTAACTTTTGGGTCAAAACTGACGCCGTTACTTCTCCATGCTATTCCCTCTTCCAAACAGAAGAATCAAAACTTCACCCCTTGGCGGCCATGTTAAACTTCACCTCAAAGAAGCTATTTTCTCTCATATTCTTACAGGTTCAAAAATATTGAAGTTGGAGTATGGGTTTTAATGATTGCTTGCCATTTTTTCCCAAATTTAGCAGAGGTTTCTTAGAATAGGTGTTGATTTTTGGATAAAGATATTGGGTTTTGCGGGAAGCTATGAATGCAACAACCAAGGCTATCCCTTTATACTTTGCATAGATTTTGATCTGAAATTGGATTGTAAAATCCATAACTTTTGAAGAAAATTATTTCAAAATTTTGAAAAAAATGAAAAATCTGTAATAATTGAGATCTTGAACATAGGTGATCAATGGGGAAATGGTTTTGGGAAATATACTGATATAATCACATTTCACAAATCTTATTCTGAAATGATCACGTTACAAATTGTATTCAGATATAATCACTTTGGGACGTGAAATTACCTAAGTGCCCTCCATATAAAAACATATCTATTGTGGAGTTATTGGCTATTGATTGCCGACCTAACACTTCTGACTTCTCTCTCAGTCTCAGCTGTCTCTCACGGTTCTCTCTTCCTCTCTCGGCGCTCTCTCTCCATCGACCACCACCACTCTCTTTCTCCCTCTGTCGCGAAAACCTAAGCACCACTCTCTCGTTCTCTCTCTGCAGTCAAAGTTAGGGTTTGTTGAGGGGGTTCTTGAAGGTGAAAGAGAGGGTTTCTTCGTTAAATGCTCTCTCCCTTCAACAATGTCTCAGTTCCCTCTCTTTTCATGTCTTCAATCGATGTATTTCTCTTCTCCTCTGCTTCTTCAGGGCCTCAAAAAACCCTAATTCTTGGTTTCGGTTCCGACTTTTTTCACATACTTCCTCCTCATTCTCAATCCTCTCACAGACAAAACTCATGCTTTTCTTTAGGTGTTTCTTGAATTTCCAATTCGGTTCTCTGCGCAAAACGAGTGATTCTAAGGTGGGTTTTGTATTTGTTAGTGACTAGTTTGTGTTTTTGTATGGTTTTCATTTGAGAAGGATTAATTCACTAACATGTGACTGATTTTGTGAAGTTTAGTAATTAGAGAGATTGGAAATTTCTGTATTTTAACTGTGAATTACTTCATGCTTGGATGAAACTTCTATTGGTCTGATTGATTTTTCTCTATGGACGAAGAAGTGCCTCAATTTGCTATTTGTCATCTAGGTTAGACCTTTCTTTGCTATTAATCTTTTTTGATCAGATTGCAGTTGGGTTGATGGTCTTTCAACAATTGGGGGGAATCAATGGGGTCTGTTTCTATTTCAGCAATATCTTTGAACAAGCAGGTAGAAAGAAAGAATAGCTTGGCATTCTTACACTACTACAATCTATGTTTTCAGTATCTACTAACTTTAATGTACCTTTCTGTATCTACTTCAGGATTTTCTTCCAGCATTGGAACTATAACTTACGCTATTCTTCAGGTTCTAAATCTCTACTATGACAGATCTTTTAATTTTTATCCACTAAAGCATCTTGATGCGATTCTGTTTTACAGGTTGTGGTTACTGCCGTTGCTGCATCCGTAATGGATAAAGCCGGACGAAAGCCTCTAATTTTGGTAAATAGGTGCACAATTTTTGTTCTGAGAATTCGCTGAGATAAGTTGCAATTCACATTCAGAAGGTTTAACTTTTTCCAATTTATTCTAGGTGTCTGCGTGGCATGCTTGGTTTGCGTTCTGTGGAAGACATGCGCCAGCAGGTATACCATGCTTAGACTGGATACTCCCTCTTTGCTTGCAAATTATGTAGTTGAAGCTTCAAATACCATTTAGACTTGACAACTCATAAGTAGTTGATAGCGGATACAAAATGTTGGCTTTTTTTTATGTACTTCATCAGTATGATCTTTTATATTGTCAATAAGTAGAATGAAATAGTGTTTTATAACTATATTTCTAAAAGCTGTTAGTATCAAAACTGTTATGTTTGCTCATCAATTCATTAACATCTCTATGTAGCTTCGTGATTGGTTGGATTTGTCTCTCAATCACTCCATGCCATCTTCACTTTTGATCCTTTCCAGGTATTCTTAAGCTCCATAAAATGTATACCCAACTTTTTGGGTTTTGTTTATTTCTTATTTATTTTTACATTCAGAAGCCTTACACTTCATGTATATCTTGATAGTGGAGCCAGTTTTAATCGGTCTTTGTTTGATGTGTGTAATGCAGGGCCTTCATTGTGTCTGGAAGGTTGGATCCAGCTGACGCTGTTCGAGCTACACTGTCTTCTCTGCCAGATGAAGTGGTGGATACTGTTGTTGTTACGTCGTTGCCATCTGAAGACTCTGTATCTGAAAGGAGGAGGAAATTGGACTTCCTTCAGATGCAGGAAGAACTGATGAAGGTATAAATATTTTCTCTTTTATCTTGAAAGCTTTATAGATAACTATTGGTGCTTTAGGAAGCAGAACTAAACGTGCTAATCTGTGTTTCATCAGGAGGAAAATATGTGTGTATTTTGTTAAGCCAGTTTTGATGCATTTGTTTTGGACTTGTCTGAAATTCGGAATCCAAAAAAAAAAAATTGATGAGCAATCAAATAATAATGTTGAAAACAAAACTCCTGAAATCAATATTATGACTATTATCCAGAGATTCTAAATTATTATATTATGAAAACAAAACTCCTGAAAAATTAAATCTAACGTGTGACACTTCACTTCTTTATTTGCGCTGAGTGGCTTCAGAGATTCTAAATTACTATATTGCAGGAGGAGGAAGAGAGAGAGGAAGAAGAGCAAGCCAGGATGAAGGAAATTAAATCCAGTGAAGAGGATTTGGCATTGAAAGAGATGACTATTCCAACAGCAAAAGAAGCACGAGAACAAGCCAGGGCAAGGACACTTGAAAAGGAAGAGAAGCTCTGCGAAATAAGTCGTGCATTGGCTGTTTTGGCTTCTGCATCTGTAAGGACTGGACTTAATAACTCTCAATGATTATGATTGTTGATTGTTCTTTTTTCATTTTTATTTTCCAAATTTTCAAGCACTATCATCTACACTGTGGCTTAACTGTTTTTAATTTTTTCTGTTATTGACTCATTATTTCAGTAAGTGAGTAGGGAGCGTGAAGAGTTCCTGAGACTTGTCAATAAGGAGGTAATTTAAAACCTTTAATTGCTCCTAGTTTATATTGGGTATCTATTAAGATGGAATCATTTATCTTCAGTACCCTTACCATAGGTATGCATGCTAGTCTTCCCCTGCTCGATATATGCAGGCGCATTGGAGGGTTAACTGCTTGCAGTTTTTAGCAGAAGGACCATACATCACAAATATTGTCTCCAGTTCTGATTTCCACGTTTCTGCTTGTACCGTGCATGTATTGGAAGAATGTGGATGATGTTGATGTTCACTATGCTTTGGCACTTTTAGTCTGAAGGATGTGTAGATTGACGACTTTTTAACTTTTAATGTGATTTATTTATGAGCTGTCTTCTACACGTTATATGCATGCATGCAACACTGTCTTCAGCATCATGTTCAAGTAAGAAGAATACTTCTGTATGTTGTTGTTTTAGTCCAAATGCATTGTCTTTGAGAGTATTTTGCTTAAGTTGATTCTTTTGATCTTTCCAGATTGAACTTTACAATAGCATGGTGGAGAAAGAGGGTACAGATGGTGAAAAGGATGCCTTGAAGGCATATAAAGCTGCTCGGGATGAAAGTGACAGTACTTCTGTTGAGGCTGAAGGTGATGAGGTTTCATCAGCGCTCATAGACAAGGTTAGATATTCAATCCCGAATTATCTACTTGTAACATTCTTACCCTCGTTCACTTGATGGATTATCTTTTCTTCTGTGTTTCAGGTTGATGCGATGCTTCAAAATCTTGAAAAGGAAATTGAAGATGTAGATGCGCATATTGGTGATCGCTGGCAATTACTTGACAGGTGAGCTCTTGATTTTAAATCTTGTTTCCTCTACGGGTTTCTTTTCCTATGAGTTCTGTTAGAAATCTTGAGGTAATGGCTAGTTACATCTTCAGTCTTGAGATCTTTAGTTGGTTCGGCATAGTTTTCTCACTTTTCTTGTGTGAAAAGCATTGATATATCGCTTTAACTAGAAACCATCTTTCCTATCCTTATGACTAAGGGGTTGCTATTAGACCATATCGTATGTTAAATCCAAGCCGCATCCATCTTATCTCCCTTTTAGTTGTAATTGATTAGTAGAGTAGTACACTTAATGTAAATAATACCCTTTTTAAAATAATTGTGAAATCACTAGAAATAACTTGCTACATCTACATGTCTGTTGTGATGTGTAACTCATCCCTCGAATCTGAATCTATTCCTTATTTATCAGGTTGAGCATGAAGATGCTGGTGTTAGGCAAAAGGCATTCCACTGAGAACTTTTGCTTATTTCATTATTTGATCTGGAAAAGAGATGGTTGCAACGCTCTTCTTCTTGTGAGGTTCGCCATCGATTTTTCTAAAAGCTTGTTGTGCAAGGAAGAAACTTGCTAATGGTGACCAAAATTTGCAAGATTTTGATAGTTGAACAATTTTTTTAAATAACCGTAGAAAGTTAATTTGTTGTTTTTAGGTTTGGGAAACCTTTGTATTGCTAGCTTTGAGTTGGAGCTGGCCTTGGCCTGTGGGTTGATTGTAGGCCAAGGGGCATTGTTAGTTAGTCCTTGGTTTTCTGTATTGTAAACGTCTTCTATATAACAAAGAAAAACAATAGTCTGTTGGAAGGATCCTAGCTTTTTCCTTATATAATTAAATTTACTTTTGTTATGGATTTTATTTCTGTTTATGAATCCTTGTTCTCTTTTCATATGACGTTAATGAACTTCCTCCTCGCTCCATGCACGAGGCTGTGTTGCCTTCCTTTTTCCTTCGTGAGATAGAAGTTAGGGTTCGGTGGCGATTTATTTTGCATGTCTAAATTGTAGTCTGTAATGGATGTGTGTGTATTGTATGTAGATTGACTAAATATTGCTGTCCTATTGTATGTGTATTGCACTAATATTGACTTTGTATTGTATAGATATTGTATGCATATTGCCACCCTATTTCATGTATGTTGTGATACTATTGCTGTCGTATTGCAGTTATATTGACCTACTATTGCCTCTCTAGTGCTTGTATATTGGCCTAATATTGCTATTATATTGTATGTATATTGACTATGGCTCATCAATGGTTTTATGGTTTAGGCCCTACTTCATTCATAAAGAAGATGAGAACGAGAAAGAAACGTGCCTTTCAAAAACAGTCAGTCAGGTGCATCATAATTGCACCGTAAGACATTGTAAGAAATTATTTTAAAAAATAATAACTAAAAAATAATTTACAAAAAAAGGAAGGTATGAATAAATATGCAAATGCTTCGTGATGGGTTGAAGAAAATGATGATTACATTTGGTGGTTTTATTATGTTTAGTGATACGATATGTTGTTCGTCTTAATCTTCATATATGTAATTGTTGTATTAATAATTGACAGAAATTCATCTCGTAATCATCCAATTATTAAAGCTAAGTAATTGAAATGAAACAAAATAAGAAGCCCAAAATAAACAGAAACAACAATTTCTAGCACCCTTTCATCGCTTCTGTATTGCCATTGTATCACTAACGTATCACCAGTTTATTGCGTTTTAGGCAGAATCGAATTATGCACTTCCTCTTTTTTTCATTTATGACATATGTCCATTGTTTGAACTCCATTTTCCTATAAGGAAAACAAAGAACACATGAATTTAATTTGGAATGGATAGATAGTTTTCCATTAAACCTTTTGACAAAAAAAAAAGAGTAAACAGCGGAGCTTCTTCAAGCAAGCAAAGGCAAGATTGAGTTGATGACCATTAGTTCAAACATTATGTCATCTAATAGGGATAACTAATTTTTGGAACAACTAATGAATCTTCAAAAAGATAAAGAACAACTAGTACACTAATTTATGCAGTTTAACTTTACATGGGTCACATGTAGCTTAAATCCAGCTATATTCTCAACTGCAATATTATTGAAAAAGCCAACTAGTCCAATAACAAGTCCAATGAGAAGTGCAAAAGCCCACTTTAACACGACATACTGAAATACTTGATTCTTCTTAACTGACCTCCGGTCTTGCCTGAATAGTTCATTTTCAAAAATTCTGCAATGCATTTTAAACAAACAATATCTTAGCACTCAGCAAACAGCACCTACAGAACAAGAGTAAGATAATTCCAAAAAGAATTTAAGCACCCAAGGCATCATATATCACCCCGACATGTTAGGAGCATTCCCACGGGAACAGGAAAGAAAATGATATAATGCAAATGCGAGCAATATATGTGATTACTGAGGTAAAACTACATAGCAAGCCACAATTGTGAATATTGCTAATAAAAATCGAAGGATCTACATTTAATCTCAAAGGAGAACAAAACCAAGTTCCCTGATTCCCTCAGTTGGCAATTATGCCTCTAACCAGAAAACTGAAATTTACATCTAGCATCCACCTTGGTCTTGGATGAAATTTGTGTTAACTCCACAATAAAGTTAGCATGAGCTATGGGCTAGGGCTCCCATGAACTAGAAAGTTATCATCCCCTTGACCAACCCTGAAATGATATGAAAAGTAGCTAGCCAAAGCTTATTGTAGACCTATTAAGAAGACCATTGTTCCACCTGAATTAACCTCTTCAAATGAGGTTGACATTTTACCAACTAACCGATAAAAGTCGCCAATCTCCATCGTGCAAAACATTCAGAAAAGAAATAATCAGAATTTAAAGTTCAATACCCTTGGGGAAGGTGATTCTAAAGAGATAATTACTGAAGTACAACAAATCTAGTGATCATAAACTAAAGATCCGAAAGTAGCTGGCATGGTCCTAGCACATTTATCTTTTTTCATGTCCTCAGGAGTCAGGACCACCAAAAACAAATCAAAGATGGAATCTTCCTAGGCCATACCCATTAAAACAATTAACCCAAAAAAAGCAAAAAAAGAAGCTATCAAGATAAGAAAACCCTGCCAAAAATAATCTAGGAAACAGACTCTTTTTCCTTTTTGGGATAAACAAGTTATGTCTCCACCTATTATGGCGTAACATTTAGTCAGTAACTCACACCAAACCCAGATTCAAACCAGTCATAGAGGGAGGAGGATCCAAAAAAAATAAAAGATGTAAAGGCCCATTTTGAACAACGGTTTGACAACTATTCTTAGGTGAGGAAGAGAAGCTTACTCATAGTCAAGGCTCTCAATGGGGCATAGAATTTGTTCAGGTGCTTTGTTCTTTCTTTTTCTCAATTTCTGAAGCAAGTACACAAGAGATGAGGGAGGGAGGGCAAAGACAGAAGTTGTTGGACGTAAAAAACAACAAGTGAACAGAGATATCAGAGGAGACACAAGCAGCACATATAAATTGGAAAAATCCAAAATAAATGGAGGGTTAAGCATGGTTGGGGTCTGGGCTTTAACTTAACAAGGTTTGTCAATAATTAATTGGCCTTCCAACCCAAACCAATTCTCCTTTTCTCCTTTTAAAATTGCAGCGAGAATTTCACAATGCCAATATTCAATTAATGAGAAAGTTGTTTCTAGGATAATTGGTAGCATCTACTTCAATTTTGGTCAATAAGAACTTCAGAGAAATAGATGCATATGTCCAAAGGTAACAACAATGCTATCCAACTAAATGACCGAATGGGCTATTTTTCTGGGTTTCTGCATAGTACACAACTAAAGAACATCCTATGTTGTTTATCTTCGGATGTCAACAAGGACATGGAACGGGTTCCCAATATTAGTTAAGATCATTTTCTTTTCCAAATTAATATGCTTATTAAACAACAAGGGAACGAAAAACTTCCTGCAATACAAATGATAAAGTAGGACTACAAATCACTGTCAAACTTCCAATTCCACAAATACAAGTTGAACCCGACATATAATTCCTCTTATTGCAAACTAAATAACATCAATAGATAATCATATGAATACCAGATTGTTGAATGACAATTATTGAAGCAAAAACTAATTATTAAAATTAAGATCCAATCTCGTACCAGATATATACCTTGATCACTTATCTCATAGGAGAAAGAGTCCCCAAAATCTAGAAGTCGTAGATGGGGCTAGACTCGTTTCTTTGAATTGGGTGGAACCCTAAAAGATGAATATAATATCACTCTCCTACAAGAAGAACTGAAAATCAAAAGAAAAAGTAGAGAACCTAGATAGAGAGACAGATAGAGCGATGGAGAGAGAAGGAGATCGAGAGAGAGAGAGAGAGAGAGAGAGAGAGAGAGAGAGAGAGAGAGAGGAACCGCTTGTTGGGAAGAGAGAGAAGAACGATCTCTGTATTTTGAGTATTGATTTGGGGATAAGGGTTATCAGCAGGAAAACAAAAAGGGAGGCGCACGAAGAAGATCTTCTTCGTGAGAAGAGGCGTAGTTAGCTAGCAAAGAGAGAGTGGTGGTGGTCGCAGAGCGACGATGCAGAGAGAGAGCGTTGAGAGAGGAAGAGAGAACTATGAGATAAAGCTTTGAGAGAGAGAGAGAGAGAGAGAGAGAGAGAGAGAGAGAGAGAGAGAGAGAGAGAGAGAGAGAGAATGAAGAGAGAGCTGTGAGAGAAAATAAAAACTGAGAAAAAGTGATATGTGTGCAATAAGTGGACAATAAATATGTTTTTATAAGTGATAGTTCCAAAATTTTTGGGAATGAGTGGTATTTTCAGAAAAAATTATGAAATGGGTGGTATTTTGGGCTATTTCCCTTAAAAAAAACATGAATTACCTGTACAGAAGACAAGCATAATCACAATGGAGGCCCTCATCTCTGGAAATAAGGTCATTTGAGAATGTCAAACTTGGCATTAGCCCCCTCTTTTTAAACTAGAATATGGCACAGAAGCTGTGAACTACAAATGAACAATAAACAAAAGGGAAAAAGGAGAAGAAAACAAAAGAAGGTTGTACCAAACCTCATCATGACAAAAATCCTTAACATATAAATAAAAAATCAAGAAAGAACAAAGAGTGAGTGCACGCTACCTTCCGGAGAAGAAGATTCATTCAACACATGCAAAAGCAACAAGTCTCTCTGCATATGAATTGGAACTGCACATCATGCACAATAAGAAATTGTTTTAGGCAACAGGTTCCTTGCTTCTAATCAAATAGAGAATATGTACGAACTAAAAATGAAGCTTGATGACCACGATCAGCTGGGCTTACGAACGACAACTTTTAAAGTTGTAGTATGCAGCAAGTGTTACTAAGTTCAAATCTAATGTGATTGATACAGCAGAAAATTTTAGTTAAATATATAAATTCTCAATTAGATATAATTTTTAAAGACGTCCCCCCGCCACCATCCCTCCTCTCTTCCCATGCGCAAAACCTCCTCTTTAGAAAGACCCAAGTGTTATATTCAAAAATTGCAGGTTGAATAATTTTTGCCACTCCTATATGCACACATTCAACCTACAGACACAATATATGATATCACACAAGAGAAAGTTCAAATTATTGCATATGTGATTTCCGTTTCATAGAAATGGTCCTCCTACACAACTCAAGACAAACAAGTCCAACCACACAAGAAATATAATCTCCTTCATTTAGAAATTACAAAGCACTTCAAACCCAAAGATGTACCATCTTTGCTTATACCAGGAATGCAAAAGAAGAATGTATATGTACCTGTGTATCCAATCCAAAGCCCACTTAGCCTTCCAAGAGACACAAGGAATGCTTTCAATTTCGTTGAACAATCTATGTTTCTCCCTTGAATCCTTGATATATGTCTCCAAAAGCAAGCTGTACATCTCTGATGACAGCCCGTATTTTCAAAAGGAGAAAAAAGATAACCTCTTAGGCAGGTGGCTCCATACATTATAAATAGAGGAAATAACAGAAACCATGTTTAAAGCTCTACCAGAATGAATATTCTCCATTGCAAGTTGAAATCCATAGAATGCCCGAGCCTAAGAAGAACGAAAAGCCTTAGTGTTAATTGGTCAACCAAGAGAAAATAAAAATGGATTTTAGTCTAATTATGTGGTAAATCATCAACAGTTCAAAAATTATGGGTTGAAATAGGAGAGAGGGAATATGTTTTGGGAACTTTAAACACTCTTCTTCATATAAAGAACATATTCATAGCAGACAAATCACCTCTGGAATCTGAACATCGTTTAGAAATCTTGCAGCCAAATTCTCCAAAACAATCCCATCAGATGTGGCAAAAAATGCCAGGATATGACTTACAAAGTGCTTTTCGGAGTCGGACACAGCATCTGCTGTACATCCTGGGAGAGATCAACCTCCTCAGCTGTAAGCCAAGAATTAGTATTTTGTGATGCCCTGAAGGAGCAGGGGAGAAGAGAAAAACGTCGATTGAAGACATGAAAAGAGAGGAAGCTGAGAGATTGTTGAAGGGAGAGAGCATTTAACGAAGAAACCCTCTCTTTCACCTTCAAGAACCCCTCAACAAACCCTAACATCGAATGCAGAGAGAGAAAGAGAGAGTGCTTCTTAGGTTTTCGTGACACAAGGAGAAAGAGAGTGGTGGTGGTCGATGGAGAGAGAAAGCGCTGAGAGGGGAAGAGAGAACTGTGAGAGAGAGCAGAGAGAGAGCTGCGCGAGAGAGTGAAAAAGGGTCAAAAGATATGTTTTTATATGGAGGGCATTTAGGTAATTTCACGTCCCCAAGTGATTATATCGGGAAATTGACATAGATACTCACTAAATACAAACTTTAATCAAAAATACTCACCTTACAAATTTTAACCACAAATACTCACTTTCCAATGCAAAAGTACTAAATTGCCCTCAACATAAATACATCAATATCCACTCATTTATCCCCTAAAAAATTCATTCTCTGAATCTGAAACCTACCTCTCCCAATTCCTCTCCACCTTCGAACTAAGGAAAAATTGGAGGGCATCTGAGCAAGCTATTTGACGATTGTCTGAAACTCAACTAGAAGAAGCTTTGGACCACCACCTCAATCGTTGAAACGACGCCCCCAAGAGTGTACATAGGGAAGAAACGAAAGGAAAAGAAAAGAAGCAGCGACAGCAGCAGCCTGCGACTCCAAGTCCCTTTTTTCTAGTTCCTCCATAGCTTTTGCAGGTAACTTTATGTCTTGAATCACTTTTCCTTTTCCTTTTTCCATTCTCTGCAACAGACAAATACTCACCTTACAAATTTTAACCACAAATGGATGTTTTCTACGTTTAGACAGTGCCCATTTGATGGCTTTTTCTAGCTTCAATTTTACTATTTGGACGATGAAAGCATATTGCAATTTGCATCTATATGTTGTTTGTGTGCTAGATGTTCTGTTATTGGAGGCTGATGGATTGGCCTTAATTAGGACAACTCACTCGTAATCAAGCACTTATCTTTTCTGTTATTTCAGTTTCTGGTTAGTTAAATTCATGTCAAAACTATGTTTACTCCTACAAAATTTTCAGAATAGAGTAATCTTTCTAGTTTCTTACTCCTTTGGGGTGATTTCACGGGTGGTCTTACTACTTTCTATTTTTCAGTTCCAGAAGTTCCCACGCCAACGTCATATAGTTTTTTGAAAGTTTAGTAGAACTGAGTTACCATTGCTTCAATCTCCATCATCTTGCTGTTCTGTTTCACCTACTGGAATCCCATCTATACATTTAACCTTTATTAAAACCTGAAGGCTGCAGAGGAAGTGGATGTGGGTTAATTTGATGAGAAATAAATGCTGAAAAAAATCTGTAGATTTGACACTTGCTTTAGAATTATGATGGAGGCTGTGCCTGAACTGAGCTGGGTAAATCTAGTGAAATGCATGGCTCTTTTCTGGGAAAAGCAAAGGGCTTTAGGTGGGGGATTAAGGTAAAAGTTTTATTGATGCAGGGCAGCGACTCAAACATACCCAAAATACAGAGAATAGAAGGATAAAGCAGTAGAATCGAAGTTGGAACGAAGATAATTGAGTTCTAGGGCAAAATCCCAATAGAAACTCTATAGACTTAAGTCTGAAATTATATCCATCAACAAAAACTAAATACACGAGTCTCTAAATAGCCTATTTGATGCAGGAGCATCTATGAAGCTCTCTAAGATTATGTAGGCCCCTTAGTCAATTGGGCTAGGCTTCTATTTACTTTAAATTATTAGTTACTTCTTTTGTTTTCCTGTTCTTACTAGGATTTGGTTTAATTTCCTGTTTAGGTTTTTAATTTCCTATGTCAATTAGGTTTTCTATATTCTAGTTTAAATAGGCTATTTAGAGACTCGTGTATTTAGTTTTTGTTGATGAATATAATTTCAGACTTAGTCTAAAGAGTTTTCTTTGGGAATTTAGCCCTAGAACTCAAAATTCTTCGTTCCACTTCAATTCTACAGCTTTATCATTCTATTCTCTGTATTTTGGGTATGTTTGAGTCGCTGGACAGCAGCTTATAGCCGCTGCCCTGCATCATTTATGCAGTTGTGTTGGTTGATTCGATCGGTGAGAAACAAAAAGGACTTCTGAAAACCGTAGTGGGGAGGGGGAGTGCAGAGTCTGGGGGACAAAGTCAGATGTGTGATGTGATTATGCACATCAGTTTCTTTTGACTTTCGGGATATACCATTTTTTTGTATTTTTCCAGATTTGAGAGCTGTTGCTTGTTAGGAGTCTAAGTGTTTTTATTCACTTTTTCTTATTTTTGGGACAGAGGACTGTTTTACTTTCATTGATGTATTGAAGTGCACATCTTGCTCACAATCATTGTACTCTATTGTGGCAGGAATAAAATATTTTCTCCTAAAAAATATAGGTCTCTAGATCTCTTCTCGAGTATAGCTTTGATGCACTTTACGGGTGATAGCTTTGATGCAATTTTTCTAGGGGTGGGTTTCTGGGTATAGCTTTGATGCACTTTTTGGGTGATACCATTAAAAATGTTTTTTTTTTGGTCTCATAATTCATGGAGATATCTATCCATTGCATTTGTGCCGCAATGAGGTCGGTGTCCGGTTGGGATGGAGGAATGGGTGGATCAAGGAGAGAACTTTGTTTCCTAATCCCAAAATTTACAACACATTAAAAAATCATGTTCATGTCTGACTTTGGTTACACAAATCTGAACCAAAAATATAATCAAGATATTTAACAATTTTATGGACTTAAAAGTGGAGCAAGATACGAGGACCAAAAGATAATATTTTGAACTTTCTGTTACTTTTGATTTATTCTTATTGTGTGACTTCAATTTGCCATGCATTTGCTTGGTGATGGTTTGTCTTTTCATTACTTATTGCGTTTCAGTTGTCCACTAAAGGAGTTTTTCCAATGAATTAATGTTTTTGGTGTCATTAACCATGATCTGCTCATGAGCAGGATTTATGCACATCCATTAATATCAAACCAGCTCATTTGGTTGAACTCATCTTCTAACAGAGATTCAAGTGCCATGGCAATGAGCTCAAGTTCCCATTTTTCCTAGCTAGTTCCAAAAGAAAGTCCTTTTCTGAACATATAATTAAATGTAATTGTATACTTCTACTTATATTTCGCAGAAAGGGATGGGATTAGAGTTTTGGTTCCAAGTGCGGGAGAAATGCCCTTGTATTTGATAGAGGTCGTGTGTTGAGCTGCACTAGAATGAACGTCAAAAATTTCATCTTTTCTATATGGTTTGCATGTACAGTGGTCTTCCATGATTCTTAATTGTAGATAAAGGATGGGATTCATTGCATAGTGCCAATAGGTGGCAAAACCCTCGAGGTCGATGATAAGAGCAGTGAATTTTTTCATTTTTATTCCAATATTTTTCTGATGTGAAAATATAGCAGCTAATAGTACTATAGAATGTTATGTAATAATATTTCTTCAATTCTTATACAAGTTGTACGGGGATCATTGGCAAATATATTAATCATATTGAAGAGATGCATATATATATGGTGCTTGTTGTACTTTATTTATATGATCATTTTTAATGATCTAGCATTTTCCTTTACAAAATATACTTATACAATCAAGCGTTTTCTTTTACAAAATAACCTTATAAGTTCAATCATAAGATGGATTTGAAACAAATATAAGTACAATAACTAGGCAATACCACAACACTATAATGGCAATACGATGACAATAGAAATTCAATAGGGGAGCAATACAATGGCAATACAAAAACTCCACATTCCCACTATATATTCATAATCTACAACATATTACAAAAAGGATGTGACGTCCTTAATGGAATCACATTTTACACTCCTATGTCGTGAAAATACCCTCGAGCAAGGAATGGGCGGAGAGGTTTCTGTAAAAGTTGAGGATGTAAAAGATGTTCTTGACTTGAAGGTGGATTAGTTACTAGCCAAAGGCTTCTTAGGAAATTATTTTCCTTTTGCTTAGTTTGGTTAATATTATCAGGATATTTTGACAGAAAAGATGAAGTGAGCAACATTTTGTAAATAATGCATGTTTTAGTTTAAGGGGTTGAAACAAAAAGCAGCTTAATTTGGTCCGCGATTGGTTGTTGTTTACCTTTGTAAGTATTATGGTATATTTGTTGACCTTCAATTTTGCTTTCACTTGTATTTGGTGTGTGTGATGTACATATGAACTTGATATTCTTATTTTTTACCGTATTGGATTATTGTTTTTTTGTTAAATTCAAGAGACTAGCTTGCAATTTATAGTATTATAATATCATTTGACTGAACTGAGCTTTAACCCTAAAAAATAAGAATGTACTTCTTATAGTAGTCTATTGCCTTTTATTGCTCATCTATTGTATGTTTATTGCTTCGATATTGCCTATTTATTGCTTGTCTATTTTTTTTTGGGAAATATACTGATATAATCACGTTTCACAAATTGTATTATGAAATGATCACGTTACAAATCTTATTCTGATATAATCACTTGGGAACGTGAAATTACCTAAGTGCCCTCTATATAAAAGCAGATGTATCAACCGTTTAGCACCTCTTTGCTGCCTCAGGAAAAACTCTTTTCAATCCATTTTCTATGCTAAGATTCTGATTAGATATGACAACAAGATTCGAGCAATCACCAATTGCACAATGTAGTTTTGTGAAAAGCCACTCCCAAGTTGCATCCGTCTCCAAATCTCCAATTTGGTGTGGGACAACATTTCATTCAGTTACAGGAAGTGTGTTGTAATTATATGGAAAAAAAAAACTTGTAATTGAGTTCAATTTACCTGAGACATTTCAGTCTCGAATATATTATATATATATATATATATACATACGCAAGTGTGCGCAATGGAAAAATATTTCTTTTTTTTAGAGAACAATGGAAAAGTATTTTTGTATTGCCACTGTATAGCCTCCTATTGCCCTCGTATTGCCCCTATATAGCCTCATATTGCCCTAGTATTGCCCCTATATAGCTTCCAATTGCCTTTGTATTGTCACTGCATTGGCCCCAATTGCCTTTGTATTGCCGCTTTATTGTCCCCGTATCACCTTCATTTTCAAGTCTCTTTGAATAAAGTTATAGGAGAAACTAAATCCTTATCTTCTTATACACCAATAGCAGAAACTAAACACCTGTGAATATACACCAACCATTTTCAGTTATTTCTAAATTCTTTGGCAATGGTTCTGAAAAACGAGGAATGGTTGCAACAGTGGATGCTGCAAATTTGTCATGAAATGAATTATATGGACTATCTGCACAAAAGTTGGAGTGGTTTGTTAATAAACATGCTCTGGCAATACATAGGCAATACAGGTGCAATATAATGATTGGCTTCCTTTTCTCTCTTGTTCTCAATATCTGCAAATTCTCTTAAAATGGCAATAAACAAGCAATACAAGGGCTATATAAAAGGAATATGTAAGCAATACACATGCAATACCAAGGCAACATACAAGCAATACATAATGTATATAACGTGATCTCTTTAAAAAAGAACGTTTAAAGAATAAGACGTTCTTGATGGAATCACATTCTTACACCCTTACACCAAAAACTAAAGATTTTATAGTAATTTTTCCTCAAAAATGGGGGCTAAATAATTGTGCTCAATTTCAATCAATGAGGACTAAATAATTACATGGTATGTCTGATACACAATAGTTCCTCAATTAGCTCCTTGAACACAACACCCAATCAACTCAACCCGATTAGCGCCTTGAACACATCACCTAATCAACTCAAAGAGGTTTGGATGCCTGACATTTGATATAGCAATAATCTCATTTAAGAATTCACGGACTCCCTGCTTCGACCAAGCAGAAAGTGTCTTCACAGCAACTTGCTTTCCACTTTTCAGGGTGCCCTAGCAAAATGTAGCTAAACTAAGTTAATATGAAATAGCATGGACGAATACCATCTAGATATTCTGATTAACGTAAAATCATAATCAACGTTTGGCTTGTACAATATAAGACTAGCTACTAAAGCTAGGAAACTAAGATAAAGAAAGAACTATGCCTTAAAAAGTCATAGCTACAACCCATGCTTGTCCACAATAAAGAACAACTCCTATCTTCTGGGATTGGGGCTCTATAATCTAAAGAAAAACAGCTCCACTTGATCAGAAAGACCCTGCTAATCAGATTTGGACCGACCCATATTGCCAAAATCCTATGTTTTATAACCAAAAATCATAAATTTTCCTCATAATATCAAACACCTAAAAATGAAATTTATCAAGCTTGTAAAGTAAGAAAAACCGAGAAACCCCACCTCGTGGATTTGTAGATGGCCAATGAAGTTCGATCCCTGATCCCTCTAAGCTTAGCATTTGTTTCTTGTTAGCAACCATGGCAAGCTTGAAATTGTTAATTCATATGTGTCATAACAGCAAACCTCAATACCAAATGCAAGAATCAATTGAGGCAGAACAAACACATTCGTTATTTCAGACAGACAAATGGTTGTAATTAATGCCTCTTTTACATCTCAAATTCAATTCAATTTTCAATCTCAATTGGAACTCATAGGAAAGAAAACACCAATTGCATCATTGATTAGGGAATTCGCTTCATCACAAACAACCAACTAAATAATATATTTTTGTTTGGAGAAAAAAAGCTGTGTTTTTTGAATCTAAAAGATTAGGTACTCTTGGTGTGAGTGTGTTTATGATCTGCAAGATCCAAACTTTATGGATGTCAGTTTACTACTTTTGCACTTGATGGATGTCAGTATTACACATAAGAAGAGAATTATGCTATACAGATTTTTGTTTGATATCAAAATCTCTTCGAACTCATTTTTTCTTCTATCAAAGCTAAATATAAAAAAAAAATCAGTGAAATGCCACACACTATTTGGTTCGTCATCACCCCTTTTTAGAACATACCAAAGATTTCTTAACAAGCTAAGCAGAGATATCAACAAGACTCTAAAGAGTCAAATAGTCACATAGTCAATGATGGTAAAATAGTCAAGCCAATACAGATTGCAAAGCAAAAACAAATTAATTCGTAAATTTTTGTTCTTCGCATTCTTAATTATGAGGTGCAGAGGCCACATAAACAGGATAAACTACTTTCTGCATGATTATTTGCACATATTGTCCGGATTATCCAATATAAATGCATTCAAACATAGGCACATAACATGATTATAAGTGAAAAATAAATGAGGCCTCATACTTTCCAAAATAAACTCCCACAAGAAATCTGACCCATGTGAGGAGTGGGGACAAAAGATTGAATAAATTATTCACACAGAATGCTTATAGTGAGACGTTGGAGTTTGTTGGTTCGACAAACCACTGAATGTGAAAGATAAGTAGAAGGATAATACTCTGTAAAAAATTTCTCAACAGTTTCACTGCAGCTGCTCCCAAAATTCTCCATTTTCTAAAACACAAACAGATCCAACAAACAATTCCTAATAAAATAAAAACAAACCAATCCTATGTTTCTATATAGGTATAAGAGAATCATGAATTGAAACAAATAATCTACAAGGGCACCTTTAGAACAAGGAAATCAAATCCATAGGTCACATTTTATAGCAAGCCATATGAAGGGAGGTCTACTTAATGCTCTTGCAATACTTCAAATTTTGCTCAAGCATCTCAAGAAGATACCTATTTTCAAATTTCCCATGTTCCAATACTTCAAATATTAACACCAAAATATGTGAATTTCAATGGCTGATTCGCATCACACTCACATAAAATCTATTAGCATAAGAAATAAGCACATTCCCATTCATTTCAATTAATAACTCAATTTCCTAATATCACCAAGTGGGTTCATCGAATAGTAAGCTAATCTTACAATTCAGAACAACCATGTCAACCAAGAGTGTAGGTACTGGTAATTTAGTAACACAACTTCCATTAATACTAGAAGAACTTAAGAACCTGTCTACACAAAATTGCAAGCTGCCCAGCCACTAAAATTGTAAGGCTAAAAACTGAAATACGCAAAGATCAATTAAAAACTACAAACATACCATTATCAATGATCAATTAAAAACAATTGGTCCACTTGATAATTCATAAAGCCACAGCTCATAAATAAGGCATTGAATGAATCCCTAAATTAGATTTTCGGAATTTAACCCCTAAGTCCTAAATGCCCAACTGAATCCCTAAAGTAGAATTTAGAAAGAAGAAAAAATGAAATTGAATAACATGAAGAAGAAGAGAACCAGAGAAGTAGGTGGTTCAAGTCGGTGATATGGAGGAGTACTGAAATTTGAAGACGGAGAAGAAGAGGCCTTACAGCTTAGAGAGCAAAGGAGAGGAGGCTGGAGCGGCACTGGAGCAGAAATTTAAAACACAATTAAGCAATTAAAGCATAACACTCCATACGCATGTATACATATATATATATATATATATATATATATATATATATATATAGACAGAGACAGAGACAGAGAAGGAGAGGGAGAGAGAGGACCGTAGCCAAAAATGGAGCCCATGAATGCCTCACAAATGAGCCTCCGGCAAACTTGAGAAAGCAACATCAGGGCCATTGGAAGAGGCGGGGACTAACGAGTTGGAAGAATTAGGGTTATGGTTAAGGTTTGGATTGGTATCAAGCTCAGTGTCAGTGTCTGAGTCAGGCTTTGGAGAATCCACCGACATCGTCATCATGGGCATTACTCTCTCTGTTTTCTATGAAGTCATGGCTAGGCAAGATTTGGAAGAGTGCGAGAGAGGAGAGGAGTTGGGAGAAATTGAGTTTAAGAAAATAAATTTTTTAGGGGATATAGAGTCAATATCTATGTATTTATATGAAGGGCAATTGGGTATTTTCATGTTACAAAGTGAGTATTTCTGATTGAAATTTATAAGGTGAGTATATTTGATTAAATTTTGTATTTAGTGAGTATCTATGTCAATTTCCCGATTATATCTGAATACAATTTGTAACGTGATCATTTCAGAATACAATTTGTAAAAAGTGATTATATCAGCATATTTCCCAATGGTTTTTGGGAATTGTTTTGTGGCAACTCCCCGATTGCTTTGGGGCGGCAGAGTTCTACAAGTCAATGCTGGGTGCGGCCAATATATCATATATGTAGAAGATATATATTCAAATGGAAGTGGGCATTTCATCCAATCGATGGTTTGATTAAATTAAAATTTTTAATTAAAAGTTTACGGATCCGATCTTAATCGAAAGCAATAGTTAAAGCCACTGGTTACAGTCTCTTTAAACTATAAATAATCCGTACCACATTCAAATTAAAAAAAAAGAAGTTTATTATTAAAAAAAAAATGTAAGTGGACAAAAGGGGGAAAGAAATTTGTGATTTTTCATAAGCTGGATTTCTCTTGGTCCATCCTTTGACTGTAATTAGTCATTTATGTTATGTGTGTTAAAGATTCTATTGGTTCATCCTCCTCTCTATTTCCTTTTTATGAGGTTGGGGCTTGCTAGAGGATTTCTCTTAGTCCACGTCAATATTATGAGTTGAACAAACATGAGTCAATTATGCAATGAAAGGCTGATCTATTGTAAATGCGTCTTTAATTTCTGTATCAGTCATCCATCTTTCTGCCTTCCTGTTTTGTTATTATTTTATTTGTTTGGCAACAGGACTGAGCCAAATTGGATATTGTTAATAAGATGTGTTTCGGAAATTATGCATGCACGATTGATGGTGGATTCATAAATTTTTATCTCGGGGTCAATATGTATAAGGTTAAAAAAATTTCTATATAAAATAGACCCATCGAAATGAAACGATAATATTCTAATTCATAGTTAATAGATAAACCCATACAAAATACTCATGTTCATTATAAAAGAGAACTCCATCAACTTCAAAAAATAGTCACGCACTGTAATAAACCAGAAATATCTTTAAGAATGTGATAATTGTAAGACCCGTGAGCTTGGGGAAGCAAGAACGGTGAGCAATCCCACATCGCTCGGAGAGGGAAAGGTGAAGTGTCTTATATGTGTGGGCACGTATCTTCCTAGCACGAGGCCTTTTGGGAGCTCACTGGCTTCGGATTCCTTGGAACTCCGAAGTTAAGCGAGTTGGGGCTAGAGCAATCCCAGGATGGGTGACCCACTGGGAAGTTGCTCGTGAGTTCCCAGAAACAAAACCATGATGGCCAGAAAGGGGGGGCCTAAAGCAGACAATATCGTGCTAGAGGAGTCGAGTTATGACAATAATAAACCAAAAAATTAGTGTAATCCTCTTCGCCTCCCAAGGCGTCTCGTCCTATTCGACGTAAGAGTTGGCATATATTAGTGCAATCTTGCTCATTTTAGGGCATTTACGTCATTTTTGAGGTCCGTCGTCATATTGATTTTGGGCTTTATCTGCATTTCTTTTGAGCTATAGCTCTCAAACTTTGGACTCTTATGATGTAACATCCCGACCCAAAAATAAAGAAATTAAATGTATTAAATAAAGAGATTTGAATTTATTAATAATTTTTGGAAATGTAAAGAATATTAAAAGATTAAATAATTAATGAAGGGCAAAAAGGTCAATTTAATTTTTGGTTGAGATTTTGGAGAAGCGAGCTGACCTATTACGTCGGGCTCGTCGATACGAGTTCGTGGGTATATTGTGGGCTCGAATCGGAGTTGTAACGAAGAAATGGCGATGAAAAGAAGTTCAGTGGCACAACCGTAAATATCAGTGGCACAACCGTAAATATTTCGAAGTTCAGTTTTATAAACCCAGAAATTTCACTTCGGGTTCGCGAGTTGCCACCTTCAGATCACGTTTTCTCTCCACTCCGACCTCCGATTCAGGCTATACCGGTGGCAAACGAACAACCACACTTCCCTCTTCCAACCCCAGACCTTCGCCGCCTCAATACGCTGCCGTGGTCGCTGGAATCAGCCCCGAAACAGGAGGTTTCGGGCAGTTTTTCTGAAACTTTGTCCCCTCCGTTCTCCCTCCTCCGGCCACCAATTCAGTCGAGTAAGGTATGCTTTTCCACCTATTTTTCATGCTCTAGCTGATTCTTGGGTAGGTTTTGAACGATTTTTACCGTAGGTAACCGGATCTGTGACTTAAGGTTTGGCCGGTTTTGAGATTCAATTTCCGGCCACTTGCCGACGTCTATGGACGTTCTCGCAGTTGAATAAGTTGTTCCACTCATCGATTAGTATAGGCTGGTGGAAGGGCAGCTCTTGGTTTGGAGTTTATCCGACGACGGGTTATCGCTTTGGACACCCAATCTGTCCAGCGCGTGTGGGGGCTCGTGAACAGTGTTGTAAAGCCACATTGTGTTCCAATGAGATCCCCCACGAGCACGTAGGTGTGCTCGGATTCCAATTCGGACGTCGTTTGACTATCGATCGGATTTACGCCTATTGCGCGTTATCCGGGTTCGATATGTTCGGACCGTCGGATCAATCCCAATTCTTAGTATGTTGTCCCCCGTATCCCTAGGATTGTATAGGAATTGACGGATCGTGATTCGGAGTCCCGGATACTCCGGATCAATGACTTGAAGCTTGAATTAAATCTTAACCGTCCGATCGTACGATCGTGAGCGATCCGACCGTTTGATCGAGACCAAGCTTTGAGGACACGTTGTTGAGGCCGTGTTGAACCTGTAGGGACTTTCGGATCTAATTTTGGTGGTCATGGGACCTACGGGCCCGGTTTGACCTAGTCGGGTTAGTTTGACCAAGTTTGACCGGGGTTGACCGAGCGTCTCTCGAGGTCGCCTTGCCACGTAGTTGACGTTTTTGGACTTCTAGGAATGTCTGGATCAATTTGGAGGTCGTGGCTCCGTGGCCCGGGTTGACCGAAATGGGGTGTTTGACCGCCGGTTGACCGTGAGTCTTCCGGGGCGGTCCCACTGGTTAAAAGAAGTAGTTTGACCTTAGAACTCTTCGTACGTACGTACACGCACACTTTTGAGTGGGGAAGTGTTGGGGTTTCGTTTTGAAGTTATCGTTTCGGTTCAATTACTAATCCAATCCTCGTATCTATCGCTTTAGGTACGTTGACTCGCTTCTGTGACGGGACCCTTTTAGGGTTATGCGGCGTAGGACCAACGGTGAGTGGACATTGTTTTTCAACGAACTTTATTTTAAAGAATGAATTGAAATGCATATGAAATGGTTTTCCTCGATAATTGAAATTTAAATATTGTTTTAAATCTTGAATTTGGATTTTAATGGAATTTCTTGAATATAGATTATATTTGGGCTTATGCACGTTTTGAGTCCCGGGCTATATACGGGATATGATGATTTTCTTTTCATAATTGATTTAATATGGGATCTTGGGCATTTTGTGAATACATTGGATTAAATGCAATATTTGAGTTTTGGTGGTTATTTGAGTATTGAGTGATTTGTTGGGATTATATTATTACTTTGACGTTGAGTCATGGATTTCTTGGGTTATGTGACATTGGGGTGTTATATGATTTTCAAATTATGAATTTGAAGGATATTGGTAATAAGTAAGCTTTACGAAGGCTTTGGGTTCGGATATTATATTTTAAGAATGGTTATCTATACTTTAAATCTATTTGATAAATTGAGGTTTATGATTTTGTCGGGCTTCGGAACTTTATATAAATTGGTTATATGAATCTTGATATTTTTATATGATTCTAATGATGGGATCTTCTATTTACTTTAAATGTTTGAAACTTATGAATCTCATGGGTTATATTCCATACCTTTGGGAACATATATATTTATATATTCTATACCTTGTGGAATTATACTTTTATACCTTGGAAACTTTATTCTATACTTTAGCGAATTTATATTTTATATCTCTTGGGAAATTATATTATATACTTTTGAGAACTTATATTCTATATCCTTAGGAAAGTATATTCCATACTTTTGGGAAACCTATAAGTTATACTTTTGGGAATTATATTTATACTATCGGAAACTTATATTTATACTACCGGAGCTTATATTTATTTGTTGAACTAACATTTGGGCGGTTAGTTTGATAAAGGTTGGGTTTCGATTATATATTTGGGGTTATTTGACTTTATAGTTTTTATATTATCTATTTATAGATTTATCGAGTAGTTTCTAATATTCGGAACTTATAAACATAGGGGGTTCTCAACATATATTTCCATAACTAATATTGTTAGGTTAACTAAATATTTCTAGTGTTGGATTTTACGTTTTGAGATTTATTACTTACTTTTCGATTATGGAACTTTATTGTTATTTAACTTTTGGGACTTGTATTATACGAATTAATTGGGTTACTTTTGATACTTGGAGTTTATGTCCGTTTGAGGTTTATATTATTGTCTTATGTTGCAAGTATGCTATTTTATCAATTTATCGGGATTTGGGTTGGTATTTGGGTTTTGGTGACTATTGTGAGTTGTGGTGTATGTTTACATTTTCGGGTCTTTGACATATTGCAAGTATCTTGAGTTATATAATATTTTCGAGAATGAATATATGTATGTTTGGTTATGTGTGGGGTACGTGGGTGTGGATATTGTGGAAAGTGAGTGGTCTGTGGTTATGTCAGTTGAAGTGCTATAAGCACTACCCTATGTACCTCCCCCCGGTTATGAAACTTTGGAAAGTGGATACTTGCGGAAATGGATACTTGGATATGTCGGATACCCGGGGCACCCTTGACGGGGTGTCGCTGTAGACCCTTGACTGGGTAGTCTGCGCGCGTAGGACTGTTCACAGGCGTACTAGTATTGAGGATTCTGATGTACGTGCTGATAAGCTTAGTCCCAGTTGGACGGCTCGTTCCCTGGCCACATGGTTGTTGAGGACTCCTCTATGTGGTTCAGTCAAATGATCCCCTGTTGGGATTGTTTCCCCGGTACAAATGTTGGTGTGAGAGTCTTACTATATGTATTTATTATTATTATTATTATTATTATTATTATTATTATTATTATTATTGTTATTATTATTACAGTTCCTTCTTATTTTCTTCGGTGAGGATACTTCCTCGCCAGCAGTGCCTACGGGCATGCGATTGGTTGAGTGTGGGAAAGAAAGGATTAAAGTCTATTAAAGTGTCAATATTATATTACCTTGTTTTGGGTTGCTTGGTTTTATCTTGGTTATTGGAAGTTTAATGCCGTTTTGATATTGGGAATTTCTTTGATTTTCATACTTACGATTTTCAAGTGGTTTCTGTTTATATTTATATTGTGGAACAGTTTTGGGAGGTTATGCCTTGGGGAAAGGAAACGAAAAAGGTTTGAAAGTTAATTATTCTTTTATTTTATTAAAATATTGGTTTGGAAATCAACTACGTATACAAAGGTTTTGATCTACTTGTTTTGCATCGTTTTTAAGATTAAAAGGTGGGGTTAGTATGTTGTTTTAAGTATTGAAAACTTATTTTCGTCCACTCACACTTTTCTGTTTTGCGCCCCCAGGTTGTAGTGCCGCGAACCGAACTTCCGAGCTGAGCTTTCCTTCTCGCGAGCTTCGACTAAAGGGTAGGACTTCTATGTCCATTTCTCTTGAGGTTGAATTATTGTTTAAATTCAATTGCCCTTAGATATGCTCTGTTATCGCCCATTAGGGTTGGAATTGAAGGCCGGAGGCCTATTTTGTATTTGTGGTTGTTTGCTGACGCTTGGTTGTGTTTTTTGTGGTTGTTTGGCAGGTTAAAGTTTTTGTGTAAGTCAGTTTTTCAGGGGAGACTCTGCCGAAATTTCGGCAGAAGTCTCAGCCCTTTTTCCTTTAACTCGGGAGTAGGAAGTGAAATTCTTAGTAAGTGGGCCCGGCATCTGTCGGATGCCGGAAAACCACAGGGTTCGGCACGGATTTCGAGGGGAATTCGGGTCGGATCCTGTCATATGAGCACTGTCTTGGGGGGAGCTTATTCAAGCAAATATTTCTTCAGTACGTAAGAGTTAGGTTATTCTTGTAAAACTCTTTGTGGATTGAATATCTAAGACTTTTTACCTCTATTGACCTTAGGTCCCTTCATGCATTCATATCATACATGAAAAATTGTTTTATGTAAAAATATTGGCTAAGTATGAAAAATGGTTTTTCTGAATAATTATTTTCTGAAGATAATTTTTGGCGACTTTTATTCCTTAAACATCAAATAAGAAAACTTGATTTTATGGGATTTTAGTATGAAGTATATATTGACTTAATGAGCCATCATTTTTAGCCTAAATCGTATTTTGCATAAAAACCGATTTTTCATATTTTGATTTGGTGGGAATTTGATTTTCTAGTATTTTTATTTGAATCCAAATTAGGGTACTTCTTTATTTGTAATATAAACTTAAGTCAATTGAGTAATATAATGAAAGTAAAAGGACAAAGAGTTTGTGGGTGTGCTGCACCCTCTGGAGCATTTCATCAAGCAGTTTGTGGGAAATTTGCAAGGGTCAACATCTTCACCTCCAATGGTGGATTCTGCGCTTGCAGGGGTCAATTGACCTCTCTTGCCCCTATGTGGATCCGCCCCTGTGCACTATCCAATAGTATTTTACGACGACTTCAATCGTCACTTCTAACTATGGCCCAACCTAATTTGAAGTCAGGTTTGAACTTAATATTGTCATTTTCAAAAGGGTTGTGAAGGGCCCATATGGTAAAAGCCTTACAAACTCTAAGCCTCGTTCGTTGAACATTTTGATTTTTTGTTCAACTCCTTCACACACATTATCAAGGTGTCATGAGAGCTCGAACCTAAAACCATTGTCCACTATCAATACTCTTGATAGAATCCGTTTCACTGCTAGTATATCCAACTTGTTTTCGGTTTCATCCCTCCACCTTCGGTTCTGCGCAGTCCTCAATACAAGAAGTAGTCAAACAAAGGAAAGAAAAAAAAAAAAAAGAGGAAGAAGAAGAATAAAAGAAAGTGGCCTAGCTCATGAGATTTTAATTCATTCATTAGCACGTACATTAATAACAAAATTAAATGTCTGAAAAACAAAGAGAAAACATATATATATATATATATATATATAAACCTAAGTTTGTTTTTTCGGGTGTGGTGTGGTGGGATCCCCTGGTTTGTTCCCTTCTTTTCCATCCGATGTTGATGAGATTTGATCGTATTTCCTTTTATCCCCCAAAGCAGCGAAGTGGTTGTATGCTGACACCATCGCCTCTCAAGAACACAACTGTACTCTGTGAGAAACCAAAATTGTTATATATATAGGCGTTGAGATTCCCTTGTTGGAACTGATTGAGGGATGCGGATCCCTCCATAATTTTTAAATTTTTTTATTTCCTCATGTGGGATATCCGTGTTTTTCTTTAGCACAAGTGAATTAGGCCAGTTAATCAGGATAGTGATATGCGGACAATCACTTCAGATTTCAGCGCTCGAAATATCAAGATACCAACAAAAAGCTGCTCGTACATCACGTGCTCAATTTACCAATCCTGCAAGAATTTTATGAAGTTGTAATAAATATTTGAGAACAAAGAGTTCACACAGTATTTTTCATAAAAAGTATTTTAACGGCAATATGTTATTTGTTCATCAACAGTTGTATGGACTTTCCCTGCTTATGTATGCTTAATACTTCATAGCAGCTTACGTCAATGGTAAACCTTGGCACACACATATATAGTTATTTAACTTAAAGTATCTACAATCATGCTCTCTATTTTTTAGTTAAAATTTAGCTAAAAACATATAAAAGCCATTTTATGAGCTCTCTATAAAATTGAGTGCTGTTATTTCCACCCACCTGTCCTATTTTCCCACTCATCTTATTTTCTCACCCACCATATAGATTTGAAAAAACACAATCCTATCTTTCCACCTACCATTATTCCTAAAATACCCTTTAATTATTAATTCAAGCAAAAAAATTGAAACTTTAAAAAAAAAAACCCAACCCAAACCCAGCACAAACTTTCCCATAGATGACCCACCACTCCCATCCTTCTCCTGCCATCGATGTGGGTCACTTGTGGGTTTAACAAGAATCAATGAAAGTCATGGGTTTAACAAGAATCAATCAAATACTTTAAGATCTTTCAGAGAGACAAAAAAAACTGCAAAAATCAAGCAATCAAATCAGATTATTAACCCATAACCCACGCTGGAATGGTCTCTGCTTGGGGAGGTTGTCTTTGTAATCAGCTTGATTCTGCTTTACGTTTTGGTGCTTTTGATCACCGGACGCTATTCCATGAGGTTGTATGTCACCAAGAGCGGAACCAGGAATTTTTCAATGGGTGGGCTAGCTAAAGTTATTAGCTTAAAATTTAATGATGATTTTTTTTGGTACTTACAATTTCTATAGTCTTTTTAGAAATAAAAGTAAACATTAAATCATATAAACCACTATAGTTGATAGCTTCATAGACTAATTTTCAATAAGCTTTAACATAAACCAAATAAGGTTTAACACCATAGTGAATTGAACATCTAAGGCTTTTTACCTAGATTGACCTTATGTCCCTTCATGCATTACATCATACATGAAAAATTGTTTTATGTAAAAATATTGACTAAGTATGAAAAATGGTTTTTCAGAATAATTATTTTCTCAAGATAATTTTTGGCGGCTTTTATTCCTCACACATCAAATAAGAAAACTTGATTTTATGGGATTTTAGTATGAAGTATATATTGACTTAATGAGCCATCATTTTTAGCCTAAATCATATTTTTCACTAAAACCGATTTTTCATATTTTGATTTGGTGGGAATTTGATTTTCTAGTATTTTTATTTGAATCCAAATGGGGGTAGTTCCTTATTTATATTGTAAACTTAAGTAAATTGAGTAATATAAAAATAAACGAAAGTAAAAAGACAAAGACATTTACTTAAATGTTGAAAATTGAGATAAGGTAATCTGTACACCTGGAGTGCACCACCATCAACTGAGCAAAGGGGCAATTTGAAGCACCTACAATGATTTTTCGGGTGAGGGAATGTGTAGCTACACCTCCTTGCGCCTTAATAAGTTCGCCATTGACTGGGCTAATATTGAAAACAAGTTAAATATATAGGTTTTATTTTTTTCCTTAAAAAACCACACTGGGCTACAGTCCACTGTAGCCCTTAGTGTGGTTCCGTCCCTTGTCACCTACAGTTGCACTTATATTTTCAGAATGTTGCTCGCTCTACAACTTCGCTTGTGGAATTTCAGCATGTGCAGTCTGGCGAGCATATGGTTGCGATGAGCGTCTTCTTCTTTATGCAGCTTTGCTTTTCCATGCACATTCAATTTATTCTTATCAACTATATGAATTGTATTATATGTTTCCTCTTCTGTTCAGTGTATATGGTGTGAATTGACTTACCCGATTCATTTACTTCTTTATTCATTTTTCTTTGGTGGTGTGTGGGGGTGTTGGCAGGTATTTTACTTCTTAGATTGGGTCAGGCAGGCACTTACTGAGTTACAGAAAGATGTTTCAAGACTTTCTAAGGATCACTGTCACCTGCGCAGTAGGCGTTGGCGTTGTTGCTTTGGGAGTCGGCACTACATCTGGGTATATCCCTCCATGGTCGTCGATGGAGAAAGTTTGTGATGGGTTGAGGTTTTTGTCCTTAGAAGTCATTTTACAAATGGGTAAATTTTTCTTTAAAATTTTGAAAATAAGGTGGGTGGGAATATATGACAGGCAGGTGGAAATAGTAGCACTCAGAAAATTTTAACTCCAATCATACTCTCTAGTTTACGAAGTCACAATGATATAACTCTTTTTTAATTAGTCCATCTTTATTATAAAAAAAAACAATATAAAAAATAGTTAACATTAATTAAAGGTTTAAAATACTCATAAAACAAAGCAGCATTAAATTATATGGAGCTTGTAACATCCAGCCGCAGAATTTAATTTAATTTAATTTTCGAAATTCTAAAGTGAAAAGACGATTTTACTCTGAGGGTATCTTAGTGGGCTTAGAGTTAACTTTTTGTTTGGAAAAGAATTTGGGGAATTGAGCTGCACCATTGCGTCGGGCTCGTCGATACGAGTTCGTAGACAGGCAGTACGCTCAATTCCGAGTTGTAACGAGAGAGAAAAAGTCTAGAAACAGAAAGGCCGTAATGGTCATTTTCAAAATTTAGTTAAAAATCAGGTTTTCTTTTTTTCCTCACTTTTTCTCTCTCCCTCGCGTGGACTCTCTCTCTCTCTCTTCGGTCGCGACACCCCAACCAAGCCAGCATTTCACCGCCATTTTCGGCCACCCTAAGACCCCAAATTACATTCAAAATTTTCCTCTCTTCCTCCTCTACCTAGCCCACTAAATTTTACAACTCGAAAATGCGTGATTAAGCGACTGGAAAAAGGGGGATTTTGGCCCTTTTTCCCACTTAGTTTCTGGCGACCAATTCCGTCGAGTGATGTATGGTTTTTCATCCTCTCAATGCCCTCTAGCTGTTTATGCAAGTTATTTGGATCAATTTGGTGGTTTGAAGGTTTGATTTCGTACCCTTGGAGTCGTCGGCCTTGGCCGTGATTTAGGCTAGCTCCGGCCACCTTTTGGTTGGGGTCCAAGAACTAAAAACACTCCTTTCATCGTGCTTGACAAATTGGTATAGGTATTGACAGGTGATTTGGAGATTTTTAGTCACTGGAATTTCCTCAAGACACCCACCGTTGGCGGCGGCGCTTCAGCGGGGTGCCAACTGTGTATTATCTACTTAGAATTATTCATTTGTCATCCCAAGTATGACGGTATGCTCAGATTAATTTAATGTGATCGTTTGAGTATAATACTAAATTTTACTTATTAGGTGTTTTGTGGGTTTGATACGTTCGGACCATTGGATCGTGACTAAACTTATAGGATATGTTAATTGGATTATTGTGAACCTATAGGAACTTTCGGATTAATAATTGGAGGTCGTGGACCCCACTGGGGGCCAATTGACCAACATAGGAATTTAATTGTATAATTAATCTCGGGTCTTTTAAGACCATTCCAATTTTCAGGAAATGATTTAAATGGGCCCAGGAACTCTCTTAAATTGCGCACAAGCACTTTTAATCCCAGGAGTCAGGGTTTCGATTGAATATTCATGGAGGATTTAAATTATTAATTGTCTGACTTTAAGTTTATATTTAAATGTATGCTCGATGGCTTGGAATTGATAAATTACAAATATTACTAACGAATAGCATGTTAAACATATTTGGATTGGATTTGAGAACAGTATCTAAAAGTTATATATGGTCTAATTTAAATTAATGAATTTCAGTGTTTATGAACATCGTAAAAGATTTGGAAAAGTTTGTGATTAAACGTTTGATTTTTAAATGATTTTTATGATGTGATGCTTTTATTAAAGGTTTATGAATGAATTAATTATGGTTTTACTTACCAAGCATGAAGTTTATGATTTTTATTCGGATTTGGTTTCAGATAATTTTAAATGATTAAGCATGTTGTTAACTTGTGCTAGCTTGGGAAGTTGAGAATGGGACTTGAGAAAATGGTTTTGGGAAGTAGTTTTATGGAAAAATAGTTTTATAGCATATTCAAGAAAGGTTTTCAAACCCACCACAGGGGTACCCCCTAGTTACGTTTCGGCTGATCACCCGATTCTGCAAGGATATGCGTTCTCGGGCTGACCATGTGTCCCATGAGTTTTGCGAGGATATGCGTTCTTGGGCCTACCACGTGTCCCCGAGTTCTGCATGATGTAACATGTGTAGTACTTGGAACTGACAGAATGGTACTTGGAATTGAAGGATTATGATTGGGGGTACAACTAGGTGGAGATTATGTACATATTTGTGATGTATTAAACGGAAACTAATAATTTTATTTTGGATACTTATTAGGGAAAGTTTTAATACCTACTTTCATATTATAAGACAAATGACTAAGGTTCTTTCTAAGTTTAAGGATTTCATATTATTCACATATGTTTTCTTAAGTGATGAGTTCATTTCTATAGGTTAAGGATTGATCCCTCAGTGAGGGTATGTAGGAAGCCTAGACTGACCTAGGTGTAGCCGCAAAAGAGAATATAATTTGGGGAACTTGGTATGGATATTGGATTCAAAATCTTTTCAGTGTTGTTGTTGGATTCAATTTGAAGTCGTGGACTTTATTTTGTGTATGCTCAACGTTTGGATGTATTTAATTTATAATATTTACAGGTAAAATAAAGTGGGAAATGTCCATTTTTCAGGGGAGACTGCCGGTTTTCCGGCAGAAGTCAAAACTCTTAAGTGGTTTTATTTTGGGATTAGGGCATAGGGACATTTTGGACATTTGTGCCCGGCATCTGACAGGTGTTGGACATGCACGGGGTTTGATACGAATTCCAAAGTGAAATTGGGTTGGGTCTTGTCAAAGCCACTAGGAGTCCTTTATCTCTCCTCAGATTTAAGAGCTTCTAGAAGTCTCCCTATTTTAAGAGCTTCTAGAAGTTTCCATATTTTAAGAGGTGGATAGGGAGCATGATTTATATTTTTCCAATTCTCTCCCTAAAAGTCTAAGGGGGTAATTTAGGGAGCCCATTGTGAATACTCTTAGATCGTTGGTTGATGTCAGGGGCGGCCCTTAGGTTTGGACACCTCAATTCCTACGTACTTTTCATTTGATTTGAAAAAAAAAATTATATGAACTCAACATCAACCATTGTAAGTGTAACATAAAAGATAATAAATAAGAAAATGTAATCCACAAACTAAGAAAGGGAGGGAAAATATGTACTCAAATTCTGGTACAATAAAAATTAGTTGCTTACACATATACATACACCATAAACTTCTTCAAAATTGAGAATCTTAACTGAAAATTTGTACATTGAGGGCTTGTTTTCCAAATCCATCTTCTTCCGGCCTAGACAAGCATCAAATTCCAAAATTAAAAGAAATCGTCAATCACCTGTTAAACAATCCGGACTTTAGTCTTCATTAAATCATTGAGAAAGAATTAGTAAATTCAAGAAAGTGTTTAAGGTTGGGGAGCTTTTTTTCAAGAGTTCAGACATCTGAATTTGGTTTCAATGCGTTTTATTTCTTTAATTTTATTTTAGTGGGTTAATTGTCTTAGATTTGAAGTTCAATGAATAAGTGGGGCTTTTCTAAGTTTGGCTCTTATTAATTTTGGATTAAATAATAGGGCTTAACATAATATATATATATATATATATATATATATATATATATATATATATATATATATATATATAAATTTGAGGCTCTAGACGGCCGCCTTACCTGCTTATGCTCAGGGCTGCCTCAGGTCAAGTCAACTTTCCTCGGTAAAATATAATAGCATTTCTTAGGTTGCTAAGACAATATAATAAGAATATGTACTTAGAAAAAAGATATAATATATATGGAAATATTATATTTTCATAGTTTAGAGTTAAGATTCTTGTGGATCACACTGACGACCTAGGCCGGCATGTGCTGCTAAGACCATGTCCAATTAGCCGGTAAAAATATCAGCGTAAAAATATTAACAAGAGAAGTCATTTATTAAATTCGTGTAAAATTGTTAACAAATTCTAATTCGACTCACTTGGAGCTCCTTTTTGTGTTTTTATTTTAAAGATATTGTATATGTATATTGACACATAATTTTTGTTTTGGTGAATATTGACACATAATTTGATGATAAAATGTAATGAGTATTTTTGTTGAGCTTGGTATTATTGTTACATAATTAAGTGGTTGATAAAATTCTTATTACATCATTGATAATTGAATCACAAACCACGTAGCGTGGTTATATTCTTGATTGTGTATCATACACGAATACAAACATATTTGTGTTAGGTGGAAGGTGTAAATTGTTGAAGTCTTCCTTTTGGAAGGCTTATCTATATAATTCCAAAATTGATTTTATATTATTGATTGTGTAAATTGCTGCCACCATTTTGTACCTTAATTTTCCACAAAGAGTGCATATGGTCACTTGGGAGGCAGAGTCTTTCTTTATTGTACTTTATCTTCGTGGTTCCGCTATAAAAGGCAATCTTCTGTCCCTTGGGAAGCAAGCATATTGGTGGTCTTGGACGAGACTTAGCGAAATCTGCTGAGATGGAGGAAGAACACATTCAGGTAACTGTTAAAGAGGTGGAAAAAATAGAGAAGAAAAGCAAAAAAAAGGAGAGATGGGAGATTATTTTTTATTTTGTTGATGTAAAAGACGGCAGCTGAAAAAATGATACAAAAAAAATTAAAACAACTATTTGTTATTTCTAATTCTTATTTTATTAACCATATCTTGTCATTCTCACTTTTATGATCCTCACTATACTAGGTAATTTTTGTTTCCATCTTAAATTAATTTTTCTTATAAATTACTTAAAAGCAAGAAATTTAGATGAAACAATAAATAAATAAAAACGTACAATTGTAAAGGATAGTGTAAGATGTAGCCAATATAAAGTTTTGGAAACAATATGTTAGTAGCCGAGATAGTTTGAATGCACTAATGACCTAATTTAACACACATGGAAAGCGTGCCTAATGTCACATCCTAGATCGGCTCCGCCGTAGCACGATATTGTCCGCTTTGGGCCATACCCTCACGGTTTTGTTTTTGAGAACTCACGAGCAATTTCCCAGTGGGTCACCCATTCTGGAATTGCTCTAGCCCAAACTCGCTTAACTTCGGAGTTCCCATGGAATTTGAAGCTAGTGAGCTCCCAAAATGGCTCGTGCTAGATGAAGGTGGGCATGTACATATAAGACACATCACCCCCTCTCCGTTGGTCGATGTGGGATGTTACAATCTACCCCCCTTAGGGGCCTGATGTCCTCGTTAGCACACTCGCACCACATGACAGAGTGGTTCTAATATCATTTTGTCACATCCCGAATTGGCTCCGCCGTAGCATGATATTGCCCGCTTTGGGCCATGCCCTCACGGTTTTGTTTCTGGGAACTCACAAGTAACTTCCCAGTGGGTCACCCATCTTGGGATTGCTCTAGCCCAAACTCGCTTAACTTCGGAGTTCCCATGGAATCCGAAGCCAGTGAGCTCCCAAAAGGCCTCGTGCTAGATGGAGGTGGGGATGTACATACAAGGCACATCACCCCCTCTCCGTTGGTCGATGTGGGATGTTACACCTAACGCACAAGAGCTAGCTACACAAAAATATCATCAGTTGAATAAATTAAACAATAAAAAAACTGAAATTACTCAGAAAATGGTTGAAGTGCATCAACATTTCATTTCTTCCAGCAAAAATAAAATATCCTGAAATTTAATACACCCTTAATAAATCTTTTATATTATGAGTGTGTGTTTCAAAGTTTCAAATGTGTGACAAAAATAAATCTTTTATATTATGAGTGTGTGCATCCAAGTTTTTCTCGAGGGAGAGTGACAGTTACAAGTAAAAAAACTGCTGTGACGAATTTCTTCCTCCATAGTTGGATGTCTGAATCTCAGTCATTAAAACAAATACCGATTGTTAGGTAGAAATAAATTATATACTAATTAAGGTGGTTTTCTTCAGAAGGAGTCATTCTTAATTAATTCCAGCCTGCTATAGGGCTAAGCTAGGGGAGTACCATTGACATTGAGTGAACGATAGATATTGTTAAACTTTGAGACTTGGGAGTAGAGTCTTTGTAAAATTATATTTTATCTTCGGAGTTGGCTATAAATTAAAGGCAATATCCAGTCTTCTAGGACTAAGCTCGATCACATTGCAGACGACCAGACGATAAAGGGAAATTTTCCAAGATGAGTGAATCGAGAGAAGAACTTCAGGTAAATTTAGAGCTTCTCTCTTTGACTCTGCTTTTGCATCCACATTGACATTAAAGCTCAACCCATATACTTTGTATTTGCAGTCTATTAAATAACACTTTCTGTTTTTTATTTTGTTTTGTTTTTTCTTTTCTGCCTGTTGTTGCCTCCTCTTCTCCTATCCATTTTAACGAAACAGGTACGTGAGACAAACCCTACAGCAGATGATGAAGAGACACGAAAAGAAAACTGGAAGAAGAAGATTATTGAAAATCTCAGCAAAGTGGACCAAACAAAGTACAAAATCTTCTACCCCGGGAACGAAATACTAGTCGAAGGAGAATTTTGTATCTATAAAGTTCCAGATAAACTTCGGCAAGTGAAGGTGGATGCCTACCGCCCTCGCGTTGTCTCAGTCGGGCCTTTGCATCGAGACAGTGTTGATAACCTTGCACCAATGAAACAATATAAATGGTTTTACATGATGTCATTTTTTCAGCAAAAAGTGTTGGAGATTTGGCTCACCATAGATGCAAGCAGAGGAGGGAATTCCGAAGTGTTCGCAGGATGCGACCGGTCGCAAGGTTGGTGCGACCGGTCGTTTTCAGACAGAGTCGAAAAGCTAGGAAATTCGCAGGAAGCGACCGGTCGCAGGTTTTGGGCGACCGGTCGCATGGAGGCAGATTCAAAGGTGTTGAATCTGTATAAAAGCGACCGGTCGCAAAGAACTGGCGACCGGTCGCATGCTGCCTGTGCTGAATGTTTCCACGTGTTTTCAAGGTGCTTTTTCACATGGGTCATTGTCCTACCCAACTCCATGTGCCTCCAAGAGACTTTTATGAGTGCTAGGACATGGGGGGCTACTAGGGAAAGGTCTGAAACAACATAAAGTATAGTTTGGTGGGTTGTTTGATTGCCTACCACTTGTGCTTTCCTTGAATCATGGATCTGGTTTTTGGGTGGCTGGTTTGCCACATGTTGGAGACTTTTACAGGGTGGCTGAGGTTGGTGGGATGCTTCTCACTTGTCTACTTAAGTGGGAAGTGCAGACATTGCAAAGAGAGGCTCAAGAGAGGAGCCAAGTGCTAGAGTTTGAGAGCAAAGGCTTGAAGAGCACAAGGGGGAGCTTCTAGCCCCAAGTGGGGGGCTGGGAGTTCCAAGTGCTTAGAGAGCAAGAGAGCTGAAAATGCAAGGTGTCCAAGAGAGCTAAGGCAAGAGGGCTGAGGCTATGGGGCAAAGGGGAAACACAAGGGAAACAAGCATTGTAAGCTTTGCAAGAGGGCAAAGCAGGGGCATCAAGGGTTTGAGCAAGGGTCTGAGAGAAAAGTGAGCTTGGGGAGAGAGTAGTGTTCCAAGGGGTTTTCTGTGTAAAACAAAGTTGTAACATACTCTTTCATTAGTGAAATTTCTCAAGGGGATCACCAAGAGGATGTAGGCAAGAGTTGGCCGAACCTCTATAAATCTTTGTGTCCATGGTTGTATGCTTGCTCCAAAGGTGTTTGCATTAAATTCATCCGTGTATGTTCGTGTGTGTGCCAGTCGCAAAGTCCATTGATAACAAGTTCTTGGGGAGTTTCCGCAATCCAAGAGGTCTTGGAATGCTCTGTCGCTCACCGAGTGGCATCCGGGATCGTTGGTCTAAACGAGAGGGTGCCAAGGAGTCTCGTGTTGGAAGCGAATTGCACAACAAGTGGTATCAGTTCGTGAATTCGGGGGCAACGGCGTTTTGCAGGCGGATTTGCTGAACAAGGAAGGTGTGCTTGTTTGCAAACAAAGGTGGAACTCTTTTCTACACAAGAGGTCCGGGTTACTCAAGTTTTTGGCTTGGGTGGAGCACCTTACTCCAAAGGTGTGTTTGAGGCAAGTGGTCTCTTGCCAAGGTGGAGCACTTGGAAATTACTAGAACGATTTCCAAGGGGTTGAAGAGGTTCTAGAGGTCAACAATGGTTCACGGGGTGATTAATGGTTCGCCAAGGTGGAGATTGTTGGAAATTGGCTCACCATAGATGCAAGCAGAGGAAAGAATTCAGAAGTGGTCGCAGAATGCGACCGGTCGCAAGGTTGGTGCGACCGGTCGTTTTCAGACAGAGTCGATGCTTCGCTGATTCGCAGGAAGCGACCGGTCGCAGGTTTTGGCGACCGAGAGAATTGCGACCGGTCGCAAGTTCCTGGCGACCGGTCGCCCGCTGCCTGTGCTGAATGTTTTCCACGCGTTTTCAAGGTGCTTTTTCACATGGGTCATTGTCCTA
Source organism: Prunus padus (assembly GCA_024362665.1). Taxonomy (NCBI): domain Eukaryota; kingdom Viridiplantae; phylum Streptophyta; class Magnoliopsida; order Rosales; family Rosaceae; genus Prunus; species Prunus padus. The sequence goes on from JANFAM010000015.1 coordinate 24,885,600, forward strand.
CCCAACTCCATGTGCCTCCAAGAGACTTTTATGAGTGCTAGGACACATGATAGCTGCTGGGAAAGTCCTAAACAACATTAAGTATAGATTGGTGGGTTGTATGATTACCTACCACTTTGTGCTTTCCTTGAATCATGGATCTGGTTTTTTGGGTGGCTGGTTTGCCACATGTTGGAGACTTTTACAGGGTGGCTGAGGTTGGTGGGAGGCTTCTCACTTGTCTACTTAAGTGGGAAGTGCAGACATTGCAAAGAGAGGCTCAAGAGAGGAGCCAAGTGCTAGAGTTTGAGAGCAAAGGCTTGAAGAGCACAAGGGGGAGCTTCTAGCCCCAAGTGGGGGGCTGGGAGTTCCAAGTGCTTAGAGAGCAAGAGAGCTGAAAATGCAAGGTGTCCAAGAGAGCTAAGGCAAGAGGGCTGAGGCTATGGGGCAAAGGGGAAACACAAGGGAAACAAGCATTGTAAGCTTTGCAAGAGGGCAAAGCAGGGGCATCAAGGGTTTGAGCAAGGGTCTGAGAGAAAAGTGAGCTTGGGGAGAGAGTAGTGTTCCAAGGGGTTTTCTGTGTAAAACAAAGTTGTAACATACTCTTTCATTAGTGAAATTTCTCAAGGGGATCACCAAGAGGATGTAGGCAAGAGTTGGCCGAACCTCTATAAATCTTTGTGTCCATGGTTGTATGCTTGCTCCAAAGGTGTTTGCATTAAATTCATCCGTGTATGTTCGTGTGTGTGCCAGTCGCAAAGTCCATTGATAACAAGTTCTTGGGGAGTTTCCGCAATCCAAGAGGTCTTGGAATGCTCTGTCGCTCACCGAGTGGCATCCGGGATCGTTGGTCTAAACGAGAGGGTGCCAAGGAGTCTCGTGTTAGAAGCGAATTGCACAACAAAAAGTTGATCAAGATCCAGAAGATCCTAAGTATAGGAAATGCGCTGAACAATATGTTGTGCTTATTGAATGCACTCCCCTAATGATCTTGTTGTTGATGGACTTTATAACAAACACAATGATGGATGAATCACACACTCACACACTCAGAAATTTAACCAAGCACAAATGACACAAGATTTATAGCGGTTCGGCCAACTCTTTGCCTACTTCCTCTTGGTGATCCCCTTGAGAAATTCACTTCATGAAAGAATAAGTTACAACTTTGGTTTACAAAGAAAACCCCCTTAGAACTCTATTCTCTCCCCAAGCTCTCTTTTCTCTCACACCCCTTTGCTCAACACTTTGATGCACTTGTGAACACTCTCTCACCCTTGGTGTTTTCCTCCTTGGTTTCTAGACTTACAAGACTCCAACCCTTGAGCTCTCTCTCTCCTTGGCTTCCTTGGCTTTTCTCCCAAGCCCTTTAGCCTCTTGAACTCCTTTGGATTTCTGATTCCCTTGGCCTTAGCACTTTGCACTAAGCTCTCAAGCACAAGAGCACTAAGCACAAAATACTAAGCACACCTTGTAATGTCTGCACTTCCCACTTAAGTAGACAAGTGTAAACCCTCCCTACATCATTAGCCACCCTGTAAAAGTCTCTAGCATGTGGCAAACCAGCCACCCAAAAACCAGATCCATGATTTAAGGAAAGCATAAGTGGTAGGCTATCATACAACCCACCAATCTATACTTAATGTTGTTTAAGACTTTCCCTAGTAGCTGTCATATGTCCTAGCACTCATAAAAGACTTGTGAAGGCACATGGAGTTGGGTAGGGAACTGACCCATGTGAAAAACAACTTGAAAACACGTGGAAAGAATCCAGCACAGGCGATGGGCGACCGGTCGCACGTTCTTAGCTACCGGTCGGATACACAAAACCTCATTTCGGATACCAATCTGCCTGAAAACGACCGGTCGCGGATACCTTGCGACCGGTCGCTTTCTGCGATTTTTCCAGCTCTCCAACTTCACCAATCTGCTTCAAAACGACCGGTCGCGGATACCTTGCGACCGGTCGCTTCTCCCGAAGCTTGCAACCTTAATGTGAGCCAATTTTCCAACACAATAGTCTCAGAAATGCTTCGAAGACTGCACCGAGGCTATTTATGGTTTGGATCGAGTGGTTCGTCAATGCTACACTGAAACCATCAAGTATACAGAGGATGAGCTTGCAGAAATAATGTCACTTGATGGTTGCTTCATATTGGAACTTTTCCTCAGGTTTGACCGAAGCTTAAATTATATAAATTCTGACCAATACAAATCTGATCCATGCACAGAAAGTGCTTGGATGATTGCTGCTCTTCGGCATGATCTGGCATTACTTGAAAACCAGATCCCCTTCTTTATTCTCGAACTTTTGTACGAAGCTATCAAGCCTTATGTCATTAAGTGCAAATTGCCAAAGTCGGTCACTAACCTTGCTCTCAAGTTCTTTCAGCCTCTGAGCCTAAAGCAAATAAAAGAAGAGACGGGAAGTTTAGACTTCAAGCATTTGCTTGATCTCTTGCACAAATTCTACTTCCTCTCAACCGACGACGTGTCAATTTATATTGATAAGGAATCCAGCTCCGAGAGTGAATGTTCAGGCCTTTTGAGGAAAATAAAAAGAAAGATTAAACAAACTTCATGCCTTGATCCTGATCATGATCAATCTGTAGAGCCAGCAAGCGATACAAAGTGGGGATTGAACCATTGCGCCTCACAACTTTTGGAGTCGGGAGTGGAGCTGAAAGTTGGGACAAGTACTGAGGACAATTTGCTGAAAATAACTTTCAAGGATGGGGTAATTACAATTCCACAAGTGCTCATTCACGACACGACGAGTTCACTCTTTCGGAACCTGATTGCTTATGAGCAATGCAGTCTTGGCAGTACACATGGCATCACATCGTATGCCTTCCTCATGAAGAGTCTTATCCGTTCCCCAGAGGATATCAAACTGCTTCGGAGAAAAAAGATCATAAAGCACAATCGGATTGGAGACAAACAATATTTGACTGAGTTTAAAAATATCCTAGATGAAGTAGTTGTTGTCAAGGACGAATTTTGTTTTGGTAAGCTTTGCGAACAAGTGAATGAATACCGAAACTCCTGGTACAATTGGTTCAGACTTCAGGTACTTTTAAGGGTGCAATTCCAAAGGCAAAAAAGGATCCTTGTACTACATATTTCTCTACAACATGGAAAGTCATATCATTCATGGCTGCGGTTGCCCTTCTCCTTCTCACTTCCTTACAGACATACTACACAATTCACCCTCGCCACTGATACTTGTTACTTTATTAGTTCCTGCTTTTCATTTATTTTATTTTTGTACTTTGTGAATTTCTTATGGTAAAAAAGGGGAGGATTTCTGTTGGACAATTCAGTATTATGATTTCAATAATTAAAGCTAGCTTGAATTATGTTTGATTTAAGTTTCCTCATGTACAATTCAGTATATCTGTAATCATTTTGCTTTGAAAATGTATGCATGTGTTATTGAATGTATGGAACTGATCTTCTACATAATTAAGCTTGCAATTGGATACTAAGGGCCCGTTTAATGACCATTTCAATTTTAGTTTTTATTTTTTGTGCCAGAGTATAGAGGAAAATGAGAGCGAGAATGGGAGTGAGGATGAGATTGAGAGAGAGGATGAGAGGGGAGGAGTAACAAAAGTGAAAACAAAAACTTAAAAGTGAAAACAATTTCAAATAGATTTCAGTTTTTAGTTTGTTTTTACTTTTGTTACTCCTCCTTCCCATCCTCCCCTCTCATCTTCCCTCTCATCTTCACTCTCAATCTTACTTCCATTTTCCCTCTTATTCATTTATACTTTAGCACAAAAAATGAAAATTAAAAACTAAAATTGAAATGATTATCAAACGGGCCATAAGTTGTTAAAGTGTGTTTTTGTATCTTGTTAATGTTGGAAGTTGTTGAGTTGGCTTTTCTTTGGTTTGCGAAACACTCTGAAATTTTGTTCAGATATATATAATTTGAAGTGATTGTTTCAAATTTCATTGTTGTTACAATTCTATAGTATTGCGAATGGCAATGGGATTGCTGAAAATATATAAGTTTACCAAAACAAAATTTCGGAACACTTTGAATTAGGGCAAGCAAAACAAAGGGGTTTCGCATATTTATTTATAGAAATACAAATTCAGACATCTTAAGATCTGGCTACAACAACCATTTATATGATCTAGCAACCAAAATATTCAGTTGTGAAATTCATAATAAATGACTTCTACTTGATGATGATAATTGACATGAACCCAAAAGGAGGCAATCTGGGACAGAACAAGTTGTGATTCAGTTTTGGGGCGTTGAGTTGGAGTTTGTAGGAGGAGAGGAAAACAGTGTTTCCGCTTCGATGATTAAACCCAATCCTTCTCTCAACTTCAGCACTCCACTACCAGCTTTTTCACAAGCATCTGGAAATTTAGAATCTGAACAAGCCCTAGAGAGTTCCAATACTGCTGATGCTGAACCAGTCGTCTCAAGGCTTGGTGTCATTTCGGAAATGAGTTGCTGTACGTATTTAAGAAGTTTACCATCAGGAGTTTGAGTAGTCTGAGCACTGGTTAGTTCTGCTTCAATATTTTTCTGGACCGAGCTCCCTCGACGTGGACGTACCTCTTTTCTGGAAGCATGATTTTTCTCTAAGAACAATTAAACAGATATAAAATAAAACTATTAGCCTGTTGAGTTTATTAATATAATACCTGAAAAATGTAAATATTGACATGTAAAAACAACGATAAAGGCAATGAGCTGAACCAGATTTGTCGCCCTCAGGCGTTTCAGGTTCAATGCGGGTGCGTTTTGGTTTTGGTGACAAGTCACCGGATTCGGTTCTCTCTCGTTTAGACTCGGAAGAGTTTTGGAAGTAGTTGGGATCCGAATTTCCGATCACTATCATCTTTCTTCCCTTCACCACTTTCTCCTTCACCTCTTTCCCCTTCTCCTCATTCCCGTTCGACCCTTTCTCGTTCGCCCCTCTGCCCATTGTCTCTGCAAACCACTACGCTGTCTGCAGAGCCCTGAAATATATTGTTCTATATGTAGACGATGAGAACACGATCCCATCTATCCTTTATATATATATATATATATATATATATATATATATATATATATATATATATATATATATATATATATATATATTGTTTATTTAATTTTTCTGGGTGGACTTTGTTATAATCCTTTTCTTACTTGAGGAATGTAAACTTAATTTTACCAAGTCCTAGATATACACACATACAAACTACTTCAAATAAGTTTATTTGAGGGACATCTTATGAGGCTCATTTCACATTGTATTTCAATGTTTTGAACTATATTTTTTAAGGTATTCCTTCAAAGATCATATATACAAAAATCACTTGAATTCGAATCCATTTTACCACACAATTTAATAGTTGTTATTTTAGTATTTTCTTAAGCACTATGTTCGTCGATTTTGTTGGCAACAACTAGATGTCTTAACGGTTTATGATTTGTCGAATTTTTTTGCAATGATGATCTATGAATGAAGACTAGAAAAATAAACGGTTCGGATAATTTAAATAAATTTTTTAATGGGCCCCACAAGGTGTTGCTCAAATAAGATTATTTGAGGAATTTCTCAATATATATTCACACACGCCAAATACTTAGAAAAATCTCCAATTTGGCAAGGGTTTAATATAAACAATTTTGTTTTTTTTAAATCACTTAATTAACTATATTGGTAGTTGTCTCCTCCATTTGATTAGACAAGATCTCATGTTAGATGCACATAAATACATATTTGTGGTGAGTTCAATATATGATTGGTTGGACGGGGATGATCCCTACTCTCCAACCGGATGTATGTTTAAGTGATTACAAGTTGTGCGTTAGATAAAACCATGTGAAATGTTTACTAGGACGGTTGTATAATAGAATGCTTGGTGCGCCCAAAATCACGATTGTAGGAGATATGTATGTGCAAGTCAATAATGCTTCGAATTGGCATCTTTAACTTTCCAGCGAAGCAATCCAAAAAAAAAAACATGCAATTGTTTTGACTTTGGACTTTGGAGGGTTGCTGCTTTAGGTAAGTGGTATACGTCATAGCTTTTCGTCATAGGACGAGGCACAAAGTTTACACAGTGTTTTTGCTTTACTTTAATTTGGTAAACAGATAAATAAAATATTCATTAAGTAGATCAAGACCAACCAGGTCGTCCTATAAAATAAATAACGACTCAGAGGCTCTGCCTTTTTGTTTTGGACGAAGACTTAGAGGCTCTGCCGTTGTGAAGGAAGTAGATAATATTTTTATTGCAAAGTTGAACTGTTCTTTGCCTGTAAGCTTATGCCACGCACATTGTCGTGAATATTTTTCTTTTGTTATACACCGGCATAGAAAACACTTAAAAGGAATCATCTTATCTCAATACATCATGAAACAGATAACATTACAGTACAGTAAAGGAAATTAAAATAAGATAAATGAATTGCATTCTTGCAAGTTGTATCACAAATTTGAATTTAGATATGAATCTTGAGTATTTACACTTAAAATAAGATAAATGAATTGCATTCTTGCATGTTCCTCCTTCTGATTTTGACAGCGTGGAGACAACGGAACATTTTCTTCTGGCGACCGGTCGTAGGATTCTGGCGACCGGTCGTAGGATTCTGGCGACCGGTCGTTTTGAAGCAGGTTCTCCAAGTTCGAAGAACTAAGGGGGGACGACTGGTCGTTTTGAAGCATGTTCTTCAGGTTTGAAGAACTAAGGGGGGGCGACCAGTCGCAATCAATTGGTGACCGGTCGTTTTGAAGCAGGTTCTTTGGCAACCGGTTGCTTTCCACTGGCTACCGGTCATTTTGAAGCAGAGTTGTTTCCTGGGGAAAAAAATCAAGAATTTGGGGAGTATTTGATTCTTGATTCTCCTTCTGTGCTGCTGAAAAATATACGTCGTGTTCCCGGAACACAACATCCATAGAGGTATAGACCTTCTGACTAGGAGGATGATAACACCGGTATCCTTTCTGATGAGGTGCATAACCAATGAAAACACATTTTTCGGCTCGAGGGTCCAATTTGCTTCGTTGGTGATCATGTAAGTGGACAAATACAACACAACCAAAAATTCGGGGTTCCAGGTTTGGGGTTTGAGGTGTTTGGATATGGTGGTGAAGTGTTTGAAGTGGTGTTTGGAAATTTAGAATACTGGAGGAAATTTGATTGATGATGTATGCCGCAGAGACGACGGCTTCTCCCCAAAAGGATCGAGGCATATTGGCACCAAAGAGAGAGGCACGAACTACTTCCAATAAATGTATGTTCTTCCTTTCAGCAACTCCATTTTGTTGGGGAGTATAGGGGCATGAGCGTTGATGTATGATGCCATGATCTTGTAAGAGCTTGTTAAGATCATGGTTGAGAAATTCTCCGCCATTGTCAGAACGGAGAACTTGGATTCGGGCATGAAACTGTGTTTCCACCATTTTATGGAACTGTTGAAATCTTAAACTGACTTCCCCTTTAGTTTTGAGAAGGGAAACCCAAGTCATGCGTGTGCAATCATCTATAAACCTAACGAACCATCGAGCTCCGGCCGGAGTGGTAACTTGAGTAGGTCCCTAAACATCATAATGAATAAGAGAAAACAGAACCAAACTCTTATTTGAACTTAATGGGAACGGGACACGATGGCTCTTAGCCAATTCATATGTATCACACTGGAAGCTGAAAACATCAAGACTATAAAATAATGATGGAAACAATTTGTTAAGATAACCGAACGAGGCATGCCCAAGACGTTTATGCCATAACCAAACTTTGTCTCTCTCCCCCCTCAGAACGAGTTCCACTTGTTGTGAAAGCTTGACCATCCTTGGGCTCACTATTCGGTGTGCAGTCCAAGTAATGGAGTTTGCCCTGCCGAGTTCCACAACCAATCGTCTTTCCCGTGAGGATGTCCTGAAAAACACAATGGTTCGGCCAAAAAGTTACAGTACAATTCAAAGCCGTAGTAAGTTGGGCAACAGACAAGAGATGATGGTGTAAAGACGGAACAATTAGCACATAATCTAATTTGAGGGAGTCAGAGAGAGAGAGTGAGCCCTCCCCAATCACGGGGGAAGGGGTACCATTAGCATTAGACACCACCGATTGAGGAGACGATGTATGAGTGGAAATTTGTCCAGGATCAAAGGTCATATGATCAGTGGCTCCGGTGTCAATGATCCATGTGTGCTTTTTTGAGGAAGTATGAAAAACAGAACCTTTGGTGGTGACGATGGAAGCATGAGTCCGGGTGGCCGGGTCAGCAGAATTGACCGCATGCTTCTGTGAGTCTGCAAGGCGGGAGAGAATCGTAAGGGGTCCTGACATCGCAGCGGAAGTAAGATGTGATTTGAGAATTTAAGGAATTTGATTTGAGAAATTTGAAGAATTTGATTTGAGGACTTTGATGTATGAATTTGATGAAGGAATTTGATTTGAGAGGTATGTGTATAAGATTTGAGGGTATGTGTTTAGGGATTTTGATAAGAGGTTTTGAGGAATTTAGATTTGAGGAATTTGATTTAGGGTTTTGAGATTTGAATATGAGAAATTTGATATGAGAATTTAGACCACTAGCAACATCGATTTGTCCCCAACTTAACCACCTGTTTAGCAGGTGTGGGGTTTTATACAAAAGACCTCGATGTTATTAGGAGTGGAACCATTTATCATATGAGACTTTCTATTTTGTTAAGTTTCCGATGTGGGACTCGTGTATTCTTCAACACTCCTTACGTGGGACCACTTTTTAGTAGACCACACATGCAACCAATTTCACATCGGTCACCTTTTTTTTTTTTTTTTTTTTTTTTTCCATTTGGGGTTTGTTTGATTTTGATTCAATTTGGAGGTTTTTGTTTTGATTTAAGTTTGTTTGATTTGGGTTTAAACGGGCCCAATCAACCGACCCGCTCTGATACCATGTTAAAATATGAATATAGTTTGAATACTTTAGGTTAAGTCATATTCTTCTTCATAGGGAGGTATATATAGGAATTTACATATGAGCTTTACAAGGAAATAGAAACAGTAATCAATTAGGATAGTATCTCCTAATTATACAATGATTTGTCAACTATATAAAATAAGGAAAGTAAATCCCTTAATTAATCAAGGAAATAAATCTCCTTGATTAATTAAGAGACTCACTTTAACACAGTCAGCTAGCCCACTGGCCACATAACCTCCGCCGAACTCGCCATCCAACACCCAAGCCGACACCCCAGCCACCATCTTCCCCGACCAACCACAACCCACCCCAGCCCCTGCGATTACTTAACACACCCAACATCACTTGCCGCTTGAGTTAATTAGGGAAACGTGATATTGGTGAAATAAAATATAAATTAAGTAAATGAATACCTAGTCGTCTTAAATACTGAATAATTTGAAGACTCTCACATTGTGAAAGGAAGTAGAAATATATTATTACAAGTTGATATCACTTAATTAATTTAGTCTTTGGCTGTTTGGAGAGGGTATGATACGATGCTTCTCGTCAGAGGTTTAGGTCACTCACAATCCGTCATCATGAACCTCTGACTTTTTAATTTTTTTGAAGAAAACCTCTGACGTTTTTCAGTCTAGTCTTTGTTAATCACCCCTTCGTTGACGTTGGAATACAAACAATTTTGTAGTAGCTGGAGAAGTAATGAACTGAGGTCTCTCTTCTAGTAGGAGATGCACATGTTATAGTATAATGAAATTACAGCTGTGAGCATGAGACCATCTTCTTCCTTGCCGGCTCCTCGCTCAGAATATTATACAACATCGCATGGAAAGCTCATATAACTTGGCTTCACAAACTTTGGGAATACAAAACATTCAAAATCACAGCTTAAGTCATCCTGAAACAGCCATAGTATTACAAAACACTCATGGTCACTTGTAAAAATAATAGCAGTTTGCTAGTTGCTAAACTTCCCCTGCATTCTGGGTTTCCCGAGCACCCTTTGCTTCTGCCCCGCTTGGTCTAAAATAAAAAAATAACTAAATTTTTAGCCTCAGTGACCTCTAAACTGAAAACACCATCCAATTTTCAAACTGAAAATGAATGAGATGACAATACATATTTATGGTGAGTTCAACACTTCATTATACGACTACTTCATTATGTCGTAGGTTTGTTGTGGATGAATTATCTTGTTGTTCTGTTTGTTAAAAAAACAAAAATCTAGTTAATAATTTACTACTAATATATATGTCGCAGTCAATTATATGGACAGGACCGGCCCAAATTCCTCGAAACCTGAGACCGACTATGTGGTTATTCCGACATCCAACCGATGCCGGACCCACAGACTAGATTAGAACTTTTTCTTTTCAAAATTAGAAGAGAAGAGGGCCGAGACTTTTGCCGAAAATTCGGTAGAGTCTCCCCTGAAAAATGAACTTAATCCAAAAATTCAAACCTGTAGAACAGCAGCAAGAAACAACCTAAGTGCTAGCACACAGTTTACAATTTTTTGGCCTCCGACCGTGAATTCAATTCTATTGGGCAATATCAGAGTATATCTAAGAGTATACAATTTGAACAACAGAAATTCAAGTTTACAATAATGAACGGAACTATCCTACATTTTAATTGAAGCTCGAAGAGAGGAAGCTCGACTTGAACGCTTAGCTCGGATCAAAACTGTCTGGGGGTGGGGAGCGCAAAACAGAAAGAGTGTTTGTGCATTTGAAATTTTTACCTACTCACACTCTTTCTGTTTTGCGCTCCCCAAACAATAATGATCCGAGCTGAGCGTTCAAGTCGAGCTTCCTCTCTTCGAGCTTCAATTAAAATATAATCATACCAATTTGTTGCCTCAAAGATATTTGCACTGAAAGGTTTGGTTTTCAAATGAGGCACAGTTCCTCTTCCTCAGTCATAGAAACTGGAATTGACATTTGAAGATGGGTATCTATCGAATATGGAGGGAAAATCTAATTTATATTGCAGCAAATGCACTAAAAGTCTGATGCATTGTGACCACATAAAAAGGTTTCTTTAACAGTGAAGTCTATGATGCATTGCAGCAAATCCTGTGATGCATTACAGAAAATATAATTTATATTGCAGCAAATGCACTACAAGTCTATGATGCAAATATAAACCTACAGTTCTGCTCAGTACAAGTGAATATATATATATATATATATATATACACGAAAGCTATCACAATATCAAACCAGGAATATCTGACAACAATCTAACAATTATAAGCGTAGACAGGGCACACAAATACAAAGCAAGATAAAACCAAGACAGGGACACAGATACAAAGCAATATCTGACAGCAATCCAACAATCATAAGCGTTTCAAGTTATATGACAAAAACAGACAATAGTGCAGAGAACAATACTATTTCAATCAAATCACATAAAACAGAAAACCAGTTTATTGAAATCACAGTAAACAGAAAACCAAGAGTCTTCATACCCAAATCTAAACCCCAAATCTAAACATAATGAAAACCCCAAATCTGAAACGAAATATTAAACCCCAAATCTAAACATAAATAGCAGAAAAATAGAAATTTCGTACCAAATCTTCCAAAAGGCTGAGCAGCAAGATCTTCTGAGAGAGTGTGAAACGAAATCTGAGAAGAAAGGTTTCAGATACACCATACAGAAAAACCCCAAGTCTGAAACGAAATATTTTATACAAATTTTTCTTACCACGATCTTCCAAGAGAGTATGTTGGAAGATTGCAAGAGTGAAAAGCAAGGAATTTCTGTTTCAAACTTAGACGAAGGGACGTAGACGAAGACGAAGTAGACGAAGCGTGTTTCTGTTTTCTCCGTATTTTCTCTGTGTTTTCTCCGTTCTCTAATTTTGAGTTGGGAATGGAGAAAACGTCATTTTGGCGTTTTCATGTTTTTACGCTTTAAGCGTGAATTCATTCTCCCAAATTATTTTCGGGAAATAGCTCAAAATGCCACCCATTTTATAATTGTGTGTGAAAATACCACCCCTTCCCAAATTTTTTAAAACTATCACCTATAAATACATCTTTATTGTCGACTGATTGTGCCCATTTCACTTTTTCAGAAATTGTGTTCTCTCTCAAGTCTCTTGGCTCCGTCTCTCTCTGTCGCTCAGCTATCTTGCACAGCTCTCTCTCTCGTGTAACTCTCTCTCTCAAACGCAGTGGTCTTCCTCCCTTAGCGGCGTCTGTTCATCCAAACTTAACTCCACGGTTCACATCCACAAGATACTGTTCATCATCCTTTTCTTAGAAATTTGGGGTTTTTGTCAAAAACTCGCCGATAACTTGTAAAAAACTCGCACGATTCCGTAATTGCGTCCGGTTAGCCCGCGAGCTTCGTCGACCAATCAGTAGTAAGAACTTCTCTTCCTATTTTCCCTCCGGTAATCGTTTCTTTTTCGTTTATGTGATTTTCAATTTCTTGTTGTTTAGGTTCCAGGCGATGTTGTTCTTGACCTCACCAGCATGGCTAACCAGAACATCAAGCTCAGCGGTGGTCTTCGCCAGGTCTCTCTCTCTCTGTGGTGACTGTAAGGACACATATGGCTGTCAATATCTCCCATTATATACTTTTTAAAATTAAAAATTTCAGGATTGTGATGCAATAGCTGTGATGAAGGCTGGGACTTTGAAGTTTTCAAAGCCAAACAAATATTGGGTCGAAACCTCTCAGAAAAGGGTATGCGTGTTTCCCTCCACATTCACTATTTTAAAAACAAAAATCTTTCATTTGTTTTCATGTACGTTGAAATTTTAATTTTGGTGGTTTGTGCAGTATGTGCCTTGTGCGGGGGACTCTGTTCTTGGAATTGTGGCAGACTCTAAAGCAGATGTAAGAGCTTGAATGTGTCCTTATTGCATTAGGTGATTATTGGTTCATTGGTGCCAGCTTCTTGCTCATGAATTTGTTTTGTTTTTCCTTGTTTGGGTTTAGAATTTTCTGGTGGACATCAAAGGACCTACAATTGCATTTTTGCCTGTGCTTGCTTTCGAAGGATGAACCAGGAGAAACATACCAAAGTTTGAGGTTTGTATACGTTTAAGTTGCGCCTATATATTTATTGCCATGTTGCTCATATCATGAAAATGTATACTGGAAACATGAGTATTTGAAGAAAAAACTAAAGCATCGTTATCTCTCTGCAATGCGCCTATGCAGCCTCATCTACTAGACCAGTTATTACTCCCAAGAAAAAAAGTTATTTTTATATATGAGGGAGATTTAGGGAGCTTTATGAGCTTTAAGTTTGTCTTGATCTTGTTATTGGTGACTGGTTCTAACTTCCTGCAACTTAAATGATCTTCAAAGTCATGTCAAAGAAAATGTGTGAAAATGGTTCTATAAATTATTTGAAAGACACAGCCTTTACGACAAATTTTCAGAAAACAGATTTTTTTTTGTTTTGGGGGTTGAGGGTGGGGAAGGAACGCGTCTGTATTGAGACATATTAATTTCATTGTTGTAATTTTGGTCCTTTGCGTGATAGCTATTTATTCCCTTTTAACTTCAAATTTAGTTTTTTTTTTGGTGCATTCCTTTACCATGGCTAATCAGTTACTTGACAGGTGGGTACATTGCTTTATGTCCGGGTAGTGAAGGCAAACCCTGGCATGAATCCTGAGTTATCATGCATTGATGGTTGGTTTTCTATCTTTTCTTTTTCATTTTGGGACATGCTTTATATGTCAATACGCGTGCCTTGTGTTTTAGTTCTTGTAAATGTTGCTTCATTGGATTTCTGTGATTATTTCTTGAATATGATTGAAAGTTTTGTGTAATCTCTAGCCGGTGGAAAAGCAGCAGAGTATGGTCCCCTTAAGGATGGCTGCATGTTTGAATGTTCAACTGGCCTTTCAAGAATGTGAGATGTAGTTCCCTTTGCTATGATATGTAAGAAGTGCTTAGGGGATAGATACTGATGTTGTCTAAGCAAATGGTCAATGCATAAAACAGAGGGTTTTCTTTCTTCTATTTTAAAATTAACCAGTCATCCGGTTTTCAGGCTGCTGAGCTCACCAAGATGTCCAGTTCTGGAGGCGCTTGGGAAGAATATTTCCTTTGAAACAGCAATTGGTTTAAACGGCCGTGTTTGGGTATACTTCTTAACGGCCTTTTTCAATTTTATTTTTGTAAAAATTATTCTTTCTTAATTGGGTGTAAACAGTTCCTATTATCGTCATTGTAGCTAATTTCTTTGCTTTCACCATCAATAGAAAAACCTATTCAAACTAAGATCATTGCTTGCTCAGCTTGATTTCCCTTTATTGGGTCTTGGCTGAACATAATTCTCAGTGGGGAAATTTTCATTATCGTAGACTTGTTTTCTAAAACTCCTTTTCCATTTGAAACATAATTCCTTCTAATACCAATTGTTTTAAATTCTTCTTAACTTCCAGGTCAATGCTGGTTCACCATCTACGGTGATCGTTGTTGCTAATGCAATTATGAACGCGGAATCTCTGAGTGTGGTGCAGCAGAGAATTATGGTGGATAAACTTATTCAGAATTTGAAGTTATCAAGTTAGTCCATCACGTTATGATTCAAACTCCTATCTTAATTGTCTGCATGTTTCTGTATCATTTTGTTTCGACTTTGTCATGATATGAAACTAACTTTCTTTTATGCTTTTTGTGTAGCATGACAATTCAAGTAGTGCAAGCTTTGTAGCTGTCAAACTCCTTCTATTACACAGAAGACGTTTTTTCATGAAGGTTAAAGAAGACACCGGAATCCAGTGATCAGAATCTCATATGCTAAAATGATCTATAGGAAAAGCCTTCTAAATCAGTAAAGATGTCTAGGAACTATATCTTAACTCCAAATTTTGTTAATTAGCTTTAGAGCTTAGAAGTATACTGTTTATTTAAGCGGCAGATTTCATCATGTAAATTGAGAATGTGCCAATGTAATAGATATTGCATGTCTAAATTGTAGTCTGTAATAGATGTGTGTGTATTGTATGTAGATTGACTAAATATTGTTGTCCTATTGAATGTGTATTGTACTAATAGTGCCTTTGTATTGTGTAGATATTGCGTTCATATTGCCACCCTATTGCATGTATATTGTGATACTATTGCTGTTGTATTGCGGTTATATTGACCTAATATTGCCTCTTTAGTGCTTGTATATTGGCATAATATTGTTGTCAGTATATTTACCATTCATACAGTTTTAGGGCCAAGTTCGTATGAGCAGATGACTAATTTGAAATATGTAATTGATCATTTTGCCGGCTGACTCAATCTTTGAAACATTGGTGTGGTGATTAATAGATGCGCAGATGTGCAATGCGCAGTGTGCATGTACAAATAAATGTGCAGATTCGTTTGTTTACTTCCATGTGTTAGAAATCATGGTAATTTAACAGTTTTATCACAGAAGAATGAAGGTTTTGAATGCATAGAAGCCTGCAATATACACTAAGTATAGAGATGGTTACCAAATATCATGTTGAGCACTGTGACCCATGTAAAGTTAAATTGCATAAATTAGTGTACTAGTTGTTCTTTATCTTTTTGAAGATTCATTAGTTGTTCCAAAAATTAATTATCCCTATTAGATGACATAATGTTTGAACTAATGGTCATCAACTCAATCCTGCCTTTGCTTGCTTGGGGAAGCTTCGCTGTTTATTTTTTTGTCAAAAGGTTTAATGGAAAACTATCTATCCATTCCAAATTAAATTCACGTGTTCTTTGTTTTCCTTATAGGAAAATGGAGTTCAAACAATGGACATATGTCATAAATGAAAAACAGAGGAAGTGCATAATTCATTTCTGCCTAAAACGCAATAAACTGGTGATACGTTGGTGATACAGTGGAGATATAGAAGCGATGAAAGGGTGCTAGAAATAATGAAGATATAATACAATATGCTGAACCGTCATGATATATTACCCCTTCACAGTCTTCAACACACGGTCCTTATCAGATAGGGTACCCCTTGTAGCTGACCATGGCACCTCAGCTTTGGTTAGAGCAGGAGCAGGCCCTCCCTGAAATAATGAGAAAACAGTGCCATCAGAAATGAACACTGTCCTTGTATGCAAGTACACAAGTAAAAGAACACAACAGAACACACTAAAACAAATCTAACTTTAGTAAATGGTAAAGATTCTACCTACTGCCACTAGATAGCACATATTAGACTATAACTACATTCACTTATCCCTTAATGAAATTGGAAATATGAGTACTTGCCACAACAAAATGCATTTTAATTATGATCAAAATTGGCAAAGGAAATTTGAGCAAACACCACACCACAAAAAAATGAGCATTCATCCAAGAAAATAACAAGAAATGAGAGATCATGCACCAGCCCTAACAAATACAGCAAACAATGTAAACAAAAATCCCAAGATAATCAGAATCCTCTAAGAAGACTTCCAAAACTTCCAAACATGGATACAAATTACTATAAAGTACCACATTTGCAAATAGATTCCAATATGTGATGCAAATGCCATTGCAAGAGCATGTAACTTAAGCTGCATCGAAAAGAAAAAGACAATTCCAGGAGCACAAAGCGAGACAGATGTTAAATGCACAATGTATCACATGATTAATAAAGTAACAATATAATCATGCCAAAATACATGTATAATAACACTGACCATATTTGAAACCATAACAATATAAGACATTAAGGAATAAACCTCATTACTTCTACTCAAATTTATTCATTGAGGTGAAACTCAATTCAAAGATGTTCAAAAGACTAATACAAACAGCCAAAATACAGAGAAAGAAATTTAATGGACATAAAATGATCTTGTAGTTGTAATCTATTACCCCTTGGTTGGAAGAGTCATGTGTCCTTGCAAATTGAGGTTGATTTGCTTCTTGCTGTCTGTAATCAAACCGATTACCAGACTCTTTATTCTCCCAAAGAGTCTCCCAAGATCGTTCCTCTCCAGAGGCAGGAATAGACGCAGAGCGGCCACGCCAATCCCGACTGTCGGGCTCAGAATAACGAGCTTGAGATTGAGGTGGAGTTGGCAGCTGAAGAGAGGAATAATAATAAAAAAAATCTTATACAAAGCACACAATGAATATCATAATATAATATGACGATCAATTAGTTATGCCAGGCTACATCACTAATCATTATACTCCGCAATAAGAACAAACATCAATTGCAATGAAACAAAAGATTTTTGAAATTGATGATTTTGAACCCCTCCATTAACTTCAACACTTAAAGCATTTTTTTTTTTGAATAGAAACGAAATTTATTAAAAAGTGGAAAATTAGTACAACAGTGGATAAGTCATCCACCATCCAGCCTATCACCAGCCAGAAACAGACTACACAGAATACACAGGCAGCAACATCTAACTAATTCCAACGGGACTGCATAACCAGAAAAGCTGGTTGAAACAAGTTATTAGTTGGACAAAAACTCACATTGGTTTCTGCACAACCCCAGCTCTGATCTTCACCAAGAAATTCGGCTTCAATTTCTTGTTTCACTTTCAGAATTTCATCAGGGACCTCAACAGCCTATAAAGAAGAGATAAACAATCCAAAGTTCGTTAAAGTTCATATGAGAATATATAATCTTCTTAGTTTAAACATGAAAGTTAAAGAATCATACAATCTTCTGACGATTCATATAAATAAAAAATACTATTACTTTTCAAAATCAAGTGCATTAAAGAATAGAATACCTCTCTAAGCTGTAAGATCCACGCTCATGACCCTCAAACCGTGAGTCCCCAGCCTGTCATGGAAAGAGTTTAGAGAGTTTGGTCACAATGTAGTTCAATGGGGCAAGAATGCAAAATAGGAACCAAAGCTTATGAGATTATAAATCTCCTCCAACTAAATTTTCAAATGTGAAGATAACAATTGTAAATAAATAGATATCATCTCCACAAACAGTTTGGCACTTCGTAGGATATTTGGCATGGGTGAAACAAACTAACGATGGCAACACAACTACTAATAGCGTGTGTAGGACCCAAAAATATAAATGTACTACCACGATGAATGTATAAATAATCCCAGGCCCCTCCTCAATGAACTTCACCTTTAGTGCATACAAACATATCCCTCTTGCAAAATAGCCAACTCCCAATGATGCACCATGGATGAATGGCTCATTTGACTGTGAACCCCAATGAATCCGATGTCTGTAGGTCCTTTATGGGCAATCTAAGACTCACTGCTTGCCCACCTAAAGCCTACATATATCTGTTTGTCCACATTTACGTAGGTACACATACTAAGCGCCCACCAAGAATTAGGACATTGACAATATTTAAAACACTACCTCTCCTTTTCATATAAACAACAATTTCCATAAACTTAATAGTGGTTTTCCAGTATTCCATTTGCTAATAGTCGATAAGATTGGAGGGTGAGGGGGGTGGAGCAATAACCATTAACAGTTTGTTCAAATAACATTCAAAAATGGTGGCAAAACATCCAAACCGCATATTAAAGCATTAAAGGACCAATTATCTCAGATAACTATCCTTGTTAGCACATAATTCAATCCAAAGAACAGACTTTATAACTTTCTTATTATTCACCCAAATAAGCGAAACAAAAAAAAAA
Organism: Prunus padus; assembly: GCA_024362665.1. Taxonomy (NCBI): domain Eukaryota; kingdom Viridiplantae; phylum Streptophyta; class Magnoliopsida; order Rosales; family Rosaceae; genus Prunus; species Prunus padus. Next base: position 24,904,112 of record JANFAM010000015.1, read on the forward strand.
TCAAAAATTAAATCGAGAAGCAGGAAGCAACGCAAAGCAACAACAAATCACATATCTACATATATGCATATATAATACAAATAGGAGCGGAAAAAGGAATCCTAGATCCAAAGAATGAGAGATTTGATAGGTATACCTTGATAGAGAAATTAGAGGGGGTTTTGAGAATTCATAACTTAAACAAGCAGCATCCAGTTCATCTAAACTTCTTTTGATGCCAATACCACCTTGTGCAAACACTATACAATTCAATATGTGGGAATCAAATTAAACTACCAACAAACCAAAAGTACGACAATAACCTTCAATGAAGTATCAGTAGCCAATTTGAACAGGCATTCCAGGGGGTTTATTGATTACAATAATGGCTGGATCCTAATTTCATGAAGAAAAAACAGTCATGGGTTAAATATTGTAAGCAAGATAGCTAGCTTAAATGGTCACAACAGAGATCAAAGTTATGAACCTTATACAACTCAAGGCTACGGATAAAGGTCACTTCTTCTTCACTACAATGGCACTCCTTCTCATTGGGCAACTCTTGTTTATCACTGGGGAACTCTTGCACAGAAATAGGAAGATGTATTCGATCTCCTACATTCATAGAGTCTTTGGCCGCCACCTTTCGATAAATTAAAATCAGAAAGAAACCATTCCCATATTATTACAAAAACCAAAAAGCTCTATCAATTTAATTTCCCTGACAAAAATAAATACAAAAAAACCCAGAAATAGTATGAAAGTAAGAGCAATATCAGTTACCCTTTTAAGTGGACGCTCAAGTGCTTCAACACCTTGATGTGGAGTTGGTGTGTGGTCGTGGCTGTGGCCTTTGATGGGTTCGAGAAGAAGAAGAGGAAAGCGAAAGCAATAGCAGAGGAGAGAGCTATGCAGGTGATGAGCAAGAGAGAGATGAAGATCATGGATGGGTTTGTGAGAAGAGGATGAGGTAGAAGGAGAAGAGGTGGATGAGTCTATGTTGAAAGAGAGCGGAGCCGTAGCTGGGTTTGGAAGCTCTTCATCTTGGGTTGGGATCGGTGTGGGTTTCATGGGCAACGAATCCGAACCCATTTCGATAATTTCTTCTGGTTTTTCTTCAATGGGTTCAGAGAATTGGAGAATTTGTGATGTGGGTCTTGCTGTTGAGCTATGGAGAAAGAGAGAGAGAGCGCTTAAGTGAGATGCAAGGGTTAAAGGTTTGGTCTTGTTGTTGCAGAGAGAGACAGAGCGAAGAAAGAGCTGAGAATAAAACTTCAGCAAAAGTGATATGTGTGCAATAAATGCACAATAAATATGTATTTATAGGTGCTAGTTCCAAAAATTTTCAAAATGGGTGGTATTTTCGGTTACAATTATCAAAAAGGTGGCATTTTGGGCTATTTCCCATTATTTTCGGTGTTTTTGTCAACAACCCACAGAACACATTTTTTATCTGTATTTGGACTCAAAAAATAAAAATGGGCCTTTAAATATGGAGAAATTTTTAAATGTTCCGGATACACTACGTGGCTGGTGTACCATCCAATAGACTTAGGACATGTGGAATTACTCTTTAATTTACTGCATTATTTTTTATGACATGTGGGCGGGCTGCATTGTAACTATTTTACATGTCCTACGCTTAGTGGATGATACACCAGCCATGTGGTATATCGGGAACACCCAAAAATTACTCATAAATATGCTACTGAACAGCCCCTAATTCTTCGAATTGTCATAAATAAAAAAATTTAATTCTTCGAATTGGCATCTTCAATTTTCCAGCGAAGCAATCCCGATAAAAAAAAAACATGCAATTGTTTTGACTTTGGAGGGTTGCTGCTTAGATAAGTGGCATACACCATAGCTTTTCGTCATAGGACGAGGCACAAAGTTTACAAAGGTTTTTTTTTTTTGCTGTACTTTAATTTGGTAAACATACAAGTCAAATGATAGGTGGAAAACCTTAGCCCTCTCTCTCTAAAAAAGAAAAAACTTTTAGAGTCGTTTTCACTTTGAGGGGCCTCTCCCCTCTTCTCTTCTTCCCTTCTCCTCTTCCCCCATTTTCAAAGACAGAAGGTTTCTCCTATTTATCTTCATTTTATTATTATTTTCCCCCAACCATCACTAGCAGTTGCGTCACGGCGTTGGATCCCCACCTACGTTTCGGCGTCGGATCTCCACCACTATCATTTTTGCGGTTTCTTTCTATTCGAAATAAGTCGCACACTCTTTGGGTTCTCTGTGTAGTTTTCACCTCTCCTTTTGTGAGAGCTTTTCATCTCTTCTTTGTGAGAGCTTTTCATCTTTTTTTTGTGAGAGTTTTATTTGTATTGTTATGACTTGGTTTTTTCAAGCTTTATATCTCTTTAATTATTCTAAGTTTGCAATCTTAGTTGGGATGCCTATGCCAGAGTTTACTCGATCCTGCGTGATCGTTAGTGGAGGCGCACCAGATTATCTTAATTTTGATGTTAGATCGCTCTGTTATTGTAATGACCCTTTGTGGCTAGTGGCTTTTTTGGTTGAATTATAAATGCAATCCCATAATTTCTCACAAAAATAAAACATACAAGTCAAATAAAATATTCTTTAAGTGGATCAAGACCAAACCCAGTCGTTCTATAAAATAAATAACTACTTAATGAATATTTTTTTAGCTAGCGAAGTAGTTATTTATTTTATTTGATAGGACGACTTGGTTTGGTCTTGATTCACGTGTCAGCACGTGGCTGGTTACATTGGAAATATTTTACATGTCCTACGTCTATTGGATGGTACACCAGCCACGTGGTGTACCCAAAACACCCAAAATGAGTTCAATTTTTGATTTTGTGTGGGTCCCACTCGCATTTTCATTCCTCCATGTGAAGTAAACACATGAGTAGAGTGAAGCTCAGAAAAAAGAGCTTCAGAAAAAGCATGAGCAGAGTGAGGCTTAGAAGAAAAAGCTTTAGAAAAAGCATGAACATAGTCAGGCTCAGAAGAAAGAGCTTCAGAAAAAGTTTGAGTAGAGTGAATCGGACAATAAAGATCTTTAGAAAAAGCTTGATCACAGTGAAGCTCAGAAGAAAGAGCTTCAGAAAAAGCTTGAGCAAAGTGAAGCACAAAAGAACAAGCTTGAAGTTTGGAGTTCAACGATCCAGATTAAATCCAAGCTATTTTAACTGTAGAAAAAAAATCCAACGGTCAAAATAATATTTTAAATTAATCTAAATCATATCCAACCCAAAACTAAATACGCACCTATTTCTCAAATAAAATTATATTTGTGGAATTTCAAATTTTTTAGATCAAATTGTTCAAAAATTTAAATTGTGAAGTTATTTAAAAATATTAAATATCCATGAAAAGTGCGAAATGACTAATTTTCCCTCATATTTAATGGCAAATTGGATGAAATATTGATGATTTAGACTGTAGAGTGGACATTGGCAAAAAAAATTAGTTCGTGTCTTTAATTGACAAAAAGAAAAAATTCAGGGGCAAATAGAAATTTTGGTTATAGTTTGGAAGACAATTCGAAAGTTTTTTTTTTTGTCGTAAATTCGACAGTTTACTCTTATATTATATAAATAACAAATTTGACCCTAAAGATAAGACCTTAACTTTGTGTATAAAGAACTGCACAGTGTGTGCTTTGTGTATAAAGAATTGCATAGTGCGTGCGCGCGCGCTAGGACCGGATGCAAACACCTTGAAGTTTTTTACGTTACGCTTTTATTAAATTACCCCTTCGTTGACGTTGGAATAAAAACAATTTTGTACTAACCGCATATGCATGTTCCTCTCCTTCTCCGATGCGAGCGCACACTAATTGCTGGAAGCAATCGAAAATTGAGCCTCTTCTTTTACGAGGATCCGATCTAAATCAAAAGTAAAAGTCATGGATTACAGTCTCTTTAAATTATAAATAATTCGTACCAAATTGATGGGATTAATTATGGGGATGGGAGGTGGAGTCTTTCTTTATTGTACTTCATCTTCATGGTTGCGCTATAAAAGGCAATCTTCTGTCCCTTGGGAAGCATATTGGTGGTATCGTGGACGACTTAGAGAAATCTGCTGAGATGGAGGAAGAACACATTCAGGTACGTAACTGTTAGAGGTGGAAAAAATATAGAACAAAAGGAAAATCGGAGAGATCGGAGATTATTTTTTATTTTGTTGATGAAAGACGGCAGCTGAAGAAGAGATTACAACAAATTAAAACAACTATTTGTTATTTCTAATTCTTATTTTATTAACCATATCTTATCTTTCACACTTTTATGAACCTCACTATACACGGTAAATTTTTTTTCATTTTCAATCTTAAATTAATTTTTTATTATTATAATGAAATAGATTTATATATGCATGCACATATGTTTTTTTTAAAAAAAAAAAACACAAGGGGAAGGGGGTTTCTCACACATACTACCAATGTGTCATGTGGTGTTCGAACCTGTAACCATTGGTTTGCAAGTCAATACCCTTTTTCACTGAGTTAGACCTCGTTCTGCATGCACATATGTTTATTACAATTAAAAATGATCATATACACATAAATGCGGACGTGCAAATGTTTAGGGGGGTAGATTAAATAGTAATTTTTTTCTTCAATAAACCAAGTATTAGATTGCATTTTGATTGTAGTCTCCTTCAATTGTTTATACATAGGTGGAATATTAATATGTAAATCAATGTAACTACACTACACAGTCCACCTGAAATTTAAAGGGATTGAAGAATCAAAATTCAATATAAAACCCAACTTTAATGAAAATAATTCTTATCTGAGATACAACTCTATAATTAAAATAATACAATCTAATTATCTATGTTTATTGTTTTTTGGATGTTTCTAAGATTTTACCATTTTCTTTTCCTCTTCTCATTCGAAACAGGGATATGGAGAGATACCCATGAATGATACGTGGACGATGGGGATTGCAGACAAGCTCAGCGATGTGCAAAAAGGTTCAAAAGACTTGAGCATCTATAGAGTTCCAAGTAAACTTCGAAAAGTGAAGGAGGATGCCTACAACCCTCGCGTTGTCTCCATTGGACCTCTCCATCGAGACAACCTTAACCTCATAGCTATGAAAGAGCATAAATGGCGTTACATGCTCTTCATTCTGCAACAAACGAACGACTTTAAAAATACTATTGAATGCTTGAAAAAGTGCACCAATGCCATTTATGGTTTAGGGACGTTCCCTTTAAACACAAAAGTGTGTGAGAGCTATGCTGAAGATCTCACAGAAATTAAGGAGCAAGATCTCGCAGAAATAATGTTGGTTGACGGATGCTTCATGTTGGAGCTTTTCCTCAGGTATGACCGATACTGCTCAGATATTCCGTTGAAACACCAATCTAATGATCCAATATTCAGTAATGCTTGGATGATCCCAGCACTTAAGCATGATCTGGCATTACTTGAAAACCAGATCCCTTTCTTCATTCTCGAAATATTGTACAATATTATCAAGCCTCACATCCCTCACACCGTGGAATATATACCACCAAATTCGGTCACTAGCCTCGCTCTTAACTTTTTTCAACCCATGAACCAAAAGGCAATAAATGAAGATACTAAGACTGCAGACTGCAAGCATTTGCTTCATCTTTTGCACAACTTCTTCCTCCCAAGATCGGGCCATATAGTTGAATTGGGTCCTGCCAAGGCAAGCAACCAACATGCAAGAAAAGAAGATACGGAGACTGCAAACTCCAACCTGGGCAAGTTCTTCCTCCCAGCAAAGGCAAGTAAGAAAAAAAGTAAATTAAATTATTGCGCTTCAGACCTTTATGACGCTGGAATCCAGTTTGAAAAAGGGTTGGCCAAGGACCATTTGTTGTGCATAAAATTCAGAGATGGAGAAATCAAAATTCCACCGGTGTTCATTGATGACACTACAGATTCACTGTTCCGGAACCTGATTGCTTTTGAGCAATGTCATCTCAAGAGTTCACATCACATCACATCATATGTCATCCTCATGAAGAGTCTCATTCGTTCGAAAGCGGATATCGAACTACTCCAGAAAAAAGAGATCATAGATGAAAATTTTGCAGGAGGCGAATATTTTGTTCATTTCGAAAGTATTTTAGACCATGTTAATCCAAAGGACTTCTTCTTTGGCGACTTGTGCGACCAGGTGAATGATTACAGTATGTCCTGGTTTAACTGGCGCAAATTCAAAGTAATTTGGATGGTGCGGCTTCAGAAATATATGAGGTCCCGGCTTCAGAGATATATGAGGTCCCTTTATAACACATATTTCTCTAGTCCATGGAGTATCATGGCATTCTTGGCTGCGGCTGTCCTTTTCAGTCTCACTGTCACACAGACATACTATGCCATTCACCCTCGCTAAGACTTATTTCTCTTCCACATGGAGTTTCACATCTTTCTTGGCTGCGTTTTCCCTCTCGCAGCTGATGCTTGTTTTCTTGCTTGCTTCTTTCTTTATGCTTTCGCCATGTATTATTATGCATGCTTGTGTGCAATCTCTAAATTGTATGGACTTGATCATCTGAATAAAACTAAAATTTTCATCATCATGCAACATGTGTTTGTTTGCATTAGTTTGTGCACCCTTCATCTTATTAAGCAAATTTCTTTCATAGTTATAGATATACGTTTTTATGTTGATTAAATCTTGTTTGGACCCGAATTGAAATCGATGAAGGATACTAATTTTGAGTTCGTGACTTTTTGGCTTATAAAACATCATAAGGGTGTTGAGAGAATTAGAGTACACAACTCTAATGTAGACTTGTTGGAGACAAAACAAGTAAACAAATTACTTTGTATTAGACTCACAAAATATTACAACAAGACAACTCTCAAAAGAAAGACCAAATCTTACAAGCACTCTTTCTCACTTTCTAGAGACAAACTCTAGTACACTCACACTCCTCACAATGACTACTTACTCTATAGCTTATTGCTCACTCTTTGTTCTTCACTTAGTTGGTTACATTGGTAGGCTTCATGCCTATTTATAGTTGTGTGTTGCCGACTTTCTTCACCGACTTTAGCTTCTCCATACTTCCTAGCTACAAGTATGTGGTATACTCCAGACAATTCTCCAAGCTTCTATGTTGGCTGCCAACTTGCTTAGCCTTCCATAATTCCTAGCCGACATAGCTTATATAACTTTCTAGAATCAACTATATTATTCTAATACATCTAGTTACTAGGTCGGTGAACTTCTCTTCACTTTTCCAAATTTTTCTATAATTGTCTAGTGGAAGTGTTGGCAATCTTCCATGGGCTGGTCTTTATTTCTCTTGGACTGTGGGCTGGTGTTGATACTTTAACACCCCCCCTCAACATCAGCTCACATTCTTTGCACGACATTAAGTTGACGACGGAAGTTTTTGAACTTGCCGGTACTTAAACCTTTTGTGAACAAGTCTGCAACTTGATCATCTATATTGATATGTCTCATCTCAATCTTTTCTTGTAGAACCTTCTCTCTGATAAAATGGTAGTGTATCTCCACATACGTGGTTCTTGAGTCAAAGACTGGATTTTCTTCCAAACGAACTACTGATTGATTGTCACAGTATAACGACATTGAATAATCTACCAATTGATGTACATCATTCATCAGCTGTGTTAGCCACGTGATCTCTTGAGCTGCCATTGCTGCTGCCCTGTACTCTGCTTTCGTGGTTGACAAGGATACCGTTGGTTGTCTCTTGCTGCACCAAGAAATTGTTCCTGAACCAAGCTTAAACACGTACCCGGTTATTGATCGACGAATGTCGTGATCTCCCGCATAGTCAGCGTCGCAGTAACCGACTAGCTTGCAATCTTCACCTTTCTTGTACAAAAGACCATAGTCAATTGTACTCTTCACATACCTCAATATTCGCCGAACTGCGTCTAAATGAGACTTCTTTGGATTTTGCATATACCGGCTCATCACACCAACTGCATATGAAATGTCAGGCCAAGTCAATGTCAAGTATATTAGACTTTCCACCAGTTGTCGATACATCGTTGCATCTTTCAAGTCTTTGCCTTCATATGCGCACATCTTGACATTGGGTTCCATCAGTGTTGAGATTGGCTTGCATTCAAGCATCCCAAACTTTTGCAACAAATCTTTTGCATATTTCTGTTGACACAGAAATATCCCTCTTATGTGCGATCGACCTCTAGCCCAAGAAAGTGCTTGAGTTGTTCCAATTCTTTCATCTGAAAACGAACTAACAAATTCTCCTTCGTTTGGTGAATTTCTTCCTCATCATCACCAGTGATGATTAGATCATCCACGTATACCAGCACGATAGCTAATTTCCCTCCATTAGCTTTGACGAATAAACTGGAATTTGCATGTGTTACTGAATAACCAGTTCGAGAGAGAAATTCAGCAATCTTATCGTACCATGCTCTTGGCGCTTGCTATAATCCGTAGAGTGCCTTTTTCAGCTTGCATACATACTCATGATGGACTTTGTTCTCAAAGCCCATTGGTTGAATCATGTAGATTTCCCGATCCAACTCCCTATACAAAAATGCATTCACATCCATCTGGTATAAGTTCCAATCTTTGTTGGCCGCGAGTGCAAGTAAGACTCGTATGGTCATAAGCTTTGCCACTGGACTAAACGTTTCATCATAATCTAGTCCGTACTGCTGAGAGAAACCTCAAGCCACCAACTGAGCCTTGTACCTCTCGACCGATCTATTAGGACGACGCTTTATCTTGTACACCCATTTGCAGGATATGGGTTTCACATTCCTTGGCTTAGGCACCAGATCCCAAGTCTAATTTTGCTCGAGCACAGTGATCTCTTCTCATATAGCTTTGACCAATTTGGAACTCTGTGATGCTTCTTCAAATGTCTCAAGTTCAACTGCTTCTTCTACTATGGCTGCGTTGGCGTACTTAGGATTTGGCTTCCGTACTCTTGTTGACCTTCTAGGTTGTGACTGTGGAGTCGATATTTCCACTTCACCGAATCTAACTTCTTCTAGTGGTTGTTGATGTACACCAGTTTGCCAAGGATTCTGAGTTACTTCCTGCTCGTCATCGTAACCATTAAGCAAATCTTCATGCTCATTTGAACTCGGTCGGATTGGCACAGTTTGCTCCCCTATCTTCTGTTGAAGCTTATCTTTAATTTCTCTTGAATCCGGTAACACCTCTTTTTCTGGGGACCACCAAGATGATGTTTCATCAAACACCACATCTCGTGATGTGTAACACCTTCTATTTATGAGATCACAACATTTCCACCCTTTTCTCTGGTTGTCGTATCCAACACAAAGATACATCTGACTGCCTTTTTGTCAAACTTGCTACGTAGATGACTTGGAACTAATACGTAGCACACGCAACCGAATACTCGAAAGTAACTTACTGTAGGTTTCATATCCCACAGTTTCTCAAAGGGCGAAACAAATTCTAACCTTGGTTGAGAATGTTTGTTGATCACATGGGCTGCAGTTCTCATGGCTTCAGCCCAAAACCTTCCAGGCACATTCTTGGCATGCAGCATGCTTCGACATATCTCCGCAAGATGCCGGTTCTTTCTCTCTGCTACATCATTCTGTTGTGGTGTATTTGCACAGGTGAACTGATGACGTATTCGAGACTCTAGTAGATACTGGCAGAACTCATTCGAGGTATGCTCTCCTCTATTATCTGTGTGTAAATAGATAATCTTTTTCCCCACTTCTCCTTCGACTGTCTCTCTAAACTCTTTAAACTTTGAAAATGTGTCGAATTTTTCTTTCATAAAGAAACCCACACATACCTGGAGAAGTCATCAATGAACGTCACCATGTATCGCATCTCGCTAATTGATGGTTGCTTGACAGGCCTGAACACATCAAAATGGTTCACTCTAACGGTTCTTTTGCTTTGAACTTGGACTCCTTGTATGGTAGTTGATGCGCTTTACCATATTGGAATTCTGCACAGACTGTATCTATTCTCACGTCCAGTTGAGGAAGACCCTTAAGCATTGACTTCTTCATCATCACACTTAGCTTGTGATAGCTGACGTGACACAATCTCATATGCCATAAATTTGCTGTCGCGTTCTTTCTTGTCCTGTCTACATATGCAAACTTTGTTGACATTGCGTAAACTGACTCTAACCATCGTCCCTCCATTGTCGACATCCCTGAGATCTGGAGGTCTCGATATACCTTCACATCTCTTGAACCAAACATGACATAGTGGCCTGATGATGTCAGTTGCACCACTGAAAGTAGATTCTTCTTCATGCCTGGAACATGACAAACTTCTTGAAGCGGCACCTGATTAGGATTGTATCGTGGTACAACTACTGTCTTACCGATGTGGGTTATCGGTAACCTTGAGTTGTTGGCTGTCACCATCACACGATTACCCTTGTACTCAGTCAGGCTCTGTAGCTTTCTTTATCACCAGTCATGTGATTTGACCAGCCTGAGTCGACGATCCAATCATTCTTGTAGTCAATCCGTTCAAGCGTCGTCACAGTGAGGGCTATCTCCTCCTCCTCTATGGCAAGAGATACTTAGCGTCCCAAGCTTCTTCACTTTTCTCCTTTGAGTTGGAAGTAGCTGCATTACTCTCAGTGGGCCTTTTGTTGGACCAACAGTCTTTCGCCATGTGGCCCTTCTTTCCGAAGTTGTAGCATTTAGGGGTAGGCACGGTACGGGATGACACGGGATGAAGGTCATCCCGGTGTCAATCCCGAATAGGAGAATCTGGACGGTATGACACGGGATGGGGGATTTTCAAAACATGTTCAAACCATACCGGCCCCAACCGGGACCGGTATGGTTCAGTATCAAAACTGATACCGTTCACCTTAGGCTAAAATTTGAAATTTTTTATTTTCAGTTTTTGCATATGCCAAATCACTCTCAGAAACACCCAACCTTTGCTGCTCCTCTAATCTATGCAACCAAAATTGCTTCCTCCGCCCTCCTCAACAACGTGTCCGACCACCTCTCCCGATTCCGCCATGCTCCTTCTAATCGGATCTTGAAAGTTCCCTACATACTCGTGATGCAAGTATGGCTCCCTCTCCCTCATGGCATCCTCTCGAGAAATAATGCCCATCAAATATCGCTTATTCAGATATGCTCGCCTCTAGTTCTTGATCAGAATCGACCTCGACTTCAATTCATCTCGATATTGGGCTCATTAAACTTCTAAGATGATTCACGTGCCAATTGATTTCATAATCATCTTGAAGCACGTCAAACTCTTGGAGCTCATCAAAGGTCAATTTCGATCCATAACGCTCTGAAAAACGAATCAAGAAAAGGGTATTAGCAAAAATGGAAATGAATTTAATTTCAACAGTTAGATTACAAAGAAATAGTTCTGTCTAATTTCATATGAATCGGAAGCACCGCAAAGATAGCAATCAACATACATTTTAGCATCTTACATTTCCTGTCATTCCAATCCTCAAACAATGATAATATGTACTTAACTCCGAGGCTAATTACTCATACGAGTCTTTGCTTTGGCTTCCTTAAGTGAGATTAACAATAGCAAGAACCTCGAGAAACACGTCAACTTCAAAGTTAGATTCTTTATCTTTTTCTGCTCGCTTCTCTCAAAGATACAAATAAAGAGAATTATGGAAAGAAAAAGAAAAATCTCCTTTCGGTGGTTTTAAACACGGTGAGCTAAGCCTATCACCACTACCCTCCCGTATTGGCTTTGCCACATTTATACAAACCACAAGACTGAAAAACCTAAACAATCTTCCTTCCTTCTCCTTAATTTTTCCGGAAACTAAAGGAACATTTTCATCTTTTCTCTACTAACACTAAATTTTTCCAGAAACCAAACATATAGTTAGGGTCTTGAAGTAAAACCCTAATCGAAAACTTTCAGGATTAGAATATACCAAAATGGAAAAGTCGGAGAGAAAGAGAGAGAGAGAGAGAAATAGGGGTACCTAGAAAAACGGCAACGTCCCGAGAAAGGAGGTCAAGGAGGATGGCCTTGCGCTGGGAAGGATTGACGGTGTCGGAGAGAGATATACTAAATATGAAATTTTGGAAATAATATTTTAATATTTATTATTTAATATTAATTCATTACTCTTCGGTACGGTGTGACACCAAACGGGATCACAAATATGATACCGGTATCGTGCCAAACAGTAACGGGATGACACGGTTTCATCTCGTTTAAGCATCAACACCAAACGGTTTGGCACGAGTTTGACACGGAATGGCACGATTTCGGGACGGTATCGGTATTCCGGTTTTGATGCCCACCCCTAGTAGCATTTACCTTCAAATCTTTTATTATTCTTGGATTGACCACGGTTGCCGTGAAATTTTGAAGCTCCCTCTGGCCGAGAACTTCCTTCTCCTTAATGAACTTTCGCCTTGTCACAATCTCTTTTAAATCCACCACCGACGTGCTGCTTGAAGCTGCTTTTGCTTCTGTTGGTGTAGAGTGCTTCTTCCTCACCTTTTGACGAGACCCCTTCAATTTGCTTAGCCATAGCTTCTTGATCGGCAAGCAAACTTTCAAACTCAACAACTGATGGTTGAGTAAGCCATCCTTGTACAGCGGCAACGAAGCCTCGGTATTCGGGTCTCAGACCATGGATAATTATTCTTTTTATCCTAGATTCCACAATAGCAGCAGTAGGATCTAAAGCAGAGATTTTACGCATATGAACTTTACCTTGTGGAAGTACTGAGCAATCGTCATGTTGCGTTGTGCAACTGATAATAGCTCGTTCTCAAGAAGCTGCAGTCTTGTGTCATTCTTCCTTGAAAAGAGTGCTGCAAAGGTGTCCCAAGCTTCTTTTGTTGTTTTAGCTTGTCTTATGTGCTCCAACATTTCATCTTCAATTGTTGTCTTCAGGGCAAACATGACTTTACATGCTCTGATCTTCCACTTATGCAAACGGTCATTGTTGTCTTCTCACGGCTGTGTAACGTCATTACCGCCGATGACATCCCAAAGATCTTGACCTTGCAGATAAGATTTCATGCATGTCGCCCACGTGTTGTAATTTTTGTTGTTGAGCTTATTGATACTACGTGAAGATCACCCATCGTGTCGGCAGAATTTCGACAGTACCGAAGAAGCTTGATCTAACGATGCAAACTTGTAGAGACAAACTCCGCACGACTCAAGGAAGCTTTGGCATAATCAGTCCCTGACTGTCCCACTCTGATACCAATTGTTGAGAGAATTAGAGTACACAACTCTAATGTAGACTTGTTGGAGACAAAACAAGTAAACAAGTTACTTGTATTAGACTCACAAAATATTACAACAAGACAACTCTCAAAAGAAAGACCAAATCTTACAAGCACTCTTTCTCATTTTCTAGAGACAAACTCTAGTACACTCACACTCCTCACAAGGACTACTTACTCTATAACTTATTGTTCACTCTTTGTTCTTCACTTAGTTGGTTACATTGGTAGGCTTCATGCCTATTTATAGTTGTGTGTTGCCGACTTTCTTCACCGACTTTAGCTTCTACATACTTCCTAGCTACAAGTATGTGGTATACTCCAGGCAATTCTCCAAGCTTCTACATTGGCTGCCAACTTGCTTAGCCTTCCATAATTCCTAGCCGACATAGCTTATACAACTTTCTAGAATCAACTATATTATTCTAATACATCTAGTTCCTAGGTCGGTGAACTTCTCTTCACTTTTCCAGATTTTTCTATAATTGTCTAGTTGAAGTGTTGGCAATCTTCCATGGGCTGGTCTTTGTTTTTTTTGGGCTGTGGGCTGGTGTTTGATACTTTAACAAATGGCTGGTTCCTAATGATGAATGGTTGCTGGTCTCGTGACCTTCTACAAATATAGGTGACTGGTTTTGACTTATTGTTGCTGGCTTTTTCCATATTCCCGGCACATCCTATTTTCCACAGTCACGCCTTTATTTCATTTCTCACTCTTTCGACTCTTTGGTAGCTGCCCTTTTTTCTTTGGTAATTTTTTTTTTCTTTTTCTTGGGTCAGTTATCATTCTTTGGGTTAGTTTTGGTTGTTCTTATGTATGCATATATAATAGGCTTAAGTGCCACATTGCCCTCTGAAACATTGGTCAATTCTCACATTGCACCCTTAAAGTTAAAGTGACCCACTTTACCCCCTTGACCAATGTTTTGCGTCTCACTTTGCCCTCCACCGTCAAGTCTATCAAAAATTTCGTTAAAAATGCTGACGTGGCACCAACGGGACCCACAATTTTGCTAAACTAAATGTCTTGTGTGCAAAGTGGAGCCCACCTACTCATAGTTGCCTACATGGCACTATGGGTCCCATATTTTATTATTTTTTTAATTTTAAATTGATTAAAATATGAATAAAATATTTAAAACCAAAAATTAAAATTAAAATTAAAAACAACTCTCTCTCTCTCTCTCTTCAATTTTTTATTTTATTTTCTTCTTCGTTCACTACCTGGGGGATAGTTGGGTTTGTGTAATATGGGGAGGGGTATCTGTTGGGGGTTGCGATTTGGGGTGGGAAATCAATTGGGGTGGCTGGATAAGGATGGATTTATTGTAGGTGGTTGGATTTTTCACCCACAAGGCCGCAAACAATGTTCAAATTGTTCCAGCTGCACAGAATGTTCAACCGGCGAGAATATGCATATGTCTTTTTGCTTCATCCACTTAGAAATCTGCAGCCTATAAATCATTATTAAAAAAGAACAAGAATTTCCAATTAATTGAATATAAACAAACACAATCATTTACCTCACTCTCTTTTTTTAACCAAAATTTAAGTGAACTTTCTTTCTCCCACACCACATTTTCTGAGCAACCAAACAGGGGATAATGCAAGGAAAGAGAAAAAAGATCGAAACCTGGAGGGCTTGGGAGAAGCGCTTGCGCTTGCTAAGGTCGTGAATGATGCGCTGAAGCTCGGCAACACGGACCTTGTTGCCCTTGTAGACCCAGTCATCGAGCTCTGGAACCACATTTAAGATAGGATTTCCAAGGGGACTTATTTTGGTGTAGAGGGTCAACGGATGATTTTTGGGTGGAGGGTGGGGGCGGTGAGGTTTTGGGTTCTTGGGGCCGTGGTTGTTGGTTAAGGTGAAGGGTGGCTGTGGGATGGGTTTGGGGTTGGAGCTTGTGGGTGGTCATGGGAGAATGGGGGAGAAGAAATCGATGGGGGAGGAGAGTGCACAGGAGAAGAAATGGATGGGGAGAGGGAGAGTGCAGAGGGAGAGAGAGTTTTATTTTTATTTTTATTTTTTGGTTTTTAATGTTTTATTCATATTTTAATCAATTTAAATTATAAAATTATAAAATATGGGTCCCATTGGTGCCACATCAACATTTTTAACAGAGTTTTTAACAGATGTGACGGTGAGGGGCAAAGTGAGACGCAAAACATCGGTCAAAGGGGTGAAGTGGGTCACTTTAACTTTGAGGGAGCAATGTGGGATTTGACCAATGTTTTAGGGAGCACTGTAGCTATTAAGCCTATATATACGTCACAGCTTTTAGTACGTCGGAGCTTACACATGATTATTTGAGTTTTTAAATATTGTTGTTGGTCGATATGTTTGACTTTTGTGTGATACAGTTATTTGTTCTCTAAGGCCATCTCCAGAGCTTAAAGTTATTTGTTCTCTAAGATCATCTCCTGCCATAAGGGTCCCAAACCCAAATTTTGGAGCACTTCCACCCATTTGTCATGACAAAGGGCAAGGGCAAGGGCTGCCACTATTCACGTGAATAATGGTAGCCCTTGCAAAATACTTGTTGTGTTTCCACTCATTGCCATGACAAAGGGCAAATACTATTCAGTTTAACATTTTTTTTTACTTAAACGATTAATTTGGAGAAGATTTTCTATTGCCAAGTGTCAATATTTATTATAAAAATTCGAATGAATTTTTCGGATAAAATTTTCGACTAAGATTTTTTGTATGAGATTTTCACATGGAAATAAATTTATTTGTATGTATGAAATTAATAATAATAAAATTGCTAGGTATGTATTAAAAAATATTTCTGAATTTTTTGGATTTTTACAGATTTTTTTCGATTTTTTAAATTTTTTTTACGTCGCTGACGTCACATAGCCCAGGCAAGTTTAGCCTTCGGGCTGGCCCAGGTTCGCGGGACCCGCGTCTTGCCAAGGTAAGACTTGACAGGACCCGACCCTAATTCCGCTTTGGAATCCGGGCCAAGCCCTGTCCGTGGCCGACATTTGTCGGGTGTCGGACACACTTGACCATTTTGCCCTTTTAGTAAAGAAATTGAGAAAACAGAATTTTTAAGGTTCGACTTCTGCCGAAAATTCGGCAGAGTCTCCCCTGTAATTGGCTCAATTCCCAATTCTTTTACACCTGCGAAAGCACAATTTTAATTCCACAAACTTCAGCACGCACAAGTTTAAGTTCACACACCAACAGAAACTAAAGAGTATGGCCTCAGGCCTCACAAAAGTTTGGGCAGATTCAGAGCTACTAAACTAATTTAAATACAAAGTTCTTCTCGGGTCAAGGACCCTACACGAGGTCGAAGGAGTGTGGTGGTGGTGATGATGGGCCGGTGGTGGTACTCAGCTACGACCTACAGCCTGGGGGCGAAAACATTTAAAAAGGTGAGTGGACCAAAAAGGTAGTTTTTAGGAAAATTGGAAACACAAGTTAGCCCCACTGTTAAAAACATTAGAAAACAATTCTATAACGAGCAATAATTTAAAGTATGCATTAAAATCAAATTTATAAAGTTCATCAACATAAAAGTTCTTATTCATAAACAAAGATATTAATCAAATCAACTTAATTAAAATCCACCTAGGTATACCCTTAACAATTCCGTCAATTCCATTATTCAACCGTCAATTCCAATCCTCGTAAGACTCGGTGACACAAAGTCGGTCCGAGCCACGTCCTCGCAAGACTTAGGAGACACCAAGTCAACCTAAGCCGCGTCCTCGCTAGACTCGGAAAACACAAAGTTTACCCGAGCCGCGTCCTCACTCCGCACGGTCCGAGCGTCCCCGAGACTCGTGGGGCGTGAGTCATGCGCGCAGACTTAAACCGAAGGCAACAATGGTCCGTAGACCGGGTAATAACCTTTATCAATTTTTATTCCGTAGGCAGCATTAATAATCCGAAGGCAACATCAATAGGGTACCTAGAGTGGTTTGAAACCTTTCATAAACTTATAACTCAAAAACAAGTCTTTCCTCAAGCCAATCTAAAATCCATATCTTATAATCATGCATTTCAATCTAAAATCCCATCTTAGGCTCAGAAGTTAATTTATAGAAAATATTCAATAAATTCAATTAAACTCTAATATGCAAATCATAAATAATATTTGGAAATCAATAATTTCACAAAAGCATTAAATGAGCATTTATGTAATAAAAACATTTATAGAAATCAAAGGTCCACTCACAGTTGATCCAAGCTTGCCGGACCCTTAGAAGGGCCTTCCTGCACCTCTGCTGAAGCTTAAGTACCTATTTACGAAAATTAACCATTTATTACTTCACCAAAGCTCGGCATTATAATTTAATAGAAAATCCCGACCCCCGGGCCTAAAAGGGGTTCAATTGTAGTTAGAAAGGTTTCCCGGGCCCATTTGATTCTAAAATAAGCCTTTTAGTTAACTTGGAAGTTCCCGGGATTAAATATTGGATTAAATCCTTATTAGGTTTGATTCGCTCGTTCCTTAGGTTTCCGACCTCCAAACGACGATCCGTAAATTCCTATAGGTTTCTAGAATTCCCAAATACTTAACTTCCAAGTTTCAATACGATCCAACGGTTAGAACTTAACGAACCCAAGTTAACCCTAGTTAAACCTAACCGGTAACATTGGTTATTCGCTCAAACGATTTCCAAAAATTCGTTCGAGCATACCTATGCGCTTGGGAGACTACGGGAGGCATTTAGGCACGAAGAACAGCCGCCGCCACCTGGCCCACGCGCCGCCACACGCGCGGCCAGGTTGGGTGGCTTGAGCAATTTTTCCGGCAACGGAAAATCTTGGAATTTCGGGGCAAGACCTACGGCTAAGTGATCAGTGGGTGGAGGGGAGCATTTTGGCAGTGAGAACCGGCCGGAATCACGCCGGAAATTCGAACCCGATCGGAGCAAAACCTAGGTTTTTCAATTCGTTTCCAAACTTCAATTCAACCAAAACCATCCTCAGAAACTGCTAGAACTCGAAGAAAGGAGAAGAAAACTAACCAGACCCGACGAAATTGGTGGCCGGAATGGAGCAATCGACGGCGAGAAGCTCCGACTGGTTTTCGGCTTTGCAGAGGTGTTTCGGGGTGGTTTCCGGCGAAACAAAGGACAGGGATGGGTTGAGGGAGGTGAGGGGAAGCTTCGGGCGAGGTTTGAGAGGTCGGCGTGGCCGGAAATGGCGCCGGTGCCGCCTGGTTCGAAACCAAAGGGAGAGGGAGGGGTCGCGAGGTTGAAGACGAAGGGGGGGCGGGTTTGCACGCGCTGGCCGATTGGCCAGCTGGTTTCTGATTTTTAATCCCTTTTCTCAAAATTACAAAACTGCCCCTACCATTTTTAGATCTTTAAACGTTCGTTCGGGCTCGGAATCGGGTGTTCCGCACGTCCACGGACTCGTTTCGACGAGCCGGACGCAACGGTGCACTCCGTTCCACCAAATTCTTTCCCGATCTTAAAGTCAATTTTTAACTTATTAAATTAACCGGGGTAAAATCGTCCTTCGCCTTAATATTTTAATATTTAACTCTTAAATTGGGATCGGGTTGTTACAAGACTGGTCTGCTAGAAGCTGGAAATGGGGCTTGGGCCCCTGATTGCCCTCGCCTGGGCTGATGGGTGGAATCGCTCTTAGGTTCCTAAATAGTGACAATGACGGACATAAACAGTTTTTTTTCTCTCCAGCTCTGCAATGCTAAAAATTTGAAACCCTAGCTTTAGTAATTGTTTTAAAAATGTTTTTAGTTCATCGTAATAATTTTTTACGAACATTTTAATTTAATTTCATAAAAATAAGGAAAATAAATAAAAAATTGTGATCAAGTGGTTAACAATTATCTTTGTACATAAGGTATTTTTGTTCATATCCTCTCCCTATAAATATACCTTGTATAAAAAAAATGTAGAAATAACGCAACGTAAGAGAAGTCATGTTTTTACTTGAAGCCCCTAAAAATATAGCGAGAGTGGATCAATTCGATCAAGCGCAATTCACTTATAAGAATTTAGCCATAAAACCGAAGAGATCTATCACTACATTCTACCAAGTTTTTTTCAAAATAAAAAAAGGGCCGTCATTGGTGTTTGTCCTAAACTTCAACAACTTTGATTCTACGAATTTCTATTATGTATCTTACTGCAAACAACTAAAGACATATAAAATGTTGAACGTTTGCCTCTTCCATGGCTGTTACATTACATGTGATCCACTTTTGCAAATAGGATCACTTAACGCAAATCGAAACAAACTTAATTTTATTTAGCAAGCAAAACAAAAGGGGTTCCCCTAATTTACTTGTGGAGATAAAAATTCGAACATCACAACAACCACATAACTGATCAATAACGACTCCTAAGATGCACTACCAACCAAATACCTCCCTTATCTTCTTTTATGTTCTTGTTATCAGGCAGCTCACTTATAACTTGCTCAAGCAATCTTCGGAGGCTTGATTCCCTGGACGACGGTCCATGCACTATAACTCCTTGCGAATCATATTGGTGATTCTCTAAGAACAATTACTAGTGAAACCAAAAAAAGAGGTGAGGTTCTTGATTCTTGAGTTAAGGAAAAATTAATAAAATGTCTAAAAAAAGAAAAGAAAAAAAAACAAGTAAACATATAATTTGAAGCCTTGACAACAGCTAGCATATAGAGATTCTGAGTTAGTCAGTCATACGCTGGAAGTCCAGGATGGTAGAGCGCTGAGCAGCAGTTTCTATTGTAGAGTGATGGGTTGGATTGTTAGCAAATTGGTTCCATGAGGAAGAATCATCAGCAAATTTATCCATTTGTAAAATTACTTCTAAGGACTTAAGGAGAAAACTTCAACTTTGACAAAAAGAATAAAAAAGGTAGGCAACTGAAACCAAAACTCGTCTCCGTTTTCGGCAATGACGTCAATGCTTACTATGACAAGCTCCTCGCCGGAAAGAGCGGTGTGGGTCCCATTGACTGGTTCGATGCGTCCAAGTTCCCGACCCGATTCGGGAGGCTAGATCTGTGGGTTCTTGTGGGAGGGATACATTGATGGCAAAAACGATGGACGAAAGCTCTAGAGGATGCTGATCTTGGTGGTGATAAGCGAAGGTGATTGCTTTCTTTGATTTGCATGCGTTTAATTGTTTCTGTATGCTCATGAGCTTGATGGGTTTTTGGTAGAATGTGCTAATTGGGTTATCTTTGAGATATATTTGGTTTTAATTTTGTGTATAAGTAATGAATTCAGTTAGAAACTGTGGATCTGGGGTGTTAGTGCTTTGCTAATTTGGGGTCATGCATAGAGAAATTGTTGGCATTTTTTAAGTGTTGATTTTGTTCTCTGAACTCTGTACTTTGTACATGACTTTCTAAAATAATGGTTGTTTTTGCTTTACTTACATCTTGATAAATCGCGGGCCAGGGTGCTTGTTGGATCAGGAATGGGTCTCCATGCACTGATAAAGAAAAGGTCACAAGAAAATGACCCCATTTTTCATTCCTTATGCTATTACAAACATGGGGTCTGCGTTGCTTGGTATTGATCAGGGTTTTATGGAACCAAATTATTCGATTTCGACAGCTTGTGCTACTTCAAATTACTGTTCATATACTGCTGCAAATTACATTCGTTGAGATGAGGCTGATTTTTGATGATTGCTGCGGAACCGAAGCCACCTTAATTGTTTCTCCCGGGTTGATTGTTTCTCCGGTACACGTTCTTGGTGTCAGTGTCGTATTATATATATATATATATATATATCATTAGTATTACAATCCTTTCTTGTTTTCTTTTCTGTAAGGATCCTTCCTCATTCACGATGTCGTTGGACATGCGTTTTGTGAGATGAGTGGTTTGAGTTAGGGAAGAGTTGAGTTGGTTTTCAAGAAGTTTGACTTTATTTGGCTTTTCTTCGTTTTGGGTTTCGACTTTTGTATTTTTTTTTTATCTTTATAAGTTTGATATTAAATGATTTGGAGTAGCTCCAAAGTAACCTAGTGGCTAGTTTTGCATGTAAAGCTTTACTAGTCTTTTATATGATCAAAGGTTCTTGTTCATAAAAAATTAAAATAAAAAAGGTTCTTTCTGTATAATGAATCTGCAACTCTGTACCTATTATCTTATTGCTTTCCCAATGTATTTCCAATTGTTTTGATGTGTGTGCTCTGCTAAAATGAATTCAAAAGGGAAATTAATCAGACAACGATATATATATTTTTTCTCTCTAAGCTTGAGGTTTTCATTTCATCGACATTGTAAAGAAAATGTAATTACAAAGATACCGAATGAGTGGAATTTGCACAACCAGCACACATCACATGTTTAATTTGTGAACCTGGTAGCATGCAACTCGTGCTCAAACCAATCAACTCTAGAATAATTTTTCATTAGTTTTTGTTTTGCATATCCAAAAATGAGAAACAGAACTTCATCAGTTTACTTTCGTTTCTACGGTTAGAAAGATTTAGAGCAAGTTTTTTGACCACCACACAGATTCAAATTCCGGGCTACTTCTAACTTTTTTTGAAGCCGGATTTTAACATTGCTTCTACGTCCCTCCCTTTCCTTGAACATTTTGATTTTCACTCTTTTTCAAAAGGGATGTAAAAGGCCTCTCTGGGAAGCCTGACACCAAAACAGAAGAGAGAGACAGTTAAATATGAATCAGATAAATTATAAATTTAAGTGAAGACTAAGTCGCCCTAAAAATTAAATAATTAAGTGGAGACTCTGGCAATGTGAAAGGCAAAGCAAATAGTGCAAGTTGATCTATATCTATCTTTGCCTCTTTTTGTGACTTACATTCGTCTGAGCATCTTTAGGAAATTCCATATGTTAAAAAAGACTAATTAATACTTAAACAAAGACTAATAAGTCGTCCTGAAAATTAAATTACTAATAAGTGGAGACTCTGGCGCTGTGAAAGGCAAAGCAAATATATGTTTATTGCAAATATATTAAAGGCTTAACGTGCGGATATAAGTAGTCTTCTTTTCTTATATTATTTTATCTTCAGACTTGGTCTACAAATTATTTTATTTTCTTATATATATTATATATATACACGAAATTAAATTTATACTTATGAGCACGCCCATACGAGTCAAACAGGCGGATGAATATATTAAAGGTGTTTGGTCATTCTTTAAAACAAAAATAAACGGGTCATTGTGACAGGAGAGCCTAGGGGTGGCATTTTAGACCGCAAAACCGAAAAACCGCAAAAACCAACCGACAATTTACCGCAATGGAACCGCAATCGCGGTAAACCGAACCGCATTTGCGGTATGAAGAACCGAACCGCATTTGCGGTTGCGGTTACGGTATTTGATTTTCAAAACTTGCGGTTACCGCAAACCGCAAATATATTTTAAAAATCCACAACGGGGTTCTTCAAATCCACTCACCACCACCAACACTTGAGTTTGTAACATTGGTGCATTGCATTTTCCTTTTAGTTTTGTAACTTTAATTAACTTTGAATTGGATTTTTCCTTTGGGTTGTAACTTTAATTCATTTTGCATTGCATTTTCCTTTTGGTTTGTAACTTTAAAGGATTTGGAATTGGAATGCTTGAGAAGTTGAGGTTGTGAATGCTTGAGAAGTTTAACTTTAATTGGAATGCTTGGAATTGTAACTTTAATTTTCTTTAGGTTGTCAATGCTTGAGAAGTTGAGGAGGTTGTGAATTTATATATGCTTGAGAAGTTGAGATTATGAATTTATTTCTTTAGGTTGTAATTTATATTTTTGGGTTAAAGTATGCTTGAACTCAAAAGGCTTCAAAAGAAGCATCAAAATTAGGCCTCAAATGTGGAAGATCGGATTTTTATGACACAAAAAGAACTTGCGGTTTTAAACCGCTAATTCACGGTAACCGACCGATTTTTGCGGTTTACCGCAATGCGGTAAACCGCAAAAAGCGGTCGGTTTGCGGTTTCAAAAATCACCATACCGCAAATAGTCGGTCGGTTTGCGGTTTGGGCAAAAATTCGCGGTTACCGAACCGCAACCACCCCTAGGAGAGCAGCCTTATGCGAGTCGTATTGTCATGTAGCCTTATGTCAGTCATATCGTCATGAGTTTTATTTGATATTTTTAACACACCGACCTAAAAAAAAAAACATCTCTGTTAATGCATCATGATTCATGAAACACAAGTTGTAGTGAAATGAAGTTAATTACATAACGAAAAGGAATTATACATTTATATAATTTCTATTTGATTTTCAATCTCATGTACCACAAGTCTTTTTCAAAACAACTTAACAAATTTCAAGCTTTTATGAAAGTCACTAGAAAAATTACTTGGTTTAGATCGAGATGGTAGAATAGTGAACAAAATTGGTTGATACCTAAAATCCAGGTGCACTTCAAACTAACTCAAAGTTTCTATTTGGAGTGGCCGAACAAGCCTCTGTTCTAAATCAGTAAGTTCTAACTAATGAGGTGTTAGTCGGATTAGCCCAGGTCTTTAGTGTGCTTCTAAGTAGTCATGGGTTCAAACCTCCATTGTACTCGTGTGTGTGAGTTTTCCCCCTCCCCTTCTTAACTTTGGCAACAACAAAAAAATTCATTAAGCTCTAAGCCCTATACAATGTGAACCATTTTAATTGAACCATACTATATATAATGAATCGTATAAATCCAAATGAGCTTTAAACTCTAAAACCGTACTAGATTATGTTATAATATAATATATAAAAAACTGAAAGAAAAAATAGCAACACTTTAATCATTGAACAGGATTTAAAAGGAAAAGGAAAAAGCAAAAAACAAAGCAGTGTTCATTTTTCCTTGAGGAAGCAATTGTTTACAGTATCAAAATACAGCTGTGTCCTCCATTGAGGTCAGTATGGCATACAAACAAATGCATGTTTGGTACCAAAAAAAAAAATTTTGTTTTTTGGTTCGTAGAATAAATTATATGATTTATATTAATTGAGGAAAAGAATCTTGCCGTGGATTGAGGAAAAGAATTTCGAGATAGGCCATAAAATTAATATCATTTTTCCTGGCCCAGATAACAAATGTATAAAGATCAGACAATCTTTTCTACAACTAGTGATTCGGTATAGAATTTTGATTATACCAACTAGTTCAGATTCTTCCTAAAAGATGACTTCATTTAAAAATAGGTTTTCTTTACTACTACTAGAAACGTCTAAACATGCAGCGCATGTGCATAATTTTATATATATATTTTTTGGGCTAAGACGTGATAACATGGAGGTACCTACTGAACAAAACCTAGGTAATGGATGTTTTGAATCTTTTCATTACACAAATCCACTTATGCAAATAGGAGATCACACCACAACAATGTGGGGTGGGGGGTGGTCAATATATAAGAAATTAAAGTTGGAGCAAGCTTAATTAAAATTATTAGGAAGCAAACCATAGGGGTTCCGCTGACTTCTTATTGAAAGAAAAGTTCGGACAACATGACAATTTATTAAGGTGAACGACAAAAGAGGCATTTCAGGCATCATTGTATTCTACTTTCTCTACTGTAGACAAAGTAATTGAACTGCAGATGTCCAAATTCACTCTAGGGGACTTTGATTCGACGGTGTTCACTAATTTTTGGGCTTCTTTGAGTATGCTCAATCCCTCTTTCAACAGCATCACTCCTCTACCAGCCTTTTTACGTCCATCTTCAATGTGATTTTTTGAAGAAAGAAAGAGGTCCAATACGTTGACTGAACCAGTTATGCCAGGGCAAGCACCCTGAATGGTCTGTATTATTTCCGCCAGCTGCTTTAAGTGTTCATGAATCACGAACGTCGCCTCGATAGAAGCTTCGACCTTGTTCTTGTGAGAATTATCAACTGTTGAGTTGTAGGCCGGTTTATCCTTATCAGTTGTAGGCCTTTTCATCCTCTTTTTTTTTGGGTGAAGAGGCCTTTTCATCCTTGACTGTTGAGTTGTAAGCTTAATTCGCTTTTTCTGTCTTTCTTCTGCGCAGTACAACAATTAATCAGGGAAAAAAAACAGCCTACCTCTTGGCATATTAATTAATTAATTACTTAAAGAGCTTGTATATTAGCGAATTAAATGTCTGAGAAAGAAAGAGAAAACATATAAACATATTATAAACTAAGTTCGTACCCGGGGAGTCCTGCTCGATGCAAATCGAGTTTGTTTTTTGGGGTGTGGGGGGATCCTCTGGTTTTTTCTCTTCTTTGCCATTCGAAGGTGGTGAGATTTGATCGCGTTTCCTTTTCAGAAATTCACGGATTTGGTTATTGAATTTTTTCTCCATCGCCTCTGAAGAGTACACAACTCTACTCTGGGAGAACCAAAAGTTGCTATATATATAGGCGTTGAAAGGCCTAACAATTCATGTTCTTTGACATTACTGAATAAAAATTGTATAGGGCGCAAAGAGACGCCACACGTTATACCACCCTCCCCGTCACTTATTATTTGATGGGGGGAAGGCACCTAGCCACTTGGGGTCGAGCTTATGTATGCGTAATACGTCATAGCCTATACGTCAAAGCGTAACTGGCGCACACATGGTTATTTGACTTTCCTTGGTCCAGGTCCGTAGTTATAAGTTAAAATTGTGGTGGTTCGCACATTGACGACCTACGAGGGATGTCAGGTTTTGTGGTTTGGCATTTTTAAAAAATTGATGACATTTTTGTAATTTATAAGAAGTTAAAAGCCTCTTTGTTATGTTGAAAATGAACTTTGGTATGTTTCTAAAGTTCATTTTATATAGAATTTTTTTATAATTTGAGCCCCTATATTTAGTATAATAGTGAATCTCCATTTTATTTGTCAAACTATCAATTTCTTTACAAGATGACCAAAAAAAAATTTCTTTACAGGAGCGAAACCGGGCCTAAGATTATACAGCTGTGAATGTTCCCCACTGCCTCGATCTTAGTCAGATACAAACAAATGCATGGTTGGTCTAGAAATTTATTGTCATGAGTTGTTCGGATAAAAAAAAAGATTATCATGAGTTGTTGTCGCTTATTCTTGACTTTTGAGCGTGAGAACACGATTAGCAACGCCCAACGTCAGGGAAGAGGACCTAATTGTATTCTCGCTCAAAAGTGAAGAGTATGATCCCAATAAACAAGTATAGAAATAAGCGACAACTCACGATAATTTATTTGTACATCAACCATATGCATGCATTTGTTTGTATCTGGCTGAGGTTCTAACTCCGATGAGGCCAGGAGACAGTCACAGCTGTTAAATCCTCTAATTGTCAAGTATACGAGCCATATTGAGAAATTATACAATAGTACAGTATTATTACATGGCACTTGTCAAGTGGTAGTACGCACCTATAATATGACGA
Organism: Prunus padus; assembly: GCA_024362665.1. Taxonomy (NCBI): domain Eukaryota; kingdom Viridiplantae; phylum Streptophyta; class Magnoliopsida; order Rosales; family Rosaceae; genus Prunus; species Prunus padus. The sequence continues at coordinate 24,930,558 of JANFAM010000015.1, forward strand.
CGCTTTGATAACAACTATTGAAAAAGGCGGAACTAATGTCCGTTTAATATTGGTCTGGACACTTCTACGGTCTTTCTTTTTTTTTGCCTCAAATAATGCATAGCTTTCATCCGTCTTTGAATCTCTCGAGAAGCCATGGCTATGGAGTTTTTCGTTCAACCCATTGAGATCTCTTGAAAAGCCATTAACTCTCATAATTTATTTCAACATCAAAAAAATCATCAAAATTTATTTTAGATTTTTAATTATACACCCATAAAATCACAATCCATATTGTTTGAGCCTACCCATTTAACAAACACCAACCCCAAGCAATTGCAAAAAACGATCGACTCTAGAACAAATTCAAAGCAAAGATCCTAAAATTAACCCCCGTTTGCCTGGAAAGAAAAATAAATTCAATGTTTTCCTTTACCATAACAAAATGGATAGATTGTGTACTCGTCTCATTGATTGAATCACGAATACAAACAAATTTGTGTTAGGTACAAGTAAGTTGTTGAAGTCTTCTTTTAGGAAGGTTCTACAACAACATCTTTAGAAAACTGATTTGATATATTGTCACGCCATTCTATTTTGGGGAATGCTAGCAACCTTCTCTCTAATTTTCTCTTTTAGATTTTTTCCATTCTCTTCATGACACTTGTTAATTTTTACACTTAAAACAATGTCATTAATACATTAGATAACCTTTATGTCAAAATCACCATTGTTTTAAGTATAAAAATTGACACGTGTCATGAAAATAATGGAAAATATCCAAAATAGAAGGTTAGAGAGAAGATTACTAGCATTTCTCTTCTACTTTAATTTCTAACAGAGAGTGCATATGGGCCCACTTGGGGATGGGAAACTGGTGCGGTCTTTCTATATTGTTCTTAATCTTCGTGGTTTCCCGGGCCCACTTGGGGATGGATTACAGGTGCGGTCTTTCTATATTGTTCTTAATCTTCATGGTTGCCCTATAAAAGACAATCTTCTGTCCCTTGGGAAGCATATTGGAGGTCGCAGAGTAGTAGGCAAATCTGCTGAGATGACAGATCAGGATCAGGTAACTCTTGAACAGCTGGAAAGAAATAAGAGATATCAGGTAACTCTTGGTCCAAAAACGTAAACTCAAATTGGTTCTATTCCTCGCACAAGTTCTTTGACTACATTATCATGTATCATTACATTCCTTTTTATTTTTTATTTTTTATGTGTTCAATTTATATATTTTTATATTTACTTATTTTGTTGCACTTGATTCTAATGTTATTTTTTTTTAACTTCTTTAGTAATTCAATTTCTCACTCACGTTGGTTAAATTATTTTTTTTTTCATGACTTTGTTGTGCTTGTGAAGATTTGCCGGTTAAATTGCCCTCTTGTACTCTTCACCTCTAGCTAAGCTTCATTAAGTTTTTTTAATTGTTTCTCACTATTTTTTATGTTCGTAAATTACCTATAATCCAGGTAATTAAATACTTATTTCAACTTTCAATTAATTTGTTAAACGCAACTCCATAGCCAACAAACAGGTCAATTACCTTTTTAATGCACCTTTACTCCATGTAATATTCCTATAGAATCCACTCACCAATAGGTAAAGTTGGAAATAATATATCTCTAGTAGAGGTACCTACAAATATAACTCTTTTTCTTTTCCTCTTCTCTTTCAAAACAGGAAGCCAAGGAGATACTCAGTAATGATGAGTGGGCGAATGGGCTTATGGAAGAGCTTGACAAGGTGGAAGAAGCGTCACAGCAATTGAGCATCTACAGAGTTCCAAGTAAACTTCGAAAAGTGAAGAATGATGCATACAGCCCTCGCGTTGTCTCTATTGGACCTCTCCATCGAGACAATAATCCTAACCTTTTAGCTATGAAAGAACATAAATGGCGTTACATGCTCCTCATTTTCCAGCAAACAGACAACATCGTAAAGACTATCACATGCTTGAAAGCGTGCACCGATGCCTTTTATGATTCAGGGAGTTACCCTTTAAATAAAAAAATTCGTGAAAGCTATGCTGTAGATCTCACAAATATTGAGGAGCATGATCTCGCAGAAATGATGTTAGTTGACGGTTGCTTCATATTGCAACTTTTCCTCGAGAATTACCAATCCTGCGACCAAGCTAATGATCCAATATTCAGTAGTGCTTGGATGCTCCCAACACTTAGGCATGATCTGACATTACTTGAAAACCAGATCCCTTTCTTTATTCTCGAAGAATTGTATCGCATTATCCAGCCCCACATTGTGAAATATACACCGCCAGATTCGGTCACTACCCTCGCTCTCAAGTTTTTTCAACCTTTGTACCAACAGGAAATAACACAAGATACGGATACTGCAGGCTGCAAGCATTTGCTTCACCTTTGCAACAACTTCTTTTCCCCAAGTTTGGGCCATATCATTGAACTGGGGGGTCCAGCAAAGCCAAGCAACCAACAGACAATAAAAGAAGGTACGGGCACTGAAGACTGCAAGCATTTACTTCATCTTTTGCACAACTTCTTCCGCCCAAGCTTGAGCCAAGCAGAGGCAAGCAAGAAAAAAAAGAATAAATTCAAGAATTGCGCTTCAGAACTTAATGACATTGGAGTCCGGTTTGAAATAGGGTCAGCCGACGGCCAGTTGTCGAGCATAAATTTCGATGATGGAGTAATCAAAATTCCACCATTGTTCATTGACGACACAACAGATTCGCTCTTCCGGAACCTGATAGCTTTCGAGCAATGCCATCTCAAGAGTTCGCATCACATTACATCGTATGTCATCGTTATGAAGAGCCTCATACGTTCCAAAGAGGATATCAAACTACTCAAGAAGAAGGGGATCATACATGAAAATTTTGCAGGAGGAAAATATTATGTTGATTTCGAAAGTATTTTAGACCATATTAACCTGAAGCACTTCTGCTTTAGCAAGTTGTGCGACGATGTGAATGAATATAGTAAGTCCAGTAAGTTTCATCACTGGCACAAATTCAAAGCATTTTGGGAGGTGCGACTTCAGAGATATATGAAGTCCCTTTATGTCACATATTTCTCTAGTCCGTGGAGTCTCATTGCATTCTTGGCTGCGGCTGTCGCTTTCAGTCTCACTGTGGTACAGACACACTACGCCATTCACCCCGCTAGCTAATACTTGCTGGTTGATGCTTTTACAATTATATTATTATTATTATATGTGTGATTTTACAACTGTATGGAGGCAAAAGGGACCTTCAGAATAAGGAAATGTCTCGAGAGATTGAATCTTTTGATTTTCCAGTTTCTCTTCACAACTTATTAGTGCTTTTGTGTGCTGATGTAGTAATAAATATATTTGAGTGTATTGTTTAGCAAACTCCAGTAATAATTATAATTATTAGTTCCTGCTTTTCTTTGCTTTTATTTTTGCTTAGTTTTGATTTTCCAAGGAAAAACAACAGATAAAGGCAATGAGCTGAACCAGTAATAGTATATATTTTGCTTAGTTTTCAAAAACATATGTTTTCAAATCCTGTTCAATGCGGATGCGTTTTGGTTTTGGTGATAAGTCACCGGATTCGGTCTCTTTTAGGCGATGGATAGTTTTGGAAGTAGTTGGGATCCGGATTTCCGATCACTATCAGCTTTCTTCCTTCTCCATCTATCCTTTAATTATTTATTGATTATTTAATTTTTCTGGGTGGACTTTGTTATCTCACTTGAGGAATGTACACTTCATTTTATCAAGTCCTATATATTCACGTACAGACTCCCTCAAATAAACTTATTGGCGAAATACACCTTATGGAACTCACTCCACATTGTATTTTAGTGATCCGATTTTAAGTATTCATTCAAAGATCATATATGCAAAAATCACTTGAATTGTAACAACCCGATCCTAATTTCAGATTAAAATAATAAAATATTAAAGGAAAGGACGACTATACCCCGATTAATTTATTGGATTTAAAATTTGACTTTAAGTTCGGAAAAGAATTTGGTGGAACGGAGTGCACCGTTGCGTCCGGCTCGTCGAAACGAGTCCGTGGACGTGCGGAACAACCGATTCCGAGCTCGTATGAACGCGTGAAGGTCAAAATATCTTAGGGGCATTTTTGTAAATTCTGAAAAAGTGGGAAAAAAATAAAGAAAAGCGCTGGACAATTGGCCAACGCTTGTAGCGCATCACCCCCAAACTGGTCATCTTCTTCTTGCGAACTCCACCCTCCGATTGCACCAAATTAGCCAAAGCCGTTCCTACTGTAATCCACCACCCCAATCCCACCGATCGTCTCCTCTCTCCTCCCCCAACCTACCCCGACCAGTTCCCGATCAAAAAACGACCGGAGAAGCTGGGCCAAAACCCAGAATTTTCGCCAGTGTTGCAGAGTAAAATCCGGCCACTTCTGCAAGTTTCGGCTTCGATTTGGGTGAGTTTCTGCCTCCTAGACTGTTGTTCTTCAAGTTTTGAGGTTTAATTCCAGGTTATTTGGGGTTTTTGAGAGAGATAGAAACCTAGGGTTTGCAGTGATCGGAATTCATGGTTTCCGGCGTGATTCCGGCCGGTTCTTGGCCGGTTTTCACTGCCAAAATCCTCCCCTCCGCTCACTGATCAGTTTGACATAAGGTTTGCAGGTTAACTTGAGAATTTTCCGTCGCCGGAAAATTTACTCAAGCCACCCAACCTGGCGGCGCGTGGGCCAGGTGGCGGCGGTCAATTTTCGTGCCAAAACTCTCCTCGTATCCTCCCAAGCGCTTGGGTATGCTCAGATAATTTTTTGGAGAACGTTTGAGTGTAAAACCAATGTTTACCGGTTAGAACTAACTAGGGTTAACTGGGGTTCGATAAGTTCTAACCGTGGGATCATAACGAAACTTGGAAGTTGAGTAATTGGGAATCTTAGAAACCTATAGGAACTTACGGATCGTCTATCAGAGTTCGGGAACCTTTTGAATGCTCGAATTGAACTAAATTAAAGTTTAATCGTTTATTTAATCCCGATACTCTTCCGACAACTCCAATGGTTAGAATTGAGTGTTTTTGGCCCTAGGAACGCTCCTTTTCAAGTTTGAGCACTTTTAGGCCCGGGGGTCGGGAATTTTTATTAAATTACTGTGCCGAGCTACGGTTAATTAATAAATGGGTTAATTTTTGCTAATAGGTACTCAAGCTTCGGCGGAATTACAGGAAGACCCTTCTAAGGGTCAAACAAGCTCGGATCAACAGTGAGTGGACTTTTGTTTTCTAAAATGCATTTTTAGTTAATAAAGTTTTATCAAATTGCTTTTGAAAAAAATATGGTGATTTATATGTTTTAAGCATGAGATTAACTTAATTTCGTTATTTGAAGTATTTGCTAAACATTGTTCCGAGCCTATTATTGAATCTTTAGAATGAATTGCATGATGATGAGTTTTGGATATTATAGGGCTCGAGGATAAGTTTATATTTTAATTATGTGATTTACGGGAAGTTTTAAAACCACCCTAGGTACCCAAGTATGTAATTGTTGCCTTCGGAATAATTATGAATTTGGTGATTACCTGGTCTACGGACCTATTGCTGCCTTCGGTTTAAGTCTGCGCACATGACTCACGCCTCACGCCTCACGAGTCTAGGGGACGCCCGGACCGTGCGGAGCGAGGATGCGGCTCGGGTAAACTTTGTGTTTTCCGAGTCTAGCGAGGACGCGACTCGGATAAACTTTGTGTTTTCCGAGTCTAGCGAGGACGTGGCTCGGTTGACTTTGTGTCACCGAGTCTAGCGAGGAATGGAATTGACGGAATATAAAAGGGTACACCTAGGTGGATTTTAGAAAGTTTGATTTAAGAATATTTCTTTTTATGAATAAGAATTACTGCTTTGATGAACTTTATCAATATGTTTATGTTTGCATACCTTGATTTATGGTTCGTTTAAAGAATTGTTTTCTAATGTTTTAACAGTGGGGCTAACATGTTGTTTTTCAATTTTCTAAAATCTTCCTTTTGGTCCACTCACTTTTTCAATGGTTTTACGCCCCCAGGCTGTAGATTGCAGCTGAGCACCATCACCGGCCCGTCATCACCACCATTGCACTCCCACGACTTTGTGTAGGGTCCACGACCCGAAGAACTTTGTAAATTAAGTACTTAGTAGCTTTGAACTTACCCAACTGTTTGTGAGGCATGAGGCCGTACATTTAATTTTATGTTGTGTGTGAAACTTAAGTTGTGCCTGCTGGTTGTTTGAGAGTTTAAAAATTGTGTTTCAATGCATGTGAAATTTTGGGAATTGAGCCAATTACAGGGGAGACTCTGCCGAATTTTCGGCAGAAGTCAAACCTTAAAACTCTGTTTTCTTGTTTCCTTTACTTAAAGGGCAAATTGGTCAAGTGTGTCCGACACCCAACAGATGTCGGACACGGACAGGGCTTGACTCGGATTCCAAAGCGGAATTAGGGTCGGGTCCTGTCATGAATCAATCCATTTGACCACTCAATTAAGTGATTGATATTATAGTGTTTTTTTAAGCATCATGTTTGTCGATTTTATTGGCCACAACTAGATGTCTTAACTGTTTTTGATTTGTCTAATTTTTTTTTGCAAGAATGATCTATGATTAAATACCAGAAAAATGAACAGTTCATATTATTGAAATAAAGTTTTTAGTTGAGTCTCATAAGGTGTCGCTCAAATAATATTATTTGAGTAATTCCTCAATATATATTCACACACCAAATACTTAGAAATATTTCAATTTTCAAAGAGTTGAATATAACCATCTTTTTTTTTCAATGAATTAACTATATTGGTAGTTGTTTCCATTTGGTTAAAGGAGATCTCATGTTCTTTTTTTTGCGAAAAAAGAAGATCTTCTGTTAGACGCACATGAATGAGATTTTAATATATATTTATAGTGAGTTCAACACTTCATTATGGCTAGTTGATTATATCGTAAGTTTGTTGTGGATGAATTATATTGTTGTGAATACCTTCTGTTTGTTAAAAAAAGAAAAATCTACTTAATAATTTGCTACTAATATATATCGCAGTCAATTATATGATTGGTTGGAAGAGGAGTCGAGTTGGATTATCCCTACTCTCCAATCGGATGCATGTTTAAGTGATTACAAGTTGTGCGTTAGATAAAAATCATGTGAAATGTTTACCAGGACGGTTGTATAAGTGAATGCTTGGTGCGCCCAAAATCTCGATTGTAGGAGATATGTATGTACAAGTCAATAATGCTTCGAATTGGCATCTTCAATTTTCCAGCGAAGCAATCCAAAAACAAAAATGACATGCAATTGTTTTGACTTTGGAGGGTTGCTGCTTAGGGAAGTGGCATTCGTCATAGGACGAGGCACAAAGTTTACACACTGTTTTTGCTTTACTTTAAACATATTAAGTCAAATAAAATATTCATTAAGTAGATCAAGACCAACCAAGTCGTCCTATAAAATAAGTAGGTTTATTTTTTGATATACCTCTTGAAAGTGTATTTGAGTTTTACTTTGCCCCTTAAAATTTATTTTGTCTCACTTTACTCCATTTTTCACACATACGTCCTATAAAATAAATAACTACTTGGAGGCTCTGCCGTTGTGAAGGAAGTAGAAAATATTGTTATTGCAAAGTTGAATTGTCTTTGCCTGTAAGCTTATGTCACGCACATTGCCGTGAATATTTTTCTTTTATTATACACCGGCATAGAAAACACTTAAAAAGAATCAACTTATCTCAATACATCATGAAACAGATAACATTACATTATAGTGAAATGAAATTAAAATAATATAGATGAATTGCATTCTTACAAGTTGTATCACAAAATTGAATTTAGAACAAAGTACCATATGATACAAATCTCGAGTATTTACACTTAAAAAGATGTGTATTTGCCCGATTAAGCATCACAGTGGCAGAAATTGTGCTTTGGGGGCCAACAACTTAATAAAACTAGGAGATAATATATTTTTCTTTTAAACTCATTCAATAACCTAAAATCTTAAGTATCCATTGTTTTTCTACATAAATATTTTAGAATATATTCAATTTATATAAGAAAACTTTGATGGTTGTTGTAAATAATTAATAATACAATGGGTTTTAAGACAATATTGTAAGATGTTGCTAATCAAACTGAACATGAATAAAAACACTTACGCGGTAGAAGGTCAAACCAGTTGCTCTACCACCTAGTTCCATATGCTTCATGCCTTCTTTTCTCGGGGATCAAATTGAAAACAATGAGTAAACAAAAGCCTAAACTGTAAGTGTCACCATTGGGCCAGAAGGGTCATATGACCTTCCTTTATTTTTCATATACAAACACGTGTAACAATATTATTGGACGTAAGCATGAGAAGGTCCTCACCAACCACCCAAGTATTATTCTTTTTCTGCTAGTAGGGACTTAATAAGTCAAAGGCAGAATACAATTAAACCAGCAACAAAAATTTAAAATTAACTTATAAGGAAGACTTGGGAGTAGGGTCTTTCTTATAAGTTAATGATCTTTAATCTTCATATTTGGACAATAAATTAAAGGCAATACTCAGGCGCTTAATTGGGATTAAGTAAGCTGAGAGTGGTGGTTGGACGGCGAAGGGAAATCTGCTGACATGAGCAACTCAGGAGAGGTAATTGAGGTCGTTGGGCTTAATTGTATCATCTCTTTAGAATTTGTGTGTATATCTTGCAGTTGGATTATCATCATGTAGAGTGTTGGAATTTAGGAGGTGTGATGTGTTGCTCTGATACCATTGTTGGTTTATGTGTAAAGGGGTTTAGGATAATAGGACAATAGTTGAATAAAATGATTTTATTATATTGGAGGAGAATAGTACATAGCTTGGTGTACTTAGGGTTAGGCTAATTGGCCCTCTTCATAGATTTGGGTTATTAGCCATCACACTCTCTTAGCTTAGTTTGGGCTATTTGGCCCTCAACATAGTTAAATTTGAGTAGCTAATTTGCTCCCTTAGTTTGGGAGTTTTAGTGGTTAGCTACCAAACTCTTGTTCATTATTACATGCATATATGCCTATTTATAGGCATCAATTGCCGACTTTACATTTCTAGAATTCTCAATATCCTTCTATACTACTCCAAGCCGACATTGCTATAGTCCCACCGACTTGGGACTTCTCTTCTTGGCCACATATTGTAGTTTCATCCACAACTTTCTACTAGCTTCACTTAGTGACTAGTGTTTCTAGACCATTGTAGAGATTTCTCCACAAAATGGGTTGGGCTTGGCTAAATGATGGGCTGGTGTTGATTTTTCTTTAGCACAAATGTGCATTAATTTCAACATAGAGAACAAAAAAACATATATATATGTACGTGCATATGTTATTTAATACATGCATATTTGCAAAAATAGTGATGCTGAAAGTAGATGTGTGCACTGCTAGCTAGCTTTATACATTTTACAATCAAAACAGGAAACGGAAGCAAGCTATGAGCAACAGTGCTATGACAAGGTGGAGAAAGCGTCAGAGGCATTGAACATCTTTAAAGTTCCAAATAAACTTCGAAAAGTGAAGGAGGATGCCTATAGCCCTCGCCTTGTCTCAATTGGGATTTACCATCGGGAGAAGCAAGAGCTTGCAGCTATGCAAGAGCATAAATATCGTTACAGGAGATTCTTGAGAAGCGTTTGAACGAGTCTGCCACATCCTGTGACAGTTTTGAATGTTTTTTCAATTATAACTTAAGGTCCAAGATTAAGAGCAGCTACGTTGGAAGCATTTTTGAGGAAGTTACATTAGAAATAGTACTTGATGGCTTCTTCATATTGGAACTTTTCCTCAGGTATTATGAACACTACAACTTAAACATGATGTTAGAAGAGCAATCTGATGACCCAATATTCAATACTATCTGGATAATTCCAGCACTTCGCCAGTATCTAGCTTTAGTTGAAAACCAGATCCCCTTTTTTATTCTCCAAACTCTGTTTGAGGCTATCAAGCTTCATCTCAAGGCCAACGGCACCAGCACCGAACTCGCTCACTAGCCTTGCTCTTCATTTCTTTGAACCTGCAGCTATGAAGAACCAAAAGGCAATAATAAAAGGAGTTGATGATCCTCCTGGCGGCACAGAGGGCTACAAGCATCTGCTTGATCTCTTGCACAAATTCTATCTCCCAAGTCAGCCTAAGAGTACTAATAATAAGCAGCACCCTGCTGGGGCTGGTGATTCCTCAATTATCAACATCACCAATATTGATATCTCTGGAAGTGGAAGCTATAACAATTGGGGATTCAATTTTTGCGCTTCACAACTTTTGGAATCCGGAATCGAGATTGAAAGACAGTCAAGCGAGAACCACTTGCTGAACATAAATTTCAGCAAGGGAGTGATCAGAATCCCATCATTGTTCATAGACGACAATATTTCACTCTTGAGAAACCTGATTGCCTACGAGCAGTACAGCATCAGCAGTAATCACATCACCTCATATCCCATCCTCCTGAAAAGCCTCATCCGTTCCTCAAAGGACATCAAAATACTTCGGCAAAGAAGGATCATAAATTCCAATTGGATTGACGATGAAGTATATTTGGCTCAATGCCACAGTATTCTAGATGAGGTTGTTGTCAAGGACTTCTGTTTTGCTGACTTGTGCAACCAAGTGAACGCGTACGCTCGTAAGTTCTGGTTTCGCAGACGTTTGAAGTCCCTCTATCGCACTTATTTCTCAACTGCATGGAGCTTGATATCTTTCATTGCTGCACTTTGCCTTTTCGTTCTAACCGTCATACAAACATACTATGCCATTCACCCTCGCTAGCTGATACTTGTTGCGCTTTTTCAGTGGCTTGGGCCATCCTAAGAATTTGATTTGCATATATGTGTTTAATTTTCTTCCTGTATAATGAGTCTGTCTGTATCGATCAGCTTTCTGTTTTCACAATTTATGTATGACTGTATGGAGCCAGAAATGAATAAGAAATGGCGTCTTGAGAAATCATGCGCAGTAAGTTGAAATACATTAATGATCGATCTGTTCTACAATAATGGTTTTTCAACTTGAGAGGGAACCTTATGATTTTTGGTTAAATTGTGAAATTTTGAAGGGTCCTATTTGAACAGCTGGAAGAAATAAGGGAGACAATGATCAGACAATGCGATATTTATTTCCACAGATTCCATGTGTTAATTAGTAAAAACAAATGTACAGTGTGTGCGCGCTTAGACCGGATGCAAAGAATTGGACTAAAAAAATAAAGAAAAAAGAAGAGAAGTTGTCTAAGTATGGTCTTTGTTAATTATCCGTTCGTTGACGTTGGAATGCGTGTTTGGTACCAAATAGACTAATGTGTGTATCTACTCGTTTTCCTTCCACAAGGGATCAACTAATTAATATGTCAAAGCGCGGCTGAGTTAGATGGAGAGGGTGCTGAGATGAGTGAACCAGTCGAGGAAGCTCAGCTAATTGAGGTGTATATTTTACAGTGAGAAACAGGTGTATGCATGTGGCCATTTTCTTCCTTGGTTGGGGTCAAAATGTTAGTCAGATAAACAAATGGTTGATTGGTCCAGATAGATTAATATACATATATGATGCTACTTGTTTTTCTTCCAGAGAGATTGATTAATTTTCTAATTAATAAATGTGTTAGAGCATATGGAGCTATTGGGATAGGAGACTGGGATCGTAGAGTCAAGTTCAATTATTATATTTTACTTCCAAATTTGGGATATAAATTAGATCAGAAGGCAATACTCAGTCTCCAGGGAGGTTGGTGACCGGACAAAGGAAAATTAACCTGCTGAGATGATGAATCAATCAGAAGAGGAAACACATCGGGTATAACTGAGAGCTACGATCTTTCTTTCTCTCTTAGAGTCTTCTTTTTCATCAACATTTGATCATTAATGTGAATTAGCACCTCTTTCTTTCTCTTTTAACTTCTGGAATTTTTTGTCCTTTTGGACTCAAAGCAGCTAGAAGGCGAGGAAGACGAAGAAGAGACACTGAAGACTAAGTGGGTATTGGAGATTAAAGAGAGACTCGGAGCAGTTAAGGAAGCAAAAGAATCATGCATCTACCAAGTCCCAAGCAAACTTCGAAAGGTGAGAGAGGATGCCTACAATCCTCGCGTCGTCTCAATTGGACCTTTTCATCGAAAAAACACTGACCTTGTAGCTGCTATGAGAGAGCACAAATGGCGTTACATGTTAAGCTTTCTGCAGCAAACAGATGATCCTGATGAGTCTCACGAATGCTTGGAAGATTGCACGAATGCTATTTATAATTTAGACAAGGAGGTTCGTCAATGCTATGCCGAAAACATCGACTATGAGAAGAATGAGCTCGCAAGAATAATGTTACTTGATGGCTGCTTCATCTTAGAACTCTTCCTCAGGTACTACGCCAAGAAAGTGGAAAAAGAAGACGGCCCTGATCCAGTACTAAAAAGTGCTTGGATGATCGCGGCTCTTCAGCATGATTTGGCTTTGCTTGAAAACCAAATCCCTTTCTTTATTCTCAAACATTTGTATGACATTGTCCAGCCTCGTGTCGTGATCAACGGCCATGAAGCACCACACTCGGTTGCTGGCCTTGCTCTCATGTTCTTTCAACCTTTGAGCCGAAAGCCGATAGCTAAAGATCAACATGAGCTTGGGACAGACTTCAAGCACTTGCTTGATCTCTTGCACAAATTCTACTTCCTCAGAGCTGGAGTGCCTGGCCATGAGGTGTCAATTAAGGTCAAGGTCCATCATGTGGAATTGGTTTCCAAGGTTAAATCACAGCAATCTGCATGCCTTTTTTTCAGAAAAATATTTAAGAGAAGAAAGCAACAAACTGCTTCATGCCTTCCTGAACCTGATGAGCCAGCAACAAACAACAAGTGGGGATTCAACTATTGCGCTTCGGAACTTTTGGAGTCTGGGATCCAGTTTCAGATTGGTTCTTGGGAGGACAATTTGTTGAACATAACATTCAGCAATGGAGTCATCAGCATTCCCCAGTTGATCATTGACGAGGCTACCAGTTCAGTGTTCAGGAACCTCCTTGCCTTCGAGCAATACAGCCTTAGCTCTACACATGGCGTGACGTCGTATGCCTTCCTCATGAAGAGTCTCATCCGTTCCTCAGCGGACACCAAGCTGCTCCGAGAAAAAGGGATCATAAGGCATAATAGGATTGGAGACCATGAGTATTTGAGTCAGTTCAAGGATATTCTTGATGAAGTTGTTGTCAAGGACGACTTCTATTTTGAGACATTGCGAGACCAAGTGAACGAGTATTGCACGTCCTGGTGCAGCTTAAGCAAGCTTCAAGTATTTCTGAGGGTGCGATTTCTAAGAGAAATAAGGGTCCTTTTCAGCACCTACTTCTCTTCCACATGGAGTTTCACATCTTTCCTGGCCGCGTTTGCCCTTCTCATTCTCACTTCCATACAAACATACTACACCATTCACCCTCGCAGATGAGACTCTTGCTTTCTTGCTTTTGCTTCTTTCTTTCTTTATGCTTTCACAATGTATGCATGCATATGTGCAATTGAAATAATATTGTATGAAATTGATCATCTGAATAAAACTCAATATTTCATCATCTGCCTGGGTTTCCAAAGCCAACCACGTCTCATGCTCTGATTGAAGTTTATATTATTGCTCATAATGCAACGTGTTTGCATTAGTTTATCCTCCCTTCATCTTATGCAAATTCCTTTCATGGTTATCAATACGCTTGTCCGGAAGTTGTCATTGTATACTCCCGTGGGTCGGAAGGCGGCGGGGGAAGGAGGAGGACACTGGGCGGGATCTATCAGCAGCGAATTCCCCATACAGATAGAGGCGCCTATCAAAAAGGTACTCCGAAGGCTTCGGGATAGAGGTATCATTAGCCGAAGAAGACCCTGGCCAATCCACGTGGCCTGCTTGACGAACATCAGCGACGGAGACATCGTAAATTGGTCCACGGGCATCGCGATAAATCCTCTGTCCTTGCTAATGATGACTGGTTGCGGGTCTCGTGACTTTTCCACATATTTGACTACATAGGTGAGACTGGTTTTGACCTATTGGTGCAAGCTTTTCCCTATTCTCGGCTCATCCTATTTTCCGTAGTGACGTCTTTATTTCTTCTTTTTTTAAATTCGTTCAATTTGAGTTTTTTTACTCAATAAGCTTCATTTCCTTGGTTTGAGGTGTTAGTTGGGCTGTTTATGGTCATTGGAAGCTTAATTCAGACGAGTTGGATTGCTCGAAAGTTTTTACAGATTTTAGGTTTGTGAAATCTTGGGGGTTTATTGAGCTTCATATGAAATTGATGAATTAAAATTTATATTACATGAGTTCTTGTTGAATAATTCACAGCAGCCGGACAGGGACCTGATTGCAAATTAATTTACAGTTTTCAGGCCGTTTTTTCATTTCCCAGAAAATAAGGGGCCAAAGTGTAATTATAAAAAATGCAGGGTTTTTTCCTAGCAGAACAAAATTCAAACAGAGAATCTGGATTCTGAATGGATCCAATTACTGTACAAGTACCCAGGATGTGTGCTAATTAAGATGAAAATCAAACACCAAGTGGGAAAAAAATAAAATTTGAGGGTCTTTTTTATTTTTTTTATATTAAATTTAAGTAAGGCCCGATTTAGGAGGAGCTTCTCCTCAATTTAAGCAGTCAAGTCATGCTCATTTTGTATTAGGTAACTAGAGCCAACTGAAGAAGTAATTAAGTAAGGCCTCTCTCTTTCGGAAAGGATCTGAGTCGAACCGAGTGATCAGTGAACTATGTAAACACATTTTGATGATGAAACACTTGAAAGAGAAGTAATTGTTGTGGGAGGTCATTACCTAGTGTTCAGTTCTAGGTGAGGACTTAAGGCCCCGTTTGGTTCACAGAACGGATTTGAGGGGAAATCACTTCCCATGTCATTTCCCAAGGGATGGGAAATGGAAGATTCATTTTCCAAGTTTGGTAATGCTGGGAAAGTAACCAGGAGATTTCACTTTGTTTTCTTTCCCATGTTTGTTTTGAGTAGGAATGGAAAACAAATTTTGTATAATTTTTCAATTATACCCATATTAAATCAAATAAAAAAAATGCATTTAATGACACATGCAAATAGAGAAGTGAAAAGAAGCAGAGAGAATTTTTTATGAATAGAGAGAGAAGAAACTATCGTATTCTCATTAATCTTTTTCTAACACTACTACAGACCTTTATATCAAGCTATAGTTAGAAGCTTGTTCATGTTCTCTAACCTCTCTTTCTCACACTGATCAATGCTAACAGACTTTCTTAACTGTCTAACAAGACTAACAACATTTTAACCACTTGATTCTTTAATCTCTTGACATGTGGCAAGACTAGGACCTTTGATATCTTTACACATTGTAATTCTAAATTGTAAATGGGGGCAAAATGGTCATGAAAAATGTGTATTGAATGTTGGCTCATTTTCCCAAACTTTCCCATGAGAAGGGAAAACAAAACCCAAGTTGAGAGGAGGCTACACTTTCCCCCTTACTTTCCCAAGCTGAGCATTCCCCAATTAATCATTATCGACGCATCGAGTTCATTGTTGAGGAACCTCGTTGCCTTCGAGCAGTACGGTGTTAGCAGTACAAATGGAGTTACATCGTACGCATTCATTCTGCAAAGTCTCATAAGTAACACATCAGATTTCAAGCTACTTCGGGACAAAGAGATCATAGCCCATAATCGGTTTAGCGACCCTGAATTTTTGAGTGAATTTGAGACTACCGTAAGGCCTCGTTTGGTTCACAGAACGGATTTGATGGGAAATCACTTCCCATGTCATTTCCCAAGGGATGGGAAATGGAAGATCCTTTCCCACGTTTGGTAATGCCGGGAAAGTAACCGGGAGATTTCACTTTGTTTCCTTTCCCATGTTTGTTTTGAGTAAGAATGGAAAACAAAGTTTGTATAATTTTCCAATTGTACCCATATTAAATCAAATAAAAAAAAGAATGCATTTAATGATACATTGTAATTCTAAATTGTCAATGGGGACAAAATAGTCATGAAAAATGTGCATTGAATGTGGGCTCATTTTCCCAAACTTTCCCATGAGGAGGGAAAACAAAACCCAAGTTGAAAGGAGGGGTTCACTTTCCCCCTTACTTTCCCATATGACAGACAACCATTTCTCATGCCTGGACTTATCAAACATGGGAAAGAAATTGATTTCCCATCCCCAAGCCTCCTTTCCCATGAACCAAACGGGGCCTAAAGGATGTTGTTCCCAAGGACGACTTCTACTTTGCTAATTTGCGAACCAAGTGGACAAACACAAGACACCCTGGTACCATTTTAAAAAGCTTAAAGTAATTTTTGTGGTGCAACTTCGAAGAGAAATTATGATCGTTTGGAAGAATCGTTTCTCTGCTAAATGGAGTTTCTTATCAGTGTTGAGTGCGCTTGCCCTTCTCATTCTCGCTTTCTTACAAATATACTGTGGGAATCGAATTTTAACAAAACCCTAGGTCAAATATTTCCTTCCATTTGTGGATTCTTGTCTTGAATTGGGATCCTCATTAAATCTCTAATTGATTTAAATCTCCTAAAATCAGGAAAAATAATTCATTTCCCAATAAGGATTATTTTTCTCCAAACCCTAGCCCTACGAGGCTCTATAAATACGAGGCTATGCAATGCATGAGGTAAGCCATTCCAAGCTCTCAAATTACTACAGATATTCCCCTCCTTGCTGCCTCCTCCCTCTCTCTCTTACACAAGGCTCCGGCCGCTCAGTTCACACCATACATACATCTCCGTACCCTTTTGTTTCTTTACGAATCAATCTAACTAACTTAGGCATCGGAGGGCCTTTGGCCAACACCTCCCGGGTGTGGTTCTTTTACTCCGATTGGTTTTGCAGGGAGAGAGTTCGATGAAGGAGAAAGATGAATCTATTGATCGAATATTCTAAGGGACGAAAATCACACCCACACATACTATACCATGCACGACCCTTCCAGCTGATCTTTACTTGTCCCATGCTGCTTCTTTGTTTCTTGGCCTGGAGCTGGAGGGTTCCCGTTGGACCATCTAGCCAATGACTTTATATCAAGCTTTTATTTGAGTTAATCAGTTGGCCTCCCCTAGAAATGATCAGTCTATCTATAATCTTTCGCAGATTTTATGTTTGCATGCGCAATTGTATGGTATTAACACCACGGATCATTCATCAACAAGGATGCAAGTTGAAAAAAATATTCGAATGGGATACAAACAATGTTGTATATTAATATCCACAACCACATAAAGTAAAGATCTGTTTACATTTGAAACTACAGAACTACAGAAATAGGAAACATCTGGAACAAGACAGAAAAATAACAAATGTTTGCCAAATGAAATAAGAATTCTGGCATCTTAAGAGCTGCAACAACCACTGCTACTTGCAAGTTCTAAATTTTGTTATCATATTATGTATTAATTTATGACGAGTCTAATTTATAGGAGATAAAAAGTCAATAGTTTGAATTATTAGCAGTCTGCAATATTTTTCCAGCCAAGCATGCAAATTGTTTTAAATTTGAAGGTTGCTTCTTAGGTAAGTGACATACGTCATAGCTTCTCGTCTTAGGTTATCTAACAAATTAATCATACTCTGGATGTGTTACGTGCAAAGACCGGGTGCATATTACAGTATAAAAATGCAACTGCGAGCATAATATATGTTTTCCCTCCTCTGTTTGGGGTCAGATACAAGCAAATGCATGTTTGGTACAAATAAAACTAAGCTGTATGTTTAGCTTTCTCCTGGAAGAGATGAATATGTCAAAGCTGATTGAGGAATAAACTTAGAAGTTCATGTTTAATTAGGTTTTTTTTTTTCTCCAACAGAAAAAAGGAAGGGCATCCATTCGGATGGTTTTGCTTAATTAAATAAATTGACTATTTTAACACACAAAAAGCTATTATAGAATTGAAATATTTTTTAACTAATAAATCTGGCAAAGAAAATACAAATCTAATTGTTGACTTGGTATGTTGAGAACTCAGAGTTCTCCAAAAAGGAAAGAGAAAATGATTTGGGAGGGCAGGAGGAGGGAAGTACGATTGAATGAGATGTTCTCAACTTTCAGAAAACATATGGCCATATAAGAGTAAAATCTATCAGTAAGTATTTTCCGTTGACATTGAAATATATTTCTTTTTAACTTGTAGGAGTTTCTGGTTTTGCAATTTCATCTCTCGTGTGTCTAGTGCGAAGACGGTGGTGCACATTACAGTATAAAAATGCATCTGTTACGTTTTTTCTCTTTTGGTTGGGTTCATATACAAACAAATACAAAGAAAACTATACAAACTACTACATATGTTTAGTTTTCTTCTGAGATTAAGATGTCAAAGCTGATTGAGGACTAAAGTCAACTTCTAAGGACAGAGACATTAGGATGGTTGAGCCTAATATAATAAATTGACAAACTTTTACACACAATATTTCCATTATAAAAAGGTTCAATATTTCCAACTAATAAATTTAGCAAAAGTTAAAAACTTGATGATTGACTTGGTCTGTTTGAGAACTTGAAGTTCTCAGAAAACAATAGGTTTGGGAGCGCAGAGGAGGAAAGTACGATTCAATAACCTTTGTCAACTTGATAAAGCATATGGGGATAGGGACAAGTCTTCTATAATTATATTTTATCATAATAGGGCTATAAAAGGCAATATTTCGTCCCTCAGGAAGCTCATACTGGAAGCTGAACGGCAAAGGAAAATCCACTGAGATGAGTAATGAGGACATCCTACAACTGGTAAGATGTAGATTTGAGTTCCAGATGCAGTCGTTTCATCAATATTGCAATTTTTTTGTAACTTTTTTGAGCCATGCATGTGTTATACTTATGTTGTGTTTCATTGCTGTCCTATAAAATCATGGTAGGAAGCAGAAGCAACTGATAAGAATGAATGGAGGCGGGAGATTACTAAAAAACTTCACCAGAAAGTGGCAACAGGGTCAGAAAACTTGAGCATTTATAAAGTCCCAAAAAACCTTCAAAAAGTCAAGGATGAAGCATACAACTCTCGTGTTGTCTCAATTGGACCCTTCCATCTAGGCAACCATGCCCTTGTAGCTATGAGACATCATAAATGGCATTACATACAATATTTTTTTTGCAAGAATAGAAGATCATCAACAATCCCTCCAATGTTTAGAAGTGTGTACCAATGCTATTTATGATTTAGATGAAATGGTTCGTGGATGCTATTCCGAAAAGATAGACCACATTGACAAGAATGTGCTAGCAGAAATCATGTTACTAGATGGTTGCTTTATATTGGAACTTTTCCTCAGGTATGATCAACACTTAAATATGAAGTTAGAAGACGAATCTGATCCGATATTCAATAGTGCTTGGATGATTGCAGCTCTTCGCCATGATCTGATATTACTTGAAAACCAGATCCCCTTCTTTATTCTCAAAAGTTTGTATGATGCTATGAAGTCTCATCTTAAGGGTACACCAAACTCTGTCACTAGCCTTGCTCTTAAGTTCTTTGAAATGAACCAAAAGTCAACAAAAGAAGAGCCTGACACAAAAAACCATCATTTGCTTCATCTTTTGCACAAATTCTACCTCCCAAAATTAGATTCCACAACAACAAATCACCAACTGAAACGCAGTGTTACAGAGATCCGACCTGGCCATATCTCAATCTCAGTCTCTGTTGAATTGACTTCTCACATTCAACATGTTTCTGCAATACATCTAACTTCAGGGATTCCTAGACCTGAACAAGCAGCTGCAACCAATATTAAAACATGGGGTTTCAATTTTAGTGGTTCAAAACTTTTAAGGGCTGGGATTGAGTTTGAAAAAGGGTTGTCGGAGGACCATTTGTTAAACATAACTTTCGTCAAGGGAATAATCAGAATTCCGCCAGTCGACATTCACTTGACATCAGATTCACTCTTTAGGAACCTGATTGCTTTTGAGCAATGCAGCCTTAGAAGTACACATCATATTACGTCATATTTGATCCTCATGAAGAGTCTCATTAGTTCCACACGGGATATAAAACTACTAAGGGAAAGAGGGATCATAAATCTATTAAATCACAATAGTGTTGGAGACCAAGAATATTTCACTGAATTCAAAACTATATTGGACATGGTTGTTGTGAAGGACTTCTGTTTTGGTAAGTTGTGTGACCAAGTGAATGCATACTGTAAGTCTTGGTTGCCGTGGAGTAAACACAAGATATCGACCAGGGTGCGACTTAGGAGACATATAAACTTCCTTTACCGCACGTACTTCTCTAGTCCATGGAGTATCATATCATTCGTTGCTGCTGTGGCCCTTTTCGTTCTCACGGTCATACAGACATACTATAGCATTCACTCTCGCTAATGTAAATTTGTTGGCCATCCATCGAGTTTATCAGTCATTTATGTAATTGATTCCTCTTCTATAATGAGTCTATACATGTTTGTTGTATCTAGTTTCACAATTTATGTGTTATTTTGTGGATCCAGAAATGGATCACTAGAAAAAGGACTTGATGGCATCAGAAAGTTTTTGTGCTGAAGTGAAGTGAAGTGATTAAAGCAATAGGATTGATTGGTTGGTTTGTTTCTCTTTAAAATGTAGGGAACTGAACCGGCTCTAAATGCAGAGGAGCTTTTCTACTAAATTTGAACACTCATCGAAACAGAAATACTCATAACAGATTTACCATGCTTTTGAGAATATCTAAAATTACATATATAAAGTCTTGATCTTTTTACATTTGAAACTAGAGAAATAGAATATCTCAAACCAAAAAGACAGAAAATAAAAAATGCTTGGCAATGCATTAGACAAAAACTTCCCTATTCTTGGGACTTATTCATGCATCAAAGACTACCAATTTAATTTTACTTCTGAACAAAGAGCTCCTTTTCTTTTCTGAGTTCTGCAGAGGCTTTGCCACAGATGAGTCACTTTGCTTGAAGTAGCTTCTCCTTCTCCATATTACAGCATATAAGTTTTCTTTCAGAAACATATAGGTCCTGGCAAATTACACAGTGCTCTGAGATCAATCTCGCCATGACGCTTCCCTCTCCAATGGCCAACTGTCTACTTCGTTTGTTCCATAGGTGCACAGCGTAAGTCTCCCTTGCATTTAGCTCATTTAGTGTGATTTCCACCGCTCTTTACTCCAATTCCCTCTCAGGCCTCCTGAAGATCCTGTGTATCCTAGTCCAGTCCAATGGATAGAATGCCTTAAGAGGCAATATTGTAAGGTTATAATCCAGTGACCTTCCACTCCTTTCTAGTCTAGCAATTACTCTGGAGACCAAGTAAGGTCCATCGTGACCCCATTTGTTCCCATTAAAAGTTGTAGCAAATTCTTCTAATAAGTCTAGCAGAATTGGATGGTTTATGTCAAAGATCATCACTGCACTATTTAGTCTGTTCCAGATTTTGGACTCTGAATCCAAACTTTGTGCTCCAATTGCATTCCTCAACCCAGAGAAATCCTTCAGAATTATCAAGTCTGTGTCCAAGTAGATACCTCCATATTTGTATAGCATTGCAAGCCTAATCAGAATGGATAGATTTTGAGATAATGGGATGTAACCTGGGTCTATCCTGCCACTCTTTAATTCTTCAAGCCAAGACTCAGCTGGTGTGTTCTTGACAAGAAAGGGCAAGTCTGGTGCGATTGCAAGTATTTTGAACCCTCTGTCAAGTAAAGGCTTCAGGATTCTGTACCCTCTTGCCGAGTTCATGGAGTTGATATGATCATCAAGCATCCTTCAGGGTGTAATTTGAAGAGGGTGTCCATGGTCAAGAAATCTCTTTCCCCAAATGACTTTGCTGGTGAAAGCCATACCATGTAGAATTGAAGGCTGCATACATGGTTGAGGAACTCAAGCACTCGACTGTGGAACTGCTGTGACAACTTGTCTGACTTGAGTATCTCTAGCTCCGGCAGTTTTCGTCGGAACCACACAAGTCTTTCCTCACTTGTGGCATTTTCTGGAGGAACCAGAGGATCACAAATTTCATCTTCAAGTTCCTCAATCTTCGCTTGAATTGAAAGCTGTGGCGTGCTCTGCTCAGTTGTCAAGGCTGACTCAATTTGCTCTTGAGCCACGTGAGTCTGGACATGATTATGGTCAAGAATTTCATGACTTCTCAAGTCTATTGTATGCATGGAAAGGTTGGAGACAAAGCTTCCTGCGTATATGATGAAGAAGATGGCAGCAAATGAGATGGTGGAGAAGAGGGAGGATTTCGCGGTGCGTCTAAGCTGGCTGTGATCCAACACTTTGTGAGACATTCTTTTGACTGTCATGAGTGTAGAACTGGGTGAGGATTCTTTTGGAGAAGGCATTGATCTTGATGAGGAGCCATGGTGATCAAGCCCAGTGGTATTTATAAGTTTCTATTTAGTGTATGATTTAAAGCAATGGTGTGGACGAGCTTGAAATGATTTTAAACATGGGTCTGATTTGAATCATCTTTGCAAGAATTAGAAGTGAATGTATGTGGCAAGTATTGCAGTTATGAGGACCAAATATTTAGCAAATATTATGAGTGTTTTTGATTGCTTTAATGTTCAAAACAATCTTAATGGATCGAGCTTTCATGGCCATTTTGACAAACATAAATACAAATTACATCCTTGAATCAATTAGGGGTTAATATATGAAAAGGGCAGATTTTATTACAGCTTGTTTATTATTTATACCTCTTACATCATTGGATCAATCAAGCAATAATTATCAAAGAGAGGGACATGTTCATCATACGAACCAAATAGCTTTGTTGGTTCACGTATAGGAAGAAATCAACTCTCGCATTCAAGTGGGCCTCCAATATTGTCATTTCCAACAACACCATTGCTCCTAGAACATGAGCAATTTTAGGGTTTCTAAAATGCATTCGGGATTTGATTAGATCACTAGGCTAGACCCCGTTGATTAGAACAGTGATTAAATCTCTAATTACACGTAAGAATCCCATAACTTTATTAATTGAAATCTAAAAAAAAAAATTATATTTTTTATTTGAATTCATTGGATTTTCTAAGAACATTAAGAATTTTAGAGAACCATTTTAAATTACAAACTGCCCTTTATAATTTATACTTTTATACTTTTAATTTTTTCTGTTGGGTGAAAAAGGTATATGCAAATCTTTTGGGCTTGAGGCTTGTGAATTAAGCCCATCGTTTTGGGCCTTTGGAGTTAATAATAGGCTTATTTTTTGATATACCCCCTGAAAGTGTATTTGAGTCTCACTTTGCCCTCTGAAACTCATTTTATCTCTCTTTACCCCATTTTTTTCTATATTCTTGTCTCACTTTACCCCATTTTTCATAAAATATTAATTAAAAATTAAAAATTCAATTTTAAAACTTAAAATCCATAAAAATATTGTAAAGAATTAGTTCTTTAGAAAAAAAAGATTAAAACAAAGGGAGAGAAGGGGAGAAGGAGGAAGAGGAGGGTGGGTCGGGGAGAGAGAAATAAAGAGAGAGAAAGGGAGAAGGAGGAAGAGGAGGGTGGGTTGGGGAGAGAGAAAGAAAGATAGAGATGGGGAGAAGGAGGAAGAGGAGGGTGGGTCGAGGAGAGAGAAAGAAAGAGAGAGAAGGGGAGAAGGAGGAAGATGAGGGTGGGTCAGGGAGAGAGAAGGAAAGAGAGAGAAAGGGAGAAGGAGGAAGAGGAGGGTGGGTCAGGGAGAGAGAAAGAAAGAGAGAAGGGGAGAAGGAGGAAGAGGAGGGTGGGTCGGGGAGGGGGCTAATTCTGGGTTCTGTGAGGGTCTGCGGGTTGGGGGCAAGGGATTGTAGTTTTTTGTTTATGTTTTTGTTTTAATATTTATTTTTCTTCTAAAAATTAATTAATTATGGATTTTAAATTTTAAAATTGAATTTTTAATTTTTAATTAATATTTTATGAAAAATGGGGTAAAGTGAGATAAGAATGTATGAAAAATGGGGTAAAGTGAGACAAAATGAGTTTCAGGGGACAAAATGAGACTCAAATACACTTTCAGGGTATATCGAATAATAAGCCTTAATAATACAAGCCGAAAGCCCACCAAACCGTCTCTAAAACACTGTCGCTCTCAAACCAACACGGCTTATCTCAAGCTCGCATTTCGTTTGCCACTTCGATCCTCTCTTCCGTTGTTTTGTTCTCAATCTCAGCAGCTACTACTCATTAACCGTTTCAGACACATAACATGTAAATTCGTACCCCCGTTTCTTGCTCTTTAAATGAAGGTAACATGGGGATTCAATTTTTGCACTTCAAAAGTTTTAAGTTTCTGGGATTGAGCTTGAAGTTGGATGCTTTTATGGTGATGGGTTATGCTCAAATCACCCTTTTTTTTTATCAGGGACCATCCGGGCAAGCTGTGTGCAGGTAAAGCTTGGACCTTTGTTACTGGTCTAGTTAGGGAGGCTAGAGTATCTTTCAAGTGTTGATGCTTGCAAAGATGTAAGATTTTTCAATCCGAAAACAGATAGTATGGGACGACAAGAATCTGCTTCAAGTTGGGACATTCAAATAGCTATGAATTCTTTTCTTTTGCTTCAGATTCGAAAAATCGGCCTAGGCGGTGGCTAGGCGGGTCTGGGCTCCTGGGCGGGTCCTTTTTTTCTTTCTACTTTAAAAACCTCACGTTGTTGCTTCCTTCTCTCTCACGAGTCGATCACCACCACCAGGCTGCGACGACCCCTCGCCCACACCCGCGACCCTCGACCCTCTCTGTAATGGAACTATGAACATCTACTAGAGAGATAGTGGGTTCTGCTACATGTGATGTGACTAGGTGAGTCAAATGCCTAAGCATATAGGCTTCACCTTCACCATCTTATGGCACAAAAATGTCCTTAAGAAGTATACATATCAGGGCAAATGACACGGTTGTCTGAGACTAGTCATAATTCTTGAAGCCAAGTTTCACCTTGGTTGTTCTTGACTAGAAAGGGCAGGTCTGGACTGGTGTTAATGCTATTACTTTGAATCCTCGATCGAGAAGCGGCTTCAGGATTCTTTATCCACTTCCTGAATCCATGCTTTTTGATAGGATCATCAAGCACCGTACTGAATTTAAAGAGACTGTCTATGGCCATGAATTCTCTTTTGCCAAACTTGGTTGCTGGTGAAAAACATATCATGTAGAACTGAACACTGCATCCATGGTTGAGGAACTCAAGTACTCGACCATGAAACTGCTCTGTTAAATTGTTTGAGTTGAGTATCTGCTGTTCCGGGAGCTTCCCCTTTTGTGACATTTTCTGGAGGAACCAGAGGATCAGGAACTTCCTCTGCAACTTCATCTATCTTTTCCTGCATGGAAAGCTGTGGCATGCTGTCAGCAGTCAAGGTTGATTCAGTTTTCTGTCAAGGTAATCGAGTGTTGTGATCTTGAAAAAGTTCATGGATTCTCAGGTCAACAGGATGCATGGGAAGGTTAAAGACAGTGTTGTCTGCATAGATGATGAAGAATATGATGGAGAAGATAGGATATTTTGGGGTGCGCCTAAGTAGCCTGTAATCAAACACTTTCTGAGACATTCTTTTCACCTTCAAAAGGGTAGGATAGGGTGATTATTTTTTGGAGAAAGCATTGTTCTTGATGAGGCACATTGTACGGTCTGGCCAAGTGCGGCCTTACATATATATAGTGGCTGAAAGTTGAAATAGGAGGGTTTTCTGATGTATGATTTACCACTGCATGTTACTGGTCCACACGTCGTGCAATGCTGGTCCTTAATTTGGCAAATTTGCTGGCATCTAGTGTATTCTAAATTTGGTATAAAAAAATTTGTTTCAATGATGAATCAATCTTTAAATATCTGGACATAAATACCAATTACATCCTTGTATCAATTTAGAGCTTAATATAAGAATAGGCCACATTTCTAGCTACTTATTTCAGCTTGTTTATATCCAACAATAATATTAAAGAGGGGCATTCTCATCATCTTAGGAAATGAACAAGAAATTAGGTATTCGAACTTGAAACATCCTTTTTTTCACCAATTAAATACCTTTGTTTTTCGTTTTACTAACAACAAATGAGGCATTCGAACTTGAAACATTTTTCAACTTTAGTTTAACATTGTCGGTTTAGCATATAGGAGAGAATCATTTACACATATACGTATGAGGGAATATTTTAGGGATTTTTGAATGTACCTAAGGTTTCGATTAGCACACCCACCACATTTTGTAAATAATCCCAAAATTTCTCATTCTACCTATAAAATCTCTGGATGCATATTATTCTAATTTTATTGGTTGGAACTTGGAAGGCCAACCCAATTTTCTTTTTCTGTTAATTGAAGACCCAACCTAATTGTGAGCTTGGGTCTTGTGAATGAACCATAATTTGGGCCTTTTGAAGCAAAATGTCAGCCCAAGACTATTTACCCCGAGAGTCAACCCAACGGTCTGTAAAACAGAAGCCGTCTCCTAAAACACAACATTTTCCCTCGAAAACCTTATCCGCTTCTCTCAAGCTTCAAGCTTCAACCATGGCGTCACTGATACTCGGACCTCTCCCAAGAATAAATTCAAGTATTGCGCTTCAGAACTTTATCACACTGGAGTCCAGTTTGAAACAGGGTCAACCGACGGCCAGTTGTTGAGCATAAAATTCGATGATGGAGTAATGAAAATTCCACCATTGTTCATTGGCGACACAGCAGGTTCGCTCTTCCGGAACCTGATGCTTTCGAGCAATGCCATCTCAAGAGTTCGCATCACATTACATTGTATGTCATCGTTATGAAGAGCCTCATACGTTCCAAAGAGGATATCAAACTACTCAAGAAAAAAGGGATCATACATCAAAATGTTGCAGGAGGAAAATATTTTGTTCAATTCGAAGGTATTTTAGATGGAGTTGCAATGAAGGACTTTTATTTTGGTACATATATATAGTAGCTGAAAATTGAAATAGGAGGGTTTTCTGATGTATGATTTACCACTGCATGTTACTGGTCTACACGTCGTGCAGTGCTGGTCCTTAATTTGGCAAATTTTTGGCATCTAGTGTATTCTAAATTTGGTATAAAAATGTTTGTTTCAAGATGAATCAATCTTTAAATATCTGGACATAAATACCAATTACATCCTTGTATCAATTTAGAGGTTAATATAAGAATAGGCCACATTTCTAGCTACTTATTTCAACTTGTTTATATCCAACAATAATATTAAAGAGGGGTATTCTCATCATCTTAGGAAATGAACTCCTATAATAATATTTGTGAGCGAGAAATTCCATCATTTCTCTCACCAATTAAATAGTTTTGTTTTTTGTTTTACTGATAATAAATGAGGCATTCGAATTTGAAACCATCAACATTGGTTTAACATTGTATGTTGTAGGATAGAATCACTTACACATACACTTATGAGAGAATATTTTTGGGATTTGTAAATGCACCTAAGGTTTTGATTAGCACACCCACCACATTTTGAAAACAATCCCAAATTTCTCATTGTACCTATAAAATCTCTGGATACATATGATTCTAATTTATTGGTTGGAAGAACTTGGAAGGCGAAACCAATATTCTTTCTCTGTTAGTTGAAGACCCAACCTAATGTGAGCTTGGGCCTTGTGAATGAACCCCAATTTGGGCCTTTTGAAATTCCAGCCCAAGACTATTACAAGCGAGAGCCAACCCAACGGTCTCTAAAACAGGAGCCATCTCCTAAAACACAACACTTTCCCTCGAAAACCTTATCC
The DNA here is from genome assembly GCA_024362665.1 of Prunus padus. NCBI lineage: Eukaryota > Viridiplantae > Streptophyta > Magnoliopsida > Rosales > Rosaceae > Prunus > Prunus padus. The sequence goes on from JANFAM010000015.1 coordinate 24,958,217, forward strand.
GCTTCTCTCAAGCTTCAAGCTTCAACCATGGCGTCACTGATACTCGGAGCTCTCCCAATCCCCACTCAAACGCTCGCTTTCAGCTCCCGCATTTCGTTCTCTCAATCCGAAACCCTATCCATTTCTCTCCCCTCCTCCACAGCTTCGCTCTCAGTCTCCACAGCTACCACTCCATCAGTCCCTTCAGGTACACCTTAATTCCAAACCATCTCTTTCTCTCTCTCTCTCTCTCTCTCTCTCTCTCTCTCTCATATGCCCTAATTTTTGCTTTCTGATTCTTCAGTGTACTGCGGTAGGGGCGATAAGAAAACCGAAAGAGGAAAGCGTTTCAATCACTCTTATGGCAATGTAAGTCAAATTTCTGATTTTGACCGTTTCCTCATCATCTTTAAAGCTCATGAATTTCATTATTTTTTATGATTTTGTATTTGTTTTTTTTCTGAATTTTGAATATTTGTGAAAAATAAAAATTTGAACTTTAGGCGAGGCCTCGGAACAAGAACAAAGGAAGAGGTCCACCTAGGGTTCCGGTGCCTGTGGCTCCCCCTAAGAAAGATAAGTTTGAAGACGATACAATTGTCAAGGTTGAAATTGATGAGTCTCTGTCTTAGCTAGTTGAGTCCAGTCTCTTTGATTTTTATTTATAATTGTAATTTATGTACCTCGAATTGCTTTATTTGATGAGTCTTTGATCAATACTGTTCTTGGTCTTGCTTGATATTAATGAATTAAGTTTTAAACTTCAATTTCCATATGTGTTTATTTTTGTAGTTTGGGAGGACAGTTTCCCAGGTATGCTTTGTGCTTCACTTGTTTATTTAATTGTTTAAAATCTAGATAGGCTATTTTGTTCCTGTCTTGTCTTTTTGGACACAAAACCTTCCTGGAAACACATGGTAGGAAAAACAAATGCTTTCGTATCGCCGGCTTTCAGCATTCTTTATAGTTTATAGGGATTTATTGCCGCCTTAGTCCCTTCCGCTGGTGTTTTCCTTCACTATTCTGCTTCTTCTTCATAAACCTGCATCTTGTCTACTCCTTTATGCGCTCCCAATACCCTAGACCTTTAGGACTATGATGAATTCATCGGAAATAACCGAAGACAAGGATGATGATATCAGTTACCTTGTTGATCCAGAAGTTCAAAAAGAAAGGATAAGGCGGATTATAGAGTATCAGAAATCTCTTTATCGGTCTTCATCTTCGTCGTCTTCCTCCTCTTCCTCAGCTGCTTCATGTTCCTCGTTTTCTTCAGCTCGAAAAAGTAGCAGTTTGTTAGGTTTGATGAAAGTAGGAAACACATCGTTGAGGAGATTATTTGACATGGAGCATACAAGTTTGGCGAACCATTTTGAGGATTTCAGTGGGTCGTCCATAATTAAGCCTATTCTTCTATGGGGCAGTGATACAGACAACGAAAATGAAATGCATGATCCATGGCAATCCATCAAGCAGTTCGGACCAATAAATGAATCTGGGATTGATGGACCAAGTAAGTTTCCTTCAGATGGTAGCTTCCGGGATGGAGCGCATGGCATCTGGAATACAGAGGTAAGAATTGGCAACCGCAAGCTGACTAGGAAAAAGTCATTTAGGAGACTGCCAGGATTTGGGTTATGGAGATGCAGAGGATTTAGATTGAGATTAAGGTTGAGGCGGCTTAGGATTGCTTTTTGTGGAAGAAAATATTAGTATTAGTCTGCAAACTTGTAATACGGGAAAACCTCATTTGTTTATTTATATCAAAAAAAGAAAAAAGGGTTAGCTTCTATTTAACATATGAGACAGGGAAAGTCTGCCACAACTCGTTTACAGAATCTTGGATTTACAATGAAATGATGATCTTACTTACACTGGGGCAAAAGATTCAAAAAGAAAGTAAAAAAGACAAATTGAACTTTATATGAATGGAAAAAAAGAATGAAAAAAACAAAAAGAGAAAGGGAATTCCATAGCTCTTGAATCGTAGCTAATTCCTGCAAGAGTATACTAACAAATAGGAGGCTTGTATTGATTTCCAGTCTGCGGCTTCGCCACAGTTGGTTGGTTGAAGATGCTTCACCATTTTTTCGTTTGAGAAAATTCTTTAAGAACTGTATGTGTCACTGCAAATGACACAATGATCGGCGATTAATTTCTGCATAATGCTTCCTTCTTCGATCGCGACTCGGCTACTTTGCTTGTTCCACAAGTGTACCCCATAAGTCTCCCCGCTGAGCTGAAGCAGCTTTTCTTTTACCCATCGAGACTGAGCTTGGCTTCCTGGCTTCTTAAATAGTCCCCCAATCCTATTCCAATTGACGGGGTAAAAGGCGATAGGGGGTAGAATTGTAAAGTTGTAACCTGGTCGGTTTTGCACCCTCTGGACCACTCTGGACACCAGGTAAGGACCATTGTGCCCCCATTTATTCCCATCAAAAGTCAAGGCAAATTCCTCCATGAATTTGTACAGAAGGGGATGATTCATATCAAACACCAGAACTGCATTATTTAGCCTGGTCCAGTTTTTAGATGCCACATCCACACTTTGTGCACCGATTGAGTTTCTTAACCCCAAGAATGAATTCAAAACTATGAAATCTGTGTCTAAGTAAACACCTCCATACTTGTATAAAATTGCAAGCCTCATCAAATTAGACAGATTCTGGGCTAATGGGATCTCACCAGGGTCTTTTTTGCCTCCCTTCATCTCAGCAAACCAGGCTTCAGCTGGGGTGTTCTTGAACAGAAATGATAAGTCTGGTGTCACTGCATGAACCTTGAACCCGCGATCCTGCAGCGGTTTCAGAATTCTATAACCACGTTGGGAGTCCATAGTTCTCGAGAGAATCATCAAGCATCCATGAGGGTGGGCTCTGAAAAGACTCTCCATTGACAAAAACTCTCTGCTTCCAAAGGACCTCACCGGCGAAATCCATGTCATAAAGAACTGCCCCTCACACTTGTTGTTAAAGAATTCCAGAACACGACCGTGGAATTGCCTTGCAGACTTGTCCGATTTGAAAATCTCAAATTCAGGTAGCTTGCTCCGAAACCAAGCGATTCTTTCCCCTTCTGTGGCATTGAAAGGAGGAACAAGAGGACTTGTAAATTCTCTACCAACCTCAAGGGTCTCTTCCTGCATGGAACGCAGGGCTATGTGATTTATATCAGACTTGATCAAATGGCCTGCAGAACTATGAGTCTGCAGCAGCACTGGATAAGGAGCTTTATCATTCAACTCATCCGATTTTTCGGAGTCATTATAGATGATGCTATTGGCATAGACGATGAAGATGATTGCAGCTAATGACAGAGTACAGAAGATACGAAATTTGGCAAGGCTAAGTAGGCGGCTGTCCATTCTGCTCATCGTCGTCAGAGGAGTTGCATGGGAGAAGAAGTAAGGTTGAAGAAATAGAGCTCAAAAGGAACTTTCACGGCGAAAAGACCAAAGTACACACGCTTATACAAAGAATTATTGCAGGCTTCTATAGCGTAATGTTTACTCTCTAGGCGTCTGGCTTTGAAGCATTCAATATGAGACTTTTTGGTAAGAGTCAAATGCTGAATAAAAATAAAATAAAATACAAAGAAGATAGCCGCCTGTAAAAATGCGTGAGCATTGTGTGGGATATTAATTTATAAATGAATAATTAAGAGATTCCATTAGATTATCAATAATGAAAAGATGGTGATGGAAACATTTTTTTACAATCATCTTATTAATGATTAGGCAATTACCCTTTTGACAGATATTGCTTTCTTTTTCAATGACTTCAAAGATAGAAAGATACCAGGCTATTCCTGGCCAACCACCCCATACTTCAGCATTAAATTGGAATCTCATCAAACCCAGAAGGCCACACCTTTGTTTTTGGGGCAGCAGAAGACCATTCCTTGAGACTTTTTTTGCAATATTTTTGGAAATTTTGAAGCCTTAATCCGCCCCGTAGGTACGAAATTGGAGTCGGTCCTTGATTGAGACTTAATCCGCCCCGTACGTAAGAAATTGGAGTTGGTCCTTGAGACTTAATTGTTTAACTGGTGACCAAAAATATTGGATTAGTAACAACTTGGCCATGTTCTTGGTACATTTTTTTTCCTCCTTAAACGTCAACTTTGCTGTGGACCTAAGGAGGAGGGGTATATTGCATAAGCTTTATAAAACTATGTATTATATGACTGTGTTCTGTCTCATCCTTTATTCTGTTGTTCCCCCACATAATTAAATTGGGGAACCCACCTTTCTCCATTAGGGTGCAAAATTATTTTTTCCGAGTAGACAGAGCTGGTTGTTCTGCTACTTACAAACATGAACCTTTTCTTCAACAACAATCAAAACTATCGAATCCGTTTTGAAATATGCGATGAGAATATGTTGGAAATCTTTTTTTTAACCTAGTAACTGGTGTTTCAATTATTAGGTATATGATTTATCTTGATTTAGAGATACTTTTCTCCGTCAACATTGAACAAAGTCGAATATTCAAATTTTCCTTCCCATCTACTCATTTAAAATTAAAAAAACAAAGGATTCACTAATGTAGTAATTTGGAGTAATTGCTTCCTTATGAAAGGTTCTGGTTCAAGTCTTAGTATCCGAGTGCAGTGTTAGTATGTTATGGTCCCTCTCAATATGAAAGATCCTAAAAAAATAAAAACTATTTTCTTACTATCTTTTTTTTTTCTTCTATATTATTTACGATTGGAACATGCAGCAAAATAATTCAGATATTAATTTTAAGTAGCGTACTCTCTAAGTTTTTGTATATATTGCCAACTGATGAAAAACCTAAACAGATTTGATTCAAGGGTGAGTTCCATGCAATGCAACTTGCAAGAGACCTTTTTTTGTTTTTACAAGTATTTTTATTCATGGACCGATGCATTTGGGATAAAGATGCACTTGGCTGATTCATGTTATTCAATCTTAATATTTTTTTGGTAGTTGAAATGTCTCTGTTAACCCTAAACCACTATTTCTTCTATTCAAATATATTAAGATAAGGCTTGAACTCCATCGTGTTAAGATATTGTTCTATTTTTAATTAGTGATCTAGTTGTCTTAACAATTTCTTATGACTAGAAGGCCCAAAAACAACACACAAAAAAGAAAAGATATATATATATAAAGGAAACCCACCTGGTTCAGAAATATTCCAAGGTTGCTTTGTGACATGAAGAAGTAATGTAGCCCATGAATTTTTTAATTTTTTTAATACAAGTGATAGTCTAAACTACAAGAATGAGGGGGTTTCTAACAACACACACTATCAAAGTGCCATGATTCCATGAGGTTCGAATATAAGATCACTAGTATACAAATTAATGTCATCTTCCACATAACTAGACCCCGGTAGCTATAGCCTATGAATTCTTATTATTAGCAATGAGTATCAATTTCTTAATAGTAGGTGGAGAGACCCAAAATCTTTTAACTACAAAAGAAAATCTTTCATCTTTGAATGTAAAATACTCTCAAAATATAAGTCAAGTCTATTCATTTTTTTTTTCTTTTGGTCAAAGTTTATACATGGCCATCCAAGTACAATCACAATTAGATGACTTATCCCTCATAACCATTCTAGAAGCTAAGATATTTATGGGTTTTAATTGATTTATCACACAAACGAGTCTAGGGGGCCATATATTCAACAAGATCATCAAAGTCATTAACCCAAAAGTCTAAATGTACATCGGTTTTGCGTACAACACATGATCACTAATAATTAAACAGAAGTCCCTAATTATTGTTTAATATGACCAACTAACCAAACTCCTAATCAGATGTGGAAAAATTGAACAAACCAGAAAGGGTCCTTAATATGAGCTTAAACTTCTTTTCTTCACTATCAGTGCCAGCTTTTACATGTCACCCTCTGCACCAGCGAAAACAATGGACACTGCACAAATAATGTATTATAAATTTTAGGTCTATAGTGGGTAGACCATTTATTACAAAAACCAAAAGACAAAAGAAAAAAAAGTGCGAGCATGGAAATTTTTATAGTTTTTATATTCTTCACGTATGTGTATGATCCTAAAATGTTTCCACCAACTTTTCCTTTAATTATCAATAATTTTATGCACACTCAAATAAATCGAATTCTCGATGTGGAATTTTATATTCTTCACATATGTGTATGATCTTAAAATATTTCCCTCAACTTTTTCTTCAATTATTAATAATCTTATACACACCCAAATAAATCGAACTGTCGTTATGGGACCTTCTGTTCTTCAACAATATTGAGCTGCGTCCTTTTGTATTTACGGGGGCAGAAAATTACCATACCCTGCTTTAGACATGCCTTTTTCTATGTACAGAAAATTATATGGAAATATCCCTAAGAAACTTGTGATGCTATGAGCAAAATGGTTGTCTGCCCTGGAGAAATTTAATATAATACTGTCTTAATTAATCATTTTAACTCTATATGCATGTGGTATTAGAACATGTCACCATCTCAACTATCCAGACGTCTTTAGATGACTCATACTGTAACATGTGTCACCATCTTCTAAACTAAAAATCTATTCTCCATTAATGAAATTATAAATATAGACCTGCTTTCCCAGCTAAAAATCTGATAGAAAATAGATCTGCTTCCCAACTAAAAATATCATCTCCAAAATGAAACTAGAACAAAATTTGCATTAACATAGAAACAGAGTTCTCATGTAAGACTGCATTATTTACAGAAAGATGTGGCAGATCTTTTTTAAATTCCTTCACGGGTACGGCTTCTTTCTCTTGTGGTTGAGCTTGAGCAACTTTGGAGATGAATCTGATCACCTGGCCCTGCTAGACTCGAAGAAAAGAATAACTGAAGATCCTCTGCATATCATGAGCACATGGAATGGTTCCATCAATTTCTGCAGCTGGGTTGGCGTTACATGCAACCATTCAAACAAAAGAGTTGTGACTTTGAACCTGGAAGCTCAAAAATTGGTAGGCTCCATACCACCTTCTATAGGAAATCTGACTTATCTCACCGGAATCAACTTGATACACAACTTTTTTCATGGTGAAATTCCTCAAGAAATGGGACGTCTGCTCCGCCTGCGATATCTCAACCTGAGTTTCAATTCCTTTGATGGGAAAATTCCAAGTAACATATCTCACTGTACACAGCTGAGAGTGCTTAATGTTGGTTCCAATAAGCTTATTGGGTCCATTCCGGATCAACTCAAATCATTGTTGAATTTAACTCATCTATGGGTTAGTGGTAACAATCTCACTGGAACAATCCCAGATTGGATAGGGAACTTTTCTTCTCTGTATGCTATTCATATTTTTCAAAACAATTTTCAAGGAAGGATACCGAATGAGCTCGGGCGCTTAACAAGCTTGGGAAGATTTGTAATTGCAGGGAATAAACTTTCTGGTATGGTTCCTTCTTCAGTCTATAATATATCCTCCATATACTATATCATTGTTACTGAGAACCAGCTGCATGGAGAGCTGCCAAAAGATGTGGGGATCACTCTTCCTAATCTGGAGACATTTGCTGGAGGTGTCAACAAATTCACAGGTAATATTCCTGTATCCTTGTCAAATGCGTCTAGACTTCGACAGCTTGATTTTGCTGAAAATGGTCTCACTGGGAAACTCCCAGCTGAACATTTCGGAAGCTTGCAAAGCTTATCTAGACTGAACTTTGATGACAATAGACTGGGAAGTGGAAAAACTGGTGACCTGAGTTCTCTCAGTTTCCTTGCTAATTGTACGAATCTTGAGGTGTTGAGTTTTAGCCGTAATCGTTTTGGAGGAGAATTGCCAGAGTCCATATCCAACATCTCAACAAAACTTAGAATTTTTACAATGGGGGGTAATTTGATACATGGAAGCATCCCTATCGGCATTGCAAATCTTGTAAACTTGACCAATCTAGGAATGGAACAAAACTACTTTGGTGGCAGTCTCCCTGATGCAATTGGCAAGCTCCAGAAGTTACAGGGACTGTATTTGAATCTTAACAAGTTTTCAGGGCCAATCCCATCCTCCCTAGGTAACTTGACTTCAGTAACAAGGCTCTTCATGGAGGGTAATAGGTTTGAGGGAAGCATACCTCCAAGCCTGGGAAACTGCCAAAGCTTATTGATGTTTAACCTTTCTAGTAACCGACTAAGTGGAACCATACCTAAAGAGGTTATAGGGCTTTCATCCCTTTCAATTTGTTTGTCCATGTCAAACAATTTTTTGACCGGTTTACTACCATCAGAAGTGGGTGAGTTGGTAAATCTCTCGGAGCTAGATGTATCAGGAAATAACTTATCAGGTGAAATCCCCGTAACCCTTGGCAGTTGCACTAGTTTGGTGAGCCTACATTTGGAAGGTAATGCGTTTGAAGGAAGAATTCCTGAAACTCTGGCAAAATTAAGAGGCTTGGAAGAAATAGATGTTTCACGCAATCACTTATCTGGGAAAATTCCTGAATTTCTAGGTAAGTTTAGAGCTCTTAAGCAACTCAATCTTTCTTATAATGATTTTGAGAGTGCATTGCCTGAAGAAGGAATATTTTCAAATGCAAGTGGTGTCTCAGTTCATGGAAATAATAAGCTCTGTGGTGGCATCCCAGAATTACTTCTACCTGTATGCTCCAGCAAAAAGCCTCATTCATCTCAAGGACTACTTTCCCCAAAAGTAGTAATCCCTATAACTTGTGCACTTGCATTCATTGCTCTATCAAGCTTCATTGCTGCATGTAAAATGGTGAACAGGTCAAGAGGTACTTCACGTTCTTATGAGGATTGGAAATCAGGTGTCTCTTACTTAGAACTCACTCAATCAACCAACGGGTTCTCTCTCGACAATCTCATTGGTTCAGGAAGTTTCGGTTCTGTATACAGAGGAGTACTCTCTAGTAATGGCATGGTAGTTGCTGTTAAGGTATTAAACCTTCAACAAGAAGGAGCTTCCAAGAGTTTCACTGATGAATGCAAAGCTTTAAGAAGTATAAGGCACCGTAATCTTCTCAAAATCATAACAGCATGCTCAAGCGTTGACAACCAAGGTAATGAGTTCAAAAGTCTAGTTTCCGAGTTCATGGAAAATGGAAGTCTAGACCCGTGGCTGCATCCAAGAGATGATGAACAATCTCAAAGTAAGAGATTGAGCCTGATCCAAAGACTAAATGTTGCCATAGATGTTGCTTCTGCATTAGATTATCTACACCATGATTGTGAAACATGCATTGTTCATTGTGATTTAAAGCCAAGCAACGTTCTTCTTGATGAAGATATGGTAGCCCATGTTGGTGACTTTGGTCTAGCAAGGTTCCTTTTGGAATCATCAAATAATCCCACCAAAACTCAAACCATGTCAGTTGGGCTAAAGGGTTCCATAGGCTACATTCCTCCAGGTATATGAAGTTTTATAATCCTCATTTTTTTTCAATTCCTATCAACTTATTATTAAAGAAAATTGAGTGTGACGTCCTAATTTATGTGTTGAATGACAGAGTATGGCATGGGAGGCCAAGTTTCCATACTTGGAGATGTTTATAGCTATGGGATACTGTTGCTAGAAATGTTCACAGGAAAAAGACCAACGGATGACATGTTCAAAGATGGTCTAAGCATTCACCAATTCACAGCCGTGGCTTGTCCTGACCATGTCATGGACATAGTTGAGCCTTCATTGCTCATTGAAATGGATGACGAGAATGATGAAGATGACAAATATGGAAATGGCATAGAAGAAAGACCAGTAGCAGGATATAAAGATCCTGGCCCAGTTAAAGCAAAAAGATTGGAGGAATGGTTGGATTCATTGATGCAAATAGGGCTCTCATGCTCTGCAACATCACCAAGGGACCGGATGTCTATGGATGTCATTGTCAACAAAATGAATGCAATTAGAGACTCATATCTCAATTTAAGAAGAAGAAGAAGAAGAAGATTGAAAAGTACAAGATAGGCTAAGTTTGTTAACTAATTTCAATACCCTCATCTATATGCAAGAAATCTTTTGATAAAGGATATTATATGTATCAATCTGTGTGAGATCATGTGAGGTTGAATTCAGCATTTTATATGGAAAAAAAAAATAAGGGAAGAAGGTTTTATTCCTTTCAAGCCTTTAACACTAACCCTGTATCTGAACTTGGTTTTTGATTTGCTGATTATTTGAAAGAGATAATGCTGATGACACATACGGCAATGACATACAAGAAAACGGATCGATGCTTATGAATGTGGTTGTCAACAAAATGGATGCAATTAGCACATGCCCTTCTTTTGCCGAAAACCTGGACATGCAGAGACACTGCAGCAAGGAATTATTGAATAGAGAAGGCAGCACTGACCTGGCCATGAGCAAGGAAAATTAAGTGTTCTCTTCTCATTCAAAACTACTGCAATTTTAGTTTCAATTCAGCGCTGAAATAATAAACAAAAATCAAACTTGTAAGTAAGAAGGTTGAGTTTGAATTTTCATGGAGAGAGGGAGAGAGAACCTTCTACTGAGAAAGTGAATGAACACTTTGGATATAGAAAAATATGATTCTCATTGATTAATGATTAAATTACATCAGAGTATTTATACAAAGACTAAAACTGACTTTGCTTACTGTACAAAGAGCCGTGCTCTATCAAAACTCTAACAGATCTCATCAAGACTACAGCTGTCTAAACAAGACTTAACATTAATATTCTAACTAACTTTGACTTGTTTGACTCCTTGTAGAGAGGTCTCTTTACACCCCCTCAAGCTGAATGGAGGGGACTGAAGTGAAAGTTTGGACCTGAGAAAAAGGAAGCGTTGCTTGCTCAAGGACTTGGTGTGAATGTCAGCAATTTGGTCTTGACTACAAACGTACTTCACAGTCAGTTTGTGATTGAGAGCATGTTCTCTAATGTAGTGGAAATCCAGCTCAAAATGTTTAGTTCTAGAATGAAACACAGGATTGTTTGAGAGAGCTATGGAAGATATATTATCACACCATAAGACTGGAATAAAGGGAAGTTTATAACCAATATCTGTAAATAACTTTGCAATCCAGGAAAGCTCAGTTGCAGTTAAAGTGAGTGATCTGTACTCAGCTTCAGTTGAGGATCTTGCCACAGGTGATTTCTTCTTTTCACTCCAACTAATGAGAGTAGATCCTAGAAAGATGCAATAACCTCCAGTAGATCGTCGATCATAAGGACAACCTGCCCAATCTGCATCATAGTAGGCTTGTAGAGATAGAACAGTAGTAGCTTGTGCTTTTGAATAAAAATTCCATGACTGATTGTACCTTTAAGGTATCTCAGAATTCGTTTGACTGCTTGTAGATAAGGGTCTCTTGGAGTATGCATAAACTGACAAACTTGGTTGACTGCATATGAGAAATCAGGTCTAGTCCAAGTAAGATATTGTAAAGCCCCCACAATAGAGCGATATTCAGCAAGATTAGGCAAGAGATCACCCTGTGATCCAATTTTGTAGAACCAACAGGAGTGGCACAAGGTTTAGCACCGGTCATTTGCACCTTGGTAAGAAGATCAGTGGCATACTTGGCTTGAGATAGAAACAAACCAGTGGATGATCTCTGAAGCTCGAGACCCAGGAAATAATGAAGAGGACCAAGATACTTGACTAGAAATAGGGCACCCAACTGAGAAATAACATAGGTATTGACACCGAATCTGACCTCCTCTAAATATCACATAGTGCATTCATCTCATTTAAGTCAAGTCCGGTTCAATGTCTTCTATTTTTGATTCATGTATGGTAATTAATTATGGGCATTATGCGTTGGTGCATGTATGGCTAATTAAGAAGGCTATCCTATTCATGGAAGGTTGTTCCATGAACACTATGTAAACCCCTCACCCCTTGATGGAATAAACAGACAAGAATTGAGTGAATTTCCATAGCCTTTGGCTTTCTAGAAGGAGGAGTTCTTCTAACTTCCCGACTCTTATCTCTTTGATGGATTCCTTAGAGTGGCGAGTTACCTATCCTCGAGTCTCACTTGTGTTTTCTCACTTAATCTTCGCTAAATCCGGTGTCAGATTGGTATCAGAGCGTTTTCCCGTTCATGGCTGGAAGGCGTGGAGGTCGAGGGGGTCGTCAACCTCAAAATCGACAAGCTTCACCAGTTCGTGAAAGATATCTGCGTGACATCGAAATGGACGATCTAAGGAGACAAGTGTAGCAACTTCAGCGGCGTCTAGAGCGCTACGAACCTCTGGAACATGATGATCCCCATTATGAGTCAGAGAATGAAGCATCGGATGGCAAAGAGGAGTACAACCCTTTTGGTCGTGAGCATGATCGAGACTCAAGCATTGAGAACGACCATAGGCGTCAAGGAAGGAATAATTATTTCCAGCGAAACTTTGACATCAAAGTTGACGTCCCTGAATTTGAAGGCAAAATGCAGCCATAAGAGTTCATGGATTGGCTCAACACTGTGGAGAGAATATTTGATTACAAGGATGTGGCAGAAGATCGCAGGGTGAAACTAGTAGCTATCAAATTGAAGAAACATGCTTCAATTTGGTGGGAACATCTCAACAAACAGCGGGTTCGGGAAGGAAAGAGACGGGTTGAATCATGGGAAAAGATGAGAAGAGAATTGAAGAAGAAATTCATTCAGAAAACTACCGCCAAGACTGTTTCCTCAAATTTCATAATTTCAAGCAATGTGATGTGTCTGTGGAGGAGTATACAGCAGAATTTGACAAATTACGCATGCTTTGCGACATCATAGAACCAGAGGAGCAAACAATTGCTCGCTATCTTGTGGGACTCCGCTCTGAGATTCGCAACGTAGTGCAACTACAGCCATATTGGTCTTATGGGGATGTTGAGAAATTATCTTTAAAGGTTGAACAACATATTAAGGAAAGTCGTGGTGGTACCTCAAGATCTTGGCTCAAGGAGGGTAATTCAAATCGAGCACCAATATCTATTGGAAAACCTGCCTCAACTCCAAAAACAGATGCATTCTCAAAGCCAACCCGCAAGCAAGAAGGTTCAGCGAGTTCAAGTCATTCAAACTCAGTTCGTTGTTTCAAGTGTCAAGGATTGGGTCATATTGCATCTGACTTCCCAAACCGCAAGATAGTTTCACTTGTAGAAGAAAATGAGGAAGAATTCAATGCAGAAGTCGGTTTAAATTTGGATGAGGGACCAAGGTTTGACGAAGAAGTAACATATGGTGATGAAGCAGAAAGCTTAGTCATTCGAAGAAGTTTAAATACAGCCCAAGTGCAGGAAGACAATTGGCTTCGAAATAATATATTTCACACACGGTGTACTTCCCTTGGCAAGGTGTGCAATGTCATCATTGATGGAAAAGTTGTGAAAATGTGGTGGCTACTACCATGGTGGAGAAATTGAATCTTAAAATGATGGAGCACCCACAACCTTACAAGCTCTCTTGGTTGCGAAAGGGAATGAGGTAAGGGTTAACAAAAAGTGCTTAGTTCAGTTTTCTATTGGACAAAATTATAAGGATGAAGTATGGTGCGATGTCGTTCCCATGGATGCGTGTCATTTGCTACTTGGGAGGCCTTGGCAATATGATAGAAAAGTTGTGCATGACGGGTTCAGAAACACCTATACCTTTGAAAAGGATGGAGTTAAGATTGTTTTGGGTCCTATGAAGTCAGGGAGCAGTCCAAAGCCAATGAAAGTAGACGGAAACAACTTATTGACCAAGTCTGAGTTCTTGATTGCTTTTGAAGAAATTAAGGAAGCATATGCACTGGTGGTAATGGAAGAGAATGAAATAAAGGTTGAAATACCTCCTACATTGCGCCCTTTGCTTCAAGAATTTCAAGACGTCATCCCAAAGGAAATTCCAGCCGGGCTTCCACCAATGAGGGATATCCAACATTGCATTGACTTCATTCCCGGGGCCGTTATTCCCAATAAAGCAGCATATAGAATGAACCCTAAAGAATTTGAGGAGCTCCAGAGGCAAGTTGATGAGCTGTTGAGCAAAGGATTAATAAGAGATAGCATGAGTCCTTGTGCAGTACCCGCACTTCTCGTACCAAAGAAAGATGACACTTGGCGTATGTGTGTGGATAGTCGAGCAGTGAACAAGATAACCATCAAATATCGCTTTCCTATTCCTCGTCTTAATGATCTTCTTGATCAACTCCATGGTGCCACCGTGTTCTCTAAAATAGACTTGCGAAGTGGATATCATCAAATTCGTATGAGACCTGGAGATGAATGGAAAACTGCTTTCAAGACAAGGGATGGCCTCTACGAGTGGATGGTAATGCCTTTTGGGTTATCTAATGCTCCTAGTACTTTTATGCGGCTTATGAATCATTTTTTTAAATCTTTTATTGGACGGTTTGTGGTGGTATATTTTGATGACATTCTCGTCTACAGCAAAGATCCAGATACACACAAGGAGCATCTTCGTCAAGTGTTCAATGTTCTACGAGAACAAAAGTTGTATGCCAACCTTAAGAAGTGTGAATTCTTGACAAATAAATTGGTTTTTCTAGGCTATGTTGTGTCATGTGAAGGAATTATGGTAGATTCCAGCAAGATTGAGGCTATTACAAGTTGGCCTGTGCCTAAGTCGATTCACGATGTTCGAAGCTTCCATGGCCTTGCTTACTTTTATCGTCGTTTTATCAAGGCGTTTAGTACAATTATTGCTCCGATCACTGAGTGCTTGAAAGAGGGAAAATTCTTATGGACTCATGAGGCTCAGAAAAGCTTTGAACTTATCAAAAAGAAAATGACAGAAGCTCCTATCCTAGTTCTACCAGATTTTTGCAAGGTGTTCGAGGTGGATTGTGATGCTTCTAATGTGGGAATTGGTGCTGTCCTAAGTCAAGAAGGCAAACCAATTGCTTTCTTGATGAGAAGTTGACCAACTCTCGCACGAGATATTCGACTTATGACAAAGAATTTTATGCAATTATAAGGGCCCTGGATCATTGGCACCATTATCTCATATCACAAGAATTTATTCTATATTCCGATCATGAAGCTTTGCAATTTATTAATGGCCAACACAAGCTGAATCGCAGGCATGCTCGATGGGTTGAATTTCTGCAAGCATACACATTTCACATTAAGCACAAGTCAGGAAAACAAAATCAAGTGGCTGATGCACTTAGTAGGCGACATTCTTGCTTGAGTACCATTCAAACAAAAGTATTGGGATTTGAAGTGATTAAAGAACTCTATGAGATGATCCTTTTTTCAAAGAAATTTGGTCTGAGTGTTCTATTAGGCCACGTGACCCATACTTGCTGCAAAATGGGTTTCTTTTCAAAGGAGTTCGTTTGTGTATTCCTGAATGCTCTTTAAGAGAAGCTATAATTATGGAAGCTCATGGGGTGGCCTTGGTGGTCACTTTGGCAGAGATAAAACTCTTGCACTTATCATAGAACACTTCTATTGGCCAAAAATGGTGCGAGATGTAGCTCGCCACGTAGAGCGATGCCGTACATGTCATATAGCTAAAAGTCATGGCCAAAACAAAGTGGGCTATATACGCCACTTCCAGTCCCTAAGGCACCTTGGGAAGACGTAAGCCTTGATTTTGTGGTAAGGTTGCCTCATACACAAAGGAATAAAGATTCTGTGATGGTCGTTGTTGATCGATTCTCAAAAATGGCACATTTTATTCCATGTAACAAGACATTGGATGCATCTCATATTGCTGATTTACTTTCGAGAAATTGTCAAGCTTCATGGCATTCAAGACAATTACATCTGACAGAGACTCTAAGTTTGTTGGCCACTTTTGGCGGACTCTTTGGAGGAAGTCAAGCACAACCTTACAATTCAGTTCCTCCCACCATCCTCAAACGGATGGACAGATCAAGCGATCAATCGGAGCTTGGGCAATCTCTTAAGAAGTTTGGTGGGTAAAAATATTCGCCAATGGGATCAAATTTTAGCACAAGCTGAATTTGCCTACAACCGCCGACAAGTCAATCTACTGGTTCTAGTCCCTTCATGGTGGTTTATGGGAGCAATCCAATAAGTCCCTGGACTTAGCACCACTACCTACAAGCTATCGCTTAGTGGAGATGCGTAAGAGCAAGCTAAAAGTATCAAAAAGCTACATGAACAAGTGCGAGAGCGCATCATCAAACAAAATGAGAAGTATCAAAGGCAAGCTAACAAGCATAGGAAGCCAGCTGCGTTTAAAGAAGGAGATTTGGTATGGATTCATCTTCGCAAAGAGCGATTTCCTCGGGGCAAGCATGGAAAGTTGAAGCCACGAGCTGATGCCCCATTTAAGGTACTCCGACGTGTAGGGGATAATGCTTACAAGATTGAACTCCCAGGAAATTATGGAGTGTCAGCAACCTTCAATGTGGCAGACCTTTCTCCGTATCATGGCGGTGAAGACGAAGAGAACTCAGGGACAAGTTCACGTGCAGCGGAAGAGTATGACACCGAATCTGACCTCCTCTAAATATCACATAGTGCATTCATCTCATTTAAGTCAAGTCCGGTTCAATGTCTTCTATTTTTGATTCATGTATGGTAATTAATTATGGGCATTATGCGTTGGTGCATGTATGACTAATTAAGAAGGCTATCCTATTCATGGAGGGTTGTTCCATGAACACTATGTAAACCCCTCACCCCTTGATGGAATAAACAGACAAGAATTGAGTGAATTTCCATAGCCTTTGGCTTTCTAGAAGGAGGAGTTCTTCTAACTTCCCGACTCTTATCTCTTTGGTGGATTCCTTAGAGTGGCGAGTTACCTATCCTCGAGTCTCACTTGTGTTTTCTCACTTAATCTCCACTAAATCCGGTGTCAGGTATAGTCCAAAGTAGAAGGACTTGTGATGATAATATCATCCACATATACTAAAACAATAACTAAAGAAGGAACTCGTTTGATAAAAAAAGAGGTATCATATTGTGAAGCATTGAAACCAAGAGAAAGAAGTGCTAATGTAGTTTTTCATACCAAGCTCGTGGAGCTTGCTTTAGACCATAAAGAGAACGATGGAGCTTACAGAAATAAGTAGGTTTAGAAGAATCCACAAAGCCTGGGGGTTGCTCCATATAGACAACTTCCTTAAGAAAACCATGGAGAAAAGCATTACTTACATCCAATTGATTAAGAAACTAGTTATGATGAACTGCCATGGTAAGAAAAAGTCTAATGGTGACTGGTTTGGCCATAGGGCTGAATGTTTCACCAAAATCCACACCCTCTTGCTGATGATAACCTTTTGCAACAAGGCAAGCCTTATATCTATCCACAGAACCATCGGGTTTTCGTTTGATTCAAAAAACCCACTTGCAGCCTATAAGATTTTGTTGAGGACAAGAGGGCGTTAAACTCCAAGTACCAGTGAGTTGGAGAGCATTAAACTCTTCTTGCATGGCTTGTCTGCAATGAGCAAACTTAGAGGCTTGAAGATAGGTTGTGGGAACAAAGTCTAAATCTATAGGAATAATTGAAGTTGGCAGAGGATGTTTAGTGGCAGTGTAGGCCTTAGGTTTGTATATTCCACTTTTAGATCGAGTTTGCATTGGGTGAGTGGGTTGAATTGGTGGGAGAGGGGGAACCACGGGAACAGAAGCAGCAGCAGGAGAGAGTATAGTGGCAGATTGTGGAGGAAGTGAAGTAGAGAGGGGAGAGAAGGGGACGGAAAAAGTGAGAGAGCTTGGTGAAGGAGAAGAGGAAGTAGGCAAAAGATAGGAGACTAAATGCAGAGTATGAAATGGAAAATCTGTTTCATGAAAAAGAACATGCCGAGAAATGTAAACATGACCATTGTTTTGAAGATCAAGGCATCGATAACCTTTATGCTGATGACTATAACCGAGAAACACACACTTTGTGCTCTTGGGATCAAGTTTGGATGAGGTATAAGGCTTGAGCCAAGGGTAGCAAGCACAACCAAACCTCTAAGTCTAGAATAATCTGGTTTTCTTTTGAGTAAAAGTTCCAAAGGGGAGATAGTTTTGGAAGAAATAGGAAGGCGATTGATAAGGTAGATAGCAGTTGTAAAGGCTTCAACCCAAAACTAATGAGGAACCTTAGAAGCAGCTAGTAAAGTCCTGGTAGTTTCAACCAAATGTTTGTGTTTTCTCTCAGTGCACCCATTTTGTTGGGGAGTGTGAGGACAACTAAGTTGATGATCAATGTCATTATCCTTGATGTAGGTCACAAAAGCAGTACTAAGAAATTCACCCCCTGAATCTAATCGTAGTGCCTTAATAGGAAGAGATAACAACTTTTCAACATAGACCTTGAAATGCATAAATGTCTGCAAAACCGCAGATTTTGTCTTTATTGGATAAAACCAACAGAATTTTGTACAATCATCAACAAAGAGTACATAATACCAATAACCACTAAAAGAAGTGATAGGGGCTGGTCCCCATACATCATAGTGCACTAAGGCTAGTGGTGTAGAAGCAATACTTGAAGAAGCAGTAAATGAAAGTTTAGTACACTTCCCCAAGGCACAATTAGAACAGAAAAAGGATCCATGAACAACATCAAATAAAGGCAAAGTCCATGAGAAATCACTTTATTTTGGATTTTGGAGGAGGGATGACCCAATCTTTGATGCCAAGTGTTGTAGGAAGCCTTTGTAGCAACATGAGCAGTGAAGGGAAATTGATGAAGAAGACCTTGAAGAGGATATAGACCATTATGTGTAGGGGCCTGAAAAAGCTTCTTCCCCGATACTCGATCCTTAACAAGTAAGCCATGTTCATCAAATTCCATAGAACACAGATTATCCTTAATAAATTTATGCACAAACACCAAATTATGTGCAATTTGAAGAACCAGAGTTAAGAATGGGCAAACCTTGTCCATTGCCTACAAACACCTTGTCAGAGCCAGTATAAGAAGTAGACATATGAAGATGAGACAAATCGTTGGTCATGTGTGAGCTAGCACCAGAGTCAGCAAGCCACAGAGAATTGGAAGAGGAAGTATTGGCACACATAGCAGAGAGCTTGGCAAGAGGAATTCGACCTTCATAGGATGGATTTAACCGATTGTAACAATCAATGGCAGCATGACCAGAGCCATTACAAATCTAACAAATAGTTTTACCACCAGAAAAGCCTCCAGAAGAAAATCTTGAATTGGAGGAGGGTGCAGAAGATGCACGAGAACGATCATTGGGAAATTGAGAATTGTTGTGGCGTGGAGCAGAAGAAAAGTGGAATTGTTGTTGTGAAAATTGTTGTGGCAATTTGAAGAATTATAGTTGGATCGACCTCGGCCACGATTGAAAGAATTATAGTTGGAGCTAAAATGTTGTGGTTTAGCGGAATATGCCTAATGTTGAGTAGGTGTGGGGAGTAATGGTGGTTGTGGTGGCGAGTCTTGGTGAGAAACAAAAGCCTGAGATGAGTGAGGGGATTGGAGGTGTTTCTTGCTTGCCATAGACACTTCCTTGTTCAGTAAAAGGCCATGGAGTTCATCCACAATAGTGGAACCAAGACGAAGCTCGATGGAGGTCACAAAAGACTTATACTCATTAGAGAGACCATTGAGAATAATGGCAATGAGGTCAGCTTCATCCACCGGAGCACCAGCGGCAGCCAAAGCATCGAAAATTGACTTAATATGTTGAAGATACTCAGAGATTGAAGAGGAACCTTTCTGAGCCAATTAAAGACAAGAGCAGAGTTGATGAATATGATAGCGCGATACACCAGCAAATCACTTTTCCAAATTTTGCCACAGTTCACGAGCTGAAGTAACGCCAACAGTAAATGAAATGAGATCATCGGATAAAGTGAAGTTGAGCCAAATGATCATATTCTGATCTTTCTCGTACCAGAGCTCATAAGCAGGATTGAACTAAGAAAGACGATTTCCAGAGGAATTGTAGAGAAATTGAGGCAGTGGTGGTTCGGATCCATCAACAATGCCAGATAATTTGTAGCGACGAAAGATCGGAGCAAACAGAGAGCTCTAAATAAGGTAATTGTCGCGCTTGGGTTTGATCGTAACCATGCTTCCAATATTCTGAATCGTGATCGAGTGCACCGGAGTGAAGTTAGGGTTTACAGTAGTTGAAGAAAGAGGAACTGAGGGAGAAGAATCAGATGAAGGGGAGGCCATTGAGAGAAGACTGGGAAAACAAAAGGCATAGAGAGATCGTGTTTGACTAGAGAGAAAGGCACAGAGTAATCGTGTTTAATTAGAGAGAAGGCACAGAGGAATCGTGTTTGGCTCTGATACCATATAGAAAAATATGATTCTCATTGATTAATGATTAAATTACATCATAGTATTTATACAAAGACTAAAACTGGTTTTGCTTACTGTACAAAGAGTCGTGCTTTATCAAAACTCTAACATATCTTATCAAGACTACAACTGTCTAAACAAGACTTAACAATAATATTCTAACTAACTTTGACTTGTTTGACTCTTTGTAGAAAGGTCTCTTTATTGGAGTGGGATGTCAAGTACTCCTGTTGGTGGCCGTAGTGAAAAGGCACCTCCTGCCGTAAAGCTAGTCTTGTTTATCAATGAGCATCAAAGAGAGGAGGGGATGAGGGTGGTTGTTTTACACACACTTTGCCAATGTGCCATCAGGGACGGACCCACGTTAGAGCAATGGTGGTCAATTGACCCCCGCAACGCCGGAATTCGCTACGTAAGCGAAATTTGTTGACCCTTACAACGGGCGCAGCAGCTATGGTTGCCATGTGATGTAAGCTCTGTTCGGCGCCGTCAATGGCTTATTCCTTGCGAAGAAGAAGACCCAACCCTGACTCAACTTTTGTTTTCCTTGAACCACGTCGGATTGAGATGTGTGGGTATTTTTTTAATGAAACGATGTGTTTCATCTAGTTTGGTTTCATACAATAAAAACACCTCCGTTTGGTTTGTAAAATCCCCTGTTTGACCAAAACTCTGCCTTTTTATTTAATTCCATATAATCCCTACCATCTTCTTTTCATTCACCCAATAGAATCACTGCAGTCAGCCTGTATTTTAATGTTTGGAACCTTGCCACTATTGAGATCATTTAATGAATTCACAATTTCTAACCACAAATAATATATATATTTTTATTTTTATATATTGTATTAAAAAAAAAGTCATTTTTAGTTGTTTTATATTTTTCTTAATTATAATAATTTGTCAAAAAGGCTTACATCTCAATGTCTCGAGGCTTAGGCTTCGCCACACGGAACCAAATGAGATATCAATGATAGAGTGTTAGGTTGGTTGTTTATATTGAGAAATATGATTTTGCTTGTATTGATAATCAAATCATATTACGATGTTTTCATAATATGAAAAATCGTTGTGGATTATTGTAGTTTGTATGAATTATGAACGCTAATACTATCATTTAATTTTTTTAAGAGTTTTTTTTGTCTAAAAAAAAATATGTGAGCTTTTACCCGTTGACCCGTAAAAGTAAAATTCCTGGATCCATCCTTGTGTGCCATGGTTCGAGACCAATGATTTGCAAATTAAGGTTCTTTTTCCCAAGGCTATACCGGAATTGACATTAATGAAAATAAGTTTATTCTTAAACTTGTTTCAAGGATTTAGGGTTCAGGAACAAATCAAAGGTGGTCAACGTGTTGTTTTAATTTACTTATAATGGTCCACTTAGTTCGTCATGGTGCAATGACTTTGTAAGATTAAAATAGTGGAATTTCCACAACTTCAACTAGTTGATTGGGGCTCTACTGAACCACGGGAGACCATCAAGTCATGAATTCAGGGGTGTATACTTACCACCACCTTAAAGGATGACATTTGTCCCATTATTGATCTTAATTAATTTTGTGTGAGAATAAAAAAATAAAAAAAAGGGCCCACAGCCTTCTCTTTCCTCCTTTTCTTTCTTTCCTTCCCGACTCCCGACGTTTCTCTCTCTTCTCTTCTCTCTCCTCTCCGTCACCAATATGCTCGTCAAATTCATTGAAGAAATCTGTTTCATTTACTTACTTGTGACTCTATTCATCATCTGGGTTTTTGTTGTTGTTTTGTTATGAATGATTTGTGGGCTTTCTCAAATCCTTGCCTACCTGTTGCTTTGGGAAGTATAAGATTGAATTAATAAAACGAATTATTTGTGTTAGGCTTTTGATTAGAGACAACGCTTTTGGAAGTACATCTAATAAAACTAGTTATTTGTGAGAACATACATCCCAAAATTGGTTATTTATGGAGGCTTTGTTATTTGTGAGAACAATCAATGGTTTTGTTATCAAGCATTTTCGGCACTAGATTTATACCTTTTTTTCTTCTTTAAACTTCAATGTTGATGAAGGCGTGAATGAATCCTATTCAAATCAAACATCTGAACTCTCCGAGTGAAGGTCGCAGCCTATGGTGGAAAAAAAAAAAGCACAACAATACTAAGCCTGCCTTAATTACATGTGGCGGATTCAGGATTCAAAAGTTAAGTAGGCGAAATTTACCTTAAAATTTGACGGTATTAGTGAATTTCATTCATAAAAATAAAATAAAAAATTACACTTAATCAGGAGGGACGTAATGATCCTTACCCTTAAATATGCATCTCTGTATATAAATAAAAGCTTAACAAAAAAAACTATAAAAAAAGACAACAAGTAAATGCAATGCAACACAAAACTAAACTATTTAAATCTAAAACGTTACCCTACGAGGCTTAGAAAGCTTAAATTCCTTAATTATCTTTTCATTATCGATACTATATTAGCAAACTCTCTTTCAATGTGGAGGATCATGCAATCAGCAAGGAATTCATCAGCTATGGTGCTCCGAACTCTATTCTTAATAATTCTCATACATGAAAAAGCTCGTTCCGTTGTTGCTATAGAAACAAGAAAAGTCAACATCAACTGAATCAACCTATAAAGCAAATGGTAGTTTTCTGCCAAAGTTGTTTCCACCAATTGTTGACATAACTAAGGAAGAGTGGTGATTTACTTAAAGCAGGGAAGGCAATGCATATCATTTTGAAAATACCTCAAATCAACTTCAAAAGCTTTCAAGTCACTTGTAATGAAATCAACAGGATAGAATTTCTCATCAATTTCACATAGATGCTCAATATTGAATTATTTGAAAGAATTACGAGGATCCAATGCTTAGCTAAGAATAAGAAGTGCAACTTCTTGCTCTGGAAATCTGTCATTTAATTCCCTCAACATGCAATCTATCACATCGTTAAATACATCAACGTTATAGTAATTTTCAACTGTAATAAAATCTTTTTGTTGACAAGAATGATGTGTGCCCATCATATAACAAGACAATACTCAATTTCAAATACCTAATGAATTTCAACAAAATCCCCAAATTATAATTAATTCCTAATTAAACTCTAGAATACTCAATTTCAAATTAAAATTAAAATTAAGATGCATCCATGTATTTTTGGAAAACCACAAAAGGAGAAGATAATTAAAGAGGAGAGAATGAGGAATACTCGTTACCAAGAAAGGAGATGAAGCTGCCAAGAAGATGTTGCTACCAAGGAGAGAATAGGTAGGGACATTCGGGTGTTTGCAGCCAGCCAATAGGGTTGCCATGCTTTTTTTGCTTTTTTGAAGTTTACGTGGGCATGGGTTTGGGGAATGTCGGCTGGACTTATATTGCTTTTTATTGTTTTTGTTAAAGGAGAAAGTTTGAGTGGGCTAAGTTTGAGTAGGCATAAGAAGTTTGATTGTATCGGGTATCGGGTAATTTTTTTGTTTGGCAAAAACTGGAGTAGGCGACTGCCTACCGCCTAAATTAACTTGTCTCTAGCGAACAAAGTAGGACTGGGCACCTAAACCCGAAATACCGAAACCGTACCTAACCATATCGTACCATACCAATTTCATACTGTTTCATTTGGGATGAGGAGATATTCGGTATGATACCGTACCGTACCAAGGGAGTATGGTATGGTAGCGGTACCAAGTATTTGGTACCGTACCGAATACATGAATTGAAGTATATATTTTTTTGTATGTTATGTTGTTGTTGTACGGTCCTTCACTGCAACTTCATTTTTGAAATTGTTTTTATTTTTTATTTTTAAAGTGTTATGAAAACAAGAGAGAACTTGTTCTCATCAAGACAAGAACAAGAATCTTTATGTAAAAATAAACCAAGCATGCAACGTTTGCTTTGTTACTATTTTAATAGTTTCCATTCTCAACTTTGTTAAAAATTGACTAAGCTTTGTTATTGGGTGATTAGGATTTGGATATTGAATTTGTTGAATCTTTGAATCTATAACTTATGCATCACTTATTTTGGTGAATGAATATGTTGAATATTGAATTGGTTCATTTTTGAGTTGTGTCATTTTGGTACCGAAATGGTACCGTACCATACCGATACCGATTTGGTACGGTATGGTATACGGTACCAATTTTGGCAAACGATAATCTCATACCGTACCATACCGGTTTTAATTTCCGGTATCGGTATCGGTACGAGCTCAATACCATACCATACCATACCGTGCCCACCCCTAGAACAAAGACTAGAAGTCCACTAACCTAAACAAGTTGACTCAGGTCGTCAACATTGTCATAATGCACTGAATGGAAATTCCCGAACCTCAACAAGTTGATTGGGAGCCTACCAAACCAGGCCCTTCCACGAAGGCTTATTTCAGCAGAACATGTGTATCTTCCTTAACATACCACTTTTCCTTATTATATACGCCATCTACCTTCCTACCGCACCTGCCTTACTTACTGCTGTGATCACAAGGTTTCTGTGTTCTGACTTATCTACTGCCGTGCTCACAATGTTTCTGTGTTCTGCCTTACCTACTGCCGTGCTCATAAGGTTTTTGTGTTCTGCTTTATCTACTGCCGTGCTGACAGACAAAAGATAGCATCAGCTGGCTACCCCAAAGGATTGTGGCTGTTCCTTTCTTCTAATTTGTTTTTCTTTTGTATTGGATGTGCTAGCAACTTTGTGAGCAACAAAAAGAGTTTGTAAGTTTTTCTTCTTCTCGCTTTTTTGTTCATGAGTTACTTCACACATTTGTATTAGACCTCTTTTGGTATATGTGTGTGAGCAAGAATCTGGCTCATTTGGTAAGAGAGTAATTCTGGGTGTATATGGAATTTGGGTTTGTGAGAGCTTAAATATTGTATATATCTCTATGCGTAGTTAGTTCAATTGTATTTTTCATATTTTGCTTCAACAAATTCACAATAAAAAAAATTACATACAAACCCGTATTTACAGAAAGATGAGGCAGATCTTTTTTAAATTTCTTCACGGATGCGGGTTCTTTCTCTTATGCATGAGCTTGAGCACCTTTGGAGATGAATCTGATCACCTGGCTCTGCTAGACTTGAAGCAAAGAATAACTGAAGATCCTCTGCATATCATGAGCACATGGAATGGTTCAATCAATTTCTGCAGCTGGGTTGGCGTTACATGCAACCATTCAAACAAAAGAGTCGTGACTCTGAACCTGGAAGCTCAAAAATTGGTAGGCTCCATACCACCTTCTATAGGAAATCTGACTTATCTCATAGGAATCAACTTGATAGACAACTTCTTTCATGGTGAAATTCCTCAAGAAATGGGACGTCTGCTCCGCCTGCGATATCTCAACCTGACTTCCAATTCCTTCGGTGGGAAAATTCCAAGTAACATATCTCACTGTACACAGCTGAGAGTGCTTGATGTTGGTTCCAATAAGCTTATCGGGTCCCTCCCGGATCAACTCAGTTCATTGTTGAATTTAACTCATCTATGGGTTGATGAGAACAATCTCACTGGAACTTTCCCAAATTGGATAGGAAACTTTTCTTCTTTGTATGCTATTTCTCTTGCCCACAACAATTTTCAAGGAAACATACCGAATGAGCTCGGGCGCTTAACAAGCTTGGGAAGATTTGTAATTCCAGGGAATAAACTTTCTGGTATGGTTCCTTCTTCAATCTATAATATATCCACCATATACTATATCACTGTTACTGACAACCAGCTGCATGGAGAGCTGCCAAAAGATGTGGGGATCACTCTTCCTTATCTCGAGATATTTGCTGGTGGTGTCAACAAATTCACAGGCAGTATTCCTGTATCCTTGTCAAATGCTTCTAGACTTCGAAAGCTTGATTTTGCTGAAAATGGTCTCACTGGGAAACTCCCAGCTGAAAATTTTGGAAGCTTGCAAAGCTTATCTAGACTGAACTTTGATGACAATAGACTGGGAAGTGGAAAAACTGGTGACCTGAGTTCTCTCAGTTTCCTTGCTAATTGTACTAATCTTGAGGTGTTGAGTTTTAGCCGCAATCGTTTTGGAGGAGAATTGCCAGAGTCCATATCCAACCTCTCAACGAAACTTAGAATTTTTACAATGGGGGGTAATTTGATACAGGGAAGCATCCCTATCGGCATTGCAAATCTTGTAAACTTGACCAATCTAGGAATGGAACAAAACTATTTTGGTGGCAGTCTCCCTGATGTAATTGGCAAGCTTCAGAAGTTACAGGGACTGTATCTGTATCTTAACAAGTTTTCTGGGCCAATCCCATCCTCCCTAGGTAACTTGACTTCAGTAACAACGCTGTTAATGGAGGGTAATAGGTTTGAGGGAAGCATACCTCCAAGCCTGGGAAACTGCCAAAGCTTATTGATACTTAACCTTTCTAGTAACCAACTAAGTGGCACCATACCTAAAGAGGTTGTTGGGCTTTCATCCCTTTCAATTTGTTTGTCCATGTCTAACAATTCTTTGACTGGTTCACTACCATCAGAAGTGGGTGAATTGGTAAATCTCTCGGAGCTAGATGTATCAGGAAACAACTTATCCGGTGAAATCCCCATAACCCTTGGCAGCTGCACTAGTTTGGTGAGCCTACATTTGGAAGGTAATGAATTTGAAGGAAACATTCCTGAAACTCTGACAAAATTAAGAGGTGTGGAAGAAATAGATATTTCACGCAATCACTTATCTGGGAAAATTCCTGAATTTCTAGGTAAGTTTAGAGCTCTTAAGCAACTCAATCTTTCTTATAATGATTTTGAGAGTGCATTGCCTGAAGAAGGAATATTTTCAAATGCAAGTGGTGTCTCAGTTCATGGAAATAATAAACTGTGTGGTGGCATCCCAGAATTACTTCTACCAGCATGCTCCAGCCAAAAAGCTCATTCATATCGAGGACTACTTACCCGAAAAGTAATCATCCCAGTAACCTGTGGACTTGCACTCATTTCTTTGTTATGCTTCATTGCTGCTTGTTCAATGGTGAAAAAGTCAAGAGGTAGACCTGGGATTTTACAATCATATAAGGATTGGAAATTAGGTGTCTCTTACTCAGAACTCGTTCAATCAACTAACGGGTTCTCTGTGGACAATCTGATTGGTTTGGGAAGCTTTGGTTCAGTTTACAAAGGAGTATTCCCTAGTGATGGAACAATAGTTGCCATTAAGGTATTCAACCTTCAACAACCAGGATCTTTCAAGAGTTTCATTGATGAGTGCAATGCTTTAAGAAGTATAAGGCACCGTAATCTTCTCAAAATCATAACTGCATGCTCAAGCGTTGATAATCAGGGTAATGACTTCAAAAGTCTAGTTTTCGAGTACATGGCAAATGGAAGTCTAGACTCATGGCTGCATCCAAGAGATGATGAGCAATCTCAATGTAAGAGATTGAGCCTCATCCAAAGACTCACCATTGCAATTGATGTTGCTTCTGCATTAGATTATCTCCACCATCATTGTGAAACGTCCATCGCTCATTGTGATCTAAAGCCAAGCAATGTCCTTCTTGATGAAGATATGGTAGCCCATGTTGGTGACTTTGGTTTAGCAAGGTTCCTTCTTGAAGCATCAAATAATCCTTCTGAAAGTCAAAGCATGTCAACTGGACTAAAGGGTTCCATAGGCTACATACCTCCAGGTATGAGGTTCTATCATTCGCATTGTTTCTTTCTAAATTCAAAAAGATCATTTGACTCTGACACCCTAATGTGTATATTGAATGGCAGAGTATGGTATGGGAGGCCAAGTTTCCACACTGGGAGATATTTATAGCTACGGAATATTGTTGCTAGAAATGTTCACAGGAAAAAGGCCTACCGATGACATGTTTAGAGATAATCTAAGCATTCAGCAATTCACTGCCAAGGGGTTGCCTGACCATGCCATTGACGTAGCTGACCCTTCATTGCTCCTTGAAAGAGATGATGCAGAGGCTGATGATGACAGATATGGCGCCGATGACATACAAGAAGGGCCACTTACAAGATATCGAGATCGCGGCCCAGTTCAAGCAAGAAGATTGGAGGAGTGCTTGGTTTCAGTGATGCAAATAGGACTCTCATGCTCTGCAATATCTCAAGGAAAGCGGATGCGTATGGATGTTGTTGTCAACAAAATGAAGACAATTAGAGACTCGTATCTCAGTTTAGGAAGAAGCTAGCAATACATTAGATAGTTCAAGTTTGTTGTCATATCTCAACATATAGCCTCATCTATATGCAAGAGATTATTAATAAGGATATTTTTATGTATCATGTGTGTATGTGACATCCAGTAAGTCATGAATTCAGTATTCTATATAGCAGAATAAGGGAATAATTCTACATTCTGTTTATGCTCTTCTTATTCTCTGCCTTACTCAACTACAACTAAATGCTCTGTATCATTTCATTTGGAAAATAAAAGGCATTCTGATTCACATTACCAAGAATTGAGAGATTCAATAATTTGTTCAGGACATAGTTAACCTGCTGCATTGGCCTTAGTTCAATGCAGATCCAATAAGAGTGTCTCTGACTTGCTTCAATTCCCAATTCCTTGACAACATGGCTAATATCCATTCTCCCTCTAGGTGATTCCACTGAACAAGCAACTCCAATTTTGAGTATTGAAACCAGGCAGTCCTGATTCAGGTCATCTTTTCCCTGCCCCACAATACATTTCTCTTCACAAGTTAATTCCTCATCTTCTCCTCTCCCTCCTTCAACAAACAATGGATCTAAAATTTCTGATATTTGTTCAGGCAATGCATTGCTAACAAAATTATGGAGTTGCATTCCGTCTTTAAACATGTCGTCGGTGGACTTCTTTCCTGTGAACATCTCCAACAAAAGTATCCCAAAGCTGTATACATCCCCATACGTTGTAAT
This sequence comes from Prunus padus, assembly GCA_024362665.1. Taxonomy (NCBI): domain Eukaryota; kingdom Viridiplantae; phylum Streptophyta; class Magnoliopsida; order Rosales; family Rosaceae; genus Prunus; species Prunus padus. The sequence continues at coordinate 24,987,235 of JANFAM010000015.1, forward strand.
CGTGCTTCCCATGCCATACTCTACAACATTGTAGCTTTGATTATTACATTGGGTCGTCTCTTGTGCTTAGTTCAGTTGCACAGTTAATATTTTTCAGAAAATTTACCCAGCTATAAGACCTTCTGATTAATTGGTTTTGGTTTTCATGACAGTTCCCAGTTAATATTTTTCAAAATTTATTATAGAATGCAAGCGTGCGACAACAGTTAAATAGAACTGAAACAACAGAAACAGATAAGAGTTATAAACTACCTGGTGCAGCATACCCAACTGTTCCTTTCAATCCTACTGAGCTGCTTTGATTTAGATTGCATCTAGTTGTAGCTTCTGGAACGAACCTTGCTAATCCAAAATCACCCACATGAGCAATCAGATCATTGTCAAGTAGGATATTGCTAGGCTTTCAGATCACAATGAACAATTGGATCTTGGCAATGATGATGAAGATAATCTAGAGCAGAGGCCACATCAATGGCAATGTTTAATCTTTGGAGAAGTGTTGGAATTTAGGAGATGTGATGTATGTGGTGCTCTGATACTGTTGTTTGGTTTATGTGATGAAGGGATTTATGACAATATACAATAGTTGAAACAAACTGATTTTATTATAATGAAGGAGAATAGTACATGGATGTAGGCTAATTGGCCTTCTTCAACTAGAATATTGACTTTTTGGCCACTACACTTACTTAGACTAGTTTGGGCCATTTGGCCCTAGCTTGAGCTCTTAGCTCCCTTGTAGTTTGGGAGTTCTTTTCTTTTGACTCCATCTTGTTTGGAGAGAGCTGCTAGAATGAGGGCTTAAAGTGAGGAGTGCAATCTCACCATCAAAAGGAGAGTGGACCCCCAATGCACCCCCACCATGTACTTTTTTTTGGTCAAACTGGAATAACATACCAGGGCAAAAGCCAAAGTTACAAAGCCAGAGTCCAAAGCCAAAGGACAATTGCAACTAGAAAAACAAAGCAGATAAATACAAAGACCAGAGGAAACATGGGTAGAAGACGACCCAACTAACCGGTGGTGGCATCATCAAATTCCTTACTAGTCCCAAACTAAAGAAGGGGTGGACAAGGTAACCCCTTTAACCAGATCAACTCGCCGTCGTCGCCGCCGTCATTGCCGCCATCAAGAAACCAAAGAACATAGGAGCCATGGAGAGGGATCTGCTAAGAATGGAGTTGGTGAAGCAAGCCACCAATATGCATCATACTCAAGTGATCCATAAATTGGTCAACAGAGACCATAAAGCTACAGAGCCCATAAATACAAATCTGAGACTCAGATCTAAGCATGGGATGCAGGGGGGAGATTAGCAGCAATAACAAGCCAAGACTTTAACAAGTCAATCATAGGGAAAGAGGAAGAGGAGAACTTGAGAGAGATGTTATGGATAAATGGGGGCGATTGGAGACAAAAAAAGTCAGAGATGAGGGAGATCTTAGGGATGGGAATGAGCGAGAGAGGAGAATCAGAAAAACAAGGAGGAAATAGCAACAACAAGAAAAGTAACATAAACTCTCACAGAGGAGAGGATGGGCTCTCACAAAGGAGAGAGAAGACTCTCACAAAGGAGAGAGAGAGAAAAGGAGATGGAGGAAGTGGGTAGGAGGAGAGGAGAGGGGAGGAGGAACAAAAGCCTCCTCCCCCAGTGCGGCGCTGAAAATATTTCCAAGGAAGGGGGCTAGGGTTCGAGAGAGATTAGAATTGGGAGAGTTGGACCCCCCCCTCCAATGTACTTTGTGATGGTTAGATTGCACTCCTCACTTTAAGCCTTCATTCTAGCCTCTCCACTTGTTTGGATGGTCACATGCCTATTTATAGATTCTTGATAGCCGAAATACACCAGCCCACCGACATGGGCTTCTTCATTTGCAGCCACAAGTTTGTGGTTTTTTAGTTCTAGAGAATTCTTCATAATTAGTTGTGGCAACTCTAGATAATTCTCCAAGCCAACATATGTAAGCTTCTCCAATAGTTTAGATTCATCTCAAACATTCTAGATTTCTCCACACATTTCTTTAGCACAAATGTGCATTAATTTCAACAAGAAGACTTAGGGGCCATTCGGTATCGTTTTCACAAACCCATTTTCGTTTTCCGTTTCCAATTTTAACAGGATACACGTTCGGTAGAGTGTTTTCCCAAAACACTCAAATCAGTTTTCTGAAAACAAATCCAACCCCATGTACAAAAATTGAAAACGAAAAAATGTTGTTTTCGGTGTTTTCATTTTCAGTGTTTTCTGAAGACACGGGATAACACCACCAGGGATAACACCCATCTTCTCCGACCCAACAAAATTGACCAACTCCGATCAAAATTCTTTGGTGGAATAGCAAATTTCACATGCAGATTGAGAAACTTTTCGCCCTCGATTTCATTGCTATGTTTTTGCCTCTCTGAAATTTATGGCAGCAACCTCCATAGAGACCACAATCCTTACCAGAGAAAAACCAGAAAATTTATTAAAGAATCGAAAGGTACCACAAATCTAGGAATTGAGACTCAACAAAACTCACTTACCATTCTTCCAATAGAAGAAGAAGAATATATATATATATATATATATATATATATATATATATATATAGAGAGAGAGAGAGAGAGAGAGAGGAGACGAAAGATGAGAGAAAGTACAAGAGAGGGAGGGTGGGGGTTGGGCTTGTTTGGGAAGTCTGTCTTTTAGGATAATTTTAGACTTTTTTAACAATAGAATTATATATATATTTTTATAATATGAAAACAATGAAAACGTGTCTGATAGTACAATTTGAAAATAACTTTATTTTGCTTTATTTTTTCATTTAAATGCATTGTGAATTTTCAAAGTTAATATCTCATTCATAAAGCAAAATGAAGTTATTTTTAAATTGTACTACCAGACACGTTTTCATTGTTTTCATTTTCTGAATCTGTTTTTCAATTAATCTACCAGACGCATTTTTGAATCCTGAAAATGTAAATTTGTTTTCTCGTTTTCATTCTCAGAAAATATTCTCCGAAAACGTTACCGAACAGCCCTTAGTATCCTCAAATCACCATCTACATCCCCTGCTTCTGAAATTGGATGTAGCCAACTCTCCAGACTTCCATTGGGCATATACTCATAGATAAGAGCTTTGAAGTCATTACCTTGAAAATCAAGACTTGAGCAAGCAGTCAAGATTTTAACAAGATTCCGGTGCCGGATGTTTCTCAGGGCTTCACATTCAGCTACGAAGCTTTTTAGGGCTCCTTGTTGATGTAGGTAGAATACCTTTACTGCAACAGCAGTGTCATTTGGACCAAGAATTCCTTTGTAGACAGAACCAAAGCTACCAGTACCAATTAAGTTGGCAGAGGAAAATCCACCAGTAGCTTGAAGGAGAGTTTCATAAGATACCTTCAAATGAAATTCCTTAGTTGGTGAAGCATCTGTAGAAGGTTTCTCTTTCATCTTCCTTAACCGCCGGATAACTAGAAGAGACATGACCAAAACTAGTCCCAGAAGCCCAGAAAGCAATAAGATCATTAATTTGAGTCCTTGAGATATCTTTCTTTTCTTTGGCTTACTGGCAGTGCAAGCTGGGAATTCTAATTCAGGTATGCCTCCACAAAGCTTTTGATTTCCTGCCACTGAAATTGCAGATGTATTTTTGAAAACCCCTCCAGTTGGCACCCCACCCTCAAAGTGGTTGAAAGAAAGATTTAAGTTCAGAAGGGAAAAGTGCTGAAAAAAAAAACTGGAATTTGGACAGATAAGTAGTTGTGTGAAAGATCCAAGTCTTGAAGTCCTCTCAAGGAACTAAAAGATGGAGGAATGGTTCCTTCAAAGAAGTTACCCTCCAAGTGAAGGTGTTCTAAGGACACACAGCTACCAAGGCTACTAGGAAGTTCTCCTGACAACTTATTCTCAGAAAGATCCAAGTTTCCTCTTCTGAGGGCAGGGAACCAGTCAATTGATTATGAGCAAGGTTAAGGGAAATGGTTAGGGAAGACTGACTCATAAGTTGTTTGGGTATGGTTCCATTGAGATGATTCTGAGAAAGGTCTAGCTCTTGCAAGTATGAAAGATTTCCAAAACTCAAAGGAATACTCCCCGTTGAGCGGTTCTTTTGAAGATAAAGAGCATATAGTTGAGTTATGTTGGCTAGTGATGATGGAATCTGGCCAGAAAACTCATTTTCAGATAAATCTAATCTCCTTAGCATCCAAAGGTTACCAATAATAGCAGGAATACTACCACTGAAGTTATTTTTCTCCATTGTTAATTCAGTCAGGTTAACAAGGTTATTCTCGATACCACTAGGGATGCTTCCAGATAATTGATTTCTTCCCAGTCTCAATGACACAAGTTGGTTTGAGAAGTTGGATATGGAATTAGGCAAGACACCTCCAAATTGGTTATCACTTAGATCAAGAATTTGCAGGTTCCTGCATCTACTTAAAGAGTTAAAGAAACTCAAGTCATCAGCTTCTCCTGTGCCTAGGGAATTGGAAGCAAGAACCAGCCACCAGAGACTGGTTAAGCCTCCAAAATCAACTGTAATTTTTCCAGTGAAATTGCTTCCATTGGTATCAAATTCAAGAAGGTTTGAGGCATTGGACAATAATGTTGGTAGGGGTCCAGTGAATAGATTGTGGCCTAAATTCAACACTAGCAAATTAGGAAGAGTGAAGCCCAAGTCTGATGGCAAACTCCCCTCTAGTTGATTGTATGGCAAACTAAACTTTGCAAGAGATGAAAGATTGTAAACTGAGGGAGGAACCATACCAGAAAGTTGATTAAGGCCAAGTCCAAGAAATTCTAAATTCTTCAAGCGGCCCAATGAGTCTGGTATTTTTCCTTCCAAAACTGTTAACTGCCAGAGAGAGATTTTACAGAGGAAAGGTTGCCTAGAGAGCTTGGAAGTAGTCCACTGAGGTTGTTATAGTGAAGTTGAACTCTCTCAAGCTTCTGCAATGACCCCAGCTGAAATGGGATTTTTCCAATCAACTTGTTGAAGCCCAAACGAAGCCAGATGAGGCTAGAACAAGCAGAGAGATTAGATGGGATTTCGCCGGAAAACGAATTGTTGGACAAGTTGAGGTATTTGAGCCTGAAAATATGGCCAATTTCTTGTGGGATCACATTGTGGAAGTGGTTGAGTTCAAGGTTAAGGCCTGAAAGGAAGGTGAGGTTTCCTATGTGAGGAGAGAGTGAGCCTACCAACTGATAGGAGCTCAAGTTCAGTGAGGTCACTCGTTGATGAAGGTGACCACAAGTGACACCTGTCCAGTTGCAGCAATGGAGTGAATCGTTCCATGAGCTCAAAATGCCATGGGGGTCCTTGATTACTTGAGCTTTGATGGCGAGCAAGGCAAGCCTATCAGTCTCAGTTCCATTGGAAAAGGTGAATGCGGCTGCAAAAGTGGGAAATGGTGAATGCAGCAAGGTGATCATGAACAAATGTAGAACAAACAGATGGAAGAAAATTGGGAGATATGCCATTGCTGGTTCTGACTCTTCTGAGAAGATAATTGGTATGGGAGAAAGAGGCTATGTAGGTTTAAGAGGTATGGGCATGTCTGCTTTTTGGAGGGATTCTTAATTAAAGACTCTTTGCCCTTTGGCTTGGCAATGCAAGTTGGTCGGTATTTTGGTGACAAATTGGGCCTTTCTTTTTTCTTTTTGATCAATGGAGAAGGGAGATTAGACTTTATGAGTGTCTTATATGCAGCAGAGTTTGGTGAAGTCAAAATTCTATCTTATTAGCTCACTAGTTTACTTGCGTAGCCATCAATCATCAATCTTCTTCAGACCAAAAACAAAATTATTAATCTTGTAGGAGCCCTGTTAAGGTGAGTCGTGCACGCTGACGTTTATGGTACTCATAAAGCATCAATGACTAGAATCAATCTACGCATGCACGGTTAATCTTAGCAAAATTCATATTGTATATACTATATAGTATGCAACATTTTATAATAAATGTACGGGGAAATATGCCTCTATGGCGTAATGGACCAAATATATTTTGTCTTCCAAGTGTGAAATCAAAGACCAATTGACCAGAATCTGCAGTATGGTGTGCTGTGTTTGAAGCTTAATAGATAGAAGGGTGCCCGTGGCTATTATTAACTTATGCAGGTCCACACTTTCAATAAGGTGCATTAGTTTTAGTTGCAGTGGACTAAGGTTGAGAAAGGACAATGCTAGTCTTCCAATTCTTGGTGGTGTATGAGTACAAGTACAAATCAAGCAGCTCTTTATGACTTGGCTGAGGTAGAAGCCAATGCAAGTCGATTAAACTATAAGCTCCACTGCTCCCTGACTGTGTTCTAGTAATTTAAAACCTCAACCTTGTTTGTTTGGATATAAGATGAAAGTACTCAGAATTTTGGAGTTGTTGGGGGCATGTGTTGATTTAGAAATCCTCTCATGCTCATCTTATCGTGTGGATTCAGTGTGCATTATAAGTGGCCAATCGATCGGCTAAATAGTGCCGGTCAACTGGCCACTTACAATGCACGCATAATTTAGACAAGATCGGAGTTGATTTAGGCCCATATGTTTTTCTCAAGAAGTCTACTATTGGGCTATATGGGCTTTGCATACTTGTGGGCCAAGAAAGAGAAGTGGACCCTTTTGAATCTTGATGCTAAGATGCATGAAATGAAACTCACTGCACATGAAGCTTTCGCTTGTAGCCATCCGTAACCAAAAGAAAATACTTTCTCCATTGACTGGGGTAAGAAGGTTACCACAACTTGAAGCGCAGAGTGCATAAGTCACAATGTCTAAAAGCCGACCCAAATTTAAATATTTACCCAACCCAAGAACCAGATCCACTAAACCACTATTTTCATTGTCTCGGGTCGATGAGAACACGGTAACCCAGGCGGAAACCAAGGCCCAGTTACTTTTTTATTTTTTATTTATTAATGTAAAGTGTAAATATACTAAATGAGCAATAAATGACCATCAGAACAGAAGGGTCACGTGACACCATCACCGTCCAGCATCTACTCCAACCATCAAAATAAATTTCAGATTGTTGATTTGATCATGTAAAGACTTTTTTACCCACGGGCCGTGAGGGGATACAGGAATGAGCTTTGGAAGTTTTCTTCATTATCTGAAAGATATATAATTATAAATTAATGTGTAACTTTTCTATTTGTTTACAAATTCCCGTTTAAATCTCATTTTGTATCTTTATTAATATTTGAAAAAGAGAAAAGAAAACCAATACAACCCCATAACCTTTTTTTTGTTCTTCTAATAGTATATTCTTAAAGAGAATTAGGAACTGAGAGTTGCTTAAATAGGGTCACTCACCTAAGGAACTTACTATTCATAAACCTTTAAAACAAAGTTATAAAACAAATCTATGAATAAGAATGATATCATTCAAAAAAAATACTTGCGCTTGATAAGCAATATTACGCACATCACGCAAATTACTACTAGTTTTAAGCAAGATACGTACATCGCGCACATTACTACTAGTTTTAAGCAATTAAAGCACAAAACGCAACATTTGCCATTTTTAGTGGTTATTATTGACACTAAAACGGATTAAGGGCTGAGATTGTCAGATTGAAACAAGCAGTGATTACGGAGTATATGATGTTGAAGACCACATCTTCACATTATCTTTCTCTCCATGCTTTGCTTTGAATCATGTCCCTACGATGAACTGTAAAACCTGTAAAATGGTTGGTTGAGATTCCCACGTTGGGGTAAAAGTCAGATTTAACTCAACCCCAAATAGTGATGACGTGTCCCAAAGCCACGTGGAATCGGATCCGAACCTTTATCCCCATCAGGGGCACCACCACTATATATACAACAACACTAAATGATGTCTACCCTTCACTCAACAAAATTAGCCAAGAGAAAAAGTGATAGAGACCCATACAAGCAAACAAAAACTTCTCTCTTTACCTCTCTCTCTCTCTGGAAATCGAAAGCAACCAACTTTGATTACAATTCGAGTTGTTTCAGTGACCGAGTTATGAAGACCCTGGTGAGCCCGAGTTCGAGGGTGGTCGTGGACAAGCACTGGGACAGAGAGAAGAATGCCTTTGTTCACAGGCTTGAAGCTTGTTTTCTTAGGCCTAAGAGAAGTGTGGATTTTCGGTTCTTGAATTTGGTATGTTTTCTGCAACAGAGCAAGCCTGTCAAGCCAGTCATTTGTCTCTCATCAAAAACCCAGGTCTCCTTCTTCATCTGTCTGCACCTTCATGATTTCATTTCTTGATTTTTGAAAAAGTTTTGCTTTTTTGTTTTCTCTGTTTCTGTTTCTAGAATATTGTATATTTTTTCTCTGCTTTATGATCACCCTTTTCTTTTTCTGTTGCGGAGAAAGTTTTGGAATCTTGCTTTGGGTTGGGGCTGAAGAGGGTACTGCTAGATTCTCAACTTTTCTTCTTCTTTTTGTTCTGTTTGATTCTTGAATATATTTTTAATGGGCGCTTTTGTGAAGGATTGAAGCTTAGGCAATCATATGAGATGGTAATCTTGTTATTTTTGCACGACACTGAATTTGAACTTTTCACCACTAGTTTTTGTTTGTTTCTTCTTTTCGTTTATTTATGTATGTTTTCAAGATCAAGAAACGCATCAGAGAACCTTTACACGCGTGTTCATCTTGTTCTGGAAGCATTGTTTCATAGAGATAGAATCATGCAATGTAAAGTAATGGGTAGATACAGGAAAAAGATGATTTACAAAATTTTCTTTTTTTCTTTCATTCGGATTTTAATCATTATCCATGCAAGAAGACAATGTATTAATCTGAGTACTACTTGTACTGAAATAGTCAATCTGATTTTTGAGCATTCTCTATGCAGACTGAATTGGAGGTGACAGATGATCAAATCCAAGAAACAAGTAAGTCCTTTGTCTTTTTCTTTTTTATTAAAAAAAAAAAAATCTGCATTTTAGTCACACTGAAAGTATTCCATGTTGTGCAGATCATACAAAAACTATTCATGTCATATTCCAGTTGCAGAAAGAGTGCTTGTTTGGGCAGCAGTTCCTCATAGTAGGGGATGATCCTATGTTCGGTTTGTGGGACCCTTCAAGCGCAATACCGATGAACTGGTCAGATGGGAATGTGTGGACTGTTGAGCTGGTGAGTAAAAATCTACCAAGAAGTGAAATTTTTTTTTGTTAAGTGAAGACCGGGTATGGATTTTGATATGTTTGTGTTTAATCAGGATATACCAGTTGGGAAATCGGTCCAGTTCAAGTTCATACTAAAAGAAATCACAGGGAATATCTTGTGGCAGCCTGGCCCAGATCGAATTTTCCAGACCTGGGAAACGAAGAACACAATCACTGTTTGTGAAGATTGGGCAGATGCTGAACTTCAGAAAATAATAGAGGAAAATCAAGCTAATCAAAATGTTGGTTCTAATGTTAACTCAGATATGTCGATTGTAGCTGAGAACCTGACTCTTCCAGAGGAACTGGCTTTGAATATCACCAAGGAACCAACCATTGCTGATAGTAGCACTGATCCAGCAGAGAAACCATTGGCGGAACCATGGAAGGAACAAATTGTTGCTGATAAAGTTTCTCCTTCACAAGAGGAACCCAAAACTACTGTTGCAGAGAGTATAACCCCAAAATGGCCAAAGTCATATATGGAACCATGCGAGGAACAAATTGCTGCAAGAACTAATGTGGTTGACGAAGAGAGAGTTATTTTTCCAAGTGAGGACTATGCAGCCATCTCCAATAAGGAGTTGTTGGTGGCAGACAACATTTTTGGCAATAATGGCAGAGCTGCAACAGTAAGGAACCTTTCAAGCACTCACATTGAGGGAAGCCTAATCAACTATGAAGAAGGTCATGTTCTGGTACCTGGCTTGAATCCTTCACCAGCTATTCCAACTGAAGAAGCAAAGAAAGAGAAAGTTGAGAAACAGATGTCTTTTGATGATGGCTCAGTTGGAGCCTTCGAAGCTAGGGATCTTAAGATGCCAGAGGTAACTGCTTGATGAGAGTGATGTTCTTTTTCTTTCTCTTTGTTTTCTACTTTTACCTCAGCCTGAAATAACACTCCATTCCATTTCCGTAAACCTCGAGTTGTCCAGGACTATAGGAGATTCTATACTTTCAAATAGTTTTTGGTTCCATCTTGTATGTTTTTGGAATCTATGTTTGTATGGAGAAAAGTTCAAGAAGATGATGTATGGCAAGGTATCTATTTGATTTCATCAATCCAACTAAAAGATTAGAAACGTTTTGTTCCTTACAATCAGCTGTCAACAAGTTGAACATCTTCACACTATATTCTTGTAATAAAATTTGTATGCTACAGCAGTTTAAGCAATAGAAACCACAAGAAAGTTTTCTCCTAGTGCAAATCAAATTTGTGCTGTGTGATTAAAACTGAACTATCTGCTGTCAAAATGTGACACTGATTGCTCTATCAAGCATTTCATTTATTTGTTTTCTGCTGGTAATCCTTGAGCATTTCCATAGTCAAATATTCAATATACAGGAACCCTATTGCTAAAAACATGCGGATGTTGTTGTACGTATAATCATTCACCAATACTATTGCATATCGTTTGTGATTAGTGTTATGCCTAAGGTTATGTATTGTTCTCAACAGCAGATTTTGATATAGCTGTTCGCCCTCCTTGCTAATGCTATTGTTGATGTCCTCTTTTCTGTTCCTTTTCATGTACTCAAACCAATAGATTCAGCTAGACTTGAAGCAAGAGCCATACAGTGACCTACCTCAAGCAGAAACAACTGCTATCATCAAGGATAATATACAGAGTTTCAACGATGAACTTGAGCAAAGCCCTGCTAATGCAGAACATTCCAACTCAGAGTCAGCCAATGGTAGTGTCTTGCACAATGACCCACCTCAAGAACAAACAAATGCCATGATCAACAATATCGAAGAGAAGTCTGATGATGATCAACTCAATCAAATGCATCACCCTGCTAAATGGGCAGACCAGTCTGACTCAGAGCCAATCAACGATAATGTCTTGGACAATGACGTACAATGGGGTCGTAAAATGCTGCAGAAATTTCTGAATAATTTCCGATTGCTTTAGTACTATCGACCTTGTAGAAAACCTGGGAAGGAATTTCTTGAATTCATTTAAGGCTGTGAGTCTACTGCTTTGTTGCTGAAGTTTTCTGGTGGCCCACAAAGAGGACAGGGCAGAGGGTAGCAATTATTGTATATGTAGTACATATGAACTTGGTTGTTTTCAAACTAGTAGTGTTGCTGCTTTCTTAGGATGTAAGAGTCCTCTCGGGTTTTGTATTCTTTTGGTCTGTCATGTGCATACCAGGACATATCAATTCTGTCATGATATGTGGGAGGAGAATTTGTACCAGATACAACAAAGTTTTGTAAAGTTTCTTCATGATGCTAATTGAATAAGAATTTGATTGCTTCTTTCTAACGTTGTCATGAAATTAGGGTAAGACGTGATTATAAGGTGGGAGTTGCAGAACGAACCACCGGGAAGAATGAAAATGCTCAATTCCAAATTCCAAGCCAAGTACTGAGAGATTGGTGTTCATTATCAAACATTGCCCACAACGTACGGCATTTGGGTGCTTTTTTTGCCTCATTTCGAGGTCGGTATCTTGTTAAAATATAAGCACTCGACTGTTGAGATTTATAATTTCAACCATTACAGCTAGATTTGTATATGCCTTTTTTTAATCTGAGATTCTGAGGCCAGATCTTTATAGTTTTTCTTTTGGGTCGAATGAAGTAAATTTCACCACTTTCCAACTCCATATTTTATTTTCTTCCTTGCATTCCAGTCTACCTGTATCTGATACCATATGAAGAAATGAGGAAAAAAAATACATTTTCGAAACACAATTTATTTACTTTGGCGCGACAGATGATAGTTACCGTTCCCTCTTGCTTTTAGAGGAAAAGTAACTATTTTTCTGTCTTTGTTCATTAACGTATCATATTAAATATTAATTCTTTATCTTTGTCCACCAACTTTGTTATTGGACCAGATTTACAATCAAAAAATTGCGTGATGGAAATAAATTAGGCAACTTCCTCCAATATTACATCAGGCTTTCTGACCAAATGCGTAAATCCTGTGTGTTTTCAACTTCACAACATCCTGGGTGTGTTATTTGAAGCAAGGATGGAGAGATTATGATATTTAAGTATGAACTAACTTTGTTTCCGGAACAAGAGGGTCTCTATTTCACTTTCCATGCAGAAACCCTTGTATTCATTCTAATTTACGCTAAAGTTTCAAAGGGTTAAAAAGCATATAACCTATATTCATGTGAAAGCCAAGATGACCTGATGAATCAGAGATATAAACATCTCCAACCTCAGTTTTCCATTATGTAAGCGAGAAAAGATGGGGCGAGTTGACAAAAAAATAGCCCACCTTTCCACCAACACAATTACACATATCCATTGCCGTAAAAGCCAACCCATCTCCTTTTCCTTTTTCGTTCCTTTGCTTTCCCAAAACTACGGACTAGTTACAAAATCTGGATGCTAGGGAGAGATGGAGCCACTGGACCTCGCCGAGACCATCGTTTCATTTCTCAAAGGAGAGGGAAGAATGCACTAGTGGAAGCCTTGATTAATACAACTTTAGTGTCAAGGTTTGTCAGAAGGTACATTCTTCTGCGGACGTGAAGATGATAAACTTTGTGAGCCGTGCAATATTTCTTCCTTTAATCGCTTATTTGGAAGATACTGTAGCAATCTGCAGATAGATGGTAACTAAAATAAGAACGTGGAAAACCGACACATTCACAATTTAGAAACATTGAACTCATAAAGCCTTTTATTATTCAAGGCAGGTGCCATAAGAATTAAAATCATGATTTTGTACTATTCACCAATCATACAGATACATAAGACTTGGCCATAAAGACATCTATAAACAAACAAAAAGAAGAAACATTGAACCTGCCTTGAATAATAAAGCATTGAACTCATAAAGCGTTTTATTATTCAAGGCAGGTGCCATAAGAATTAAAATCATGATTTTGTACCATTCACCAATCATACAGATACATAAGACTTGGCCATAAAGACATCTAAAAACAAACAAAAAGAAGAAAGGAGCCAAAGTTTAACATAAAACATAACTTGGCCAGATTTTTTCTATCCAACCAAGAACCCTTCAAAATTCCACATGTTTTTTTTGGATAAGGCTCGATTCAAACAGGGTAAAAAGAAAGTACCATGTTACCTTGGAGAACTTGCACGCTTTTGAACTTGCTGACTCACTGTAATAGAAGTACTTCCAGGTTCAACTTCAGCAGCCTGTATATTTGGTATTGAACACATGGGCTTTAATCAGGATATTCAACACAAAGGTTATTATGTTCACATATTAGATGGAGCTATACTATTCCAGAAAAAGAAAGGAGCGATTCATGGTTCAGAAGCTTCACTCTCACAGGAAGAAAAAAGAGATAGTTTCACCGCATTGCTCAAGTTAGATCCAGAATATATATCGGGAAGAAAAGGGAATCTGTGAGAAGTTTAAAAGTCAACTAGAAGCAATACAGTGGGAAAAAAAAGGTTGGAAGGAAAAGATAAACCCTACTTAGTATGCTTATCCAATTGGAAGGTACTGAATAATTATTATTCTTACAAGTTAAGAAAAAAACATGGCTAAATCAAGTACATAGGAATACTTGGATAATGGGTAGAAATGAGGGACTGACAACCAAGCCCGTACCTTTCAAAACAGGAATTAATGGAGCTTCTAAGGCAGCAGTAGCACACATGAAGCCAGCTCACTCCGCTTTCAGTGTTTTAGCCATCACATCTTCGTGAGATGCAAAATTCAAAAATAGGAGTGGTTTTCCTTGTAAAAAACCACTGCCCCTCATCTGGAAATGTCTTGCCCACATACCCTTTATCCAAGCATCACCTATGTTTTTGAACATAGAAAATCAAATCAACTACTGAAAGCATGATCAATAATCCCCACCTCAGAAGTGCTTTCTTTAGGCATTCCATCTTCCCTTAGCAGCTCAGTCGATTCAGGACCGATGATGTCCAATACAAATCCATTTTCATTCCCGACCGAGACTTTATCAATATCTCTGTCCACAGCTCCAGAACGAGGTGCGAGATACGCTACATATTTATCTGCAATTCCGTTCAGCACATCGTTTTTCTTTATATATGTTTGGCTATCATATTTCAAACCACTAACAAACACAAACGAAAGCATCTCAGAAAATTGCAAGGAAAAATATAATTTTGGTTAAAGAATAATGTTACCAGCCAAGCTGTGAAGAGCATTCTCTGCAGCCTGTTGTTGAGCGTCCTTCCTCGTCCTACCCATTCCAAAACCAATCTTCTCTCCAGTGAAGAGAACCTTTAGAAACAAAGGTTAACAATGAGCATGTTAGAGTCCAGTATTGATACAAGATAGTTCCTTGAAATAGAGAAGACAAATGCAAAATGTATAAACAAAAAAATTAAGATATGGAGTTTCAAATCATTTCCATGTTTGCTCTATTCATTCCACCAAACCAAGAAAAAGTCCTTTTTTTTTTTTTTTGCTGCCAGCCTATTATTGATTTGTTCTGCTAAAGAAAGAGATAATTGAAAATTAGGGTCAGTTTATATTCCAACGCACCACCCTTTAAGACAATTTTAAGTTCAAAGTATCTGTTGGTGATAATTTAATCATTTACCAAAATCTTCATAAAAGCTGAGCATACATCCTTTAAAAGACAGTACAACAGCTGTGAAGTTAACAAGTAGTAAAAATTGCCAAAATACAAATGAATATACATGGCCTATTGAAGGGAAGTTCACTGACCTCAACAGAGAACTGCAAATCATTACTGGTGCTTACAACAGACCTGAACTCAACCTAGGCAACAGGCCACAACATCATAAACTCCATTAGCAAAAATTAAAGACAGAGAGGGAGAGAGAGAGAGAGAGAGAGAGAGAGAGAGAGAGAGAGAGAGAGAGAGAGAGAGAGGCGTATAAAACTCAAGCTAATTCTACCTTTGAGCTGCATCTTCGTCCAATTTCCTGCAGCACTCCAATAGATAAAGGGGACGGCAGGAGGTTCACTTTTGCAGATTCTAATTGAGATTCTCTATTAAAATAAGATGCCTGATTCTGGGATGCACCAGCCTCTGCACAAAAGAATCAATGGTAGAGTCATCAAAAGAAGATGCCCGATTCTTGGGTGTACAAGCTCTTGTACCATGTGATAAATTAACTTACCTGATAGCTGACTTGGTGGAGGAAGATTTTGTTTTTGTAAATCTTGTCCAGAGCATACCTGCAAATAGAGAGATTTTGACCACCGAGACATTCTCAGAGTGCTTAAAACACCTTAATTAAAATTGTCAAAACCAGTGAGTGATTCCAAAATGAATTTCAAAGAATTCAGAACATACCTCTTCACTTTTCACATCAGATTTGTGTGAGAGCAAACCACTGGGAGTAGAACCTGGTGTAGCAGGACTAAAAGGATTCTGGTGAACTAGCTTTTCAGATTTTATGATGTCAGGTGGTTGAACAAACCCAGAAGGTCGATTACTTGGAGGTCCTCTATTGTTGTCGTCATCCACCAACCATCCCCCTTGTGCATGTATTGAGGATGCTGGCATTTGTGCAGGTGCCCTAGATAGGTGAGGGAGTTCAGCAGAGGTTTGATTCCTCATATCTAGACCAGGATTTGTACCAAGGAGTCCTCTCTTCATTTCATAGTCACGATCAGAAAAGCTGTCTCGTCTAACAGGAGGTCCAAGCAAACCAGGTTCTGAGGCATAATTGGAGATAACTTAGTATAAAAGCTAGGCAGTATAACACCACAAAATACTTTCAAAACCAATATCTTGAGATGAAGCTCATACTCTGAGAAGGCATGACCGGCCTCGAAGATGCTGCACCAACGACATTGGGAAGAATTGCAACAGGTGCCTGAGAGTTGTCAGATCTTACCTCAGCATGATTTTTCAGAGAATGAGCCACTGAGTCTGTACCAAACTTGTCATCCTGAAAAATATAATTGTTCAAAATGTGAATGATCAATTATCATCATGACACATGCACACAACATGCGAATTCTCTAATTTAAAGACGCAATATGCTTCCCCTGCGCTCATTTTCTGACATCAGATGAAAGATAACAGAAGCCATACAGAGGAAAAGCTTACAGATTGGTTTATTCTCCTTGCAACTTCACCGCCATTCATTCCTTCACTAACAGGAGCATTAACATTTCCATTGGTTGCCAAACCAGCATCCTGTAATTCAAAACATCGGGACGATACCATAAAAGAATAGACATGGATACAAAGTTTCATTCAATTGATATAAAAATTGGGTATTTTTAATTCACATACCTCAGACATCAAGTAATTGCTCACATCAGGAGCAGGAGGTAAATTTACCACCTCATCTTCATAAAAAACTTCAGAAATTCTTCGCAGTAAAATCTCATCAAACTCTCTGGAAACAATGGCATTGCAAAGGAGAAAATCAATTACAAAGACAATTCCCACATAAATTATTATTAAATTAACCACAAAGCATTGACCTATCTTACTTGAAAAAACAACCTCTGACATTGCATGCAACATTTCTTGCAACACAGAGGACGGGAACGGGACTTGCTGTCTGTAACATAAAAGGTAAGGAAAAGAAAAGGAACTTGTCAAACTAAGAATCTTATGAAAACAAAAACAAGCTTTTGTTAAGACAAATCTTAGGAAGACAGATTTAGTACCTCTGCTTGAGGAGCATAATAAGGAGTGAATGCTGGAACTACATGAACTCGAGGTTGATCCTTATCTTCCCAAACCTTTGAACGGTCATCAATTACCATTGCCATCTTTGGATGGCACACTCCATGTTGAAAGACATTGAGTAAAGATTTCCTGGAGCCTGATAAGTCCAGAACCATGAGGGTTAGAACCGATGTGCTAAAGCAACTATTTAAGCTATGCAACAGCTTCTACTGGTTATACCATCACCGGAAACTTCAATTTCTTACTGTTAGTTACCATCATGTTTGGATGCTTACCTGTTTTGACACAAACAACACGGTCCCGAAGTTGCTTTGAACCTATTAGGTGTGACTCTGGATCAAGAAGCCTCCACATTTCTAAGGCATAATCCCTTTCAGCCATGGTACAGACATAAACTTCAAACCGCTTGCGTCCTTTTGCAGTTAAATAGCTTCTCAAATCTTCCCATGCGGGTCGTAACCTCACAAGCACGCTGGTATCACGAATCTGCATTAAAAAGTGATATTATATTGTAGCCTTCCGCACACTGGAATCAGTGGAATCAAATATATCTCATAAAATGCAGCTACTTATCCGTCATTCTGTATTGTTGTAAGAAGATAATTAGTCCAATACTGTACAAGTTCCTGACTAATCCAAATGACAATGAATTTTGCAAAGAAGGAGGAAAAAAGAAAACTCAGTAAAAATTAATGCATGCCTCAAATGATTGACAATTTGCCAAACAAACGTTGTTAAATACACTGCAGATGTTCAGAAAACCTACGCAGGCCCACCCAAATGCAAAAACGTAATACTTAGTTGTGCAAACAACATTATGCAACAGCAACATGCACCCGAACTGTCTCTGCTTAAGGACAAACTACGTTCTTTTCATTTCTTTTTGATTGGGTTGGTCTTCACAAGTACTAGTTATGAAAGCTAATGGACGAATTGTTACAGAAAATGTAATCAAGCTATTGAATCCATCTTAACCCCATTGCAACATTTTTGTCTTCAGTAGTGAGCATTTTGTATAATGAATTGCTTTCCGTCATTCTAAACTTCTCCACTTACCAATCCACAAAGGAAACGAACCGAAACATAAATAAACTAACAAGCATGAATAGAGAATCTTCCAAACCTCGGGATTGATGCGAGTGAGCACAATGTTCTTCTCTGGCAATCTAATGATAGGCCGAACAATTTTCTCGTGGTTATCAGACAGCGGAGGAACATCCTCCTGTTGAACCTTGTACACCTTTCCATTATCCACCACACAATCATTATCTATGTACTGCTTCAACAGCCACCGATCGTCCATGTACCGCTTCATTTCAGCAGACATTCCGGCTATTCTCACCATTTCACTCTCGCGTGCAATCCAGCTTCGTAAAGCCTCAATTCTATCATCAAATGACTTCATGGTGTTGGCAACAATCAGCGTCTCGTCGAGATCAAACACAATTGAGAGACACCTTAGATTCAGCATTCGTAGTGAAGCACTGTACAGACCTACAGGAACCGCATAGCACCAAAAGCATGGAAACTTCTTCTGCTTACTCGGCATTGCCACCAAGTGAATCTCTTCACCACCAACCACTACAACCGCAGTCTGCATAAAAAATAAAAAAAAAATCACCGCATTATTACACTCCTCTTGATTAGCGAGAAAATAAAAAAGAAAATCTAGATCATATTCTTCCTCAATTAAGATATTAACTGAGCTAGCTTTACTATCCCTGTTAACTAAGCGTTTAGCAAATCAATGAATATCACGTAACTTTGGATTGTTTTTCTATGCTGCCGGTACATTTTCTCGGGAACCAAACGGAAAACTCAATCTATAAAAATTTACATAAACAAAAGGCGAAAAATGGGAAAGCGGAGCAATTGAGTGGGACCTTGAACTCGTAGAAGCAGCAGGCGTGAAGATTGATCAAATGGGGATGTTCAACAGGGGATGTCGATTCGAGCTTGCATCGAACCGAAAATGACGAAATCGTTTGGAGAATTGAGAAAGGAGGGCATCGTTCACTTTGCTGCGATATGCGGTGGATTCGAATCTCATTGTTTGGGAACTGGAACTTCTGGTCCTTCACCGGAATAGCATCCAGTTCTCCCAAACACAGGTCGCCGTGGAAGACCACGGACTTAAACCCTAAACGGCTCATTTAGATCAATTTGAGAGCGAAAGCGGGAAAAGTTTGGGGCCAATTCGTAAATGTTGACGAAATCAGGTGGTTTTTTGTGAAAAATTGAGGAGTATTTCTCCAGTTTTGCTCTCTATTTTCTGCTCCTCCTCTTCTCACTCTCAGACCTCTTCTCTCTCTCTTCTCTCCCTCTCTCTGCCTACGGTTTCAAACAATGAGACTCCATATGTATTTATATGCGCAAGGGGTCAGTTATTTCTCCGAAATTACCAAAATACCATTTGGTACGGAATCTATTGCCGTTGCTCAGCGATTGCGTGTCTTTCCCTATGGCGGGTAGAAGCTAAAACAATTTGTACTCGTGTCATATGAGGAAGGCCTTTGATTCTGGTTCGCCGCCTATTGACCGTTGGATCATGGGTAGGATATTGAACTTGTGTGAATCTTTCAGCTCATGACGCACAAATTGTAATTAAATTTTGGTTACGGGGCAGATAATTAAATTTTATCACGAGTCAAGCAACGAATTAACGGAAATAGGAGAAGAACTTGATAGAATTAAGCGCTTTGGATTTGAAATTCAGTATATAATTTACATTAAAAAAAACTTAATTTTATATTTCAAACACAAAAGAAATCAACAAAGAGTCCAACCAATTAATGGACCTGAAACAGATAAATATATTAGTTTAAATGTTTTGGTCAATAATTGGCTGGAAAAGATTACGTTTTGGTCAACAAAATAATCCTTAGTAATTTGGACTATCAGGTATAAAGATTCATTGGGTAGTCCTATAAAATATACATACATAAAAAAATAAGTGAGTCGTAAAATGGGCCCCTTGCACCAAATTGGGCCTTGCTAGACCCAATAACATCCCACTATATTTACTATAAAGAAATAAGTTTTTTTTATTTTGATTCTTTAATCAATAGCTAATATAAGGCTGCTTAATCAGTTAGTTACAGCAGTGAGTTTGTCGTCTTGCATTAAGTTCGAATTTTTTTCATTATAAATTAATTAATTTAAATTTAAATTATCATTTGTAAAAAGAAAAAATTTAAAAATTAGTCACATAAAAATTACATTATTTAGATCCGACGCACCGCTTGTTAATCAAAATCAGCGTGATTACGACTAGATCTCCCATGCGACCGATAGCACCGGAACATTACTTGCGTAAAAACAAACAGTCATGCATTTGACGAACATTCTAGGTGATTGGTGGACTGGAAAGCAAAATGTGGCGCCAAGCTAAGATCAGCAGAGTTCTGGAAAAAAAAAAGCTAAGATCAGCAGAGCTCAGACGCAACAAATCCAGCACACGTGTCACTCTTCTATGGCACTTCAGAACATCGTATCCTATGTGAACCAATGAAAACTCAGCACGTAGAAATATTCCACATGTCCTATATCTAGTGGGTGCCACGCCCAAAAATTACTCCGCGCCTGGCAGCAGCGTAACGCTATTCCCCGCTCTTTCAAAGATACGAAACGAGGACCTGGAGAGATTCACCGGGACGTGGTGCGGGGAGGACCAAGGTCGGAGAGAGAACCATGTCATCGTTCGGATCCGGGTCGACCCGGCCATTCGACGACGACGGGTACACGGGATACCATCCTCGGCTCGCGTCCAAGCGATTCGGCTCGTTCTCGAACTTCGACGCCGACTCCGTCAACGACTCGTCGCCGATCTTCTCCAACCAGCCATACCTTGTCGGAGACGACGCGTTCAGCTCTCATCCGGTGCCGCGAACTCAATCGCTGCCGTCGATGTACTCCAAAGGCGGACCGTCGTTGCCGTCTCCGGCTGAGATGGAGCCGGACGAGGGCTTGGCACTGAAGGAGTGGCGGAGGTGAGCGAGTAGACTCAGTTTCTATTGAATTTGGATTGATATAGTGATGGAAGAGCTGAAACTGATCAAAAGTGTTTCTGAATGCGCAGACGAAACGTGCTTGAGTTGGAGGAGAAGGAGAAGAAGGAGAAAGAGAAGTTGCAGAGGATAATCGAAGAAGCAGAGGCTTACAGGGTGGAGTTCTACAGGAAGCGTCAGCTCAGCGTTGAGAAGAAGAAAGCGTCGAACAGACAAAGCGAGAAGGTGTTTGCGGAAAATCAAGAGAAATTTCAAGCAGAGGCTGTGAAAAATTACTGGAAAGCAATTGCAGAGCTTATACCTCGCGAGGTGTCAGCGATAGAGAAGAGGGGGAAGATGAGAGACAAAGACAAAGAGAAGAAGGCTTCCGTGGTTGTGATTCAAGGGTCAAAGCCAGGGAAGCCAACCGACCTCTCGAGAATGCGTCAGATTCTTGTGAAGCTTAATTACAATCCTCCTCAGCATATGAAGCCCAAACCAGAACCAACAGCCCAACCCGAACAAGATGCTAAAGCAATTGTGATTAATGAAGCCGTAGCTGCTGCTTAGAAGGAGTTAATTGTGATTAGAGATTGTTGATTTTGTATGATGATCCCAGAGTTAATCATAATTTAGAACTTCAATAATAATTTTTGTTTTAATGAAATGTATGGTATGATCATTTCTTTCAAATTAGTACGCATTTTATTTTCACTTAATAAATCAACCACCACTTTGCATATTACAACCTTTGTTTGATGCCAAGAAGCTGCAAATTTTGCAAGCTTCGAGCAAATAATTATGAAACCCTGGAAATGATCATCTGGGAAGCATTTGTGTTTCGGTGTCGTCGTAGATCACTGAGCGGGTGGAAGTTATGTCGGGATTCGCCGATGATTGCTTGTGTTTCTCTGAATGAGACGATGTCCCTGACGAACTGGCGCCGCCGAACTTCTGGGATGCCTGCACCCTTAGCTTTGGGGGCTCTAGTAGGGCATTCTCATTTAGGTGGACCTCTTTGGAAAGCATTTCCACCACTTGCTTCATTGTTGGTCTTTGTTGCGCGGCTCCTTGAGTACAGAACAGGGCAACCTTAATGAACCGCATGACCTCAGCCTCTGAATATGCAGTCAATTCTGGATCAACAATTTCCAGCAGCCTTTCTTCTTCTCTTAGTTTCCATGTCTGCAGAAGCATATAAATAATTGTGAGACACAAAATATAACACTTGTAAAAACTTGCATCAACAATTATGTGGTTCTAGTAAGAAAACTGAACCAAACATATTTTGTCAATCTAGAAAAGACCCCTCATCACCCAAGAACCTTTATTTTTTTGGCTGAGCACAATGTAATTTACTAGAAAAGCATACCCATTCGACCAGAACCATCAGTTGCTCCCCAAAGGCTGCCTTGCTACTACTTCTGCCACTGATTATCTCAAGCAAGACCACCCCGAAACTGTACACATCTGCTTTCTTTGTAAGCTGTCCCAAAAGTGCATATTCTGGGGCCAGATATCCCCTGCCGACACAGAACATTATTGTTGGTGCATAGAGGGGCAAATAGATAGAGAAAATGGGAGAGAACATCCATAATATATCAGTTGCTAATGGCTATTGGAATATCCTCTCCTCTACACTACAAGATTATTGACTGAATTTCAGGCAGCTTAAGAGCAACTACTTTACAAACCTCGATACCAAATTGAACGTGAAGTTATTACTTAATATTGATGATTTGATTTATTGAGATAACCCCCCAAGACACCACATTTAGAAACAAACTTCTGAACAACTACATAGCCTAGGCTGTATTTTACTGAAATGTTTAAGAGAATCCAAGCTTACTCTGTTCCCGCCACTCTAGTACTAAGATGAGTGATGTTATCTGGAAAAAGTTTTGCCAGCCCAAAATCTCCAATTTTAGGATGGAAATTTGCATCAAGAAGTATATTGCTAGCCTTGATATCTCTATGGACAATATGTTGCTCAGCTTCCTCATGAAGAAATGCAAGACCAGTAGCTGTACCAAGGCAAATCGCAGCTCTCTTTGGCCAATCTAGGAAAACATATTTACTTCTTGAACCTGTCAAAATAGTTATTGCATATTAAGCATACACTGAAAATTTGACAGATTAGAGGGTGCAACATTACCTTAAGAGAAATATTACATCTTTGAACAAATCCAAAAACTTAATCAGACATTTAAAAGAGATCAAAACTTCCAAGAGGATAAGATAAAAGGGAAGAAAAGCAGGGTCATATGTCATTTCAATCAAAAGTTTTGGATAATGAAATCTGAGACAACAAAAAACTTCAATTTTGTAATAATTACCAAGCAAAGAACTTGCAAGACTGTTGTTCTCCAGATATTCATACACCAATATTCGATGATTGTCCTCCACGCAGCAACCAATGAGCTCAACAAGGTTTGGATGTCGCATACTTGATATCACGTTAATCTCTGTCAAAAATTCATTTGCTCCTTGTTTAGATTCTGCAGAAAGACACTTGATCGCAACTTGGGTACCGTCTCTTAGAACTCCCTGCAATCATAAATGATATAGCAGTGTAAGAAAGAAACAGGAAAGCGGTGCTTGTATAGTAGTCAATCTTGGACCTTTAGATCTAGGGTTGGAACGCTTTCACTTGGAGTCTTTTAATGCTGGCCTTATAAAGAGACTTAACGGTCCAAGATTTGCTACTTACTTTAGCTCAATATTAGCCTACTACACAAATAAAAAGCTTCATTGATCTCACCCTATAGACAACTCCATAACCTCCTCCTCCTATCCTGCTTGATGGATGAAAATTCCTAGTAGCTGATCTCAATGAATTATAAGAAAAGAGCCTTACATTGCTGGTGGTAATCCCTAATTACCATACAGACATAAAAACCCTTGTGAGATCAAATTATCCAGTTCAGAAACATTAATGGCCATAAGAAAATATCTAATGGCATGCATGTATCGGACAACATAACCTAGCCTAACACAATAATCCCGAAATAAATTTTTGTTCTTTCTTATAAGGTTCATATTATTTCTAAAATCATTACTCGAATAGATGGTCAAAGAGGTGGAGGCAAAAACATAAAAAGGGGTCTTGCAGAAAATTAAACACAAAGATCTATGAATCTAAGATAACTTTTCCATTGTAGCTTGCCAATTCCCTACTTTCACATGGAAAGAAAAACGGAACTTGGACAGAACCATCTGGTAAACAACACGAAAAGTTACACAAGAACGATAGGAATGTTGCATCCACGGAAGCTTGTGTTGCTGCTAGATGAGAGAATTCTCACTTCTCACATGCAACACAAAAAGATGTTTCAAGCTCAGAACTTTGGCAGCATTGCGCCCATTGCCCACAGAATTTTAACGGTTTATCTTATCTACTGAAAAGGTATAAAGGTGCAAACTAGAGATTTAAGATGACCCATTTGCATCCACTTACAAAAAAACTGAATTTGATATTGAAATTTAATAAAGAACCAGAACACTACAAATGATAATCCATGCTACAAAGGGAAGACACAAAAAATTGTACGTTTTACGCTTTACTATTTTACAATGTAAGAGTTCAGCTAGTAATTAATTATTAAGAAAACCAAGTCATACTGATTTGCTTACCTTGTGCCTGGACGGAAGATCCGGAAGCATTCTCTTCTTTACTCCTATTGAGCAAACCGCCGAAGCAACCACAAACCATTGCAACTCACAATTCAGCTTTCCTAAACCCCTATCAACATGTCTTCTTAAACCTTAAACCGTACTCACACGCACCAAAGCAAGCTCGAAAACCCAGTAATCCACTAAACAGAAAGTAGCAAAAACATTCAAAAACATTTTTAAAAAATAGAATTAAAGTCAAGAATATTCAGATCATTAAAACAAAATTTGAAAAATCCAGGAACAAATTCACATAAAAAAGTGAGACTACAGTGGAATCTGGAACCCTGACCTGAAATTGGATTGTTTCTTCAACAGAGAAAATGCCAGAACAGTCTTGTATGCTTTTCTGGACCTGTTGGGTTATAAGCAAAAACCTAAACCCAAATATCTTAGACACAGAGAACGCACATGGAAGGTGGAAAATTCGTTGGTTAAGCTTAAAATCCATGTTACGTATGAACAAATGTGTCAGAAATAAGAATTGGGTTAGTGAATTTTAGTGAGAGTTTGTTAATTGGAAGAGGTCAAAAGTGTGCTATTCACGGAAGTGAGTAGACAGGCAAGGACGGTTTTTGATGGTGACATTGGTTTTCCTCTTTTCCTTCCATTATTTTCTTGCCCAATACACAAGAAAACGAAATATTATAGCTTAGAAGAGTAAAACTCATGCGGGTTAGTGGCTCTTTTTAGATGTCTTCGAGAGAGACTTATGCGAGTGCTCACATCGCTAAAAGTCAAAGTTGATTCATCTGCTCATTTCTCCTCCATTCTTTGTCTTTTCTGGCTCTAGTCGGTAAGGAGTCACAGACCCAGCTGTAAAAGGAAACAAAATAGTCAATGATCTGTTTATGGTGTAATTGGGAGCAATTGTGGGATCGAATTGTAATCTGCATAATTAGGTTCAGTTTACCTAGAATAGCTTCTCTGTTTTCCTAGAATAGTTTTCCTTTTACTTGTATAAAACACATGTCTCTGTATACGGTTGAAGTCACTCAATACAAAAATTACATTCTTCATACACAGTTTTACATGGTATCAGAGCACCAAACCTGGTGACTCTGTAAACTCATCTACCTTCCGCTACAGACACCCACAAAACTACTAAACACACCACCATGAGTGAATCCCAATCCACGGATTCAGCAACCCTCACCGATTCATCAACCATATGTGACCCTCTCATTTTGCATCATTCCGACACCCCGTGACTCACTCTTGTCAACGCACCCTCAAAGGAAATAACTATTGACAATGGAGCCGACGATGCGTTCACTCGGGCCAAGAACAAACTTTGACCGATTGATGGGTCTATTAAGGCACCACCACCAACCGATGCCAAATTTTCCATGTGGCAACGTTGCAATGACATGGTATTGTCATGGATTCTCGCACTCAATTCATCCCCGACATTGCCGCCAGCCGTCCTCTATTCTCGACACGGCCCGCTTGGAGCGACCTCAAAGACGTATTTTCCCAAAGCAACGACTCAGATCTACCAAATTGACAAGAAATTGTCGAATGCCACAAGCACAAAGAATCGCTCCACATACTATACCAAACTCAAGGCCCTTTGGGATGAATTATCCACTTATCATGAACCTCTCATTTGTAATTGTGAAGGCTTAAAAAAGCTTGCAGATCGTGAGGAAAAGGAGAAGGTGATGCAGTTTCTAATGGGATTAAATGACTCTTACTCCACTGCTCGCGGGCTCCATTTTGATGATGAACCCTATCCTGCACACAGAGTCCATGGGTTAATTCTCCAAAGATGAGAGACAAATGGAAGTGGCAAGTCGCCGCGAACATCCGTCTTATTCTCATGCGATGCAGATCTCACGTTCTCCGGCTACCACAGGTCCCTTTCGCTTCTCCAAACCTCACAAATGCTCGCACTGTGACCAAGAGGGTCATACGGTTGATCATTGTTATTACATCATTGGATTTCCAGTGGGTCACAAATGGCATGGAAAAAATGTGCAACCCAGGAATAAGAAGCCACCTGCTCACAATGACAAGAGGGCTGCTGCTCACCATGTAGAATTGGACAAAACACCTCCTCCTGAGGGTCCAACAACTTCTGCCACTGGAGGCCCCACCTTCACAACCGAGCAATACAATCAGCTCCTTGCTATGCTCCACAATAAGCACTGTAATGCCCAACCATTTGCAAATGCGATGGTATATTTTCCCCACTTGCAATATTGCACAACATGATTCACATTTCCTTACATTGGATTGTGGATAGTGGGGCAACCGATCACATATCTCGTCTCACACCCACACATAATAACAATATTGGGACTCAGCGTGATTTTGTTGGCTTGCCCCATGGTGGGCAAGTTGCCATTGAAAGCATAGGATCTATGCAACTGACACCTGATTTACCTCTTGATGGAGTTCTACATGTGCCTAAATTCCGTGTGAACCTGCTGTCTGTGAGTAAATTAACTCGAGCATTGAATTGTATAGTGACATTTTATCCGGATTTTTGTGTTGTGCAGGACGTGGAAACGAAGAGGATGATTGGCCTGGGCAAGCATTTTGATGGGCTCTACTACCTTACGCCACAACAAAATCCCCACCTAGCTAATCATATCCACCATACCTCAGATCTCTGGCACCAACGTCTTGGGCACCCCTCCTCTGCACCTCTCCATTTTTTATCCAAAGCAATTCCCAATATTATGTTTGACTCTACGCATGTTTGTGATGTTTGTCCTCTTGCAAAGCAAACACGCTTGCTTTTTCCTCATAGTTCAATAAAATCTACCGCACCTTTTGATTTAATCCATTGTGATATATGGGGCCCGCACAAAATTCCTACACATTCTGGGGCACGATATTTTTTAACTATTGTGGATGATTTCACTCGCTTCACATGGATTCACCTTATGCGCTTCAAGTCGACACACAACCTTGTTGAAATCTTTTTGCTTGGGTCAAAACACAATTTAATCGTGACATTAAAGTTCTCCGTAGTGACAACGGTGGCGAATTCCTTTCCATGCTCCTTTTTCGATAGTCATGGTACTATTTTTCACCACACTTGTGCTTACACGCCTCAACAAAATGGGGTTGTTGAACGCAAACACCGCCACCTTTTGAATGTTGGTCGAGCTTTACGTTTCCAAGCTAATGTTCCTTTAAAATTTTGGGGAGAAAGTCTTCAAACTGCTTCTTATCTCATCAACCGCCTTCCTACACCCTTACTTGCCCATAAATCTCCTTATGAACTTTTGCACGGGTTCCACCTACCTATTCTCACCTCCGGGTTTTTGGGTGTTTATGCTATGCTACCAATCTCAATCCTACTCACAAATTTGATGCTCGTGCGCTGTCATGTTTATTTTTAGGTATCCCCTTGGTAGGTTACCTGCCTATGATCTTGAAAGCCACAAAATTACTACATCGCGTGATGTTCTATTTCACGAACACACGTTTCCTTTTACTCACTTACCCCACGAAGACCAACAAGACCTCCCAGTTTTACCAATCCCACTCATGACCCGCACACCTTTGGGCCCAATTTTTTGAGCCGGCCAAACTACTTCACCCCACCCACCGACCTCCTTCGCTCACGCCAGACTCCACTTTCTCAACCTCCGCATATTCGCTTCCCACCTGCACCTTGCTCCAGATCTCGCACACGACTCCTCTCGCCCCGCCGTCATCCCTTTCCCACGATCCGGCACCTCGCCACCGATGTTCCTTCCTCTTCCCCTTCTGTGCCTGAACACGATCCTCCAACCCGCTCGCTCACTTTCAACACTACCAGACCATCATGCCGCTCGCTCTCGCCCTGTTCCTTCATCTTCCACGTCCCGTGCTCGGTATCCCCTCCATCTTATGTCTCTTCACTCGCCATATCTCCTGCCCCTACCGTGCTTTTGTTTCCAACATCTCTCACTTGGTCGAACCAGCCACTTATGCAGGCACCAGGACCCCAAATGGCTTGCCGCCATGAATCTCCCGAGATTGAGGCTCTTGAGGCCAACCGCACCGGTCCTTGGTCCTCTACCCATTCATCGCTTCCCATTGGGTGCAAGTGGAGTCTACAAAATCAAGTATCACTGATGGCACCATCGAGCGATACAAAGCTCTGCCCTCGCCGCAGCGGGGTTCACCCAACGTGAGGGTATCGACTACAAGGAGACTTTCGCTCCCGTGGCCAAATTGACCACCGTCCGTTGCTTGTTATCCATTGCTGCAGTTCGTGCTTGGCCCCTACATCAAATGGATGTACAAAATGCATTTTTACATGGCGATTTGCTTGAGGAGGTTTATATGTTTCCACCCCCTGGTTATCGTCGACCGGGGGAGCAGATGGTTTGTCGACTCCACAAATCGTTATACGGTCTTAAACAAGCCTCACGCACCTGGTTTCGGCGGTTCTCTTCTGCCATTCAAGACATTGGTTTCCAACAATCTCGAGCCGATTACTCGTTGTTTACTCTGGTTCGTGGAAACTCTATTACCGTGATATTACTGTATGTTGATGACATGATCATTACAGGCAATGATGAACAGGAAATTCGAAATCTCAAGCAATTTCTCAACGGATGTTTTCGAATTAAAGATCTTGGATTATTAAAATACTTTCTTGGAGTGGAGGTTGCACGCTCTAAAGACGGGATTTCAATTTGTCAACGAAGTATACTCTAGACATATTGGAGGAAGTCAAGGTTTTGCTTGGAGTGAAACCCACCAAAGTTCCCATGGAACCCGAGTTGGTACTAACGACAACAGCTGATGCTCTCAAGGACCCAACTTCGATATCGACGATTAATTGGAAAATTAATCTACCTCACCATCACCAGGCCAGTAGATTACATATGCATGCAGTAAACACTTTGAGTCAGTTCATGCAAGAACCCAAGTGCACCACCTCAAGGCAA
Organism: Prunus padus; assembly: GCA_024362665.1. NCBI lineage: Eukaryota > Viridiplantae > Streptophyta > Magnoliopsida > Rosales > Rosaceae > Prunus > Prunus padus. The sequence goes on from JANFAM010000015.1 coordinate 25,016,532, forward strand.
GACGCCATCTTCTTCAATATCTCAAGAACGCACCTGACAAGGCTTACCGCTTACAAAAAGTCAGCTAAGTTTGATTAGCTGATGCTGATTGGGCTAAGTGTCCGTCACACGCCGATCAGGATGACGAGGATATTGCATTTTCCTTGGAAACTCACTCGTATCCTGGAAGAGTAAGAAGCAAGTCACGTGTCTAGATCATCACCGAAGCGAATACTGCTCCATGGCTGCCACTTGTGAACTTACTTGGTTAAGATATTTGTTGAGAGATTTACGAGTACCACATCCTGAGCCAGCCAAGATTGTTTTGCGACAATCAAGCGTACCCTTACATATTGCTGCGAATCCGGTTTACCATGAGAGAACCAAGCATATAGAGCTAGATTGTCACACGGTTCGTGAAAAGATCCAAAAGGGTGAAATTAAGACTTATGTGCCAACAGGAAATCGGATAGGCAGCTTTACAAAACCACTAAGGGCACCCATTTTCCATACACATCTCAGCAAGTTTGGTATTATTAACATCCATACTCCAACTTGAGGGGGAGTGTAAAAAGGAAACAAAATAGTCAATGATCTGTTTATGGTGTAATTGGGAGCAATTGTGGGATCGAATTGTAATCTGCATAATTAGGTTCAGTTTACCTAGAATAGCTTCTCTGTTTTCCTAGAATAGTTTTCCTTTTACTTGTATAAAACACATGTCTCTGTATACGGTTGAAGTCACTCAATACAAAAATTACATTCTTCATACACAGTTTTACACCAGCTGAGGTTTCAAACTTACCGAAACCAAGATTTTCATAAAAGAAAATCTTATATTTATATTATATGGCTAATCACTATTTTATTTTTCTTTGCTGGGCTATGAATATTATATAATAGTAACACACGACCCATCAAAGTGAGATTATTTATTCATAGATTTCAAAGAGATATGTAAATGCCATTCTTTCTAGGACTAGTGATCTCTAAACTACTGCAGCAAAAAGAAAAAGTTGGAAGTTGGAAGTTTGAATTTTGAACTTTGAAGCCAGGAAACTGGTTACTAGATTTGAAGGCAAATCATTCTCTTACTTCGAAAATGTTTTCTTCATCCTACTTTGCCAATTCTTGACTTTATTAGAAAGTCGGTCCAAAGAGGAAGAATTACTACAACATGAGTGAGAACAGTGACCGTTTACCAGTAGGTGAAGAACAAGAAAAATATGTTGACATTTGACAGGGACATCCATTTGGGTGGAACATAGTTAAACACTTTTAGATTGTCAAAGGTTTGTATTTTTGTTTGTATCTCCAGAATCCAAATTGATTTGCTATGTCTAGCATTCAATTGCTGAACCTCAGATAATATTATCTTCATTTTAAACACCTTGTTCTTTTAATTTGTTATCTATTGTTGAGAATTGAGATGCATAAGCAACTCCACATAGCACGTCCTGTGTAATATGATAAAAATACGAAGTATGAAACCTAAAGTTGGGTAATCTTTGATATTTTGAAGTTTCATTTACCCAAAGACTATCTAGAGATGCTATCAGACTGAATTCCATAGTACGAGCAGCAAATTTTAAATGCTGAAGGAGGTCTTCAACTTTCATTCATAAAAAACCAGTACAAAATCATTGCTAATGAGTAACCTAACTGATGACAGCGACGTGGTTCATCGAAGGAGCCTGATATTTTGTTCGACTAGCATAGCAAGGATTTCAGAATAAACATGCACTCAAAAACTTTCTCTAACATTTACAGTATTTTGGTGTGCCTTCTACCATCAGCTCCTTTCGGGGATGAGTTGTAGCTTAAATATAGTGCTAGGTAGGCCCCCATGTAAAATAATAATGATGGGAGAATGACAAGGATAGATGCGAAACGAATAATCCGGGGTCGATGGTCCCATGAGTGGTCACCTACCTAGATGGCTTGCAGGGGAGGAGTTTCCTCCCTCACTTCCAAGATCAACATCTTCAATTTCACACCCCTCTAAACTAACAGGAATATTGTTGACACTTGGTTCGGAGCTGGCATTGCTGCATGTAGCAAGAGGAGAGTCTGTAGCACTAGTAGTCTTGCTTTTTGCTGGTCTCGTTCTGACGCTGTACACACAGGAATTCGGAACATTCGTCAAAACTGGCCGTAGATTACCTGTCATGCTTCGCCTTATATCCTGCATAAGCAAATTTCATAATTAAATTACAAATTGCTTCGGAAAAACAAAGTTCTTTGGTTAAGACATGGATATATTGTATATCACACCAATCATAGGCTGGATAATACTGAATGGATTGCTAGATTTGAACGCCAGACATTATGCATGTTATCCCATATATCATTAAGTCACTGAAGACGCTCTTAGCTATGCATTAAGTGAACAATGTGCACTTGAAGAAGGAAAGTTATGCATACCATGTGCCTCATAGCCATATCAAAGGACTTCTTTGAAAGGTTTCTTCCAAAGCCAGAGCTTTCAGAGGAGAGAGACTTCCCAGCAGAATTGTTCTGAGTAGTGTGGTGGTCATATTGCTTAGGTGGTGCCAGTTTCCTCGAGTTTACTACTCTCTCAACCATTTGTGTTCCAATAAGTACAGGGTTTACATCATCACTGTCATTGGAAGATGGTCTGCTTATGACTCGATGAGAGTTCCCATTAGCAGTGGCACTACCATATGAAGCCCGTCCACTAGAAGGTGATGGCTGTCTTGGTTTTCCATTAGAATTACCAGCTATAACAGAAGATGACCTAAAACTTGGTGCTCCAGGCCGATCCCTAGAGGCTGAAGCCGGCCTTTGTGGCAGTGAAGTTCTTAAATTTGGTGGAACATCAAGTGAGAAACCAGGCATCTCAGATGATTTCACAAGCCTAGGTTTTACTGTTGGAGAACTTCCACGTGATGGCACGGGATTTTTTGAACTTGTGGGACGTGGCTTTGTTGCTGAAGAAGATCGACCAGAAGGAGCAGATAGGGCAGGTGCAATTGATAAACTTGGTCGATGGGTTGGTGTTGCTGATCTTGATGTTGGCTTGGAAGCTGGTACAGAAGGTCTGGCAGTTGGTGTAGAAGAACGAGCAATGAACCTAGATGGAGTTGAAGACCTCACTGTAGGAGCCATGGGCTTAACGGATGATAAGGTGGCTCGTGAATTTGGGGTGGAGGATCTTGAGGGCTTGGTTGATGAAGGTAATGAGGACCGTCCAGTTGGTGTTGCAGATCTACGAGGAGCAGCTGCTGGCCCTCCAGATGATGAGGGCCTTCTGTTACCAATACTGGAAGAATTCAGACCAGATGTCAATGTTGGATGCTTAGATGCTATATTGCCCCTTGAAGTAGGTTCTGGTTTGATGTTTGCTAGCTGCAGCCCAAGTTATTGACAACATGACAACATAAATTTGCCACTCATGACTTGATAAGTAAAACCAAAAATCCCAAAACAATTAATAGAACACCTGCAGTTCTAACTAGGCAGACATAAAAGCTAGGGAAGATTCAAGGCATTGAAATTCATAGGATCATCATTTTAAGATCAATGAGTCAAATGTAGGAATGCTGCAAATACATATCACAAAATTAAACCAGGCCTATAAATATTAAGAACTCAGGTTGGCTAGAGTCTAGAGTTCTTACCCTATATTTCGGAGCGGATACATGGTCATTAGGAACCTCAGTCTGACTGATCGCAGTTTTCAGTGCTTCCGAATCCAAGGATGGAAAAAGTGGGGTAGCAGGGGGAGTAAGAAGCCTGGATATTAGAAGAGATTACCCATTACGATACCACAAGTGAGATGACATTATCATTATTCCAGAATCCAGACCAAAGCATAGAGATTAGAGTGAGAAATAAAAGTCTACAAAAGGAACAAGAAATCCTGCTCCATTCAGGCTTAATCAACTTTTCTTAAAAACAGTCCTTAGAAACAGAACACCCCCTGATTTAGCAACCCATCTGTTACAAACAAGTTTCTTCATCAATTCTACAAGTTATTAGATGGTTCATCCTAATCAGACCGCCAAATTACTCAATCAGTTATAAACAAACACATCATCAAGGATTTAAGGTTTGACATGAACTTACTAATACTCACCAATCGTAATCAGATTTCTCATTCTCCGAGTTCAAAAACTCATCCACTCGGCTCTTTCTCTGCGGCGCCGCAGGTCCAACAATCCTAGAAACCTCGGAACCTCCACGGTTATCAGAATCTGCACAAAGTACGCACAACCCATCATCAATATCAGCCCAAACAAGCAAAAAACTGACAAATACCGAAACTTTTGAAATACCAATAAGAGCCCAAACGACGACGTACCAAGAGGCGCAGCAATAGCATCGAGCTCATCAGCGTTCTTGTTAGGAAGGAGGAGAAAGTTGGTATTTTTTCCCTTGTCCTTCTCGCGCCTTCGCATCTCGAGAAACAAAGCGAGCTCTTCATCTCTGTCGTTCACATTCACCACCTTCCCGAAGCTTCGTTCTCGTGCCCTCGACTCCACGCTCACTTCCATGGTCGTCCCTGTAGCTCAGTAACACAAAGATTGCAGGAGAGAGAGAGTAGAAGAAGAAGAGAGAAATTGAGGAGCTTGGGAGAGACAAGGTGAGTTCTTTTTAGCTGAAGTTCAGGTGCTGGTTTTTGTATTATTCTGTGATTGCTTTGACAAGAATGACATAGCCAGTGCCTTCTCTGTTTTGGAAGCATTCAGATTTTTGAAACAAAAACAAAGCATCAGGAAATTAATATTTTAATGGAATATTTATGAAGATGGTGTGGATGGGCTGAGATGTGGAGATAACCACGAGAGTGCCATTGCTCCTGATTTTGCGAGAGACGTGGCTTTCTCCTAATCATTTTTTTGGGATTTCATTTTAGTCGTCCTCATAAACTGTAGACATGTGAAGATAAAGCTGTATTACATGAATTCACGATGCATGTGAAATGTGAAGTTTCATGGGAAGTACGATACTTGGAAAAGAAATGATGTTTAGGTTATTGCAATTTTAGATTTCCTTTGATAAAATTCTCGTGTTAGTTGAATAAATCAATCGACCATCTACCACTTTATTAGTTCATATAATATGCTTTTCGTATTAGTTTAGTTAAATGGACTACTCGATATTCTACTATTTTATTAGTTCGTTCGATAAAGTTCTCATATTAGTTGAAGAAACTAACCCATAATTTACCGCTTTATCTGATATAATAATATTACTCTTATTTGCAATTGTTTCATGTGGACATTTCAACGACAACTTCAACCACCGTATCTATGTTTTAGATTATCTAATGATTGATACCCTTTTGAATATTGATGATAAACAAGCATTAATTCAAGCTTCTCCCTATATTTGCGTTAATCATACACCATCCAAACCAATAAAAGACTGGAAACTTGCATAAAATACATATTGCTTGCGAAGACAGAAATCTTATAGATAACATTTTCAATTCTTAAAATTCACACGCCATTTTCCATGAAGTAGCTTGGAAGAAGTACAAGCACAAGAAGCTCCAACATTATTCAGAGATTAATTTTATTTGAAGTTAATGACGAAAACAAGAGGGGGCAATCTCGTGATTAAGTGCTAAAACAGACCCATTTTATTTTACAAATGAGATTTAAAGCGAGCGAGAAACATTCCCATTCGTCATGGCACATGCTGGAAGCCTGGAGCGTTTGAACTTTGACTCGTGACTCGTCGTCTCGAAACGCCGAGGAATTAATTCAAACTTTGGCGTTCAAAAGATGCCCAGATTTAAACGTGGGCTGTTGGATTTCTCGAGATGACCTACTCATCATCGGACGGCTGTTGTTGGTCGTCGAATTTAAAAGGGTCCTGCATGACGTGGGCCTGCCTCGTGAATCGTGTGGTTTAAATTTTGGTATCTGCCTCAAAAATGCGGTCCGTGGGCCCCAATTAGATTGAGTATTGTTGTGATTGGCCAATAACCTATGGCCCAAACAAAGCCCAACCTGAAAAGGGTCAAATGAGATGACCCCATAGCTTTTAATCCAGCTAAAATTTACTCCCAAAGTTGTTGTTTATTGTACTTTTTCCCCTAAAGTTTTCTGATTGTTTAATACTGCTTAATTGCCACTAAGGATTTGGTAAATTTTTTATCTTTAATGGGTTATTTTTATATACCCGTTAGATTGTAATGAACCCTCTCTCTTTTGTAGTTTCGATTATCGCTTATATTATAAAAAAATAGAATAAAAAACAACTTTTTTTGTGAAATCATAAAATTCGCTGATAAACATAGCAAATACAAGATCCAAAGAAAAAGAACACAACCCCAAAAGAGGTTCTTGCAATACAGAAAATCTAGAAAACATAAAAATCAACATTTTGGATGCGGTAGAAATATATGTTTGGATCGCTTAAGGTATGTTGGATGGAAGTTTGTGAGACGTAGGCCATGTGCTATGCTCCATGTTTGAGTCCCATGTCTCTCTGCCCTTCTTCCTCAAGTCAAGTCATCATGATGGCTCGAGCAATCAGTGCCATGCCAGCCAAAGAGATAATAAGACAAGGACGGTGACAGTTCTGAGAATATGAAGCATTTCTAGGTGCAGGATTAAGAACAATTATTGAGAGTGGTCATCACCACCATAATTGCATTGCTTCTGTCCATTTTTCTTGTACCACAAAAATACCAGAGGGAGAGAGGGGTTTTTCGAATATGAATTGCTTCTACTTGTATTGCTTTTGTTTGTTCTTCCAATTCACAGAAAATAAAAATCCACACAAAATAAAAAAGATCAGCAACAATACATTTTTTATATATAAGCAACTTGGACTTTTATTAACTACAACAGGCAACAGTTACAGGAAGATGATTTCAGATACAGATAATTATAGCCACTCGGGCTCTCTTCTAACTGGAAAAACAAAATGCTCACTATTTTGGAAACCTGCATGGATAGCCATCAACTTTGTCGCAAGAGCCAAACATTCAGTTGATTTTTTTAGGAGAGCATCCATCAACTCGCTGTTGGAGAACCACTGCTCCAACACCTCTCAACCCCGAAGAGGCACTGCATCGGTGTTCAGTTTAATGACCCCGAAGGGTGGGGATTCTCCACTGGCAATGTGATCTGGATATGGGGGAGAGGGAGGGAGAATGGCAAGCATTAAAGCTGTCACCCTAAATATCCATGGCACACTGGAGACGAATAGCAAGTCCCTGGAGGATTCTGATCATGCAGAACATTGTTCCTTTCACCTCAAAAATACCAGCTGATGAATGGGAACTGACAAAGCTCCTCCTCAGACAAGACACGCCACACGTGCCCCAATAAATCTATAACGATGCCACAACACCTTCGGGAAGGGCATCAGCAAAAGGTGTCATCTCCCATATGTCCAAACCATAGTGCATGCACTAACGCCTCAGAACTCACCTCACATCTGAATCTGAAGCATAAATTTGAATTCACCACCCTGTTATTGTAGGTTATGATTCTTATGAAGAGAAAAAAAAAATTATGAGGTATGTTCTAAACATAAAAGTCAAATCTGGCACATATTTTCCCAGGGAGATGTGAAAGACTTCCAACAATCAATAGTCCAGATGATAATATATTTCTCACCTGAAAAACAAACAAAGGCCTGAAGCAAGTTGAAACAATAACCAAAAATATCTAGGCACATGAAGTTCCAACAAGAGCATTTGCTCCTTTGAACTTTCCGTTTACAAGAATATCATAAGTAACGTCATCAGGTACAAGGCCTCTGTCAAGCATCTCATCATGCAACCTAAAAGCCTCTTGCAAATTCCCCTCCTTGAAGTTCCCAGCAATCAAAGTACTATAAATATGAACACTAGGAGTCATACTCCTCTTATTCATGTCTTCCAAGTTCTTGCGTGCATTCTCTAGCTGTCCTTTGTTACAAAGGCCATTTATCAGAACTGTATATGTCTTGATATCAGGTACAATTTTCTTCTGAAGCATCTCTGAGTAGAGATCTGTTGCAACTTGTAACTCACCCCTTTTTAGCAATCCCTCAATTAGTGTAGTGTATGCTTTCAAATCACAGGGAATACCTTCACTTATCATCTTCTTGTGCAAGTCAAGAGCCGCTTCCATGTTATTTAAATTCTGGAAGCCCCAAATCATGCTACTGTAAACAGCTGTATTTGGAGATAAACCAACTTCAAGGAGTTCTGAGAAAAGTTTACGGGCAGTTCCCATGTCTCGCCTTTTGCAAAACCCATCAATGAGGGCACAATATGCGGTAACATCCAATTCAATACCCTTCTTTTTCATATCATTCCACATTTGCAAAGCAAGATCAATTTGATTGCTTTTGCAAAACCCATTAACAAAGCTGGTGTAAGTGACAACATTTGGAGAGACTCCACGTTCACACATTTCTCTATATACAGCCAGTGCGGAATTCATGGCACCCTCCTTGATAAACCCATCTATAATATTATTGTAACTCATACATCCAGGAACGAAACCCCTCTCAACAATTTTATTTAGCCTATCACTTGCCTCAGATGAACGACCAGCTTTGCACAAGCCATCAATGACAATGTTAACTGTGAATTCTGTGGGGGTTATCTTCGCAGCCACCATATCGTTAAAGACATCAAGGGCACGCTTTATATCACCTTTCCTGAAATAGCCCTTTATCAAAATAGAATAAGTGAAGACATTTGGTTTCAAACCTCTTTCAAGCATCTCCAAAAATACACTGTGTGCACGCTCCATAATCCCTATTCTGCAATAGCCATGTATCATGCTGTTGTAGGATACTAGATTAGGTACCACACCATTACACACCATCTTATCCCATAAACTACAAGCTTCACTTACTTTACCCTCCCCACAAAGCCATGATAAGAGATTATTATACAAGAAAACATTAGCAACGCTACACTCAACTGCCTCATCAAACAACTTACACGCATCTTCCAGTGACCGATATTTCAAAAATCCACGTACCAAATTATTTACAATGAAGACATCAGGCAAAATATCCATGTTTTTCATCTGGACGTAAAGCTCATAAGCCTTTTCCATATTCCCATTATGACAGCAGTATTCTATAAGAACTGCATACATAACCCTCTTTGGACTAAGTCCATCCTCTATAATTATATTGAACAAATCCAAAGCACTCTCCAAATTCCCTTGCACACAATAACCCTTCATTAAGCTTGTTGCAACAACCAAATTAATTGAGTTCCCAAAACTTACCATTTCATCCTTAATCCTTAGGGCTTCAACCATATTCCCTTGCTTCACACAAGCCTCGATGACGCTTGTAAACGTACCCACAGAAGGAACCCACCCCATTTCTCTCATTTCCTTCAACAACTCCAGAGCCAAACGTAAATTGGGTTTGCTACAAACAGCCTGAATAGCAACACCATGGGATGCTGCATCAAGTTCTATCCCTCTTGCCCTCGCCTCTCTAAAGTACTCCTCTGCCTTATTTGGTTGCCCCTCTTTCAAGCAAGCACGCATCATCACATGCAGAGTGGCACGATCACCTCCCATTCCTCTCAAAACCATTTTATCATACAACTCCCGTGCATTCCCAATCATTTTTCTCCTAACCAATTCTGCTAAAAGAATATTCATACACGTAACACAAGGATACAACTCAAGCTCTATCATTCTATCAAAGCAATCAATCGCATATTTGATTCGATTGGCTCTAACATAACTGTTCAATAAGTAGCTAAAAACCCGAGATTCTAATTCAAAATCAAACCTTTTAGCGCAGTCTACCAAGCGGTCGAAAAAGACTTGCGGAGCAGGGCCTGAATCACCGGAAGCGTACTGGTTAAGCAAGATTTGAGCACGCACATGAGTCTCTTCAAAGCCAGTCAAAATGTGAAGCAACACACAAAACGCATCGACACCTTTAAGAAAGCCTCGCTCTTTTTCAGCCCATATGAAGTGCTCCAGTGCCGAATTTGGTTCACTCCTGTGGCTTAGAAGAGTGCTTATCACCTTGGTTTGTGTTAGTTCCGAGTCTCGTCCAAATGGATTTTCGTGAAAAAAGATATCTGAAGTGGCTTTCTCAGGAAAATCAGATTTTGAAGTGACTGACTGGGAAGAATTGGTACTCGGATTGGGATTCTCCGACAATGGTGATTCTAAATGGGGCTTAGGAAATTGGGTTTGTGAAGAGAGGAATTTAGGGTTTAAGAAAGAGAGGCGACGTAGTGAAGGAAATGGCGAGGAATTGAGCAAAGATTTCATTTTTGGGTTTCTGCAGAACAAGAAAAGAGCAAAACCAGAATGAAGGTGCTTTGATTGGGTAGCGAGACAGACGAAAGTGAAAGTGAGGAGGTTGATGACGACAGAAGCTGTGGCGCGAGTGCTTGAATTAGCTGAGTTTTCATATACTAGGGGCCCTCAGCTAATGGCTATAGAAATGGAGATATTCAAAATTCCGATTTTCAATTTTCTTGTGTTTTCTGGTAGGCCAATGGGAAATACTATTTACTACTAATCTTAATTTGTTGACCACTTATTTTGTTCACTAAATTTCATTTCATCCAGCAAATGATTTGATGTAACAAAGTGTGTTGGTCGAGCAAATTTGATGAAATAATGTAAAGTAATTCATTCGACACGAAATAATTTTAATCATTTCGTTGAATAAATGTAATTCAAATTAACTTTTAACTCAAGTGACATGAGACGAGATAAAAATGATACATTTAAAAACACAACAAGAACATCTCCAGCAATCCAAGAAAACTTGATTTCATATCTAAGCATATAATTTTGTCTATGCCAAAGGGCTCCATCTGCAACCTTTTCATGAGTCAATTGAAGATAGCAGCCAAGAACCATAGCAAATTGGAAGTACACAACATTTTCTTTCTTTTTCAAGAACTTGATGAGCAACTTTATTGCTCTTCAAAAATGACCATGTTCTGAAACAATTTGCATAAGATGACAATAGAAAGAACCTAGGATCTTAGACTACACCATCGATTAAGAAAAAATTAACCCAAATGTGAAGACTCAATAAAGAAAAACGTGGTAGCAACGACTATACATTTTAACTAAGTGCAATTTCCTGAATGTTTGATCGATCAAGCATCATCAGCATCGCTTCCACCAATCTGAGCTTCCAGAGCTATCGAGTAGTTGCTTCCATTGGGGCCAAGAATCTGGAATCTGCTCAACAACAAAAGAAAATTCACTCCAAAATTTTTAATGCAGCGACCAAAGACATTAGTTTGGTTTTACCTCTCAAGGATAAATTTCCCTTCCTTGTACTTCTGGCTTTTCTCCTGTGCAGCCTCCTAAAATTGATAGCCAAAAAAAGAGTTCCATACAGCGATCGTATTGATGAAAGTACTGCAAATATCAAAAAACATAGTTTTGAGGAAAAGATCTTACGTATCTCCACCCCACCATTGAGCCACATGAAACACAAAATATGTCAGCAACAGTATGTAATCCGGTAATCATGATCCGCTCTTCTTTCTCTCCGAGGGTGACATTAACACTGCCATACATTGAGGAAATTAAAAGGTCAATTCAGCATTCACATGTGCAAGCTGCATTTGATGTGAGTTATGCACCCTTCGTAGGATTCAAGTGTATGAAAATGCATTTGAGATAATCCACATCACCCATCACAGAGCCAGGAAGTTATTTAGTGAAAACTGGGAGAACAATATTCATAAGATGAATTCGTACACTGTCACTGGATTCTTTTTTTTTCTTTTTTTTTTCCTTTTTCATCCTCAAAAGTTAAGCTTTCAAAATTCATCAATGGGAATGTATTCTCTAGCCTACATCAGACCATGTTTCAATTGCAGATACAACTCATTCCATCAGCTTGGTGGACCAAGAAGCAACATGTGCGCATAGCATGACTAAGAGTTTCGGGGCAAGTGAGACCAATATAAACTCACATGCCCGTGACCTTATGAGTACACACACAAGCATGCAAGCTTTGACAGAATCAATTTCAACAGTAATTACACTTACACTTTATCAAAAAGATAAGCCTTTCCATGTCTGCAGTTAAACGACTGGAACAAAACAAAATCAGAGAGTTAGAATGTTGCTAATCATTCCCAATATCAAACATAGACATAAAAGAAAAGGAGAACAATGTTTATAAGCATCAAGCAAGAAGTGGAAAGATATCATTTGAAAAGTCATGACAGGACAAGAGAAAAGTCCTGGGGCCTCCACATAATCAGGGCACGTAAATATAGCTTTCTACAATAAGTTTCATATTGAGATATTCTATCTTTTATAGAGATATTCAAGCTACTTACAATTAAACAGAACTTAAGAGACATTGAAGTGGGGAAATCAATATTTAAAGAGCTTGCAAACTGAACCGCTTTAGTCTCCATATGGTCAAAGTTCAAACCAACAATAATGCAAATAACTGGGACAACAGTTTGGTCTAGAGTTAGATCCTTAGAGAACAGAGACACCACATCCTATCTCACCCTCCAGCCAGAATTAACAATTAACCCAGGAAAAGTGTAGAATAAAATTCTTGGACCTGAATTTAGCAGGAATTAGAGATCCTGAATTCTTCTCTCCAGCAAGTAATCCCACCATCGTGTTTCTATATAGGCATAGAGCATCATCATAATAGTTTTACTGATGAAGATTCTAAATCTTGAGCATTTTTCATATCCAGTCATCAAACATATAGGCCATTTCACATGCAGCAAATGTTGATTGTGATGAGCAACAAACCTAATTTGGAAAAGAAGCCTTGCAAAAAAATACGAGAAGAAACCTAGAAACAACCCAATGTTTGAGCTTCCCAACCTCAAGTAATTTGAACATGACCTATCACTATGTGTTATGGCATAACAAAACAACCACAAAAATCTGAAGTCCCATTTGACCGCAATGAGACAAGATGCATATCCAGGTTAACCCAAAACAATACCTCCTCAATATCTTATGGGCAGAGCCCCTTAAGTTGCTTCCTTTTCATTGACAGACTTATCAGTTATTGTGACTTAGCATAATAAACCCACACAAACTAAAATCTTTGAATGCCATACCACCAATAAATTTCACATAAAAAAATTGCCACACAATTTTACATATCGTATCATAACAATGCATCATAGAGTTCATGAATGTATAGGCGGACTACATATGCAATAAACAGTAAAACTGAAAGAAAAAAATTTGAATTCCGGGGCAGATGATTTCAGACCTTAGAGAGTAAGTCATCAACAAGAGCAAGATGGGTTTTGCAGTGCTTGCAGCTGTAGATGTTTCCTTCAAGACTGATCGCAAACAGCCTTCCCATGTTGTCACTCTACACCTCTAGCTTTCTTAATTTCTTTTCCAAGAAAAACACCAAGATCGGCAACCATATTAGAGAAATGAGCATACCAAACAAAACCCAGAAATCACATTAAACAGAAATTTGAGAATTTCGAAATTATTTTAAACTTGAAAATGAAAAACGCAAAAAGGGCAGAACGATGACGCATATTGGGTTTTACTGATCTTTACCAGCAGTTACAGAGGGAGCAGAATAGCAACGAAACCTTCCATTGAGTTGGGACGAGGGTCTGCCCGCTTTAAACAGAGAAGTCCTTTCAGAGTACAACTGCAAACTGCAATAGAGGCACCTTTTTTTAATTTTTTTATTTCATTTCTATTTCTATTTTCTTCTTCTTTTTCTTTTATTTTTAAAGTAAAACATTTTAACCCAACAAAAAAAAAAAAGCAAAACATATACTTAGGGCCAGTTTGGGATTGCTGTCCCTTTTTAAAAAAGTTGATTTTGCTGTGCTTTGAAAATAATTAGCTATAAAGTAAAGCAGCTACATGTTTGGTAAACAATATTTTTAAAGTGCTGTTAGTACAAAAAGTAGTATCAAAACTGTTTGGTAAATTTTAATATAAAAATGTTGTAACTGTGAATAATAACTAAATAGACTGTTGAAAGTGCTATGCACTAATTATGTGGTGGTGGTGGTGGTGGTGGAGTTGGTGGTGAAAGAGATGGAGGTGAAGTTGGTGGTGGAGGTGGTGAGGAAGGTGGATGTGGTGGTTGTGGTAGTGGGGATGGCGGTTAGAGAGGTGGAGGTGGTGGAGGTTGAGATGGAGGAGGTGGTGGTGGCGGCATGGTGGTGGTGGTGTTGGTAGTGGAGGTGGAGGTGGTGGAGGTGGAGACGGAGGTGGTGGTTGTGGTGGTGATGGTGATGGTGGCGAAGAAGGAAAGGGATGTAGCGGCGGTCGGTCTTTGGTGGTCTGGTGGTGGTGATGATGAAGGTTGAGGTAGTGGTTGTGGTATGGTAGTGGTGGTGGTGGTGGTGGTGGTGGTGGTCGGTGGTGGTGGTGATGAAGGTTGAGGTAGTGGTTGTGGGGATGGTGGTGGAGGTGGAGGTTGAGGATGAGATGGTGGTGGCGGTGGCGACATGGTGGTGGAGGTGGTGGAGGTTGAGGAGGAGGTGGTGGTTGTGGTGGTGATGGTGGCGGAGAAGGAGGTGGTGGTGGAGGTGGTGTCTTTAAAAAAAATTAATGATGGTATTTTGGGAATTAAAAAATTCATTAACTGCTCATCTCTGCTTATTTTGAAAGTAAAACGCAACTCATAGCCTGCTTTTAAAAACTGTTGTCAAAAGGCCACTGCTTTTAAAATAATTGGGATATTTTAGATTTACCAAACACCTTAAACTGCTTAACTTCAAAGTGGAGCAGGTTTTTGACGAAAAAAAGCAATCCTTAAACATGTCAAAATTTTAGTACAAAATTAGAGGTCTGATAACATTTTGAAAGACTAAAACTGAAACAAAAAATAAATACAAGGTAAATATCTACTTGTTGGGCAAGGTTTGTGGAGATTATGTTGTGGGATTGCTTAGTTGTTTCATAAGTGCTCTATAGTCTCCGATCCTCATTAGAGTAATTAAGAATGAATGAAGAGGTATTATTTATCATATTGTGAATCGAGATAATATTTATCGATATTGCGACCTCCATAATATTTTACTTTCATTACTGTAGAGAAGACTTTGCACAAGTTTATAAATTTTACAAAAGAAAAAGTACCTTTATTTGGGGAAAAAAAAAGATAATAAAAACCCTCTCCTGGCTTATTGTTTGGTAACACTAGTCACCGATAGAGTAAAAACACAGTGCAAGAGGAGCTTCTTCTTTTTTTTTCTTTTTTTTGGATGAAAACTTCTAGCTGTAAAAGCGAAGAGACAGCGCGAAGAATAACCCAAGGTTCAATTGAGTATATTCCAAGAGATGACTCATTCTTTTTAGCTATGGACATGCCATGAGTGGACATGAGACTAATTCCAAGAAGGTGCCAAAGGACACAATAAACGTTTCACATTACTAAACAAAGAAACCCATTTCGATAGGAGAGGAGAGGCTCTCTGCCATTAAGAAGACATCTCTATTGACTCACATTTTCATATGTTTGGGAAGCCTTATCTTCTTTTTTTTCTTCCCTGATTTCATGTAAGCCATTAACCAGCCTGGGATTGTTCGTTATACATCCAATCCAACTAGCCATGGCAACTTTTTTTCTTTCTTTGTTCTCTTCTCTCTTTCAATTGGCCAAAAGCAAGTGACAGAAAAATAGCTCATAGTGAATTGTGTGCGTCTCTTGAATAACAAAGTACATTCTTGTTAGTTTCATGATCAATAGGCAAAGTTCAGCACATAAAAATAACTAAAATTTAAAACCATAATAGAGCTAAAACAAAGAAACTTGATTATCCTGGACCTCTGTTGCTAGTTATATGCGATGACGAAGAACTGATGAATGCACCTCTAGGAGGGTCAGAAGTTACAAGATCCATAATTTGATTTTCCTTGACAAACAAAATCCAATCAGAAGGTGCTGCCATGGCATATGGTTAAAAATATAAGGAGTGTACAAAGAAGTATGTTTTCCCTTTGAAAAAATGGGATCCGCAAGTGATGTCCAACTATGAAGAAGAAATTGTGTCTTGGGGTGTTCTTTTCTCAACAGCACCAATTCTCTGAGGAGGCCACACAATGTGGGTAACCCTTCCTTGAACTAGACCCAGAGGAATCTGCCAACAAACAGCTTGTCTAACTTAGCCAAAGTGTCAGAAATATAGAAGACAGCCTAAGTTAGCCACATTTGCAATATGATCTGATGCATTTAGCTAAGTCACCAGCACAAGCTGCATGCTTACCTATCAAATACGTAAAGTTAAGAATGTTCAAAAGAAACTTCTGAAATAAAAGCCCAGAGTACTTCAAACATTACTACAGATGTTTCCAAATGACAACAAAAGCAGCTAGCACAAGCTCGAGTTGCCAAACTTTTTTTCAAAATGACAACTTTTGTGCCATTGCCAAACTAATTATCTACATAGCATTTGAATTTATCATGTACAAATAATCTCATTTTGGAGGCAGAAGTTAAAGTAATAGAAAAATGATTTACTTCCTACTCCACGTTATAAATTTTCTGAATAATACATACACAAGCAGAGTTATTTGACATAAACTAAGAAAATTCAAATACCTAGTAGTTAGTGTATGGTTCCACATCTTCGGCAACACAATCAATAATGATGACCATAATGATAAGTTATGCTATCATTAAACTACTTGTTGTTAGTGCACAAAAGGGAAACTTACTGGGCCAAACGATCTTGAATCCAAGCTAGAAGATGAGTTGTCTCCCTCAACCCAACAATGTCCTTCTGGAATTTTCAGCACATCATAGGAATGACGAGTTCCAATCCACTCACCAGGTAATGCAATTATTCTCTTTATGTGCCTCTCCTTGTGATTGCTTGGGGAACTGCAAAAGGTTCCAACAAGCCTAATTGCTTCTTATAATTCACCAGGCATAAATGGTATTCGATCAGCATTGGGGGCAAAAATTACCTGAAAACAACCACGTCACCATGTGAAAACTTGTAGCTTTGAAGACACCGTTTCTCCACCAAAACATAGTCATCTGCAACCACACCACTAAATAAGCACCATCACAATGCACAGAACAACAATTTGTTTGAGATATCTCTCAATATACAAACCAATTGGCAAGCCCATTAAAGAAGTAGTTCCAGGATTTAACGTAGGCGACATAGAGGAACCGCGCACCGGAGCAACACCCACAAATTGATCTGAAACATAGACACCTATGACCCCACATGTGAAAAACTTGTTGGCAAAACTCCACAACGCACTCCGAGTTCCCATGTCCTAGTTTTTCAGCAAATAATCACATTTCAGTAGCAAAATGGAACCATCTGTAACAACTACCATCAATTTCACTATAAAAAAAAAAAAAAAGAGACAGTTCATAGATTCATGCTCAAAATGACAAACAAAAAGGCAGAAGCAGAGGTTTTTGACAGCACATCTAACAATTATGGCGCATGAAGCAAACTACAACTTTCTAAGTCTGTGATATAGAGTGAATGTGCAATGCCGATAAGCGTCAAAAAGATTTAGACAAGCATATACGCTACCCAATCTCTCAGAGACAAACAATCAAACACCTTGTAGACTCGATGGACGAGAGAGAAAGAGAGAAGGTTACTATTGGAGTAGAGTTTACCAGGTAAAGTTTTAGATTAGCTGTCGAAGAAGGCTCCTTCGCCGGAGGGAACCTTGTCAATGGAGATAAGGCGGGAGGCGGAGGTCGCGTGCCGTCGTTGGCCCTCGTGATTTGAGGGAGGTGGAGAAGCAAGTATCGAATCGAATATATGTCGAGATTTTCTATTTAAACCCCACCATTCTCTTAATTCACCCCATGTTCTAAGCTCACCCCAACTTTTAACTTGAATTTTCACAATTTCTAAGAAAACCCCACTATCTTCCCAAACTACCCTTAAATACACCCCAAGCTGAAAAATAAGAAATAAAAGAGATTTTCTATTTAAACCCCACAATATTCTTTGTTCACCCCAATACTTAAACCATTGAACAATATTTGTAATATACATGAGATTTTGTTGCTTTCAATAATAGGAACGCGTGCAAGGACAAATTCACAGAATAGCTCCAATATCTCAGTGAAACAACCACTTCAGTGATATTGGATGAATTCTTGCAGAAGGCAAATCCACTTCGTTTTCACTTAATATCTTGAACAGGATTCTCTCAGCTTCTGGACTGTAGGGGATTTGGTAGCTAACCTTGGCGAGGCCCCTATAATGACCATGAAGATAAACCAGCCTCATCACTGTAGATGGATCAGTGGATCCACCTTGGAGATCACTACTGTTGATCAGAATATATTGCTCTAGAGAAGCTAAAACTAACTTATCATCTGCAAGTCTGGGGAGCAAAGTATTAAAGATGTGACGAAAAGTATGCCGTAATTGTTAAATGTACTGCAAAAAACACAGCAAAACGAATGAAACTAGAAATCAAAATCTCAATTACCTTTCATCATATAAAGAACTGGTGTATAAAATCAGCAAAATGTTAAGAAGATAATTCCAGATTACGGGAGTTCTTTTGCCCAAGTAGAAAGAGCAAATCAATGGGATCAGATGGGAGACATAAAGTAGCATCTTTAATAGGTTGCCCAGAATCATTTCCCATAAGAACATCTACCGGTGAACTGAGCATCAGATACACCCTCCATTTCATCTTTTCTGTGGGAAATTAGCCTAGGCATCCAAACGACAAATTGAACCAACTGCTCGAAACTAGGTTCTCTGTTTTGGCATAGCGTTCAAGTTTTCGACTCTGCTGGATCAGTGCCTCCTTTTTTTAAAACCAATTTTAACTTATACTTAGGATGACAGCTCTAAATCTTTAACAAAGGGAAGAGTATAAGATCATTACAGCCAAACAATTAACAAGCCTTTCCATTAGCTTCCACGCATATTTTAAAGAAGTAGGCTCGTCAATGTTCTACGTCTTTAAAAGAGAAGAATAATCTGGCAATAGAATGTAGATGAGTTTTTATTTTTCTAAAACTTAATATGAAGAGTGATGGGGTGTGTGTATATATGTACAAGGGTTAAGTATTAAGTTGGATGACCTTTTTTGTCTTTTTTGCACAATAATAAAACTTACAAATTAATGATTTAAGTATTGGGGTGAACTAAGAGAAGTGTGGGGTTTAAATAGAAAATCTCTATATGTCGGCTTTTGAGCTATACCAGACAGAAACTTTTTGCTCAAGGAATTTGAATTTGCCGATTTGGGCCGTTGAAGTAGCAAAATTGGTAATTGGAAGCCCAATTCAAACATCCAAGTTCCAACAACAGGAAGAGATGTTTTTGTAGTTTGGGTTTTTTTTTAATGGTTTTAAATGAATTTTTTTTTTCAACACCCAAACTACAGATACTTTCATGATTTTTTTAATTGGTTTTAACAAATTTTTTTAAATTGGACCCTATATTTAGGTTTCATTTTCAAGCAGATTCCCAAAGTTTAGTTGCGTTTTCAATAAGTTCTATGCTTTAATATCCAACGCGCTCAACTAACAATTTTGTCAAACTACTTGGTAAACGATTTAATTTTTCCTTGATTATAAGTGCAGTCTAACTACATGAATTTGATTGAAAAAACAATAAAAATTCCTATTTCAAAAAACTAATATGCTCGCTAAAATGGCATATTAGAAAACAAAAGCCAAACGTATACATATAAAAGAAAAAAACCTTGTAGGGTGAAAATTGATGAAATTGAAATTTTGTGGCCCTTTTCGATAATAACCTCATACCTTTTTTTTTTCCTTCCTTTTTTTGAGAAATAATTGTAAGACATGTTTGTGTCTTAACTCACTAAGCTAGTCTGATGATCGGATTAAAGTTGTAGAGTTTGACATGGATTAGGAGTTTTGGAAACGATCTTATCTGTTGCTCTAATAAGGATAAGTGTTCTAAAGTGAATCACTTAGAGTCAGAAGATATCCTATCTCTTTGTGGATTGGGAGACCTAAAGCTAAAGCAATTGTGAGAGCTAGAGAGTTTCATGATGGGCAAAACTCTCTAGCCAATGCATATAAATAGAGGCCCCTGCTCATTTGATCAATCACCACAAATAGAGCATTCATACCCCATCTGGAATTACAGTGAAGAAGGGATCGGATTGAGTGGAAGGTTTCTATTCAAAGTCAGACTAGTTCTCGACTTCATCATCCCAGATCATTCCTATGGCCAATCCAGGTATGCATCAGTTTTGTATTCTTTATGTGTGCAGTCAATCTAGTTAACATGTGGTATCAGAGCCATATCTGCGTAATCTAGAATCTAAAAGCAATCAAATACCAAAAGTTCTGTGTATAAAAATCAATTGTACAAAGAATAGAAATTAGATCACACTAATATGCGTGTTGTGTTTAAATTACCTTTCATATGCACGCTTTATAAAATTCAAAAGGCCAGTTTACATGAGCTCTTGTATTGATTAAACAAGCCACAATAGTTTAGTCAATTAAAGACTCATGCATTCAAAAAATTTGGCCAGATTTGCACTATAAACTACTATAGTTTTGATGCACCTTCTGTCCACAGATGTTGGTGTTTGATTCTATGGGAGTTTATGATGGCGTGATGCAAGAGATATTACACATGGATTAATGAAATCTTCTTTCTATCCATAGATGTGAGGAGATTATTCATACAGGAAATTCATGTGTGATAAAACTTGGTGATCACTAAAACATGTTTGATTTACTGCCTATAGGCATTAATCAATACTGTACAGTTTTTATGGGGACAATTTTTGTTTGTGTACTTATTTTCTGTCTGTTAAAATCCGCCAGCTTTGAACCCTACTATGAATCTGAGTTCCATTGAAACCTTGACTAGTACCAATTTCCAGAAATGAAAATGAGACTTGGAAATAGCTCTAGGTTTTCTAGACTATGATATGGCCTTAAGAGAAGAAGCTCCAGCAGTTCCTGTGGAGACAACCTCTACAGAAGAAAAATCCTATTATGCAAAATGGAAAAAGGCAAATAGGATGGCCATACTCATTATGCTGAAATCAATGTCACCATCGGTGAGAGGTGGAATTGAAGTGAAGGACAATGCTAAGGATTTTCTTGAGTCCATTGCAATCAAGTACAAGGAGTTTGAAAAAGCTGAGATAGGTTCTTTGATGAATCAACTCATTGAGTTGAAATATGTAGGAGATGAATGTGTAACGATGCACATACTGAAAGTGATCAATATAGGGATGAAACTCAGGGCATTCAATATAAGCATGGATGACAATATGCTCGTGCATTTTGCTTTGAATTCACTACTTGTGGATTTCAAGCAGCTCAAGAGCACATATGTGGCATAGAAAGAGACTTGGTCATTGGATGAACTCATTGTTATAGTTGTGCAAGAAGAGCAAGCATTTAAGAAGGACAAGGCACACATTTAAGAAGGACAAGGCACACATTAACATGGTCTCTGCTACAAAGGAAGGCAATAAGGCAAAGGGAAAAGGCAACAATATAGCTGGAAAACCAAAGAACAAGAAAGGAGCCAAAGAAAATGGAATTGCTGGGATCAAGTGCTATTTTTGCAAATAAATAGGTCACATGAAGAGGGCTTGTCGCAGATATAAGAGATGGTTGGAAAAACAAGCCAAGAAATGAGGTAATATTCATGACATTTTAGTTTGTTTTGAATCAAACCATGTATATTTTTCACATAACACTTGGTGGCTTGACAGTGGTGCTACAATTCATGTTTCTAATACTTTGCAGGGGTTTATAACCAAGAAGGCACCAAGCAAGGATGAAGTGAAGGTGTTCGTTGGCAATGGAGTCCAAGCTGAAGTGGAGTTCATTGGATTAGCTAGAATTGAGTTAGAGTCTGGTTTCTTTTTGGATTTAGTAGACGTAGTTTATGTTCCTTCCATGAGAAAGAACTTAGTTTCAGTTTATAAGCTTGTGAAAGCTCAGTATGAGGTCGTTGTCAATGTTTCTGGTTGGTTTAAAGCCCAATATAACATATAATAATGGTCATGCGTTAATCAAAGCAGTATTTTTGGGAATTAATTGATTAAATAAAATATAGTACATGTCATGCCAAGCTAATAATACATTTTTCCTATGCCAATCACTTGCTAAGCCCACATGAACCCAAGTCATGTGGTTCACGGGGCTTGCAAGAGGGATCGTGGTGTGGAAGGTCACAGAGGTCCACAAAGCCCACGGAAACTCTTGGATAATGGAGACTTTGGGATAGCTACTTGGGAGCACCAAAGTCTAAGCCCATTACTTGGAGTTCTCCAATGTGGGTGGGCAAATGAGATATCTTTCAAGCACTCTCTATTGCCATCTGGAAACAAGCCAATTCTGACACCTCACTTTACCCATAGGAAATAGTCATTTTCCAATGCCTAGCTTTGCCTGTTGGAAATAAGAATGTCCCAATGCTCCCTTTTATCCATTGGAAATAGACTAGCTTCAACACTTTCTTTTACCTATTGGAAACCAAAGAGAGCCTTCACCTTCTATAAATTGGGAGGCACCCAGGCAAAACGAACACCATCTTTTGGTTGCTCAAGTTTCCCAGCAACCACATCAGACGTTCATTCCTTCCTTCAGCTGCTGCAAGCTTTCCAGCAACCATCCCAACCATAGCCTTCAAGCCTCAAGCTCTTCATTCCTCCTTATACCCTTCCAAGCTATAAACAACATAGCCTTCAAGCCTCAAGTTTTTCCTTCCATTCCCTATAAAGCCTCACTAAACAATACATCAAGCTTTTCCTCCATTGCCTTCAAGCCTCAAGCTTTCCCTTCCATCTTCCCTATAAAGCCTCACCAAGAAATACATCAAGCTTTTCCTTCCTCCTCATACCCTTCCAAGCTATAAACATCATAGCCTTCAAGCCTCAAGCTTTTCCTTTCATCATCATTCTCTTGAAACTCTTAAATCACCATAGACATAGCCACAAACAACAAACTCAAGCATATCCAACACCAAGCCAAGCACATGCATTCTCATTTGCTAAACTTGTGGGTCTTTAGCTCCTACACTCCAAGCTCTCATGCCAAGCTCATATAATTTCAGTTCAACACTATCAGGTCATCTTCAACCATCCAAAAGCACGACCAAGCATTCGTCAAGTTGCTGGAAATTTACTCAAGCCACCAATCATTTATCTCTCTCTCTCTCTTTATCTCTCTCTCACAAAAAGCTCTATCCCAAATCTGAAACACCCATCCTCTCAAGCTAAAACCATAGTCATTATCTTTTTGGTAAGAAAACGCAGGCATTGCAAACTCTTCGTCTAGCTGCCGAAAACACCCAAAATCTCAAACATTAACCCTTTCTTTATGCTCGTTCTCTCTTAGCTCCAACGCCACAAGCCTCTCATGCCAAGCCTAGTAGCATCTTGATTCACCAAAGCAAGCTCTCATGCCAAGCATGTACAACATCAATGCATCATCTCTAATTCTTTGTCTAGCTGCCGGAAATGCCAGCACTAAACACGTAGCCACTGGAAGAAGAACAAAGTACTTCCCTGTGACTTGCTTCTCCCTCGGGATGCTTTGGGCCTAGTCCTCGCTAACTCAGAAAAAAGGGTAACGAAGGCTTGATTCACCAATCTATGGCGGTCCAAGAATCAACGAGCTCGGACGAGCCTTCCGACGGAAAAAGACCCCAACACTTGTTTTTCTATTTCAATGAATAAAATTTCACTTGGTTATGGAACTCTTGTGGATGGAATGTTTTGTTTTAATCCCAAGGAATCTAATTTGGTTATGAACACTGCAAGTATTTAGCACAACACCACTAAAACAGATTCACCAAACCTGTGGCATAAAAGGCTCTGTCATATTTCAAAAGAAAGGATGAACACTTTATGCAAACAATCTATCATGCCTCCTTTGGATTTAAATGCTTTAGAAGATGTTTGCATAAACTTTGTAAACGGCAAACTCACGAATTTAATGAAGAAATGAGCAGTAAGAAATTCAAACCTTTTGGAATTGATACACACTGACATATGTGGACCTTTTCCTAATCCAACTCATGATGGTTTTAGATATTTCATAACTTTTACGGATGACTTTTCAATGTTTTGTTATGTGTATCTAATAATTGAGAAATCTAGTGCCTTGGAAACTTTTAAAATATTTAAAGCAGAAGTTGAAAACCAACTTAATTTGAAAATTAAGGTGGTAAGATCATATAGAGGTAGTGAATTCTATGGACGATTTGATGAGGCTGGAAATCCTGGACCCTTTGCAAAGTTTCTGCAGCAAGAAGGCATAGTTGCACAGTACACAAACCCTGGAACTCCACAACAAAATGGAGTTTCAGAGAGAAGAAATCGAACCCTTAAGGACATGGTGAAGAGTATGATGTGCTGTGTAAACTTGCCTATTTTTCTAAGGGGAGAAACTCTTAAAATAGCCAATTATGTTTTAAATAAGGTGCCAACCAAAAGTGTAGATCAGATACCTTATGAGCTGTGGAACAAAAGGAAACCGAGCCTTAATCACTTAAAGGTTTGAGGATGCAAAGCTGAAGCCAAACTCTATAATCCTATGGAAAAGAAATTGGATTCAAAGACAACAAGTTGTTTTTTTGTAGGCTATCCAGAGAGGACCAAGGGGTATAGATTTTATAGTCCAGGTCACACCACAAGGTTTGTTGAAACTAAGATAGCAATTTTTATAGAGAATAATGGAGATATTACAGAAGAAAGAGAATTTGATTTTGAAGAATTAATTATAAAACACAGGTTGAAGAGAAGAGGATATGAATCAATTCACTTTGCTAGTTGATCTTTTGAACAACACGGCACAAGAAACTCAACCTCATCAATTAACACCAGAAGCACTCAACACTGCAACACCAATGCACATTGAACCTGAAAATCCAGAACAAACTCAAGAGCTACAGTAAGTATAAGAAAATGTGGAACCGAGAAGGTCTGCAATCCCAGCTGACTATGTCATATATTTGCAAGAATCTGAGCATGACATAAGTCAACAAGAGGATCCATGTACCTTTAAGCAAGCTGTGGATAGTGATAAGAATGGAGAGTGGCTTGCAGCCATGAAGGCTAAATTGGAGTCTATGCAGAAAAATGGAGTATGGGAATTGGTGGCATTGCCTCAAGGATGTAGACCTGCTGGTTGCAAGTAGGTGTACAAGACAAAGAGAGACTTAAGGGGCAATATAGAGAAACACAAAGCCAGGTTAGTTGCTAAGGGCTTCACTCAACAATAAGGAATAGAT
This sequence comes from Prunus padus, assembly GCA_024362665.1. Taxonomy (NCBI): domain Eukaryota; kingdom Viridiplantae; phylum Streptophyta; class Magnoliopsida; order Rosales; family Rosaceae; genus Prunus; species Prunus padus. Next base: position 25,041,661 of record JANFAM010000015.1, read on the forward strand.
TTTACCGAAACTTTTTCTCCAGTGTCCACAAAAGACTCTTTTCGAGTCATTATGGCAATTGTGGCACACTTTGATCTATCACTTTATCAAATGGATGTCAAGACTGCATTCTTGAATGGAGAACTCTATGAAGAGATTTACATGAAGCAATGTCACGACCCGACTCTCCTACCACGATATTGTCCGTTTTGGGCCCCGCCCTCACGATTTTGTTTATGGGAACTCACGAGTAACTTCCCAGTGGGTCACCCATCCTGCGATTGCTCTAGCCCCAACTCGCTTAACTTCGGAGTTCCAATGAATCCAAAGCCAGTGAGCTCTCAAAAGGTCTCATGCTAGGAAAAGAAGTGCCCACACATATAAGGCACTTCACCTTTCCCTCCCCGAGCGATGTGGGATTGCTCACCGTTCTTGCTTCCCCAAGCTCACGGGTCTTACAAGCAACCTGGAGGATTCATTCAAGAAGGGTGAGAAAATCTTGTTTGCAAACTCAAGAAGTCGATTTATGGTCTAAGGCAAGCATCTAGGCAGTGGTATCTCAAGTTTGATGAAGTTATTAGATCTTATGGATTCACTGAAACACCTGTTGACGAGTGCATTTACATTAAAACCAGTGGGAGACATTTCATGTTCTTAGTTTTATATGTTGATGACATTCTTATTGCAAGCAGTAACCTTACCCTTTTACATGACACCAAAGTTTTTCTGCATAAATCTTTTGATATGACAAATCTTGGAGAGGCTACTTATGTTCTTGGCATTGAGATCATAAGGGATAGGGAGAGAGGTCTATTAGGACTGTCACAAAGAGGGTACATAGAGAAAGTACTCAAGAGGTTTAGTATGGCTAATTGTGCAGGTGGGAGTGTACCTATGACAAAAGTAGACAAACTGAGTCAAATTCAGGCTCCACAAAATGATATTGAGAGGCAAGACATGTGAGACAAGCCTTATGCTTCCTTGGTGGGCAGTCTCATGTATGCACAAGTCTGTACAAGGCCAGACATTGCTTTTCCTATAAGTGTTTTGGGGAGATTTCAGTCGAACCCTGGACAAGCACATTAGATAGCTGGAAATAAGGTATTGACATATTTACAAAGAACAAAGGATTACAAGTTAGTGTACTAGAGGAGTCAAAATTTAGAATTAATTGGATATGCTGATGCTAACTTGGGAGGATGCATGGACACAAAGAAATCCACTTTAGGTTTTGTTTTCTTATTTGGAGGAGGTGTTGTTTCTTGGAAAAGTGTCAAGCAATCTATCACAGCTACTTCTATAATGCAAGCAGAATACATTGCTTGTTATGAAGCAGCTACACATGCTATTTGGCTTAGAAATCTCATTATTAGTCCAAGGGTGGTAGATTCAATTGAAAGGCCTATTTTAATATGGAATGACAATACTGCAATTGTTTTATTTACTAAGAGCAACAAGAGATCTTCAGGTAATAGGCAGCTGGACTTCAAGTATTACATGGTTAGAGAGAAGGTTAAGTCAGGAGAGGTCGTTGTTGAACACACAGACACTCATTCCATGATAGCAGACCCTTTGAACAAGGCATTGCCTGCTACTGTTTTTCATGGACATGTCAAGAGCATGGGATTTTTACCTAGTTTTGATATGCTTGATTAGTGGGAGTAGTTTGCTATTTACTAGTTTAGTTGTTCTTACATACGTTAATTGCCAATTCTTTTCAACTATTTTAATGAAACATTTTCAGTCTTCCTATGTTGCTGTATAGTTGTTTTTGAATGATTGGTATTATTTATAAGTGAATCAGGTAGCTTGTTCTTATGTAGTTTTAGCGAGCTATTCAGATACTGCATGAACAAGGTTCACGAAAGTTTTGTTATTTGAGATCTTGATAATCTCTTAAAGAGGGCATGTGAATGAACATGATTTTATTGACACATACAGTTATGTCATGGTCATTTTGAGCTCCAATCTTGACGGCATCTACATGTGATTTAGAGAGCTTTGATGTGTGGTTATAAAGTCCTTAAGCTATATTGCTTGATGTGTCTTGATAGTTCCATTTTATCTCTCTTAATTGACAGTGGCATGTGTAGGATATATGTTTGTTTTTTAAACTCCATAGTACTAATGGTGATTTGTGTTAGACTCTCAAAGATCATGAGACCAAGTGGGAGAATGTAAGACACGTTTATGTCTTAACTCACTAAGGTGGTCTGATGATCGGATTAAAGTTGTGGAGTTTGACATGGATTAGGAGTTATGGAAGCGATCTTATTTGCTGCTCTAATAAGGATAAGTGTTTTTAAGTGAATCACTTAGAGTCATAAGATATCCTATCTCTTTGTGGATTGGGAGACCTAAAGCTAATGCAATTGTGAGAGCTAGGGAGTTTCATGATGGGCAAAACTCTCTAGCCGATGCATATAAATAGAGGCCCCTGCTCATTCGATCAATCATCACAAATAGAGCATTCATACCCCATCTGGAATTACAGTGAAGAAGGGATCAGATTGAGTGGAAGGTTTCTATTCAAATTCAGACTAGTCTTCGGCTTCATCATCCCAGATCATTCCTATGACCAATCCAGGTATGCATCAGCTTTGTATTCTTTAGTATGTAGTCAATCTAGTTAACAATAATGACTCCATACCTAGAGAGAGTATGATATCCTCAGCCCAAAAAAGTTAAAACTACTCAGACTTAATGGAAAACAAAATATCCAAACCATATGGATATTGGTCAATTTATTTGTATCTTATGTTATCATGTTTTCCCATAATTATATAGTGTATATTTTTTTTTTGGGCCACCAAATACAATAATTGGAATGTTGCCCCGTATTTCTTCTCTTTCAAAAGCGACCTTAATGTTCTAAATTAGTAATTTTACATGTCGTATGTATAAATAACTAGGCTTCCATTACTTATTGAGTTTTAACGAGTATTGGATTTGGATATATTTTTTTTGGCTATCCATCAAGTTTTGTACTCAAGATAGATATCTATTTGTAGTTACATTGGAGAGAATCGAGTTTTCGATCCATCTTCAATCATTGTTTCACATTCTAGCAAGCAGGAAAAGCTCACATGCTTTTGCATATAGTAATCTTTTGATCACATAACAACCTTTACAAGATTAAGCAGTGCAAATCATGATTAAGCTAAGTAATTAACGTACACAATTTTGAATTCTACAAATTCAAAACCCAACATGATATGCACATAGAAAATAGGTGCTCAAGAAGAGGTGAAGGCGTCAATAATGGTAGTGTGGAGCGGGTCACTCAAATGGGTAGCCCAGTTGTTAAGTGGACCCTTTCCAGTGACAGCAGCCTGCACAGCAAACCCAAGAAACCCTATCATGGCGAGACGGGCGTGCTTGATTTCAGCCAATTGAAGAGTGGCCTTCTTTTCCGGGTCGGCAGCAAGGCCCAACGGGTCAAAGAACTTGCCACCCGGGTACAGCCTCTTTTCCGGGTCGAGCTCAGCGTTCCTCTGGAACTCGATGTACCCGATCACCAAAACCTCGATCCAGATCAACGTGGTTAGAGAAAACGGCAGTGGCTGCCCCAAGTAAGATGACCCTTCGATGAGCTCCACCTGTCCAAACACGTCAACATAATTAGCGGGACTGAGACAAACATGTCCAAAGTTACAAGTTTAGTATGTGTGGGAAAATGTTATTTTGATCTTTATACTTTGTATTTCTACTTTCGTTTATGCAGTTTCAATTTTATAATTTAATATTCTTTGTAATTCTGAATACGTCTAAATTTCCGTCTAATTTTGTAATGGTAAAGATGTGTCTCTAACTTGTAGTGTATTTTGGACATAATTAGAAAAAATTTATCTGAATTTGTAACTTGTTTTTGAATCACGAGTTTGTAACTTGTTTGAATTACGAGGGATATAAAAATAAAATTGACATTACTAAAACTACGACAACAAATATAATAAAATCGGTTTGGCAAAAATAAAATATTCTGAAAATAAAAGGGATTTTTGTTTTGGGGTCAAAATTGGAAAATTATAGGGATAAAAAATAACTTTTTTCATTCTAACCCATTATATCTTCCATTTTTTGTAATAATATTCTTCCAAATCTCGTTTGTGTTATATTATAATGTCCATTACCACTATCGCTAATTTTTATTTTTTTAAAAGGTAATGTCCATTACCAATATGATTTTAGACAAAAATAGAAAAGAGAATGTGTAACAATTGGACCGACACAAATTTTGAACAATTCCCACCAAAACAAGTTAAAATCAAATTCCCACAACAAAAAAAAGTAACGTTGATTTAAACTGTGGGTTTAAACTTTCAGATTAATCGTACCTTCCCTGCGTCTTGCCATGTGATTCCAGTAAGGGACTCAACAGTGAGAGCACCGAGAGTGGCGAGCATGGCCCAGCGGCCATGGATGAGCTCGCACTCGCGAAACCTCTGCAACCCAAAAACTTCATTGTAGGGCTGAAACGGCGTCGACTGGACGTCCGCGGTTTCGGTTCGGGTCCCGATAATATCACCCGCCAAGTTCTTGGCCAGGTTCTGGTCCAGCCCGTCGTAGTCGTACTGGAGATACTCCGCGGGTTTGCCCAACCCGAATGGGTCGAACCCGTAGTCGCCGACCAAGCTCCCGTCCAGCCATTCCGGGGCCTTGGCTCCGGGGTACCAAAGCGGGCGGTCGGTAGAGAAAGTGGACTTCGCGGCCTTCTTTTTCTTGGTCCCGAATCCGAACCGGGCCTGGACTCGACCCGAGTTCGAGTACACATCCGGAAATCGTGTTCCGATGAATGAGGATGTAGCGGCGGCGCCTGCGGTGGTGGCCATGGCTCTGGGCTAACGTGCACCGGGGGTGGAGGGTTCGAGTTCGAGATTGCTTTAAGTGGTATGGATGAATTTGATTGGATTTTTATTCCGGGAGGGAAGTGAAGTATTTTATCGGGCTCGAATGGATTATCCGCAAGGCGGGTTTGTGGGCGTTGGATTGGGAAGGAGGATCCATCTGACGGGTGTGAGGGTCTCGGCCTTATCTTTGCCTTATCCTGATGGTGGTGTTTGTGGGGTCTCGGAAATTAATAAACAATTGTGGCACTTCTTGTGGTTGAGGTTGCAAATACCATTAAAAAAAAAAAAAAATCTAATTGGGTTTTCTTGTGGTTGGCTTGGCACTTCCTCAGTTGATTTCTTATATTTCAAGCGAATAGTAGGGGTCCAAGACCTAAATCCCTCAATCCTTAAGTAAGGACCCAAAACTTAGTCCAACCTACTAACCCCATAAGATTAGACAATGAATTATTTAGGAAACTTAGACCCTAAAGGGTGATTCTACGATGTGTCATTGGAGCGACACCTTGATCGTATAGGGCAATTGAACTTGGGGATTTTTTAGCATACAAGCGCATATAGTCATTTATTTGTATATTTATGAAAATACTAACACATATGATTGTACTTTAATATATAAAAAGACATCGCACATTCTTTATTTTTCCGATTCATGACTTCCTCGAGTCCAAATTTCCAAATAAAACATGTCATAACTGCAACTAAGAACTTGGAATATTTTGATGTTAACTGGGCTATGTGTTCGTAGCAGCTAGTTCAGGCCCAACCGTTGGGCTTCTAGTTATAACTAGGGCCGGGAATCAGCCCGTCATCTGATCCTAGAAGACTCGAGTATACCACACGTGTCGGCTAGCGAGTCGTGCCACAAGATATATATACCTTGTCGTTGCCTGTTTGGGATAACTTGGCGGCAATCATCGGTATACTATGCACGGCACTGACCCACTCCCAAAATTAAAAACTTCCCGTTGATTTTGTCGTGTTAAAATTTCAAAAGCAAAAGAAAATATTATTTAAATTTCTGGTTCTAGAACCTTGGAAACCGGGTGTAGCCGGTAAAAGCAAATTCTCGCCTCTGACTCGTGCGGCGGTAAACTATTACAAGTATACCGGCTGGTCCGGTCACTTTTATCAAGTTCCCAATTTTCTCTGGTTCTACTAAATTTTCATCTGTTTTTCTATTTCTCTCGCAGCTTTGGTTTTCGCTATCTTTTGATTCTCTTTCTCTCTTCGGTTTTTGGTATTTTTCGGGGTGGGATTGCCGGCCGATTTCGTCTGTTAAAGGTAACGCTCTTTTCTAGATCTGTTTTTCGTTTTTATAACTTCTGTTTGGCTGCTGAGAAAATTGAGGAAACTAAGAGATGGTATAAATATAGTTTTTATTTTTATTTTTTTCTTTCAATCATAAACTATTAGTGGTGGTGAAGTTTGGCTAATTAAGTTGCACATAGGAATAGTTTGCTTTTTCCTTTTTGAATATTCTAGTGTTTTGTTGTTGTGTGGTGGTGGTGGTGGTGGAAAGGGGTTTTGGGGGTGTTTAATAACAATAAATAACGTAATTATAATTGTAACTGTATCCTAATTATAATTATAATTATAATTGTGATTATTAATAATTATTATGATTAAATTTCCTGCTATATGTGTGCGGGCGTTGACTTGTATGATTGGAATATTTGGTTCTTGCCCTGATTGCTTGAGCTAAGATTAGATGACATGTCCTGTGTAAGATTGGAAACATGATTTGAATTGCTAATCTTGTGCAGACACTGATCTTGTAACAATGAGGGCTGCCAAAGGTAAGGGGGCAGCAAAGATCTCCAAGGAAGCTCTAAAGCCTGTGGATGATGGGTTAGTTAGCTTTTTATGTTTCAGTTGCATGCAATTCTTGCATTTATGTTGTTTTTGGGGTGCAGTGATTCTCTAAAGAGTTTGCCCTGCAAAATTTCTCTCTTTTAAGGTGTTAGTTTCATGGCCATTGTTGTGGTCACTTGTTCTACTGATGTTACATGCTCAATGGTGTAATACATGTCTGCATTTGTATGATAGTGATGTCTTGTATATCTCTATTATTTTCAGAAGGGTTGGGAAACGGAAGGCTGCTGCCGCAGATGACAAGAGTAGCAAACGAAAGGCCAGGAAGGAGAAAAGGGCCAAGAAAGACCCCAACAAACCTAAGAGGCCGCCTAGTGCCTTTTTCGTGTTCCTGTTTGTATCTGCTTCTCAATACTTTACTTAGTGAGAACAACCAATTGTTGTGTCGTGAAGATTTATCTGAATCATGATACGTTTATGTCACAGTGAGGAGTTCAGGAAGGAGTTCAAGAAAGAGAACCCTAATGTGAAGGGTGTAGCAGCTGTAAGTAATCGATGGCTTCTCGTTGTGTAAATGGATGTAGGATCCTTGTCCTATATGATGAAAAAAATTAACTTGTTAATTGTATTCTGCATCTGAAGGTTGGAAAAGCTGGAGGAGACAAGTGGAAATCCCTGTCTGATGCAGTATGTATTCTATAGTAATTGTTTTTTTGTTTGCATTGTGGAACTGTTTTCCAATTTGGGAATGACTCATTTGATATGCCTTCAACATGTTCATTCGTTTGTGGATACAACTTCTGTATTTTTGCTTTCTTTTTGAAAAGACATATTTATGTTAGTCAAAATCGAGTTTTAATATCTACTTGATTCTTGTGAAGTTTGTACCATGTATCGCTTACCTGTATTTCTCACCATTGTTGGAAAGGAAAAAGCTCCATATGAAGCCAAGGCTGCAAAAAGGAAGGCTGAGTATGAAAAGCAGATAAAAGCCTACAACAAAAAGCTGGTGGGTGTCCTCATGTGTGTCTAGAGGCTAGCCTCGCCTTCTACTTAGAAGAAGTATTTGGTGTTGGCTTGATACATTTTTTGATTGCTATTAATTTTTCAACTTTGTTTTATTCACAGGAGAGTGGGGCAGATGATGGTGATGAAGAGTCGGAGAGGTCAAGATCTGAGGTAAATGATGAAGAGGACGAGGCTAGTGGGGAGGTAGTCCCTTTCTATATTTACTCTAAATGGCATTGACTAGAATGTAATCAATAGGTGCTTCTGTCTTTGTAGAAACCTGATGAAGTGTCAAAATAAGTAGGAAGTATTTGAAAAAAAAAAATTGAAAAGTAAGAGAGTAAGAAGTATCAAGAGTGTATTCTAGACATGATTTTGTGGTCAGTCGCTACAGTTCCAACCATGAGCTAAGCATAATTTAGGAACTGAGTTGTGATGTAGAATGCAGTGATTGTGGTTTGTATTTGTATGTATCATGTGCTATTCCTAGTTCATTCTAACTTTTCTATTGCTAGTTATGATGCAAGCTTGCATATCTTGTTTCTTCATAGGAGGGGCAGCCCCCGGAAGAGGAGGAAGAAGAGGAGGTGGAGGAGGATGAGGAAGAGGAGGATGATGAAGATGATGATTGACACTTTGTACTCCTCTACATGGACACAGTGGTAAATGGCACATGGAGGAATCTAGATTTTGAATGTTATATTAGCTCAGCAGGTTGTATGTTATGACCCCCAAAAAAAAGAAAGCTCAGGTAGCATGTGGTGTTTGTTCTGAAACAGGAAACAATTGTTTTGTACTGCTGTGCCTTTTGATGTAATTACCTGTGTAATCAGCCAGAGCTTTCCTCTATTAGCTAATCGTACGTAATCTTCGGTTTGTGGATTTGCTCATTCAACTAGCTGCTATTGCTAATTTGACCCCATCCCATTTGAGAATCATTGACAAAATGGTCATGTTACAGAATGCTGAAGTGATACTTGCCTCCAGATTTTGTGTAAGGAATCAGACTTGAAAATCGAATTTCAGTTTTAAGGCAAATGCAACGCATAAAAAGCATAAAATAACTCGGTAATTGGTATTTTCTGGGGTTTTTTTAAAATAAAAGTTTTCCTGTTTCTGCTTGGTTTCATCAACAAATTTGTTTTGCAAGCTAACGCCCAGGCCTAGGTAGTGGTTTTGGAAAGTAACAGCACGCATTAGAACCAATCCAAATGAGAGGCCAAGCCAGACGCAGGGATCAACTCATCTTGTTATATGGAGTTATTGATACCATATGAAAAAGGAAAAAGAAAGAAACCTCAGGTAGCATGTGGTGTTTGTTCAGAAACAGGAAATCCTTCCAGAGAGTTCCTCATGAAGTTTTTTTTTTTTTTAATTTTTAAAGTTGAAAATTTCAATTCTTTGAAAGTCTTCTGTCTGGTTTTTGCTACATATCTTTTGCTCCTGATGATTTATATTGAACTTCAGTATAAACCGAGTAACAATTGTACGTTATAGAGCGTTTGCGCACGGGGTTTGTTTGCATTTCATCGATGATTCCAAGTATTATTTAGCTCCAGTTGATGATCTTAATCTTTGGTCTTGGTCTTGTATTGATCAGGCATCAATTCAACATGGAACCTACACAACGGGCATGAAGCATTTAGACCAAGCCAGGTCTGGACTCTGGAGGCAAAGCGGGTGGAAGTAACTGCCCTTGCAACTACAAGGCACCTTTGGGGCTTCCTCACCGACCTTGAACTCTTGGAAGCAGATAGAGCAGTTTTGGACGTGAGAGTGAGAGATGGTCACTCTTGGACTCTTCAACTCCATGTTTTTTCTACCTCCTAATATAAATATGGTCAACATTTTATGAGTACTTTTCTTTTAACTTTAATAAGTAAAACGTTCAAACAAATTGGATTCAAAGACCAGAAATACCAACAACAACAAAAACCTAATAAATTCCAGCAGTAATAAAATGTACTCCACCCAATCCCAATTTCCCAAACAGAGAAAGGGCCCAAGCGCAATTAATTTCAAGGATCATAAAGAAACATGATGAGAAATACAAGAAAATAATTTGTCTTTGAAATGCTACAAATATGAAACTATAATGGCAAAATTGACGGAATTGAAACTACATGATTAAAAGTGGTTGAAGTGACAAACTATAGGGACCAAAAGTGACTTTTGACTACGTAATAGTAAGTTTATACTCACCAGACGAGCGAAACTACTACAAAGGCTACAATGAGAGTGAAGTTTTTTGGATAAAATACTTAAACACATACACATATAATATATATATATATATATATATATGTCTTCTTTTAAATATACCTCAATATGTATTGACCTATTAAAGTCTAAAAAAATCCAATTCTTTATGAATTTAGTTGCACTGCAACAATAAAAATACACATTACAAATAGTTACACTTTCATTATGTTGTTGAGCATCTTTTCATTTTGATAATATGTGGGTTTTTTCTTTTCCTTTTTGATGCGGTGATAATATGTGGGTTTTGGTTGCATTTATTATGTATTTCTTTTAAGTTAAAGCTCATTGGAAATTGCAAGGGACTTGTAGTAGTTAAGACTATATACCCTTATACGATGTTCAATTTTCCTCTCCCCCAATATCGTTTGTATTCAAAGAAATTTTTTAATTGAAAATTAATCAATTAAGTTATGAATTAGCATGACTTATATGATTTAATGTATACTTTTATTTCTAAAAACACCACAATTTCTGGAAGAAATTTTTTTTCTTGGTGTAGTTGATGACTACATAACAGGGGACGTAACAGACAGGGCATGAAGGTTGTACAAGGCACCATTTCTGGAGGCAAAGCCGGTGAAAGTAAATGCGCTTGCATTTACAAGGCACCTTGGTGGCTTCATCACCGACCTTCAACTCTTCCAAGCAGATATGGCACTCTTGGACCAGGTCATGAGAGATGATCACTCTTGGCATGCCGTCCACGGACTTCTTGGACGCCTGATATTCATCAACAACTGGAGCACATCGTGGCAGCATCCGCCTCCGCCAGCTACGCGATGTTGACCGTGGCACTGGTGCAGATTCTGTATTTCTTGCATGATGATGATGGCTTTCCGTCCGTTGTGGGAACGATTGCATGGTCAAGCGATGCATGATTTGATTCCTTGCTTGCTTTTCTTTGTTGCTTTGAGTTGAACTTGAGAGAGACGAAATTATATGGAGGCTAGTATGATATATATAGAGGGGAGGGAGGGCTTGATTTTTTGGGTTTAACCGCGCTGCTTTGTTGCTTCCTCGTCAAGTATTCCGAATCCAGTAAGGGCAAGGCAAACAAACCATTTGGTTTCCATAAAAAATGAGGAAAAACCACCAATTTTGTAGGGATTAAAATTAATCCGCACTACTAGTATATCACCCGAACAATATGCATAATCCACACCCAATCCAAAGCAGTGAAAGGGCCCAAGCCCAATTCAAGAATCATAAGGAAAAGGGGTTTGAGAAATACAAGAAATAAGGGAGCCCAATAAGAGCAGGAGATGAAATTTAGAATCCACCATCCAGATTTCAAATACATCACAAAGCAAAGTTCACTAAACATATATATATATATATAATCAGTAGTTTTGTTTTTAAAAAAATACAAGGGACAGTCTAAACTATAGGGAACGGGGGATTGTCACATACACACAATCAATATTTCATGAGAGTTCAAACTTGAGACCTATAGTCTGCAAGTCAATGCCCTTTTCTACTGGACTAGACTCAATTGGCACACCGTTGGCACAATCAGTAGTTCAAGTTACTCTGAACTACTTGAATTTACAGGAGGAGGCTTTTAGACCTCTGTAAGCAATTAAGGAAGTGATTTAATGTTCATAAGCTCAGGTTGCATGTGGTGAGTTTTTAGACAGAAACACAAATTCTTTTACTGCTGCGGCAAGTGCTTCGTTATTTTGCCAAACTTGGAAGAGAATTGGGTTAAAAGGCTTTGGGAATAAACATAGAAAATAACAATTTTCATGCCTACTTACAAAGATGAAGAACCTGTAAACTAACACAAATAAATTGTTAGGAATGTAATTAATTAATTGCAAATGAGAAAAGTGTCAAAGCAATGAACACTATATACATTTTCCAATATCAACTGGAAAGAAGGAAAGAATTGTAATGGGAATTATATACAATCAATCACCTACAGATTGAATTTCCAGCCCGAGTGAATTGCCCTTACTGCTAATAAGAACAGCATAAACATGTGCATATAAATCCCCCTCATCGATGAGGGTCATAGGAAACAAATGCAGGATTTGGAACAATGAGAGGCAGCTTATCAATGTACATAAAAAGTCTCTTCAAGTTCTGCCTAGAGATTGCAGACAGGTCAACAATCTCATTGTTGCTGGTGTAGATCCAAAGGTCACATGAGTTGACTCTTTTGAGGCTGTCCCGGCAGAAGGGGCACGACTGCGACCGTGTACGCCTAGATAAAATCCAAAAGGGCAATCTTCTTAGCTGTGCAAATTTACATGCATGATGTGGCCAAGTAAACAGATATCTTAGATCCAGATTATATATGCCAGTGACTATATGACCGTGGTGCCATGTTATCACTTATGAGAATGGAACAGCATATTAATACATAAAGAAGCATATATTCATTCTTAAAGAGTGTTTGTTTCCAATTATAATTCACTCGCGCATTACAGAAGCATCTAGCCAAGAAAGATTTACCAGGTGAACAGCTTATCAGGATCATGAATGCTGATGGAAATACCTGGTATAGTGATTGCTAAACTTCAAAGTATATCCATCTAAATAATCGTATTTCAGCCTTCAGGGCCATATATGCATCTATGTGCAAGTGAAAAATTACTTAAATCATGGACCACTTGTGTACAGAAGACTGAACCCAAATGGGAAAGTTCTGGACTGATTTGGATTTGTTCTTATCTGATAAGTAACCTTAATGTTCTTCAACTGTGCATTAGGAAAAAAGAATGATGGCTTATAAAGAAGCAAATATACTAGATTCTGTAAGAAACAGAACAAATTAAGATTAACAAAAAAGGTGGGGAAAGAAAAGAGAAAGTAACAGCTTCTTACCAATCCCGGTAGCACTTCATACACATAGAATGACTGCAATTGGGCAATACAACCTTGCTGTTCATCTCCATGCAAATACCACATTCTTCTTCTCGCTCGGAATCAATTTCAGAGAGCTTTCCTTTGTCCATCACATCTTTTCTCTTGTACTTGGTAGAAAAAATTTCTTTCTGTTTTCTATCTTCTACATCAGTCAATCCTCTTTGAAGTTGCAACAATGAAGGAAATATCACACCTGCTTTGAAATAGTCAAAATGGGATTGCTAAAAAGTAAAGAGCTGCATATCTTTTTTTCTTTCCCTAAATAGATAATAACCGAAAATAGATCAAGTACACTAAATTTCAACCACTTCCTTTCAAGAATGTTATAGAAGAATCCAAATTTCCTTCAATTTTACTTACTGTAGAACTCCTTTAGACTAGCCTGCCTTTCATGAATAGACATGGTGGTCTTCCCATCCTCGTACGCCTGTGACAAAAAAAAAACGACACCATCACACCCACGACAAGAAGCAACAGTTTCTTAAAGGGACCCTATAAGTCAACTGAGTTTTCATAGGAATTGAACAAACTGCAATTCACCTTGTATATAAGAATTCTAAGCAATCCCAAGGCTCCAGCAAGGTGACAATTGGTCCACTGAATAAAAAACAGAAAGAATTGAGCAGCTGGACTGTAGGATAACCTCATTTGGAGGCAGCCACCATCATATTCCCTTCGATGACCAGAAGCCCTGTATCACAAGATATACCTCATAAGTCCAAAACCCTGTTATATCTATACACAGGAGAAATATTAAATTGCAATGGATAAAACCTTCAAGATGCAACTCTCCTCTCCCCTTCAGAAAAGTCCAAAGTAAATGATGCATGAAAACAGAATTTTCCTAACATATTAAAATATGCAATGGGCCAACAAAAGTTCCCAGATTGGCTGGGATGATTATTGATCAGGATAGTAAATCAAAATTAACTACAGATTCTGAAGTTCAACCAAAATAAATTACCCAACTTGACAAACACCAAAGGGGAAAAGCTTAGCCAGTGGCAAACACTAAATATTTGCAGCCGACAATTCCCACACATAAATTCGAGAGAAAACTCAAAGAACAAGCTCAAATTCCTACAAGGGTAAGAGTTCAAATACTCTATTCTACAATAGAAACCTGTCAGCACCCATTGGGCCATTGAGAAACCACCAAAAAAAGAACAGTTTGATTATGATATACCGAGCTTTGGAAACCCAAATTCTATACATAGACTCTGAATTTATAACGCTCAGCCTACCATCCATAAATCAAAGTAATTGTGAAATTCTGGGTTGGAGCAGAATCTCTTATAGTTACCAGGAAACGAAAATCTATGTCTATGAACCAAATCAGATAATTGACAGACATAAACAGAGAGATATAATATCAGAAGTGGATGAAGATAGAGAAGAAGAAACAGAGTCATACAGAGTATTGGCAAACTGAATATCAGCTTCAAGTGCCTTAAGAGAATCCTTGAAAGACTTTCGCATTGTTTCTAGGCTCCTTCCGCTTTTTTCATAAAAAAACCCTAAACATCCATCACTCCATCACCTCAACCCCCAACTCTAAATTCATCCATGACCCAATCAGCACTCTGCCCCTTCTCCCTCTAAAAAAAACTGGAGAAATTTGATAACAATTATGAACTGGGTTTTGGGCAGTAACTTCTTAGCGTTAGCTTGAGAGAATCTGGCACTGAGAGAAGGTTTTAGAGAGAGAGAAGGGTTGGGCTTACTTGGTTTTCGCTTAGAGCACACGTAACAGTCTAAAATCTCTCTCAGAGTTCTTTATAAATTAATCCGACGAAGAAGAGGAAAAGTGAAAGATTAATTATTTATTAAATGACCAATTTGCCCTTCATCCCTCGCCTCGGGATTTCTGTCGACATGACCGCTTCCCGATATTTTCTTTCCATCATCACCCGCAAGCGCAACTCGTCTTAAGCTGACCGACACACCGGTTAAGAGGATACGATGTCCTTTTGCCGGTGGGTGCAGAGGAGCTGCGTGCTTCTGAACAGATGAGAGCTAAATCCGACCGAAGCTGACGGCAGCGGTTCTGGTGACACGTGGATTGCATGCATCACGGTCCGGCTCAATCGTTTGGTTGTGGGTCCCACCGACTTGGTGGTTATTTTATTTCTAGCGCGACGTGTCGTGATTGGTAAAAAGATGGACCACACCTCATCCGCCGCCGTGTACTTTAGCTTTATTAGTGTCCTTTTATATACCAATTAAAGGATGTAAGAAAAGATTATTTGGTAATTTCATGGTGGTGCCTGCCTATTATCGTCAAATTTAATAATCCATCCATAATCCTGTGTTTCTATTGCTTGAGAATTAATTAGAGTCCACCAACTTGGCTTAATAAATTTATTTAGTAAAAAACAAATAAATTAATCACAAAATTAAGGCATTTTGTCCTTATGCAGATGGTGCGGGGTGCGGAGTTGCCTTGGCCGAATTTTCCACTGATTGGTTAATTAATATCTAATTTGTTATTAAATGGCAAATGGTATGACATACTTTATTTATAAATTATAGACACAATTCCTTATAGAAAGATAAGTGCATGTCCAATTACACTTTCGAACCAACTGGATTGGGTGGGAAATAATGCTCTCTAATTGGTCGTGGTTATCAACTTATTAGTGAGTAAGAAACTTGCATAAAATGATTTAGACCAAACGTTTGAATATGGCAATAAGATATAAAGTTGCATTCCTAGTGGTATATATTCGTGCTAAGTTGATTTTTAGCCCAACATACCAATCAAAATCAAATTATACTATTATCAGTGGCGGAACTATTAAGCGCAAGGAGGTGCATCATCACCTTTTTTCACTGGAAAAATCATTATAGGTGTTGCATATTGCACCTTTGCTCAGCCTGAGAGGTGCACTCTAGGTGTTTGACGAAAAACTTAAACAAAATCAGTTTGTTGTTGCACTGCGTTGTTGTGTGTTTGTATTTTTATTTTATTTTATAAATCTTGGCCAAAATTGCACTTATGTTGAAAAATTCATGAATCCGCCAGTAGTTATTATTGTAATAAATAGTTTTACTATAACGACAACATCCCAATATATAGTCAATACCGCAATATTGTTTATTTTTTTGATAGCAAATAATCATAGATAATCTTGATATGACATAAATAAAGAATCAATATTTGATCGACACGGTAGAGATTGTCTATCTGCTACAATTATATATACTGTTGATGTTGTCGATTTACAACAGTAATAGTGCTACTCCACCCATCATAATAAATTTGATAATACCTCATTACCTCTCCAAGGGGGTTCAGATCTTCTGTCCATGCTTTTGTGTGTTCTTCTCTGTCCATGGGTTAATTTTATGACACGTGGCATTATTTTATTATTTTATTTGTATTAAAAGATAAAAGCATTAATTTATTGAAGTATTATTAAGTGGAATTCCAAATGTCAAAAAAGTAATGCATAGACAGAGAGGGACACACAAAAACAAGAACAGAGAATCTAGACTCCTCCAAGGGCTACCGATTAGAATTTCCACAACAGTAATAGTGCTACGACTGGCAGCTTAGATTAACTATCCAATTGAATTGACTACACAAACAAATGTAAAGGCAACACTGAACTTAATGATTGGTTGGATTGATGATAATGACAAGCTGCCAACCTATTTTCCTGAGATTACATTAAAAGAGTGCAATCGTAGAGTGAGAAGCTACCGTTTGCTTGTGGGATCATCAAATTAACTTAGCTGCAAGCAAGGCAAAGTTCATTTTTTTAAAAAAAAAAAAATTGAACATCAAACCACAAATTAAATAAGTTGTATATAAAGGAAGTGGTGTATGGACTACAGATGTGTCATCATCATTCATAAACCCTAGCTATTACCAATAACATTGGGATCTATTAAATACGAGGCCCAACACATTTTTTTTTGTTAATAACATAGTAATTAAAACCCATAAAGCAATAATAATTTCTTGCTGTTTGTTAAGCAAGCAAGAAAATTAATCCAGAGCTAGATTGTGTTGTGGGAAACAAGGCAGCAACTTTTGAATTAATAGAAGTGAAACCTTGGCGTGCAAGACGCTTATGGCCAAGATTAAGATCAATTGGAGCTCCTAAAATACCTTGTATATGTATGATTTTGTTGGCTTTCTCATTTCTTGTAGCTCAAACTAATTTAAATATTAGGTTTCTATCCTATCCATGATTAAAAGCCTTCTTGTATTGGGTTTTGATTTTGCAAAAACGAAACCCTAATGATATGAAACTCTATGTTGTTCCCCTTTGCAAAAATTTAAAAAAATAAAATCATAGATAAAAAGAAATAAAAAAGAAATTGCTGCTTCTTGTTGCCCACACTATAGCTTTGGAATTTTCGTGCTCAACAAACAACAGTAGAATGTGGACTGTACCCCCAAGTAAGCTTGGGGAGAAAGCAAACAAGGCACTATTTATATCACAACCCATCCCCATCCTTTTCCCACACTCTCATACACTACACTCATCACTCTCTCTCTCTCTCTCTCTCTCTCTCTCTCTCTCTCTCTCTCTCTCTCTCTCTCTCTCTCTCTCCTTCACAATGAGCAGCGCTAACATCTGGTGCGGCAAGGGACGGATGGTTTTGACAATTTTTCGGGACACTGCTTTGACTTTAGCTTCTGCCTTGTATGTGAAGTAAGTATTCCTCTCGTCCCTCTCTCTCTCTCTCTCTCTCTCTCTCTCTCTCTCTCACAGTTTGTTCTCTCATCTCATGCACAGGGAGACAATAATGGAAAAGTTTGGCAACAATGGAGGGTCTGGCTCGTCTGTTAGCAAGCGGTTTTTTGGAAAACGAACAGAGGCTAGCAGTAGTTAGATGGCTAAAGAGTTGGTATATGCAGTAAAGTGCAAATTATTATCAGTAGTGCAGACTTTAACTTGAATCAGATGTAATTTCTTTGCTTTTTAGATTCCCGGCCAAGTTGAGCAGTAAACAGTTTTTTGTTTTGGGTAGCAATACAAGGAAGAAAGGCCATTGACATGAAAGCAATCAATCACTGGCTATTGGCTGCTATGTTAGGCTTATGAAAATGAGCAATTTTATATTTTCCACAAAGATTTAAAGAAGACAAAACTTACTAATCTATAATTTTATATACGCACAACTTTCGCTGCATCGGAAACTCAACCCTCCTCCTCCACCATGCAATGCCAATTATGGCGGCCAACAGATTCCAGTCAAAATATCAACTTGACGGCTCAGCTTCCTTCTCTAGGTAAAATTTGCCTCACGGAAGAACCAGACCCCCTAAATGAATCCATATGTCCTCTTGGTGTTTGGTTCAGTCATCCGTAAACCAGCATGGCTGCACTTTGCAGATCAACATTTCCCCGTCGTATTCATAGTAACAACAAATAAATTACAAAACCCATATTTGAAAACTCAAATGGGGCTCAATTCATCAAGGGAGATTTCCCTGGGGACTTTCAAATTAATTTGACTTGTATCCCATCCACTTCCATTTAATTGCTGGATGAAGTCTTCAAACCTATCTTCCATCTCCAGCAGGCTTTTTGTAAGCTGGTCAAATGCATTACCTAACCTATTCCAGTTCTCATATAGCCAATAAGCCTGCCAAACACTTCGTAAAACTGAGAGACTCGTAGCTCCAACCTGCATCATTATTGTTATCATCAAGGTTGATTAAACTTTGAGGACAAAAATCTTCTATAAATCCTTACCAGAAATTTAAATGCGTACCTTGAATGAAACAAAGACCTCAAAGTCGCTTATTTGTTGGTTCACTACAAGAATATATTTCTCCTTTGTGTATAACTCCAGAAGTGCCTTCAACTGTTATTAAAAGATAAAAGAAAAGGAAAAGGATGAAGGACTCTCTAACAAACTACTGACAAACCCGCATGCCCAGATTTGATGTTTATAAGGATATACTTTAGATGCTTTCACTCCTTTGTGCAACGAAAGAAAGGATGGATTACCATGGGAGCAGTTCTCTCTCCAAAAATCATCTCCTCCAAGGGAACACCAAATGTAATTCGTGGTGTCATGAATCTTTGCCACAATAATATGTTTTCTTCCCTATTGCAATCAACAGAACCTAAATTAAACAACCCGAAAGAATGGTCATTGTTTATGATGATAGAACAGCTTTATAAACAAAGGAGCAGAAAAGGTTCCTTACCAGGTACAATAGAGTGTAATACATGAGATTTTACCAGAATACGAGCACGCTTAAGATTTAACTGCAAGGAAAGGAAAACAGAAAGAACAGATCATAAATGAACTAAACCTTAAATCACATTTTCCGCTTTATACTGATTGCTTTTCCCCTCATGATCCAGTCCATGCATGGGCATAAAACAATTAAAATGTAGAATATCCAAATTCAATCCCATTTACCCCCCTACCAAGAAAACCTTATTCCTTGTTTGTGTCTCAGTGTGTGTGTGTATGAGAGAGAGAGGAGAGAGAGACTTACAGAGTTAAATTGGAGAACTGAAAGTGATTCATAGCGTAACCAAAGGTGCAGAAGCCGCATGACCATCCATGTTGTTGCCAATACTGGGTATGCTCTTACAAGGCCTGGTGTATCCTGCATTCACGATTCTAAATCATTTAAATACATCAAACGAAGAGGTTAGCCACTGGGAAGTCACAGTACTCTTTAGAGAATAAAGTAAGACCATCTTAAGAAACAAAATAACATACTAGGAACAGTATGCCCAAACCTAGGCCAAGCAGCTGAGCAGCCACTTCCCAAACTTCCTCCTGAAACATTTGACCAATTAATTATGAGAAGAGCATTCTCTTATATGTGATACATGAAGGGGATAAAACACAAAATACGTTATCAACTAAATTTTGTGAGTTTGATTGCAGAAGTTACTCTTAAACATGACCTTTGCTGCTATCTCCCCCAGATTTCCCTCAACTGCAAAATGATTTTGAATCACACGGTTTGAAGGATCTTTTAGCCCTCTCGCAACAGCCTGTTTAGATGCCCACATCACATCAGTAAATAAGGAAATGGAAAACTCAATCAACAGCTATATCAGCTATGGTGCAGATATGCAAGAAAATCGCTAGAAGGAACAATTCAGAAACCAAACTTATTTTTCATAAAGGAAGCTAATGCTGCAGTTGTGGTCATATAATCAATCAGCTGTAGCCTACATAGCACAGCAGTGCAATACCTTGGCAAGATTTCCAAGAGATGCCAATGGCAGGAAATAGGCAGGATACAATGGTGTAGTAAGGTCGAAAATGCTGCATGAAAACATTAAATTTTTATGATCCAATAATTTTTTTTCAATTCACTTCAGCAATATCCAACAGCGAGTTTGTTAGATGAACCTTCCAGCACTGCCAATAAAGTCAGCATATAAGCGCCACTGCTTTGGATCATCATCAAAAACATTGCCAAATCGCCCACCTGAGAAAGAGACAGTCACTGTTGAAATTCATCACATAACCTTGTATTCCATTTAGCTCTCCTTATGATTTGCATACCGATAAATAAGCGTCCAACAGCTCCAATTCCATCTTTCGAAACCCATCTGCAGAAACAATCTCATAACCTACAGTTCAGTCCAACAAAAGGAATTGATATACAAATGTTGCTCTAAAGATAAAAATATTGTCTTACAAAACCAAGTCCACAATAAAAAACAAATGATGTCCCTTGATTATTAGTCTCAGCATAAGGTGGGAAATGAATTAGGCCGAGGTCTTAGATTCAAATTCTAGCAGTTGAAAACATAAATGGAACTTGCACATATGATTCCACACAAAAAAACATATAGAAAATAAATATATCCACCTGATGGCAGCTGCTGAAGCAGCAGCAGTACTGCCTGAGAAAGAGCCAACACCGACAGCCTGCAAATAGTGCATGATTAAAAAGTAAAAAAGCATTTGCAAAATGGCAAATGATGGCCCGAGTCCTTGACTAACTAACCTTTAGAAGACTTGATGTGACTAAGGTATGGCATATCCATGCAGTTACATTGGTAGGGAACTGTAACAACATGTACACCAAATAATCATCAGAAACTGATCCTGCAAGAAAAGTGAAAATAACAAAAGGTTAGAAATCTCGTACTGGCACTGCTAATCATATTTTGGTCTCTGGACACTTAACCACTACATATGAACTTTAATGATTCCGACTATCTTCACATTGAGTCCACTATTCACACGTCTAAGTTCAACCAACACATGTTATTTATGTATGTAAGAATGAAAAAAAAAACCAGTGGAGAGGGAAACACTGATTATATTAGTCACCTGGGAAACCTGCAGGAAATATAAAATCTTTGACAATATCCGGAAGCCATGATAATGTTGAGTTGGAGAAATGTGAGCTCTCAGAATTATTAGATACTAAACTACGCTCCTCCTCGATAAAAGTTTTCACTTTCAATTCATCATCTACTACATACCTGCTTGTGGAACCACACATCAAGAGAAACAGCTCACAACTTAGACATTTGGGGTTTAGAATTTTGAAGTAAAGTTGCAATCTTTTAGTTGCATGAGAGCAATGTTATTGAGAAAGGACCTCTTAGCAGTGCCATTTCCATATCTCTCCACTAAGATCACGTGCGGTCGGCCTCGATTTCTGTTACAAATTAAGCAAATTCGGAATCGAACTTTTTTTTTCTTTTCCGGCAAAGTTTTTCTCGGGAGCCAAACAGAGAGGTAAAGAAGGAGAAGCTGTTGTTACCTGCCATGATCAGCTTGGTTTTCATCGTCATCTCCCTTTTGAAGGTTGGAGGAGGAGGAGGAGGAGGAGGAGCACGCGATTCGGAAGTGGCAATGTCTGAAATTCAGAGGCTTTCTAGAAGACTCGAAAGCACAAGTAGGAAGCGAGAGTTGTACAGCGCCACAGGGCATTGCGTGAAGACGTTAAAGGGGGTTTAAGGTTTTAGGGTTACAGAAGTTTAGAGCCAATCTTCTTCTTCTTCAGGTTCTTTTCACACTCCACTGCCGCAAAACGGATTTAACGGCCAACGGTCGTCTATCTTCATTTCCTTCTTTTGTTGGTCGATCCTCTACCACCCAAATGTTCGGACATTGCAACTCGTGGGAAAACGGAGTTTGTTCGTACTTACCCGCCTTTCAAAACGACGTCCAAGAGATTAGGCCCAACGGAGTTTTTTGCTTTCTTAATTGATGCCAGCCCAACCCATCAACCAGTCTGTAGAACTTAATTTTACTGACGCGAAAAATAAAAAAGCAATGCTTGCATGACCACATTTTACGGCGGTTTATAAATCAGAACTGTTTCCATTACCCAATATGATTGCGTTACAATAAAAAAGGCCTGGTTCTATGAACGACTAACAAATTCCAAGTGTTTCTACATATGTTATACAGGTGGCTTTGGCAAAAACATAATCTCGAACCGACTGCATAGCGTGGCGGAACATGAATTCCTCAAAAAAGAGGCAACCTACCTAAGCTAGTAATTGTCCTACAACATCACAACCTACCAAAAAGGACAAGGATTCACTCGGCAGCTCAGTCCTCACTAAAATGAAGGCAATTTGGCCAATGCAAGTCCTACAAATAACGGCCCTCGTCAGTGAACACAATGTCAATAAGAAAATTTGGTGAACGTCTGCCTAGTACTGGTGTAGTCTGCTGGACTGGTGGCACTAAATGCTACATTGTTTAACCAACGACCCTTTGCTGTTGTTTATTGCGATTTTCCTCCACAATTCTCTGAAACTCTTTCTGACCGGTTGCAATTAGACGTTTGGCCATGTCGTAAGTAGTAAGCCTAATGCTGCATTTGAAAAAGGGAGATTTCGTAAGGTAACTGAGTTTCAGAGGTTTAAAATGTCCCTGGAAACTTTAACCACTCATAAAATAAATGCCCCCATAAAATTCCCACGCATGGAACACCAACCAAAATTGAGGTTAGAAAAGACATCATTCAGCATGCAGCTAAGAGCATAAGAGACCAGATAATATAAATTTTAACATGATATATTAGAAGAAAACAAAGGCAGGGAGGGGTGTGCATGGAACCTGCTGTTTGGTAGAGTTTTCAAAGCATTAGGCACAAATCCCCTATACAATCCTATCAGTCCATCACGGGCCACAATGCCTGCACAAGCAACATCAACTTAAATAAATGACTTTGACTATCAACCCAAAAGTGCAACTTCATTACAAACACAAATAAAAGCTATGAACAAAATAATGAGAAACTTTCTGGTGATTGAGGTAAACCTATTCTCAAGAAAATTAAACCATATCATGCACACACCAGAAGCTGGTAGACATATGCTTCAGTAGGTACTAGGTAGCAACATTTGAATCCTACTTAATACTAAGCCACCAACATTCTCAGAATCAATACTCCAATCCATGTCCTTGGCATAAATATAAAGTTTTTATCTTTAACCACCGTTGTAAAGCATAACTGAGGAAGAGATTTTTTCTTGAAAGTGCATTTTTCCCATATCACATTTAACCAAATCAAGAATGTGGGAGAGTTGAGCTTCTGGTCTCCAAGTATGTGCCCCAATTATTCATATAGTGAGAATAGTTTAAGACATCTACAATTTTTATACTTAACTCACGTTCTAATTCTATATGACTCCTCTACATTAAGACTTAAAGTCTAGTGCTTGACACAATGTCTGGTCACTTTTATGTCAATTCCTGATGGTAAAAGTAATTAACACCACGGTTTTACCTGGAATGGCATCCAAAACCGTCTTGTAAGGTGTGCCCTTCATTTGCATCTGTCTTCTCACAGTATCCAAAGGATAGCATGTGAGTGTGGCTAGGGAAGCTGACACCAAGCCTGTTAACAGAGATGCTTCAGTTTTCTTTTGAAATTCCTCTGGTAAAGACTTCTTCACCCTGTCATCCAAACACGAATGTGAGTAAAATAGGATACATTATTTGTATTCTCCTCTAGTGTAACATGGAAAGAGGTAGGAGAGGACTCACAAGTCAAAAATGCAAAAGTTCACAGCAATATATGGAGCTATTCCAATAAGAGAAGGTCCAAGACCATAGTAGAAGGATGCAACTCCTTCCTCTCTTAGCATGTTTAAGGCAATCTGGAAAAAAAAAACATTAAAAAATTCATCTTCACGAAGATAGGGGCATCCTATCATAAATAACATGATCAGGTAGGTCATACCTCAGACATAGTTCGGTACCCTGGTTCAACTGCTAAGCGTAACCGCAGGACATCCAACGGGTATGTTACCTACAGGGAGGAAAATAGTATATCTTTGAATAGTTTCACATAACAGGTAGAATGAAAATAAGTTAGATGAACAACAAGATGGCAAAAATATAAAAAACTATCCACGAAGTAGACTTCATAAGTAAAGTACGAGGGTTCATGTGTTTCTAGGAACACTACCCAGACAAACCATTTAAAGCTTAAGAGGGAAACACTCATGAACCAAAAATGTCACAACACAAACGCATCACTCACAAAAGTGGATGTCATGCCAGCACAAGCACCTGCTGCAAGTCTTCCAACAAGAGAGAGCTCACCATCTTTCCCCCTAAAGAGTTTCTTCAAATTCAAGAAAAAGAGCTTTAGTTCTGGATACATGGAATGCTGCAGAAAAAATTTCTTCAAAAGGGTTTCAAAATTACCTTATAAGCTTCATACGCAAAAAGCTGGACAGCACTATAAGGGATAATCCTTATGACCTAAACAATTAAAAGAATTTTCAAAATTAATGCAACACAAGAAACGCCCTACTTTATAGCAGGGGCAAGTAAAATTTTGTAACACAATAGGAAACTTCATCAGCAGAAAACCTGAGGAAGGTTGCCTTTCCAGTACCCTTTAATCCCTTCTTCCTTCCCTATCATTGTTATGGCCTGCAGGGTATGCATCATCATTAAACATGAAGAGGTGGTCATATAGCATGATGTCAAATGCTTCTAAAAGAAAATTGAACATAATTTTAAAAAAAAAAACCATATTATGCATCTCTGTGAAAAGATCGTAAATCTCCATAAGTTATCATATATGTAAGCCATAAAACCATTATTGGAAAAACTAACGACCAGTGATAAAGCCGAATAGATTTATTTTTTAATCAAATTTTGTCAACATTTCAAGTCCACAACCTCTGTTTCACAGCCCATATGATTGTAAGACAAATGCATATAATTTATGATGTCAAAAACTGGGCAAAGCAGAGGATGGGTGAACCATTACATACCTCGAGAAAACTGATAACTTTCTTAGCGCTTTTTTGCCCAACTCGAACCCCATGAGTCTGCAAATATATCAACCTTTCTTTAGACTACTGAACAGTTACAACTTACAATTGAGCTACTATTTAATTTAGTGGGAAAACAATAATGCAGAATACTATGCCAGACAACAAGTATGGATATGTCTTGACAAGGAGCTCAAAAATATACCATAGAAGGACTGGAAAAGCACAGTGTAATAAACCCAGTAAGCCTAATAACAAAAACTGGTTTTTCTTTCTTTCTCCAGAATCAGAAACAATTGCCTTTCTTGTAGCAAAAGAAAACGCCCAGAAATAATTTATAAAATATCCGGAGTGATGCTGGTCACAAAATAGCAAGCTACCTAAAATTCTCATTTCTGTGTTATTTTCTCAACCAGCATAATGGAAAGCCAAGATTTATCAACGGAAATAAAAACACTGAATTTCGAAATATCAATGCCTTATCGGTTTCCTGAAAGTAAATTTTGAACATTCACTTTGTGTTTTCATAGTAATTAACCAAAAATAAAGGGAAGCAAAATGTTCTACAGATACGTCGCCGTATGCAACCATTTCGAGCTATAAAATTGCGAGAAATGTGACAAAATTCAAAGGTATAGAGTATAGAGGGAGTCAATGAGCACCTGCATAAGAATCTTGATGCGGTCGAGCGGAGCCGTGACGGTCTTGGCGGCGGCTCCAGCGACGGCTCCGGCGGCGAAGAGCGCGGCGTCTTTGGGAACGCAAGCGAGTATGGCCAGCGGATGCTTCACCAGCTGAGCCGAGGTAGGCGCGAATTCATTTCTCCGCTCTACCCTCTCTACCACCGAAACGCAGGCGAAATTACAACGAATGCCACTCCCACCACCACCAGTGAAGCTGAGCTGCGTGGTCTTCCATAACGGCTCGAGCTCCGCAGCCTCAGTGAGGGCGCAGTGAGAGGCGTTTAGGCTCGGGATGCTCCGCCAGGAGATAATGGGCTTGGATTCTCCGGTCATGGATTGGGGGAATTTTGAACGTTGAGAGCGGAGGTGAAGAGATAAGGCAGCGAGGGAGGTAGCTGTGTTGTTGCAGAGAGATAGAGAGCAGAGGACACGGGAAGGCACTTTGTTTAAGCAGGCGGGTACATCTTATTTGCTAATTTCTTAAGAAGTGCGTGTGATTCACCATCCATATTTCTCAAAAGGGCTTGGGCCCCACCTTTTTTAATCAAATGGGGTCCATGTTTCGCTGTTTATAACTTATTTACTTTTTTTCTATTTATTTGTTATTTATTGTTAAGAGACTCAAAATTTAAAATGGGAATAATAATTTACTTTTATTTTACGGTTAATTACAGTCTAATATCATGTATTACACCCTTAAGATAGGTTAATTCCTACCCTCTCAATTTTTACAATAACATACTTTGGTCTTTGAAATTTGTTATAATATGATTCCACTATTAGAGTTTCCGTTAGATCTCTCCATTCACTTTTTAAAATTTTAAATTAATTAAAATATTAAAAAACCAATTACAAAATAAGAAAAATAAAACCCATCATATATATATATATATATATATATATATATATCTCTCTCTCTCTCCTCTGCACTCTCCTTCTCCTTATGGGTTCTGCAAGTTGCGGGTAGGGGTTAGGACGACGGGGTAGAAGAAGGGGAAAGGGTCTGGGTGGTTGCGTGCTGGGGTTCCGAGTTTGGGGAGGAGGGGGCGATGTAGGTGAAAAAACAGAAAGGGGGATGGGGAGGGGAGATCTTGTAAGACCCGTATCTTGGGGAAGCAAAAACGGTGAGCAATCTCACATCGCTCGGGGAGGGAAAGGTGAAGTGCCTTATATGTGTGGGTACTTCTCTTCCTAGCATGAGGCCTTTTGGGAGTTCACTGGCTTCGGATTCCATGGTAACTCCGAAGTTAAGCGAGTTTGCGCTAGAGCAATCCCAGGATGGGTGACCTACTGGGAAGTTGCTCATGAGTTCCCATAAACAAAATCGTGAGGTCGGGGCCCAAAACAGACAATATCGTGCTATGGCAGAGCCGATCCGAGATGTGATAAAATGGCATCAGAGCTGGACCCCGATCAGAAGTGTGCCAGCGAGGACGCTAGGCCCTAAAGGGGGTGGATTGTAAGACCCGTATCTTGGGGAAGCAAGAACGGTGGGCAATCCCACATCGCTCGGGGAGGGAAAGGTGAAGTGCCATATATGTATGAGCACTTCTCTTCCTAGCAAGAGGCCTTTTGAGAGCTCAATGGCTTCGGATTCCAAGAGAACTCCGAAGTTAAGCAAGTTTGGGCTATAACAATCCCAAGATGGGTGACCCACTGGGAAGTTGCTCGTGAGTTCCCAAAAATAAAACCGTGAGGGCGGGGCCCAAAGCGGGTCTTACATATATGAATGTCAACACAACCTTATTCATCATCATCATAACTAGACCTGACAATATTGTACACGATCGTTAACACGACACGAATTCGCACTAAAATATCAGTATTTGGGTTAGCCTTATCGGGTCGGGTTGATAACGGGTCGTTTCATTTTTTTTCGCGAATGACCCGCTAACCCGTTAAGAGTAGGGGTATTTTTGTTATTTTACATAATTAAATCTGGAAAAATGAGATTTTGCTGGGCAGGGAAGTTGAACCTATACCAATTATTGAAAATATATATAGAAAATTCTAATTGGGCTACATGGATGTTTTATAACTTGTTGATTTCTTTTAGCATATATATACATCTAATATTGTAGGTAATATAATATTGATTTTCGCAAAAGTATACAACATAGAAAGCATGATTTCTCTGAAACTCCACTCGCCAAAGCATACAACATAGAAAGCATACAACATGTAATTTTGTATCACAATCACCAAAAAAATACCACAGCACGCCTACATGCTCTCATTCCATATTATTATTTTGTTTATTTTCTTATTATTCTACATTGTTGATTAATTACTTAAATTCCTAAGATTATTTCGCTATTGATTACAAATACAATCTAACCCCACCAATAGCATCATCATTTCACTCCAAATTATTATTTTAATTATATTCTTAAATACTTAATATTTTATTATTTTTTCACAAATTTTTGTCTAATTTGAGGTGTTTTCATTTAACAATTTGTTAATAAATATAGTCTATTTTTTAAATGGGTGAAGCGCATGAAACGAGCAAAAAAAAACTCATTAGTCTTAACGGGTCGGGTCGGGTTTTCACGAATTTGAATGGGCCGGGTTCGAGTTTAGTATTTCCCATCTGTTAGCTAATGGATCGGGTGAGGTCAATTCACTGTTCTTAACGGGTTGACACGAACACGACACGAAACCCGCAAACACGACACGTTTGCCAGGTCTAATCATAACACTCAAAATTCAAACAAAAAAAAAGGAGTTTATGTCTTGGCTTTTCATATACTAGATCTGGTGCTATACTTGTCACGACCAGATTCCTTTAGCACGATATTGTCCGCTTTAGGCCCCCTTTCTCTGGCCTTCACGATTTTGTTTCTGGGACTCACGAGCAACTTCCCAGTGGGTCATCCATCCTGGAATTGCTCTAGCCCCAACTCGCTTAACTTCGGAGTTCCAAGGAATCCGAAACCAGTGAGCTCCCAAAAGGCCTCTTACTAGATAGAGACGTGCCCACACATATAAGGCACTTCACCTTTCCCTCCCCGAGCGATGTGGGATTGCTCACCGTTCTTGCTTCCCCAAGCTCACGGGTCTTACAATACTTCTTTCTCTCTCTCACTATAACTCCAACCTCTGCCATCCCTCTCCCCTAACCAGCCAACCACTGTTGCCCAACCCTGATATTTACTCATCCCACCCAGCCTATCTATTTAGATCCGACGAGCCCAAAACTCCAGATTTGTCGAGGAGTTCACAGCCCAACCACAATAAAAGATCCAACCACCACCGAAGCCCAAGGTCATGCGACCTTCTTCGTCACCAAGTTCTTTGGCCGCAGCAACGCTGACACAATACTTTGCTAAGTCTAGATCTGAGAAAGATATTATAAAGAGATATTGGGTGAGTGGTCCTAGGATTTTTTTAAATCTTTTTCTTCAATTTTTTCCCAAAAAATAAAATTTTATTCATATGTTAATCAATTTAAAATTTTAAAAAACAAAAATGTGGGACCCATAGTGCTACATAGGCAACTAACGACGAGATCTAACAGAAACCCTAAAAGCATTTCCACCCATTTGCCATGGTGAAAGGAAAGGGGAAGCAAGGGTTGTTACTATTCACATGAATAGTGCCTACCCTAGCAATTTTTTGTTTGGTTTTCCACCCATGCCATGACAACCTAAGGGCAACCACTATTCACATAAGATATGAGGAGATGAATTTGTATAGAGTTTTGGTGCGGGAAGTGAAGAATATGGCCATGTATTTATAAATATAAAAAAATTCTGAATTTTTTAGTTTTTTTTTTCCGTTGATGACGTCATCACTGACATCACAGCCCTCAGGCAATAGTTCGTGTTGTTATTGCCTTCGGGCCTGCCAGGGATGGGTGGAGCCCAAGCCTTGCCTAGGCTTTTTGTACCGTTGGAGTTGTATTTCTCGGCCTGGGGGACCTCTTGCCCGAGCTAGGGCCTCCCGATGGAAATGCTCTAACGGTGGAACCACATTATAACAAATTTAAAAAACCGGGGTATGTTATTTTAAAAATTGAGAATGTATGGATTAACATGTTTTAAGGGTATAACCACAGGGCACTAAATTGTCATTAACCATTTATTATATTTTAGGGTTGACAAGGAAAGTTCAATCAGTTATAGCTTTTCAACTTTAATATCGAATCAAAATATAAGCATGACTTGGCTCCTTAAAATTAAGGAAGAGCTCCTCATTACAACCAATGGGTTTTTGACATTTGTCAAATTTTAGCAACATTGACAAAGTTTCAAAAAATAATAATAATTTAACACGTGTCAAAACCATATTGGTTATAAGGAGGAGCTCCTCTTCAATCTAAAGGAGCCAAGCTTTTTTCTTAAATTAAACTAGCCCATTGGCAATTGGTTTTCTTTTTTTCTTTTTTCCTTTTAGAATTAAAAAAAGATAATAGGTAGTTGTGTTTCATAAAAATAGGATCCATAATCTTATTTTTCTTTTTCTTTTAATTTTTTAAAATATAAAAAAGTGTGAATTTACCACATTATCCTCATTTAATTAATAATTTCAATTCTTAATGTTTCTTTTAACCAAGAGTATTTTCTGGTATTTTGAATGTTATACCATTCTTTGCTTTTTGCGCGATATATATAAATAAGTAACTAGAACTGACAAGCGTTGCCTCATGACAATATTGAGGATGGAATGGAAGAATATTTGAGAGAATTAAAAATCGAATAATAAAAAATGGAGCCAAATGGGTTAATCTAGCTGAAAATGTGACCTAACCAATAGGGAAGCCCAACTTCACTTGCTCAATTAAAAAAGGGTGAAACTATAGTGAGAGGCTTTAAAGTGAGGGGTATGGTGAGGGGTTTCAATCTCACCATCAACCAAGCATGGGGGGCGTGCATCAATGGTGAGATTGAAACCCTCACCACGCCTCTCTTTAAAGCCCCTCACTATAGAAGCTCCCATTAAAAATTTAGTGTAAGCTACGGCCCAAGTTCATCAATATTCTGGGTTGACCCGAACAATGGCCCAATGGGTTGCCAGGCTAATCCCAAGCATGTTTTTTTTTTTTTTTTGGTGGGGAATATGAGCATGTTTTCTTGACATGAAGAAGTTTTAGACTGTACAATGCTTCCATTTTGTTGATTTGCCACTAGGGTTTAGGGTTCCTATGGAAGCCTTTGTAAAAATTCCATTGACTTTGACTGTCTGCTAAAAGGTAAGCATTGTCCCCTTGTTTCACTTTATTTTCCTTTATGCTGATTTTACTTTTTGCATGGTTTTGGTCCTTTTGCGCAATAGAATTTGAGACTGGCCAATTTAGGTTCCGTTTGATAACCATTTTATTTTTAGTTTTTATTTTTTAATTTTTGTGCTAGAGTATGGAGGGAAATGAGAGTGAGAATGAAAGTGAAGATGTGATTGAGAGAGAGGATGAGAGGAGAGAGAGTGAGAATGGATGTTGCAAAACCCAAACCAACAAATTTCCATTTATTAATTCTTTATTATTCCATTACCAAAAAAAAAGAAGCAAAGAAATCAAGGCTCTATGCCATGTATGCCACAAGCTGTACTGGCATTTATAAGAAGAAACAAAAAATCAGATGGAAAAACAAATCTGATTCATATATAGTACTAGCTATACACATATATGACTGATTCTGTAGCCTGTCCTCATCAAGCTTCAACAAGATCCAACTCTTTTCATCAAGTATCCCATGCTGGACAAGCAGATCAATGAAAAATGTTCGCTTTCGGACCGGCTATGGCACCAATGAAAATTGATGAATAACAAAGGCATGCAGCCAACAACAGCATTGCTGTAATAATACTCAGGAGGTGGCCCTTGAAAGGCCAAACACCTGCATCAAAATCAATCAGTTAAGTAATAATTCATGTCTTGACTCAATTAAGTTGCTAGCTGAAATGTAAATACATATGCATTCAAAAGTGCTGTACAAACGAACTTACATTTTAAATTAAGCTCCAAAAACTGCTGTGTTTGACGATTTAAGTCCCGCGTTGACGATGTTGGAGTGATCTAAGGGGGAAATGTTTATGTTTTAGATTTTTTATAAATTGTTACATTAACCAGCAAACAAGGTTTTTAGTTAGTACTTACGAAGGGGAGATTCGGTTACAAAAAAGCAGGCTCCAATAATAATGTAGCACAGCAGAAGAACCAATCCCTTGAGGTAGTGGGAAGTACCATCCTATAAATATTAGATCAAGCAAAAGTGAGATATTAAGGGTATGATTAGCAATCTTCATTGAGACTGAAGGATGATGATGTTTTTGATCAGGTAAGATTAGCAATCTTAATTAATTACCTGTAAAGTGAAGGCTACAGCAAGGATTGATAAAGCTAAAGAGCCAGTCTCAATGACACTGAAATTGAGATCCATGTTAATTCCCATTATCCAAGCAATAATCACGCACAATGGAACCTGCAGATTCATTCATTTCAATGGCATTTGAGTTGCAGATCTTCCAACATTAATTATATATGCTCTTATAGACTATAGTTGTTGTTCTTACCACAAACATGGCAATTTGAGTTGCAGATCCCAAGGCAACACCCAACGTTATATCCTGCAAAAAATACATACATATTTTTTAAATGGAAAGATCTTGTGCTTTGAAATGCGATTAGAAGCTAATGTGATCGTTAATTAATCACTCACCAACTTGTTCTTGAAAGCAAATATGATTGCTCCTGCATGTTCTGCTGCATTGCCAACAATAGGTAGCAAGATTATGCTGATGAAGCTCACAGACAAGCCCCAAGAATCTGCTGCTTCCTGATGAAAAAGTAGTGATTTATATGAGTACCATAATAAACAAAATGGGGTTATGTTTCAATCAAGGTGGCCAGATTATATATTTACCTCAATTGTTCCCACAACATACTCAGACAACAAGGCAATCACTGCAGTCATTCCAATCAGCCACACAATCCCACTCCAGAATCCAATCACAGGTGCTTCTTCCGAAACAACACCATCATCGTCCGATTCCTGATCAATACCACCACATTAAATTGCCTAAGTTAGCAATTACCACAGATTAATGCTGCCATAAAATTCTCAATAATTTATGTTCCAAGTCTTGAATTAAGACGGAACCATTTTTTAGAACAATGTTCTCTTGTCATACTTATGTTGCGAGAGAACGAATCAAACCACATATTCATAAAAGAATCTTGCATTAATTACCTCCTGAGCTTCAAATAATTCACGGTGTGTCCACAACTGGAAGACAATGTATGCAGTGTAAGCTATGAGCATAACAATGCTGCTGGCTCTGGACAAATGGAGGGAAGGGTCTGATGTCACACTAGCAGAGGCTCCTGCCGCAAACGTGAACAACATTGGCAACAAGTGACACAAAAGTGCCAGCAGCAACATGAGGGAGTTCACATCCGCTTGTCTCTGTTTGGACAACACCCAAATAAACGAACAACATATTAGATAGGCATGAAATGAAACCAACAGTATCCAGGATAAGAATAACTTCATAATGGGCAGGGATATTTGTTTGTCAAGAGCCATGAACTTACTCTGTCATATTTCTGTTCTTTTTTTATGTTGGCAATGCCACCGCAAAAGAGAGAAGTGCCGAGGACTAAGAGAAGGTTTGAGAGAATGGACCCCAGCAGAGAGTACTTCACAACTGCTATCTTATGTTGAGTTAGGGCAAATATTGCAATAATTAGCTCTGTGGCATTTCCACATGTCGCATTTAGAAGCCCTCCAACTGCCAAAAAAAAATGTATAAGAAATAAATAAATAAATCAAACATATTCTCTAGTTCCTTCTTTTTGCTTTTACAGTGGTGGGACAAATAATAAGAAATAATTGAATTAAGGCTTATTTACTGTAGTGCCCTTTGAAATTTTGGTCAAATCTCATTTTATCCCTCGAAAGTTAAAATGGCCCACTTAACCCCATTGACCAAGGTTTTGTGTTCCACTTTGCCCCTACCATTATCTCCATTCATAACTCCGTCAATTTTGATGATGTGGCAGAGCTATTTTAGTCTTTTTCCACAAGTGATGATGTGTCATGTGCAGACTCCATTTTTTTTGTGCTTAAAGTGGACTAAAATATTATTTATATATATAAAAAATTAATTACTTATTTAATTAAAATTTTGAAAAATTAATATCAAAAAATTATCTTATTCATCTCTCTCTTTTCCCCAGCAACCACCGCACACCAACCCCTCCTACTCCCCACTGCCACCTCCTATATCCCTCCACCATATAAACCACCAGCACCGCCATACCCGCATATCCAAACATCAAAACCTACCATCTAAATCACCATACCCACCATAGGGATTGAAGAATTTAAGGAATTGTTTTGAAGATCAAGGTACTGGAGCTCCTTGAGTTGGCCTATAGAGGATGGAATTTTTCCTTTAAGTGGATTTTGAAGTAGGTCAATATGCTGAAGACCATATATCAAACCAATGTATTCAAGAATTGGGCCACTAAAGTGGTTCACTGCTAAATGGAGGCATTTAAGATTGGGAAAGTTTTATGGCAGTGGTCCTTGGAAATGGTTAATGGAGAGATTGAGATATTCAAGTTGGCCTAGATTGGTAAATACATGTTTTGGTATTTGGCTAGCAAAGAAATTTCCAGATCCAGTCCGTCGTTGATGGAGGTCGTGTTTTTAGGAGTGGATTGAGGGTTTGGGTTGATGGGTTATGCTGGGAAAGAGAGGGCGGGTTTAGAATAAGGGGCTAGGGAAGGGGAGGTCGTGGCGGGGTGGGTGACTGTGGATGTTGGGCCTGGGCTTGGGAGAAGAGAGAGGAACAGAGAGAGAGAGGTGGGGGTGTCTTGAGAAGTTGTGTGGTGGGAGGGTGGTAAGGGTTGGTTGCTGGGTGGGTGATATTGGGTAAGGTTGGAGTGGTGGTGGTGAGGGTGGCTTTGGGTTGGGTGGTGGTCGTGGTCTTATGGTGTGAAGTTAGGGGAAGGGGAGGGGAGAACAGAGGGAGAGAGATGGAGAAGAAGAGATTTTTTTGAATATTAATTTTTTTCCATTTTTGATATTTTTTTATATTAACAAGTAATTACATTATTTTATTATATTTTTTTTATTAATATTTTAATCTATTTAAGCAGAAAAAGTAGGGCTGCATCTGACACATCATCACTTATGGTAAAAAGACTAAAATAGTCATGACACGTCATCAAAACTGACGGCATTATTAATGGAGTTAACGATAGGGGCAAACTGGAACACCAAACCTTGGTCAAGGGGGTTAAGTGGACCATTTTAACTTTCGGAGGGTAAATTGAGATTTGACCAAAGTTTCAGGGGTTACTAGAGTAAATAAGCCTTTAATTAATTACCTGTTGGACCGGTGTAAAAAGAAATTTGCCTGCAATTTTGGGGAAAAAAGAAAAACCAAAGTTTAGTGTGCGCTCAAATGGAAATTATACTAACTATAAGTACTAATATATAATAAAGAGGAAAAAAAAATTGGACTTACTCTGTCAGAAAGCTGACCCGTTCTGCTAGTGGCATAAGCCCTATTAAGCTCAGCGCAAACACCCAAGGCTGTTTAAGAGAAATAATCACAACGGTTACGATCAAAGGATTTCTATTATACAATTTTCCTTTCTAAAGCAATTTTCTTTACAAGACATTTTACTTTTTTAAGTTGAGTAATTATACCACGTATTTCAGTATCAGATTATAAATTTCTCCAACTTATATATGTATATGCATGGTAGGTATTAATAATTGTAAATAATTTTTAAAAAAAATGTTTTTTTTTTCCACTGTTGTATTGAAAAAAACCTAGCAAGGAGTTGGTACTCACTCTTGCAAAACCAAAACACTGAGCCACAATGGCCAGTGGGATGGCTGGGAATAAAAAAGAGAGTTTTGTCCCCAATGTAACCTCCTGCAAATTCGTCAAAAACTGTCTAAGGATAGAGCATGGAACTTTGGAGACAAGGGTGAGGTCAGACTTCTTCCGCAGGGAAGAGGATGACCTGTTGTGTGAGGTCCGACCGGTCCGGTTCTCCTTAGTTAAGCCCTTGAGGTTGCCATTTTCTAATAGCCGTGGCTGGTCTTGGTTTGAAGCCATGACCGATGATGTAATTGCTCAAAGCACAAAAACCTAGCGACCCAAAAAAAAGAGAGAGAAGATTTTGTGGAACAAAGTTGCTTGCCAATGTAACAGGATGACAAGCTCGATATTATCTTCTGAGAGATGAAGTGGAGTGACAAGTCATATACAATATAAATAGCCTGGGAGTGATGTTTTGCGTGAGGCGGATGATATTTGGCCATACTATTCTGTAGCTTCCTCGAAGTTTCATTCTTTTGTTTTTAGCCATCAGATCAGGCTATACAAGACACGTACCTATTTTGCAAAATAAGAGATAAGACATATAAATATATTACTTTCTTTTCAACTATAATATGGCATTTGAATACTATATAATACGGTCGGTGTCTAGATTGGATTGAATAGCTCAGTAGATTCAATGTATGTTAAAATAGAAAATGAAGGTAAAAGTGAATGATTTTTCATTTTCGGAATTAGAAATTATAAGTTATAAACTTCTGATATCCTACCATTTTGGAGAATTGAATTAAATAAATTTTTTTTATAAGTAATCCATCTTTTACGTAACTTAGACAAAATTTATTCACCTTAAAAAAAAACAGATATGATCAGAAACCAACTAATGATTTGGTGCCGTGTTCCTTTCTATACCAAATGCGATTTTAATAACACTATAATTAGGTATTTGGTATAAGGAAAGGAAGAACAAAAATCTCAATGGTAGGTACGTAGTTGTTTTCTGTAAAGTTATTATATTCATTTCTTGGACCATCGGTGTGACTACTTATTCAAAGATTGTAACAGAAATTCGCCAGGTGGTTCCGTACGTGAGGAAAAAAGAAACTGTACATTTGACTGACGCTTGTACTTGTTGTGCGGTTCTGGAAAGAACAGGCAAAACCAAGCAGAGTCAAACGAAAGTTACATCAAAAACCCACTTGGAAGAGTAAAAACCATGACGTTTTGTTTTTTTTAATAATTATTAATTGCGGAATTCCACATTGATTTTAGGCCATTGCTTGGCTCCTGATACATCAGCAGTCTTTTAAGTCTTTTAATCTAAGCCCTTTTAATTTAGGTCACGCTTTTCTCTTAGAGAGACCTCTTCTCTCAGGTCACGGTTCAATCAGAAATATTTGATCATGTAATTGCATGACTAGTTATGCAATCACAAACTCACTGTGTGCATAAATATCATATCATGTAATTGCATGACTACCTATGCAATCTCACACCCACTGTGCCCATAAATATTAGATACTGCAATTGCATGATTAATACTGCAATTGCATGACTAGCTATGCAATCTCTTACCCACTGTGCGCATAAATATTAGATCATGCAATTGCATGACTAACTATGCAATCTCACACCCACTGTGCACATAAAAATTAGATAACGCAATTGCAAGGAGAGGATAAAATTATATAACAAATTAAATACCTTTTATTTATTTATCAATGTAAATTTATTATAAGCAAAGATCTAGGAGTTTAAAGTAGTTGGAGTTTGCTGTTGAGGAGGCTTGGGTTAGGCTCAAACCAGCCAACAAAACTTGGGTTAAAGAGTTGAAAGAAACAAAAAGAAAAAAAAAACTGGTGTCTTTTTATAAACAGGCCACGTCGCATGTGGAGGAGGAAAGGCTCCTGACGTATCAGGAGAATGTCCTTGATTTTAAACCACGTATACAAATAGCAATATGAGCATGAAAACAAAGGAATGAGAAAGAAGATTGATGTGGATGATGAAGACATTCTGCATTGTGTGCAGCCAAGGCAAGCACGCCACGCCATATATTATATACATATATATATATATATATATATATATATATATATATATATAATAAAACACAATAATAAGTGAGGAGAAGTAGGTATACACTTT
The DNA here is from genome assembly GCA_024362665.1 of Prunus padus. Taxonomy (NCBI): domain Eukaryota; kingdom Viridiplantae; phylum Streptophyta; class Magnoliopsida; order Rosales; family Rosaceae; genus Prunus; species Prunus padus. The sequence goes on from JANFAM010000015.1 coordinate 25,079,287, forward strand.
GCCCAACCTAATGAAAATATACAGAGGAACCTTCGCAGAAGCTATTACTTGATAGGTCTCAACTTGAGACGGCTATGATTGCTTACCTCTCTCTCTGCATTTGATCTGTCGACCTTTCATGAAAGAATGACAGGCTCACATGGAGTTGCGGACCAGCATTTTTGTTTTTTTGTCGATTTTGTTCTTTACATCCACAGACCACAAATGCATATAAATCCGTATAACAAATTACAGTCCTAAAATTATTCCAAGTGTACTCTCTGGGTGGCTACGTTTATAATAATGAGAACAAAAATGGACCCTGCACTTCACTAATTAAGCTGCAAAAACTTCCAAATTAGAGGAAGGTAGAGAGAAGTTTCGTTCTTTACTATTTAAGGGCAAGATTTCTAAGTGCCTATATATATTTGAAGCCTCAAGTGTCAAGACTATCAATTGTGCAAAGGGTTTTAGTAGGTGAAGATCTTCTAGCTAGCAAGTTGGCTTACTTAGTTTAGATTTTATTGTCCATTATTCTGCCTGTTGTTACTGAACTGTGTATGTCCACGATACCCTCCTCTTAATTTCAAACTTTCAATATCTGGTATAAGTTGCTTTCTACGTTCTTGCGTGTTATAACATCATTTCGCTTGCGGCTTGCCTAAGTAAATCGTGCATATCTTCTCTGAAAACTTCATACTTACATGTTATATATGGATAATATAATGTATCATCATCTATATATACTTACTTTAACTGAGTATCTGAGATTGATATATATATATATATAGCTCTTATCACATTATCAAGAAAGAATCTTTTTTACGTTCCCAAATATCTGCCTTCCACACTTCCATGATGCTTGTCTGTGGAGCCCTAGACAGCTTCCACGAAGCTTCCTTCCTCCTCCATCAATTGAATTAAGCGAATATTATTTGGTATATATGGACACGTACGTAAACATCTTCCCCACATCTTCATCGTTCTCTATCTGGTATGCATGATTTTTGTAGATCCTCTGTGACATGAGCAAGTGAGTTTTATACTACATTTTTGGATTGAGGACGGAATTTTGGTTGTGGGCAGTAATGTGGTGTGCATGTGTGTAGGGACATCTTGCCGGAGCTGCAATTTCCTCGAAATTTCCCATATATATGTGTGGGGACGTCTCAGTTAATTTATTTTGTTGGTATATATATATATGAGACGTCCGTAAACCACTAGTGTTTTTTATATGAGACGTCCGTACGGTAATATATTCCGTATCTTTAGTCTTCAATCACACTAGTGGACACTGATTTTGTGGTTTAACTGCACATGAATCATGATTTGATTTGATTTCGTAGAAGAAGTTAAGAGAGAAACGTACGATTAGATTCCTACCATGAAAAAGACAACCAGTTCTAAAAGACTATTTCTTCTTCGAAAGACGACGGCCACAAAAACTGATATGAGCAAGATTGCTGAGAGTTGAAAGTTCTTACAATAAGGACGGATGGTCCAGAGAAGAAGGCGTTTCACATTCAGTACAAGTCACATCAACCAAGGCTTGACAGGACCAAGGAATTAAATATAGAAGATTTCGGAAATATCGGTGGTTCAAAAACATGGATATATCGATGGAAATATCGAGGAAATATCGATATCGATAAAAATTGAATAAAAATTACGGAAATTGTGAGAAAAACTTGGAATTTTTATTGAAACTTTAGAGGATGTTTACTTAAGAATTGTCTATTATTTTATCATAAAAATTGAAAGGAAATGCACGTCTTGGTGGGTTTGAGTCTTTAAGTTGATTATGTAATGACCGACAAACATTGTGACTTTTAACATTTGTATTAATTAGTGAAATAAAATTAAACACATCATAATTTTTTAGTTATAATAATTTACTACAATATATTACACTTAATAAATATGATAAAATATATGAGCTTGACCAAAAAAACAAAGATAAAATATATGAGTAACTTAATACCACATAGAAAGAATTCCTATTACAGTTCAAACTTAGTATCACATATAATGAACAACATTAAAACTCAATAGTGAATAATAATACAACTCCATAATATATAACCCAAAAAAAAACAACTCCATGATAAAATAATAAATAACATTAAACATATGCCTAAATTTGCCTAAATTTATCCTTAGGGAATTTGTTTTATATGGAAATTTATCCTATATAATATTAGTTTGCATAAATTTTAAGAGCATCTCCAAGGGAGATGTCAATTCTAAATATCAAATTTAAATTTGATTAGCATGTGTGATTTGACATATCAGAAACTCTTTATCCAACCGATATGTCAAATATATATATTATTTTATTAGTTTTAAAGGCAAGTGGGCTCAATATTTAAGAGTAAAATATTAAATAGGGTAAAAATTGTATATGGAGGAGGAGAGAATGAGTGGGCCTAGCATTAAAATAATAATAAAATAAAAAAGACATCTCAACTTGTGGGCTCATTTTTGACAAAGAAAATGAATGATGTCAATCCAACTAGGATTTGGCATAACGGTTGGAGGCTTAAAACTGTCAAATTTTTTTGTCAAAACTTGCCACGTTGGATTTGGCATTTTGGTTGGAGATGCTCTAAAGACCTTATAAATACTACACATTGTAGTTATATACACAAACTAATCAACAGTGCATTGGATAAGGCGCAGGAGGTGGCTGGGCATGGGAGGGGTTCGAATCCCCCTCTGTGCAACAGTGTGATTTCATAACTTTTTTCATTTATTTTCGGTTTCATATCGATAATATCGCGATATATTGCTAAAATAATGCCTGAGAGTGTAGGAAAATATCGCCATAAAATATCAATATATTTACGATAATTAAGTGGATATATGGAGAGTTTCATGCAGTTAGATTTCTATCTCTATCAAATATCAAATAGTCGGCTTGATTGGGAGTACAAGATGAGAAAGAGAAAAAAGGTTTTATTATATTCTAAAAAGAGTCCGTAGGTGTAGCCTCTGCATTAAGAATCTACACATTTTCTCGTATTTCATTTCGTTTTACTCGTTGTTTGTTATAATCTAATCGCCTACAACATCAGCTACTGTTAAAATTAATTGTATTTTATGAGACCCACTGTATCTTAATAGAAGAGGAGATACTTATTTATTTCTCTTCTTTTTGTTTTCCAAACTATACGATACGCATAATTAACCATCACCAAGTATCCACCTCCCCTCCTGCCAAAGGCTCTGTCTAACTTAGTTTGGTTAACAGACAAATGATTTTTTTTATAGAATATGGAAGCATCAGACAAAAAACTAGAATATTACAACACAAAATAGAATATACATTTTATTCCACCAACAAGTTGGACCCGAATATATCTATACCATTAGGGCATGTTTGGTAGGCCTCACTACCTTGGACTGTGCTAAATAAAACTTAAAACCCATGTTTGGTAAGATGTTGGACTAAGTTAAATGGGACTGTGGAGTCCAACAGTGCAAAAACCTCCTCGCTCGCTCTCCTTATACAGAGAGCCTGAATTTGGGTTCGCTAAATAAGCCTTTCGCTAAATTGAGAACACGCGACTCCGCCTCTCTCTCACTCTCGTTCGCACTCCAGCTCTCTCTCTCTTTCGCGACTCCGGCTCTCCTTCGTTCAACATCGACTGGTCCCAGGCAAGTTTTTCTGGTCTCTCCTTTTGGATCTCTCTTATTCCTTCTTCCACTTTTCTCTTATGTTCTCTCTCTGTGCAACATTTTTCAAAGGAAAATTTTCATGGGTATTGCTTTTTCTTTGGGTGTTATTGAGAAATTTCATTGTTAGATTGTTGGGTTGTTATTTTGTATCGATCCTCTGTTTGGTTGCTTGGAATTTTAGCAAGAAGAAGGGGAAATCTTCCATTTTTGTGTTTGGATCTGTGTGGCACTGTTGTGGGTTTTGATGGTGAAAACTTAGGATTTATATCCGTTAAGAATTTGATTAAGTTGGTGGGTTGGATATGAATTTCAGTGGCTTCTCTAAGAATTTGCTGAAGCTGTTAGAGAGAGAGAGAGAGAGAGAGAGAGAGAGAGAGAGTTGTTGATTTTCGGATTTTGAGTCGTTTGGTTAAGTTGGGTTTTTTAGTTCTGCATTTGACTCTTTGTATTTTTATTTCAACACATGCCATATTATGATTCTTGAACTGAGCTGTTTGCATATTTAGGATTGGTCAGTTTTACTTTTGAATTGAGCAGTTTGTAAGAGCATGTTCAGATCTGAGTTGATTTTGGGAATGTCTTAGAATTCTGCTCTGCTTTTTATCCTTTCAGTTTCAGTTTTTTTTTCCTTTTATATATCTAGTATTTGAAATGGGTTGGCTTTGTAATGTGAAAAGGATAATTGATTTGGTTATATGGTGATGAAACCCAAGTAGGATTCTTTTAGAATTGATTTGGTTACATGGTCATTTAGAGGGAGATCCTGGTTTAGATGATGGTAAAAGTGTACCGCTGTTTGCAGACCTTCTGAACGTGGTTTGCAGTTGTGTTGACAACTCGTCATCTGATAGGTATGTGCCATGCACATAATTGGGTTTCTCCCAAAATATGTGGCTTGTTATTCTTTCTTATTTTGGGAGACGATGTGCAGTACCGTTTTGCAAGTGTTGAAGGTCCTTCTTACTGCTGTGCCATCCACGAAGTTCAGAGGTATGTTATCAGGGATGTGTGGAAATCGGGTATTCTTTTGCTAGTGTATTATATAACTTATATAGTCTGTCATAAGTTGAGTTTCTTATCCATGTAAGTGTACTCATATGTACTGTGGTACTGGGTCTCTTCTATTGTAATATTCCTGATCTGCAGTCATTTATATGCATTTCAGCATATATCTTTGTCAATTTGTGCATATGTATGTTTGGTGCTGGTATTGTTGTGCCTTTTCTTGTTTCCACAATTTTCAGTGCAAGAAATTATTTTAAAGTTTAAAACCTGTTTCATGTTCAGAGGTTTGTGTATATACAGTTGGTTGGTTGGCTTATACATATGTTAGCTAGTTGTGCAAAAGCTTCCAATAAAACTTTGGTTGTTAATGTTTATGTTTCTTGACCTTTTAGGGAGCTGAGCAGAGAACTTTGTTAAGTCCTGAGGACATAAAGCAAGCATTGTTCAGAAATGTAGGGTATGGAGGAAGATGTTTGTAGGAACAAGAGAAGCAAAATGAAAAGGGCTGCTTACAGTTAAAAGTTTGGAGAGATAGGTTTTTACATGTCTCCATCAGATTTTCAAAGTGAGGAGCTGTAATTATATTTGTCATTTTAAATAAATGCCCATTTATCAGAGCCATTGTAGTAGTCTATTCTGTATTTTCTACTGAAGTTGAGGTGTATATATTATATATCTTCCAACATGAGGGAGTTTCCCATCAAGTATGCATTTAAAGCCAAAACAATTGCTTTTTTTTTCTTTCACTATTGTTTTTAGTTTTACTTTTCCAAGTTCAGAGAGACATGATTTCCTATTTTATATTCATCTCCAGAAGAATGTGGAAACTTTTGCCATTTTACTGAGAAAGGGAAGGTCCTTGTTTGTTTTTTATCACCAAGTTTTGCTGAAGTTTGATTTGGTAATGCTACGCTCTAATATGTAGTTTTCAGAAATGTATTAATCATAGAGTTTCGGATGCAACTCTTGTTTAAATCCTAATTCTAGTTTACCAGGTTAAAAGCAAGATATAAAGAATGTTTGCCTATATTTTTGTCACAATTTCCTGGGTTATCTATTTTATCCTCAGCCACAATATTTTGGTATAATAACATAATATCACCTAGCAAAGACTCAATTATAAAATTTATAATTTTAACAACAAATAAAAAACCTTTAGTTTGGATGAAAAGAAATGTACATGTCAATTTGGTAATTATAATAACAAAAAAAACTTACATTTAATTATTTAAAAATTATTATTTTTAAATATTAAAATAATTATTTTTTAACTGACAGAAAGACCAAACATAGGTCTGCACTATTTTTACAATCCAAATTTTCTTAGTCCGACGCAAAGACCAAACGTAGGTCGTGACTTAATCCAAATTTTAGGCCAATCCGAGCTAATCCGAGATACCCTGTGATTTAATCCACCCACGACAATCACACAAACGAATTCTTAGAAAGCATATCTAATGGGATTTATTCCGCCTGAGTTAGGTCCAGATCTAGCCTCAAATGAAAAAATAAAATAAAATAATCTAATGTATGTGTTTGGCCCAATCTAATTTGGCTTAAGATAAGAGAAGGGGCTGGTTTAGCCCAAGTGTTGGTCTGGGCAAGAATAGGCCCCATAGTCAGCTTTTGAAAAAAAAAGGGCGCAACTACTTGTTCGGTTGTTTTTTTTTTTTCTTTCACGTTTCAAAGGCTAGTTGAGTCTTGTTTTTACCTTTTTTATTTTATATTTTATATACTCTAAACCTTTTTACTTGTTTATTATTTTTATATTTCTACAAAATTAAATGAAAATAAAAAAAATAAGTGTTTTTCTTTTTTCATTTTGCTCAAAATTGTTGTTACAAATTATGGCTCAAAATGATTTCTAAAAATAAATTTTTGTGTTACTTTTCTTATGCTTTGATTTTTTATTACAAATAAAATAATAATAAACTAACATAACAAATTTTGAGTTTTAACCCCTAGCCCCTCACCACCACTAGAACCACAACAATTTTGAGAGGCCAGGTTTTGTGAATAGTACCATTTTGAGGGGCTAAAACAACACTTAGCTCCTTGCCCTTTGCCCTTGCATTAGATATGCTCTTATAAGAGCACTTCCATCCATTTTCCATGGCAAAGGGTTGTTGTGTTCTTAATTGGCACAAAAATATTGTGCTAAACATCCAATTAAAAATACCCATGCAAGTGCACGAATCTATTGAAGTATAGATTATGTAAGTGCGGGGTCGATCCACGAGGAACCGGCTACTTAAAAATTCTAGTTTGAGTACGTAAACAACACTTAAACACACAACACACAAGTAAAAATGCAAATTGGAAGCTAAGAATGAAAAAGGAAAACCAAAGGAATTGAAACAAAACAAGAAAACCAAAACAAAACACAAACGACGTTCTATCACCCTTTTATCGCCTTTGTTTATCACTGTGACAGCGATCACGAGTGAACGATTTCAAATAGTGTCGTGAGCGATTGAGCGATTCAGAACGCCATGACGGTCGCATGAACAGTGACGACCGGTCGTTTTTAAACAGATTGTAATTTGAAAACTGAAATGAAGTCACGACCTGAGTCGCGTGAGCTTGATGACGACGGTCGTTTTTAAATTATTGCTCTGTTTTCGGCTCCAAACCTCTGTCCAGTTTTTAGCCTATAACTTTCCAACCGTTCATCCAAATTTCACGTTCTTTATATGGTTGGATTCAGCACAGAAAAAGGAAGAACTCAACGCGGACCAAATATCCAAAAACAACAACAGAATTGAACAGAATTCAATCCAAATAAAACTCACGTTTTCAAACACAAACACACACACACACAATGGGGGGTTTTGATTTTTGTGAACTAATTCTAATGCTTAAATGTAACCTAATGCTAAAATGACAAGTTCAACAAGAGTGTTTAACAATATATGACTCAAAGTGTGACTTAAAATGTGACAAACACTAGGGTTTTCGGAATCCACCCTAAACAATCCTACTTATGCTCATGGATACTCAAGTAATGAACTCTAAATGTGTTGAAGACGATGTTCGCAATCAAGACCGGGTTTAGTGGCTCAAGACGCATTGATTCTCTCTAAAATAAGTAGAGTGCGGGGTTAGCGCTACAATACTCGTGCCTTTCCTATAATCAATCTAGGTGTGCTTAGTACTTGATTGAATTACAAGAAAAACCCATTAAGTTCAAAGAGAATATGAACATCACAAGAACCCTAATAGTATGGTGTTTACATTAGGCATTCAAGAAACCAATTCACATGGATGATTCTTACTTCATCCATTTGTTGCTTGGGAAAAACATGAGGGTACATACAATCCCAACAATCTCAAGAAGCATGCTTTCCAAAGGTGATCAATCAAAGAAAAACATACATCAAGGATAGATTATTTTAGTGAATAAGAATTCATCAACAACATCTAGAAATTCATACACTCAAGCATCAAAACAATAGAGTAGTCATGTTTAGGGCTTCAACCTAAGCCCTAGCTATGGAGCTTAGCTCCTCATGTTCATAATAAACACAACTTCAAATATAATTAGAAAGAGTTTACAAATATTGTGAGAGTGATGGAAGCTCAAGGTCTTCAATGGTGGAAGCCTTCTTCTCCTCCGTAGCCTCCTTCTCTCCCCAGCTCCCAAATCAGACTTTTCTCCCTCAAAAGTGGAATATGGAATAATGCATAATGGATGTCTCCCCGATGCTCTCCCCTTGGCTTCTTTCTTCTCCTTTCCAATATTCCCCCACCTTTTGCCAAAAGCTCTCCACTTCCTTCCACTTTCATCATTTTCTTTAGTTTTAAAATACAAAGATGGATCCAACTTGAGATCCCTGCTTACCTAGGTAAAATATTGTCACCAAGTGGAGTGGTAACAAGTAGAAAATGGAGGTAAATGTGGTCCAATTCAGATTTTCAGAGCTAGGATCAATTGTTGGATTGGTTGGCAGGGCTATACTTGCTCAATGGAGCTCAAATTCGGATATGTTGTAGTCAACATCCATTGGAACAAGTTTCATGAAGATCTTCACCGCATCCGAGCACTGGAAGGTAATGATCCATGGCCAAGAAGTTGACCTACGAAAATGAACAAAAACAGAAATTATAACCAATAATGCATTTTTAGCTCATTTTCAATCTAACCAAGGTAAAGTCTAAGAAAACACAAAAAGTAAGTAAAAAGCTATAAAAAGTCAAGAACTAACTCAAAATATTGGGTGAATAACATGATAAATCATGTGTAAAAATGAACCCAACAAGGGTAAGGGAAAGGTAAGGGTTGTTACTATTCACGTGAATAGTGGCAACCCTTGCAAAAGGCTTGTGGTGTTTTCACTCATTGCTATGGCAACCACTATTCACATGAGATATGATGAGAGGAATTTGTATAGAGTTTTGGTGTGGGAAGTAAAGAATATGACTAAGTATTTATTTTTAAAAAATTCTGAAATTTTTAGTTTTTTTTTTGCTGACGTCAGCAAACCCAAGCAAATATTGCATTTGGGCCTGCTCAGGTTGATGGGTCCCACCCCTTGCCAGGGCTGGATCTCGAGCGTTGGAGCTGCTTGCCTGGCCTTAGGCCCCCTCCTGCCCGGGCTGGCCTCTTGCGCTGGAGATGCTCTAAAGCGTGGTGAAAAGCAGTTAAAACTACAGGCTTCACAAAAAAGCATTGGTCACAAATACCCCTGAAACAAAAACAAACAAATGCTAATAAAAATTTATATTCAAAGTTCAGATTGGGTATTTTTGTAAAATCATAATAACAAAAAGAAATTAAAAAATTAAAAAACAATCTAGAAAACTCGCCCCCATCGTGAGAAAACTGTAAGGATCCATTTACCTCGCACTCCATTATCATTATCACTGGATGAAATTTCAGTTTCTTCCACTTTTTCGGTGCTCTCCCCTTCTTCTTTGCTTTTCTCCAGTTTTCAATTTTTGTTGTTGTTGGTTTTGTTTTTTTATGTTGTGTGAACTCAGGCCCCAAAGGAAGGAAGGAAAAGGGAGAAAGACGGAGGAGCGCATCCACGACGGCTCCCCCTGGCCAGTGAGGAGTAGTGCACCGATTCGCTGACAACATCGCCACTCTCTTCGTGTCACATCGCTTTGCTCTCTCGTCTTAGGTTTTCCCACTTAATTTGATGCCTTGGATATTTGTGTGTGTTGCTTCAGTTTTTTGGGGTAAGATTTGTATATGAATAACCTTTGATTCACTTGGTTGTTTTGGATTGGAGGTATACTCTACAGGACAAAGACATGAGTAGCTGTAATAATTGTCAAAGGTTTGAAAAAATGGCCTAGGCGGCCAAAAAAAGCGCCTAGGCGCTAGTAAATTAATAAGGACAATATTTCCCTTCTTACCTTTTATTGTGACTCAACCACAAATTGACATATGTCCTCGCTTTTTTAATTGTCAAAACAACTTCTTCTTTTTTCACTTTTACTCAACCTCTAGCTTTTTGCCAAAACATACAAAATAAAATAAAAATAAAAATTTTCATTGTTTTTTCACATGATCCTGTATTGAAAAAACATCCATGAAGAAACTATGTCTACAAATGTTATTAGTGGAACTTTGGTTGTAAATGGATTATTAAAGTTAGAGTTGGAAAGGGCCACAAAGACTTAAAATTTTGACTAAGGAAGGAAAATTATTATTTTTAAATTAGTTGAGAAAAATCAAAGTGAAAAAAAACAATCGGATTTTTTTTTCTTTCTATTTTGGTGAAAAGCTAGGGGTTGAGTAAAAGTGAAAAAGAAGAAGTTGTTTTGACAATTAAAAAAATGACAAACTACAATAAACTCCCTAACCTATATGATCATTTTCAAGTTCATACCCAATAGGTACTCATAAATTGTAGGGTTCCGTGACGTTGAGTATGTACTCGTAAATGTTTCTAAAATTGGGTATGAACTTGAAAATGACCCTATAGGTTAGGAAGTTTATTGTAGTTTGTCCTAAAAAAAAGATGACACATGTCACTTTGTGGGTGAGTCACAATAAAAGGTAAGGAGGAGTTCTTCCTTACAGATAAAGCCGGAAGTATTGTCCAATTGATAAATTGCTTTGTGGGCCAGTTGTGACCTTAATATGTGGGCTCTGGGTAGATGCCTGACTTGAGCCCTTCCTTATATATGTGATTTCATGAGATTTATATTTATATTTTTTTGTTTCAAATTTATGATTTCTAATAATATATTGGATATTTCTCTCTTTCGTTAATATTCTTCCATGCATTTTTCTCTTGGTATAATATTTTCCTCAACATTTTTGAATATTTCAAACAAAGAAAAAGAAAAAGCTTGGCAAAAAAAACAAAGAAAAAGAAAAAGGAAATGTGGTGCAAATAATAAACATGCAAAACGACGCCGTGGCCGAAACAAAAAGGAGAAAATATCATAAGGCGCGCTCGAGTCGAAGCGCAGCTGAAGATGGCGGTTGTTATGTTGGTTAACCACCATAAACCTCTGACTATAACTGTCCAATCCCAATCGCAATGCAAACGTAACTACCATAAACCTCTGGCTATATCCACAGGACCACAACTCATATAGCACAGAAGAGATAACTTATTACCTGCCCAACTATTTTAAGCTCTGAAAACTGCTTTCATAGTTGGTGATTTTAGCCTCCAGTTGATGCTGTTTGGTCTGCGAGAAAGAAATTATGACTTAATATACATGTATTTATGTGGAGAACTATGGAAACTGACGAGGGTTTGGTGGTGTTTGCAGCGTTTCTGAGTACTCACCAACCGGCGTTTCGAATACAAAGAAGCAGATTCCAATAACAATGTAGCAGAAAATAAGAACCAACCCTTTCACATAATGGGAAGTGCCATCCTATAAAAATCAGACATTACAAGACTTGACATAATATAACTCCATGATCAAGAAAAAACAGGACAGCTAGCAAGTTTCTAATAGGAAGTTATGTTCTGTATGATTGATGTGAATGTTACCTGTAAAGCAAAGGCTGTGGTGATCACTGCTAGAGCAAGAGACACTGTTTCAATGAGATTGAAGTTGAGATCCATGTTGATGCCCATTATCCAAGCAACAACGACACAGCACGGGACCTGAGTCGTCACACAATTAGACAAAATGTTCACGTTAATGCATGGATTTTTCATAATAATTCAATTTGGAAAGAGAACTGCAAGGCCTGCAGTAATTCAGCTTTGATAATCGATACGAACCACGAACATGGCGACCTGAGTTGCAGACCCCAAAGAGACTCCTAATGATATGTCCTGCATTTGTGCAAAACAGAAAATATAAAGTTGGTTATAAGTTCCCGAATGAAAGGAACTGGATTTTTCAATTTGCCATTAGTTTTGAATGAGAAAAGGCCACTATATTATCATTTCTCACCAACTTGTTCTTGAAAGCAAAAATGATTGATCCTGCATGCTCAGCTGCATTTCCAAGAATTGGTACCAAGATGAGGCTGAGGAAGCTGAAAGACAAACCCCAAGATTTTGATGCATCCTAATACAATTAGGAATTTCAGTGAATTGCTTTTTGTGTAGAAAATTAACAATCCACTCAAGAACATAGTGTACTAATTACCTCAATTGTGCCCACAACATACTCAGACAACAAAGCTGTGATGGCAGTGACAGCAAACAGCCAAGCAAATCCACTCCAGAAACCTATCTCAGCCACATCTTCTTCAACATCTTCATCACCATCAACTTCTGATACCTGACCAGTTGCATTATTGTAGTTCCTTAGCTGAGCTCTAGTATTTATTTGCTTGTTTTTTGGGAATGGAAGCACAGAAAAGTCAAGCTTAATGCATATATCAATCAATTGCTTTAAATAAACTCTGTTTATTTTTGGGGTGCTTCAATCTCATGGACAGGTTAGAAATGAAGACTTGCAGATAGTTGAGCACATGTCTGCATATTTGTTTTCTTACTTCTCTTACTGCATATGTAACTAGATGAAAGCTTTTCTTGTATGACCTACTTGTATTGCAGAACATTGTTCCCAATGCACTGCTGAAAGAAAGTTTGGAAGCATGAAAATGAAATTAACATTGCAGCCAAAACCTTAGGATAATTACTTGCTGCAATTCGAAAAATCCGCGGTGAGTCCACAACTGGAAGAACATGAATGCAATATAAGAAAGTAGCATTAGGATGCTAATGGCCCTTGAGAATTGGAGTGTTTGGTCTTTTGTTGCGGCAGAGTCCCCAGCATATTGAAGCAGCATTGGGAGCGTGTGGCAGAATGTTCCTAGAAGTAGAAGGAGAGAGTTCACATTGGCCTGTCTCTGATGAAACAATGGCCATATATATAAATTAAGGTATGAAGAAACATAGTTTAGATGATTAAAAGGGAAGTTAACATATGAAATTATATAATGCAAAGTGAGCTTGGGTAATGATTAGGGCCTTACTCTTTCAAATTTTTGCTCCCTTCTGAGGTTAGCAAGACCACCACAGAAAAGAGAGGTCCCAAGGACCAAAAGAAGGTTAGAAAGAACTGAACCCAAGAGAGAATACTTGAGCAAGGCTACTTTTCTTTGACTTAGAGCAGATATTGCTATAATCAGCTCTGTTGCATTACCAAATGTTGCATTTAGAAGCCCTCCCACTGCACAAACCAGATAAAAAGTGAGCCTTCAGTCCCATTCTGAAGTAACCTTTAAGCAATTGAAAACATTCTAACAAGTAAAATGAAAACAATTTACCTGTTGGACCAGTGTAGTATGATATTTGTCTGCAATTTTAAGTACAAATGATTAATGTAAGCAGCATTTGAAGAAAGGCTAATTGATTGTGTTTTTGTGTGCCTTACTCTGTGAGAAAACTGATGCGCTCAGCAAGTAAGGTTAATGCAAGTAAGCTCATAGTGAAAATCCAGGGCTGTCAGAGGAAAAATAAAGAAAAGGGTTACAAGGATCAGTCATCTAAATTCTGATTTTTTATATTATTTTCTATTGTATACAATATTTCTTATTAAACTATGAAAGCAAACACTCACCTTTCCAAAGCCATAGTACACAGCAAAAATGGACAGAGGAATGGTGGGAAGGAGAACCGAAAGCTTGGTCCCCAGAAGAACAACCTGAAGATTAACAAGCAACTCCCTGAGCCTGAGATGTCCATTTTGAACACTGTTTGGCAGTGTATGATCCGATTTCTTGCGCAATGCAGAAGCCGACAATTGTCTAGCGGTCCTGCCATGGTGCACTTCCTCCTCACTGCTTGTGCCATTTTCCAAGAGGCATTCTTGGTTGGAAGCCATAGTCGGTGTCACAGCCAAAAAAAATGCTGACTTTTTTGTTCAGCTACTTTTGTTCACAGAAACAGCTTTGGCCCTTGGCATTAACTTTTCATTGATTGTATATATGGAATTTATCTCTGTGGGGTTTGGTAAAATCTCAGCTTGGTAAGATGATAAAACCAAACGCAAATAGTTACTATAATTTGGCAAATATACCCAATGAAACATAAACCAATTAAGCTAATTGCAATCAATTTAAATTAATCAAGCTAATTTCCTGGTAACCACAATCAATTAAGGGTTAAATTAAGTATAGTATATATATTAAGTAGAAATCTTGCCACCCACCAAGCTCAAACTGGGTTTGAAATTTCAACTGGGTTTGATGAGGAAATGCCAAACAGGTAGTGTCCTGTTGAATTACAGTTCATCTGAGCAATGAAAGCAGGGCACGTATTGCCATGCATGGTAGCCAGATGTGGACATGATTTACCAGGCACAGAGAGAAAAAGTCCATATTTCCATTTCAGAGAATCAAAGAACTTGAAGTTGAAACTTGAAACTGACAAGGAAAGGCTACAAGAACAACCGACAGAACAAGCTACCAAGTACCAACCAACACCATTGGTTTAATGTGGAGGTGTTTCATGTGCCATGCATCTGATTGAAATTGTTGCCTTTGTGTGTGACACATCATATAAAGAAACACGTAAATTTCTTAAATATTCCTAAACAAACAAAAGTATTTGTTTTTTTTTTTATCAATTAGGAGAAACAAATTAAACTAAAAAAACACATGTTAATCCACTGACCTTCTGCCACCGCCGTCTCCCTTGTGTTTTAGGCAATTTTGATAGTTGTTTCAGATTCCCATTCTAACTTGGTAATGGCCTCCACCATAATCTCTATGCTTTTGGGTTGATTACTTGATTTGTTGGTGATAATTTGGTGGATTAAGATTGACTAATTTTGGGTGCTTTTGCTAGAATATCGTTTCATAGAGATTATTATCCATCCATCCATCTATTAGTAATTTAGTAATAGATGGATATTCTTGGAAAACCCTTCATGCTCCCTTCCCGTTCATTCATTCAGATGAACGAAAACCATTTTTAAACAACCTTCGCTTACGAAAAAAAAAATTTAAAATAAGAAGGATACAACTGCAGATAAATCAATTCTTGAATGGCTACTTCTCGACCAAATGTTGCTTCTAAGAGCATTCACAATGAGCTCCCTAAACCACCTCTTTAGACAAATTTTAGGGAGGAATTGGAAAAATACAACTCCAACCATGCTCCCTATCCACCTTCTAAAATATGGCGATCTCTAGAAGCTCCTAAATCTGAGGAGAGAGAAAAAACTCACATGACTTCCTATAATTGAATGCTGCTTTATTTAATGAGTAATTTCAAACCTTTAATTAATACTAACTATTTTTATATTATTTTTTAATAGAGATGGACCAATTAAAAAAGAGTTATAGCATTTATGACTCCCTAAACTAGAGAGTATTCTTGGAAAACCTTCATGCTCCCTTCCCGTTCATTCATTCAGATGAACAAAAACCATTTTTAAACAACCTTCGCTTACAAAATCAAAAAAATAATTAAGAATGATACAACTGCAGATAAATCAATTCTTGAATGGCTACTTCTCGACCAAATGTAGCTTCTAAATATTCTCTATTTGGTCGCCATTGGTAGTTGTTTCTCTTGGTTTGATGCAATATACTCGAGATCCCAGATGCTTTACTTCAAGACCAGCATCTTCGCAACCAGAGAAGAAGAGTGATTCATCCTCTTTTCCAATTCTGCGTCTCCAACTCATTAGAAATGCAGGCCGGGGCAAACTGAATGATTGTCCTGTGAGCAAGAGGTAAATACAAATTAGCACAGTTTTAAATCTACTACATGAATTCAGACAAATTTGCCAGCATATTACCGCAACTCTGCTCGTCCCTTGCTTGAGGCGGGGCTTTATTATCCTTCGGCTTGTAAGATTTGAGGAGAAACAAAAGGGTTTTTATCAAATTTGCGTACTGCTTCACATCTGCAAGCAGACAAGAAAAGAAGGATAATTAGCAACTTAGCATCCTGTTTTTATGTGCAGCTCCAAGGACAACGTTTAGAAGAAGTATATTTGAAACACGTTGGTGAGAAACTTACACAACAAGATATCACTAGCAATAATCAGATCCCAGTCTGGATCAGCAGTAGGGAAACTGTCACCCCACGTATCTGAAAAATTAGTATCCATGGCATGAATTTAACAAAATCCCAGCAAATCCTTTAAAACTAAATCAATTAGAAGTCCACTAAATTAACTTCTTCGGCACGGTAAATCAAAGTTCAAACATATGTATGGTATAACATGAAATGAAGGATGACATACGCTTTATATGAGGAAGGACAGGTGTAATTCCATTTACCCTGCAGTTATGAGCTATATTTTCTTCAATTTCCTGATCATTATAGTCTGATGTAGTGATGTCAAGATTAAGCAATCTTCGTAGAAAAATAGCCAAAGCACCAGTGCCACTGCCAATCAGTAGACAAATCAACATCATCAGGACAACTATCAATATCAATCAGACTCAAAATTTATATCAAACATATGTCTGGTATAAGATGAAATGAAGGATACTGGAAAAGCATAAACTAAAAATTAACTCCAATTCCACAAATGTTTTCCTGAGAAGTTATTCTAACTACACAGTACAGATGCCAGGTGTTTGCATCTTACCAACTCCCGGAGATAAACAAACTTCTAGATAGTAGAATGATGTTCAGCTTAAGAACAACATAGGCAAGGTTTTGCCCCATGTGAAAAAAAGTATCCATGTGATGCAATCACTACTCAGGATCCCCAAAATCACTAAAAGCGGGACAAGCAAGAAAAAGAAAAGCATTCCAGTATTCTTGTGATGCAGAGATGGATGTGGCACAGTTGAGAAATACCTGCCCAGTTCAAGACAATGCCGTCCTTCAATCGACGGCCTGTGTTCAACTAACCATTCTGCAAATGCAAATGTCCCAGGCCAGAGTAAATTGGCATTCAGCTGATGGAACGAAAATTCTCGGATGACCAACTCCTGAAACAAACCAAGTTACATAAATTGGTTTAAAGAACTTGAAACTATATACTACCAAACTCTACAAAGAAGCAATCAAGAACCAGGCCAAAACAACTCTAGTAAAAAGCAGCTACTGCTCTTTGATGTGAGTGTACCTAATTATCCAATTGTACGGAATTGAACTAATACATGCTTTTTGATTTATCCACTGATATATGCTATCAAAACCATTTGCTTATCACCATCCACAGAACTTTAATATGAAAACTTGGAAATTCAAACATTCAAGCTCAGAAACAGAAAAAACTGATTTCAAATAGGGAACAAATAAAAAAGAAGAAATGTGACAAAAAAAAAACTGGAAAGAGCAAATGTGAATAAATATATAAAAAGGACCACATTAACAAATTAACAGTTATAAACAGTGAAAGACAAATTTACGTTTCTGGGTATTGACCAAATAAAGGAATAGACTTACCATCCCTGGAAACTTGTGCCTCCTCTCGACGTAGCTTTGCTGGTTCTCTGTGTCTTCCTCACCTGCAAATAAGGCCAAGCCAAGTCAGTAAATGTTCACCATATCTGCTAAAATTGGGAGCTCCTTGGAGAGAGAGAGAGAGAGAAGGAGATAAAACCACTGGAAGTGTCATCCTCGTCGTCATGGAAAAGTGAAGATGGGGAAAAGAGAGCTATGTCCATCGTCGTCTTCTTGCTCAGGAACAGAAGCTAGGAGGCAAAACCTAGTCGGGGGAGATAAAAAAAGAGTATTGAAAATTAAACTTATGCCCCACAAAAATAGTAAAATATCAGAACCAATCCCAGTATTTTGAATATTTTCTTTTTCTTCTTGTAATTTCAGGAAAGTATTGGTAAGTCCCCACTAGTTTTAAAACATTATCCCAATGACCCAATAAAGTTTGTCATTTATGCTAATTATTGATATAGAAGAGTTGTAAATTATTTAGCGCAATTACAAAATACGTTGTTTTTTTTTCTTTCGAGGAATACAAAATAGGTTTTTATTATTTCATAAACTATGCTTGAATTGGAATCTTTTTCTCTTCCTTTTTGTTTTGACATCAAACAAACCTAATGGAATTAAATAAAACAATAAAAATGACCTGAAAAAAGTTATATCAAAATGATTCTTGTCATTAGCAATGAAGTTACAAGAAAATTACAAGTTAGTTCGATGATGAATTAATTGTTACACTAGGAAATTACGCAGTTGACCAAAGTGGCAAAAGAGTGTTTGATATGTTTTGTGGTTTTCTTTGTAAATTCATTAAAACCAGACCTAACTCGTCGACCATGACGTGGTTTATATATATAAGTTTGTGCTCGTCGTCATTGGGGATTGCATCAAGCAAACAAAGAATCCAGGTGAGAGAGAAATACCTAAGCTTATCCTCCAAACTGTATTTTTGAGAGAGAGAGAGAGAGAGAGAGAGAGAGAGAGAGAGAGAGAGAGAGAGAGAGAGAGATGGTGGGGCCATCAAGACCTCAGTTTGTGCTGTTTGGTTCGTCCATCGTCCAGTTCAGTTGCAGCAATGGAGGCTGGGGTGCCATTCTTGCTGACTTGTATTCTCGTAAGGTACTTACTTCACTTAATCTAATTAATTTCCCTAATTAATTTCCTAAACCTGGTTTTCAGCTTCTATATCTATTGATTGGGGTTTATGATGATCAACATAAATGGTTTTTTTAATTAATTAATAAGGACCAAAGCAACAAATTAACCTGATTTTTTTGTTTCTTATTATGTGGTTAACTTGGTACATACGTGGGCAATTAGCTTAGTGGTGGGTCTACGTTTCTTAATCTCTCAAGCGCATCTCTCTACTTCATGCATTGCATGCTCTCTTTTGATATCCTTCCTTACATGCATGATCTTCTTAGCTCTGTTCATATATTTGACTTGGTTCACACTCACACACATTGATGAACCAGAAAGCTTTCTTTTTCATGCTTAATTTGCAGCCACAGAAAATAAAATAATTCATTGTTGCTGCGCTAATTACGCTTCTACAGTGAAACTCATAATTAATTCATTAATTAATAGGTAAGGCTATATATATATATATTATTTTTGAGTAGCTTGGCTTGTTCTTCTGATAATTTTAATATATAAAAAGCAATATATTGGACCACCAGGTCCACCACTTGGGCAATTCTAATAAACAAAGAAAAGATTCCATGATGATCAAAAGTCATGGCGTTATCTGAGAGTTTTTTTAATTTCCTGGGTTCCCTTCTATGAGCCACATAGTCAAATTTGTCTCTTTGTTTGAAAATTACACATAAATTTTTTCATTGATTTAAACCAATGATCAGATAAAGTTTTTCACTGCATATTCAAACAGTCAAATTAATGACTCAACTCATTTTCAAGGGTGCTTTCCCTTTGCCCTCCCTCTTTTATCTGCTAAACTTTCATCATGTCAAACTGTATTAAGTTCCTTGTTAATGGCATCACTGATCTTATAAAATTTCGGGGATAGGCGGACGTACTGCTGCGAGGATATGCCGGCTGGAACTCGAGGCGTGCTCTTCAGGTTCTAGAGCAAGTTTTTCCCAAGGTATTGTACATTTATAGCCAATTCAGACTCAGACATTGTGAATTAACTGAAATCCTAGACATGGCCGTAGTTTGATGCTGATGTTGTGTAATTATATTTTACATGTATAGGATGCAGCAATTCAGCCATCTTTGGTAATAGTTTATTTTGGTGGCAATGATTCAATGCTGCCTCATTCATCAGGCTTAGGCCCTCATGTACCACTTCCTGAATATGTAGAAAACATGAGGAAGATTGGTAAATATTTAAAGGTAAAAATAATCTCTCATCATCTCAGCTTATATATATATATATATATGTGTGTGTGTGTGTGTGTGTGTGTGCGTGCAGATGGATGAAATTTATATGAACAACTTGTTTTGTGTGCAATGCATATTATTCTAACAGTGACAGATACATTTGGTTGCCAGAGCCTTTCAGAAAAAATTCGCATTATCTTTCTCACTGCTCCTCCTGTCAATGAGGAACAAATTTTTGAAAATTTAAGGTGCTTATATGGTGATGATTTGTGATTCTTTCTTCATTTCCTTTTTCTGAGTTCTCAGGAGCTTTTCTCTTTTCTGTTCTTTTCTTTTTTTAACCAAAATCAGAGACATAATTCCCGAGCGGAATCGAACAAACGAGTCCTGCAAAATCTACTCAGATGCTTGTTTAGAGGTCTGCCGAGAGTTAGATGTCAAGTCTGTTGATCTGTGGACTTCAATTCAGAAGAGAAAAGACTGGTCAACTGCTTGCTTTACGTACGTGCAGTTTCATATTGTAGTTTATGCTTCCACTTAATTACATCTATTTTCTATATACTCAGCTTGATTAAAGATTAATCCTTCGCTTAACCATTTGGTCTGGTCGATCGGATCGACCATCATCCAGGGATGGAATCCATTTTTCAGCTGCGGCCAGCAAGATCGTGGCGGAGGAGATACTGAAGGTCCTTAGAGAAGCAGACTGGGAACCCAGCCTTCACTGGAAGTCATTGCCAACAGAATTTGCAGAGAGTTCGCCTTATGACCCTCCCTGTGGTGATGGAACAACTTTGAACGTTGCTGATCACAGCGTTGCTCAAGCACTAATCCATTGGGGACTTAGCGACAATTAAGATTTAATTATGCATGTTAGTTAATGGCCGTAAACCATTTAATAACCTCTCTCCTCAGAGAAAAGAGTTCAACTCTCGCTCTTCCAAGCCCTCGGCATTTCTTTTGTACTGAAAGACTCTTGTCGGAATTACAAATGCCATTCTAAATCCTCCGAAGAGTTTTGGCAAATGATGATCTTCGAAACCCTAGTTTACTTCTGGAGACCATGATGTAGCAGTAGGTAATATTTATGTAAACAAAATTTTGAACTGTCCACAAATGTGAAACTAAATATGGCTGCTCATACAATAATTTGATCCGAATGGTTATGTTACATCATGGGTGGTTCTAGACAACCAGTTTCCCACTGTGCAGGGGATTAACACGATTACAAGCCCAAACCAATTTTATAACACAAAAGGTCATATGAAGGAATTAATACATACAAACTCGGAAACAGCGGTCCCACTCCCCCTGCACTAAACCTCAATGCAAACTCGGATGATATCTCTGCCTACTCAACCGAAACCTTTCAATATATATAAAAAACTAGGCCATGCACATCCGAGAAAACCATTCCGAAAAGAGATGATAAAACTGAGAACCCCAAAAGCTCCAGGGTAGGTGCATGCTTGTTCTAGACCAAACATGAATTACGAGGAAAGTTGGAACCTGCCACTAGGTTTTTTTCTTCTCCATCCCTGAAATTTTGAAGACGAACAAAAACCGCATTACTTTAAGAAGCACGTAGAAGAAGACAAATAAACCGAACAAGAATATATGGTTTGTAGACATACAAAGGCAGCATAGTACACGAAGGTCAAACCCGCCAGGACAATAAATGCAATTTGAAACACATTGTACCTGTAATGCAACACCAAAATGTATAGGCAAATCAGTAAACATACATGTCTAATCAGAATGAATCAGTGCAAAGAAAAGAACTCACTTGTACAAATATCTTATTCCACGAAGAGATTGCAATGTGTGACCAAATATTTCTTGGGCTGCAGTTGCTTGAGCATAGTATGCAAATGCTGTGGAGCAGAACTGAATCACACTGAAACAAAGGAATTCAACATTAGTTTACAGTTGCAATCTCAAAAAATCTTCAGAAAGGGAACCATGACCATGCACAGACTTCATCTAGCATGTAATAAGAAGCGCAAAGGATAAAAGATACTAACCTGATGGAGCAAAGGAGAATAAGTCCCACGTTAAATAAAAATGAATTCATAAGAGTCGCTCCCCACCTGAAATAAGTAAATTACATTTATGAGCAACCAAGCCTCTTGGTGACAAAAATTTAAAGGTCTATACAAGCATTATTGAATAAATAAGGCTAACATGGAAAAATCATTACTTCATTGGATGAATAGTAATGAAAACTAATTTCATCCCAAGCATCATGGCCCCAGCAATGACTGCAAGGAGGAGGTAGAAGCAGAAGAATGCAAATGCAACAGTGCCCAAAAGACCTGGTGGAGAATAATAAGCATATCAAAATTGTATCCATTAAGAAGAATAATAACAACATAGAGGCAAGAGAAATATATTCTGAAAGTACCCCATATATCATCCAGCTTGATGAAAACCTCATTCAAGAAAGGAGAAAGCGGTGGGCTAATCAATAGATAGATGACGATATGAGCAATCCAAGCCACTGAGACAATCAATCTGAAAAACACAGGCAAAAGGTTTTTTATGTCAATAAATCTTGTCAAGATCCTTAGAAAATGATGACACACAAGAAAAAGGAAAACCACGGCAATCCACATACTACAACATCACCATGAATGATAGCACATCACATCTTACAAAAAATGCATTCTTGACCCCAAGCTATAGAACTGTTACAACATTAGCTATCTATTTACATCGCTACCTACAGTAAGCACCAATAAAAATAGACCATACTGATACGCATACACCAGAAGGGCAATTACTTCATATTTACCTAAACGCAATCAGATATTTTCACATGCACCATGGCTCTTGAACTGAATTCTATTGATTTCCTATTGGCTGCAAGATTTTGATACTGCTATCCTATTGGCTTCATATTTACTTCATATTTGCCTTCTTCCTTATCTAAAACTTTACTCTTCCAAATATCCATCCCAGCTTAACTCTCAAGTCAAGAAGCCAAAACTATTTAATGCAGCATTAAATGGAACAACAGCACTCACCCTAAAATTCCCAACACAAGCTTCGCCAAGTACCCAAGAACAGTCATAGCCCAATTAGTCTCAGCCTGAAGTGAGGCAAGAAGATTAGAAATAAAAGGGAGAAATAGTTTGATATATGGAAAGTGAAGAAGTCACATGTGTAATGCCCTTTACCTTCTCTCCTTGAGGATACACCTCTTCTAGAAGTTTTACATCTTCTTCTAATTGAAGCAACTCCTGCAAGGTTAAGCAAGCATCAACTTTTTTGTAATGAGACAGTTAAGCCATTAGCAAACGTTAAATAACTTTCAATAACAGCACATACAAAGGCAAACATCATATTTCAGAAAATAAATTCAATTTTTCCAAAGGAAATTTCTGACATCCATTGAAGCTTCATAGCTAATGCTTGGAGCACAAAGGATCCAACAAGGTACATGCACCTCTTTTCCAATTAGGTTAAATGATGCACGCACCAAGCAAACATAAAAGCTGGTGACTAAACTTTAGACTTGGAGTGTTAGATATACCTTCTCTACTGCCTTCACATTTTTACGCCATTTTCTACCCTTGGAACCACTTCTTTCTTCTTGATGGAGTGCATCGGCTGCTTTTTTCAATTCTTTTGCTTTCTTACCCAGTTCAGTGGCTTCCTGAAGTGTACAAGAGAAACCACACATAAGAAATCACAACAATATTCATCATTTAAACTTTACACACATGATAGACAAAAAAGTAGTACCTTGATGTACTGTGACCGGGTAATAACAGCCTTTGGACGCCGGATGAATGAAAATATGAGTCCCAGAGGGAGACAAGCAATGCCAACACCACCAAATATCTGGATGATACAGGAGGAGGGTAGTTTTTTAACTACAGAAAAATAAGATGCTGCAATACAATGTCTATATTTTTTTTTTACTATACACAAACATACATACATACATAATCTTGCCAAAAAAAAGGCAGTCTAATCAACTCCTGAGAGGCATTTTCTCGAAATTGACTAGGGACCCCAAGTTATCACATGCAGATTCGATAACAACATAAATACGTCAAGATTTCCAAGAATGAACTTACAGTAAAAAGCACAGAACCAACAATGGTAGCAAGAGCAACGACATATTCTGGAAAGGTAGTACGCATTGTCCATGTTTTCTCTGACGAATCACTGGCAGAATATGCAGAGCACTGTAGGGACAATATAAGCCAGAGACAAAGAAAGCACCAAAATGAGCAAGAGGATAGATACTTTTAGTATAAGAAAATTCCAATGAACAAGGTCAAACCTGATGTGAGCCACTTATACATTCTTGACTGCTAGAAAAGCTCCATGAACTAGGAAAGGAAGTTGTGGAAGAAGAGAGATGCCTAACAGTAAAGTCCACCTTCCCAACTAGCCCTGATATACAATCAAAGAGTAAACCAATGGCACAATCCATAGTGTTCTAACAAAACATGTTCCACAAAGAATCAAAAAATAACCACACACTCATAAAGTCATAAACAGAAAAATTCTTTCAGTGCAATCAAAGTGGTTCCTGTGAAAATGACAAGTGAAGACAACTAACCGTATAAGATGCCAAGCACGAGCGCGCAGACAATGGCCGTCACCACCACCCACAACAACGCGCTTCTAATCCGTTTTCCAATACTCCTGAACACAAAAACGCACACCCAATTTTTACAAATCAACAATGGAATAAACACAAACATCTTATGTGCATTTTAAACCAATACTGATTCAATCAAAAACTCTAGAAGTACCTACTTGTCCTGGTCTCCTTCGTAGTAGAACATAGCGAAGGGGATGATGAAGAACACAAGCACGGCGTCAAGGATATAGATGGCGAGCCACATATCCTTCATTGGAAGAGTGAGATTACACGCTCCATTGTATATCGCGTGGCGACAGGCCTGACGGTTCGCCACGTCGGCCGGCAACATCAGTATGGAAATCGCGGCGACGGAGAGCCCCAAAACGACGACGAATTTGGGGAAGTAGGCCTGGTTCTTGTCGTCGGGGTGCTGGTAATTGACGAGCAGGTAGACATTGAAGACGAAGACGATGACGCAGAGGATAATGGCGACGATGACGAGCGCGAGGTTGAAATCGCCCATCGCGTCCTCAGCTCTCGATTCGAATATTCGAATCGGAGAAATCAAAAGGGGTCTCAGAAATTAGGGTTTGCGATTTGAACGCGCGTTCGCGTACGGCAGTAGATCTGTGCTGTTTTCGAAAAAAGGCAGGAGAGTTGAGCCGTTGAGGGAGAGAAAGAGGAAAGGGGAGGTTTGGTTCCGGTGAGGGTGGTTTGTTGGGAAGGGAGAGTAGGTCCGTTTCGATGTTTGAGTTTGAAATTACATTTCTATCCTTTTAGAGTTCGTTATTTACGCTTTAAATAAGGGCGGCAAGGGAGGAGGGTTTGGGGGTTTAAATGTAAAATGATGAGCTTGTCTGTGACAAACATCATACAGGCTGTCAAACTTGAGGCGAGGCCGGTTCGAGACATGAATCGCTCGTAAGCTCCGCGGCGAAGAAAGCGTGTGACTTCCCTCAATGCAAGAATGTTAAACTAAAAAAGTGGGACCATCTTTAATTTATTTTTAATTTGTTCTAATTTTTTAAAATGAAAAAAATATAAATTACAAAAACAATCCTTAAGATCTCAATAATTCAAATATTAAAATTAATTTTAATAGCCACATTATAAGAAAATTTTGATAATCAAACACAAGATTGAGCGTAATTATCTTACTAGACCCTTGGCAACGCTCACGTATATGTCAATTGGTTTTTTAATTTTATTTTAGAATTTAAAAAGTTAATGGGTAGTTGTGTTCTATACTAATATGACTCATTATCTAATTTTGTTTTTAATTTTAATTACCAAGTACATCATTCTCTATCAAAATGTCTCTCTAGTAATGTACCTGCTCTCTTACATAGTCAATGATGTGTACAACACACAACTTTGCTTAGCATTTTGATAATAGAAACTTTGCTTTTGTCTTCAGAAGGCAATCCAAAGAACTCCTTGGTTAGAATCATTACATTATGCATAAATTGTCTGAAACCCAATGATTAATCAACCACATTTGCCATCATAAAACAAAGAAATAGGTATTCTAATAAACCCACAAAAAATATGCCGAACATGGAAATTTTCAAATTTTTTAACAGCCTCTGTAATTTGCTTAATTAGGTATGCCTTATGAGTACCAAGTTGATGAAAATCAATGACTGGGATGCAGAAGGAAGCCCATACTAACTAGAGAAAAAAGCAATAAAAGATATAATAATAAAAAATAGATAACCTTCATCTATCACAGTTCCTAACTAGGCTTCAACATCTCACTTCCTAACTATCACAGTTTTTTTTTAATGTTTGGGTTTGGGTTTGGGTTTAGGACTAAATGAGTTGGAGAAGGCTTTACAGGCCTTTTTTTTTTAAAGGACCATTCCTATTGAGAGGGAGGGGCGATAGTATACTAAACTCACACACACTACACGGATACTAGAACTCGAACCTAGAACCTTCCTAAGAAAGCAATTGCTCCAAACCATTACAATAGTGGATCCTTTACATAGGCGTTTTAAGTATACATCTTTAATGTAAAGAACAAAAAAAACATATGATCAATAATGCATAAGGACAAGTGTTCCGTGTGCAACACAGAACGTTTTGGCATGGATTGTCTGCAATATTTTATTGTTGTCTTATGTCGACTCTCCAAGTTCCTTTTATTACATTTCTAGTCCATCTAAACATTGCTGAACAATTCAAAATAAATAACGTAGGCTCATTGTTGTGTTATAGGTGTAAATCAATAGAACAACTGCTTGCATTTTGCAGAGGACAATACTACAACATTCTGAAATCATTTACTTGTCTATCATTCTTCTCAAAATAAAACTTGCCTATCATTCAAAAAACATCCACCGTACTGTTATAAACAACCACCAGTACACATTAGACACCAGAAACTAAAGCCCCTCAAGTGAGAGGAAAATATATAGGTATCGATCCAAACTGTTATGAAATGAGCCAAATGAAAAGAAATATGGCATCGATCCATGACCTCGTTTTTGTTGCAGTTTCAAGCCAACCAACTTCAGGAACAGGTTTTCTTCTTCAATATATTTTCTGAATTGCCAGTTAACTTGTGCTTACTATTCTCTGTTAGAGGGGATTTGGTTTCTATTTTCATCTTTATCGTGTTTAAAGAGTACAGTGAGCATAGCCGCGAATAATTAAAGAGTGAGTATGGCCTCGAATATTCGAAGAGTGAATATTTAAAGAATATAGACGAATATTGGAAGAGTGGAAATTTAAAGAGTATAGCCGAGCGGCTATACTCTTTGAATATATACAAATATTTAAATAGTATAGCCGGGCGGCTATACTCTTGGAATATATTCGAATATTTAAGTAGTATAGCCGCGCGGCTATACTCCTTTAATATATATGAATATTTAAATAGTATAGCCGCGCGGCTATACTCTTTGAATATATATATGAATATTTAAATAGTATAGCCGAGCGGCTATACTGTTTAAATATATTAAAATATTTCACTTTCTTTCTTTTGAGAGAGAGAGAGCTCAATTTAAGTTGTTGATTCTTAGAAGCTGCAATCTATGGCTTCTTGGGTTCTTTTACCTGTAGCGCCAGTAACCGGTCGCTTTGTAGTGGCTCCTGTGAGAACTCAGAGGTCGTCCTCAATCTGCGTTCGGTCTTTTCTGGACACTAATGTTTCTGACATGAGCGTAAATGGTAAAGTTCCCATTTTTTTAGCTTCAATTTGACAATTATCTCTGTTTTTATTGCTATTCAGTCTCTTTTGATTTCTGGGTATTCTTACTTTTGGTGAATTATAATGAATTTGAGGAAACTGATGCTGGGAGCTTAGTATTCTGAGATGAATGTTTACTCTGCCAGCAATAATGCACAAAGACAAGTGTTCCATGTGCAACACACAACGTTTTGGCATGGATTGTCTGCAATATTTTATTGTTGACTTATGTTTTTGCTCCATCTCAACATTGCTAAACAAATCAAATTAATTAACGTAGGCTCATTGTGTGTGTTATAGGTGTAAATCAATAGAACAACTGGTTGCATTTTGCCGAGGACAGACAATACTACAACATTCTGAAATCATTAACTTGTCTTTCATTCTTCTCAAAATAAAACTTGTCTATCATTAAAAAAACATCCAACGTATTGTTATAAACAACCACCAGTACACATTAGACACCAGAAACTAAAGCCCCTCAAGTGAGAGGAAAATATACAGGTGTAACCTTACTCTTTACAGATTGATAAACAACTAGGGATCGACCAAGGATTGGATATCAGAGGTCTCATTATATTCCCGTGTGACCTCCTACAACTAAAACCCTAATATCATGTTAGACAATCACTGCACCCCTTTAAAATCCAAACTCTTATGAAATGAGCCAAATGAAAGGAAATATGGCATCGATCCATGACCTCGTTTTCTCAAATCACTGATATAAAAGAAATAGATAAGCAATCACCGGACTAGACCTTATATTTTGAGGTTGGTTCGGATTCTGTACCACCCCTTCTTGCAAACGCCGACGACCTTCCATCCGTGTTGTTCGAAGAAAGATCGAAGATCTTTGCTCGTTTCCTTCATTTGTCTACGCAGCTGTCCCTTACAAAGAAAAAATTGCAGGCCTCGAATTTAAATGGCGTCTCTGTAGCTCTGTTTAGTCAAATTAATGCACTTTGCTTATGGCTATATATGTGAATGGTGGAATATGCTTGTGGCTATTTTTAATTCAAATTTTAACGTTGCAATCATCACCAATAAAATTAGGAGGTTCAGTTTTGGTGGAAGCTCGTTCACTGGTTTGCTCTTTAGTATTATCAAACTATAGAAGGTTCCAGCCGTTTTCTCTGCTTGGTTAGGTGGCTTCGAGGCGGTCTTATTTTAACTGCGTTCTGTTTACTTGAAATTGCTTAACAAACAATTTAGTTGGGAACAACCGCGCGCCAACATGTTTCATTGGTTCGTAAGGGTTTTATTTTACCATCAATGGACAATTAACTTTACCCCTTTTCCAAGTCAAAGTATTTTGACAATGGCTTCTTTCGGGTTCATGGAATTACTCGACACACTTAGCTTTAGTCGTAAAACACTTACTCTTATGCTCGCAGTGAGAAATAAAAATTAGATCAATTGGTCCATATTTTTAGTTCTAAGAGAGAAGAAACTGACAATTAAAACAAGTTATTAACTAGCTCTTTATATAATAGTATTTTTCACAGGTTTAATCATAATATATATATTTTTGTCATGATTCAACCAGAAAAATTGTAAGGGGCTTGTAGCTCGAGTGGTTAAGAATATTTATCTATGCATTCGAGATTCTATGTTCAATTTACCCTCCCCAATATTGCTTGTATATAAAATAAAACAAAACCAGAAAGTTGAACAAACTGATTTGGCACTGATTTTACATGAGAATTATGCTCTGCTTGTTTATATGATTGGCTTCTAATGAGATGGGTTCAATGTATTTTATTTGGCTCATCGTTTCTGGCGTTTGTGCTTGTAATGTAATACTAGATAACCCTCCTTGTTAAGAGGGCTTTAGATGTTCCAATTCTCTGTAATTGACAATGTTATTCAATGCAATTTCCTTTCTGTCGGCCAAAAAAAAAATCGATGAGGTGGTATGAAATTGTGGTATACAAATGTGGTAAGAGTAGCATTATTCTACTGATAGGCCAAGCAAAATAACGAAAACGCCGCGCAATTCAATTCTCTACTGGCGAGACTAGGGCAAGGTAGCAAGTGAAGCCCCATTGGTCCATTTGGCGCCATCTTATTGGCTGGAGCTACAGCTAACATAAGTGTTTTCAAAAACCGTCACTCTTTGGCAACTACCATTCCTACGGAGAAGAAAGACTGATTGGTGAGTGGATCGGTTACTCACCCGCCTCCCCATGGACCTTCTTCCTCAGACCCTCTCAGGTGCGTTACCTTTCACCCTGGTTTAGGGTTAGGGTTTCTGAAATTACTTTCTCCAATTTCCCCCTCTCTTTGAGTCCCGCGCTTTTCTGGTTTCTCTACAATGGAAGAACCATCTTCTTCCTCCTCCTCCTCATCTTCTTCTCACGGTGCTTTCATCAGTAGGGACACTTCAGGTGCTGCTGCGACGTCGTCTTCGAGCGCTTCGCAGGTCCGCGAAGAGGAGGACGATCACAATCAGTATCAGCAGCACACCGATTTTCGGCATCCGGAGGTAGAAACCCACGAAATCGGCACTTCTTATGGAGCAAACCTATCGCCATTCGATGAGGTGTCAACAATCATTAGGGACGACACGTGGTCCTGCATCATCGTCCTCCTCACCTTCTGGTTCTTTGGTTTGTATCTATATCTAATTTTCAAATTAACTCTGTTTTTAACATAATTGTTATTCTCTGTTCGATTATTATTCGTAATTAAGCTGCTAATTGGATGTTTCAGTTTCGATGACTTTGATTTTGGGAGTGTATGGGTCTTCAAGTTTAGAGCTAGGCCCTAATGGTTCAATTCTTCTGCAACCTAACCCCATATTTGTGCAGTCTGTAAAGGTATTTTTGGCACTAGCTCTTCCATTTTCCATTTTACCTATATGATTCTGTGTGGTAATCTAGGTGGGTTTTTTTGTGGGTATTTATTAGGTAGAAGAGCTGAATATATCAAGTCCTGGTCCTGTACTATATGGTTTCTATAATACTCCTCCTCTTGATACTGAGACAACTTGGTCAGAAACGCATACTGTCTCTGTTCCAGCTGATTCTCATCAGGCAAGTTTGCTTAAAATGCTTTCTATGGAGTGTTCTTTTCGTTTTCTCATAGTTTGTAGTCTTTTTTTATCCTCGAGTTGTTGTTGATTTGGTTGATAATTTGCTCTGCTTCTTCTTCAGGAGTGGATATATTTCCTAAATGGGGGGTCTCAAATAAGTATATCATACAGCGTGTACTCCTCTGTTTTTCTTATTATCGCTCAAGGTGTGTACCTACCTACATTTCATTTTCTTTTCCCATCCAAACTTATAGCTTGCTCTTCACTTTTGAAGTGTCCTTGCTAGTTACACTTCATAAATATTATTACAGCAATGAAAATTTAATATCTTCATTCGTCCTTTTCACATAAGTTTGAGTATATTTTGATTAGTGGAGCAAGCTATTGAGGCAATTGGAATACAAATTGCTTAATTTGGTGATGGCTGCTATGCAGTCGTTGCTCCTCCGCTCAAACTGATGCCTAGAACTGCGTTTCTATAAATAGCATGCCACATAGTGAACCAATATTGCAGAGCAATTTTTCTAGCTGAAGTCATATTAGCCACATAAGGGACCTATTATTCTTGCTGCACTACTTCTTTTACTTTAAACAGTATGAATTATTTGAAACTTTTCTTCTCTGCTGTTATTCATTCATTTTTTTTAACTGATTGAAAAATGCATTCGACCTTCATAGCATTCTGAAGCTAGCGCATTGCAGGTAAAGAAGGCCTCGCTCAATGGCTTGAAGAACCGACATACCCTAATACTACTTTATCATGGAACGTCATTCATGGTGAGACTTGAAGTCAGGAATATGATCTTCATTTTTGTTTTTCAAAATAAGTACTACACTAATGTCAATTATTGCTTCTTCACAGGAAGTGGTATGATTGAGCAGGACATATCAAAGTCTTCCAGTTACTATGTTTCTGTGGGTAACTTGAACACAGAGGATGTGGAGGTAATTGTCGAACTATGACCTTGGAATTTGAATCCATTGTACACTTTTTTCCTTTATTATGGTGTGTGCTCATCCACTTAAAAAGCTATATTGGGAAATAGTACTTATGGGATTGTTTGTTATTTGGAATAAGATAATTGATGCAATCCTTGTAACTGTAACGTTGGGTCTGTTATAGTGGTTATTGACCATAACCCCAGCATACAGCTAAAGTGAGTGAATTACAGGTTGAGTGAGAGTAAAAATGCAAAACATTGTTCTTCATAAGACCTGTATATCCTGATTTAGGGATGAAAGAGTTTCAAAATGACATGAGGGCTTGAGAGTATTCCTCATAAGGGTCTCTATTCTCCCCTTTTCCTAATGCTATTATCTTGCATTCAAGAATATTGTGGCTGTTTGATGTTATCTTCCCACCCCTTTATAGTATTCACTTGGGTTTATCTTTGCATTGAACAGGTGCAATTGAACTTCACAGTGAATGCTTTATTGTACAATACAAGTGCAGCTTATTACAAGTGTTCTTTCAAGGATGCATCCTGTAGTTTGAAAATTTTGTTTCCCGATGGAAATGCAGCTGTATTAACCTCTCCTGGTCCAGAGCAGGTAAGGATGTAATCTAGTGGATTATCAGAAGAAGATGTCACCTTGGGAAACTTGTGTTCATTTGGTTCTTACCCTTTACTCTAACATTTCTTTTGGTTGCCCCAGGATATACCTAATGCAAACCAGTATGTCAAACTGTCTTATGGACCAAGATGGGCCACTTATATTGTTGGTATAGGTAGACTCATTCTCCCATTTCTTCTCATAATGGAACCTTTATGTATCAATCTTGTACTATATTTAATTTTCTAGCATGTAGGTGGGATGACTGTGCTTATGTTAGTGGCCTTCAACTTCTTGAACAAGTTCCAATGTACCAATGAAGATGGAATAAGAGTACAACAGTACGATTTCAGATCTGAGAGAGCCCCATTGCTTTCATACAAAGATGAGGATCAATCAAGTTGGGGTTCATCGTATGACTCTGCCTCGAATGATGAGGGGGATCTTGAAGACTTTCTGGCAGCAGGTTCTCTTGAAGGGAAGTCAGTAAGAGATGGTGAAAGTAATAATACTCGTCGTCTTTGTGCAATTTGCTTTGATGCTCCTAGGGACTGCTTTTTCCTTCCCTGCGGGCACTGTGTGGCTTGTTTTGATTGCGCAACAAGGTATTATTCTTTGCTGTTTCTATATGTCATATCTAATTGTGAAGTTACTCTATTCTTCGGCCAGCAACAAGTCCACAAACTAGTTGTAACAGTTGACAAGGCCAGTGGTGTTGATTAGGCCATACAAAGTTTTGATTTCGGAAGGGCCTCATCCAATGAGCTTTTAGTGATTCAGGCATCATATTTGGCATGTTCATCAGTTTGTTATTTGAATTGCACTTCATTGCATGCATTGTGGCTATTTCAGAATCCAATTTAATGATTGATTACTTGTTTCAATTCTCCCAGGATAGCGGATGCAGCTGCTACTTGTCCAATTTGTCGTAGAAACATAAAGAAGGTGAGGAAGATTTTTACAGTTTAAGTAATACACAGCTCCATGTAACACTGGTGTGCGCCATCACTTTACTGCCTGTCAATAGAACTGGTGAAGCTATAATTTTAGCTGGTTACCGGGGTAGTTTCTGAGTGTGGATTGGCCATGCCTTGTGGTTTTTCAGTGGCTTTCCGGTATGTAATACGATTTCCGGCTATAGAAAGCCTCAATACGCCCAGAATAGGATAAGTAATTCAAAAGTGTATTCTTTACCCCCACGTTGTAGGTTGGGTTCAGTTTTTTGGGTTTCTATATCAATCTTCAGTGGTAATAACGTTGTTGATGTATTACTATATTGTTTGGTTAACCACTTTTTCTGAGTGCGTCACAAATTTATGTATCTTATTTTGTGACTGAAATTGAACTCAATTTGTCACGAGACCTTGTTGATTTACAGGATAATTTAAAGAACTTTTTTTTGTCAATTTGGTCATTTTGTTTAGTTTTATTAGCAATTATAAGGACAATTTTGAAAATTTTCTCAAATGAGCTTTAGATCACAACAAAAAACTTGTTTAAACTCGCGATTTTCACTCAGGATCGTTGAAAATCATGTTTGTAGCCTTGTTTGATTTTCAAATGAGACGTATAAATACCAAACTTGTTTTTAAAAACAAAAACTACAAATTCTTTAAGATTCTATTTCTTAATGAAATATACAAAAAAATTGAATATGAATTTATTAGTTTTAGAAACTTCATGAGGCTCCCTTAAATTGAAAATTTGGAATCCATCTAGTGAATTATTCACTACAAGAAAAAGTCACAATAGTCACCCCTTTGTCACTAACTAAGAATTTGGTGACTGTTGGTAGCATTAGTCACCTTTTTTTGTGACTGTTGGTAGCTTTGGTCACCTTTTTTGAAATTTTTGTGTGACTAAAGGCTTTAGTCAACCCAGCAAAAGTAACCAAATGTCACCATCGTTAATTTGTTGGTGACTAAAGCCCATAGTCACTTTTTTTGGTCACTATTAGTAGCATTAGTCACATTTTTTGAAATTTTTGTGTGACTAAAGGCTTTAGTCACCCAAGCAAATGTCACTAAATGTTACTAAATAATAGTGATTGTTGCCACTTTTTCTTGTAGTGATTGTAATAACGAAAATTGCTTACAAAACCAACCAGATTGAACAAATTGTAAAAAAATACCAACGGGGTGTTAGATAGATTGGTTCATGCCTTTGGTATGCTCCCAAATAATCCTGGATTCAAGCCCCCATGACACTTGTGTGTGTAAATTATCCCCTCCCCTTCCAAAATTTGAACAAAAAAAGGTTAAAAAATATAACCACGGTATCAAAATTGCAGTTTAGCATAAGGGTTACAAGTATCTAAGATAAATGAATAAAGTAGGTAGCATCAATGAAAAGTATAGACTGAAGTGGAAACAAAGATTTGGTTTTTGTAATTGTCTTGGTCTTGGTGAAAGAGACGGTCCAATAAACGAAGTCCTCCTAAATGCCCCTCCCAACAAATCCAGCAGAAAAAGATAACGTTAAATAATAGAAAAAATAGAGAGGAGAGGGCCAAGTTGAAGACGCCTCTTCTTTGGCCAATGCTAATCGCCGCCGCCTCCCCCACCTGAATTTCTTTGTACAGAGGGCAGAAAATGTGGTCAAAAGATGCTTTACAACTCTGCAGCCCATAACTGCCTTCTTAACCTTAGGAAAACCTTGCTCCATTACTATAATTTATAGTCATACATTTTTTTCAGGCATGATTTGGTTTTTGTACTGTCTCACATTATAAGGTTGTATTGTAATATTTTTTATATTTTTTTATAAAAAATATATTTATACATTGAATCTAAAGTTTTCTATTTTTTTTTATAGCAAATGTATTTTTATTGTCAAATACAAATCCTGATATAGAAAGGCCCTTTACACTGACTTTAATGTAAAGTTTAATTTCCACCTCATATATAAAGTGGCTGAAAGAGATCCGTTAGATGCAGCGGTCGTGAGGAAATCAATTGAGGGTTTGGAGTTTGGAGTTTGGACCGTTGAGATTGAAAATTTATTACTTGCATTTCTTTCTGTAATGAATTAATATATTTGTATATAAAATTCTGTAGAAAAATATAATTATAATTCCTAAGATCTGCACAGTCACAGTCTTACGTTGTTATTATCACCAACGACTGGAAATTTCAGTTCCCACGTAGCAAAACGATTGGCACGTTAAAATGCGTGGCCTGGAGTCTAACAAACTACTACCAAGTGGGTATCTTCATCCTACCACTCTCGATTCCCAGTCTCTCCACCGTCCGATCACCATACTTCACACCATCAATCAAGAATTCTGTACAAAATTCAAATCCAACGGTCCTCATTAAACACACTGCCCAACCCCACCTTCTAAGCCCACGTGTCCTGACCTCGCGTGGCACCCACCCCTCTTTCTTAGAACCATTCAAACGCCACCGCTATATAAATCCCTCCAATCCATTCCCCTCCCAAAACCCTCGCCACCCTCGCCTCTTTCTCTAGAACCTTCACTCTCTCTCTATCTCCCTCTAGAAATGGCGGGTTCCGGCGTGGTGGCTGTGTACGGAAATGGAGCAATCACCGAAAGCAAGCAATCGCCGTTCTCCGTCAAAGTGGGCCTGGCCCAAATGCTCCGCGGCGGCGTCATAATGGACGTCGTCAACGCCGAGCAGGCTCGAATTGCAGAGGAGGCAGGCGCGTGCGCCGTGATGGCCCTGGAGCGGGTGCCCGCCGATATCCGGGCCCAGGGCGGGGTGGCCCGAATGTCCGACCCGCAACTCATCAAAGAAATCAAGCAGGCCGTGACCATACCCGTCATGGCCAAGGCCCGAATCGGCCACTTCGTCGAGGCCCAAATCCTGGAAGCCATCGGCGTCGATTACGTCGACGAGAGCGAGGTCCTGACCCTCGCCGACGAAGAGCACCACATCAACAAGCACAATTTCCGGGTGCCGTTCGTCTGCGGGTGCCGGAATCTCGGCGAGGCGCTCCGCCGAGTCCGAGAAGGAGCGGCTATGATCCGGACCAAGGGCGAGGCCGGCACGGGGAACATCATCGAAGCGGTGAGGCACGTGCGGTCCGTGATGGGGGACATTAGAGTTTTGCGGAACATGGACGACGACGAGGTGTTCACTTTCGCGAAGAAGATCGCGGCGCCGTACGATCTGGTGATGCAGACGAAGCAGCTGGGGAGGCTGCCTGTGGTGCACTTCGCGGCGGGAGGGGTGGCGACGCCGGCGGATGCGGCTCTGATGATGCAGCTGGGTTGCGACGGGGTGTTTGTCGGGTCCGGCGTGTTCAAGAGCGGTGACCCGGTGAAGCGGGGGAAGGCGATTGTGCAGGCTGTGACCCATTACAGGGACCCGGATGTGCTGGCTGAGGTGAGTTGCGGGTTGGGCGAGGCCATGGTTGGGTTGAATTTGAAGGACGAGAAGGTGGAGAGGTTTGCTAATCGGTCTGAGTGATGAAACAATCTTTGTTGTTTGGGAGGAGAAGGAAGGCGGTGTTTGGGTGGGTGGGTTTTAGTTTTTTTACGTGTAAAAAATTAATTAAAGATTATGTTTTTGGGTCGTTTTTTGTTTGTGTGTTTGTTGGGTGTAGGTTTGCTGAATTTAATAAGGAATGAAGTTTATGTTTCTGCTTTGTAGCAGCTGATAAAACAATCGTCGTTGTCTAATTACTGATTATTAGCATGCTAATCTTTTAATGTTTATATCATTATATGTGCATTATGCTAATCATTCAACTGGTTTTGGTTCCAAGTTGCCTGGCATTCGACTGGTGTTTGCTTCCTTTGCTCACCACCACTAACATCAGGGATGAGTGTTTTGCCCGTTTGGGCTTTCATTCTTTCCAAAGTCTCTGATTTTTTTCTTTGTGTGGGTCGAGGCCTGGGTCAAGGGTCTAAGCTATAAGGAGTGATGCAACGGCTAACAAATTTGATTCAAAGAAATAGAACCTCATCTAAGGTCATCACTATAAAATTTGTAACATCAAGTTTGGGTTTGGGCCAATGACCCAAATTTAAGTGTTAGTTTGGGTCTAAATAGAAAGTCCAGGATATCGTGACTAAATTAATCCATTTAGGCCATGTTTGGTGGGTTGACTTGAACTGGTTAAGATGAATTTTGAAACATTGGATTGGGCTGATTTGGACTGACTAAGCTTTGAGTCCAGTTCTATTCATTTTTGCACCAAACAACATACTAAAATTAACATTTTTTTTAATAAATCAAAATTTTATTTGATATTTATTAACAATAATCAAATGCAAAATTCCAACTTTTTGCATCAATGCCTTACTTTTTTTTTTCTTCAAAATCTTTCTTCCTCTTTTTTCAATATATATTTTTTTTTGTAATCTAAAATTTCTCTTTATCAGATAAACTTCATCTTTTTTTTGGCGAGGAAAAGGGTAAACCCCAACAACAGACAAACTAAGGCTTAGTTTGGTACGCGCTTTTAAAAAAGCTCGTCTTTGCGAGAATAAACAATTGTGAAGAAGCTAAGTGTTTGGTAATCAGATTTGTAAAAGTCTTTGTGAGTATGAAAAGATGTCAAAGTGTTTGGTAAATTTTTTTATAAGTCTTTGAGAGTGTATAAATGAAAAAGGGTATGACGATGAATTTTTTAAAAAAACTAAAAAAACAACTCAAAAGTTGCTGACACCTTTCTTTTTTTCCTTTTTCTGCTTTTTCTTTGTTTCTTCCTCTTCACTTCCTTTTTTCTTCTTTCCTTCCCAGATATTTTTTTCTTTCTCCTCTTTTCCTCTTCCTTCCCAGGCCCCTTTTTTTTTCTTCTTCCTCTTCTCCTCCTTTCTCTTTTCTTCTTCCTTCCCAGACCTCTTCCCTTCCCGTGTATTTTTTTGCTTCCTTCCCAGGCCCATTTTTTTTCTTCCTCTTCTCCTCCTTTCTCTTTTCTTCTTCCTTCCCAGACCTCTTCCCTTCCCGTGTATTTTTTTCTTTCTTCCTTCCCAGGCCCTTTTTTTTTCTACTCTTCTCCTCCTTTCTCTTTCTTCTTCCCTTCCCATGTAATATTGGGTTGTGTTTTGGTGGAGAAGGCA
Source organism: Prunus padus (assembly GCA_024362665.1). Lineage (NCBI taxonomy): Eukaryota > Viridiplantae > Streptophyta > Magnoliopsida > Rosales > Rosaceae > Prunus > Prunus padus. The sequence goes on from JANFAM010000015.1 coordinate 25,117,498, forward strand.
AGGAAGTTTGGGGTTTGATTTTCTTTTGCTGGAGGAGATAACTGGTGAGTAATCTGGGTGTTGAATTTTTTGTGGCTGTGGAGATGAGAAAGTGTGGAGCTAAGGTTGGGGTTTTTTGGTTGGAGGGGAAGAAGATCTTCTGGGTGTGTAAAATAGGGAGGTGGGTTGGTGGGGTTTTTGCTTGAAATGGTCGCTCTGACGGATTGAGGAAGGGGAGCAAGTTGCAGAGAGTGGATGAGGTGAGCAATCCAGAAAATCCAAGATGAAAGACACTTGGGAGGCTCGAACTCGGGATGATGAGGGCAATATGGGCAATTTGAAAGTTTCATTAAACTCTCCGCATGCTTCTCCGCGCAGCAGTTTTTAGAAGCAGGGTGTGAGCTGCTTCTTGTTTTTGGCTGTGGATGGCAGCAGATTTTAAAATAAGCAGCTTGGATTAGTTTTACCAAACACTAAAACCTCCAAAACTTCTTTTCAAAGCTGCTTATTTTTTAAGCGCAGCAACCCCAAACCAAGCCTAAGTAGCCCAGTACCCACAAGACGAGCTCTACTAATACGAAGCAGATCATCTAGCACAAAGGAATCAACCCACGATGGAGAAATATCAAAATAGTAAACCCCCAAAATTCATATTTTTTACCAGAAAAATAGAAGGGTCATTCTTTTTCTATCATAAGAAAATCTATCTTTTTTATTATACAAGGGAAAAGATTGTAGACCAAAACCAAAATGGTAATTTGAAACAAAAGAAAAAAAAATTTACCTTATAACTTTCAGATCATAGAAAATACAAACTAAAAACAACATTAAAAAAATTAATTATGCAAATTCTAGATGGGAACATATCTGAAAGCTCTCCAATGAAAGGTATCAAAAGAAATCAAACCCAAAAAACTACAACACTCAATATCTAACCCAGAAAAATATGGATAACAAACAGATAAATTAGTTTTAAAAAAAGCAAAATCAGAAGAGAGAATAGATGTGAGAAGAAGATAGGTGAGAGATGAGAGAGGAGAGGAGAGAGCAGAGACGACCCCAAGTGGCTGAGGGAGATGACGCGGAGGAGACGAAGCGAAGCGAAGGACACTATGTGAGGTAGTCTTCGAAACCCATGTCTTGACGTGGGTTTTGATATCCAGCGTATGCTGGATTCATATCCTAAACAAAAATTTAAGTCCTAGCTAGTGTGTGATACAATTAACCCCACCAAACAACATATTGGACCCATGTCCATTTTAATTGAAAAATCCCATCCAGTCCAGGCCACCAAACAAAACCTTAGCTCTTACTATAAAACGTAACTCCACTTCCACTATGTGCAAAGGATTTGAACTCAGTGCAAGAATCGACTTAACTAACAAGTGCGATTATAAACAGAGGTTTTGAGGAGCGTGTCAAATTTTTACGTACCATTATTCATCATGGGATCATGAATGTCAAAATCAAAAGTTTGTACATATCATATATAAAATTTGATTCATGAGATCCTCAAGAACTCTCCACTCTGAGTATATTGAAAAATGATCGAAATAGTTGAAAATGATTGGCTTGTTCGATAACATTTTTTCTTCCGGTTGTTTAAGCATTAGAAAAATTGAAGAGAGGCCAATATAGACATCCACAACAAAAGTAATTCTTTCCCTCCCCTTTCGTTAGTCAAAAAGCAAAAGAGGATAGATATAGAGGAAATTTCAATGTCGCTAAAATAACTCGGGAAGGAACGAGCACATTACCTTAGCCAACCCAACTGTGTTAGTTACTCAAAAATTTCCAAAAAATATATCAAGCACAGAATCCTGGTTCAACTTGGAGAGACGCAAGGAAGACAAGATGGGGAAATCTTTATTATTTTTCTTTGAACGAAAAGGCATTAAGAATAAAAAGAAAATTTAAAAGGAAGTTGCTTAAACTGCTCATCTGGCATTAAACTGGAAACACAACGTACTCTTTGCTCGTTTAGAAGTCACGAAATACTTCCCACCCTTTTCCTCTCCTTCCACTTTGACATTTTAAAATCTCTCTTCGCCCCTCCCAACCGAAACATTATGTTCAAAGCACGCGTAAATTTCACGATCTTGCAGTTTCCTCTCTAAGAAAAATTAGGGTTTATGTTCTGCAATGGTGGGCATGATGATGGTCGCGAACTCCAACGAAAGACTCGCGAGTCTCATGGACTCAGCCATCTTGGCCTCTGACATACCGTCGAAGCTCGACCGGCTACGCCAATCAAAGCAAGATTTGGTGGTCCAACAAGACCCTGCGTTGCTCTCTGGGCTCCTTCCTCGCGTCTTCGAGCTTCAGTCCGACCGGTTCAGTCCGGTTCGAAAATTTGCCACTGAGTGCGTTTTCTCCAAACCCTAGTTGTACTATTCGCCAGCTCAATTCTTCTTTCTCTTTATAGTAGTTTTATAATCTATTTATTGAAGGCTTTGCCTATGGCTTTTTTCTACAATGTAGAATGCTTGGCGAAATTGGACTGATGCACGTAGAATTATTACCAGAAATTGTACCTTCGTTAATTAATGTTTTGAGTGATGGAACACCGGCTGTTGCTCGACAAGCGATCACTAGTGGGATTCGTTTATTTCATTGCGTTCTCGAAAAGGTTTCAATTCAGGTAATTCTATATGTCGAACGTTATTTAATGCTTACTAATGGTGTCTTTGATTCTACTGCTCAGGTTACTTTTTTATGATAAAGTATTGAATGTATAAATCCAAGTAATTTTAGTAACAATTTTTCGATTTAAAGTTGATTTATAATGATCGACATTCTGAGTCATGGGTAATGTTTCAGGGTTTACATTCTAGTGAGTTGGACAGTTTGCTTGAGTCATCTTGGGCATGGGTGTTAAAGTTGAAGGAGGAAATATACTCGATAGCTTTTCGGGTAAGAAATAGTTCTTTTGTTGATGACATATGAACGTGTTTTCATTGTGGTCTAATGCACTGTATCATGCTTCTCAGCCAGGAAGCGGGGGGATAAGGTTGCTAGCACTGAAATTTGTTGAATCAGTCATTCTTCTGTACACTCCTGATCCTAATGGCTCCCCAGAGCCCCCTGCTCATGAAGGTAATACAATTTGACACTGTCCATTGGGCTCAGAACTCAAATGACTTGTTTTTGTTTATGAAGGATTCTTGACTGCTTTGTAGGGGACTTGGTGGAATTTAATATATCTTGGCTTCGTGGTGGCCATCCCCTACTCAATGTTGGAGATTTGTCAATTGAGGCTAGTAAAAGTTTGGGTTTATTGCTTGATCAACTCAGGTTCCCAACTGTGAAATCGCTTGGTAACTTAGTGATCGTTGTGCTTATTAATAGGTATCTTGGCTTTCTTTGGGTCATATGATTCTTTTTATTTTCTACAATTTCTTAAGTTATGAGTTACTCCATACAGCTATTCTATCCTAAATTTAAATGCTGAAAAGGGATAGATGACCAGCTCCAGTGAGGGTGTTCTCCAGAACAAAGATAAAAATTTGTAGAAATTGCTCAGTTTACCAACTCCGCCTCTTAATAATTGGAGGAAGTGCATGGTATAAGGGAATTTTCTATTCGTTTCCCTTCCTTAGTCACCAGAGTTTGCCAAGAAATAAGTTTGGACATACCATATATGGGAATTTAGGTCTTGGGTGCTGAGTGATATAATATTGTCTCCTGATGTCATACCAGTTTCACCTGTATGATGATGTTTGGATTCTTAAGAGATTGTTCTTTGGGAGCAGTAACAACTTATATGTTGTATAAGAGAATAGAAATATGCAATAAATATGTATATAATTAGTTTCTAATTTATTATGTGAATTTAATTGTTATGTACAAGTTTATACTTGATGGAGTAAAAGTAAAAGCAATCTTAGAGACGATTGTAGTTTTTGAGGACTGTATTTTAGAATCATATTTGGGGTGATGACTACAGTAGTAACGTGTTGCCATTTACCAGTAGAGGCCTAGGTATTTCAATATTCTGAATACATTTGTACGCGTTTACTTTATGGTGTCTTATTATTTCTCTGGGGATGATGTATATTTTGTGTACAAGAATAGAAATATAAATAGCATTTATCACGAGTCAAGTGTGTGTCAAGAGCTTCCTTATATTTTTTGTGGCATAATTATTACAGCTTGTATATGTTATTGCTAACAGTTGTTACTGTTTCTTTTTTCTTTTTCTATATGATATTTCTTGCCAGTCTTTCAGCAATTGCGAAGAAGAGGCCTGCATTCTATGGTCGCATTTTGCCTGTATTACTTGGATTTGATCCCTCAAGCGCTGTCATTAATGGGGTACATGTCTCTGGGGCGCACCATGCCTTAAAAAATGCCTTCCTCACCTGCTTAAAATGTACACACAAGGGTGCTGCACCGGTATTTTGTTTAATACCAGACAATTCTAAATACCTTATGTTTGTCCTGTTTAAAATGTTAATGTTATACTTATGGTATCAATTTCTCATGAGTGAGGGTCTGAAAATTGATGAATAACTGCTCTAAAATGCTTGATAACATGTGGCTCTGAAAGACATTAGGTTTCGGTGTATAAAGCAGTAACTGTTTTGAGTCTTGACAATTATTAGGTGCATCTCTTTCAGTAAGTAAGCATGTTGTTAAAATTAAAGAACCTTTTGCTAAAAGTGAAAGCGTGATTGTCATGAGTAATATTGTTATTTAGTTGGAATGCCATTGAGCGCATGTTGTCTTACTGTGGTTCATAGAAACACCCCATGGATCTGTATTTATATTAAGGATATTTCTTGTAGGAATGCCATTGTTTCGACTTGAAAGAATATAACTAAAAGTCCACTTGTAGGAATTTCTAAATTCTAGTCCCAAAAGGCTTATGCATTAATGCCTTGTCTCATTGCTCATAAATTTCTTGCATGGTTCAACTTTGATAACATTGCAATCTTTTGTTGAAATAGTTTCATTGTTCTCATTATCTATGGAAAGACTAGGTGGCTGGCTTTCTTTAGTTGATGTTATCTAGTTTCTACTTTGTGCATTTACTTTGTTTTACAGAATAGCTAAATGATGGATTTGCTTTCGCAGTGGCGGGATCGTTTAGTTGGGGCCTTGAGAAAGTTGAAAGCTGGAGGGTTGGTAGAGCAAGCCATTCCTCAAGCTTCCAAGATTAATGGAAGTGTGGAGGACGGACTAGATGATTCTCCAATTACTAAGGTATTCCTTCACCTTTGATTCCCATTTTATTATATTAGTAGGTAGGTACATATAAAATAGATGCTCTTGCAAAAGTACACATTGGGCCATTGACATAATTGTATCTCGGAGCTTCTTGAGCATGACCTTAATGTTTTTCAGGAGGAGAAACCCACAATTAAAACATCTAATGCTGTGCAAAGTAGTTCTGGGAAGAAACGGTTAGGAGCACTGGATAGTAGTGACCTTGCAGAGGACGAAGATGTTTCTGGAAAGCGTGCCAAATCGACATCTAGTGTCTCTGAGGAATCAGTTAAAGAGTGCGATAGGAATATTTCTGTGTCTCAAGATGACATTTCTTCAAGTGGAACTACCGCTTCTAGAGGAGATAGTGATAGTGGACCTGTGCAGCAACTTGTTGCTATGTTTGGTGCATTGGTAGCTCAAGGTGAAAAAGTGGTTGGTTCTTTAGAAATTCTTATCTCAAGTATCTCTGCTGACTTGCTAGCAGAGGTTGTGATGGCTAATATGTACAACCTTCCTCCCAATCTTCCTGGAGCTGAAGGAGATGAATCTCTGATGAACATGTGTATAGTTGGCGGTGATTCCCGAGTTAAATATCCACCATCATTTATTGCTGATGTTCTCTCACTTACAAGTACTTTCCCTCCGATAGCTGCACTCCTAGATACTCATCAGTCAGTGTCCAATGATATAGTGGTATGGTTTTCTATTCTTATCTTGGTTTTCACCCCTTTTTTCCTTATGTGTCTTGAACTGCAATTTTATGGTAATTGCAGAAACCCGAAGTGGAGGAAGAACAGGTAGCATCTGTTGTTGATAGCGCTGTTGCAAGTACTGGCATGGATTATGAAGCTGAAAATTCTACGTTGCCGACTAGTTTACCTTCTTCATCTGAAGCATTTTCATCTGAAATGGAGAAGGGTTGTCAACCTGTGCCTTCTGATGTTCATGATATGGAATATCTTGAGAGTGAAATACCTGGGCTGGATTCTTCTGCTTGTAATAGTGGATTATCAGAACCCTTCGTTGCATCCTCATCAGCTTTAATGGATGTAGAAGATGCAAGTCAAGAGCAAGTTACCAGTTCGGGTCAAAGGACACAACTTAATGTACTTCCATCACTGTCAGCGGATAAGTCTGAGGAGCTTAGCCCAAGAGCTGCCGTTGCAGATGTCAATAGCCTGGTTTCTTCAACAGCAACTTCAGTTGTGTTGTCCTCTCATCTTGTCTTGCCCAAGATGTCGGCACCAGTAGTCATCCTTGCTGATGAAGAGAAGGATCAGTTGCAGAAATTGGCTTTTACGCGCATCATCGAGGCATATAAGCAAATAGCTATTGCTGGAGGTTCACAATTACGATGCTCTCTCCTTATAAATTTAGGAGTTGAGGTATTTTTCTAGCTTCTTAGATACAATTATTATAATTTTTGTCGGTTGTGATGGTTCAGTTCCTTGTTTCAGTTTTACTTTGTTATTGCTTCTCAGATATTTATTTAATTTTTAATTGCTAAGCCTTTTTATTTTTTTCTTTCTTCTTTTCGGGTTAGGAGTAGGGGCTGAAATTAAGCCTTTCTTAGTTAAGGCTAACCGTATGGTGTCGTGTTTTTTAGTGAAAATTTTCTTAATAGTGTGTTTTCTTATGGAACCCACAATTTGATTATCTTCTTAAGGCTAACTGTGTCTTATTTTTTAGTTATTTTTTTAATAGTGTGTTTCTTATGGAACCCAAAATTTGATTTTTTTTTTGTAGTTCCCTTTGGAGTTAGACCCATGGAAACTGCTGCAGAAGCATATCTTGGCAGATTATACGAATAATGAGGTATGTGATGGGTTTTGATGATTGTATGATACAGTCCCATCTTTTTCTTTTTTTAAATAAATGAATCTGTATTAGGTTAATTTGATATCAACAAGATTGCGCTCTTGGTTAATTAAAAATGATAACTCAGTTTTGGTCTTTTGAACACAATGGATGGGTGATCTATGAGTATTACATACAGTGTTTTGCAGAAGAGGATGATCTGTTTTAGTCAGGATTGAAATTTTTTCGATTGATTAAGTAATGGAGTTAATAATTCTCTTTATTCCTTCTTTTGTTTTTCTTTTGTGTTTGGGTGATAAGAATTTTAGGAACTACATACCTGGTAATTTTACAAGATGTGGGTGCAAAAAGTATCATGTGCTTGGATGAGAGCCAATTCATTGCCGGCGCCCCGGCGCACATATTTATCCAAATACTTTTTAACATACATTAGTAGTTAATAATAAGGATCATAGCTCTTAATTATGTACTCTTGTGATTCTCTAGCATAAAATACTAGCTGACAGTGATTGTGGAATCTCTTCAGGGACACGAGTTGACATTGCGTGTCCTATACAGGTTATTCGGAGAGGCAGAAGTGGAACACGATTTCTTTTCTTCAACAACTGCTACTTCTGTATATGAAATGTTCCTTTTGAATGCGGTGTGCTTTTTATCTCTATATTATTAACCCTCCTCCTTTTGCAATACAAATGTTGAACTTAAGAATAATATATATTATCTTTCATATCATTGCAGGCAGAAACACTTAGAGATTCTTTTCCAGCGTCTGACAAATCATTAAGCAGATTACTTGGCGAGGTTCCTTATTTACCAAATTCAGTTCTGAAATTATTGGAGTGCATGTGCTCACCTGGAAGCAGCTACACAACTGAGAAGGAAACACAAAGTGGGGATCGAGTGACTCAAGGTCTCAGCACTGTGTGGAGCCTGATTTTGCTGAGGCCTCCTTTCCGCGATCCCTGCTTAAAAATTGCTTTACAGGTTCCTTCTTTTTATTTCTACATTACCTCTGTTTCTGAAATTCCTTTACTATTGTCTATGTAAAGAACTTATCTTTTTTTCTTTATTTCATCTGACTTTGTTGTTCTCTTTTTCCTCTGGAAGAGTGCAGTTTATCATCTGGAGGAAGTGCGTATGAAGGCTATACGTCTGGTACTTATTCGCAACTTGCTATTAGAGCTAAGAATTAGATGTTCGGTTCTAACTTTGTTTCCATTATGGGTTGCTTTGTCTAACAGGTTGCAAACAAGCTTTATCCTTTGTCATCCATTGCTCAACGAATAGAAGATTTTGCAATTGAAATGTTGCTTTCTGTAAAAAGTGGCGATGCAACTGAAAGAACAGATGCTGAAGGATCAAAAACAGAATCACAGAAGGTTATAATCTTTGCATTGCTGATGTGGGGTTTCACTCAAATATATTTTATATTATTGACTTGAATCGGAGAGTTAACATCTAACTGCTTTTTCATCAGGATTCTGATTTGGAAAAGCATTCAAATGAACCTCCATCTGTGAGTGGTAACAGTAAAGATATCTCCTCTGATACTCATCAATCATGCAATTCTCAAAGTGTGTCATCCCTTTCAATTGCTGAGGCCCAGCGGTGTTTGTCATTATATTTTGCTCTATGTACAAAGGTCATTAACTTATTATAAAAAACTGATTTACTTCTGAGGTCCATTAAATAATTATTCTTCGTGTTCAGTAATTTTGATTTATTTGTTGAAATTAACATGATTTGTGAAATCTCATTGGCAGAAGCATTCCCTTTTTCGCCAAATATTTGCTGTTTATGGAAGTGCATCAAAGGCCGTTAAGCAGGTTTAGTTATTCTAAATTGGGCATTGATGTATAAATTAGCATTGTGCTTGTAATTCCTGCCCCATGAGGTTTTTCTTCTTATCAGTTGTATGGTGCAGTGCAGGCAGTTCATCGTCACATTCCAATACTTGTACGTACTATGGGATCGTCACCAGATCTTCTTGAAATTATTTCTGATCCTCCAAGTGGAAGCGAGAACCTCCTGATGCAGGTTTTCAGTTATCAACATTACAATTTTGTCAACACCATCCCATAGTAAATAACACCTTTAATCTCCCCTGTTTAATGGCATCAGGTTTTGCATACACTGACAGATGGGATAGTTCCTTCTCGAGAACTGGTTTTTACTGTTAGGAAGCTATATGATTCAAAACTGAAGGTACATTTAACATTTTTCTGACAGTTGCAAAGAACTGAAGCTATTAGCTAATATATGGTTGGTTATGAATGATTACAGGATGTAGAGATTCTTATTCCAATATTGCCCTTTTTACCGAAAGATGAGGTTCCGTTCTTTTCACCCTCTTATCATAATTGCATCTACTGTGTGATGTTTGTGTGCGTGCATGCATGCCTTTGTTACTTGTTACATATCTTTGTTCTATAAAACTTGAGTGTGGCTGAGCTATAGGTATGTTTGGGTACTCAATATTGATGGACTGGGGGTTGCTTAAAGTATTCCATGAACAACATTACTATATGTGCCCTTCTGAAATAGTCTAGCATGTATCTTGCTTTTGTTCTTGGGTCATTGATAAGGCTAAGAAACATATAAATTTGGTGGAAAGGATAAATGATGTACTGGAAGAGATGGACAAGGTGTTCATCTATGAAAAAAGTGATGCTGAATTTACAAGAAAGCTGTTACAGATTAATTGATAACTTTGAAACGCTTTGACCTTGATGCCTGAAAAGATGCCAACAATATGCTCCTCTCCTTTTGCAACTCCACTTCCCCATCATTGAAGATTCTGCTATTTCTTTCCATCCACAATCCAAATAACTGCTATACTAGCACATCTTGTCCTTCGAATGCAATTTGCTATCTTGTACTTGGTGTATTCTGGGTGAACTTTTTCCAGCTCTTAATAACTTACATTTGATTCTTTTTTCTTTTGAATGCTTTATATTGATGTTAATTATCAGTTGGCGCTCTTTTTGTTTTTGTTTTGGTGCTAATAATTTTATAATCCTGTATTTGTTAGGTTATGCTTATATTTCCCCAACTTGTGAATCTTCAACTGGATAAGTTCCAAGCAGCACTAGCTCGCACACTACAGGTATTTTTGTTTCCGTGTTAGTTCTTGTATTATTTCATATGGTCATTACAGAAAATATGAGAAGATACTGTCCTTGCCTTTCAATTATTTGTGTCATTTTCTGATACAAGTGTGACCTGGAAATTATTGAATCTCTTTTACAATTGCTTCCCTTGCCCCACTTCTTGCTTTGCTTTCTAAGTTGCTAGAATCAGGCGTTCTATGTCTGTAAATTTGCTTATTTGTCTATGCGATAAATTATTTGTAAGACCCTTCTCTCAGTTAATATTTCCTTTGGTATTGTATGTTTCTTATCATTTAATAATTCCTTCTTGCATAAATGTGCATGCTATCAGATATTTTACAAATTTTATTCATCATTTGTTGCTGTGTTCACAGCCTTTTCTTCTTTTCTTTTTTTCATATTTTTCGGCTATGTTTCTCTACGGACATGAGAACTGCCCACCCTATCTTAGATAAAATACACAAGTTATGCCTTTCATTTAGTCAAACTCTAAAACTTTTTAGATGATTTCATTGGTATAGTTCACTATTAATATGGTTGTAAAGTACATCTCTTGTTCTCTGCTTGATCCTAAATATTGCTTGGACAGGGATCATCCAATTCTGGTCCTCTTCTTGCTCCAGCTGAAATCTTGATTGCTATCCATGGAATTGATCCCGACAGAGATGGAATTCCACTAAAGAAGGCATGTCATCTTTTGTTTTTATTGATTGGATACCTCTCTGAGTGGCAATAATGAATGGCTGGATATGTTTTTTGTTGAACAGGTCACAGATGCATGCAACGCCTGCTTTGAGCAGAGGCAGATATTCACCCAACAAGTTCTTGCCAAAGTTTTGAATCAATTGGTCTGTACCATTGGAACTTCATTAACTTTTTGTTACCACTGCTTTCAAGCACAACTTAAAAGACAAGCTTCTTACTTGCAGGTTGAGCAGATTCCCCTTCCTTTACTGTTCATGCGTACAGTATTACAAGCCATAGGTGCTTTTCCTGCACTGGTAAGATCCAAATAACTCTTTAAACTGATTCAGGACAAGGGAAATATGTTGGATTTCTGCTCTTTTTTTAGTATGAGATGTATGCTGTAAATTGTTGAGAATTAATGAAACATAGGAAAACTCAAGGAACAACATGAAAAAATTACACTGATAGAAACTACTAGCATCGCACTAGTAGGATTCTAGAAATCATACTTGCAGAAACCCTAGGCGTGACACCTACAGCAAGACTGCATGACAAAACAATCCTAGAGCGAAGGATATATCGCTGAAAAGTTCTTTGAATTCATTAATCTCCCCCTCATAAAATCTAATTGGTCTGACAGTGAGGTCCTCATCATAACTTGCAGAAAAAAAGTATCTTCTCAATATTTTTTAAAGAATAAAGAAAAAGTTTGAGTAATAATGCTTATTTTGTTTTATGGGTTAACAAACTTAAACTTCTGTAGTTCTATCACACACCGTAACAACTCCCAAGTCTGTCAAAGTTAAGGAGCCAAAGTAGATCTAATTGGTCTGACAGTGAGGTCCTCATCATAACTTGCAGAAAAAAAGTATCTTCTCAATATTTTTTAAAGAATAAAGAAAAAGTTTGAGTAATAATGCTTATTTTGTTTTATGGGTTAACAAACTTAAACTTCTGTAGTTCTATCACACACCGTAACAACTCCCAAGTCTGTCAAAGTTAAGGAGCCAAAGTAGATCCAAACATACAACCAATTTTTTGTGGTCAACTTATATTGTTCAAATCAGGCTCAGTTTGAGTATTATGACCATGTGCAGATGTGTCTATGGCATTCATGTAAATACTAATATACCTTCGATTATATCTTTGACATTTCTGGACACTAGCTGCATTAAAGGATTTGTTAAATCTACAATGCTTGTAGGTTGAACATGCCCCATGATTGTTGAACCCGCTTGCAAATCTGCTAGATTTCCTCGTTTGTTCAATTTAGTTGCCACTTGTGATTGATATCTTCAATTTCTTACCCTTAAAATTCAATGAAAAATTCAGCCTACTTTTCATGTTCAAACTTTGGATAGCATGTTGCTGACTTGTCGAATTTGCTTTATCAATAAATATCATAGGTGGATTTTATAATGGAGATCCTCTCTCGACTTGTGAGCAAGCAGGTAACTTTCAGTATCCTAAGCTTTTTTCTTGCCACCTATTATTTATAATATATTTATGTGATTGATGACATGTTGCAGATATGGAAATACCCAAAGTTGTGGGTGGGATTCTTGAAGTGCGCGTTCTTGACAAAGCCTCAGTCATTTGGCGTCCTGCTTCAGGTGCATATTTGCTGCTATCTGTGTTACTCCTTGCTTTCCTATAAAAGTTGGACCAAATCCGTGAACTTTCTACCTCTTTTTAAACTGAGAAAATAAAAAGGAATTCCAAAGTAGATTATGTTGTGCTCTGGTTTATTCCACATACTCATTGGTCTATTTCGTTTACTTGAGGTAGGAAATTCTTAATTTAATATGTGATGTATTTGTTTATCTTAGAATGTACATTTGGACTTTGAAACGACTGTTGTTCACATCTTTATGAGTTCTGATGGTATGTGTATTGTTGACTCAGCTACCTCCAGCACAGCTAGAAAATGCACTGAAGAGAAATGCAGCTCTGAAAGCACCTTTGGTTGCTCACGCTAGCCAACCGGACATCCGATCTTCACTTCCAAGGTAAATGAAAACGCTCACTTGTAAAGATCTCTAAAATGGAGGAGGAATCAGCAGCTGATATTAGAGCTGGGCTTGGTTTTTTCTTCTTCTTCCAGGTCCATATTGGTTGTTCTAGGAATTGTTTCAGATTCTCAGGCACAAACCAGTCAGTCTCAGGCGGGAGATGCAAGCAACTCAGATAAGGAGGCAGTCACAGAGAAATCTAAGGAGTCATCTAGTGCTTGTTGAAATTCCAAGTCAATTCCGAATTGTTTTCTGCTTTAAGTTTGACATCAGAGAACAGACCGGAATCTGAAAGTACACGGCCTTCCGTGCTACAAATCTATTCACCCTTGACGCGAACGACATCAAGGCAGTTATGGTTGTGTTATATATCTTATCAAATGGTAAAACTGAGCAGATCGGCATGTATCATAGAATTATCGCATTCTTAGAATAGTGAGCAATAAGAGAGATTCAGTAGGCAACGGATCGATTGTGTACCATATGATCAAAACTTTGTAATTGAAACAAATTATGTTTCAGCACTCGATGTTCAAGTATTTTCGGTTGGACGTTTTTTTGGTTGAATCTTTGGCAGACTAATGTTTTAATAATTATGTGAACTCTCAATAAGTTTTTTAAATCACTTTTAAACCAAAGCTGTGTTGAACCTCATTCAATTAAAAATATCAAAATGGAGATCCTACCATGCCAGCTTATGTTGCAGTGTTTATCTTAATAAAAATTAAAAACATATTCGAGAATCGTGGGTGGGACTCGGATCAGGAGTAGTATGCTCACAGATTTCGTTTCTCAACTAGAAAAATTAGGGTTTCTGCGTCTTGGCTGCTAGGGTTTTACTCAACGCTAGGGTTTCTGCCTATGTCGCTCCTCTCAAACATTCCAACTTCAATTTGGGTTATTTTTATTTTTATTAAAGGAAACATTTTTTTATACCCAATTCTCGTCTGGGTGGCTGTTCTTGAATAGACCCTGCTTGTTGATTTGATGCTTGCGCTAATTGCTCTCTCTCTCTCACACGCCCACACAGAGATGATGCAGAGGCAGCTCTTGAAGAAGCTCAGTTTCAGACCTCCCAATGGCGTCACTCAATTCCATCAACGGAGAGAGATGCACATCAGGAACAAGAAGGCCATGGAGTTGATAGCCAAAGGGTGGAGTGCTTTAAAAGAAGTGGACAGAGTTATCGATTACTGCGAGCTCAATGACCACCGCCTCATCCCTCTGTTAAGGGCAGCAAAGGAAAACTTTGTCCCGGGGGCTTGCAGAGCCATAGGAGCTGCTCTGTTAGTTGAAGCCGCGAATATGGGTGATCTGGATGCGCAGTATGAACTAGGTTGTAAGCGTGAGTCGAAAATGAATACGTCCAATCGGATCAACAAGCTTTCCATTATCTGGAGAAGGCTGTGGACCAGCTGCACCCAGGCGCTCTTTACCTTCTGGGTGCCGTTTATCTCACGGGGGAGTGTGTGAAGAAAGATATTGCCTCTGCATTGTGGTGTTTACATATGGCATCGGACAAGGGGCATGCCGGTGCAGCTATAGCATTTGGGTCTCTTATTCTTAGAGGTGTTGAAATCCCAGAATCTGTGACCAAGCTCACTTCAAAGAGGGGTTCTTTGGCCAGGACGGCAAGAAAGAATGGAGAAAGCCTTGTAAGAACGGTTCCAGATTGCTGGGAAAGGAGGATGTGATTTAGGACTGAAATGGTTGGAAAGACTTGAGGAGGAAGAGAAGCAACAATTGACTGGAACTGAAATGGTTGAACAGACTTGAGGAGGAAAAGAAGTCTTTTGTATATACATTCTTTCTTCTTATTTGATGTATACTTTGGGAATTGCCACAATAAAAAAACATAAATTCTCTGAATGTTCCAAATTCATTCAACCCTATAGTTTAATTACAAAAGAATCGGAGTTAATCCTACATCGAGAGAAATGCTTCCACCAAACGTGTATCTGGTTAGGTGCTTTTGCCCCAAGGCAAATTGCTGCCTATCCCTAAAGTGACCTTAGTTAACATCATGCTGTCAAAACGGAAACAGGAAATCCATGCATTTGAAACCATTCAGGCATGTGGAATCTCTCATAAAGCACAGGCCTCACATCTTTTTGCAGGGAGAGCTGCTTGAGGTGAGGAAGCAGGACCTCCAAAAGCTACACAATCCACATGAATGAAAAGCAAAGAAGGATAGAATCAGTTACAACATGCTTCAGTTCATTATTAACTCTTTATTTGAAGCGTAAATAAATGAATAACCTGATCATCGTATGGTTGTCCAGCAGAAAATGGAACACATGGAATTCCATTCAGCGGTTGCAGCAAAAAACTGAATGGGTTGTTGTCAACAATCACAGTTCGACAGAGATCTTTTGACAAACAAGATAGATCTTTCACATGTTCCCGGCATTCCCTGTGGTTCACACAACTTTAAAGATCATTCCAAGTTCCAACTTGAGCTTTGATAATAGAAGGCAAAAATTCTTCAGTGTGCAAGTGTATGAGTGTGTGTGTTGATATATCCCACAATATGTCAGCACTTATTATCAAATTGCACCAGCATGCTCACTGACTTACGTGCTAACAGTAGAAGGCCGATAAAGACGAAGCTTAAATAGATTCTCCACATCAATTCTGTCAACAAGTGGTCTAGCATAGTCTGTGTGGTGGCCAGAGTAAATAAAAGAAAATAGAAAATCAGATAAAGAAATTGAACAAAAAGAGATTGTGGAACTGGGAAAGCAACAAACCTTCAACACCAGCAGTGAATAGTACAAGATCAGCAAATTCATAAACCCGTTTCAAGAACTCTCGCAAACCAGGACGTTCAAACACTGTCACATGATTGACTTTTGGTTTCCCATCTGGCTCCTTCAACCCCAAAAAATAACATACTAGACACACTATCATTTGACAATCAAATTGAGGATAAAGTTGCAGAGAATGAGAATCAAAGGTCTACACACCTTGTCAGAAGATACACATTCTATCTCAAACCACTTCAGCCCAGCTTCCGTGGCTTGAGTTCGAACAATTGTAGGCAAGCTACATGTTTCATAAGCACATACTAGAGTCTCATCCAAGTCAAGAACTACCTACATTACAAAATACATAACAAGTTTAAAGCCCATCACTCACAAACACTAGCCTGCTCATGTTACTGAACCAAGTGGAATTAAGCTTCAATGACACTGCTAAAAGCTAACAAATTTAAAAGCTCAAATACCCAGTTGACAAAATACTAACACTGCTAAAAGCTCCTTCATTTTTAGCTCAATTAAGTAAAAAAGGGAGTCACTTTCATGGTATATCAATAATGCAATAAATGTCCGTGAGCTAAAATCTAATTTCTAAGGGCGCAAATTAACAAAACCATGATGATAAAATTCACTTGAAGAAATGAAAATTCCAATTTTTGCAGATAACCCAGATTATTATTTCAGATAATTAACTGCATCCGACCATCAATTCAGCTGAATTAACCCAGAATGAAAAACGCAACGAAACTAACTTCCAACAGTAACAATTAGCAACTACACCAACAAAACTAACAGATGAAGATACTCACTGTAAGCTTTTCAATGTGGCGGTGACCATTTATGACACCGTTTTCAATTTGGGCAAGGGACGACAAGTCGTTGAGAGGGAGTTCGACGACGGGCAAGGGTCTGAAAGAAGGAGAAGAGGGGCCTATGAACGACAGCAGGTGAGGAACGCAAGGCGTGTCTCTCAGGATCTGAAGAAGGATCTGGAAGTAGAAGCCCATCCAGTTGATGAAAGCTCGCCATAGTTGAAGGCTCCTCGGCACGTACACTTCGACAGCCTGGCCAATCGGCGCCATGGCAGCGCACACCAACCCCACCACCACCACCACCACAGCCTCTGTCACTGAATGCGATACGAGCTTAGAGAAACAATGGTGCTCTTCTGCATCTGTAAGTTGTCACTGTTTTCTTTAAAAGAAAAAAACAGAACAATTGTAAATATCGAAGAGTTACGGTGGGGGTTGGCCTTTTGGTTAATTGTTACCACAACAGCTGCTTTGTAGTTGCAGTTTTTATCTTTATTTCTTTATCCATTATACTTAAGTGCATCATTCTTCTCTAACCAGTTCCGATTAATGAATTTTCGTCATACACATTTCATAATCGAAACCGTTCATTATACAAATCAACGTTTATAGATTATTTATGCAAAAAAATTATTAAATAAAAATATGGTAGTTGTTTTAATAAAATTTCTAGTTTGTGTATACTTTACAAAATGTAAATTAACAACTCTTATTATTAATTATTGGATTTTCATCAACCAACCTATCTTCATATTAAAAAAAGGTCAAGTGGTTGAACACTTTTTGATGATGACAAATTTCAATTTGATTCTTATCTTCCAATCCAAGTAAAAAATTTTGGTCCTCAAATTTGGGCCGTACGATTTATCATCAGAAAAATATAGTCCAATAAGATAAACGTCTGCGATTTGGACGGGCCTAGTCAGCCCACTTATATAAATGGCGGTTGTTTGCTGTGATGACTCGTCACTCACGTCACGTCACCGAGAAATTTTTAAATGTACCGATGACACCACGTGGTAGTGTCATCCAATAAATTTGGGGCATTTAATTATTTTCTAATTTATTGCATTATTTTTTACGACACGTGGGCAGTGCGTTGGAAACATTCCACATGTCCCTACACCTAATGGATGACAGACACCAGGGAACATCCAAAAATTACTCCACGTCACCACCACACTCCGACCAGAACAAGAAGTCCCAGGTTTAGCTAAAACGCAGTGTTTCGAGACGCACATACAGAAATCCTAAGCTTTTTTGTACCAGAGAAAGAGAGAGACACAGAAAGAGAGATACAGAGAGAAACAGAGGCATGGGCGTCGATTACTACAAGGTTCTTCAGGTAGAACGAAGCGCCAAAGACGATGACTTGAAGAAAGCTTATCGAAAGCTCGCCATGAAGTGGCACCCTGACAAAAACCCTAACAACAAGAAAGCCGCCGAGGCCAAATTCAAGCAAATCTCTGAAGCCTACGACGTACGTAATCTCTTAAATTCTCGTTGTTAAAATTCCCAACTGAGATTTATTGTCAATTTTTTTCAATCAATCAAATTGGATAGGTTTTGAGTGATCCCCAAAAGCGAGCGGTGTACGATCAATATGGTGAGGAGGGTTTGAAGGGAGGGGTGCCGCCTCCTGATTCGTCCTGGTCGGGCGGCCAAGGCCAAGGCCAAGGCCAAGATGGCGGTCCGACAATGTTCCGGTTCAACACCAGGAGCCCCGATGATATTTTCTCTGAATTTTTCGGGTTTTCGGGTTTCGGGGGAATGCCCGATATGGGCGGGTCACGGGCAGGCGGGTCTCGGGCTGGTGGGAACCCATTCCCGAGGAGTATGTTTGGGGAAGACATATTCGCGCAATTTAGAGGTGGAGCAGAGGCCTCAGGGAATGTGCCCAGGAAAGCTGCACCGATAGAGAGGACATTGCCTTGTACTTTGGAGGACTTGTACAAGGGCACCACCAAAAAGATGAAGATTTCTAGGGATGTTCCTGATGCTAGTGGGTAAGCCTTTACTCTCGCTCTCTATATATAAATATTGTTGTTGGATTTTTAAGACCCTCTCTCTGTGTGTGTTTGTTTTCTTGGGTGAGTTGATTGCATGACTGAGGTTGCACAATGGGGTTTTTAGTAAGTTATATCCTTGACTGGTTTGAATTTGCGAGTCTTAGCAATAACATTGTGTGTGAGTTCTACTGTTCTTATTAATTTGAGTGATACCTGGTAGCTATATCTTCTCAACATCATTCAGGTGGCATTTTCAGCTCAGGTGTATTTAGAATTCTAGAGTTTAGATCTCCGTTAGTTTGTGCAATTAGCTTTATCTTCTTACATATTCAAGTGCATTTTTTGTTCAGGTGTATTTGGAATTCTAGACTTTGGATCTCTGTTAGTTTGTGTTGTTCTTTAATGTTTTGGTATTGCATCTGAATACCCTTAAGGGCCTATACATGATACTGTTCGAGACAGGAGGTAGAAGAGAAGTGCATAGAAGCAATTTTTTTTTTTCTTTTCAAGTGTAAGTGAATGATGTTATGACTACTGATGCTAGTACTTTTCTGGTTAATGTTCTTGTTTTGATGTTCAAGTTGTTTTAAGTTTTAAACTTCCAGTGCCATTTCTATTTCCCCACATGAGTTCACATTTGATAGAAAAATATCATTGTGTGGATAGGAAAGTTCTTGTTGAAAATTGAGTAAAATATCAATATTTAGCAGTTGCAAGAGATGAATACATCACAATATGTGCATCTTTTCTGATTTATCTGATTAACTTGTATTAGTTATGGTGTAACAAAATGCACTAAATCTTAGATTATGGTTCTTTCCAGTACCACCAACATCTTATATCCCTTTATAAAGTCTTTCCACAGACTTTAGCGGTCATCCTGAACGTAATTAAATTATTAGTAGTGCAGTTAGGTGATTCTTGGTTTCATCCCAAACATTAGGATAACTAGTTAAGATTGTAGTAATTGGTGTTATGTTCTGCTAGTTAAATGGGAGATTTATGTTGGGTTTTTCTTGTCGAGCAATGATAGCCTTGTAAGATAGTTTAACCTGATAACCAGTGCTGATGAAGAAATAAACTTAGATGAACTGACTGAACTAAGCCTTAATCCTTACCATGTGTGTTCGGCACACGAGTCATTTTTTCTCCCTTACAGCTTTTTGGAAATTTATGCTCTCTAATCTCCATTATATCCTCGATGATAATCTCAGACAACTTCACCTATCACTTGGAAGTCTTTCTTGAAATCCACCACGTTATTATTGATGAAAATGCCGTCATGTTCTGTGCATCCTTATTATTACTATATTAGTCATGTTTCTTGTGACTGCTTATATATTCAAGTGTTGCCTTTATTTATATTAGGATTATATATTCTATCTGTCTCTAGTACCCAGGCATACCAGAATGATTACTGTACTATTGAGTGCTATTATGATTATCTAAAGTTCAGAGCCTGGGAGGGCCACATGTACATATGGTTTGTGGCCAGTGTTGAGGTAAATCATGAAACTGTTGCACTAGGGTGGCAGAAATGTCTTTGGGTTTAGGGGTATCGTAACTTGATACCATCCATGGCGGACATGGCGGACATGGATGTGTAGA
Source organism: Prunus padus (assembly GCA_024362665.1). Lineage (NCBI taxonomy): Eukaryota > Viridiplantae > Streptophyta > Magnoliopsida > Rosales > Rosaceae > Prunus > Prunus padus. The sequence continues at coordinate 25,137,503 of JANFAM010000015.1, forward strand.
ATATGGTTGTGGTTAGATTCATTTGCCAGTTGGCAGGATGTATATTAGCATTCTATAATACATGTTGATGTTGGAGAGAAACTCTTGAAGCTTTAGCTTGATGATCTTGTCATTAGTAATGTTATTGTTTATCTTCCAGGGGTGGATTTGTCACCTTTTGGATCCATTTAATTGACATGTCTGTGTTGGATCCATATGCTATTTATTGTTCTTCTTTTTTTGGTACAGGAGAACTACCACAGTGGAGGAAATTCTAACAATTGAGATCAAGCCAGGTTGGAAGAAAGGCACAAAAATAACTTTTCCAGAGAAAGGGAATGAACAGAGAGGAATTATACCAGCAGACCTTGTCTTTATCATTGATGAGAAGCCTCATAGTCTTTTCAAGCGGGATGGGAATGATCTTACTGTCACTCAGAAGATATCTCTTGCGGAAGCTCTCACAGGTCACACGGCACAGCTGACAACACTTGACGGGAGAAGTCTGACAGTTCTCATCAATTCTATTATCAGTCCCACATATGAAGAAGTGGTCAAAGGAGAGGGGATGCCTATCCCGAAGGAACCTTCCAAAAAGGGAAACTTGAGAATCAAGTTTAACATCAAGTTCCCTACCAAGCTTACCTCAGAGCAGAAAACTGGTATCAAACGTTTATTAACATCTTCATAGAGGCTGGTGGTAGCTCTCCCTACCATATACCAAACCTGTGAAAGTTTGCATTTGTTTGGTTTGCTAGTATTTTTGTTCTTTTTGTTTTCTGGATTGGAAATTCAAGCCTCGTTGAATTTGGGGATTTGATCACAGCATTTGACTAGGAGGTTGTTAATTTCCACATTCCATTTCTCTTCTTTTCCAATCTTTTCTTAACTTATGTAGAAATGCTGGATAGACAAGAAATTATTGACACTTGAAATTTGTAAACTATTTGTTAACCTCTTTCGGGTATTTCCCCCTTAAAATTCCCCTATTCCTCTCCTCCTTCCCTCCTTGCTTCTGCATATACCACTCTGTGAGTCTACTGTGTGGATATTTGTATTGTGTTACTAGCGTAATAGTAAGATTGTCAAAGTTGGCTGGGTAGGTGAGGAAATGGGTTAGGATTAGGCTAGTTTAGGGTTTTATTTTCCTTCCATTCTAATCCAAACGAAAAAAGAAGAAGCAACTGGGACGAGTCGTTTATCGTTAGTCCTACAAGCATCGGCAGCCCATTTGTATAAGTAAGGAATGCAACTGAGGAACAAACTGAAGCCTAACTCCTCTTTTCCTTGTATTTGGCAAAGAAAATTGGAATGAGCCAACTACTAAAGTCTTCCACTTATCTTCTTCGAAAGTCTTGGCCACTATCAAAGAGAAAATACTACCTACTCTATTAGTTGAGCATTTTATTCCAGAAAGCAACAATTTTTTGTTGTAAACTCTATTAGTTTAGCATTAATCTAATAACACGAAAATTAAACAAAAGGGACAGCTTTTTCTCTCACATCATAAAAACTGAACCCTCGTGGAAGTCTTCTTTCTTTCTTTATTTTTTTGGGTTCGGTCGGAAAACCCTCGAGGAAGTTCACAGCAAAAGTTTTGAACTTTCCTGAAGTGGTAAGCCACGTGTAAGCTGGTGAACAAAACAGTTTTGCTGCTACAGTCGCTTGACCTACTGTAGCTAGCAATCCTTGGGGTGGTCAATGTTGCTTTGCTTTCTGTTCTGCCTTGTCTAGGAAGTCTTGCAAAATTACCCTTTTGGACCCCTTGGCTTTGCATATTTCATCCATGATTGTGATTGAGAGAGAGCTCTGTTTCAAGTCCCCTCGCCAAATAAATATGGTTGCTACTTTAACAAGCTTCAACCACTAACCGGAGTTTACACGAACAGAAAATCCAAGGCTTTTCTTACCAGAGAGATAGAGAGTCATGGGCGCCGATTACTATAAGATTCTTCAAGTACCACGAAACGCCACTGAAGTGGACTTGAAGGAAGCTGCCGAGGCCAAATTCAACCAACTCTGCCAAGCCTACGACGTATGTAATTGTAATGTCATCTTTTTAATTTTACTTCGGAACAAAAATTTCTCAAAATTCCTACCTGAAATTTATTACTAATCAAATATTGGGCAGGTTTTGAGCGATCCTCGAAAGCGAGCAGCGTACGATCAGTACGGCGAGGAGGGTTTGAGTGGAGGGTCAAGGCCCGGCGGGTCTCGGATCCCAGAAGATATATTCGCGGAGTTTTTTGGAGGGAGAGGCGGCGGCATGCGCCAGTCACGGGATGACGGGTTTCGGAACTCGGATGATGTGTTCTCGGAGTTTTTTGGACAGAGGGTTAACTTGGGCGAGTCACAGGCCGGTGGGTCTCGGTCTCGGAGCCCCGAAATCAGGAGAATGAACGGCGAAAATATATTCGAGTCGCTTAGAGCCGCAGCAGAGGGCAATGGTCGGCAGAGGAAAGCAGCGGCGATAGAGAGCACATTGCCTTGTAGCTTGGAGGAGTTGTACATGGGCAACACCAGAAAGATGAAGATTTCTAAGGATGTTGTTGGTGCTAGTGGGTAAGAAATGAACAAATACCTCACAAGACAAGATCATGTGCCTCTATTTGGTTTATCTTGTCATTGATCTACTTACCCTTTTGAATCCTTCTAATTGACTAAAAAATTGAAAAGGATTTTAAAGAATTCGGACTTGTTTTGTTTTGTTTGGTTCTACAGAAGAAGAAGCACAGTGGAGGAAGTTCTAACCATTGAGATCAAGCCTGGTTGGAAAAAGGGCACCAAAATCTCTTTCCCGGAGAAAGGGCATGATGTAGAGCGAGGTGTTATACCAGCCGACATCATCTTTACCATTGATGAGAAACCTCATAGTTTTTTCAAGAGGGATGGGGACGATCTCATTGTCACTCAGAATTTATCTCTTGCAGAAGCTCTGACAGGACACACAGCGCTGATGACAACGCTTGACGGGAGAAATCTGCGGGTCTCCATTGATTCGATTATCGGGCCCACCCACAAAGAAGTGGTTAAAGGGGAAGGAATGCCTATCCAGAAGGAACAAGGCAAAAGGGGTAACTTGATTCTCAAGTTTAACATCAGGATCCCCAAGCTTACCTCAGAGCAGAAAACTAGCATCAAACAATTGTTAACATCTTTGTAAATGCTGATTGTACCATCGAAGTTTTTCGTCTGCTTTTCATTTTCTCTGCACCCAAACAATAGCTTTCTAGGTTTCCTTCGCCATCTACCAAGCTTTCCTGAGTGTACTGTGTAGGTTTGTGTGTGTGTTGTGTTAGCTGTGTACAAGTAGATTGCTCTCTCCACCACATTATTGTGATGAACGGGAGCAATTGTTATAGTAATATATCACGTAATGTATGCTTTGTAATTAACTCTATTTAGGAGCACTTCCTGTTACACTGGCCTTGTTGATTGTGATTCCTCCAATGGTAAAAGGAAACTCAGTTGAAATAAAAGTAAGAAGCTCTAGCTGATTAAGAAACGGTCCCAGATATCAAATCAAAAACTGGACTTGATCTGTGAAATAGTAGACACCGAATCAAAGGCAAAATAGGCAGCGTAGGATTCAATATTTTTCATGTTTCTTGCTTGAAGTTTACGTTAAGGTCTTGCATTAATAAGGAAGTGGAAATGGAGCTTGAATTTGTATAATGAATCAAAAGATCATAAAATGTGTCTCAGTGACTAGTTCCAAGTGTCTAGGCCTTGATTGAGCTCGTTTTCTTTTTTCTGTAAGTAGATGTTTCTTGTCGAGCAATGATAACGTTGTTGTAAGATGGTTTACCTGATGAACTATGCCCCACACTTACACTTGGCACATGAGTAATTTTATTTTATCGTGTGGCGATTATCCGAAAGAACTTGTCCCTATTATTTTTGTGCTTTGATATTCAAAGCATGAAAATAAGTGGAGAAGGGCTCAAAGGGACAAAACGAGTGTGAAAATCACTACCATTTAAAGAAGAGAAATCGATTTCGAGACTTTCTCCAATTGAGTGTTTAGCCAGAGCACGGAGTTTAGGAGAGTTTATACACACAAAGAGATAGAAACAGAGCATCAAACAATTGTTAACATTTTCGTAAATGCTGGTATGGTGGTAGCTCTCCATACCATATCACCAAACTTCTCTCTGCTCTTCATTTTCTCTGCACTCAGTCACTAACTTTCTAGGTTTCCCTTCACCATCTGCCAAGCTTGTGTAAGCTTTCCTGTGTGTTCTTGTGTTAGTTGTCTAGGCTGCAAAGTTTTTCTCGGTATGATGCAGTAGCACCAAAAAAAAAGCAGTTCATCTGATTAATAGACGGTCTCAGATATCAAATTAAAAATTGGACTCAATGTTTGAAGTAGTAAACACTGAACTCAAACAAAAGATCATAAAATGAGTCTAAGGATTTGCAAGTGTTCCGACATTGAGCTTAAACCAAAATCCAAGCTTGAATTTATATGTAGATGTTTCTTGTCGAGCAATGATAGCCTTGCTCTAAGATGGTTTACCTGATGAACTAATCAGCCTTGCTTACAGTTGGCACATGAGTCATTTTTATCCCATCACCAGTTTTGTATAAGTTTACATTCTCTAATATAATCTCTATTATATCCTTGTACAAGTTTGCATTCTCATGTTCTGTGCATATTTCTTGGTTCTCTGAATTGGACCCAAAAATTTCCGCTCCAACATCTCTGATTGGCATGGGCCTAGGCGGCCCATTTAATCGAGAAAGGTGGGTGATTATCCGTTTGAACTCCATATTATTTTTGTATTTTGAAAATAAGGGGAGGAGGAACCCAAACAAACAAAATGAGTGTGTCAAAATCATTACCCTTATGAGAAAAAAATTCAATATTGAGACTTTTTTTCATGTGGATGATCATGAGCACTTTGTAAGTAGTTGATTAGTTTATTTGTGGGGTTTAGCATTTCATTCAGAAGAGTTAAAAAAAACTTGTGTTGTAAACTTTATTTTCTGATCACCAAAGGGAACCAAAAGGACGCATAGATAGATAAGCTTTGTCCCCTCCTATCTAAAATACTATGCCCTCATAGAAATATTGACCACACAAACAAACCCCTCATAGAAGTATTGACTCAAAAGTCATTGACAAAAGTCTTCAACTTTTCTCAAAAGCTAACCCACAATGCTGCTACAGTCGCTTGAGCTGATGTAGCTAAGTAGTACTTTCCTAGTAAGACCAATGAATAAAATATCGATGGTATCGGAAATATCGGTAGTCCAAAAATACGGAAATTTCGATGAAAATATCGGGATATTATCGATATTTCGGTCTATGTCGTCAATATTATCAATATTTTGGTCCATAGAGATCTAAAATATCGATGGTATCGGAAATATCGGTAATCCAAAAATACGGAAATTTTGATAAAAATATTGGGATATTATGGATATTTTGTTCCATGAGTAAGACAATTGTGCCTTGTCTAGGAAGTCTTGCAAAATTACCCTTTGAACCTTTGGTGGTTCTGCATAATCCATCCATGATTGTGATCGAGCTCTGTTGCTTTTGTGCCATCAATAATTGAGCTCACCCTATAAATACGGTGCTACTTGAAGAAAGGTTTTGCCAGAGGTTGGAGTTTAGGAGAACTTTAGACGCACGCAGAGAGATAGAAACAGAGGAGAGAAACAGAGAGAGAGAGAGGCATGGAGGGATCAGGGGTTTTCGGGTCACGGAGCAATGAAGATGTATTCTCGTCAGTTTTCGGAAGGAATTGCAACATAGGGGTGTCACGGACTGGCGGGTCTTGGAGCCCGGACTATAGCAGCATGTTCGGTGGCGACAACACTTTCGTGCCATTGACGGGAGGAGATAGGCCGAGGAAAGCTGCGGCGATAGAGAAGACATTGCCCTGCACTCTGGAGGACTTGTACAATGGCACCACCAAAAAGATGAAGATTTCTAGGGATGTTGTTGGTGCTAGTGGGTAAGCCCTTTTCTTTTTCTTATGAATATTTTTGTTTAATTTTGGCATCTGGGGTGATCAAAATGTCTTTTGGGCTCAGGGGAGCATTATTTAATACCAAACATGGCCTTAGCTTGATGATCTTATCATTAGAAATGCTATATGGTTTATCTTCCAGCTGGGCTGGTGTGGAAATTAAAAGTGACTACAAAATTATAAAAGTGATTTTACAGAACTTTCTTTTTCTTTTTGTTTGCTACTGCAGAAGAAAAAGCACAGTGGAGGAAGTTCTAACAATTGAGATCAAGCCTGGTTGGAAAAAGGGCACCAAAATCACTTTCAGAGAGAAAGGGCATGATGTGGAGCGAGGTGTTATACCAGCTGACATCATATTTACCATTGATGAGAAGCCCCATGATTTTTTCAAGAGGCATGGGGACGATCTCACTGTCACTCTGAACATATCCCTTGCGGAAGCTCTGACGGGTCACACGGCGCAGCTGGCAACCCTTGATGGGAGAAATCTGTGGGTCTCTATCGATTCAATTATCAGTGTCACCCATGAAGAAGTGGTTAAAGGGGAAGGGATGCCTATGCAGAAGGGACGAGGCAAAAAGGGTAACTTGATTCTCAAGTTTAACATCAAGATCCCCAAGCTTACCTCAGAGCAGAAAACTGGCATCAGACAGTTGCTAACATCTTCTTAGATGCTTGGTGGTAGCTCTCCCTTTTCTGTCTGCTTTTAATTTTCTCAGTCATTTTCTCTGCAGCCAAACACTAACTTTCTAGGTTTCCCTTCATCATGTACCAAGCTCGTGTTTGGCTGTATTGTGTTGTGTTGTGTTATTTATGTACTAGTAGATTGCTCTCCACCAATTAAATTGTGATGAATGGGAGTAATTATTATTGTAAATATCCTATTTATGTATGCTTTGTTGTGATTAATCTATTTAGAAGTAGTTTCTGTTACTGTGGCTTTGTTGATTGTGATTCCTCCAATGGTAAAATGAAACTCAGTTAACAGTAAAAGATTTATAATAAAAAAATATTGATATGTTTGTATATGTAGCCATCAGCTGCAAAGGTTTTCTGTGTATATGCAGCTAATTCTGCAATCCCATTCCAAGGAGGGATAGTTCTGACAGCCTTGAATCTCAAGGTTAACACATAAATATTTAACTTAGAGGGGACAGTGGAAGTGGTTGGCATGTAAATACAAATTAAACGGTCTCAAATAATCAAATTAAAAACTGGACTTGATCTTTCACACGGTCAACGCTCAACCAAAGGCAAAATAGCTTTCAATATTTGAAGTACAGCTTAAGGACTTGTATTAGTAACAAAGTGGACATGTTACTTCAACTGCAAGTGCTCCAACTTTGAGCTTAAACCAAAAATGAAGTTTTAACGTTGACTTGAAGCGTTAAGATTGATTAGTATTCAACACGATCATAAAAGTTTACGATATGACTCAATTACAAAATCACAAGATTAGTCTTGAGTATAATCATATTGAATTCGAAGTTTACCTTAAGATTGTCTCATGTTGATAAGAAAGTGGACATAGATCTTCAATGTATTTAAAAATTACAAAATGAGTCTAAATGACTTGTGAGTGTTCCAACATTGACCTTAAACCAAACAAAAAGAAAAAAAACAGAGGACTATGGGGCCAATATGAAAATAATAATAAGTTAGAGGCATCTAAGTGAAATTGATATAATATTTTCGTGCGAATAGCAAATATAAGAGCCGTCGGTAAATTAGAATAGAAGTAATATTTTAGATTCTCTCTCACCGTTGTTGGGGGACTGGAGGAGTGACTTTATCAAGTATCCGCGACCTAAACCCCCTCTCTTCTCTCCTCTCTTGTTTGTCTCTCTTTCTCTTTCTCTTCTCCCACGCTTACATGCATCTTCTTCTTTCGATCTGTCTTCATGCTTTGTCCCTTGGCTTTCTGTAATTCGAACTCGCTCCGCAGACTCAATACCTGACACTAAATTCCCGATTCCCTCCGAAACGCGTCGTTTTAGATCCCATGGAAATGGCCTCGAGTCCGCGAAACGTGGAGGAGATCTTCAAAGATTACAGTGCTCGAAGAACTGCTGTTGTCCGTGCTTTAACTTACGGTACTCTAATCTCTCTCCCCCTCGTTCTCTCTCTTTTTTTTCGGTTTTGAGAATCTCTGACTTTTTTTTGGTGTAATTGTTTTCTCACAGATGTCGATGAATTCTATGGACTCTGCGATCCAGGTAATGCCAAATTGTAGATCAGACTTATTTTTTTCCCTTGCTTGCTTTCTAAATTTTTTAATTGATTTCTTTTTTTAATTTTATGTATGTCTTCTCGGAAGACAATTTGTATATGTTCCCCAAACACTGAGAATATGCGAAAATAGGAAAATAAATTGGTATGCATCGTCCGTTGTTTGATTCTGCTAAATCTTAATTTTACTTCAAATGAATTGCTTGCTAGAATTGAAAGTTTGAAATTGCGTTGGACCTTAACTGTAGTAAACAATTTCGTTGTAGTGGAAGTTCAAAACAATTTCCCTACTTCTTTGAAGGCACAACTTATGATTTTTGTTTTGAACTCCCATTGGTATAGATAAGGAGAATTTGTGTCTGTATGGGCATCCAAATGAAACCTGGGAAGTGACACTTCCGGCGGAAGAAGTCCCACCTGAGCTTCCTGAGCCAGCACTTGGGATCAATTTTGCAAGAGATGGTATGAACCGCAAGGACTGGCTTTCTCTGGTTGCTGTTCACAGTGATTCTTGGCTGCTTTCTGTGGCTTTCTATTTTGGAGCACGCCTTAACCGCAATGAGAGGTACAATGTTTTATTGTTGTTGCTGCATGTGTGATGTAGATAGCGTGGTAGTATCCCTAGTTCTCTGTTGTTGATTTAAGATGTCTAGATGCTCAACTGAAATTGAACGAATTCAGATTAGGTTGAAGATAGGGAGAGAACTAAGAGAGAAATTGGGAACGAGGAAATTCTCTGTTTCTATTCATTGCTAATATTAGCCTTCGTTCAGATGCTTTTATACAATCAGTCTGATTACATAAGATTAACAAACTAGCATAAGATTTATCAGTAGACACTATGGGAGACACATGATCAGTAAGAGTATTCCGTCAGAATTTGGGTTTTGTGTTTCATATAATGCCTGATGCAGAATACCAACATGAGTGGAGAATTTGGTGTAAGTGCTAGCCATCTCCCTTGATGATATTGAAAGATTGAAATCATAGATTGTGTGATAGAAATCCATTAGTTTACACGTCAATTCTTCAATTCTTCATATAATGAACCTAAAAATGCCCATTACGGTCTTTGAAGAATTTTGAGCACTTGGTCCCTTTTTCTGCAATTTGCACCAAGACACCATTGTTTGACTTAGGGGAACTGCACTGTAGCATATCTTTGCTTGAGATTCAGTGGTTTTATTCATCAGGACTTGTTCTGTATAATGACAGGAAACGCCTCTTTAGTTTGATCAATGATCTGCCTACTGTCTTTGAAGTTGTGACGGAAAGGAAACCCGTTAAAGAAAAGCCCAGTGTGGATAGTGGAAGCAAATCTCGAGGCAGCACAAAGGTCAGATGGATCAATTTCTTGTTCTTTTTTTTTCCCTTTAGATTTCATGTTCCCCTTTAAGGTTCTCAGTTGGTTCAGAAACTTTGCGCTTTGTTTCCTGTCTTGTTTGGAGATATATCTTGAAACAAACTGCTGATGTTGGAATACATATTTGTTCTGTGGCCGTTAACTGGTTCCTCTTTTCTGTAGAGATCCAGCGATGGAATTGTGAAAAGCAATCCTAAGCTTCCAGACGAGAGTTTCGAGGAGGAGGATGATGAACATAGTGAAACTCTCTGTGGGAGCTGCGGCGGGAATTACAACGCAGATGAATTTTGGATCGGCTGTGACATCTGTGAGAGATGGTTCCATGGAAAATGCGTGAAGATAACACCTGCTAAGGCTGAGAACATCAAGCAATACAAATGCCCATCTTGCAGCTTGAAAAGGGGCAGGCAGTAGTGATCACTCAACCTCAAACCTTCCGGTGTAGCAAAGGCAGATAGCGCGTTGTCTCAGTGGCTGACAAAAGTAGTATAGGAATGTCACTATTTAATGTAATGCATTTGTTGTTGTGATGTTTGTTCATAATAGATGCTTTTTCAAAGGGGTTGAAGCCTGCCTTCTTCCCCATCAAATCCTGCTTCGGCTTTTATATTATCTTCCAGTTATTAATTTACGACAAATGAATGAAGAATATTTGCTTCTTGTTAGTGTTATTGTTATGTTTCGTGTCAAGTATACTTTAAATTGAAAAATTATAATTATCTTGATAAACAAATTGGTATGTTTAATACTGAATTGATTTTCGCTTTCAAGTCTGGAGAAGTCTACGCCAGGGTTGCCAAATCCGAGAAAATCTTTTCAGTTTCTCATGCATATGTGGGAGTTTTGGTGCATCATCCACGACACAAATATGTTTTTGTATCGGTGTAACCGTTACACAATTTATTAATTCACTTATGTTTGTATACCATAGCTTCATAAAATATGAACAACGTTGTCGAACTGAGTGTTGTTTTACTAGGTTTAGATCCATTAATCATACTTGGGACAAAAAAAAAACAAAAAAAAGGATTCATTGCTCATACATGGGCCCTTCCCCGGCCCTCCCAGATCTGATTTGTCAGTTGGTGGGGTCGACTTTGTTGGGATGTCGACATGTTTATTCTTGATTTTATTTTCATCGATACATATCATTTGCACAACTTCATCTTATGTGTATAAAACCATTTTGTGCTATATTAATTTTGTATTTTTTATTTATAAAAAAAAAAGCAAAAGAATTACAAATGTGACAACTGGGCAGATACAATTTCGGGCAAGTTGCCCTTCTATTTTCCTGGTGAATAAGGTTTTGAGTTTTGACCAAGACACGTTTACTTCCGGACACAACACTGCAAACAAGAAGCCAAGTTGAAATATTTGACTAATTAAGAAAGGTTTGAGGAAAAAAAGGGAAAACTAAGTTTGAAATGATTTGGACTCTGCTCATTCTTAGTTTAATCCGACAGTTAGAGACAGCCAAAGGCATATATTACATCCAAACGTAGCACATCACTTAGTTCACATCGATGATCAGCTAAGGTTTGTTTTTGTCCACAACTGTTTTATGTGCTGCTCCATCTGTCTATAATCTTCCTCCATCTCTTTGAGCAATGCTTGGGGCTGCTCTCGATACCGGTCGAATTTGAAATGGGTTCGAGTCGATCAGATGGCTCTGCGGGGAGGGAGCGCCTGCGCTGGACGCAAGAGCTACATGATAGGTTCGTAGAGGCAGTCACTAAGCTTGGTGGCCCTGATAGTAAGTCATTATAATTAAGTCTAAATCTGAAGTTGGTTCAATTTAATTATATGTTATGTGCATGCATATTGGGTCATAGAGCCTTATGTTTATATAATCTGTTTGCTTAATTTATAGGGGCAACACCAAAGGGCATCTTGAAGGCTATGAACGTTTCTGGACTGACCATCTACCATATCAAAAGCCATTTGCAGGTTCTCTCTCTCTCTCTCTCTCTCTCTCTCTCTCTCTCTCTCTCTCTCTCTCTCTCTCTCTCTTATATGTTCTTAATTTGCCTAGCTTAAACTAAAACTTTTCAATTTTGAGCCTTAATTTTGGAAAAGTCGCTGAATTTTTTTTTAAATTTTTAAATTTTCAGAAGTACAGGATATCAAAGTTCATTCCAGAGTCGACCAGTAGTAAGTTTACTTGATACTATTTTTTTTCCCTTAAAAAGTTTGGTACATATTCTTTACCATACTTATTCATTACTGCTTAAATGTTCTCTGGTATTGTTTCGTTTTCCACAGAAGGCAAACTTCAGAAGAAAAACATTTCAGAAATGCTGCCTAATTTCGGTGCAACGTCGTAAGTAATCATGTCCCCACTCACTAGCTTGAACTACAAGTAACAATTATATGCTGTTTGTTATACCAATTAATCACAGGCTTAACTAATTAATTTCCACCCTGCTGTGTGTTTTCAACACCTTCCAGTGGTGCTCAGCTCAATGAAGCCTTAAAAATTATGCAGATACAAGTACAGAGGAGACTGAGCGATCAAAATGAGGTATATATATATATATGGATAATCTATAAATATATAAATACAAAAAATTAATATGTTCACTCAATTACTAATATGTTATTTTTTTGTGGGTTATTAATTTTAAGGTGCAAAAGATTCTGAAACATAAAATTGAAGCCCAAGCAAGGTTCCTTGACATATTTTCAGCAGAACGCCATAACAGCAACAAGAACCGTCCGAACTTAATCACAAAACCCAGCAAAGTACCGTTGCCTCGGACATCACTTCCTTCACTTTGTGAAGACTCAGAATCAAATGCAAAGGAGTTTTGTTCTGACTCGGAGGCTGACAAGACCGAAATACAATCCTCTGCAGAACAATTCCAAGCTCAGAAGAGGCTTAGGCTACATCATCAAAACGACGAGGTCTGCGAGCTAGCACTCAATTCAGAGTGGTATAATCAAAGCCACAGCTTGCTTCTCCCTCATGAGGACCATATGAACTTTCCTTGGAACCTTGCAGCCTGCTCATCTCCCTTGGTGCCCACCTGCTTTCTATAAGTATTTTTTCTTTCTATGAGTGCATAGATATAGGTTGTTTGCTACAACAAATGGGATATTTTGATTTTGCTGCTTCCATTTATTTCTCTGCTTTACTTGGAAGTTTGTGGAAGCAATCAAAATTTCCATATCATATTTTTAGTATATATACAGAAGTAGTTAAAGATGTTTCCTAATAAAATGATTAGCATGATCTTGTGCAAAACTTTCACTAGTGCCAATGGGTGAATTAGAACATGTAAAATAAAGATTTTATTTGGGGTTTAGTGAGCAAATAATGCTGGGTTTGTTTCTGAAATAAACCAACACTACATGGTATTGTATTTTTTTGGCTTCTTGTTTTGATTGACCATGGTATTGTAATATTAAAGAGATTAAAAATCTGTTCTTTTATATGTTTACCTCCCTACTCACTAGCCAATATTAGGGTTCATTCGGGAGTAATTTTGGATATGTCAAATTGTCAATAATCACTTCTATGAAGAATTACTTCTCTATATAATTACTTTAAGTTATTTTAAGCGATTCTAGGAAGAAGCACATCCCGTTTGATTCTCCATAAAATCACTTAAAACTATAAAAGTGATTATTGACCTATCAAAAATAACTTCTAAACGAGCCCTTAGCCTTATTGATTTGCCTTGTACATTTTTGTTCTTGGGCAATATTAGACTCAATAATTTTACTTTACCATATGAATTTATAAACGAATACAACTCGTCCATAAATTGTGAATATGTGTACGTTGGACGAAGGCTCAAAGACTATTGCTTCTAGTTCTTGGGCAAATTGTCAAGCTTTGAGCTACGGTGTTATGGCTCGAAATAGCTGAGCTATCTTTGAAATTGCATAATTTTGGGTTGAACGTAGGGTGGCCCATCCCCTTGGTACATTTGGGCTCCACACATTTTGGAAAAGAAAGAAAAAGGGATTAAAAAATTTCTTAAATTTGACCACCCAGAAAAATAAAACCCCCTACTCTAGAATGTAGAGAGGGAGTCAAGGCTCTACCTCCACCCAAAGATGGTTGTTTGTTTTCGAAATTTTTTATATAAGTGTCATACTGTTAGGTAGTTTTATCAATCTACGTGTTATAATATTAATAGACGTTTAGATTGATCTTGCATGAAACTTGTAGGGTCTTTTTTGTTCCATCAGCTTGACGAATGAGCCTGGGCTGCTAGAAAGAGCGAACGGATGAAGTTTCCCTTCGTTGCCCCTTTTTCTGAGTTAGCGAGAACTAGGCCCAAACCATCCCGAGGGAAAAGTAAGTCCCAGGAGAGTACTTTGTTATTATTTCAGCAGCTGCGTGTTTTGTGCTGACGTTTCCGGCAGCTTAACGAAGAGTTAAAGATGATGCATTGAGGTTGCACAGGCTTGGCATGAGAGCTTGCTTTGATGAATCAAGATACTACTAGGCTTGGCATGAGAGCTTGGAGTGTGGGAGCTAAAGACCCACAAGTTTAGCAAATGAAAATGCATGTGCTTGGCTTGGTGTTTGATATGCTTGAGTCTGGGTGTTGGTTTGAAGCTATGACTATGGTGGTTTGAGAGTTTCAAGAGAATGATGATGAAAGGAAAAGTTTGAGGCTTGAAGGCTATGGTGGGAAAGCTTGATGTATTGCTTGGGGAAGATGGATGGAAAAGCTTGAGGCTCGAAGGTTATGGAGGAAAAGCTTGATGTATTGCTTGGTGAGGCTTTATAGGGAAGATGGAAGGAAAAGCTTGAGGCTTGAAGGCTATGGAGGAAAAGCTTGGAATGGTTTGAGGAGGAAGGAAGAGCTTGAGGCTTAAAGGCTATGGCTGGGATAGCTGCTGGAAAGCTTGCAGCAGCTAAAGAAAGGAATGAACGTTGGTTGCTAGGGTGCTTGAGCAACCAAGAGATGGTGTCTTGAACTTGTTGTTATGGCTTCTAATTTATAGAAGGCAAAGGCTTTCCTTTATTTCCAATAGGTAAAGAGAAGTGCTGGTACTAGCCTATTTCCAATGGTTAAAAGAAAGTATTGGGCCATTATTATATCCAACAGACAAAACTAGGTATTGAAAAATGACTATTTCCTATGGGTGAATGGGGCATTGGGGAATTATTATTTCCAGCAGGTAAAGTTAGGCATTGGAAAATGAATATTTCCTATGGGTAAAAGGAAGTGTCGGAATTGGCTTGTTTCCAATAAGTAATAGGGAGTTACTTAAAGAATATCTCATTTGCTCACCTACATTGGAGAACTTCAAGTAATGGTCTTGGACTTTGGTGCTCCTAAGTAACTAGCCCAAAGTCTCCATTATCCAAGAGCTTTCGTGGGCCTTGTGGATCTCCGTAACCTTCCACACCACAATCCCTCGTGCAAGCCCCGTGAACCACATGACTTGGGTTCATGTGGGTTTGGCAAGTGATTGGCATAGGAAAAATGTATCATTAGCTTGGCATGACATGTATACTAAATGAATTAATTCCCAAAACATACAGCTTAGATTAACGCATGACCACCATTATATGTTATATTAGGCTTTAAATATCTTTGGGCTTCTCGAGACTTTTTTGGGCCTCAACAAAACTAAAGTATAATATTAATAAATACTCGTATTATGATATGAAAAGATTAATAATATCACGTGACGATATAACGGTTATACCAAAAAATTACTCTATACATCGACTAGTGAATCAATGTATGGAGAACATGACAGAATCAATGTATGGAGAACATGACAGGATCCGACCTAAATTTCACTTTGAAACTCGTGTCAAACCCTGTGCGTATCCGACACCTGGCAGGTGCCCGACACGAAATGACTAAAGTACCCTTTTTGCTCTAATCCGCAAAACGAATCGTCCAACAATCCAACCGACGTCCGGCCCACTTACTATTTACCATCTTTCCCACATTCATAAAGAAAAAGGGTTAATATTCCAAACGAAATTTCGGCAGAGTCTCCCCTGAAAAACAGACATTTCCCATTTTATTTCCACCTGTAGAAAGCATAATTATATATATTCAATCGTTCATCATGCATAAGACAAATTAATTCAAATGACATCAAGCCTCTTTACACAACATAAACCTTCAACACTTAACCTCGTGGCTGCACCTAGGAACTCTAGGTTGCCTACGTACCATAACTAAGGGATCAAGCCACACGTAGTTCTGCAATCAAGAAAACTAAGTTCAAACAAAAAAGTACAAGAGTTAATATTCCCACACATTTTCTAATATTAAATTCTTCAACTATTATCAATCAGCTGGAATTGAAGCAAAATATATTGATTCAAAATGGTATTCAATCCATCACCTATAGTATCCAAGATAACATAATCAATTTCTATCTAAAACATTTCAAATCTGAACATAAATCTCACCAAAGTGTAACCCATATAAAACCCGTCAATTCCAAGTATCAGACATGTTACATCCTTGCAGAACTCGGGGGACACGTGGTCGGCCTGAGAACGCATATCCTCGCATAACTCGAGGGACACATGGTCAGCCCGATAACACATATCCTCTCAAAACTCGAAGGACACATGGTCAGCCCGAGAACGTATATCCTCGCAAAATCGGGTGATCAGCCCGAAATGCATATCAATTCTAAAACTCAAATTTAATCAAAGACAAAACCTGTAATTTAAATAATAACGAAATCATTTCATAAAAACCCATTTCTGTATTCCTTGTTCCAAATTGATAATAAACCTTACTCAAATTCATTCCTAATATATGTAACACACTATTCATAAACTGATATTCGTAATTTATCATTTCCAAGCCATCGAGCATATATTGAAATATAAACACAATATCACACATTGATGAATCCTCCATGAATATTTAATAACTTTAATATAACATGAAAACTAATTTTTGAATAAAAGTCCCTTCACCACTACCACTTACTTTTCGGCCTCGTTGAGGTCGACCTTGCCCACTATCCAGGTCAACTGAGCTCATAGGGCCCATAACCTCAAATTTATTATATAACAATTTGTATTGGTTCATAACCATGAATTAAACCCATCCTAGAAGTCTCGTCATGATCCAATGGTCGGTTTGACCCCAATCGCGAAACTTGACCAATTAGGGCTGCGGGGCCCACAACCTGCAATTTTCGATCCAAACGTTCCTATAAGTCCAGCAAGGTCTACTTATCAAGTCTCGAGAGTTTGGTCTCGATCAAGTTGTTGAATCGCTCTCGATCGGACGGTAACCTGAAGCTTCTCTTTGACACAACCGTCAAATCCTGGGTTTTAGCGCCACCAAATGTACTGGGTTGAGTAGAGGAGGAAGAGCTGATGATTTTGACACCAATATTGCCGGCAACCATGGCCGGATGAGAGAGAAATCGCCTGCCAAGACGCGGGCTGTTACAATCGCGAGGGAGAGAGAGAGAGAAGACGCATCTGAGGAAGATGAGGGCAAAACTTGACTTTTACCATTTAAAAAAAATATATATATATCCAAAATGCCCTTTTAGGAGCGGGATGTTATAGAACATCCTAATGGTTGGTTTTTACCGCAGACAATCTTTTCACTGGGTAATTATTTACCCGTTTAATTTAGAGGCCTACATTGTTTTTGGATTCAGGGAAATACCAAGAAGATGCCAAAAGTTAGAGACTAATGGCTTTTTCATCTTGACAAAAAAAAAGGCTTTTTCATGGAAATTTCACAGGCGTACGCGTAAGGAATATGTTAAAGGGTGTATCAGTAAATAAAAGCAACCACAGGGGCATATACTCTATGCCATAAATGAATGGCCTATATATATTTATTTATTTATTTATCAGTCTCAGTCCCTTTGGTGGCTTCATGTGATACGTGAAAAGTAGGGCTGGGCATTTGGAACCGAAACCCGACCAACCCGCCCAAACCAAACCGATCGGGTCGGGTTGGTTTGGTTTTTTTTCAAATTTTTTTGGTTATCGGTTTGAACCCAAACCAAACCGAAGTCTATGGTTCGGTTTACGGTTTGCAATATCCAAACCCACGGTTTAACCAAACCAAACCGAAGAATAAAAAAAAATATTATAATAAAAATATAATACATAGTTTAAAGAAATTTATATATATATATATAAAATATATAGTTTAAAGAAATTTTTTATATATATATATATAATACATAGTTTATATATATATATATATTACATAGTTTAAAGAAATTTATATATATATATATATATGTAATACATTTTTTCCTTCTTCTTCTCTCTCTCTCTCTCTTCTTTTTCTCTTCTTCTTCTTCTTCTTCTCCATCTCTTCCTCTCTTTCTCTCTTTTTCTTCCTCTCCTCTCCATCTCTCCCTCTCTTCATTGCTTTTATTTCTTCTCTCTCTCTCTCTCTCTCTCTCTCTCTCTCTCTCTCTCTCTCTCTCTCTCTCTCTCTCTCTCTCTAAGAAAGCCAAAACCGAAACCAAACCAAACCAAACCACAAGTCCGGTTAACCGAAGTGGTCGGTTTTCATCACTTATGGTTTGGTTTCGGTTTCCAAAATAGCCAAACCGAAAGGGTTCGGTTCGGTTTCGGGTTGAGCCCAAAACCGAACCAACCCAAACCGAGCCCACCCCTAGTGAAAAGCTCGCAAACAGAGCACGAACCCATCGTCATCAACATCACCCATCAAAATCTCCTATTATTATTAACACGGCATTTCCTTCTCTCATCACACAGAAAAATGGCTGAAAACGGTAGGACCCCATCCATCTCTTTCTTCTCGTTTTTAAATTTTTTTTATTGAAGAATTCATGTGCTTCAATAGCCGTTGTTTATATCTAAAAACTAATCGCAATTTGTTCTGCAAATTCTATGGAGTGTGGATTCGCTTGCTCAGCTTCTCTCCTTTGCCGTTGACGCCGCCAGGTCAGTCCCCACAACCCCTCCCAAAGCTCTACTCTTTTCAGCTAATTTTATTTTTTTTCATTTTTCACTTCGCATTTGTCGAACCAAAGTCTTGTATCTGTATGTATATGATTAATTGCGGATAATTCAAAAAGGGTTCTACGAGACGAAACATGTGGAACCATCCTTCTAACTTTGAGCCATTTTATTTTAATTAATTTTTCAAACTATAATTAACTTATATTTCGTCCTACATCATCCATGTAATGGTTGGTTTTTAATGGGGACAAACGAGTGTGTTCGGCATTGTGTAAAAGTTTGTTGCCTAACACATGCATGCGTTAGACTTAGATGATAGATAGTGCACCAAAAAAATAGGATATTTATTTAGTGATGACCAGGTCAAAAAAGTTGTACAAATCAAACTTTCCAATTACAAGCATTAAACAAACGTGCGTCTATATATATAATATGACGACTCTGCCCTCTTTCTCTTGGGTAATGCTAAAAGTATCATATTTTTCATACCGTATTTATACCACATTTTTAATAGAGGTGAAGCCCACTAATACAATGAGGCTCAATCTCTATTAGAAATGTGGTATGAAAAATGTGGTAAGCCTAGTATTTTCCCGCTCTCTTACGTTTTGCATTTCTTTAGACAAGAAGATTTGCTGCCTTGCCAAAGCTCTTGTGCTTGCTTTTATATTTCATTTACAACCACACTAATTTCAATCTTATCTAAATGATTACATTCCTCCATCCCATTGTTCTCCACTTAATTTTGAGAAGAATGGCCGACTGAATTGAAACAACATGAAACTTATGCTTATTTTTTGGTCCTCATTTTCTTCTCCAAAAGTAATTCCACAACATTATTACTTAAACAATTGGACCACTAGGAATACATTGATTGAGAATATATATGGTGCTTTCTGGTCCACTTATGTGTTTGAGAGAGAGAGCACTAGCAGACCAGGTTAGGTACATAAGTTTGTTTTCCTTCTCCATTTTTCCAACAACATATATCGGATCACCACTAGCTTACTTGTTTTCAACTACTAATGGAAATAACCCCAACATGATATCAAACAAATGGGATAATTCCACATTATATTATACAGTCATAATACCGCTATGTGACCTATTATCGTTGCGATATTAGAAAATTACTGACTCCACTTGTCACGTGCAATAATATAGAGTAGATATATTATATTGTGGAAGTCTACAATAAATTACAGGATCATTCTTGGTGAGGTGCAACAACAACCACCATATTAATAAAAGACAGAGAAATTAAATATTATTATTCATAGGATTTTAACGATTCAACTTGTGCCTTGCCACACGGCCCCTTCGTCCTAATGAAAAGTCGATACTGATCAAATGTCATGGGTGCATAAAGGGCAGGACGGTCCTTTGTGACAAGCTTCTTGGCAGGTTGGATCAACAAATCACTCTTTGGGTTATAAAACAAGGCCAAAGAGACCCTGTCTTTGACTGAATTTACAATCACTCTGTGCTCCACGCTCTTGTAAATTGCATTGCTCAGCACCTGCATTTGGTCTCCAATGTTCACAATGAAGGCATTTGGAACTGGTTTCACCGTAACCCAATTCTGCCCTTTGCGCACTTGAAGCCCAGCCACATTTACATCAGGCAAAAGAAGGGTCAAGCCACCTGGGTCAGAGTGTTCTGAGAGGCCAAGGGTTAGGTCTGGCTGGGGGCATTTTGGGTAGAAGTTGACCCTCAAACATGCCCCAATGTTTTCTTCTCCTCCAAATGCATTGAGAAGCTGGTCTTCCTCTAGCCCAAGGCTTTGTGACAGGAGCTTCATCAGTGTTCCACATAGTCTTACAGTTGCCTCACTGTATTCTTCAATCAGTTTCCTACAAAAATTATTATTAAAACATCAACAGACAGCAAATTAAAAGTTGATATTTACTTTGAGTGGACTGTTCTAATTTTGGAAGCACTTTTGAAGTGCTATTTGCATGTGCTGATTGTAGCTCTAAATCCTTGTGTTGGGATCGAGAGACTTGATGGTGAAGGACGAAATGAAAGGGCCAAAGGAGGCATAGATCTGCTTTTTAGGAAATTGCCCAGTTAGAGCACTTCCACTCATTTGCCATGGCAAAGGGCTAGGGGAGGCAATGGAAGGGCTGTTACTATTTACATGAATAGTAACAGCCCTTGCAAAAGGCTTGTGTGTTTCCACCCATTGCCATGACAACCACTATTCACATGAGATATGAGGGGAGGACTTTATATAGAGCTTTGTAATGGGAAGTGAAGAATATGATTAGGTATTTTTTTTCAATATTTTTCAATATTTTTTTAAATTTTTTTTCGTTGATGACGTAAGCAAACCTAGGCTGTTCTTGCCTTTGGGTTAGCTTGGTTTGGTGGGACCTATGCGCTGCCTGGAATGGGGCTTACCGCTAGAAGTGCAAAAAGGGGCTTGGGCCCTGTTGCCCGGGCTGAGGGCTTACTGCTGGAAACGCTCTTAGTGCTTTTAGGCATGCAATTAACTTAACTTGGTAGATCCATTATAAAAGACTCAGAGCACTAAGCTACAAATTATCCATATCAAGGGTTTGGAAATAACAAGAGATTTCTTTTTTGTGGCATTCGTTATCACAAGTTTGGAACACAAGAATACTTTACATAAAATCCCTAAATTCTATTTAACTTTGATACTCACAAATAAAAAGCTTTTTATTAGAATATATTGAGGATATTCTAAAAAATGAAAACAATCAAGACTCACACTTTGCGCCATCATTGGCTTCCTGCGCCCCCTAAAATAAGACAAGCAAAAGACAAATAGAACATTGTCTAGACAAAAAGCAATGTATACCATATATGCAAGAAGAGCTATAAACACAATTTGTAAGCCGATTCAAGTAAGTTTGATCGTAATTAATGAGATTTATACTGAGTCGTTTGTGTGTGTATACAACGTTTCTTTCATAATAAAGAAATCATATATAGTCACCACATGAAGGGTTGGGTATCCATAAATAACACAATGAAAAGGTCAAAAAAGCACGTTTTCAATGAAAAACATGCCTCCCTAGCAAAGTTATTATAATAATAAATATAAATAAATTATAAATAAATAAATAAAAATTTACCTGCATGAAGATGGGAGGGCAGGCCACCTGCTATGGTTTCTGAGGGAGGCGGGCATATAATGGAGAAAGTAATAGTCGCTCCAGTCCAAAATAGCCCCCTTCTCAACCCCCAGCCGACTCCCGTACCCTTCGTACGTACTCGGCTTGTTCGAATACTCCTGCTTCACATC
Organism: Prunus padus; assembly: GCA_024362665.1. Classification (NCBI taxonomy): domain Eukaryota; kingdom Viridiplantae; phylum Streptophyta; class Magnoliopsida; order Rosales; family Rosaceae; genus Prunus; species Prunus padus. Next base: position 25,159,240 of record JANFAM010000015.1, read on the forward strand.
CAGCGGCAGCCCGAAAAACTCGCGCCATGTGTCCCTCGCCCGCTTCATCAGCTCCTCGCTCACCCCGTGGTTCACCACCTGAAAAAACCCCCACTCCCTGCAGGCGGTCGAGATCGAACGCAGCGTCGTTTCGCGCAGGCTCTCCTCCTGGCTCAGCAGGTTCTGGAGGTCAATGACTGGGATGTTGACTTCCACGTCAGCTTGGTTGCAGTTTGCGGGAAGAAGTGAGGGTCGTTTGGCGGGGGGTTTGATGTAGAGGTCTGGGATTGCGGTTATGCCGCTTTCTGCCAAGGACTGGACTCGAACGATAGGCTCAGGCCAAGAAGACTGCAAGCAATTCATTGTCGTTTTTTGCTTTGTTATAACTTATAATAATATGTTAAAGTGATGAGATATATTTGTAGCTGCAATATCTCTGCAATAGCTGCAATGCGAGAGTGAGAGGAGGAGTTTGGAGGTTTATATAAAGAAGTGGAGGGGGTGTGGGGGTGGGGGTGGGGGCTGAGAGCTAGCTAGCTATATCTAGTTTCGGCGCCGTGAGCAACTTGATTTTCTCATCACCATATTTTAAAGAAAAATACATAAATAATAATTTGGTAGTTGTAAAATAATAGCATATTCGAATACGGTATGAATTTTCTCGACTATGATCTGTTTGACTAGATAACATTGACGTAAAGATAGAAATACATATGTCTATAGAGCAATTGGGTTATTAATGTTTAATTTTGATGTAGATGAATATTAGTTAGGGTCCATGCTTCATGTGTTTGGGGTTGAACTGTATTATTATATATGCCCTATCGCTTTTTGAGAGGTAAGCAAGTAGCAAGACGGCAGGTCCATCATATATATCATATGGCTAATTAAAGCTACACATAAACAAAAACTACAAGGGGCTTGTGGCTGAGCTTCTATCAATCCACCTATCTTTGTCTTTGTACCTCTCAGAGTGATATTTCCCTACAACTTTATTTATTTATGCTGAGCAGTCCTTTTCCAAAATTTTACAATTATGTATAATTTTAATTCATATATATTTCCAAATTATAAGAGCATGAGGTGTTATGTGTCATAATCTCATTCCTCCTTACTCAAAAAACTTATCGATATTACTAATTTTACATCATACTTTCCTATCCGTCGTTTAAGTCTTCTTTTAAACAATGAAAGTAATTATAACATTTGATATTTTTTTTGTCACATGATCTGTCATATCATTAAATTATCATCAAAATTAAATAAAAATAATTATTTCTTCAATATTATTGTTCTTATTTACTTTTTGTTGTTTCTCTTTTGAGATCAACTTTGTATCGATTTTCTTCTGGCTGATCTTATAGCTGACAGCAAATGAATATCCTCCACATACTCTGCTATTCATTTGTGGACCAATTCTGCAGTTGCACTGCTAGTTCGATAAAAGAAGTAGACAAGACAAGACATGTCATCCAAATTCCATTTTCTTTTTGCTTGCTCTCACGTTGCTATAGTCTCCACTTATTTAGAGCTCCGTATATGGGTGGAATAGGAACCTCAGTGCATTACCTCTCTTAACGGAAACCTACCAAAACTAGCAACTTCTTATCATCTTACATTAGAACAAGTAATTGAGGGGCCTTTCAAATCATAGCCCATCACTACCCAAGTGAATTCAATTAGCTAATATATGTCGGGAGCATTTTTATCACAACTTTAACCCAATGTATATCATCGTAATTCTTCTCAACATTTGACATGTGTATATGGGCATAACTATGGTTCTACAAATACAACGTAAATAGTTAGGGTTATGCCCAAGAACATGTGTCAAGTGTTGAAAATGATGATAAAAAATATATATTTGGTTAAAATGGTGAAAAAAATAAACTATAAATTTTTTAAGTGTATGTACAATGTAACCCTACTATATCTTGTCTGCCTTATTTTTGCTAGGTCACGTGTACTGTCTTCCACTCGCATTGCATAGTAAACTACAAATCATTTACACAATTTTTTTTCCTTTACCAATTCGACCAAAAGAAAATAGACGAGAAATGTCATCGAAACTTCATTGCTCTAGAAAAATAAAAAATAAAAAATTGGGTTTTCCTATTAATAATAATATTTCCATCCTCTTTCTTTTTGTCTTTTTCAATCGAATGGGGAATCAACACTATAAATCATTAGTCGTGCATGTGAATGTGATCATCAATGTCAGTGTCAAATATCTTTTTTGGTTTTTTCTTTTCTTTTTCCAAAACACATTTGTTGCTATAATTGAATCACGAATAATTTACACAACTGGTCTTGTGGCTGGGTTTGTTTGCGTTGAGCTTCCGTGGAGGAATGCAATTCCGGCTGCAGCACAAACAAGGTTAGCTAGGGTATTGAGAATATATCAATTTCAATCGAGTATATATCCACCGTAATTTTACAGTACATTAATAATAGAATATGTAGAGAGGAGTACAAGTCTCCAAAGATAATGTTTTGGCCGAAATCATTTGCATCACGTGGGAAATTCGAAAAGAAAATGTGTGACATTATGGAGATGATGAGATCAGTCTGCCCATATCCCCTTGGCCTTCCAGAATCAGATATCCCCGAAGACCTTTTTTTTTTTTTGTGTGTGATAGAGATGCCATAAAAAAATATAATTATAAAATTAAAAAAATTAAAAAAAAAAACTAGAAGGGTGATGGTAGGAGTATAATTGGAAGTTTGTCATTGACAATTTCATCATAAAATGCTTATATAATCTTTAAAAAAACTTGTAATCTTTGTTTATAGGTAGGTTTTATTTCACCTAACCATATTTAAAAGAGTAGGCAGTTTGAAAGTGGTTGGGCTCCTAGTCTCCTAGTCTCCTAACCTAGTTTTATATTTATTTGCAAGGACACGCAGTGTGAAATTATAAATTTTTTTTTTCATTTTTATTTTTTAATGTTATAACGTGAAGGGTTTCTAATATTTTCTAAGTATATATATAGAGCTTCGATTGAAGGATCCCTCAAATAAGCTTATTTGAGAGACATCCTTGTAGAGCCCACTCTGCGTTGTATTTCACTAATTCAAACCGTCTATTTTGTAGATATTCATTTAAAGATCATCTTTACAAAAAATCACTTGAATCCGATATCATTTGACCACTCAATTAAATTATTGAAATTTGAGTACCTTCTTAAAATACCGTGTTCATTATTTTGTTGGTCTCAACTGCCTTAATGATTTTCAATTTGCACGAATTTTTGCAAGGATGATCTTTGAATGAAGATGTGAAAATAGATTGTTTGGATCGTTGAAAGAAAATTCATAGGGTACCCTAAAGGGTGTTCCTCAAATAAAATTATTTGAAAAATCCCCCAATAAAAGGGAGCTATATATATATCTCCACAATACATACATGTGAATTTACTAATGACTTTTTATGTAGCTATCGATTGAAGCCCAAGTTATTGATTTCCTTTGTAATCTTCCTCAGCCTTTATAATTTATTATTTAAGTAGTTGAACTGCAAAGTATATGAACACGTAGCTAGCTATAGTTTTGGTGGTATATACTACGTTCCGCCTTTTTTTGGAAAATTGTAAGATGACATAAAACTAGGGTAGGTAGGTAGGTTTAAAATAATAAAAAAACCTATATTTTTCCCTGAGCTGCCAACCTTTTTCATAAGATGTTTTATAAGAGCAAGTCCATCGCGCAGCAAAAAATCAGGAGGAGGGGGTCTAGGCTGTTGCCTAGGTTTGTTGACATCAACACCGAAAAAAATTTGAAAATTTTCAAAAAATTCAAAAACATTTTTTTTATACATACCTAACAATTTTATTATTATTAATCTCATACATATAAATAAAATTAATCCCATGTGAAAATCTCATACAAAAAATCTTATTCGAAAATTTTATCTAAAATTTGATATGAGAATTTTATAATAAATAGTGACATGTGGCAACTCAAAATCTTATCCAAATTAATTGTTTAAATATAAAAAATAGGGGAAAAAAATTAAAGTGAATAGTAATTGCTCTTGTCCTTGCTCATGGGGGTGGAAACAAAAAATGCAATGTCTGCACTATTCACATGAATAGTAACAAACCTTTCTACACTATTCACATGAATAGTAACAAATTTTGTCTTGCCCTCGCCCTTTGGGGTGGAAGTGCTCTAAGGATGGTGAAAGAGTCGGTCCCAAAAAAAACACATACAGGGTCACTTGGTGTGGAGGTGGGACTCTTAACAACAATGGTGACCCCCACACACTTAGATCTTATATATCTTGTAGAGCTTAAGGCAGGGCAAGATCAAGCGATAAAATGATTGATCTGCCGTATCGTGCTGTTAAAGATGATGACAGATGTTGATAATGAAATTAGACAACTTAAACTTCATGTGTTGAGTTTTTCCTAATTCATAATTAATATATGAATGAGAAATGTTCTTTAAAAAGAAAAAGAAAAAGAAAAAATAATAATAAAACACATGTTATGTGGTTCTTCTTTTAAATATATAACTAATATTCTTCTTTGGGCACGTGATGAAATTCATCAGAATCAATCACATTCCATCTAAAGTCCTGGTTTTGAATATTATGCCATGCCTATAATTTTCGTCGTTTGCTTAATCCATCTGGTTTCAACATATATTAGATGATAGTTATCTGTTGACTGAGAACGACATGCTTAAAGTACAACTTTGCCCCTTACCATATTAGCGGAAATATATATACAAGATTCATGAATGAGAATGTATACATGTTGTTGATCAAGTCAAAAATTGAATGTGGCTTCTTTTTCTTGTTGCAGATTACATATAAAATGATGGATACGAAGATATTTTCACATGCACAAGAGATTTTTCAAAGATATGTCGGGCAAACAGCACAGCTTCTAGCTAGAGGTCTAGACTAAACTTAAACCAGTACACACAAAAACAGCATCCAGTTTGTTTTTAGCACCTGAAATTGAGCTTTTGATGAGCTTTTTCACGCCAAATAGACATTGCCTTTTTCGGTTTCACAATTCTTTTCTTGTATTTTATCGGACAAATATATATATATATATATACAGTCCCCTTCTATTGAGGGAAAAATTATAGAATACTACCGTAGTATGGTCACGTGGTACATCTTGTACATGTGTTATAATATGGGTAGACGATAGAGTTTATTTTTCCCCTTTTAGGGTTTATTTTCCCCCCTTTTAAGGAATAATATCTATAAATATCCACTAATATTGTAACACGTGCACAAGATGTACCACGTGAACATACTACGGTAGTATTCTATAATTTCTCCTATTGAGGGATGACGCCCTTTAGGGTACCCTACAATTTTTTTTTTCCAATGATCCAAACCATCTATTTTTTAGATCTTCATTCATAGATTATCCTTACAAAAAATTAGACAAAGCAGAAACCGTTTCGACATCCAATTGTGTCCTACAAATTAATGAACACGGTGCTTCAAAAAAGTACTAAAATTTCAATAACTCAATTGAATGGTCAAATTATATCGGATTCAAGTGATTTTTTGTAGAGATGATCTTTGAATGAGTATCTACAAAATAGACGGTTTGGATTAGTGAAATACAATTCGGAGTGGGCCATACAAGGGGTGTCCCTCAAATAAGCTTATTTGAGGGACCCCTAAATAGAAGCTCTCTGTATATATATATATATATATATCTATCTTTGTAATGAATGGTTATACATTGGCATGCAATATCTGGAGGTATGAGATGAATTCAGATGGATTGGAAGGTACCAATGCCCCATCCATATGCCTGTGCTGCATGTCTCTGGTCCTACGAATTTTCATTTTTTGGGCAAGAAAACACTATTATTAAGTTACTAATTAGTGAAGATCAATCAACTCTTAGATGTCTATAAAAACAATCATATAAACATATTCATGCACAAATTAGTAATACAAACTTTACACATTCTCCCTAGTTCATTTATTGCACGACACAAAAAGAAAAATGAGAAGACTAAGTCTAGAAAACAAGAAGAATAATATAAGTAGAGCAATAGAGTCAGCCGTCAATGAGGTCATACCATAGTAAAAAAGTATGTTTGGCTTAAGACCAGTGATCTCAAATTCGAAATCTCTAAGCACCAATGTGTGTAAGTAAATTCCCCTCATCCTTTCTACCTTTGACAAAAAAAAAAGGAGAAGTAGAGCAAGCCACCGCCTTTGCCCTGCCTTTGTCTTCTTTGAGGAAGTTTCGCGCCCTAAACCACAACTCCCTTTGGGAGCCATGAAAATGTAGGTGATTAGTCAATTAATAAATGTCAATCACCGTTGCAATGATGTAAGAGTAACAGACAAAATGCATACTTGATTAGACAACTTCCACCGACTTGATTTAACCCGGTTTCAAGTTCGAATCGTCTTTTTCTATTATGTGGTTCAAAAAGGTGTCAACATAATTCCGGGATTTCAAAACCAATTTCTCTTCAAAGTGAAATTTTTTTACTGTCAATTGATGGCATCGAGTTGATGTGTTCTGATTGTAGAAATAAGGAAAAACTACAGTAAACCCCCCAATTTATAGAGTCGGTTATAAGTTCATATCTAATTTGTTAGACATTTATGAATACATATTCAACGTTACGAAAACTTACGAATACATACCTTCCGTTAGCCAAACCGTCAGGAAATTCGTTAAATGCTTACGTGTCAAAAGTAGGACCTATTTTTTGATGATGTGGACTTCCACATGAACCAAAAATTAATAAAAAATTATTTTGAAGTTTAAATTATTTTAAAATTATTTTAATAAATCTCTCTCTCTCTCTCTCTCTCTCTCTCTCTCTCTCTCTCTCTCTCTCTCTCTCTCCTTCCCCCAGATTTATTCTCCCCTTCCTCCGAATTATTCGAATCCGCATGTTCCAGCCTAGCCAACTCCATTGGACTGATATGCAACCCATCATCCCCTTCGACGAGTTCGGATTCACCCACAAAGGCCGCCTCGAGCTCAACGTCTCCAAAATCGCCCTCTCGGATCAATCCAACCCGAATATGGACCTCTCCAAAGTCGGGTTCTTTCTATATACCCGAGACTCCTAGATCCATGTCTTCCAGCAGCTCGAAGAAGGTGATGTACGGTGCATGCTCGAATCGAATCTCGTCAACCAGCCCACCCAAAATTCAAATCTAGGTAAATCGTCTCTTTCTCTTCCCAGCCCCACCCCACCCCGACTGACTCGAAGAGAAAGTTCGCCATGAACTTGGCTCGAGGAAGGATGCAACAACAACAAAATTCATCGTCCCCAGCAAAGCCATCCCGATCCAAACCCTCCTCGACCTCATCAATGTTCAAAAACTATAACCAAACCCCATTTTGCAAATGAAAGAGCCGTACAGATCCAGCAAATGATTTGGGGCCGAAACTTGAGAATTAGGGTTTTCGATTTTCATGGAAGCATCGCCCGGTGTTGATGATTTGAATTAGTAGTTATGTTGATGATTTGAATTAGTTTTCAATTTTCATGGAAGCATCACCCTGTGTTGATGTATGCGTTTGATTGGGATTTAAGCATCAGCCATAGGCTTCGTCTTCATCGGGGGGCATTATACCGAAGATGGGGTTTTTTTTTTGGGTTTTTAGATCTTTTATTCGTCTTCTTCTTCGCCCAATGTCGATTTATGCATGAGTTGATGGCTTGGACTGTTGTTGTTGCTGGTGGTGGTGGTTTTGGTTTTGGTGTTGGTGTTGTATGAGATTTGGGGAAGAAGGGCTTGTAAAGCTCATGCAAGTCCGCTATGGCATTTCTGGGTTTAATGGGATTTGGAAGAGAGAAATGGACTTGTTGTTGCTGTATGAATGGAAGAAGAAAAAGCAGGGCATGAATGGAAGTTGATGGATTTGGAAGAAGAAAAAGCAGGGCATGAATGCGTGAGTTGATGGATTTGGTGGAGAGAAAAAGAGAGAGAGAGAGAAAGAGATTTTTTTCATTTTTTAATGATTTTAATATGATTTAAAATTATTTTAAATATTAAAATAATTTTTTATTAATTTTTGGTCCACGTGGAAGTCCACGTCATTAAAAAATGGGTCCCACTTTTGACACGTAAGCATTTAACAAATTTCCTGACGGTTTGGCTAACGAAGGATATGTACTCGAGTCGTAAGTTTTCGTGACGTTGAGTATGTACTTATAAATGTCTCACAAATCAGGTATGAACTTGTAACCGACCCTATAGGTTAGGGGGTTTACTGTAGTTTTTCCTAGAAATAATGTACAAGAACATGGAGACCTTTTGTTAACGGGTGAATTTGTACCTAACGGATTAAGACATAATCACACACATAATACAAGTGTTTGAGTGGTTCACCCATAATGGGGCTACATCCACTATGGTTTATAGCTTTGTATTTGTAATATGGTTTACATTGTGTATGAAAGAGTGAGGCTTGAGAGCCTTTATCAGAGAAAATGGAGAGCTTGGGAGAGCTCTTGGAGAAGTGGCAGCAGCTGATCCCTTTGCTTGGAGGTGGAGAGCTCCTTTTATAGCCTAAGTAGTGGTAGAGAATGTATGGCCATCCTTGATTTGGGGTCTTTACTTGGCTATCATTTGATCAGTCTTTACTTGGCTATCATTGATCAGACTTTACTTGGTTGTCATTTGATTAGGCTTTACTTGGCTGTCATTGGTCTAAGGCTTTCGCTTAGGTCAGCATGGTGTCGACAGAAACCCCAAGTAAGACCAGTGCTAGGCCGAGCCGAGCACATATCCGTTGGAGGTTCTAAGGCCGAGCCGAGCACATATCCGTTGGAGGTTCTAAGGCCGAGCCGAGCACATATCTGCTGGAGGTGGTGAGACCGAGCCAATCACATATCTGTTGGAGGTGGTGAGGCCGAGCCGATCACATATCTATTGGAGGTGGTGAGGCCGAGCCGAGCACATATATGTTGGTGTGGGATTTACTTAAGAATGAGATGAGGTCAGCATGGTGTCAACACCTTTAGTACAATGCAACATGTTTAACAAAAAGAGTTACACCACACATACATATTCTTTCTTGGTAATAGATTTCAACAATGTTCTATTTGGCCCCATGATAAGCGTATAATATATATATATATATTTTATACCTCCTTTACTTATTTATTTGTTGATTTCCTTATATTAAATTGGTTGTTTTAATATATTTTGTGAGATTTGTGAAGGATTTATGAAATAAGAGAAATTAAGCTAAAAAGGATAAGAAGATGAAGATTGGAGATTAATTAAAAAGAAGCCAAGTCATTCCTTTTGTCGCAAGGAATATTGTTAAATTTCATAGTTCAAGATGGTTCAAGTCTTATCAAGTTAAACAATGAGAGATAAAGAAGACCTTATATTAGAAGGAATCCTACTTTTATAATAATTGTAATTATACATTAGAGATGTAGGATTTCTAGGAGTATTATAAATAGGGAGTTTTGGTCATTGAGAAATGACACCCCCTCTACACCATCAAGAACCTACGCCATCCAATCCCTACATACCCATACTCATCATATCCGAAAGCCCTAAGAAGAACAAGGAGAGAGCTTGCACAATCTTGGCATTCAACTTGGAGAATTCGGTGCCACTCATGTCTTCATCAAACATCATGATTCTCAATAAGTCATTCATGAACTAATTTCTTTTTACTAGGGCTACGATGTAGCATACCTATGAATACTCAAATTCTTTGATATTATTAATTTTATTTATCTATACATGTTGAGTGCTTGTTACCATTCTTAATGCTTTCAATTAATTGGCTACTAATTGCATGATTAGAAGAATTAGGTTGAGACCAGAAGGGGATTCCTAATAAATAGTTTCTTGTAACAAGTACAAGAAATTACATAGCCGACTCGGAAGATTATGTTATGGTTTGTGTAATCTTTAATGTTTTCCACAAATCTTAATGGATTCTTAGCTATCTAAATCCATAACTAGGAATAGAGTGGGTTGACTGTGAGGAACACAACTAATATAACTCGGAAGAGAGTATTGGTGAGGTAAGGGAAAACAATTATCAACATGTTAGTTAATTAGGATTAACAAGCTATAAGAATTTGGGTGGGATTAGTTAGGTGAAATTGGTGCCCTACTACTTTATCATCTTTGTTTTCATCTATTATGTTATTAACTTATTTTTAATTTACTTACTTAATTACATTTTAATCATCATAATTCTCTTATTGTTCAATTCAATTATAATTAGGAATAAATCATTATAGTATTTAATAAGTTAACTTGATCCCTGTTGGAACGACATTCTGTTTATCACTATATTAATTTGAGTGATATTGTCCACTTGCAATTAATCACATCACCTCAACATGGGAATCAAACTGAATGATCGAAATCTTTTGTGCCATACGTGATCTCATAGAATGTCATGCTGTGAGAGATCAAATCAAATCCACAAAGTTGTCACTCTAAACAGAACATCGATCAATCCATTTGCTCTTAATTTGTTTTAATTAATGATAATTATATATTAATTCCATGCATTAATTTTAACATAATCTTTTCAAGAAACAAGAAGGTGAAATAGACAAAGTTATGCATGGTTCATATGATGGCGACAATGCATGGTTTATGCATCACTTTAAAAAATAAAATAAAAAAAACCATTGTGGGGTTGCATGTCCACTCATTTGACCTGTAAGTGATGCTGCACTTTGTGGACTAGACAAAAAGTAAAGGAAGAAGGTGCATTTTCCCTTTGTCCCGGCCATTTTATTACTAGTGCTTTTCCAGTTTGACCATTCAAGGATGCAAAGCAAAGCATGGGAAATGAGAAACTTATTCATTTTGCTTGGCTAAGTTTTGGTTCATCAGCAGAATTGATTTGACCAAATTAAAGTAGAAAAATTTTATATATCTTTCTGAAGTTTGCAGCAAAGACAAGGAAGAAGGAAGAAGGCATGAAGATGCTTGAAGTTGCTGTTCTTATCGCCATGTTTTCTTTTTTCTTTAAAGAGGAGGACAGTCATGACTCAAACTCTCCATTTCCTGTCTGTGGAGTTTGGGGATACATCACTGAGGTGTATGTGTCCCCTTCAGGGACTATTCGTCGCTTTAATTTTATTACAAGATTAATTAAGAGATTTTGATTGAGTTGTCTACTCCAACAGAAGTTGGTGTGAACTCAAAATAAAAATAAATAAAAAACAATAAATTATTTCAAAACGTGATGGTATTTTTGTCATGCTGGCTAGATTCTGATAGAGAAACATTAAGCTCATGAAGCTCCTTTTTTTGATGAATTCCTTTTTACAATAATTGATGAAAGTAGCTAGGTTATATTCTCAATCAGTTCTTTTTTTTAAGCAAATTGTCTAGTATTTCAATTTAATAGATAAGCCTAATGCACCATCATCCATCTAACCTAACTTACGTCTGCCTCTAAGAATCGAAGCGTAACTAGTTAAAATGATATGTATTCTTCTAGTTGTTTGGTTCTATTTTATAAATTTTGGGGGTTTCACAGAGATCCTCTGATGAATTGATGAGCATGAGATGAACACTTTCTATAGATAAATTATAATATTAAAAAAGAAAAAGAGAGAGTTTAACTATAAGATATCCAAATCAATCAGCACAGCATCTAGAACTTGAAAATCAATTGTGGCTCAAATGATTTCACCTGGATATAAACATAAACAAAGACAATGGGAGTGAGATTGTGGGGCTTTCACAAAGTGGAAATCTATCCAAGTTGCACTGTTTTTTTTTGTTTTTTAAAATTGTTTATGAGAAAAGGTGGATACACCAGCAGCAAAGCAATAGCTGCCAATGCCATGCCAACCAACCATAAATTGGGGGTTATCTGTGGAAGATAATGGTGAAAGTTAACTTATTAAAGTGCATAGTTTGGCCCATTTGGGAGAAAAAAATAGGGCATTATAATTTGATTGAGATGGGCCTATTTGGCATCTTCATCTTGTGCTTGACCATGATCTTGATAGAGACTGGCTGTGTCCCTAGCTGCGCCTGATAAGACGATAAATTCATGGAGTTATTGGAACAGAGCTGTCAGGAAGAACACTTGTCTTCTTTTTTGGGTTTCTTCCTCGTATACAAATTCAAATACAACTATACGTATAGAATAATACCATTACCTTGTAAAGATACCCATTTCTTTTGTATTGGGGAAAAAACGGGGCTAGAAGCATTAGAAGCATTAGAAGCCTAGAAGCCTAGAAGCCCAACAACTCATTTTAATCGAAGCACACTACAAGAAGACCTTCATATTTCTTTGAAAAGTATAACACAATACGACATAGTTGAATCCAATATGATCAAGGAAAATACAGCTACAGAAGAAGGTTGGAGTGGACAAGATTAGGAGAGAATCATACATGCTGTGCCATAGCTACGAGGTTCCATGTGTTTTACACGATTAAATGCTCGCCGCGACAAAATAAGTGTTCCGGGCCCCCTCCAGGATCCTTGTATGGCAGGCACCCAAGCAAAAAGGAGCCCCATCCTAAATCAAGGGACCCTTACAATAATCACAAAAGAAAGCAAGCAGATGATGTGCCGGAAACGACCCGATACTTCTTTTGTATCAATAATCCAATGACTGAACTTGTCTATGTTTCACTCATTCCCCAAATTTATGGACCCATCCTTCATCAGCTTTATGCTTAGACTGTTGAATCTCCCCCTTGAGTAATGTCGAGAAGCCTTTCTCCAGTCTGTCCCAGTTTTCATCATGGCGACAAATTCATCATAGCTGATAAGCCCGTCCTGCATCCATAAAACAAAAACATCAGTTAGTCATCTCAAATATCATAGCCTAGGGTCATAGGAAACTCTTCCTTGGGTCCTCACCTTGTCTGTGTCCACTTCTTGAAAGATGTCATTTGCTACATCTGTACAATCATCTGCCCCATCTTCCATCAATGCATCGCGGAGCTCGTCTGGCTCAATGTAGCCATTGCTATTTTTGTCAAAGTAGGAAAATGCCTTGTGAAGATGTTCATCGTTGGCCATTCTCTGTAGGTGGAGGGAAACAGCAATAAATTCTCCGTAGTCCAGGGTTCCCTTCCCATTAGTATCAACCTGTTACCAACAAACTCGCCAAATTAAAACCAGAAGAGACTGATTTACCACTGGAAATTATCTCATTCAGTAGTTTTCAAGAGTGACCCAGGAACAAGGGCAACTGAAACAGGAAATAGAGACGCATTACAAAAACAAGATATGCTTTATCATCACCTTCACCCATACAACAACTACATTACCTTTTCCATCAAAACACAAAATTTGTGTTCAAAGTCAAAAAATTTGGGTTTAGAATTCTAGGTACATGCAAGGAATGTCTTGAAGTTAAAGGTGCCTATTAAGGTGTTGTCCACATGAACACCAGTGCATATCTAAAGGTGCCTATGCTACTTGCAATCGAACAACCTAGGAATGCATCTAGAACCAACCTCCATGAAGGATAACTTTCTAATCCACCAGAACTATGGCCGAGTTAGTCATATTCCTAAGAATGCATCTGTACAGTATTGCTAGTCCACCCAAGCTACTACAAGAAAAAATTGTTTCCTAGGACTGTCCTTAGAATTACAAGTGTATTACAGTATAGGTTGAATGTGTTAACTAGGTAATAAATCAATATCTACGCCAAAAAAACTTAAGCCATCAGGTTAGGAGGCTCATTTGATACTTATATAACAAATAGGGTATCTAACCATCCGCATCTAATTAAAGGAAACAATCGAGAACCATCTCTAACTAATAAAAGATTATGGATCATTAAAAGACAAATATCAATTTCAACTCTTTGATGTGTAAATGATTATGTCATAGTTGATCTCACACTAGAGGTACTGTTGAAAGCAAAATATGAAGCAATACTCACAGCTTCAATAAGCAATTGAACTTCAGACTCGGCAAGCTGGGATCCAAAATTTCGAAGTCCAGATTTTAACTCTTCAATTGAAACAATGCCATCATTATCAGTGTCTATCTTCTTAAACATCTCCTTAATGTCTTCAACTTCATCAATGGAAAAGAAATCCGCAATAACCTGTTTGAAGTTCCACTAAAATTAGTCCTTGCATTGAAACATACTACATAACAGCAAACACATAAGAAAGTTTGTAAAAGCAGTCAACCAACCCTCAGGGCTTTTCTTTTGAATCTGTTCATCATTGAAAACTGCTTAAGCCTTGACTTGACAACATCTCCAAGGGGAATGTTTGGAGCTTTCTTAGCATTTTGGAGCCAAGGATGCTCTAGAAAAAGAGAAATTACCACAGATCAGGTATAACATAAATGAAGCAAGATATAACAACATTTTATGGTTGTACGGCAAAAGCTGTACATAGCAGTGGTCCTATATTTGGAGACTGACAGATTTTCCATACACATGATGTCCGTTAAGATCAGAAATGTAGATACTCACACCAATGCATTGTTTGTGCAAGTGTGTATCATACCTTATTAACATGTCAAAATTTCTTTCTCATGTACCAAGATCCCTATCTAGAGTTTGTTGAAACGCAATGTTTGACATACATTTCAAATCATATATACAAGATAGCAACCTCAGCATAATCTCTTCTTAATATAAATAAGGGCTTGCTCAATTGCCACATTTTCAACATGCAATGGATCCCTATCACAAAGTATATGATTATCACAAAGAGATGCAAATTACCAAGCACTTGCTTTGCAGTCAATCGTAGCTTTGGGTCTGGCTCCAACATTTGCCTAACTAAACTCTTGGCACTCTCCGAAATATTGGGCCATGGATCACGTTTGAAATCTATCAGTCCACGAAGAATTGCCTGTGCAACCCCTTGTTCAGACTCTGCACAGAAGTACAAAAAGGTCAATGGAAACCTCTTAACAGAGAAAGCTCCCATCCCACAGGGGGAGGAGGAAAGAAAGGGGGGAGGAGCAAGTGGGAGATATAATTACCGGCCCAAAAAGGGGGAACCCCACACAATAAAATATAGAGTATAACCCCTGCACTCCATATATCTATTTCTGGCCCGTAATTCCGCTTGAGAACCTCAGGAGCCATGTAATATGGACTTCCAACAATTTCTGAGAATCTCTCACCTAGAATGTGGAAAAGTTAATAATCTGATAACATACATATGACAAGAATATATACCCAAATTAGCATAATTAGGAAAAACAGTTGAAAATTCATGCCTGCAATGTTATAGTTTTTAATAAAAGTAACAATAGTTCAGAGTTTCTAGACTTAGCACACACAATATATATTAGGAAAAATCTATTTCTTTTCAACTTCCTGTTCATAGTTGGACATTATTGTTGTAACTCATAGACTTTCCACGTAGTAAATTCTTTGTTTCATATCAGAAAAAGGAAAAACTTATCTCTTCAACCACACTACATGTTCTGTTGCTTGAGTATCCATCTCTTAAAACGTATAAATATCATCACATTATGTTTTTCTCAATTTAGTGGTATGTTAACCTGTTAGCCTGTTACTTTATTCCACTGGTAGCTAATTTAAAGAACTTTTTCAAGCTTTTTCATTACTTGAACAAAGGGGAATCTACAAGGTAGGAGCGGTCAAAGAGAAGTGCAAAATATACGAGGGAGAATTGATTGCAACAATGCAACTTCTCTAATATGGAACTTGGATAACAAGATTACATATATTATTAGAAGTTCATTCTTAATCATGAATTCTGCAGTCATCCTTCATCTCCCACTCCCATAAACCAACCGACACATCACACACCCCCCCAAATGAATTCAAAACCTTTGATTGCAACTTAAAAATGGCAATCTTGAAATATGGCGTTTCTAACTGAGGTACTGTACATGGTAACTACAGGCAATTGAGGTAAACAAAGTATAGAATTCATTGAAGATTACAAATATATATATATCCATACTTAGAGCCAAATAAAGTAAGCCAATTATGTCTTCAAGGTAGTTACAATCAAAACTTATAGTAGAGATTAATTCAATTAGCATTGCAAAATTAGAAACCCTAAATTCAAATTCATACCTGGCTTGAAGAATATAGACAGGCCGAAATCAATGGCCTTGAGAGGCGAATTCTCCTTCTTGTTCGCGAACAAGAAGTTCTCGGGCTTCAAGTCCCTATGAATCACTCCATGCTTGTGACAGAGCTGCACGACCTCAACAATGGTCCTGGTGACCGCCGCGGCAGCTCGCTCCGTATAATGCCCCCTCGCCACAATCCGATCGAAGAGCTCACCGCCCTCGCACAACTCCATCACCAAATGCACGGCATTTTCGTCCTCACAAGCCTCCTTCAAGCTCACGATGCTCGAATTCTTCGGCAAATGCTTCATAATCGCCACTTCGCGCCTCACATCCTCGATGTCCACTGCAGTCCTGAGCTTCCGCTTCGAAATGCTCTTGCAGGCCAAGAGCTCACGACTGTGGCGGTCGATACAGAGGTACGTGACGCCGAACTCGCCGCGGCCGAGCTCTCGATCCACCAAGTACTTCTCCTCGATGTTCTCCTTGGGCACGCCAGTCAACACCGTCGTCGGAGCCTTCTTCCCGGCGCTGGAGTCCCTCCGGCCGTGATCGTGGCCGGAAAAGTTCGATTTCACGTCCTCCCTGGCTACGGCGGCCGGAGATCTGCAACAATTGCCCATTGCGAAGCGCGCGCTTGGTAGCTCTGCACGGATCTCGCCAAAACCCTAACTAGCCCTAGGCAAGCTAGGGTTTCACATGATAATGCCGAAACCCAAGCCTTGAGAGAGAGAAAGAGAGCAGCAGCAGCAGAGTACTCTGAACTGTGAAATCAAAGCAACTGAGAGAGAAAGAGGGAAAATAGAGAAAATGGTCTGCAAAAGATAGTGAGGGTGTATGGTGTACCTTAGTTGTAGAGTGAAGAAGAGAGTGAGAGTGATGGTGTTTTGGAGATTTTTTTTATTTATTAATTTTTATTTTACGTAATCATTTATTTGAAATAAAGAAAAAAATTAAAAAATTTGAAGAATATTTTATGTTCTTCTTTGGTTCTGTGAATTTTGTCGGGTCATCGAGGAGGAGGGTTTGAACGGTCGGAACGGGACGGTGACAGTTGGGGGAAAACAGAGAGGACGGTGGGTTGGCGTTGGTCGTTGGGGGTTGGGGGTTGTTTGTTTGTTTGTTTATAATGAAAATTGTTGGTGGCCTTGGGTTTGCGGTTTAATTAATTTGTGTTATATTTAACCCAACACCTAGAGCCAGAAGGCAGAAGGCAGAGGCCAGAGGCTAGACAACAGACAGAATGATAGGGCTTAATTAAATAATCAACTTTATTTTGCTGCCCCTAAGCTTATGGGAATTCACTATTCTGCCTTAATTAATTTGGCAATTTAGATTTCTGTCTTAGTTCTTAAAACTGTTTTTTCATAAAAAAATTAACCAATTATAAATTTAAGAAGAAAAAAAAGGAGGGATCTTTGGGTTTCTAATTTTGCTTCTTCATTAGTATAGGGAAGATATTTGCAAACAATGTGTATATAACATTTCTTGTTGGGCTTTACATACGAATCACTTGATAAGTTGTCACGAGAGAAACGTTATATACACTCATTGTATGCAAGAATTTCATGTAATGTAAAAGATTAAGTGATATTTGAAAGTCGTTTTTTGATTTTAAAAATTTGGAAAAATGTTAACCAGCTGATTTACCAACTTGAAAGGCAGCCTTGCTTATGAAATGCTATAAAATTTCTTTAATTAATATCATCAATTATGGATGCCAAAACAATGCCATTAATTTTTGAAGAAAATATGCCAAAAGAGGTAACGTGCAAAAAATGGAAACAAATTGAGATATTGTAACAAAGAAGAGACACAAACAACATTGACCAACGTCCATATTATGTTGAGCAAGGGTTTTAATGTAAAGAGATTGAGTGTGGTGGGTTTTAATTATAATTAACCAAGTTTGAATTGCCTAAATAAGATTCAGGTGAATAATTGGAGCACGATGAGAAAAAGCCAAACACAAAAAGAAAAGAGTGTGAGAATTAAGGAGAAGATGCTGCATGTTGTCTGAATTTAGCCCAGAATTAGAGATTAAAGGTAGGGGGAGGGGCCTTGTTGTCTGTTCTCTCTCTCACTCTCTCTCTCTCTCACTCTCTCTCTCTCTCTCTCTCTCTCTCTCTCTCTCTCTCTCTCTCTCGGACTGAGTACATGGGTCTCATTTAGCAACCGGCTTTCAACTTTTTTTGATTTTGCTTCCATTTTGCTTTGCTTGCTTCCTCATGAAGAACTTGATTTGTGGGGGCGTAAATGAATAATGAAAATAATGAATGGCTTGGTTTTGAACTTTGAATTAGTGTGGGGTTTTGTATGAATTGCTGGGTCCAATTTGTTGTATAACACAAGGTTTGCCTTTCCAAGTTTGATCTTCATTACATTAAGTTGCTGGTTAATTATTTCGAAAGCAATTGTGACCAACACAACTTCTCGAGGAAAAAGCAATTATGGCTTAATATTTGCTTGTGTAAAGTTGGAACAAAGGGCGACCTGCAATGTCGCCAAGTACAGAATGCAGCCGAAAAACCAAACGACAAGACTTGTGGGAAAAAACTCTTTCAACTCTCTCTGATTCATTAGTAACAACAGCAGTGAAGGTCACACATGCGTATCATTCAATTGTAAAAGCAAACGACGAAGCCCCTAAAAACCTCTCAAATGAAACATACACATGTAGCTAGACAATATGATGTCGTCAACATGTTCTTATACGGAGAGGAAAGTCCATATAAATTCTCACCATTATTTGAAATTAGTTCAGAGAATGTTGGGGAGTGGAGACGCACCTAAGATTCATACGAAAAAGTGTATAACTCTACATTACGTATACTCATTTGTATATCACCACTTTTCATATCTCTTTCTTCACGTGAAGTTTTCATGTATACAAGACACTCACTTCATGTGTTGTCTATTAGTTACGCAAAAAAGCCATGACTAAAAAGGAAGAAAAAAGTACTTATGTTATATATATGAGATAACAAATATATCTCTACTCT
The DNA here is from genome assembly GCA_024362665.1 of Prunus padus. Classification (NCBI taxonomy): domain Eukaryota; kingdom Viridiplantae; phylum Streptophyta; class Magnoliopsida; order Rosales; family Rosaceae; genus Prunus; species Prunus padus. The sequence continues at coordinate 25,178,224 of JANFAM010000015.1, forward strand.
CTACCCAATTCAATGTTGTTTAAGTGTGCAATGTGCTTTAGTTGATTAGTTCACCATGCTCCATCACCCTTCAAGTTTATATAATGAAATTTCCCAAATAGAAAAAGGCACAAAAAAATATAAGGAGAAAGAAGACTTTTTTCTACAACTTCACTTTGCTAGAGTAATATGGTCGATGCAAGTGGATCCCACAGCGCCTTCAAAACCGGCATCATCGCACATGAACAACTGTTCCTAGCATAACTCAAGGATTTATAATGTGAAAATCAAATAGAGTGTGAGTGAGATATATACTATTTATGATGGATCAAGATTTGAAAATATATGTGAAAGCCAACACACTCTTGCGGGCTGCACATATAGAATGCCTGCTTATATTGAAGTTGCAGAAGAATAATGATTATGTTGATAACAATAATAAGCTGTGTTGTGTTGTGGGTTGCGTCTTTACAGCTCCTTTGGCTTGGCTTGACTTGAAAGCCTGGTGGACTTTTTAGAGCGTATGAGGTTGATCACGTAATTTCCGAAAATGTGAGACCTACTACCAGCCATTGAGGAAGCAAAAGTCAAAGAGTAGAATTGATTAAGATCAAAGTATCGCAATCAGATATTAAAAGAACAACTTCTCTGGAATATTATTTTATATACGTAGGCTGCTTCGTCATCTCTTGTGTCTTGTTTCAAATTGATGCAACATCGCCAAACTACTACAATACAAGCTAACTAACTTGCTTTGCTCCCAAGACATCTAATACAGCTCAGCTAAGCTTTCAGCCTTTCAGAACGATACAACACAGATATTTTTGCCAACTTCTTATCAGATAATTGTGCTCCATTGCTGATGTGTCTCATATATGATGTCAAATTTCATGATCTCTCTCTCTCTCTCTCTCTCTCTCTCTCTCTCTCTCTCTCTCTCTCTCTCTCTCTCTCTCTCTCTCTAACATATATATGGAGATGTACCACATAAATATTGTGTCTGCACTAGCCTATGCTTCTTTTCTTCTCCTATACCAATATTCAATCTTGTAAAGTTTTATGAAAATTTCTATTTTGAAAAGGAAAAGTGGGTATAACTTATTGCATATGTTCTGCACATGACACATATTACAAATGTGTAAATGCAACGCCACATTTGAACTAACTTAACGTGTTAGCGAGTAATTTTTCAGTGGGACAGTCACCTCTCCACGTAGTGTTACCAAACCACTTATATTATATATAACACATGTAATTCTCATATAAAACTAAACCTAACATTTGTGAGCTAATCAATGACAATACTCAATAAGCAAAGGCCAATTGATGCATACGCAAATTCTCATATAATTGTATAAGTGGTAATTCCACACGTGAGGTTGTATTCAGGGTCGGTTATGAGATTTTGAGGGCCCTGTGCAAAATTTAAACGGGAGCTCTCACATCATCTAATATGAAAATATTTATGATAAAAAAATTTGACATGACTTAATACCATAAGATAATTTTTTTAATAACTAAAATTCATCATCGATTAGCATGCAATGGCAATCATAAATCAAATTCACAAAAATTTTAATGTTTCAATTTGAGAAAAATGAAGAGGAAGAAGAAGACATGGAATTTTTTTGTTTTGTTTTGAGTGGGTGAAAACATACACTATAAATTTGTTTGGTTGATTGGAGAAAACTTGTATATATTGCTTTCATATTCTTTGGTACGTTTCCTTATTTTTGTGTTTTTAACATGTTTTTCCTTCTTTTTTTTATTGTTAACAAAAAGAGAAGAAATGTAAATACAACTATTGAATGACACAATACTGACTCAAACCCAACTTTCCTACTAAAATCAAGGCGTTGATTTCCAACTCAACCAAATAGTCGCTTGTGTTATTGTCATGCACGCTCAAGTATATATATAATACCTATAAAATTAATATATATAATATACACATAAAAAAATTTCGGGGCCCTGTGCAGTGGCGCCACTTGCACACCCTCAGGGCCGCCCCTGGTTGTATTGGTGTTAGATATCATGAGCCTAGATTATTCAAAATGTATTAATATCCATTAATACGACCATTAGGTTTGCTTAAAGAAATTTATGATCACATGGTTTTCATGTGAAATACCAACCCAAATTTCTTAGAAGCTCCAAAAGGGTAAAGGAAATCATCTTTGGATTTGACTTTAATTTGTTAATTAGTAATCCAAATGCATAATCCGAGGTTAATTTCCTGCGTGACCAACGCTTTTGATCAGGACACGAATCCAATATTCTGATCGAGAGGTCCCCATTTCAGATGCTCAACCATGGACACGTACTTGCACACACCATTGACTTGTTCATCAATTTGTATATAATTTCAACCCAAGTCGTTGAATTTTTATAATAACCCTAAGAATTTGAAGGAGTGAGCTCCTACCTATTCTCCACTTTGCGTTAGTCAAAGTCATTTCAATTTCCAACTACAAATATTGACGTTCGGCAAAAGAAAAACTACAAATATATATATTGTCATTTTCGTTCCTTTCCCCCCTAGTGCTATATGTTATGTGTTTTTTCTGGGTAACTGTTGCCTTTTTTTTTGGGTAGTGATAGATATCCTAAACATATTTTAACACTGAAAAGAACACTAGCTTCAAACCTAATATAAATTAAGAGTTAGTCGTTACAAGTAATATTGGGGTAAGGGGTAATCAAAAACAGGATGCAAACGGTAAATGTATACTTTTACAATAATGTTATTTCTTGTTGCATAAAAGTTTTTTTCGATTGCAAATAACTTGTAGCTCAAATGATTAAGAAATTTTTTTTTTCAATATTAAAAGGGATCTGGAGTTCAAGCTTTTGATTTATAGGAAATAAAAAAAAGATCATGGCGGTGAGTTGGCCACCTTCATCATTCCAGATCCAAGGAAAACAAGTGGCTTTCTTTCTTTCACCCTGGTCTCACCACAGCAATACACAATACAACGCGGTCTTATTGGGCAAACGACGTTTTACCACTTTTACCTCCCAAATTCAAAGTATGGATGGAATTCCACAAAAATCCACATAAGTCGGTCCATCCCTCCAATTCCCCAGTCCCAGTATCCATATCCATTTTGGTAATCTTACACGAGCTTACATTTCTCGGGTCAAATAATTTGGGTATAGACTTGAATGGGTCACACCAGCCACCAGTGTGAACCATGAGACTGGTGGGTCCAAGGTTGTTTCCATTTATCATGTCTGCATGCAGGCCACGTGGAAAGATATCGTAGGCGTCCACACATGATACACTGCGGAATAACGCGTAGGTGATTAAAATAATAACGGCCCACAGAGAGAGAGTATCTAAAGAGGGCAAATTTTCTTTTTCAAAAGATAGTAAAATCCCAATTTTATTTTTTTGGATCATCTTCTCATGCTACATTATTATATAGTTTGAAATTTCTAGATGAAATCTTTTTACCTATTTTATGATAAAATTCACATAAAGGGTGGGCTCCTTGGAGTGCAGAAATATCTTCAAAACGTGCCCCCTTCAAACAATTATAATTTGATTCGAGAATATACATAATATAGTACATATATACATTGGCACTATAAAAAAAAAGGTAATAATCACCATTATTTGGTGATATTTAGTGACTAATGTTGGGGTGACGAAAGCCTTTATTCACTCCAGCATTAGTCACCAAATGTCACCAAATAATGGTGACCGTTGCTACTTTTTTTTTTGTAGTGTGGATTTGTGACACTAATCAAATAAAAATTGTAAAATTTCAATATTCACACTAGAAAATGTTTGATGCTAGTTATGTATCAAAAGACAACTCAAGTAGTCACTCAATTTATTTATTTTTTACAAAAAGGATATTTTATTAAAAAAATCATGAAACAATACAAAGTGAGAATCATAATGTTAACGACGGCCTTATTAGAATCTTCCCGGAAGAAATCACGTGGGACAAAATCCTGAGATAACTCAAGTAGTCACTCAATTTAAAATTACGTATAATATTTTATATTGAGATTAATTTTTTTTTAAATACATGTTTTTTTATTACTTTTTTTTTATACAAACGATACTAAGGAAAAAGGAACTCGAACAAAAGACATAAGGTACATTGGTAATAGCATGAAATCATTTGAGCTACAAATTCCTTCCATTTTTCATTATTTTGTATGTATATAAAGCTTTTACAAATTACAGCTTAAAAGTTCATGCAAAAAAACAGCTTGCAAGTCGAGGACTTACCGCCTTGCGCCCCACGTAGAGTCTGGGAAGCCTTTGTTGTCACTTTCACACGCTTAAAAACGTAAGGACTAGAAAGTTTTTATAAAAAATTAGTAAAAAAAAACCTACAAAACATAAATTTTGTATTTTTTTTAAAACTTAAAATAAACAATTAAATAAAAAGCCTTGGAGCAGAAGATTTTAAAAACCGGGTGCAGAGAATAACGTCTGAGCCAGGCAGCTCATAGACTTTTACTCGTAAGCATGACGACACGCAAACGCAGTGGGAACAAATGGGATCATGTATGTACACACAAAAACAAAACAAAACAAAAAATAAAATAAAAGAGAGAGAGAGAAGAGAGAGAAAGGGAAATGAGTTTCCGCGTAGACAGATGAGACTGATGAGGAGCTAAACAGGAGACAAGGGCTTTTCTTTTCCCTTCTTTCTTTCTTTCTTTTCTTTCTTTCTTTCCTTTCTCTCTTTGTTTTTCATTTTCTGAAACTTCTCATCAAATCTGAACGAATAATTATTAAACTGCGGGTTTTTTATATCGACACATAAGCAGTTAAAGAAAGAGGAGGAAGAAGGAGATCATCAAAATCTGTCCCTTTTTTTCTTCCTTAAGGATTCACACCACCCCCTTCATAGAATCTAAGCTTTATCCTTCTTCTCTCTCTTTTCTTTTCTTCTTTCATATCAAATCTTTTCGAAACCCAAACTTAATCTTCACGAAAACACCCCTTTTTAAGATTGAGGCTTTGGTCATGGAGGGACATCATCGTCATCATCACCAACAACAACAGCAACATCATCAACCACTTCAGCATCAAACTCATCAGCTTCATCTTCAACAACAACAGCTTCAGCAGCAGCTTCCTACTATCAGCGTCAACGTGGACGCGAGCGATAGGTTTCCTCAATGGAGCATTCAAGAGACGAAAGAGTTGCTGGTGATCAGAGCCGAGCTCGACCAGACTTTCATGGAGACGAAGAGAAACAAGCTTTTGTGGGAAGTGATTGCCACGAAGATGAAGGAAAAGGGCCACCATCGCAGCGCCGAACAGTGCAAGTGCAAGTGGAAAAACCTCGTTACCCGTTACAAGGTACACAATTGTTATGTAAAGTATAAACCCAAGTAAGTCCTAAGTTTAATTATTGATTAATTAATCTCCCATCTAATCAACACACCTTTTGTGCGACATACTGATTGCCTTTCAGGGTTTGCTTTTGCTTTTCCTAAATCATCAAACCCAAAATCTTCAAAAGTTTTTTGCTGCCTTCATTATTATCTGTTTGATCTATATATATATATGTGTGTCTTTATGTTTCGCTTTCTGTTGATGTATTTAGGGATGTGAGACGATGGAGCCGGAAGCTATGAGGCAGCAATTCCCATTTTACAATGAGCTGCAAGCGATTTTCGCAGCGAGGATGCAGAGAATGCTGTGGGCAGAAGAGAGCGGGGCTGCAAGCGGGTCAAAGAAGAAAGCGCTTTCTTCGGATGAGGAGGAAGATATCGAGGACAGCGAGGCGGAGAATAAGGCAAGCACGGTGAGGAACAAGAAGAAGAAGGCGAAGATGAGCAATATTGGCAGCAGCAGTACAAGTGGGAGTGGAAGCGGAAATAATGTGAGGGAGATATTGGAGGAGTTCATGAAGCAACAGATGCAAATGGAGATGCAATGGAGGGAGGAGTTTAAAGCGAGGGAGAACGAGAGGCGGTTGAAGGAGATGGAGTGGAGGCAGACCATGGAAGCTCTAGAGAACGAGAGGATAATGATGGAGAGGAGGTGGAGAGAGAGAGAAGAGCAAAGGAGGATGAGAGAGGAGGCTAGGGCTGAGAAGAGGGATGCTCTTATCACCGCTTTGCTAAACAAGCTTAGAAGAGAAGACATGTAGCAAGCAATGAATGGTGGCTTGAGAGGTTTGTTAATTCCGAATTAGCTAGAAACTCTTGGTTCTTCGGAAAATGGGTTTGGCGTTCAATGGATGTTATACATTATGTTGATCCATTTTCTTTCTTGTTCTGCCCACTGAGGCTTTTAATTAATTTATTGCTAGTTTAGTGAAGAAAAAAGGGCTTCATCTCTCCATTAATCTCTCATCTCATTTCCATTGATTTAAAGAAAATTCTCTTAGAATTGTCTAATCCCGTGTTTAGCCAGCTAAGTATAATAGGTTACTGTTCTATTAAATTTCCATGTACAAGTCTTGATGTAAACACATGCAAGAACATCGAAGACGAGTAGTTGTGAAACACTGAATACAGACTTTGAGACTCTAAGCACAAGCACGCCAAGTTGAAATTTGGTTAAGGTAATTCATTGACATTTGTATTCTAGCTAGCAAAAGTTGATTGAGTACATGCATGGTACGGTTCTTAAGGTGGTGACATCATGACGTGCATGTGCATAAGTGGCTGAAGAAGCTAAAACACCATATGGATTTTCCCATAACATTAATTAGATCTGACTTTTTTCTGCATTTGAAAAGTTGTGTTGAGAAAGAGATATATAATTTTGTTTCCTTCATCCCAGTTGTTGTCATATATCTAGAAGTAGCATATACGTCTGCAGGTGGGGTATTGAACTAAGCTGCTGAGGATGGGTTACGAAGATTTCATTATATATATGTAATGGGACATAACATAGCCTTTTTCAGCTCCTTTTACTTTAGCGGAGAACTGAAAAAGGGTTTGAAATGGTAGACGGATGTGAAAATAATGTATGTTTAGACCGTTTAACATGTTATGTATATATGTATTGATTTGTTGATAATCCAAATGATCTCTTGAGTAGTATTCTATATCAGAAATTTCTCATGTGTGGGACTAGTTTTGTACGTACGATCTAAAACGGAGAGATGTCAAACACCACTTTCAATTTTGAAGGTGTTTTATAATGATTATTATTATATTCTCTTATGTGATATTGTGCGAGTTAAATATCATGATGACGAATATATGTGTAATGAGATGAATGTTAATTTTACTCTTAGCAAACTATGTATATAGCTAGTTTTTCTTCAGGACACATGATTTCCAAGATTCCAAGGACAGTGACCGTGTTTGCAGAGTCTCAAACTTTTCTCCTCTTTTGACATTCTAGCATTTTTGCACGGATTGATCGGTATATTAAAATACATATATAATCCTCATGGTTTTGAAGCTACAAAAATATGCGGTTTAGAATGCGGCAGATATCAGATGGGCATGTTTCACATCTCACACACACTGCATGAAAATCATGCTCTATTATTTTTAACTAATTAAACTTTACAGCTAACATAAAAAAGCCATGAGCGACGTGTCGCTGTGGGTTCTTCTTCTTCTTCTTCCATATCTGCTAGCTGCAGCAGCAGCAAGCGTTAGTCAGAAGACTTTTGAACGGTTTGGGGAATAATGCTAAACAAATAAATCTTGGTCTACAAGTTTCATATTGATATTGGTATTGATATTGTTGAGGTCCAGCTATTTTTAAAACGTACGTTACCGTGTTTTTGCCTCTGTCTCTAGCTGGCATATTCATATCAAGTTTGGGCATTTCTCACCGACGCATATCAATTGCATTTTGTCCCAAATTATTTGGTGGTCCACACTCAAACTATTTTCCGCCAACCTTAATCTGCTTGCATATATTTGCAATCTCAATATGGATCGGATAAAGGCCTAAGTTTCTTCTCAATTTCATTGTTATGCTTATCTTATACTAACATTAAACTTTTGTGAACAACTATTTTTTTATTTTTTATTTTAAAAAAATCAATGAGGTATTAAACTTGTGTGAATAACGTAAGAAATGCCATAAACTTAAATGTTCTAAATCTGAACATTTACATATATATAGGGGCGAAACTGGGTGCAGACCTGAGGTTGCCATGACTCCCCATATGTACCAATCTAGCTCCGTCATTTCACATATACAACTTCTTAAGTTATATATTTATATTTTTTATTACCTTATTTGTATGTATGAACGATGAAGTGAAATGAGCTGATTATAAGAATTTTCTTAGTTTACCAATTAGAAAATCAAATTTGATCTTATTGCGTCAACTTGCCAGAACCCATATGGTCTTTACTCTTTACGGGTGTTTTGCCCATTTCAATGCGAAGGAATGTCTGCAATTATGCCTGCAACTTCCAAGTTTGACCAGCTGCTATTTGGACTCAATCTAAAGAAATTTAGTTGAACAACCTCCTGCTGCTTGAATAATATAATCTCTCTTTTCAAGTCCCTAATCACATGGTTGCTATCATTTTTTCCCTTCAAAAGAAAACATTATTATTCTGTCACCCATTGGACTTTCTACATATCTTGACTAATTTTATAGGTGATGCCAATATCATTCGGTCTAGGGATAATGGGAACAGAGACTTTTGCTTGATGGGCTCAGTTTAATATAAACAATCACACAACCTGCCACTACTGTAGACTGTGGCTTGGTTTCTGTCAAATATACTAAAATAAAATTCGTCAATTTCTTTGACTTTATGAGCTGATTAATTAAAGGACCATGAGAAACTCTCATATTCTTATTCAACAGAACAATCTCAACTACTATGTAATTAATTAATGTACCATTTGTTCCTTTGCTTTGAAAATCAATAGAAAGATTTAATCTCCACTAGAACCTCTCTTCGTTGCAGAATGCAATGAGGCAGCAAGATTGTGATTTGTGCATTTGAACCCAGGCAGAGAAGGAAAAAGAAACTACCAATAATAAATATATATATTATATATCTTGTGAGATAGGCTTAGGGGTAAGAAATATAAGTGGGAAAATATTAAAGAATTGAAAGATATTTTTTTTTTTGGGGCAATTGTAAATTTGTAATATCAATGGGCGATTGATTGATTGGATGCAGATCAAGGAAAATGGAAGATTTCTATTCCTTCTGAACTTCTCCTTTCACTACCCAAGCCAGATTGATTAGTTGGCAATTCTCAGAATTAGCTTGTTTTAGGCATTGCCTCACTGTCTTTGACCTCTGGGAAACTTGGAAAAAGATGAACTTTGCACTTCATCTAACTGTGTCTGCTTCATCTGTTGGCTTTGCTGCTGTTAGATGGAAAAATACATTGTTGCTTAAAGGGAATTTGCATAATTAAAATCAGAACAAAATGCGAAGCCTGAAAGAAGAAGCTGTGCCAATATCAGATGATTATGCAGACCTCTCTTTCACCCACCTCCATGGTTGGTTAAGCAGAACACCCCAATTCTTATGTATGTATATAAGGTGAAAACTTGCCAAAGAAGTATCTGCTACTACCCAAAAAAGCCATGCCCTTTTCTGCATGATGGGGAATTGGGAAGAAGGGATTTGCTGAGGCACAAGTACAGTTGTGTCCCTTGCTTGGAGTTCAAGAATGGGTTTTGCCCACAGGCTGATGCCTGTGGCCATTCACATGGGATTTTGGAGGAGAGGTTTCATCCTATGCTGTTCAGGACCAGATACTGTTGGTACAAGACCACTTGCAAAAGACTGGATTGCTCTTATGCTCACAAGGAAGAGGGAAAAAGGGCTCCAACTGTTGCTCCATTTGTGCCTTCTCTGAGTTCTCTTAGAGCAAGTAAATCAATTTCTACTGCTGCTCTCAGCATTGGGATAAAAAAACCCAGTTACCATTTACCCCACTCATTCTATGATGCAAACTTTGTGGCAAAAACATAGTGATTATAGACAGCAGCAATCTCAGCTTCAGCAGCAGCAGCGGAGGCCTGCAATTGTTTACAACAGGCCAAGTCCTTCTCCACAGTCGCTTTGTGATACTAATGCTGGTGAAAATGATCAATTTGGGACCTTTGATGGACTTAGTGGGGAAAAAGAAAATTTCACCACAACCAATCTCCACAATGAAAATGGACTGCTTAGAACACCCAACTATTCTTCAGTCACAGGTCATGGCTCACAGTGGGGTTTTACCAACCAGCCTGATTTTTCATGGGTTTATGGTCTGGTTGAAGATGATCAACCCAACATATTGGAGGACCAGAATTAATTGGGCCAAATATATGCATACAAACATGTAACAATAATTGTTAGAAAGATCTCCAATGTACCTCTTCAACCACTTTGGGACGCTTCAACAAAGGAGCCACATCGAAAAATTCCTCCAATGTACTCTTCAACCTCAAATATCAAATCTGCAACCCCATTCTCTCTCTTCAAAACCTGGTAAGTTGACCTTGCTTCTTCAAAACATTTATTTTGTTTTGGGAGAATCAAAATCGTATCGAAAGGCTAAAAACATTTATTTGCTTGATGGGTTTGATGTACATTTCATAAATATTATTTATTTTCTAGAATATTATCTTTTTAAAAAAGAATTTTATTAATTATTATTGTTTAAAGTCAAATATTGTATAAATTGAATTGAAGAGATTGATGAGGCACAAAATATTAAAGTTGCAAATAAGGCTCTTCAAATTGCCACGTAGGTCAACAAACTTCAATTTGAAGAGTTTTTTTTACTACTACTGTTGGAGATGCTCTTAAAATTTCGAATGTTCATTTACTGATCGCATCCAATCCCAAATAATCAAATGATGAAGTTTACCCTTTTAGTGAATTTCAAGTTCCAATGCCATCTTCATTTTGAGAAAGGTTTGTTGAATTTCAGTGAATGTTCTTTTTCTTGGTTAATTTTCGTTTCCATCATATTCGTGGCTCTATTATAAATCTTCTTGGAAATTGGAAACACTTTGTTCTATAAGATAGAAATGTAACACGAATTAATATTGAGATCCATACTATGGAATTTTCATTCTCATTACTATGGAGCACTTGGTATACTATGCATGGTGTCAATTTCGCCGAACACATGTGGAGAGAGGCTCGTCGTGTCTACATGGAAAAATTGTATGTGTCATTGGGATTGCCAAAGTGCTTAGGTGGCTCCCAGCTGGCTACATCTTCCAATTCACTAAGCTCTCAATTCTCATAATAAGGAAAGTCTTGGTAAGACGGTCGGATCCTGTTACCCGTAAGACTACTTTCATAAACAAGCGAATTCCTTGCATTAGGGTTCCATCTCGTCCTATGGTTCCACGCTTATCCCATCCTTAATGTAGGTGTCACACTTATTTGTAAGAACGATTGTACGTGTGATGTGGTCCAACCCTGATACCCGTAGGATCGCTTTCACAAACAAGCGAATCCCTTGCATTAAGGTTCCATCTTGTCCTATGGTTCCATGCTTACCCCACCCCTAATGCAGGTGTCACACTTATTTGTAAGAACAATGATGTGGTCCGACCTCCTTACCCAACACCTTCACCTCACAATGAATGATGATTTTGATGGGATGATGGCTTTTCTCGTCTCATGATTTAATTGGCTATAAACGTATGAGTTACTCACATGGAAGACGGCTAAGGCATCTCTAGTATTGTTGACTTGGTTGTTGCCCCTATGAAGTAGGAACGTAAGTAAGTCATTAAAATTTCCACAAAAGAATTAAAGTTGTTATTTTCAACAGTGGATTGTTCATAATAGTTTGATATGCTTACTTACTAGTGTAGATGTTGACATGTTGTAGAAATTAACACTCTCCACCTACCAACTTGTTTGGGATGGTGTTCATTGATAGGTATGAAAAGGGTTCAAATTTAACAAAACTATGTTTTATTCAAATTCAATCTACAAGAATAAATGACAGAAAACAATTAAATTTGGATCGAAGTGACATTAGATTAGATTTTGATGGAAAAAAAAATACTACAAAAACCTGCCTTTTTTTTAAGAGGGCAGGGGATGCAAAAAAAACTTATATGTAACGGGAATGGGGCATTTTCCAATTGATTTCATTGCTGCTAGTTGCAGGCACAGTCTATCAATTATAAGCTAAAATGTCTTGAGATCCTTTCAAACCAAAATGGAAAAGTTCAAGTTTTTAAACTACGTCTGGGTTTCGAAGTTACAGAGAGAGAAACTTTGAAGGGTATATACAGAATCTCAAAACAAGTTCTTCTTTCATTCTTCAAGCACTGCAAGGCCACAGATTTTCATGAGAAATCTGCACAAGCTCATCAATGGCCTGGTGCAGTAGCATGTCAAGGATCAGCCCTTCAAACTCCACGCAGATTTCTTCATAACCTTCGAACCCAGCCACATTCTTGGCTACCCAATTTGACTCTTTCAAATCCTCCTCTGTCCACCTTTGGATTTTGGAAGCCAGCAGCTCTGCGTAATCTCTGGTGTCTTCGTCTTTAATTGGCTCAAAATCTTTTCTTCTGGCTGCTCTGACTTCAGGGGCGGCAATGTAAGGAGCTTTTGGTGAAGATTTCATGTTGGAGTTCAAAACCATAGGCATTGAATATCCTATAAACGTCAACCCAAACAAATGAAGTTAGAATTAATTTGGTCACACAATGTGTTAAAGGAAATTAGTGAAAAAACAGAACAAACCTGATAGCCAAGCTTCATGTTGGATCAACATGTCATCAATGTCAAGAACAGAAACAGGGCTTGTGTTCTCTGAGCCATGAAAACCAGCAGCCTCTTTTTCCTTGGCAAATGCATGTTGATGGTTTGTCTTCTTGATTCTTGGTTCCTCCACGGCTTTCTTCTTCTGGGTTGTCTTCTTCAGCTGATGACGATCGCTACTTTCCTTAAAATTTGCAGCAGCACCATTCTTGTAACTGGTCTTCTTATTGGGAGAAACAGAGTACCCCAAACCCTTTGATTTTGAAGATTGTGTGCCACATTCTCTTCTAGGCTCATCCTTCAACTTAGAAATCTTCTTGTTTTGTTTTATCGCTACCATTTTCTCCTTCTTCTTCTTCTTCTGCTTCATAATCTCATCACTCTCTCTTTTGCTGTTCTCCTTGTTCCTACTTCTCTGTTCCTTCTTCCCCTGCTTCAGCTCTCCAAAACCCATCTCAGATTTCTTCACCTTCGACCCAATCTCCTTTGATTTATCCACATTGTCCAAGTACACAAGAAGAAAATCAGGACTTTTCTGATGATTCAAAGCTACCGGGACTTCCCGGAAAGAGACTGAGGTTCGAACCCGGCGATGATGATGCTGACGATCTTGTTCAGCCAAATCAAAATCCATCAAGTAATCTGCAAAACTCACTGACCTACTTCGGCTAACCAAATCTGGAGCCCTTCCTTTCGAAACCAAATTTGTTTCTGGCAAAGAGTCTAAACCCATCAGCCTTGCCACTATGCCAGGCGTGACAGAAGAAGCTGAAGATTGGATTTTGAGATCAGGGTTTGGTTTTTCTGGGAGCAGAGTGAGTTGGGTTGTATAAGATTCTCCAATTTGATCTGTTGGGTGAGTAGGAACGCTTCCAGAGCACAGAAGCCTGCGCAAGACGCCATTGAAGCAGCCAGAGCTCTGGTTCACTGAACTTGAACTTCTCCCACTACCACTCATGGTTGTAATTTGAAAAACCCACACACCAAATCAAGCGACAGAGCAGAGAAGTTTATCAAAGAAGAGAGGCTTTGTTTTGTAATTTGAATTAATGGTGATGTTGTTATTGGCTTATCAAGGAAGACTTGGGTCGTCGAGTTCACATTAGAAACTAGAAAAGATGGGAAAAAAAAAGGTGGAAACACTGACGCGCACATGTGTCGCGTATAAAATGAAGTAATTTTATCTTTCTTGGCACCAAATTGGCCTGTGAACGTGTTGTCAGCCATGCAGTTTATTCATTAAATTTATTTATCGGTTTAAATACGTGCCATTGATAGCAACTGACAAGCATGAAGAATTAAACTAGAGAGGAGTTGAAAGACTTTTGTTGAAAGTGTTAGAAACGCGTGGGTCGCATTTGGGTTCTTTGATCTTTCTTTGTTTTTGCCATTTTTGGGGTTTCCCCCTTCTGCTTTACTTCTACTAGAGGAGATGCCGAAGTTCTTGACCTTTTGGTGGTCCTCCATTCTAATTTCTTAGCCACTACCACCATGGTCTTCGTACGGATTTAGAAATTCCAATCCGCCGACTTTGCTGACTCTTTTGATTTTGGAGCTTATTGGTTCAGTTGGGTTCTTTAGTTTTAGAATAATGCTACTCTTATCACATTTGTATACCACATTTTCATACCATCTTATGTGGCAGATGAGGTGGACAACACATATATTAAAATTAATTTAAGATTTTCTTTTCTTTTATGATTTATTGACACTTTTTAATTGATGTGGTTGTCCACTTCATCTGCCACATAAGATGGTATGAAAATGTGGGATACAAATGTGGTAAGTGTAGCATTACTCTTAGTTTTAACATGGGCCTGTTGTAGTGGCAACATTGGCTTAGAATTGGAAGTTTGAGCTGAGCTGATGTGAGACTGATATGGCTACATGGGTAAATCCAAAATCATATGATCACGCAAAAGGTCATTTAAAGTCAATGTAGGTTGCCGGTTTTACCATTTTGAGTTGTCATAGTTTCAATTCTTTCAATTTTATCCATCTAGTTTTTAGATTCCTCGTAATTCAAGAACATGTTATAAATTCTGTCAAATTCTTTTCAAAACACCCCTCTACATCAGGGACGCATACTTATTTTGTCACGAAATTGGACAAAAGTTTGGACGTGTCGTTCAATTATGAGAAATGAGGTATGAGTCAAATTGCCAGAATTAAAACTACATGAACTAAAGTGAAAAGTCCTACAAACTATGAGGACCAAAGTGACTTTTTGCATCCTTTGTTTTTTTTGATGGACGATGTTGATTTATCTGTGCAAGTTTATGGTATGGACAAGCGATATAAGACCCCCAACCAAAACATTGTGAAAGAAAATGACTCAGCCATCGTCCTTAGAAATCCTAAGAAAATACAAGGTCCTAAAACCACCCATGAAAAGTAAACTTGAACAAAATGTCAAGAAATCATAAGATAATAAGTGGCCCATTACCACTAAAATGAAAAAAATTCATAATGTCCCACTGAATCCACTAATTTCAATCAAAAGTGGAAGATGGTTACTTTTTCCCTATTCTTTTCCCTCATTTTTGTTCAATTTAAAATGGGGTTATACAGTGCATGATAGTAGATTTGCTGAAGAGATTTTTTTTCCTCTCAATAAAGAATAAAATACAGTAATTTTTTTCAACTATGGCACCACCCATTTTTCATCATTCTCTTGAGGCATTCCTTTCCCAAGAGTCCCAAATCAGTGGCACGCCCTGAATGCAAAGAGATCTGAAAGGTTGTCTTTGTGGTAATCTAAACTAAAGAATTGAAGCTTTTACTTAGATTTTGGAAAGCCACCAAAATCAGGGCCAGTTTGGTAGTACACAACATCCCCATTGTCACTGACGTAGTGGTCTTTCTTCAAGCTTCTAATAAAACTCCCAAGCAGGTGAAACGGTAGAGGCCCTGATTTCTTTGGCTCTCTGTAATATTTCCCAAATGCTGGCTTAGCTGCTTCAGTCTGCAAGTTCAAAAACAAAAACACATTAAAACATTAAGACATTGCAGGTGTTAGGACTTCAGAGCAGGCTTGTTTTCAATCATATCAGTGTATTAATTCTACTGAAAAAGAAATTTTGGTACTTACTGCTTCAACTAAATGGTAGTGGGGGATTTGAGGGAAAAGATGATGAACCACATGGGTGCCTATGTCATGGTGGATGTTATTGATCAATCCGTAGTCGCGATCAAGTGTGGTAAGCCCTCCCCTCAGATAACTCCACTCCTGTCCAAGTTTTGATGAAGAAGGTTTTAACATATTGCACCAACTTTTGTCACAAACTTAAACCAGAAAAGATAAGATACAGCTATGCATGGACTTTTCTCTGTTGTGGTATCATAACGAAATAATGTTGCCTATCATGAATTGAAAAGCCACGTACCTTTCCTCTATACCATGGTAATTTGTCCTCATGGCCATGGTGATGCAAGTAAGTTACCAAATCCAGCCACATGACAAACACCTAAAATTAAAAAGAAAGCAGTCAAATTTGGAATTCCTTGATTGCTGCAGAAAAGCCTATCCCAATTCTTGTGTAGAATCATAAGAAGATTAAAGACGTAGAATTTACCCAGTAGGGAATGCCATAGAGCTTAAGCAATTGAATAGGACCCATTACAAAGGACAACACCACAAGCAAAGCAGCCATTGATGTCCAACATAAAGTGGAAGTGATCACATCTTTCCTCTCCTTGGGGACAAACAGGTCGCTGTTTGGGTGAAAGTGAGAACCAGTCTTTCCTGGACTTCTATTCCACTATAGGAAACCAATAACAATCAGCTACTATTTTTGTAAACTATGTGGTATCAATCAATTCACTACAGACTTACAAGGTAGAAAGGGAATGCAAGCGTGGGAAAAGGCACGGTGAACCGCAAAATCCGTGTCATGTTATCCAATTTCTTGTAAATTCTCTCAGATAACTGCAAGCATAGAAATTTATCATCCTCTAACAAATAGAGAAACCCAGGATGCCCCAAGCAAAAGTAAACAGAAAATCCATACAACAGAGGAAAAAAAGACTAACCGGGTGCCATGATTCATCATTCTCAACATGGCCATGGTTTTGATGATGAGTCCTGTGGCTAATTCTCCTGTAACATTCAACCAAGCCATCATTTTTTTGCATATTATCTAATTTTTCCAAAAGATAGGAAGAATCAGAACACAAGAAACCATTGTTCATATGTGCATCATATTAATTAATCTATCTTCAGGAACATACCATCCATGATAGGGTACAAGAATTGATGAATGCAAGAGATGCCCCACCACACTGTTTAGCTTGGGATTGTTTGAAAAGCTTCCATGGCCACTACATAATCAAACACCAGACGAACAATTCATACCACAAAACACAAACTGATATCTAAATCACACACCAAGAACACAAAATATATGAGAAGGAACTGAGAAGTGATTACCAATCATGTCCAAGAACAAAGAGAGCCCAAAACATTGTCCCCTGAGCAGCCCAATACAGAGGCCAAACGAACCACTTGTTTATATAAACCGCCGCTGCAGCCAATCCAAAAACCACCAGCACATCCCTTACCACATAGCTCATTGACCTCCACGGGTCCTTAACCCAACAATGCTTCGGAATGGCTGCTTTAATGTCAGCCAATTTGAACGGTGGTGGTGCACCTGGATCAAATTCCAGCTCTTCTTCATCTCCAACGCCATTAACACCATTGACTCTCTCTTTCTCGTCTTCAATAGAAGCAACTCTTAATGGAGCACTCACTTTCAGACCCCAGCTTCTCCCTCTAAAGCACGCACTCGAAATTTTGGCTGAAGCCAATCTTAGATCTGACACGCTCTTGTTCGACCGAAAAACTCGAACTTTTGCTGGGTGGTTAGAGGAAAATCCGGCTGTGGGTCTATGAAAATTTTGAGGGAGAGGCTTTAAGCCACATTCTGAGAAAACCCAACTCGCCGCCATTGGAGACCCAGATGGAGCAGAAACACCAGGGTTCTAGTTCTGAGTCTCTCTCAGGTTTTTACAGAGAGAGAGAATATGTTAAGGTGAAGCAAACAAAAAGAAGAGGGTTGAAGGAAAATATCTAGGATTTAAAAATGAGATAACAATTTTCTTTCCTCCTTCAAGAACTACCACCCAAGTATTTTTGTTCTCAGTGTTTCTCAAAGCTCCATTATTTTATAGTTTGTTCTTCTCTCTCAAAGCCTTGACCTTGAACATGGACTCAGAGGTTTGAACAACTGGTGATGACGAGGGAGAGATTTGAAGGCTTGGTCTTCACCTAAAAAGAAGATGGCCATATGTGTCGGTATAAGTATATGACCAATTGGTAATTGGCCTTCTGTTCAAATTGGAAGATAAAGATTTTCTCCACTCAATTGCTCGCCGGTGGCTCTCATGGTTTGATTTGACCTGTTATGGGAATTTGATTGGTGGGCTTTTTGCTTATGTCATGTATCATTGAAGGCTAATGTCACACGTCATTAAACAATAGCCTATTTGCAGTAATAAGCCCATTGGGAAGAAAAAGAAGCCCTAGGAAGGAACAAGGGAATTTCATAAAAAGCTGCCCATGAGAATTTCATGCTTTCACATTTTACTATTTAATTATCTTTTTTTACCACACCGTCCAAGTATTTTGTGACTCATTTTACTTCTACGAGTATTTAATCATCTATTTCCCTCTATTTAAGTATTTTATGTACTTAGTTAACGAGTATTTTTGACATTATTATATTCATTATAATAATACAGATGACATTATTGTCAATTACGATTTATCGTAACGTGATGTTTGAGAGTACGAATAGCACTCCATTATTGTTTTTTTTTTTTGCATTATGATAGGGCCTAACACCGGCCTATTTTCTTTTGACATATCACAAGTCTATGCTTCTACGCCTTCTTTTCCTACTTAAACATATAGATGATAGATTTGAGATGACAGCTTTGAATCATGTTTTGTTTTGGTGTGAGAAAGAAAAATAAAAGTGGTAGATTTTAGATGTAAGGGGGTAGGGTACATCACATATGGCAAGTGCTCAAGTGATTTTACTTGAGTTTTTTTAGAGCTCATTTTTATAAGATTGAATTTACTTTGCATTGAAAACTAAAATATAAATATAAATTTCAAAGATAAGAAAGAATAAAACTTTTCAAGCTCATCTTATAAATCACGATTCTCTTGCATATTTTCTCCCCTGCCAAATCAATGAATGTTCGTGTTGTCCACGTTATGAATTCTTGTACAAATAAACGACTTCCTAACCAAACTTGAGTTCAATTGAAAGATTTGCTTATTATTAATTAATTGCTTGTTTCCTTGAACACGACTTCCATTTCAAACATTGTAATATAAAGATTTTCTCTCGATTTGGTAGTTACAAACCAGAGTTTGTATTTTGCAACAAGTTTTGCTTTAGACATAAAAGGAGATTTGCAGGGTCTTTGCTTATTGCTCAATCCTCTCAAAGGAGAAGTTCTAGAGCTCCCCATGAGTGGCCTCGTTACAGACGGTAGAAAGTGGTACGGCATGAGATTTGACTATATAACTAGCATTTATAAGTTTGTTTTTATTTCTAAAGGTGTACCGAACAAAACCTTATACATTGGACACAAGATCATCATCTTGGAGAGAAATACACTCAGTTACCCATGTTAATTAAGTAGCAAGAATGTATGTGCATATGAAGATATGCATTAATTGGTTCATCATGATGTAGGTGGTAAAAACCCTAATCGTTTGATTTCAAGAAAGATGAATTCGTTTGGCCCCTTATCCTAATTTACCACAGGGTTTTGTTCCTAGTCTGCAAATGCATTTGCTTAACTTGGAAGGATGTTTAGCCATTTTGCGATATATCTCTTGATATATGGGTGCTAAAAAATTACAAAAAGAAAGAGTGGGCGCTATACTGCACCAGTCACTACCATATGTTTCCTCATATTTGGCTTAGACCAATTAAGAATTGTGGTTAATGGGAGCATCCGAGCATGTCATATTTTTCACAGAAGGAGATCCTCTTATGTTTTAGTTTTGGGACGTAAGATATGATTTAATTTAATTTAATTCACTCATGCATGATGCATTTGATTGGGCCAAAACCCTTGTTGGTCTCAGCATGCATTTGATTAGAGAAAGAAGATCCTACTAATCAGCATATGTTCTCATTCTATTACACGTGTTAATCACATGTGAATCCTTGGCATAGCAACTAGTTGGCTTCACATTTTTGTTAAATCACAAAAATCATTACATCCTCATTAAAGATCATCACTTTTTTTTTCAGGGTCTCTCTGTTTCTCTCCAATGGATCGAGCTCAGTTACTTCTGGTTGGATTACCAATCTTTCTGTTCTGCACAGACATTTTTAGCCTTTTCACACCTAAACCTCCCAAAACCAGTACCCATTATCATGTTCATGATGATGAAGATCCTCAGCCCCTTGACCATCCAGAGCCTCAACAACAACAGCTTCTTCAAGAGCCCCTTAAATTCCCCACCCAGCAGGTTTCTCTGTGCCAAAACCCCTACATGCATTTCCAATGTTCATATATACATGCATTACATAGTTTATATGATCATAAATGCTGAAAATTTTCAAGTTTTTTTCAACTGCAGAAATCTGATGGCATTGGAGCAATTGGCATGGGAAGCACCATCAACATTGATTTCTGTACATCTTGTTCTTACAGGTTTCTGTGCTATTTCTTATATGACACTTTCCTGATCTCTCCAATTATTGAATTTGAAAATGTTTTGTTTCAGTGGTATTTTTTTGGTGTAGAGTTGGATGCATGTTGTTTTTTTATGTTAATTTAATCCTGCAATTTGGATCCTTATTTGTATGGTTGTGTCAGAGGAAGTGCAGTAACAATGAAAAACATGCTGGGAACAGCATTTCCTGGGATCAATGTAATTCTGGCAAACCACCCTCCTTCACTTCCAAGACGGCTGCTGAGCAAATTGGTACCAGTTTTTCAAGTAGGAATCATCGGGACGATAATGGCGGGCGAACATATTTTCTCGAGGTTGGGGATTACAACGCCACCTCCTTGGTACCACTCCTTGAAAGCAAATAGGTTTGGAAGCATTGCAAGCACTTGGATTTTAGGAAACTTCATACAATCTTTCCTTCAAAGTACAGGAGCTTTTGAAGTCTATTGTAACGGGGAATTGGTATAAACTCTAACCTCGTCCAAATTTCCAACGGCCAATTTTTCTTCATTTCTGTCTTGTGTTCACCATGTGTATCTTCTTGGACTTGGTAGGTCTTCTCGAAGCTGAAGGAGCAGAGGTTCCCTAGTGAGATTGAGTTGAGGGATCTTGTTGGGAAGAAGCTCGGTAGTTCGAGAACCGCTGACGGTCTTGGAGGAGGGGCCTGGTCTTAGTGCCCTGTGGGAGGGACTTTACCGTATCTATTGGTTGCTATCAGAGCAAGATTGCCTTGTTGCTTATATGCTTTATAAAAGATGCATGAACTGCCACACGATTGAATAACCAGAGTCGTTCATAACATTACTCAAAGCTGTTTACCGGACAAACATATCCAAATGAAGAGACTGTGCGCTTGACAATTACTTTTCGATTTTCCTTTTTTCTTTCATATTTTGGTACAATCATGAGTGTAAAATTAAAAGGTGGCTTGCAATGTTCTGAAGCCTAGCTACATGAATTACTTTGCATCAAAGGCAACAATGGCATAACAATTCTATACACCGTAGAAGAACGACCTCTTGAATATCTTCTGGATCACAATCTACGGATGGTGTTCTTAATTGAATGACCTCGTCTTTTGGGTGCTGCAGAAGGGTTCTCAATCTCCCCTCTCTCAACAGGACCAGTAGTCCAGGAGATGGAAATTCAAACACAACACAAATAAAGCCGAACTTTCTAAATATGCCACCATTTTCGACCTTCCAGTGTCTTGACAAGCTCATTAGCCAGTGATGCAAAGTCTTCTGCCCCGTTCTGCAGATCTTCAGTTCGCCTGCTGATTCTCTGATAAAAGTGAAATTTTGGAATTAGAGAAAGGGAAAAGGAAGAGTTATTTTAAGAGTCTTTTAAACATTTGCTAGTTGAAGGTAACCTAGAGGAACAAAATGAGATTAAAAATGAAAAATGCTGGTCATATAATTGGATTAGACCATGAAAGCATGGTGTTCTATTCTATCACTAATAGTTGTGTGTGTGAACTCATATTTGGACAAAAAGAAAAAGAAAAATTAGTTTGAGAGGTTCTGCTACAATCTTTGTATGCAAGCAAAGAATACATATGGAAGATAATACTTTTTAAACCCTGCCCAATGACAATTTCACAACATTTTCCATTTAACAAAATATCAAATGAGATGCAGATAGTTTCTAACTCTTTCAATCTATTCACCTAATTTCCTAATATCTTTGCAGGGGAAGAAAGAAAAGAAGAAAACTCTTCCATGAAACCTACCTCAAGTTTTTCTCCCCTTTCCATGAGCTTATTTCTTGCTTGAGAAGCCACAGAAGAAGCATCCTGAAATGAGTTCTGACCACATCAGAGAAGACAATTGATTTATAGAGTAGTTTATCTATCATCTAAACTATCATCATCACTTGATATTACCTCAGCCTTTCTGTATTTAGCTCTAATTTCTTCGGCAGTTCTAAGTCTGGGCTTTGTATCACCAGTCCCACCTTGAAATAACTTTTCCCTTTCTGATTCCCCTTCTGCAGTACAAAATGTTCAATGAAAGTATTATTCCATTTACTAACCTCTACAAAAAATAAAAATAAAAGGTCAAATACGACGAAAAGTTTACCTCTCTTGACATCATGTGATAATGAAGTAGATGCTACGGATAGAGGTTCATCTATTTCAATGTCATCTATATGAAAAGCATGAATTGAGTGAATAATCAACTGGGAGAAAGAAGGAAAAAGGAGGGAAATGGAGATAGGTTTGCACAAAACCTATGTTGAGCTCCACAACTTCTTGATGATCTACATGTGGGGATGGGCCTGACTGTTGGGACTTCCAAAACATGCCCTCTAAATGATCAAAAGTTGATTTAGGAGTTGCAGCAGAATCTCCAGTATGGACCATTTTCCCCCCTTTAAGTCCTTTGACAATACTTAATAACCCAGGCGCAGTACCCTGTAGCCAAAAAATTACATAATGGAAAATAATACATTCTTCAACAAATAAAAACCTAATTAAACTGAATTTTGTTTTCTAACCCGTTTCTTTTTCTGATTCAAAGAGACACTCAATGCAGCATCTGCAGCAGCTGCAACAACTTTATCATGGAGACAGGGCAAAGACTCTGGAATCCTACAACAAACAGATATAACATTTCCAAAATTATCTTTCTAACTAAAAATTCATGACCGAACCGTAATGCTCAACTTCATATTTCCATCACAGCACTTGTAGATACATGATATATAAAAAAATACCTGAAACCATTCTCAACAGCTAACATAGAGATGAATGCGGATTCATATCCATTTGCCTATAAAATATCTTCAGCATGAGTCTTACATTATTCAACTAACATGGTAACTTTCAAGAGATTAAGTGCAAATCGCACAATTTTTGAAATTTTCAAGAAGACAACGATACCAGTGTAAAATGTGATTCATCGGCACTCATTGTCTTATCCATGTTTGCCTTACAGTTCCACCTTAGAATTGACATTAAGGAGCTTTCTTTCACCAATTCTAAATCAGGAATAGATCTGCCCATGGATAGGAACCTCTCATTAGACAACCAATAATGCATATACATCTACAATATCAATTAACAAACAAGCAGTAATGCTATCATAAAATGAAGGAAGAGTAACCCCACTAGAAACATTGGTACTTGATGATGCATTGATAAGGTACTTGATGCTGCATAACCTATATCATTTTCTTGATTACTGGGGCAAGGAAGGAAAGAGAAACTTTACCTAATCTCAATTTCTCCAGTCTGAAACAGCAAAACCAATCCTGAAACCCTATCAGCTTTCTTAAAAGTAGCTGTCCAAATGCAAGGTCTTGCATGCTTCACTTTTCGAATGCGTTTATTGTTTCCCTGACAAGACCACAGTGCATCAGCATGCTTGCCAAAATAAAGTAGCAAACAAAAATAGAGAAAGCAAGAGGCACCTGAATCACAGATTTTGTCGAGTACAAGCGCAGTGAATCCACACAACAAAGCAAAATGAATGAATTCAACAATCTTTCTTCAGAGTATGGATTTTCTGAAGAGGAGTTTTGTTCAGTCTCAGGTGAATTTATAACAATTGGAGAACTGCCTGGCATAGGCTCATTCTTGGTTGAAGACTCCTTGGAGGCCTCTTCTGGAGGATTATCATCAGATACTTTGGAGGCAGATATTCTGCCATCTGGAGTACCCAAAAAAAAATTCTCAGAATTCTCTAATTATTAAGTGAATAGGAAAAATAAAGTATTTTATTCTCTGCTAGAAGATATCTGCACTTGCCTATAACATACATTGAAATTGCAATTGACTCCTTTTTCAAGTGCCATGACTGAGGGATGATCATGTTACCGGTATTTCCATCAATTACATGTATATGTGCATCCTTGGTTAAGATGAACATTACTTCCTCCGTGGAGTAAACTGTTGTTTTTGTTTCTGAGTGCTTTGGGCTCTTCAAGAGGCCTTGAGAATTTGTAAGTTCTTTCCAAGTCATTGAAATGGTGGGGGAAGTAGAGAAAGATACATCATTTATAAAGAACAATACAGAAAAGGAACGGGTGTCCAGCACTGCGACCTGAAATGGATGCATTGAATTCAAAATTTATTTTAGTTGTAACAACTTAAGGTTATGGGCCAAATCCTCAAATTGAAGACAATAAACAAATGTTATAAATTCACAAGTAAAAAAAACGATACTTACGTGACCACATTCAAATCCCACAGCAAGTTTACCTCCATGCTTCACAAACTGTAGTGCTTGAACTGGGGAATTAATCAGACTAAAAACAGCTCTGCATTGAGGTCCTTTTCCTTGAGGCAAATTGTGAACTGATAAACAAGTTATAACATTGTTAATTTCATAAATAAATGTTCTTTAAAAACTGCTTCAAGATAAACTTAACAGTATGATCTGGCCGCAGAAAGTAGAACATGGTTTCACATTTTATGGACTGTGCAATGGAAAAAAAAAATAACGGTTTTACAAAGTCAAGGAGATTGACACTCATAACCTACCTTCAGATTTGGTTTCTGTGACAAAGAGGAATTTTGTCCCATCTGAAGAGTCTTTGAGGTTATAAATTTGAACCTATACATGCTAGCAGAAAGACAATCAGTATAGTAAAAGTTAGAAGTGAAAATTGGTGTCCAATAAAGAAAGATATCTGACCAGACCACATTCATTGCCAACAGCCAGATTTAAAGTGAAAACGCAGAAATCCAGTCTTGATACTGGAGCACTTGAACCAGCCACTTTTATACCTTGCACCTGCTAGTTACATGAGATAGTTTGGTATCTCCTTTATAAAGACAAAAGTTTATAAGGCTTAAGTAATGAACTCTAACCTCGCCTTGTACAAGACAGATAAAAGATAAGAGTGGATATGTGGCATTCCATATCCGAACAGACCCATCTGAATATCCTGCTAGGTACACTCTCTCAATACCGTTATTCTTAGAAATAGACAGTTGACTGGGCACACCACCAGTCAAGGGCCATTTTGTACCAGCTGATGGGTTTGGTATTGAGCCACGGTTCACACCTGAGGATATCTAAGATACACATAAACAATAAATAATTATGTGTTGAGAAATAGTAAAAGGAAGATGTATGAGCCACTCATGAATGAAAGAAATCCAACACCTCCCATAGAGCCTTAACGGGATTATATCATATAGGAACGGGAAAAATAAAAGGAAAAAATATATCCGTTCATGCATGAAAAAAGTGCAATACCTCTGATTGAGCCTTTAGTAAGTTCTCCCCAGTGGGTACCCTAATAAGTTTGGCAACCGTTATGGTTGGATTAGTTGTAGGTATCACCACCGGAAACTCCAAACCAGAAATAGAGGGGTTCCTTTCTTGCTGGGACACTAAGGCAGAGAGGCTAGCCTCATCATAAAAATGCAGTTGCCCAGGGTTTGTTAATACAAAAACATTGGCTTTGTGAATACCCCCAGTTATCCCAGAACTTGGTAACAAAATCATGTCTGCAAAAGAGCCAGTAAGGGTAAGGTCCGTACGGCCAACACATCTTAAATTCCCCATTCCAGGTGACCATTCAAGAGTTAAAACCTGCAACACAGAGAATCTTATCAGCTCCTGTCTTTGGTGGCAGTATATAAACAAGACAAACTCTGGTATATACAACTGTTGATGTACAAAATGTGAAAAGGTTCTTTTTTTTAACATTAACTGGTATACAAAACCAACTCTGTCAAAATGTGAAAAGTATTTTACTATTTCTAGGCATGTTACAATATTTTCAGAAAGTGCACTGTTTTGAAATATATAAAATTTTCTGAAAAAAGCCATGAACTTTTCTGTAACTACAGTACACACCGTCAAAACTTCTTCTGATCCTATTTCATCGCCACCATAGATAAACAGTTGGCCATCACAATCATTATGGGATTTATTTTTGGACCACTGTAAGACAATGACAGGAAGTCTCCTTTCTGCCGATGATAATCGTAACTTCACAACATTATTAGATGGTGACAATGCTTGTTGACCCTTGATGGAAGCAGAAGATGACGTGTTCCAGAATAAAATGTCTCCATCTATGTATCCCACAGCCAGAATGGACCCATTGGAAGATGCCCAGCAAAGAGCACTTATCTCTTTGTCTCCCAGTTGATGTTCCAATGTTTCTTCTGGAGAATCTATATTGACTTCATTCGTAGATTTAACAACTCCATCCTTTAGCTGGAGATCCTTACCACCTCCAATAAAAACGATTTGATCTTCAGATACATCCCAAAGAATAACCAACCCATTTTGATATGCGATCAGTACTCTGCCAATGAAAAAACCCTCATCATTCAATAAGCTGAATAGATATACTATACTGTAACTTTTCTCATCAGTTTTTCTTTGTAGTCCCGAGTAATGCGATGTAACCTCATTAATAAGTCCCATGCTATCAAGGAAGTAGAAATATAACAAACCGAATGGGGCTAACAATTGGATTCATTCATGGGATACCAAGTAACTTTATTCAGACTCGATAACAAAAATCAGCAGGGAGCCAAAATTATGTACCCCTTATATATCACTAACATTAGTCAAAACTGTAACACTTTTATTTAATGTTCCACCATGTCCAAGTACTTTTTGATATCCTTCATGACCATAGGAAGATTTAAATTTGTGTTCTCCTTAAGGTGCAAACGTGACACTCTACCCTTTGTTGGTGAGAGTAGTAGCGGGTTTGAAATATCTTGATCTTATGACTTCACTGATAAGCCACTCTAAGAGAAAAAGAAAGTGGTCTTTTAGCTGCTAAAATTTCAATCAATACATGGTTCTTTATGAAAATGGATAGGATGACCTTAAAATGAAGAAACGAAAGAATATCAAAATAGAAATACCCTTAAGGATCCAAAAAAGTTAAATAAAATAATTCAAGGCTCATTCTTGTTTCACACTTAAAGCAGAAATGCAAAATGAGAAACTTTTAAGTAATACTTGTATCTTGCCTATTTCCAGATGAACAAGGTTGGGGAAGAACTCCAACTATAGGTTGGTCGGTAGGAAATGGAAACCCAGCAGCTTCTGTAGCAAAGAACAGCTGCATTAGCTCCTTTTGTAATGAGATTTATAACATTAACTAGGAAATTTATTAACTACAGAAGCAAAGAAATAATAAAATTATAAGCTTCAGTTATCAACCACTAAACTGAAGAAAACTTAAAGAATTTGCAGAAATATGATATGGCAACCGCAAAAGTTTTCCCTCCTCAGCATCATACTTCATCACAGCCACTAGAGCATAATCATTGCCAACATACCTGCAAGTTGTAATACAGTAAACAAGTTATAAAGTGTGTGTCTTCAGCCAGTCAGTAGCTGACTGAAAATAGTTCTAACAAATTTTTCGGCCAGTAGTGTACATTAAGTTGGAGCCACTGATTACAGAAAAAGCAGTTATATTCGATTCCCACTCTAGACAATACACTAGGCACCTGCTCTCGAGATTCCAAACCTGCCAAGTTGAAAAGTTATTAATCACTTAAACAAAAGATAGTTTCATTTTTAAGCACTTCAAAGCATTTAAATTCTTGGCACTTGATTGTGAACTACAATTGCAAGGTCAACAGCCTCGCTACCAACTATCACCTGCTTCTATCTATGTGTATTCTCCCCTTTTGATAAATTCCCATATTGAAGTGCTCCTATGGTACAATTTTGTTATAATGGTAAACCTAATGAATCCAAAAATGACCACTAAGGTCTATGCTGAAGATTTAAAATTAAAAAGGCACTGATGTTGATAATTGACTACATGAATCTAATGAGATGCATGATGTAGAAGTGATGTTTCACACAGATGGAGTTAAGTTTGACATAAGAAACAAAAACTGCAGAGTTGATAAGAATCAATACCTGAATATCATTATCATTTAAGATGCTCACCAGAAAACCCTGGTTTTGTATAAACTGCCAAAATACAGTAAGAATTAGTTTGCTGACGCAGCAATAAATAATACAAAAGAATATTCAAGGATGTGTTGGAAACTAAGCAGAAAAAATAAAAGTTCTAGCCAAATTCAATCAAATCTCCCACAATCAGAAAATTTCATCTTGAATTTATGTATAAATCCTTTATCCAACCATTAAAAGGTGAAACTAAGGCCAATAGACAATATTTTCCCTCATATGCACGAAACTCTTTAAATATCTTACTTCACATGAAGGAACAAGTGCCAGCTGCATTCCAGAAAAAACTTGATAATTTTTTTTTATTTTGAATATATCACCCTGATATACTATTGATCTTTTATGTTATAACTAAACAAGGGGAATAAAAAATTATTCTATTGGGAAACTTTAGAATCAATGGTGCACAGCACACAGATACCTCAATGTATTTGTAAGGCAGTTGCTTTGGGGATATAAGAAGTCCTTCAATACCATCACCACCAATTACTTTAATCCTCCCATCCCTACCAAAAAAAAAAAGCAATAATGTGAAATTGTAGTGTGCTTTTTGTGATGCAGGAATCTCATATGCCACGATACATGTCTGAGTCAATTAGCCATTCCGAGAAATATGGAACAGCAATGCTTAGTAGCTAGCAAGCCATCTTATTAACTACATGAAGGTGCACTGTGCACAGTGCTTAATAGAACGGTCTTCTATCAATTCACACACCGAAAACAGTGGAAATAATAATAAAAGGTGCATTTTAACTCACAATGTGCCAATGGCCAAAAGGCGCTGAATGGGGTCGAAAGCAAGAATGGACGCCGTCGATGGGATACCATAGTGAACTGCGACTCGTAGGTCGAAGTCTGCTGACGTCAAACTTCCGTGTGGCAAATTATGCTGAAATTAACAATTTTTTCATAATAATAAAAAGAGAAAATCACAAATATCAGCCAAAATGCCGATGCCTGGAAGAGAGAAGCAATTCGAAAAATCGACATTACACAACTAGCATATCCAAAAGCAATTGAATTTAGTTTGATTTTGTTTTCAATGTTGCTCCAAGTACTTGAGCTTAAAATTACGCGGAAATGAATCAAAAATATCAAAAGCATAGGAATTTAATCCAACCAAACAAAAAAGATTGGAAATTTTTATCACAAAACAAAAATTGAAACACAAAATTCTCCGTTGCAGTACAAATTTACGAGTTGCTGATGAAGCTAAAGTTAAAGAATTTGAAAAAATTAGCAAAAAAAGCGGCAGCGACCGATTGCTTGCGAATATGGTACCTGAGAATGTTGGATGGCCTTCTGTAAAAGGCGCTTGGCGAACATAGCTCAAAGATTATTGAGTTGAGTTGAGTGTTTGAAGTTTTCGTCTGCTCCTCTGTCGACTATCGGAGGGAGACTTTCTATCTTTGTTTCAGTGATCAAACCGATGACATTTTCATAGTCATAGAGCTGCAAATTTTTCGAGTCAGTCAAATGCAATAAAAGAGAAGAAAAGAAAAAGGCGCTTAGCCGTTGTTAAACTCATAAAGCTGTACCCGATACGCTGCGTTTTGGGTACGCAATCAGCAATCTGGCCCGAAGGCAGAAACGATGTCGTTTGCAAATGGAGTAGTTGAGAGGTGGACATTAGCACATTAGTGGATTGGAAACTTTCATTATTGGAGAAGCTTAGAAAATATATATTTAGCACAAAATTGTTGTTGATTGAAAACATTATTAATATATGCAGAAAAAAATGTTGATTGAGATGACATTTTCTATATCATGCTCCATCAAAACATAGTGTATATAAATATCACAAACTTTCTTTTAAATTTATAATTTTATTAGATAGAAAATGACTAATTTATCCTTAACGTGTCGGATATGTGATTTTTCCTTAACAGAAAATTAGATAAAATATAGAAAGAAAAAAAATAAGAGTAGAGGGAATTGACTATATTTAATAGTTCAAGTCCTAATGATTCAATTTTTTAAAAAAATTGTAAGAGACAAATTGAAAATGACCTACAAATTTATAGGGATTTTGGCGAATTAAGCCATTTTATATAATCTCATTATAAGGACTCAAAATATGGAAAAAGAAAAATCTCTTTAGAATATGGTCCCGGCCCAATGGGACCTGACGGACCAAAAGGGAAAAAAACTTTAGTTATTGTGGCCCTTTAGCATTTACGTAAAGTTTTGGGATATTTTGGAAATTATTGATTTTATTTAAGGATAATATTATACAATGAAACATTTATTTTGCGTGCCAACTCTTTCTTCTTTGGTGATCCGCACAACGTAAGATCGTTTCCACTTCAGCATTATCGCCCCCTTCCCCGCTCCACTTGCTGCTCATTTTTTTCGTTGAAGCTCCACCGAAAGAAAACGAAAAAACAGAGAAAGGCCTCTTTTTTCTACCCTTCGTCGTTTTCTCTTGAAGGTTCAGAACCATGACAGTACCTCCGAATCAAGGTGCGTTGGTAGCTAGGTTCAGCTCAATCGTAGTTTCAGCTATTTGGTCCATTTTTGTTTCATTTAATTCGATTTCTTATTGCTTGTTTGAACGATCAGAAATGAAGGATCAAGCGAAAATATTTTGAACGAAACTCAGAAAACTGTAAAAGATCACTACTTTGTGGCAGTTATATCTAATTTCTGATTGTTATGTATAAATTGACATAGAGATTAAGACTGGCTTTTTATTTTATTTAAATTTCCTTTTTGGGTTTTAGTCCTTAAGTTTGGTTTAGAAATGAAGCTTCTTTCTTTGAACTTGAAGCTTCTTGTTGTTGATTTGGTTATTCTGCACTTGTTGTAAGCTACTCTATGGTTGTGATTTCCAATGGGTTAACTGTAGCTATTATTTTGCTGATGTCTTGCAGATGATGTTAACAAGAATGAGAGGACTAATTACTTCAATTCACCTGCACTGGATGTCTCACTTGCTTTTCCGCAAGCAACACCAGCATCTACCTTTCCTCCCTGCAGTAAGAATATTAGACTTATTAGTCCTTCACTGTACAAACATCTCGTATAAATAAATGTGTATATGTGAATGGAGAAATTCTCTCTTGTCAGTATGCTGGCATGTTATGTGAATTTAGACAATTGATTAAATGGATTCTTGTTTGAATGTATGGAGTCCAGATTTAGTCTAACAACATAAGAAATTGGTATGTAACACATGTTATTGTATACGTATAATATACATCGTAATTTATGCATGCGTACACACACATGTACATCCTTGTATGTCTTGATATTTCTGTTTCTGCATCCTAATTTATTTTCCCTACCTTGTTTCTTTGTTAATATTTTGTACACTTGAAGGCTTTAGTTGGTTGCCGGTTCCATTTGTAATTTGAATTCAACTGGGTAGCTTCAGATATTAACTTCCATATTCTTATCTCTTGGCCTTAAATATTTACAGCTTCAGACTATTATCAGTTTGATGATCTATTGACGCCTGAGGAGCAGGCTGTCAGATTGAGAGTAAGACAGTGTTTAGAGAAAGATGTTGCTCCTATTATGGCAGAGGTATTCCTTTTCATTAAACTCTAACCATTTGGAGGTGTTTGTGTATTTTTACATTAATGCTAAAACACTTAGTATGCTATGATGATTTAATATACATTTACAGACAATGAGATAGATCTCAGAATTTTGTTTTTTCAGTATTGGGAGAAGGCAGAGTTTCCATTTCATGTTATTCCAAAGTTTGGTGCATTGCGTATTGCTGGTGGCACGATCAATGTACTTGATACATATCTTAATAGTTATTTTTAAATCTTGAGTTTGACAATTTGGTGGATGGGTTGTTAAACTTGTTTTTGGCCTTCTTGCTATCAGGGTTATGGGTGTCCCGGTCTTTCTATTACGGCAAATGCTTTTGCTACAGCTGAAATTGCTAGAGTTGATGCAAGCTGTTCTGCTTTCTTCCTAGTTCATTCCTCACTTGCAATGCTAACTATTGGTTAGAATTTGGATAATCTTCTACTTTTGAGTTTTTGTATTTTAAATTAACAACCCTTCACTCCACCAACTAGAACTAAATATTTTTTTTTCTTTACCTTTAAAACGGACACTTTTTATTTTCTTGTACTGAAATACCCCTAAAAGTTAACAAAAACTGAAAAATCTGATTTCTTCCTTCTGTCATCCTTATCACTGTTGTGAAGAGAGAAAGATCCCCATTCTTATTGTTTCCCTGAAAAGAAAGGTAAGCACCATACCCATTTGATTGTGTTAAAATTTTAATTTATATAGAGTTTGTGATTGAAAAATATGGTGTTATGTGGTGGATTTGAAATGGAAGACACAACTTCCTTTAAAAGAAGGGACAAAACACCCAACATTTTAGCTCACTCAAATGGGCATGATGTTTTTTTCTTTTCATGCTGAACGGCGAATGACGAGATTGAGTTCCTCCTTTTGTGACAGTGAGAATGGATTTCTAGCTCTCTTGCTGACTGTGAGAATGGTTTCTCCGTGAAAATGCAAGAAATAGTTTATGTCCCGTAGTAGCATAGAGAAGGAAGAGTCTGAGATTGATGTAGGAAGGAAGAAGTGACAGAGTCAAGGTTTTTTTCATGCTGGCCTTCAAACGAAAGGAAGAAGAGAGTTTTGGTTGTGTTTTTTTGCTTTTGGGGTATTTTTGGTCAAGGAATATAGAAATTTAGTCAGATATATTACTCTTGAAAAATGAGTTAGGTTTGTTAGTGGGGTTGAATAATGGTTACTTCTGGTGAAAGAAAAAGACCTAGACTTTTTGTTACATATTATTTGTTGGAGTTTCTACCAATAACTCATGACTTAATGTAACTTTTCTGGACTGCCAAGAATAGCATTATGTGGATCGGAGGCTCAAAAGCAGGAATATTTACCGTCCTTAGCTGAATTTAAAACTGTAGCCTGCTGGGTAAGATCCTCTATTATGAGTATTTGTATTTGATATCTTTTGTATGCTAGTGTCAAGATCTCAAATCTGCTCGTCTGCATGTTAAAGGCTTTGACTGAGCCTGACTATGGAAGTGATGCAAGTGCCTTGAGAACAACAGCAACAAAGGTGGTTTCAACTTTCCCATCTGCTTCTTTATTTCTGTTAAACGGAAGTGTCATGTTTTTTGTTTTTTGGGTATCATGGCTATGATCTCATGCTATGTCACGTTTCTTGTTTGTTTGAGGTCATCAGGTGAAAGGCGGTTGGATACTTGAGGGCCAAAAGCGCTGGATAGGGAATAGTACCTTTGCTGATGTATTGGTTATTTTTGCTAGGAATACAACAACAAATCAGATTAATGGGTAGGAAATAGCACCTGTGCTGATGTATTGGTTATTTTTTCTAGGAATACAATAAGAAATCAGAGTAATGGGTACGTAAAACATAAAAATGTATAAAGTCTCTCTATGTGTTTGAAACTTGTTTGTTAAGCTTAAAATATGAATAATTTCTTTCTCATTATTTCTCTCATTGCATTGGTATTGAGATGCTTAGGAGTCATGGAAAATTAGTGTGATGGTTTTCCATAGCAGCATCCTCATGTTGAATGTATTTCTTTTCCCTTCTGTTTCAGATATATAGTAAAGAAGAATGTCCCTGGACTGACAGCTACAAAAATAGAAAATAAAATTGGTTTGCGAATTGTTCAAAATGGGGATATTATCTTAAAGAAAGTCTTTGTCCCTGATGAGGACAGGTTACCTGGTGTTAATTCTTTTCAGGATACTAGCAAGGTATGCTGCAACAAGAAGTGATTCTTCAAATAGTTTATTTTGCTATGATCTCTTTTTCTCTTTTTTTTACACGTGTCAAAATGGCTCTATGAGTATTTATTGATTTAATGTCGCCTTAAACTACTGAAACAGGTTCTTGCTGTTTCACGTGTCATGGTCGCCTGGCAACCTATTGGTTTATCTATGGGAGTCTATGATATGTGTCACAGGTAAAAGACGAATACCTATGCCTCTCTCATCTTCCATCAAGTGTACTTTCAAGTTTCCAGTGTTTCCTAGTCTGAGTTCTAAGTAATTGAAAGGTATCTGAAGGAGAGGAAACAATTTGGAGCCCCCCTTGCAGCTTTCCAAATCAACCAAGAGAAACTTGTCCGTATGCTGGGTAATGTTCAAGCTATGGTACTTATAGGTTGGCGCCTCTGTAAGTTGTATGAGAAGGGTAAAATGACTCCAGGTCACGCTAGCTTGGGGAAGGTAAGACAAAATGACGTCCTGATGCATTCAGTTATCTTGTTGCTTATCCATTCTGTAATGAACTTTTGTAATTTTCAGGCATGGATTACTCTGAGGGCAAGGGAAACGGTTGCTCTAGGGAGGGAATTACTAGGTGGCAATGGAATTTTAGCTGATTTTCTTGTTGCAAAGGTTATCATGCTCATCTCTCAATTAATAGTTTTTATTTCAGAACCTAGAGATGGATTAGACCATACAAGGAATTGATTAGTCGCATTTTCAAGCTAGGATTCAAAGGCAGTGTTAGATTTGAGTCTAAATTTGCTCGCTATCAAATTGACTTCTATACCTAATTCTTATCTTTGTTGGTAAAAGAATTGACAACGTTTGCTATGTATATTTTTAAGTAAGAATCTGGTTTCATGAGATTTCAAACCTGCAACTGATTTTTGTTTATATGTACACCTTTTAGTCGTTTCTGTCACATGTTGAATGTTTTCCTCTTTTGGGTCGCTATGCAGGCTTTCGGTGATTTGGAACCCATCTACACTTTCGAAGGCACTTATGACATCAACGCCCTGGTGACGGGTAGGGAAATCACCGGCATTGCCAGCTTCAAGCCAGCTGCATCAAGCCAACGAAGCCGCCTGTAGCGGTGAAGCTTCTCTGAATTTCCACAGCGCTCGGGAACCGACTCGGTCGCCTGTAGCGGTGAAGAAACAATCATGAGACATGGAGTGAATACATATATCGGCGACCACAACAAATAAATTTGCCATATAAATTCTTCTTGTTGAACATTGTATTCTTATAGTTATGAAAGACAGAATAAATCTTAGCAGAAACAAATCCCCCGTCACCAAACTAGTGTTTCCCCTGAATCTTTTGTAGACTTACACCTTGCATAGTTGTTATGTCTCACAATATCTTGGGTAGTAGTAAGGTGGGCCGGCCCTTCGCCATAAGTCAGAGTGAGGACATGTTTTGCGATGCAATCAACTTGGTGTTCTCATATTTTCACCAAAATGACATAAATAAATAGAACTTTATGAAACTTGGGCTTAAAGCTTGCTGAAACAGGGTCAATGGAAAGCTTGCACAGGCGTTGTATCGTATGGACCAAAACCTCTGATGACCCTAACCGAAGCAAATTCGCGCGAGAAGTCGTTGGTTTGGTTGGGTTTTTGGAAGATAAGGCTTAAGGGGTAGCTAAACGTCACAAGCAGTTGCAACTAGCATCTTTGATTGCAACTTCTAAAGTGTCTTCTTCTTCCCATCAATAGAGCCGTTGGGCACCCAGTTCTCAAAAATACCAGAAAAAGAAAACAAAAAACAAAGTGTACATAATTCAACTCCAAATCACCATGATTATATTCCATTTAGCTAAATCACAGATTAAGCAACATTAAGCCTCACCTTAAACAATTTTTCATCGAAGCTTGCAATGGTGTACTAATTAACCCACCATTACTTTTTCTTCCAAAATAACAAACTCCATTTCCTAATTAACGATACACTTTCCCTTTCCTTTTTTTTACCAATTACCAATTAGGGCTCCTACCACCACCACCATTCAATTCCCTCTGTTTGTCGGCGTCTCGCTCCAAACCCAAACTCCTAATCTTCAGCTGAAACTGCGCCACTGCCGCCAAAAACCTCACCGCCTGAGCCGAGCTCAGCATATCCACCAGCTTCGTCGCCATCGTCGTTCTCAGCAAGTTCGAATTCGCCAGCACAGACTCCAATGCCGATTTCAACTCGTCGATCGCCACGTCCTCCTCCACGATCTCACCGTTCGCGAACGTCGCGTACCGCCGCGCCACATCCACCAGCGGGGGCGCCGCCACGCTCTCGTGAATCTTCGCCAGCTTGTCGTTGAGCGCGCGCTCCTCCACCCGGGTCTCCTCTATCAGCCGGGCCATCCTGACCCGCTGCCCGTCGCTCAAATCGGGCACCGACTCGGTCAGGAGCCGGAATGCGAGACCCGGTTTGTACCCGGCGATCCAAAGCAGGGACCTTTCGAACGAAGTGAACCACGGGGGAGAAAACACTAGGAAAACATCGCGCTGGGCAATCCTCGATTTTTCGTCATAGTACTGCTGATAATGAAGAAGAACCCGAGACACCAAATCTCTGAGGTCTTCGTCTCGGGCTTCATTGATTCGTTGTTGGGCCGAGAGAAGTTCGTCTAAGAAATGTTCTTGGCGAACCAGCCAGGCTTCAAAGAATGCCCCGAATATGTTAGATATTGAGACGCTGTCGGACCTGTTAGTCATAGAAAAGAAAAGGCCAAAACAGGGAAGGTGGGTTGGTTGTGTGGGATTTTAAGACAAGGAAGAAGAGAACAGAGATAAGGGAATGTTTAAATAGGAGCTGGGATTTCAAAGGGGGAATGTAAAGTTTGGGTCCTTGGCTGTGTTTCGCTTTGTGGGCAAGTAATGGTAATGGTAATGGAGGATACTTCGAGAGCAAGGTTTATGCATTTGTTTTTGTGGACAGAGACAGGGGACTGGGTTGAGCCCTTTCTAAGAGACGCGTGTGAAGATGGACGCCATTATAGAACAGAGATTTTAGGACTGCGTGAGACAAGTGAGTGGAGTGTGATATTAAACGGTGGCTTTCAATTCAGCCACTAAAAAAGACACCGACCGACTGATGAGAGAGAGAGAGAGAGAGAGAGAGAGAGAGGGAGGATGATCTCGGTGGGTTTTGTCGTTTAGTGTATTCAGAGAGGGGCGAAGAACAAGTGCAGAAGAGGAAAGGGAAAAGGCTCAAAAGAGGCTTGTGATTATGAATTGTAATTCTTTGTTCATCGCATGTGTTTTTGTCAGAGGCAGCTTTGATTTGACAAGAAAGGAAGGGGTTGAAGGGTTGGTTTGGGTTTTTAGTTCTAATGGTCTCTAAATTTTTATTCAATTTGCATTTTGGTTCCTCAATTTTCAAAAATATTCCTGTGGTGTTTTAATTTCAGTTTCGTTAGGACAAATGATCATACCGTTAATTTTGTTAACTTTTTCTGTTAAATATAGGGGTAAAATGGTATTTTGTATTAAAATATTAATAAAATTAATTAAAAATAAGAATAAGAAAATTGTATTCTTTTCCTTTTAAAATTTTAATATGAATAAAATATTTAAAAACCGAAAAAATAAGAATTGTTTTTTTAATAAACTCTCTCTCTCCCGAACCCAGACCCTTCCCGACGTGGACCCAACCCCCACAAATCCGCCCTTCCCCGACCCACTATCTCATTCTCTTCCTCTCTCTCCCTCAAATCCTCTGTGAACCTCCGTTGTTGCCTCTGACTGAGACGAGAGAAAAAACTAGGAAATGAGTTGGATACTGAATTTTCGGAGGCAGTTAAAGCCCTTGCTTGAAATTGCGCAAGGAATTTGTTAAAGTAAATGCACATAACCAACTCATGCATCTAGCTATAAAAGAAAAGCATGAAAAGCTCAGGGAGGAATTCAACCAGGGGCAGTCGTCAACTCCTAATTATGAAGACCTAAAATATAAATATAAACTTGACATGTTGAAGGAATTATGTCCCACCTCCCAAATTTCATCCACCGCCCTAAAACTCCAAATAAATCCAGATCTATGTCCCATCTCCGAGATTTCATCCTTCCCCTCCGCCTTCTCTCTCAGCTAAGCTTAAGGAACAAAACACTCAACAGATATCTGATTTCTTCTCTTTCTCAAAAGTCATCAATGAAAAAGTGATTATTTTTTTCTTGATCTGAATGTTTGTGAAAAACAAGAGGATGAGTAACAATAAAATCCCAATTACACAAATCCCAGTTCTATTTATTTTGCCTTCTGATTGGTGAGCGGGGGCTATTGTGGCTGTGGCTTGTTGGGTGAGCTAGTAAGAGGCGCTAGAGGGTTACAGGGGAAGGGCCGAGCTAGAGCGGGAGATAGGGTGATTGATAATGCGGTGGGGCTGCTGGTGATCCGAGAAACGTATGAGGGCTGAGGGAGATCGGCGAGATGGAGATGGTTGGGTGGTTCTGGGTGGTCCTGCCATGTGTTTGGGGGTTGGAGCTTTATGGGGTTTTGGTGGTTGCGGGCTGGGGTGAAGGAAAAAAACTCTCCTGGCATTTTTCTATCCATTTCCAATCGCAGCCCATCACGTGTCTATTTTCTATCAAAGAGTGTCAAAGAATGTATACGTTGTTAGGTTTTGGCTCGTCAATTAGTGTCCTTTTCTGTTTAGGATTGTTTTAGGAAAAAAAGGGTGCACCAATTCTTCTCCTAAAAAGGACTAGGAAAGAATCTTAGTTTCCTAATTCAATTTAGATTAGAAATTCTACAAGTCTATTTGGAATTGTAAAGAAGTCTATTTTCTTATCCCACTTAGAATAGGAATTATAATCTGTAAAGGATATGTAATCAGCACCCTATGCCTATAAATAGGGTGCATCAAGGCTTAAATGTTTAAGAGAGAAAACTGTGACAGCCAAGGCAAAAAGAGAGGGATTAGTTCTAGGGTTTGCAAAAGTTATGTAATCTCTATTATTAATCAAAGAGGCGGTGATTTCTCTACCTAGAGAAATCATAACTGGACGTAGGCAAAAGTTCTGCCAAACCAGTATAATTCTTGTGTGTTTTCTAAGTTTTCCAGCACTTGCGAGTTTAGTCTATTGCCGTTGGATACATTAAAGAACAAGATCTAGTAAGCGGAGGTTTTATTTCAACAAGTGGCGGGCTGCGATTGGAGGGGAATAGGACAACCCGTGCTAGGAGAGTTTTTTTTGTGGTGAAGGGTGGTTGTGGGATGGGTTTGGGTGACAGGACCCGACCCAGATTCCACCCCGGAACCCGAGCCGAACCCTGTTGATGGGCCCACATCAACCCATGTCGGGCCCACATCCTAAACAATTACCCTCTTCCCGAGATTAAACCTATAAGGGGCCAAGACTTCTGCCGAAAAACGGGCAGAGTCTCCCCTGAAACAAGTACTAGCCCAAAGGATTCAACCTGTCAAACAAGCACAGATAAACAACCCAAGCGCCAGCATGCATACAACAGATACATAACAGGCCTCCGGCCAAACTAATTCAACCCTAAAGCTGATACAGAGCAACTAAGAGTACAAATTTAACACCGGAAATAGAAATAACAGATTACAAAGTTTAGGGTTCAAGGATGACAATCCTACCCTTCCATCGAAGCTCGAGAAGAGAAGCGCACAGCCGAAAGGTGTCGACGCAACGACTACGATGCAGGGCGCAAAACAGAAAGAGTGTGAGTGGACAAAAACAAGGTTTTTCATACTTAAATCAAAGTAGTAACCCCACCGTTTAAAACCATGCCAAACATGCATATGAAATCGCTTATATACTTGGTTGATTTGAAAACCGTACTATTTCAAAGTACGTGAAAACATTTCCGATTTAAAACCCTTTTACATTTCCCGAGGCATAATCCTCCCAAAACAAATCCCACGCAAGTTTATAAAATATAAACAAAAGGATTTATTAACGTAAAAGGATAAGGATGGAATAAAATCCACATAAGGTAAAACAAACCTTTAAAATGCCGAATAGCTTGCTTACAGCAAGCAAACCAAACTTGACAAATAAACAGAACTCAAATGTAGTTCAAATCATATATATATAAATATATATATATATATATATATATATATATAAAACAGGATTTACAATCAAAATAGTAAAACCTAACAAGTACTGAAATCTAATCAAGTACTACAACCAAAACAGGTAAATAGTTTCCCAAACATCCCCACTCTCACAATCATGTGCTTACAAGCACGACAAGCAAGGAACGATCCTCACTAAAAGAAATATGAATACGAATGTACTAACACACGCGTATAGGTATAGTATAACTATAACACAAACATAAGTACCAGGGAAAACAATCCAACAGGGATCATTTGATCGACACCGTGCACGGTCTCGACAAGACCCCGTGCCAGGGTTAAGCCGTCCAAACGGGACTAAGCTCACAGGCCCGCAAGGTAAGGAACCATCAATACCACTACGTCCATAATATGTCATGCGCGCAGACTATCCAATTAAGGATCTACAGCTACACCCCGTTAAGGTATGCACCGGATCGAACCGCAACAGAGTACTCGTATCATTAGTATCAGAACAGGGGGAAGGTACAATACAGGGTGCTAAATGCACACACATCAATCATCATGCGATAACAGTATATATATATATATATACAACCACAATGTACCCAACCCAAAACAACATCAGGACATACAAGTCCGTCAAGCATATAACCAATATATATACTCAAAAGCAGGACATCACTGTCCAAAACATATTTATATATATTCAAAATAATCACAAGGGTCAAACGACCGCATAACGGATTAATAATAAATCAAACATCATGTTCAGTGAAAAAAACATATTTATATATATTCAATGCTAAAACCAAGCATGCAAAATCATAATGAAATCTACAGTCTCTAAGACGCCAAATATAAGGTATAAACATATATATATATATATATATATATATATCAATATATATATATATACATAAATCAAGTATTGAAAACCCTTTTCTTAAAGTAGATAAACATATGTATATATATATATATATATATATATATATATATATATATATATATATCAAGGTACATATATATATATATATATATACAACCAAAGTATGGTGATCCTTTTCTTAAAGTAGATATACCTATATATATATAAATATATATATATATATATATAGTCAAAGTAAAGATATATCAATATATATATGCATATAACCAAAGTACATATACATATATATATATATATATAGTTATATAACCATTTTCCACTATTTCTAAGTGCTTACTCAAAATAGCTATACATATATATATATATAAAAGTTTATATATATATAATCAAAGTAAACGTGTTATAAATCATAGGGTTTTAACCCTAAAACCGAATATGGAATCAAACGGACTATACTAACGTCCATATATTCAATTATATAATTAAAATATAATAAAACGGTTTCAAGCTTAATATAGCTCATTTGTATAATTAAAATCCGATATGAAATCACCGGGCGTTGTCCACGTCCCGTTCAATACCCAAAAGTATAAATGCTAATAAAATAGCCATCAGGGCCCCACATAAAACCTGGCAACCCAAATCATGCATTAAACTCAAATGCAAACCTTTTTAAATATAATAAAATCAAAGTCAAACCAAGACTTAACATTCAAGATTTAAAATCATTAAATCTCATTTCATGCATTTCATGCAATTCATTCAGGTCATGCACATTGAAAACAAAGTCCACTCACCGTTGGTCCTATGCCGCACAACCTCAAAGGGTCCCGCCATGGCGTAGAAGAGTCAACGCACCTAAAGCGATAAAG
Organism: Prunus padus; assembly: GCA_024362665.1. Classification (NCBI taxonomy): domain Eukaryota; kingdom Viridiplantae; phylum Streptophyta; class Magnoliopsida; order Rosales; family Rosaceae; genus Prunus; species Prunus padus. The sequence goes on from JANFAM010000015.1 coordinate 25,220,024, forward strand.
ACGAGGATTGGATTAGTATCGTGAACCGTACGAGAACCGTAAACTTAAACCCTAACCAAACCCCACTTAACGTGCACGCACGTCCTACGAAGGATTCCAAGGTCAAACTACCTCTTCAAACCAGTGGGACCACCCCGGAAGACTCACGGTCAACCGGCGGTCAAACACCCCATTTCGGTCAACCCGGGCCCGCGGAGCCTAAGACCTCCAAAAGAATCTAGACCTTCCTAGAAGTCCAACAAAGTCAACTTCATGACAAACAGACCTCGGGAGACGCTCGGTCAACCCCGGTCAAACTTGGTCAAACCGACCCGAATAGGTCAAACCGGACCCGTGGGTCCCATGACCTCCAAACTTAGATCCGAAAGTTCCTAGAGGTTCAACACGACCTAGACAACGTGTCCTCAAAGTTTGGTCTCGATCCGACGGTCGGATTGCTCACGATCGCACGATCGGACGATTACGGTTTAATCCTAACTTCAAGTCATCGATCCGGAGTATCCGGGACTACGAATCACGATCCGTCAAATCCTATACGATCCTAGAATTATCTAGATCAACATATCCAAGAATGGACACGATCCAACCGTTCAAACCTATCGAACCCGAGAATCGCGCAATAGGCGAGATTCGTTCGATAACCAAACGATCTCCGAATTGAGATCCGTCAACTCCCACGCACTCACAGCGATACGAGGATCTCAGAGAACCCAAGAACCGCCACCACACCGCCACACGCGCCACCGTGGGTGGCGGGTGCCTTGAGTAAATCCGCCACCACCCAAACTTCTCACCCCCGACACCACCTACACCACTAGACTCGCCACCTCCCAAGGAGTCCAAAACCGGCCAGAGCCGCCGCAGAACCGGCCGCCAGCTGGCCGGAAATCACGATCGAAATCCGCCAAACCGCCTAAAACCTAGAATTCTAGATCTGTTCTAAAATCATCCAATCGATCACCAAAACCCCGTAAATAGCTAGAGCATGAAGAGGGGATCGAGTTTCATACAGTTCATCTGAGTTTGCCGACGGTGGCGCCGAACGACGCCGTGAAAAACAAGAGAAATTGCAATCGACGGCGCGGCAGGATTCGAGGTGATCGGCGGAGATCTCGTGTGGGTTATGACCGCCTCCTCACGCCGGCTCGAATGGGACCGGTCTCGTGGCCGGCCGTGACTTGTGTCGCGGCGACGAGGGAGAGAGTGAACCGGAGAGAGAGAGAACCGGAGGAATCGCGAGGGAGGAGAGAGAAAGGAGGAGAGAGAGAGAGAGAGAAAACCGATTCTGATTGGCCCACGTGGCTTTATCAGATTTTTCCCAAAATTTGAAATGACGCTTACGTCCTCCGAACAATCTATCGCTCGGATTGAGACGTGCCGCACGTCCCCGGACTCGTTTCGACGTTCCGGACGCAATGGCGCAACTTGTTTCGCCAAATTCCGTCCCGAGAATAAAGTGGACAAAAATGCCCCTTTAATTACTTAATTTCAATTAATTCCAATTTATTCACTTTAATTCATTTTAAATTCATTTTAATTATCCCAATTAATTAACTTAATTAAGTAATTCATTTTTATATAAAAATTGGGTCAGGGTCGTTACATTGGGGGTTGAAGCTTGCAGGTGGTGGTCGGGGAAGGGGTAGAAGAAGTTGATGAGAGAGACGAAGATATATATTTTTATTTTTTTTTATTTTTTTTGTTTTAAATATTTTATTCATATTTTTAATTAATTTAAAATTAAAGAGAAAAATATCATTTTACCTCTACATTTAACAGAAAAAGTTAACAAAATTGACGGCAGGACTATTTGTACTAACGAAAATGAAATTGAAGGATTGGAAACGATTTTAGAAATTGAGGGATCAAAATATAAAACGGGTCAAAGATTGGGAACCATTAGAACTAAAAGCCCGCTTAGTTTTGTTTGATGCGAAATGAAATGAATGGCTTCAATTCAAGGCTCAAGGCAGAAATGTGGCTTGGCTGCTGCCATGGATAGATAATTGGCTGATGGGGCAACACGTCTCAAGGCCGCAAAGTGGAGAGATTGTGTGAAGACAAGTCATCGTTTTTGGGAAGAAAAAAATAAAGTCACCGTTTTTGGGGAGTTAAAAACCCTCAAGGGAAGGACGCCTTTCCAACAGACAAATGCTGATGCAAGGAAGGGAGAGGGGCAAAGTACCAAAAAAGAAGTTGAAGGATGCTAAGGCAGGGTGTGTGTGTGATGATGGGACAAAATAAATAAGGAAAATTCTAGGGAGATCAACTTTGTGTACCAACTCTCTAATAGTGTGTGACCCATTGTATTGGTGGATTCCACTTCTATTAGAGAGTTGGTACACAAAGTTGATCTCCCTAGCATGACCAAATAAATAAAGGGGTCAGTTCCAAGTGATTTTGCATGCAATGAAGCTGGGGGCCAGGTGGCAGTTGGCTTGACTTTTAATGACGATAAATTGGCTGTAGGATGAGAATTTGAGCAACAAGCTGTTAATTGGTGTTTGGTTTGCTACTTGTTTACGTGTACCAATTAATGGGGGTGGTGATATTTTAGGAGAAGCTTGTTTTGCCAATTGGCCATGTTGATCAGCCAATGGCGGTAAGTGGTGGCTACTACATGGCTAGGAATTTCCAATGAGGTTTAGACTTGTGTCATCTTAGCAACAATAAAACCATCTGTAACACAACACAAATAGATTGATCACTAAATTGCATCTGAACAAAAATTACATCTCAGCTTTATGGAACCACCAATCAACAAAAACCCATTTCACAGCTTTGGTTTAAAGAAAAAAGAAAGAAAGAAAGGCCAAGTTCATCTATGGAATTTGAAATCACATATGGAATGGGGATTAACCGAAGCTTTTAGACTCCCAAGTACACAAATTACGCGTGAGAATTACACAAGTCAGAAATTCCTTAACTAGAATTGATACAGATAGAGTGAAGGTTTGATCATGGAAACATATCCAACATACAACCACGACAACCCATCGCATCGATCAAATATGAAGAAATACAAGCAGTAAAAGAAGCACATTTCCTAAGCAAAAGCACCTTTTAGCAATATAGGCTAGCCTCAATGTTGAACAAAACAGAGTGATTTCACGAAGCTAATCGAAACATGCCCTGCTAATGATCATCTTTTCTTGAAACCATATTTTTTCCGTTCGTAGAAAAGATCTGTTTTGGCACTTCCCAGATTCACAATTTTCGGACACCCATCTCTATCTTTCTCCTGCTGAGTACACTCTTTGCAGTAATAAGCATCAGAAATTCCAACCCCTCCGCAGATAACACACCTTCCCTGGAAGGATCCATAGTTGCACTCATCGCAGACCCGAACAAGCGTGCATGGACGCACATAAGAGTCGCAGATTACACACTTACCATCACACTTTTCACACAACCTTCCAATAGCTATTCCTGGTTGCTTCCGGCACATAATCAGATCAGGATGATGCTTTGCCATGTTCCTGCAACAAGACTATGCTAGTCCTACAATAGGTGCACCCTGAATCATCCATACATGGGTGTCAGTGATATCCCAAAGACAAGAGAAGAAGCAGCAGCATTGCAGCTTATAAATCAACAAGATCAAAACTGAAATTGACTAGTGCAACTTGTCGACAAATGGGTTAAAAATCCACTAGATTTTGTGCCCAAGTTCAGATTATTAACAAAATCAATTGCAATGCTTAAGATAATGATAGTTCCAAACAACATATTTCTTAATTAACCATGTTGACGTGCGAAAACCAACAAGGCATTTGTGTTTCGGTTATGTTCATCAATAAACTTCAAAGCTGATTCCAAAAATTCAAAAGTAACCCAATTTGCAAATCTGCATAATTTCAATAATCAACAGGGCAAGTAAAACAAAGAAAAAGAGCTATCTGCTACAGTTCATGCCAAAGTGGTAGCATGCCAGAGTGTTCATATTCACAAGTCATGCAACCTATGGTGCAAATTAACATGGAAAATCAATCGACTATGAAGACTTGCAAATTATTTCTGCAGCAATACTCACTTATACAGAGAAACAAAAATAATTACAGTGGTTTAATTTCATAACATGAATTCATCACAGGGTAACAACTAACAGAGAATGTAACTAAACCATGAAAATATTTCATTCACAGTCAAGGAAAAGCAGTTTATTGCCCCATCATTACAAAGGATGAACATGTCTCATTTTCTTTTGGTTAAATGTTTCTTTTTGGGTCTAAATTTTCTTTTAACTTAGGGGTGATTGTGATGTTTGCCTAATTCCCAATGTCAATTTTTTACAGAAAGCAAAATTTGGGCTCAATAAGAGTGTAAGCGAATCTACATAATTTGAACAGAACAGAACAACTCAAAGGGAATGCGAAAGATAATGAGATGTAGAAACATGGTAATCAAATGCGCAATTGGCCAGAACTTTTGAATATTAGTTGTACAAATCAAATTAAGCAGCAGTTTCTACAAACACGAAAACTAGAGATAGAGAACGAGAAGCAAAAGAAAAAACCATTCCTTACCGCAGCTGGAGAGGAGAGGACTGATGAGAGCGAGGATAGCTGGAGCGGGCTCGGAGGAGGGGCTGTTACTGTTCGAGATGAGAACAGAAGCGGGGGATTGGCCCGATTCGGAATAGGAGCGGGGCACGGCTGACTGAGAGAACGGGAATAGGGTTGATGTTTTTTCGTTCCTCTTTCCTATCGAGTATTTTTTTTTTTTGGGTATATAAAGACAGAATAATGTTTAGAACAATAAATAAATAAAAGTATTTTGAGTGTTCAAACACTTAGTAAGTTAATTAACTATTCAGTTTGGCTTGCTTCACAACACAATATAAGTAGAAGAGGCTCACCCACCCACTAAGAGCAACTCCACCCATCCATGGCAAGGGGAGGGGAGGGGAGGGGAGCTAGGGCAGCTACTATTCACATGAATAGTGGCTGCCCTCTGCAAAAAACAATGTGTGTTTCCACTCGTTGCCATGGCAAAGGGCAACTATTATTCACTTTTACTTTTTATTTTATTTTTTACATGGGATTAATTTTAGTTGTATGTATGAAATTAATAATAAAATTGATAAGTATGTATTAAAAAATATTTCTGGATTTTTTGGATTTTTGGATTTTTGATTTTTAAATATTTTTTATGTGACTGACGTCAAGAAAATATCACGACGTCGCCTTGCCTGACAACAAAGCTAGGCAAGAAGAGCAGGGCCAGCCCAGTGGTGGGCTCAAAGACCTTGCCCGGGCAAGATTGTATTCTTGGAAACTCATTTTTGGGCTTGCCCCACTAGCCCGCCCCAGCCTTTACAATGGAGTTGCTCTAATAAGTTAGTAATGGTGGTGGTGATCGCAACAATAGTGATGGCGGTGGTGGTGTCATGGCAAGGTGGTGGTCAGTGGCGAAGTCAGACTTGAGTACATATGAGGGGCTAATTAGAATAACTTTTCCAATTTTTTTAAATTATTACATAATTAGATGTCAAATGATTAATGAGCTATATGGGGTTGGGAGGCCATGGCAACCTCAGGCATACACCTAGCTACGACCCTGGTTGTGTCAGTAGAGGTCATGATGGTGAAGGTGGTGTCGATCATGGTGGTGGGGGTGGTGGCAATAGTAGTGGGATTGATGGCGATGATGGTGGGGATGCTAGTCATAAAGTGGTGGCAATAATGGTGGTGAGGTGGTGGTGACGGCGATGGTGAAATTTTACCTAGTTGTTTTAAAATTGTCACCCTTTTGGAATTTTAGAAATGACATCTACTTAAATGAATTTTAAAGTTGTACTTATTGAGTAAATGTATTTGAATCTCAAATATACCACTTCTCCGCCCTTCCCTAACCCATTTGAGCTACAACTCATGTCCAAATGTATTGAGTAATTTAGCGGCTGCAAAGAGAAGTTGACCTAAACAAGTTTTTAAGTAACTTAAATTACTTTTAACCATAAACCGCTTGCTCGCAATCAACTTGTATATAAACCTCGTGAATTACAGGGTTTAAAACAACAGTAACATAGTAATACATTTTCCACCATTTTCCAAAACTATCCATTTGAAGAAGTTCACAATGATGTTGTTAAACAAGTCTGCACAAGCGAGGCCTAGAACAGAATTGCCTTCCATTAGCTTTCACCGCTGCCACTACTCCAGCAGTCACCCCAGCCCAAAGCACTGAAGACATATATTGCTGCGCATTTCGCCCCGCTGCGAATCGGATGTACATTTTTTCATGTCTTAGTGAACATAGAATAAAACTCGCACACAGATGAGATCAAAGTTCCATTTTACTAAAGATTACAGACAGAAATAAAAGAACAGCAATACCTTGGTGAAGTGTTACAGATGTCAGTGTCAAACCTCCGATTAACAAAGCTGATGCCACTGGTAGATACTGCAATATTTGTACTTCCATTAAAACTTGACTATAAATTCAATAAGCCATCTTTAAAGTGGCAACAACAATCAAATGGCATGCAGGCCACAGCTAATACATCCCTTCCTACTGTTTTTATGCTTTGATAATTTAGTAAACAAAAGGAGAATCGAAGCATAAAAATAAGGGGAAGAGTGCAAACGGACAAAATGAGAGTCTGAACATTGCTACCTTCACCGTAAAGTGAAGAGTTAATATGAAGATGAAACGAAAAGATTTTCTTGTTATACTGAATGTTGCAGGACTTGAAAAACAAATTGTAAAGAGCTGAAAATGGACAACAAAATTATTCGGGCACTAAAATTTCTAAGAAAGATTCCATATACTTACAGAAAAAGAATCAGTCTGGAATGGTGAACTATCTCTTCTAACTGTATAGCGGCCACTAATAAGATCCATAGCATCCTGAACACATTTGAAACTATTTAACCAACTACGATTAACTAGCAGTTACTCTCTTCTATGCAGATGCGATATTCCATATTTGAGAAAGATAAGAGGCAGGCAGATTACCTGCCGAATGCCATCATGAAAATTATTCAAATAATATCTTGAAAGAGCACTCATCCCATCCTTCAGTATTCCTCCAAATGTCTGTTTTCCATATCTGCGGTAATGTGGACTCAGTGTATGATACAAAAAGGATATACATAGTTACCATAATTCTTGAAAATTATAGTATAAGTTGAACGCACCTAACCAGGTCCCCTTTCAGGGCATAAGTCCCAGCATATTCGAGGCTTATCTCGTCACCTTGCTCAGCCCACGCTAAAGCAACAGAGTTCAGTATAAGGCTAAAAAATAACTACAGACATCGTCTGACTCATTATGGAATATGGGATATAAAATAATAAGAATTCCATACATGCTCTAAATTTTTGATAATCTTCAGCAAACATGGAAATGCATTCAGAAGAATCAAGCACTCCAATCCTCTGCAACTGTGCATCTAGAGACTTCTGAGCCAAGTAACTCTGCATAATAAGATTTGGAGGAAGCAGTAAAATATATGAAAGCTCATTTTAATCATGGCCAGCACAAATCTTGAAAAGCAATTACACTAGATAATTCTCTTATAAACCTGAGTAACATTCGTCCTATCAAGGCAATCAATGCAGTTAGATCTGACAATCCCTTTCTGCTCCTCCAGTATGCTTCCTTTTGCATCTATGAGTAAGTATCTGCTCCGCTGGAATAGTAATGATTAAAAACAGTATTACAGAAAGCCAGCATACCTGGATATGGGCCTAGTTAATTCAATCTGATATTACGCTTTCATTACCCTTGCTTTTCAAATTGCTCCGAGATTTGCTCATATAGAAGCTTTAGGTTTTCAAAGTTTGAGTTCCCACACACATGATGAAAGTCAAATGAAACATATCTGCAATAAAGACAAAAACTATTAAGTCAAAAACAAAATCTCAATTCCAGACGATAGATTATTTATAACAAGAAAAACAGACACATTAAGCTAGTGATATAATTAGTAGCCAATGGGTGAAGATAATGACAAAATGGAGGCTTGAATATGCAAACTGCAATCTTTAACAGAATAACAAAAAAGGAATCTACTTGAAGTGGGAGAGTGACTCAGTTGGGGATCAACATAATTATATTTATAAAAGTGCAAATTGTCACCTCACATTTGGCAGATTTTGTGCTTCGGCAGAAAATGCCATGCTTAGTTGACCTTCATCACCATGCTACAAATAAAATAAATGGAAATTGGTATATAAACCAGAAACATATGAAACAACATAAATCTTGCATAACAGTTGAACTAAAAGGAGGTCAAACTTGTGTAGCACATATAACTAGAATTTTTATATAAAAAAAGTAAAAAAATGTCTTATTCAGCAAATCCCAGAGCCACAATGGTGATTATGTCTTACGAACAAAATTTGTAATCTTTTCAGCTGGCCAAATTCTTCCTCTTCACAGATATAGGAGCTTAACAGTGAAGCTAAATTAGTGTGGAAGATTTATTCTTTCAAAGTATAACGTAAAAGAGAAGAAACCCTTACTTTATCAGTTAGGTCTACAGCTAGTATCTCTCCATATCTTTGGAAAAGATCAAAGAAATGGCGCTCCACAACATTTGACTGCAGATAGATGAGAAAATTCAAAACACAACTCTAACAAGGGAGCTGCACCATGAAGCCAGAAGAAAAGAGAAAGGAGGGGTGGAGTTGCATATTGGACAAAATTTACCGTCTGCTCATGATCAATAACTTTAAGTTGTGGTTTATAGCTCAAGTCAACAATTTGCTCCCAAAGAAGTGGAATTGAACCTCGAATCTGAAAACATATGAAAAAGTATAATGCATGATTTTTTTTTTTGAGAAAAAGGAAATAAGTCTTCTCATATTAAATGATGACAATAAATGTTCAAAACCTCCTGTCTACTATCAATCCAAGGATTGATTGTGAAAAAGCTTATGCCCGTTTAGAAAGTACTTTATCTAAAAGCGTCTAGATGCACAAAAATTGGAAATATGAATCCGTCCTTGTTAAACTATACATTTGTTTCGCTCATGTGAGGGCCAGTTCATAAAGATTAGAAAAGAAAAAAAAAGGGTCTACCATTATGATATTGCTCAGATCAATAAGGAGCACAGATTATACTTTTCCAAAAACTTTCGTCCTCAGCCAACTTAGTTGATCATGTCTGTAATGACCCCAAGATATAAGCTGATGCCCTATTAAGCTTAGGAAGATAATGTAACTGTACATATTCAGTTACAGAACTGCTAATACTATTCCCTAAGCACACAATTATTTTCTGAACCTCCAAATTGGGATTACCTGCAATAATGAGGACCTGAAACCTTCACACTCCACCAATTGCTCAGTTTCAATAAAATTAGCTACATCTCCTTCAAGGTTAGCTCCTCTTCTCCACATTCTTGTGCCTGGTGACCACATTATGGTATCTCATGCTTAGATCTTTTATAACTAGTTGATATAGACACAAAGACTACAAGAATCAATCATCTCTATAAAATTGTACCTAGACGTCGGGTACATCTCCTTGAGAATATCGTAAGTGTGGCAGGTGAGCCTTTTAGCTTTAGCTGTGCAGCCTGGAAGCTTAAATGTAGGTTAAAGAAATACCATACCATTCCCCAATTGAATATATTACAAACCTAATTTCAGAATCTTCATCCCCTTACATGGGCGCACATATGCATGCAGAGAGAGAAAGAGAGAGAGAGAGAGAGAGAGAGAGAGAGAGAGAGAGAGAGAGAGAGAGAGAGAGAGAGAGAGAGAGAAATCTTAAGTAATAGACATAAGGAATCAGTAGCTTCAGGATATTTCCTTGTAGTATAGGAATAATGAACCCATCAAGCTGCCATGAGAGAATAAATGTGAATCAGCGAAAAGTTTTCTGATTTTGAAGAACTGACAACTTTTGGAAATGTCTTTCTAACCTTATACTCAATAAGTTCGTCCAAAAGATTTCTGTTCCAAACAAATCGAGGGTCAGCCTGGAAACAAAAACAAAATTAAAAGCTCAAACTCCTGACCAAGCAATTAGTAATTATAGATCATATTGTAAATGAGAAAAACATTTGACAGGGGCTAAAATAGCATAAGAAAAGGATTGGAAATTATCCATGAAAAGTAACATTTCTCTCTTCTATCTCCTCTTTCTTCCAAAATTCACTTCTTGGTTTATGACCAAGCATTTCCCCCTTCATCTCTGTTCTATCCCTTTCTCTTTTTTCTTCTATTCTTTCTAGTTTCCTTCTCTCAAAGCTCCCCTCTTGGTTCTATGCCAGCTAGCCTTTCTTTTCCCTTTTTCCCTCTCACTTAGACAGAGTTGAGGATACCTGTAAACTAAACCCGTGGACTAATATCCATCATGTTACATATATGGGACAATAGCTTATATGCACCTGATATATCTGACATGGATTACTTCCAGGAAGTAATCAGTTCAAGATAAACCAAATACTCCACGTTTCCAACTAACCTGCTTCCATATTGGTTTGGCCATCCATCCTTCCATTAACTTACATCTTCTTTGAAAGCTGGTAGAAATTATCAAATATGTGTAATTAGCGTAAATTGACATGAAACTTAACCAAAAAGAAGCATAAACTTACATGATACACGTGTGAATGTAATCACAGAATAATGACGAAAACAGCGGTAATCTACTCAAACAGCACCCTAACAGGTATGAAAACTTTTAAATTGTTTTTGAGCGCTAGGTATAAGAATTTACTTTAATGTAATATCTGTTTGGTAAGAAAAGTACAGCCCTGGAGTTGATTGGACTGTTTTCAACAGAGCCATGAAGTAAGCTTCATCCTTTTTCTGCACAAAGACATCAGAAGCTTTCAGACAAGACCCAAAACTTTAAAAATCCCAAGAGACGCTCAAATTAGCTTGGCATTATCAATTAAAAGAAGTAAAAATAAAAAACTTCACCTCTTGAAGAGTTGAATTCTTCAAAACCTCATTGCAGGACAGAAACTTCATAGAGGTTACTCGGTAAACAGGGAAGCCAAGAAAGGCCCCAACTTCGGCCCTCGAAGTTATTACAAGTACATAATTTCCTGCACCAAATACATGAATTATTCAAAGAAACATCATTGCATCTAAATAGCTCAAGCTGAAATTCAAGATGCAAGTTTTCAAAACAAAATCCAATACACAAAATCTGCCAAGCAATTAACTACCTGCAAGCAATCTGATGGTTCCCACCACACCATATATCGTAGAGGTTTTGGTTGGTCTTGCAGAAGAAGAAGAAGAATCACCTTATAATAATAAACAAGAAGCACATAAATTCAGAAAAATAAGAAAAAATTGAAATTCCATCAACAAAGCTAAAATATTTATACCATTAAGTGGTTCAATGGTCCCGTCACGGCGGTCGATCGAGAAGCCTTGATCTTGAGCCTCGACGGATTTGATCACGAACTTGTCCTGAAACTCCTGCAATTCTAACTGCTCGTAGAGCTTGAATTTACCGCTAGAACAAGATCCACCGTCCATTTCCGCAAACACAATAACTCTAGAATTATCGTTCTACATTGATCGAAGAAGAAAATAGTGTTGCCAATTTGGAAATATCCAATTGACTTACTCCTCCCTCTGTTTCGGGCTTCAGCTGATAACCAATGTCGAAGACGATGAAATGTATTAAAAGACGTTATTACCCCTAATGACTTTGTGATTGTTCAGGGATTTGGAGACAATTGAGGCAACAAAATCATAATTTTGTAATTTATCGTCTGTGAGCCGTGAGAGCAGGGGCAGCTGTGAGATGCTTGGATTTCTGCGTTTCTGTGAGAGCAATGATTCTCTACGTACAACTGTACCGTAATCAGTTACAACAGATATGCTCAAGCTCGAGGTGACAGGAGTGGATGACGTGGCAACAACATCTGGGTCCCGTCAAAGAGTCAATGCCCTGAAAATGAAAGATATATATAATTGTGTCACGCAAAAACACTTTGCATTGCGTACACGTACTCTGAACCTTTTTCCTTTTTGTGGGTTGAGTAAAACTTGGAGTATATATACTCCTTAAATATGTTTAAGAAGTACAGCCGCGCGGCTATACTTGGTTTTTTTTAATTTTATGGGTATAGCCGTGCGGCTATACTGAGGTTTTTTTAAAAAAAACATTTTTAGTGAATAGTATAGCCGCACGGCTATACTATTTTATTATAATTAAAGAGTACAGCCACTCGGCTATACTCCTTAAATATATTATTATATTTATATTTAAGGAGTATAGCCGGTCGGCTATACTGAGGTCCTTTTTTAAAAAAAAAAATTTTTATTTTTTTAATCAATAGTATAGCCTCACGGCTGGGTCCTTTTTTTAAAAAAAAATTTCCCTGATTTTCGTTTATCGTAAGTGTAGTTTAAAGCGTTATTCATTACCCGAGTCTCTATTGTCCCTTTTTTATTTTTTACTTTTCCAGAGTTATTACCCATATGAAAAATTTAGTATTTTCCCGTTTAATACTCATATTATACAATTATGTACGTATTTTTCAATAATACTTATGTTTCCCTTATATGTCTTAAAGACTCAGTAAAATACACGTTTTTTAAAAACAAACGTAAAATATGTACGTATTTTTCATATTTAATACATGTGTTTTTTTTACAAAATTTTCAATAATACAGACAAAATTCACTTATTATACACCTAATTTTCACATATTATTGAATAAAAATAATATAAAATACTAAAATTTAAACAGAATCATTTCCCTTAGTATACTAACTGGCGTTGTTTCTTGCAGATACCAAATTCCAGCAAATAAAATAATGAATCCTGATGGCTCAAGGAGTAAACATAAAACATCCAAATGTCACATTGCATTCTGGGCTAGCAGTAATAGGAGGATGTTTGATTGCAATTACGGAATGCATACCTATACAAACTCCACCAAGTGTTTCTAGATCTTCATCAATTTAGTTTCCTTGATATCTAATGTCAAACTGTTGCTGCCTGTCCCAAATGCTTCATATCATAGGTGCATTCTAGCATTCAAAACCAAGTAGAAGATAGGCTCACTGATACTTACATTTTTAGCTAAAAAGAGTACAACAAATATTGAGATTATGCTGAAACACTTGATGACAACCAAATTCCATGCGTTGAAATGTGTTATTACTAATAAACCATTGCCCCATTTGGATATGTAACAAAATAAAAATATCACTCAGGCATTGTTTGGAACAGATAACTTGAAGAAAATTAAGCCAACTAGCAAATCATTGACTATGGAAGCAATAAGAGAGTTTCTTTCTTCCAGTTTTTTTATGAAAGTTTCTTTCTTTTAGAGTCGGAGCGAGCAGCGGAGCTCTATGGAATTATTTTTGCTTGAGACAGAAACTGATAATCAAATTGCATTTTAATACCCTGGTTTCCGAAGAAAACTCGGATAATCTAAGCTATACAACAATATTTCTATCATATTTCCCAGCGATTCTGGCAAACCAAACAGTTCGTACTCTTTGTTTGACCAAAATTTCGACAAATAAGGTGGCGATCCAAGCAAACCATGTTGGAATTACACTATACCATGAACATGATGTCAGTGTACCTGGGTCTTGAGAATATCAAAATTTCTTGCTGTAGAAGAAGATAGATTTGTAGATGTGGAGTATAGCCGTGCGGCTATACTTTTAAAATTCGGCTATACTGTTAAAACTTCTATTTATGGAGTGTACTGTTAAAATATCTATTTATAGAGTATAGCCATCCGGTTATACTTTTAAAATATTCTATATTGTAGCAAAGAAACTAGTTTTTGTTATATAACTAAGGGGAAATTTGAGAGAAATAAAAGGAAGAGAAAGACAAGAGAATTTGTTCTCTCAAACTTGAGAAATAGTAATTACTTCCATTAGAATTTTTTTAATTCTTATTTATTTAGTGAATAATTAGTACTAAATATTTTAATTAACTTCATAAATGATATTAATTGAGAAATAGTAATTCATTTTCTTATTCGACAAAATATTTAAATACTAATCATTCAATAAATAAATAGTAATTAAAACATAACAACTAATTAAAGGAATTTAAAAAAACTAAGATATTACTTAATTACACAAAATAAATTAAGGAAGTTGGCCTAAAACAAAAGTAAATAAACTAATATTATAGTTTTAAAGAGTACAGCCGTGCGGCTAAACTGTTAAATTTCTATTTGTGGAGTATCGCCGTGCGGCTATACTTTTAAAATTTCTATTTCTAGAGTATAGCCGAGCGGCTATACTGTTAAAATTTCAATTTGTGGAGTATAGCCGTTCGGCCTGACGTTTAAAATTTCTATTTATGGAGTATAGCCGAACGGCTGTACTGTTAAAATATCTATTTATAGAGTATAGCCGCCCGGCTATACTTTTAAAATATTCTATACTGTAGCAAATAAACTAGTTTTTGTTATATAACTAAGGGGATATTTGAGAGAAATAAAAGGAAGAGAAAGACAAGAGAATTTGTTCTCTCAAACTTGAGAAATAGTAATTACTTCCATTATAATTTTTTTTAATTCTTATTTATTTAGTGAATAATTAGTACTAAATATTTTAATTAACTTCATAAATGATATTACTTGAGAAATAGTAATTCATTTTCTTATTTGACAAAATATTTAAATACTAATCATTCATTAAGTAAATAGTAATTAAAACATAACAACTAATTAAAGGAATTTAAGAAAAACTAATATATTACTTAATTACACAAAAGAAATTAAAGAAGTTGGCCTAAAACAAAAGTAAATAAACTAATTTAATAGTTTTAAAGAGTATAGCCGTTCGGCTAAACTGTTAAATTTCTATTTGTGGAGTATAGCCGTGCGGCTATACGTTTAAAATTTCTATTTGTAGATTATAGCCGTGCGGCTATACGGTTAAAATTTCTATTTGTGGAGTATAGCCTGTACTGTGAAAATTTCTATTTATGGAGTATAGCCGCACGGCTGTACGGATAAAATATCTATTTATAGAGTATAGCCGCCCGGCTATACTTTTAAAATATTCTATATTGTAGCAAATAAACTAGCTTTTGTAATATAACTAAGGGGATATTTGAGAGAAATAAAAGGAAGATAAAGACAAGAGTATTTGTTCTCTCAAACTTGAGAAATAGTAATTACTTCCATTAGAATTTTTTTTAATTCTTATTTATTTAGTGAATAATTAGTACTAAATATTTTAATTAACTTCATAAATGATATTACTTGGGAAATAGTAATTCATTTTCTTATTTGACAAAATATTTAAATACTAATCATTCATTAAGTAAATAGTAATTAAAACATAACAACTAATTAAAGGAAATAAAAAACACTAAGATATTACTTAATTACACAAATGAAATTAAAGAAGTTGGCCAAAAACAAAAGTAAACAAACTAATTTTATAGTTTTAAAGAGTATAGCCGTGCGGCTATACCTTTAAAATTTCTATTTGTGGAGTATAGCCGTGCGGCTATACCTTTAAAATTTCTATTTGTGGATTATAGCCGTGCGGCTATACTTTTAAAATTTCTATTTATGGAGTATAGCCGTTCGGCTTGACTTTTAAAATTTCTATTTATGGAGTATAGCCGCACGGCTGTACTGTTAAAATATCTAATTATGGGGTATAGGCGCATCACTGTCTGTTAAAATATCTATTTATAGAGTATAGCCGCCCGGCTATACTTTTAAAATATTCTATATTGTAGCAAATAAACTAGATTTTGTTATATAACAAAGGGGATATTTGAGAGAAATAAAAGGAAGAGAAAGACAAGAGAATTTGTTCTCTCAAACTTGAGAAATAGTAATTACTTCCATTATAATTTTTTTTAATTCTTATTTATTTAGTGAATAATTAGTACTAAATATTTTAATTAACTTCATAAATGATATTACTTGAGAAATAGTAATTCATTTTCTTATTTGGCAAAATATTTAAATACTAATCATTCACTAAGTAAATAGTAATTAAAACATAACTACTAATTAAAGGAAATAAAAAAACACTAAGATATTACTTAATTATACAAATGAAATTGAAGAAGTTGGGCAAAAACAAAAGTAAATAAACTAATTTTATAGTTTTAAAGAGTATAGCCGTCCGGCTAAACTGTTAAATTTCTATTTGTAGAGTATAGTCGGGCGGCTATACTTTTAATATTTCTATTTGTGGATTATAGCCGCACGGCATGTACTGTTAAAATTTCTATTTATAGAGTATATTTGCCCACGGCTATACTGTTTATATAGTATAGCCGCCCGGCTATACTTTTAAAATATTCTATATTATAGCAAAGAAACTAGTTTTTGTTATATAACTAAGGGCAAATTTGAGAGAAATAAAATGAAGAGAAAGACAAGAGAATTTGTTCTCTCAAACTTGAGAAATATTAATTACTTTCATTCGAAATTATGTTTTAATTCTTATTTGTTTAGTGAATAATTATTTTAACAATAATTATATTTTAATAAATATTTCTATAGTGATTAATTAGTATTAAATATTTTAATTAACTTCATGAATTATATTACTTAATATTCTATTTTTGGAGCATCGTGGTTCGGCTAGACCTTTAAAATATTCTTTTTATAGAGTATAGCCGAACGGCTATAAGCTTTAAATATTATTCCACA
Source organism: Prunus padus (assembly GCA_024362665.1). Classification (NCBI taxonomy): domain Eukaryota; kingdom Viridiplantae; phylum Streptophyta; class Magnoliopsida; order Rosales; family Rosaceae; genus Prunus; species Prunus padus. The sequence continues at coordinate 25,236,613 of JANFAM010000015.1, forward strand.
TTGCACCAACAATAAAAGAATATATATATTTCTCAGTAGGATTATCTTTTGAGGTACCTTTGTGAAAATCCCACTTCGAAAATCTACACTCATATAAAGATGTTTATAAACAAGACACTATGATGTTTTGGTAAGTACGATTAACAATGGAGAGTTGGGCTAATGGGCTTGGAAATAAGGTCATCTTTGGATTATGGGTTTGATTAATAATAATTATATTAATCAAAGATTTGGGCATTGGGTCTTGGGGCTCTTGGGCTCTGGAGAAATTTAATTAAGACACCTCAAACGAAAATAAGTACTTTACTTTTCAATTACTCAATAAATAGTAATTAATTATTTTAAATTCTATGGTGGACTTTTTGATTTTATTTTATTTAATATTAAATAATAATTAAAACATACTTACTAATTAAAGTAATTCAAAAAGGATAAGATAGTACTTAATTACATGTATTAAATTAAATAAATCAAAAGTAAAGAAATTAATTTTAAATTTTTAAATTTTAAATTTTAAAAAAACATGTGGACACCTCTCCCGACGAAATTCGTCGGCATATGTCTATGCCGGCAAAAATTTGCGGATTGGACTTATCCCGACGAAATATCGTCGGGAGAGGTCAAATAGGGCGAATATTTGCCGGTATAGATCTGTCCCGACGAACTTTCGTCGGGAGATATCTTTTAAGGAAAAACGAGTATAGCCGTTCGGCTATACTATTTTTTAAATAAAATTAGACACAACCCGAGTGTAGCCGAGGGGCTGTACTATTTTTAAAAAAAATTAGGAGCAAAATGGTGAAAGTGAAATCAATTTACTGTGAAGTAGAAGAAGCAAAATGGTATGTTATAGAAGCTAACTATAATGTGCTCTGTTTTCGTTCTTTTTTTTGCTCTCGAAGTTTCTATTTATTTAGTTTTTTGAGATATCCTATATGTGGTTAAATTTTCAGTTGTTTGGGGTTATTCTTTTAGTACTGTCAAAATTCTGAAATGATTGGATAGTCCAACGTTGAAGAATAAAGCTTATGTTGAGTTGTTGAATTTTCTGGTGATTTGATTTTTAAACAAGATTGTGGAAAACTTTTCTTTTAATTTTTTGAATTGTCTTGAACCTTAGACATCTGTTCATGTTTAAATATATTATGGATAAGGTTTTCAAGGATTTTCTGAGTGTTTGTTACTGGCAGTCTTTCCAGAACAAGGGATTTTGGATGCCAAAGGGTGCTGGACATGTTAATGATGGAGATGCAACTTACGGCAACCCTACAAGAATTGAGCCAAAGCGGCCTCATCAATGGTTTGTAGATGCTGCTGAACCAGAGCTGTTCCCGAACAAGAAGCAAGCAGTACATATTCCACCAAAGAAATATCTATTTGTGGAGTATAGCCGTGCGGCTATACTGTTAAATATCTATTTATAGAGTATAGCTTAAACTATTCTATATTGTAGCAAAGAAACTAGTTTTTGTTATATAACTAAGGGGAAATTTGAGAGAAATAAAAGGAAGAGAAAGACAAGAGAATTTGTTCTCTCAAACTTGAGAAATAGTAATTCCTTTCATGAGAAATTATGTTTTAATTTTTATTTATTTAGTGAATAATTAGTATTAAATATTTTAATTAACTTCATCAATGATATTACTTGAGAAAATAAGGGAATTAAATTAAATACAATAAAATAATTAATTTAAGAATTATTGAAATTAAAATAATAATTAATTTTCGAGGGGGCAAAAAGGTCATGTTAAGATCGAGAAAGAGTTTGGGAAAATGGATCACTTAAACAAGTCCGTAGCCGGGCGGAAAGATTCATTCCGAGCACTAGAACTCAAAAAGTACATTTTGGGTATTAAGAAAATGTTGAAAACCCTAGAACTACCCCAACCTGACGTTGACACACGTCGGAAACCCCCACCATCTCTCTCTCTCTCTCTCTCTCTCTCTCTCTCTCTCTCTCTCTCTCTCTCTCTCTCTCTCTCTCTCTCTCTCTCTCTCTCTCTCTCTCTATTTCCAGGCCATCGAGGCCATGGCAAGGCGCGTGACCGGTCTCGTTGGAATCGGCATGAAGCCCAGGTCACGACCCACCTCATTTCCTCATCGGAAACCTAAAAAAACGAAGCAGCAGTTTCGACTGGTTTTAGCCGGATCTTCACTTCCTCGTCCCGGCATCTCCGGCTGCCATCTCGAGGCGAACCAGGTATGGATTCGAACCTCCTCTTCATGCTTTAGCTGTTTGTTGCGTTAGATTTCTTCAATTTTGAGCTTAAAACACCGGATCCAAACTCATATTTTGGTCGGATTTCAAATTGAAATTCCGGCCACTTGCCGTCAAAATTGAACGTTCCCATAGTTGGATAAGTTGCTCCATTCATCGAGAGGAACTTGTAAGTGTAGGCTTGGCCGGTGGTGTGGAATTTTTCCGATCAAAGGTATAGTCACGCAGCTATACACTTTAAATATATTATTATATTTAAACAGTACAGTCGTGCGTCTATATTCCTTAAATATATTTTTATATTTGAGGCGTATAGCCGCGCGGTTATACTGGGATCCCTTTTTTTTCCCTCATTTTTGTTTATCGTAAGAATAGTTTAGAATATTATCCATTACTATTATGCCATTACCCGAGTCTCTATTGTCCCTTTTTGATTTATTAATCATATAAAGAATTTAGCATTTTTCCCTTTAATACTCGTATTATACACTTACGTACTTATTTTTCAATTATTCTTTCATTTTCCGTACACATCTTAAAGTCTAAGTAAAATACACATTTTTAAAAAAGCATACGTACAATACATATGTAGTTTTCATATTTAATATATGTGTTTTTATAAAAAAACTTTAATAACACATACAAAATGCATGTATTATACACATACTTTTCACATATTATTAAATTAAAATAATATATTTAAAAATAATAATAAATTATATTAAAATTTAAACATAATCATTTCCCTTAGTATACGAACTTACGTTGTTTCTTGCATTGCAAATACCAATGTCCAGCAAATAAAATAATGAATTCTGGTGGCTCAAGAAATAAATATATTATTATATTTCAATAGTACAATCGTTCGGCTATACTTTTTAAATATATTATTATAATTAAAAGGTATAGCCGCACGGCTATATGCTTTAAATATATTATTATATTTAAACAGTACAATCGTGCGGCTATAGTCCTTAAATATATTATTATATTTGAGGAGGGGTCCTTTTTTTATTATTATTATTTTCCCTCATTTTCGTTTATTATAAGAGTAGTTTAGAGAATTATCCATTATTATTAGACCATTACCCGAGTCTCTATTGTACCCTTTTGATTTATTATATGTATAAAGAATTTAGTATTTTTCCATTTAATACTCGTATTATACACTTGCATATGTATTTTTCAATTATGCATTTGTTTTTAGTACACGTCTTAAAAACTCAGTAAAATACACATCTTTTAAAAAACAAATGTACAATACGTACATATTTGTCATGTTTAATACATGTGTTTTTTACAAAATTTTCAATAATACAGACAAAATTCACGTATTTTACACATAATTTTCACATATTATTAAATAAAATTAATATATATTAAAATAATTTAAAATTTAAAATTTAAACCGAATCATTTCCCTTAGTATACGAACTGGTGTTGTTTCTTGCATTGCAGATACCAAATTCCAGCAAAATAAAATAATGAATCCTGGTGGCTCAAGAAGTAAACATAAAACATCCAAATATCAGATTGCATTTTGTGCTAGTAGCAATAGGAAGATGTTTGATTGGAATTACGGAATGCATACCTATACAAAGTCCTCGAAGTGGTAATTGTTGGATTTATTTGTTAATTAGGTTAATTGGATTTGCTGTTTCTTAATCTTGTGAGAAAGTTTGGCTTAACATGAAACATGGAAATATATTCAGTGTTGTGTTGGGTTCGGTACAAATAACTTTTAGAGTGCCAATAACTGCTCGTGCAGAAAATTGGAGACACACTTAACTATACTAGGGATATTACTGTCGCGCTATCTCGAGCCAATCACTCATTGTCATGTATTTTAACTTTCCGACATGTCAATGCATCATAGAATTAAAATACCGTCACAATGGCATCCCCGTTACATGTAAGTTCTTCTCAACAAATTAGGCAGCTTTGCAACTTTGAATACAAGCATGCTTTGAACCTTTTGAGGTATATTAACTCCACAAATGAACCAATGTGGGGTAGCTCAGTTCTTCTAAGTTTCCCTTCGAAGTTGCTTTCAGGTCATTCCTCGCCATGTATGAACTGAAGTACAGATCGAGCAAGAAATAAGGGCCTTTGCTACTAAAGAAGCCAAGAACCAAAACAGAAAGAGAGCAGACCAAACCAATATGAGAGATTCACAGAACTTTTCATTCCCACAAAATCAAATTTTCTTCACCCAACTTGAACCATTTATTTTTTCTATCCAAATTGATGGAACTTAAGAATTACAAGCCTAAATCTAAATACACTACCTAATCTTAATCACTCTGGTACAAGTTTCAATATTACATCCCTGCTCAACTATGCCATCTACATAGACACCATAAATACTTGAACAATTCACTTTTTAAACACACTGGCAAGCTCACCCTTCTCTTGCATGGAGGTTAGAATATCACAACCCCCAAGCAGTTCTCCATTCACAAATATCTGTGGAAATGTAGGCCAGTTGCTATACTTCTTCAGAGTCTCCCTCAATCCAGAATTATACTCTTCATCAAGCACATCTACACTCTCATAATCCACCCCTTGGTTTTCAAGAATGCTAACAACCCTCTGCGAGAAACCACACAATGGGGCACTTCTCGAACCCTTGATAAAGGCCACGACCTTGTTCTCCTTCACCAACCGGTCAATGAGTTCATCCAATGGCACTGTCAGCTGCACATGGCGACCGGGTGTTAGCCGGAGATCAGGCTTCTTCCTCGGCGGCTGTCGGACCCAGGTGGCATTGCCTGATTCATTACCTGGAGGGACCTTCCCAGTAGCTTTTATGTGTTCTTCCATCCATGATTTCCAAGATTGCGTTAGGACAGCCCTATCTGGTTCATCCACTACCCCAACCTACAGAACAATATAATCACACAATTAGCAGAGTAATATCATAGAGTTCATTATTCATATACTAGTTTCAATTTTGTAGTAATTGACACTGTTTTCACCAGAGTATGACTTACCCAGACAAATAAATAATAACTGGATTATGGCTTAATCTCATTATACTTAAATTCTAAAGGTGCATAATTTATTTCATCAATATAGGCATTGCTAGGCTGCTAGCACCTCCTTTTCATTAATTTATTTTGGTATGCTATTGGGGTTAATTGAATTGAACTGTTCAGTTCACTATAAATTCAATTCAACCCTTGAATCAAACTTTGTTTTTAAATCAAACACGTAACCGAAGAAGAAAAAAAACCACAAAACAAACACAGATTTTGGGCACCAAGAATTAACCTTTAGTAACAAATGAGTAGGACCAGAAAAAAGTTCATACCTTGACGGAGTAGCATAGCTCCGGCAACGATTTCCGGTGAGTGAGAACACTTGTCGCTATGTTCCTCGATACGCCAACGAACTGAAGCTCACCGTTCTGGTCGAAAACGGCGTAGACTCCGGTATCCGCCGGCAATTTTCCAGCGATTTCATCAGCCTCCGCGGGCACGGGTACCAGCTCGGTCTCGGAGAGGCTCTTAACAGCCGAAGTGACAACCAAAGCGCGGGGCTTGGCTGTGGTGTAGGGTTTGAGAGAAATGGAGGGAAAGGTGAGGGCTTTGGCTGGTAAATAGAATGAGAGGCTAGGGGTATTTTGGGAAGAGTGAGAAGAGAACATGCGGAGAGAGGGCGTGTGAATTGGCGAGAGCTGGATGATTGTGGCCATTTTCAGATTGAGTGAGAGTGGAGGAGGTCGGGAAGATGCTTCTGGTTAGAGCTATCAGATCTATTGAAAACGGATGTTATTTCTGACCCGACCCGACAGTTTGTCCCCCACATAGTAGGTTGGGTTTTGAATATCCGATCCAATGAAATTGGGCTATTGACCAAAAGGAATAGATTTAAACATTGGGCCATGAGCAAAGTCACATTTATGGAAATAAAGGATGAGATTAATTCCAATTTTGAAAATAAGATTTCATAGAAAATGTTCACTCGTAGGTTGTTGGTTTTGTGATACAATTAAAGGTCAATATGTTTTGAGTTCGACTGATATCCGAATTAGTGAAATTATATCCCCAATAAAAATGATCCCTAACGAAAAGTTATCACTTCATTTATTGGGTTCGACTAATATCCGAGAAAATGAATTTCATGTCAATTCTAATTCTTCATCTTTAGGAACAATTTTGGTTACGATCAATTTGAAATAAATGGCAAAAGAATGTTGCAGCAAAACTGTCTTGCAAAGGCCTAAAGAAGGATATAATATACACCTACTCCTCCTAGGTAGGTAGGGGGTCTATGCAAATGATAGACTTTTCAAGTTGATGCTATAAAAAATGATAATTATTGAATAAATGCACGATCATTTGAAAGGTGTGGAGTAAAATTGCAGCTAACTTCAAATTCTAAAATGCTACGCAAACGCAATGATAGATGATATGCAAGGATTATTGTCGCACATGAACATGATGTAATGTTAGGTTGGATCAATTTTCCAAGCAAACAGCATCATAACATCCACAACTTGTCCTCTCTTCAAAATTCAAGTAGATTTGCTTTAGACTTCTTCATCCGTCAAAAACTCCAAAAAAAAAAACAAAGGAAAAAAATCATGTTCTTTGCATTTTTTAAAACCACAAACCCAATTGAATATCTTTTGGTATCTGTTTTTCTTTTTTGTTCTGTCAGGATCTTCAGGTTGGTCAATCAGTTTCAGAATCACCCAATTCAATTTCTATTTATTTGGTTTGAAATTACTTCATCTAGGGGTTACCATGGCCACATCAACTGCATAAATCCATCTTCACAACCAGAAAACCATTTATGCAAACCTCAACCATCTGGGGCTCTACTATAAGTTGAAGTGGCTTTGATTGAAAAGCAATGATGATGTACAAGGGCAGATATGTGGTTGCTGATATACTGCTGCAACAATCTATAAATCAGTACAATACTGTATACCTCAGTATGTTCTCATCATTTCTATGAAAAAACCTTAACAACCTGAAAATGAAATATTTAAAAAAGAAACAACAAAAAGGCATTTGTTGTTTTCGCTGTTGAATATTTAGAAGCAGCAGAGTATAGAGACATGCAGTCTTTATACAATTCAAGCTACGTAGTTTTCAGTCTTGTAGGAACTGACCCAACTTGAGTCTGCATATTGGGGTCAACTGAAAGGACGGAACCATGAATTTTTATAGGGGTGGTCATGATGTTTTTTACTGGTTTATTATAATAAAGACAGCATGGACTGGGCTAATACTGCACCAAGTTTCAAGGACATAGCGGGCAGGGGTGGGTTAATATTTGTGGGGGATGGGAATGGCTTATAAAATTTGCACCACGTTTTAGTATTTTACCAATCTTGCACTGGGCTGGAGGCTCCAGCCTGTACATAGTTCAACTGTCAACCATTTTGAACTGATACTTGCCTTTCAACAGATACCAATTGTTCACTAGGGTCAGGGTTTTACTGCATATTATATCTATCTATTTTGAAATGATGTCCTAGAAAGAAGTCAAGTCATAAGAGAGAGAGAGAGAGAGAGAGAGAGAGAGAGAGAGAGAGAGAGAGAGAGAGAGTGATCTATTACCCTTTGTAGAAAAATTAAAGAAGCTTTTCCCACCTAATAAAGATTCTGAAGTGTTTATGTATATGAAAGCAATGGCACAGTTGTTGGAAGATCATATAGCTTCCACTATATGCAGATGACACAAGGAACCCAGGATGTTAGCCTTGCAACTTTCCCCCCACTAGCCTAACCTCCATCAAATACTTTCTAAGAAGTAATTTCCCATCCCACCCAATACATGGCTCTAGCTTTACTCCTACTCAAAAACCCATTAAATATTTCTCAAAAAAATAAAAACCTCTCACTAAGTCCCCATCATTCTGTTGCACACCAATGCATATATCCTCCTTTTATCTTTCTTAACCCACAAACAAGCTTCTCCACTCTCCACTCTCCACTGCCATGAGCTTAGCACCTTCCACTTCAGTCACAATGAAGGCCTTTAGAGGAAAGTTACATTTCCCAATTATCATGTTCTGCACTATTGCCTTCATCAGTCTTCTTTACACTGAAAGAATTAGTATACTTCTTTCTTCAAACCCTTTTTTCAAGATTAAGTCCTGTTCTAAAAGAGATTCTGTCATAAAAAATGGTAAGTCTCCTGCTGTACCTATTTTAATTATTGATTTTTTTTCCATGTTGAAATTTCCCCCAATAATTCTTTCTAATTAATTTTGTGTATATATCTAACAGATGATCAAAGAAATGCTACAGAGGATAAGATAGACGGTTCTGTAGTAGATGACAGATTTGCGTTTGACCCAGAGGAATGCAGTGTTGAGAATGGGAAGTGGGTGTTCAACCGTTCTATCAAGCCTCTTTACACAGACAGAAGCTGCCCATATCTTGACAGGCAAGTTTCTTGTCAAAAGAATGGACGGCCGGATTCTGACTATCTTCACTGGGAATGGCAGATAGAAGACTGCACCTTGCCAAGGTTGACAAGTTACAATTCATGTCAAATCACACACACACACACATATATATATAGATTTATTTATACTTCTGCATGAAGTTCTGTTTACCTAACAATTATCTTTGACAACCTCATATGTAGATTTGATCCAGAAGTTACTCTTGAGAAACTTAGGGGCAAGAGGCTATTGTTTGTTGGGGATTCTTTGCAAAGAGGTCAATGGCAATCTTTGGTCTGCATGGTTGAATCCATCATACCTGAGGACCAAAAGTCCATTCGACGAGGGCGCGCTCATACAGTCTTCAAAGCCAAGGTATATATAATTCTTAGCTTTCAATCCAAGAATTGAATGGCCATTCTTGAATTCTACGAGTTCAAGCTAAGTAATGAAATGTTTCCATGTTCAGGAGTATAATGCTAGTATTGAATTCTACTGGGCTCCATTTCTGGTTGAGTCGAATTCTGACCTCCATATAATAGGAAATCCGAAGGAAAGAATACTAAAAGTGGATTCAATTGCCAAGCATGCCAAACACTGGGAAGGAGTTGATATCCTTGTGTTCAATACTTATGTATGGTGGATGAGCGGCTATACCATCAAATCATAGTAAGTTTCTCAATCAACCTAAGAAACTTTTTGAAGTACTGGCATTTTGTTTTTGCCATTTAAGATTGATTGGCAAGCAATGTGTAATTTGAACACAGCTGGGGCTCATTTCCAAATGGGGAAGCAGGGTATGAAGAACTAGAAGCACCAGCTGCCTACAGAATAGCATTGAAAACATGGGCCAACTGGGTTGACTCAAATGTCAATCCCAACAAAACTCGAGTCTTTTTCACTACCATGTCCCCTACACACATGAGGTCTCTCTCTCTCTCTCTCTCTCACACACACACACACACACACACACAACTTATTAGTGTAACCAAAAAAAAACCCAAAACCAAACGTAACAAGTCAAATTTGTAATTTGCAGAAGTGCAGACTGGGAAAACCCAGAAGGGATGAGATGCTTCAATGAGACAAAGCCATTCTTGAAGAAGGGATTCTGGGGAACTGGTTCAGACAAGAGGGTCATGCGCGTGGTGGCCGAAGTGTTGAAGAGAATGAAAGTTCCTGTTTCAGTCCTGAACATAACCCAGATGTCTAATCACAGAGTTGATGCTCACACAAAAGTTTACACCGAGACCGGAGGCAAACTACTAACAGATGAGCAAAAAGCTGATGTGCTGCACAATTCAGATTGCATACATTGGTGTCTTCCAGGAGTTCCGGATACATGGAACCAAATATTTTGGGCACATTTGTAGCCATACATGTTTCATGTTTGTTGAGCAACAACAAGAGAGGTATCAATTAAAAGTACCACCACGCATAACTTCTGGCTGTTCAATATGAATTCTTGTTTCATTTGTTTACATTGTATTTGAATTGAATTGTACAGCCAAGCTGCTGAAGCAACTTGTTAGTGTGGTCTTTGTTGTCAGTTCTGTTTCGGTAAACATAACAGCTACAATATAGCCATTTTACTTTTTTAAATTCATCCAAGAAAACATGCATCATATTTGTGAGCCTGGAGGACTTAGCAGAGCAAAAGGAACAGGTAAATAAGGGGTGTGTGCTTAGCATGAAATGTACTCGTTCAGCTTTCTGGTTGTTTGTTGGCCAAGTAGATTGCCCTGCAAATCTTATTTCACAACAATAAACAGTGAAACCCAATGAGTTATTAACTAAAAGACAAAATTAAGAAAAGCAAATGAGTGAATCCATCAAAGGATCTCTTAAGTCGATAAAGATCCCGTTTGAAAATGCTTCTCTTGAAAGCACGTTTGTTCATAAGCCAATTTTATTAGAAGCATGTTGAAATTTTAAATAAAAATCCAAGTGTTTACAAAAAGTATTTTTTTTGAATAGTTGCTTCTTCCAGAAAGCACTTCCACACGCTTTTATAACGTGGAAACACTTTTATCTTTTTATGTCAAACGATTTTGGTTATGTGAAAGTGTCTTTAGGAATTTTAATTGCACTTCCAAACATGCCCTAAGAACAATCATACATGCATACATGAATTACCGTCAACAATATACGTCTACATGAACTTACAAACATGCCCTAAGAACAATCGTACATGCATACATGAATTACCGTCAACAGTATATCTACGTGAACCTCGCCGTGAGACCCACGTCCATCTGTTGGTCTCTAGAGTATCAGTCCAACCCAAGCCTGTGGGCCTTAAAATCCAGCCCAAGCATATGGGCCTTCCATTCAGGCCCAATGTCGTGAGCAGTACAACCCAGCCCAAAGCCCGACTAGAAGATTGTTCTTTACTGTATCGCTATATTTGGAGGCTCAACTCAATCAAAGCCACCTCACCGTTGTTGTTTCTGGGAGATTCGAGAAACTACGACATTTTCTGATCACCAACGCTGTTCAGGTAAAAATTCCAATAATTAGGGTTCTCTCAGTCTCCAATCATCTTTGGGATTTAAATCTCACTCATTATCTTTAAAGATCAAAGCTGAGGTTTGCAGTTAGGGTTTAGTCAAATCTCGCGCTTCTTTTCTCTGAACCAGTGTGAATTAATTTTCTCTCTCTGAATTTTTTTTTTTGGTCCGATTTTTCTCTCTCTGATTAGGCAACGACAATATACAACCATGGCGGGAGGTGCGAATTTCATGAACAGAGTTGTCTCCTACCTCGTCAATGAGGTTCTGGTTAATAGCCTTGCCAACAGGTACCTCTCGATCCTATAATCCTATTTGATTAGCTTTTGATTTGTTGAAAGCTTCTTTCTCTGGCCACACGGACATCACTCTGTTCCCGATTGGCTCGTTCCCTTGAAGCAAAATTATTTCAAAGCTTCAATCTTGTTTCAGCTGTGGCGCCAAAATTTATGCGCTATGGAAATTTAGATGCTTGAGGAAATTTTTCCCCGCAAAAGAACATTTTTTTTATGGTTGTATTATGATTTTCTATGATCTGGTATATGTGATTTGTTCCATTCAGTCGCTGCTAATGAGTATTGAGCTAGTGAATAAAGCTTCTCAATAAGCCATTAAATTACTGATTGGTATGCTCCCAGAAGCGAAACAAATTCAAAACCTCTAATTTGGAGGGTTGAGAATATTTTGCCACAGTTCTGGGTGTTGTTTTAGTTTAAGATTCTATATTTTACTGTTCTTTTCTTGTTGTTTTACTTTCTGGTTTGATGCATTCTATGTGGGCATGCTATTTACAATACCAGTGATGCATACTGGTTTTAATTGATTGGACCCTGAAGCATTTTCTTAATGACTTCTTATGTTGCTAAGTAAAGCTTCTTTTTGTGGCCTTGAGGAATAGTCGCTACCACAATGGATTGCTTATTTCTTGTGAAATATTTGTTAAACTTTCTCTCTCAATGACCGTAGTTATGTGAGAGAAATTTCATTCTCTTTTTGCATGTATGTGTGTCCCCTTGTAAGAGAAATGTTGTCACTTAGACCTGTAATCAGTCCTGCTCAGCAGCGGATTTACTCCTGCGTCGTCACCCTGTTTATAGTGTTATGCTTATGATGACTCTGTGTAGGCTTGTAAGAATTGTGGAGATGACTGCACAAACTAAAAAGCCAAAGAGATTGGGCCTTTTTCTTTCTTGAAAATTATGTTCTGTATTCTTTGAGCTAGGCTTGTAATGGAACTGATCTCTTACATGAAATTTGTCTGGTCTTTTCAGCCGTGCATTCCAGAGGTTTGCTGTGAGGACGTCAAAGAGGATTGAAGATATTTCAAGCATTGGTAATGTTGCGGTGTATTGTTCAATAATATTAGTTGGTCACTCTACTGCACATTTGAGTATATTGTTGTGATGTTATTTTACAATGATTTTGCTTATGCAGCTGCCAAGAAGAAGGAACAACTTGCCGAACAGATGAAGGATTTATCTAGAAACATGGATGTACGTTTTCTTTGTTGTAAAATTTGCTTCCTTTGAATATTTGAGAATATATATATGATATTTGCTTCTAATGCCTTGCACTTTTTTACCCCTGGCTGCAGTCTTTCAAAGACCGTTGATACTTGGCTGGTGGTTGTGGGCCTGGTATTGCAGCATCTGTATATGGTGAAATGGAATGCTTTTTCTTTCTCCGCCAGCGTAAAGAAGTTTTGTGTATCTTAGATGTGCTTTTGAATGCACGTAGCATGTTGTTAGTTTCCTACTTGTGTTAAACTCTGGTGATTCTAAACGTTTTACAATATTGTAATTAGCAGCTGAGTTTGAAGCTAATTAGACCCCTTTTATGCGGCTTTTCCCCTTTTATGTTGTGCATGGTGAACTCAACATCCATTTCCAAAATTCTTTGCATGTTGACGTGAGAGTAGGCCATTCTGGCTCTGTGTATTCTTGGTGACTTTCAAAACTCATCCTGTGCCTAAGTCCACATTTTTCAATGTAGTTCATGCAAGATATAGCTAATGATAGATTACAACGAATCGAATGAAACATATCAAAATTCAATACAAATTTAGAAATAAAATTATAATTTAGTATTTACAGCAAACTAATAGAAACATGTCAAATGGCAGAAAGAATTAATTGGATAGATTCGGTTGTTTTGGATCGGTTTGCATTTTCACGGTTTTGTACCCCGACCAGAGATAAAAAAACGCTTAAAAAAAAAAAGAAGAAGAAGAAAGCCCATCAATTTGTTACCATGCCAGCGAGCCCACTATCACTGTTACAGAAATAAACCTCCAAACGCTATTGCAAATTTGATAAGAAAAGAAAGAAAGCTTTGCAAGGGGTTTTAGCATTCTTCACCAGAAAAGAAAAAAAGGGTTTAGCTTTCTCCACATCGCTACGATCCATGGCGACCATCATTTCCAGGACCGTAAATCATCTTCGTTACGTCAACCGCTCTCTGGTCCGATCCAGGTTGCCGATTTCGTCACCACCGCTCGCCGAGTCTTTTCAAAATCCGCATCTTCCACTCCTTCAACAGGTTCGTCTTCTTCAATCGTATATCATCTCTTTTACTCGTTTCTGTTCTTTCTCCATTTGGCTCTAGAGAAGAGAATTAGTAAAGTTTCAAAATTTCCTCTCCTTTATTCTTTTGCTTCTCAAATCGAAATAGATGGAGCTTATTTCATTTTCTGTTGTTTCATCTGCTTGGACCGCAGTCGCTGGCGATTTATCAAAGATGTCTTCTTTCAACCACAACCAATACTGCAGCAAATGAAGGAAACCCAGAATCAAAAACTTCAGAAAATGCAAATTCTGATAATTCTGGCGATGGGAACAAGTCTGGGGAATCACATGAAAGTAATAATGCTGGCAAATCTGTTCGAGGAGGGGTAATCGTATAGCGCATGTTCTTAGTTATTCAAATGTGAAAATGTAATTGAAATGTTGATTTTTGAGGTTGTCTTTTGCAGCCTGTTTCGTGGTTGAGTTTTCTGCTGCTGGTAGCAACTGGAGCTGGAATTGTACTCTATTACGACAAGGAAAAAAGACAACATATAGAAGGTAGACTACTATGGTGAGTTGGATGCATGTGAGTCTTGCATGTTGGAGTTGAAGTCCATGAGTCTGCAACTTTGTCAGTGTCTCTCTTTAATCTTGCCCCATGCTCTGTTTGATGTGTCATGTGTATCAATATGCTGCCAATGCTGATCTTGAGGTTAAATTTGTAGCCTTTTGCTCTGTTAATTAACTCCTTTCATTCTTTCTAAGGATGCTTTCAGCTTTGACTCACAAGATGCTGCTTGTGTGCGTAAAGGGTTACATACTCTGTTCACCCAAGGATTAACTCCTCTCATTATTTTGCTGCAGAAATATTTAAAGCATCCAAGGAAGTAAAGCAAGGACCATCTGTGGGAAAGGCTGCCATTGGGGGTCCATTCAATCTTATCAACCATGATGGGAAGCGAGTAACTGAAAAAGATTTTTTGGGGAAATGGACATTGCTATACTTTGGTTTCACTCACTGCCCTGATATCTGCCCAGATGAGTTACAGAAGTTAGCTGCTGCAGTTGATAAAATAAGTGAGTCCTATGTTTGAACAAGGATCTGCCTTCTCTTTCTTTCTTTTCCCGAAGTTGGTATTACCATTTTCTGATCTTTTACTTTATTATTTGTATTCTCAAGCATGCAATTCCTTATATCATTGATGGTCTGTTGTGTCTGCAGAGGAAAAAGGAGGGATTGAGATAGTACCCTTGTTCATATCTGTTGATCCTGAAAGGGACACCGTTGAGCAAGTCCGTGAATATGTCAAAGGTGCTTGTCAAGATTTTAGTGTGCTACCCTAGATCTATTTGTAATAGGTAAAAATTACATGATGTAAGTTCATACCTGATATCTTTTTTCTCAACTGTCTCAGAGTTTCATCCAAAGCTGATCGGGTTAACTGGTAGCTCGGATGAAATACGGAGCGTCTTAAAATTCATTGAAACATTATCTTCGACTCTTATGCATGAAAATAAAATTTTGACTTTGGAAAATTTGAAATAATAATTGGAGGAAGATCACTAAATAAAGATCACTAGTGTTCATCACTATAACCCTTCCTCCAATTATTACTTCAAAGTTTCCAAATTAAAATTATGATTTTCATGCATCAAAGTGGAAGATAAGGTTGCAAGGAATTTGTAGAAATTTTCGATGTATTTTTCTGATTTTTTAATGATTTTTCATGAATGTTTTAAAATAAACTCACAAAAATGAAACTTTAATGACATTTGGCTCTACAGGATACTGACACCTGTTGGAAACTCTGACGAAGCACCCATCAGGCGCTGCCATGTGTCATTCTCTTCTATTTATTATTATTTTCCAATGTTTTGACTTCCAAAAATCATAATAAATCAGAAAAATTCACCAAAAAATACCCCGCACTCCTTGTGACATTTTCAACATCTTTTGAGACTTAAAATATGATTTTGACTAAGGTAAAAATTCAAATAATTTATCAAAGTCAAGTTTGCTTCAATATTAACAATAACACTAAGTAAAGATCACTAGTGTTCATCACTATAACCCTTCCTCCAATTATTACTTCAAAGTTTCCAAATTCAAATTATGATTTTCACGCATCAGAGTGGAAGATAATGTTGCAAGGAATTTGTAGAAATTTTCGGTGTATTTTTCTGATTTTTTAATGATTTTTAGTGAATTTTTTAAAATAAACTCACTAAAATGAAACTTTACTGACACGTGGTGCTACTGGATACTAACACCTGTTGGAAACTCTGACGACACACCCATCAGTCGCTGCCATGTGTCATTCTCTTTCATTTATTACTATTGTCCAATGTTTTCACTTCCAAAAATGATAATAAATTAGAAAAATTCACCAAAAAATACCCCACATTCCTTGCGACATTCCAACATCTTTTAAGACTTAAAATATGATTTTGACTAAGATAAAAATTCAAATAATTTATTGAAGTCAAATTTGCTTCCATAGTAACAATAACACTAAGTAAAGATCACTAGTGTTCATCATTATAATTCTTCCTCCAATTATTAT
This sequence comes from Prunus padus, assembly GCA_024362665.1. Taxonomy (NCBI): domain Eukaryota; kingdom Viridiplantae; phylum Streptophyta; class Magnoliopsida; order Rosales; family Rosaceae; genus Prunus; species Prunus padus. The sequence goes on from JANFAM010000015.1 coordinate 25,252,815, forward strand.
TTCAAATTTTCCAAAGTCAAATTATGATTTTTACGCATCACGGTGGAAGATAATGTTGCATGGAATTTGTAGAATTTTTCGGTGTATTTTTCTGATTTTTTAATGATTTTTCGTGAATTTTTTAAAATAAACACAGAAAAATGAAACTTTAATGACACTTGGCGCTACTGGATACTGACATCCGTTGGAAACTCTGACGACGTACCCATTAGGCGCTGCCATGCATCATTCTCTTCCATTTATTACTATTTTCCCATGTTTTCACTTCCAAAAATCATAATAAATCAGAAAATTCACCAAAAAATACCTTGTACTCTTTTTGATATTTCCAACATCTTTTGAGACTTAAAATATAATTTTGACTAAGATAAAAATTCAAATAATTTATCAAAGTCAAGTTTGCTTCCATACTAACAATAACACTAAGTAAAGATCACTAATGTTTATCACTATAACTCTTCCTCCAATTATTACTTCAAATTTTCCAAAGTCAAATTTTGATTTTCAGGCATTAGGGTCGAAGATAATGTTGCAAGGAATTTGTAGAAATTTTTGGTGTATTTTTCTTTTTTTTTTTAAAAATGATTTTTCGTCAATTTTTTAAGATGAACACACAAAAATGAAACTTTAATGACACATGGTACTACTAGATGCTGACACCCATTGGAAACTCTGATGGCGCACCCATCAGGTGCTGCCATGTGTCATTCTCTTCCATTTATTACTATTTTTCAATGGTTTGACTTCCAAAAATCATAATAAATTCATAATAAATCAGAAAAATTCACCAAAAAAATACCCCGGACTCCTTACGACATATCTAACATCTTTTGAGACTTAAAATATAATTGACACTCGTTAGAAGCACTGATGACGCACCATTCAAGTGATGCCACTTGTCATTATCTTTCGTTTATTACTATTTTTGAATGCTCTAACTTCAAAAAATCATAATAATTCATTAAATAGTAGAAAAATATACACAAAAAAATTATACAAATTCAATGTGACACGATACGTCTTTTGAGTTCATCTTAAAAAATTCATAAAAATACTAATGAAGACTTCTTAGTCAAAAAAGAAAAATAATATTATGAAGTTTTAGTGAATAGTAAATGAAGCGATGTTGAAACTCTAGTGAATCCTTTTGAAACATTTAAGAAACATATTTTAGTAGCAAACAAGTGATGCTGCAGCATTGCGATTCCAACTTGTGTCATTTCTCTATTATTTTATTTCATTACTTGTAAAATTTATAATTTTTAAAAATTATAAAAATATACGTAAAATTACTAAAAGTTCCTTCCAACGACTCTTCGTATTTGAAGTGTCAAGCCAACCAAAGCTTTACACAAGGGCCTGTACAAATTAAATGAACACAATAAAAATAAAACCAAGGTGCTAAAATTCTAATATTAAACTAAAATAAAAAGTCATAATTTAACATTCAGGGAATACACAACACAAAATATAATGACCAATAAACCATAGATTTAGCATATTATTTAATGCTCTAAGAACAGAAAAGGGAAGAATCTTCTAAATTAAATCTGTATTGGTGTCGATTTCCAACACTCTAAACAAAGAAACATATGCACGAGAAGGCAACATAATGAATATATCAAGAACCCGACAATAATTTGTCAATAACCAATGACTAGTTTATCAATAGTCCACCAATATTGTATCACTCACCCATCAATAGTTTATCATTGTCATAGCAAGTTTGAAACATAAACAAAGCTAATATGTCCAATTACACAAAAACACCCAGATTAATCTGCCACAATTGTTGCGCCATCATTTGCTGAATAGACAACACAAAGAGTAAGGTTATCTCAAAGCCAATAATAGACATCAAACCATGTATTGCAATTAAGTAAATGCTTCACACCATATAGGTACCGCATAACCACGTCCACACAACATGGCATGTATAGTTACAACTACGGGGATGAATCCAACAATCAAAGACGTATAAATTTCAAAGCTAACAAATGGAGAGTGAAATATCGATGGCATACTCCAAAAAAAATGAAGTTAAAGGACAAAGTAGTTTATTCTATACAATGAACCCATATAACAATGAACAAACATGACAAACACATTCATCCACATACTAACAAAAAAAAAAGAACCAGAAATGGCAAAGCAAAATGAAATAAGAATGATACAGACTTCAATCACTCAATCACTCAATCTAGCAGAGAGACACAATCATGTTCCAAACATAGAAATAAATTATTTTGGTTTACCAGGATTGTATGCTCAACAAGCGCATTCTATTTATAGACATTAACATGGGCGAACTTACTCGAATAATTTCCAATGCCAAGAAAACTACCAAAGCTGCACCAAATGATATATCAAGAAACTCTAGCAGGAAAAGAAATATACAGTGAGCCCCCAACATCCACACTCTGCTTTCTTGACTTCATAAAATTGTGGCAACTTTGCAACCTTTTCTTAAAACTTGTCTCTTGCCTGTGTTTCAGTTGAGTTCATCTTCTACGCCTTTGTTGTCTAATGGGGCAATAGCAGGGATCGCAATCGGTTGTGTGGTTGGGGTGTTGGTTTTAGCATCTGGGTTTTACTTGTAGGCGAAAGAACAAGCTAGAACGTGAAGAGAAGGATGAAATTGAAGATTTGGAGCTCGAGTATTGGCCGCACAGATTTTCAAACGAAGAGCTCAGCGAGGCCACCGATGGTTTTTCAAAACATCAGCTTCTGGTTTTGGTGGGTTTAGAAAAGTTTTAGCTTAGAGTTGAGAATAACAAGAGGGGGTCTGAAAAAAAAAGTGAGGGAGAGTGAAAAAATTGGGAGGGAGCATGAAAAAATTGGGAGGGAGTGTGAAATAATTAAACAGCTGTTTAGGAAGGAGGGAGGAGAGAGAACAAGTTGAGGGACTCATTCTAGTACAACTTGTACACTTATAATTGCTTTTCGTGCAGCCGTTAGATTAGATCCAAAATAATACTCTAATGACATGTGGCGCTACGCAAGAATGACACACGTTTGAAGTACTGACAATGCACTATTCAGATGCACAACAGAGATGTTGCATGTGCCCTAGGATGCATAACCATAACCATGATGATACATAAATGACCCATTATCCCCATAGACAGCCTGCAATATGCAACAAGTATGACACACAATAATGCCAGGAGACAAAAAAGTTTATTATGGAAGAGATGGTTTCTCATGTTCTTGAATTTTAAATCAAATTGGGTGATAAGTAGATTATCTTCAACTTTAAATAAAAAAAAGTTAAAGATAAATAGATTGTCTACAACAGGCTAAGGGCCTCAAATAGGGAGTGAGATAGAGATGTAGCATAAATTACAGAATAAGATATCAACAACCTAAATTATTTGACGTCATACAAATCAACAACCCAAAATACATAATAAGATACCAAATGCAACAAATCCATATCAGAAAAACACAAAAATGGAGCTGAGCAGCCGATGTTATAGCCTGGAAATCCGTGGCCGTGTTATAAAAGAAATAGTAAATTGATAAACATGATAACCGAATCATATGAATTCCTTTTCGGGAAGCAATGAAGTTGGTTGTTTTTGACAGCCCAAAGAAAAATAAGAAAACAGAGTTCCAAAATCATAAAATTTTGGAGACGAAATAAATACTATTCGTTAAATCTGAGGGTTCAAGAGGATGGAATCAAGAAAAGGGTATGCCAGATTTTCAAGATCTTGAATATTTTGCTAACCTATTACCATTTGGGGGTTTTTTTTTTATTGTCATCTAATAAAACAAAAATGTTAATTTGTAGTTGGTACAGAGAAAATGGTTGGAGAGAGAGGAAGAAGATGGAGATAGACAGGTCGAAGAAGAAGATGGAGATAGACAGGTCAAAGATGAGATGTGCAATGCAGATAGGGACAAAGATGGAAAATTAAAGAAAAAAAGGAGATGTCTGATGGGTCTTAGTTGGGTATATGGGTTTTGTTTTACCCGTTTGTATGTGAAACCTATTAAAACCATGTTTTAATCTCAATCGTTCAATTTAATCTAATGGTGTTCTTATATAAAATTCTCATTTATTGTTCTCACTAGATCCCGACCCTGTTTAACCTGGGCTACCGCCTAGGTGGCTTTTTTTTTCCCAGCCCATTAAAAGAATTATAGCCCAACCAACTAAATAACCTACCATCCCAATGGAGAAAACGAAAACTGCACATCTGTACACATAAGGGAAAAAAAAAATGCACAGTCGGTGGAAGAAAAGAAAGAAAAGTAGAAGAAATTGTTTATGTCCCTCCTTGACTAGGTGTCTTATTATTTGTTGTTATCAATGAAATTACATCATACTGTTGAGTTTTCTGTCTACTTAATATGTTTATATGTAAGTTAAATTTAGCCCAATAAAATTTGAAATCCTGAATCCGTCTCTATTACCAATTCATACAAGCCAATAATTTGTAGGACTTGCCTCTACAAAACCTACTCATAAGAAAGGAGTGCCTAATATCTCATATTCCATCCCAATATTAAGGATTTTTCCAATACCATTAAATAATGGGTCCTAAAATTTGGATGGCACTAAGATGAGCATTTATGGTGTATAGTAGGGGTGTAAATTGGATTGGAAAATCCGATTCCGACCGATTCGGTCGAAACTTTCAAAAAATCTGACTCCGATACATCCGATATCCGAAAGTACCGAAATCCGAAATTTCCGATAAAATTCGGATCGGATTCGGAACCTATCTGTAAATTCCGAAAATTCCGAAATTCCGATCCGAAAATTTCCGAAGTTCTCCGAACCCAATCCGATCCGATTTTTCCGATTTTTTCCGTAAAATTCGAAATTATAATAATATTTTATAATTTATAATTTTAATTGCATTGTTTTTATTTTATAAGTCCTATATATGTTTCATTTCTTATTTGTTATATTTAAGTACCCACATACAAATATTCATATATACATGTATACTAAACATAGGAGTATATATTACTTTATGATGATGTATGTGTCTATATAAAACACACATACATGTATACTTAAGAAGTATACTCATGCCTATATAAACTAAAGGTTTATTATATATACATATATGTGCACATGTATAGGAGTATATATTACTTAAGATGATGTATTTTTGGCTAATATAAGTTGTTTTGAATATAACAAAAGTGCATATGTATGGTAATTATATCCAAACATATTATATAACAAAAATGCATATATGTGGGTATTATATCCAAACATACTATATAACAAAAATGCATATGTGTGCTTGTTACCCATGATTCCATGAATCATGTTAAGAGTATATATTTTTGGCAACTATGCTTGTTTGAATATAACAAAAGAGTCCTAATCTCTTGGTCACCTAGTGACCAAGGAATCCATGGTCACCCACCATTTTTGTTATAATGCATATGTGTGTTTGTTATATCAAAATATAGGGAGTATAGTACTATTTCGTATTGTATTCTATGCATGCATGTATTTTTAAAACTTTTAAACTATCTTCACGTAACATTAGTTTTTGACCTTTGAAACTATCTTCATGTAAAGATTTAATTATATAAAATCAATTTCATACATGAAACACCACATACAAAATAATTATATTCAATAGGGCTCGATAATGGTAGTATTCCAATTGTCTAGACTAGAGCAAGACTAACAATTGTAGTATTCAATGGGGCTTCACAATTATATCTATGACAATTGCAGTATAAAATTATTTTGTTTTGGATGTATGTGTGTATCTTTTTTTTTGTTACATGTATACATAAAACATAAAACATTTTCCAAGTTATATTTATACAAACCAAGACTAAACATACATTTAATTATATGAGACTCTCTCTCCCTTTTTTCTGTCAAAAAACTCTCTCCCTATATTAATTAAACATACATATAATTATAAGCAATATATAATATATAGGAAGTAAAAAATAAAAATAAAAAAACTTTTGCCCTTTGTTGGGCCCTCCATCCATCTCTCCCTCCTCTTTCTCTTTTTCTTTTTCCTTCTTCTTCTTCCTCTCTCTGTCTGTCTCCATCTCTCCCTCTTTTTTTTTTTTTTTTCTCACAAACTCTCCATCTCTCCCTCTATCTCTTTTCTTTTTGTTTTCCTTCTTCTTCCTCCGTCTGTCTCAAAGTCTCTTCCTACGCCTCTTTTTGTTTTTCCTTCTTCTTCTTCCTCTTTCTGTCTTTGTATTTTCCTTCTTCTTCTTCTTCTCCTTCTCTCTCTCTCTCTCTCTCTCTCTCTCTCTCTCTCTCTCTCTCTCTCTCTCTCTCTCTCTCTCTCTCTCTCTTTTCCAAGCCCACCCCTAGATAGGATGCACAGCCACCTTTCCACCATTCCCAAATATATCTCTTTAGACTCTGTTGGCAAAGTGTGAAAGAGGTGGTGATTGGAGTGGTTGCAATCCCACATCGTTTTCATGAAGTGGTTGCAATCCCACATCGGCTGCTTAGACAAATCTCAACCCTTTTCTCCTCTATAAAAGTCTTCATATCTTATCTCCAAGACAAATAGTATAGCCCTCTCCTTTAATTGGGCTTTAAATTTCTGTCAATTGGGTCTTTCTAAAGAACCCCAATTTGAGTTTTTCTTGAGTGATTATAAATTTTTGAGTGTTTAAAGTTTATAATCAGTGTTGGATATTTAAATTTGAAAATTTTGTGAATTTTTTTATAGTTATTATCTAAAATTTGGGAATTTCCGGAAATTTCCGAAAATTCCGAAAATCCGAAAATTCCGTATCGGAATTGAGTTTTTATATTCCGAATTTTTGGATTGGAAATCGGAACTGCAAATCAATTCCTAAAAATTTCGGATAGGAATTCAGAATACCTATTTCCGATCCGTTCCGGCCGAATTACACCCCTAGTGTATAGAGAGAGAATATGTAGAAGGAATAAAATGAAGAAAAGAATAATGAAAGCTATGATTTCATTTGTACACGTGAAAATTATGCGGTTAATCAACCCGGCACATGTTTCATTTGTACATTAACTATACTTGCGTAACTTTCACGCCTTTAACTAGCTACACTTGTCTATAGACTGTGAGTTGCAAGGGCTGCTGGTATAGGACCAACGAAAATCTCATTATGCAATGATTGACGGGCAGACTTTGTTACTTAAGCTAATGAAATGACTTAAAGATTTGTGGTGAGACTTATTCTTGTGGTCCTAAAGAGAGAGAAAATTGCTCGCCATTACACCAATGGCCACACGTTTGTTAAGTTTGGCCAATATTTAAGCATACGGTGCATTAAGAGTGGCAATTTTGATACGACACGGAAGACTACTTCAAATCTTCATAAAGTTATTCGAGTCAAATTGCATACAAAAAATAAAAATTCAGATCGGATCAACCCAACAAAACACGATTAATAAACCTGTGAAACTTCACATCCTCACAATAAACATGTTTCTAGTCTTCACATCATCTGAGGGAGGTTGACAGGACCCGACCCAAATTCTACTTTGGAATTTGTGTCGACCCCCGTGTGTGTCCGACACCTAGCAGGTACCGGGCACGAAGGATCAAAACACCCTTTTTACCTTAATCCCCAAAATAACATTGCTTAAGGATTTGACTTCTACCGGAAAATCAGTTGAGTCTCCCTTGAAAAACGGACATTTCCCATTTTATTTTACTTGTAAATAACACAATTTTATAATCCCAATCTTCAACATACATAAGACAATTTAATCTGAATTGTATCAAGCTTCATTACACAATATAATCAGTTATTAATCGGGCTTCGGGCCCACCCACAAGTTCAAATTGAATTCAACAGAAACACTAATAGATTTCGAATCCAATATTCATATCAAATTCCCCACAATATATACTCTTCCGTGGCTGCACCTAGTTAGTCTAGGTTGCCTACGTACCCTTACTGAGGGATCAAGCCACACTTAGTTCTTCATACTCTAATTAATTCTCTACCACTTAAGTATAAAATATTGATTGCAAACAAACTTCAATCCATCACATTTGTACATATATATATATATATATATATTAAATTATTCAATAAATGGAAAAAATTAGAAAATTAGTAAAACAACGTTGACCACGCGGAAACCCTTATGTCAATATCAATGGTTTAAAATAAAACATGCCTTATAAATATGAAAATATGTATATTTAATCTTCCATCCATAAATATCAAAATGGAATCCTCAATTTCAATTTAAAAGCGTCTCAAAACTTAAATACTCTCCACCTAAGTGTATCCCCAATCATATTCCGTCAATTCTAAGTATCAATCCGTCAAATCCACATAGCAGAATCGGAGACATGAAGTCACGCAAATCCGTCAAATCCAAATATCATTCCGTCAATTCCATCTAAGTTTAGGGTTGTTGCTGCCAATAGCCGCCCACCAAGCCGTCATCAGTAAACTCATATATTGGTCATCAACTGCAGCTTGGGCCTTTTCAAATTAGGATTTCGTCATGATCGTGCAGAATTTTGTTTATAGTCATGACACTGTGAACATGTATTACATGAATAATCATGGAGTTTATGATTTGATTTTCATGTTTTCTATCTAAAGAATAATTGTTCTCACTTGTTGCAATAATAAGGGATTTATTTTGAATTCAGCACTAGTAGCACATTATTGCTATTTTGTTTTGGCGTATGACTCACGAGTGCCACTCTTTGTGTTTTGCTTTTTTTGCCCTCCGGCCGAAGAAAACGAAAAAAATACGCATGAAGGGCGCCTATCATGGCCCTAAACTAAATTTGCAGAGCATATGACGAGATCATAGTCTAAAATATTAATAATAGCGACGAAATATCGAGGATATTATCATTTTTTCGGGTCACGGATATTTTGGAACGTATCCATACGCAAATCGTATGAATATCGATAATATCGAAAAATATCGATGTCAGTAATTGCGCTCACACTTCAGTAATATTTGGGCAAAATATCGCCATAATATCGAAAATATCGATTTGCACATGAGAATGAGTTTCCTTTTCAAGTTTCAACTTTCCAACTACTATTCACAATACACTTACTCTACACATAGAGATGATGAAGATAGTGAAAATTTCGAACCTCACAGGAACTTTATGTGGTACTAAGTCACTCATGTATCTTACCATGTAATGTATAAAGTTTAAAATGTTGTAGTAAATCATTATATATAAATGATTATGGTGTGTTTAATCTTCTTTAATTAATTACTACATATTTCTACATTCACAGTATTTGTCAGCTCGCCGCTATATAATCATCTTAAATCAGTTAAACCCATCATGCAATGCATTTCCTTCCAATTTTTTGTGATAAACTAATAGATAATTGACTAAATAAACATCGTCCAAAGTTTCAATAAAAATTTCCAAGTTTTTCTTACAATTTCGGTGGTTTTTATTCAATTTTTATCGATATCGAAAATATCCCGATATTTCCATCGAAATTTCCGTATTTTTGAACTACCAATATTTCCGACAACATCGATATTTTAAACCTTGGACGAGATGATGTAGGTTGGACTTTGCACATATTAATGTGAAACACGTAAGTAATAATACGTGTTTATAGTGAGGATGTGAAGACTAGAAACATGTTTATTAGGATGTGAATACTAGAAATGTGTTTATTTTGAGGATGTGAAGTTTCACAGGTTTATTAATCGTGTTTTGTTGGGTTGATCCGATCTGAATTTTATTTTTTAATTTTTTGTATGCGATTGGAATCGAATAATTTTGTGAAGATAATTTTTCGTATCATCTCAAAATTGCTTTTCGTGTCGTACCAAAATTGCCACTCTTAAATACACGGTACACATACATATTGGCCAGACTTAACAAATGTGTGCCAATTGGTGTAATGACGAGCAATTTTCTCTCTCAGGACCACAAAAATATGTACAAATGAAACATAGGCCTGGTTGATTTACCGCAGTACAAATGAAATCATAGCTTTCATTATTCTGTTCATTTTCTTCATTCTACAGATTCTCTCTCTATACACCATAAAATCCTCATCTTAGTGCCATCCAAAATCGAAAAGATATTCACATCGTGGTTAATACTATTCTCTCTCCCTACTTCACAACAACTTTAGCAATATTTTTCATAATGCAGATGTGCATTTTGATTTATTTTTGTCTGTATATATTAAGTTAGTTTATAAATTTAAGGAACCATTATTTAATGGTATTGGAAAAAATCCTTAATATTGGAATGGAATATGAGATATTAGGCACTCTTTTCTTATAAGTAGGTTTTGTAGAGGCAAGTTTTACAAATTGGCTTGTATAATTTCGCATTAGAGTCCAAACTTCACCACGCAGCTGGACCAAACTCAATGTAAGGGGTGATTATAAGCAAAAAATATTATTAGTACTATGCATAAACATAATTTCGAGCCACTAAATATTGGTACATGAATGAGAGCCATTTCATAAGAAAAATATGGCTACCTTTGAGCAGTGTCGAAAGCATGGACCAACTTATACGTTAGTTAAGCGTGATAGAAAAATAGATGATTACATACAGATACAATTGTACAAAAACTTATTTTCGATTGAGAAAAGTTTAGGGGAGGAGAGGCTACCCCATCCTAAGGGGCATATCAAGGTCTCTTTGAGGAATTACAGAGGGGGTCTTAGCTTTTTTGGTTTTTACAAATTACCCACTAATAGGGATTGTCGGTAGCAGGACTCGAACCTAAGTAAGGACGGATCTAGGCATGGGCTAGACTGGGTTCTAGCCCAGTGCTAAATTTGGAAATGAAAAAAATTAATGTTAATTTTATAAGTCAAATCCAAGTTAATTAAAAATAGTCCATCCCTCTTTGTTAAAATTAGCCTATCACAACCATAAGATTTCATCTCTAGAGGCACCCACACACATCAAACATCATGTTTTTCTATTACTCATCCATGTGAGCTATAACTTTATATTTGAACTTGAGAGCTTAGAAGTAGTAGATCTCCTCCTCTTTAAAATTGTATCAACCTATATCCAATGGATTCTTTAATATTAGTAAGTTTCTCTCTTGCTTTTTGTTTAATTTCCAATTTCAATTGTTATTATTAGCTTTTTCTGATTTAGAGTTTGGGTGTTAAATTTGGGGGATTTTTTTTCTTATGCAATTTGCTAGGATTTTATTGATGACTTGTCATTTTTCTGATTTAATCTATTCATTACATGATCTATGCTTTTATATAGTCTAGTTGTCTCTTGGTTTTGTTGAATGCTTGTAGCTTGTGATTGTGCAATTGTAGATCTATATGACTGCACTCCCTACATCTATGTGTACTCCCATAAAATTTAAAAATTGTTAATTGAAGAATAGTTGCTACCACTCATTTTCTTTGCATAACAAAAAAACCTATAGCCTATAGCCAATTAACCATGTAAACCCCTCATCAAAAAAACCATGTAAACCTATTTTTAAAAAGAAAGAAAAAGGTAATATAATGGATCTCCCATTAAAAAATATTAGTCCATTCCTATAAAATTTCTTGAGTCCGCCTTTGAACCTAAGCCTAGATAGCGAAGTGAATGATCGTTACCATCTCAACCAACCCTCATTGGTCATTTTACAAAAACTTTATGATTAGTGGTTAGGTAAATTAATGTACCATATAAAACTTTGACTTTTTTAGAAACATTAACTTAATCTTAATTGTAAACTCGATAAATTGGGAAAGGACGAATACTAAGGTGTATATTCTAATTTATTATAGGCTTAATATCACAAAAGGTCCCTAAGGTTTACGAAACTATCAGATTGCATCCTTAATGTTTTTTTGTATCATTCGTGGTCCTCAAGATTAGTATGTGTGATCACATGATGGTCCCTGCCGTTAGGTTCCGTCAAAAACTCAGTTAGTTTGCTGACATGGCATATATATATATATCACAAAACATCCCTGAGGTTCACGCACCAATCACAAATGGTCCCTGCGAAATTTTTTTAATTTTTTTAATTTTAAATTCATAAAATTTTGGTTTTCATTTTTAAATTTTATGAATTTTAAATTATTTAAAAATATATATTGTATTTTAAATATACATAACACTATATTATTGGAGATGTGGGCTCCACATATATGCCACATCAACAAACTAATGGAGTTTTTTTAAAAATAATTTAAAATTCATAAAATTTAAAAATGAAAAAACCAAGGGTTTAACTATTTAGGGTTCATAAATGGTGCTCAAGGTTAAAATCCTTCCATAAATGGTTTTTTTATTTTTAAAAACTTCATTAGTTTGTTGATGTGGCATATATGTGGAGCCCACATATTCAAAAGTATAGTGTCACGTGTATTTAAAATAAAAAATATATTTTAAAAAGAAAACTAAAATTTTATGAATTTTAAATAAAAAATAAAAAAATTTGCAGGGACCATTTATGATAGGTGCGTGAACTATAGGGATGTTTTGTGATATACATATATGCCACGTCAGCAAACTAACGGAGTTTTTGACGGAACCTAACGGCAGGGACCATTTGTAATCACACATACTAACCTTGAGGACCATGAATGACACAAAAAAACATTAATGATGCAATCTGATAGTTTCGTAAACCTTAGGGACCTTTTGTGATATTAAGACTTTATTATAAGATTGCATGCACAATCTACTATTTCACCCACCAAAAACACTATTTCACTTACATCAATATACTATTGCATGCACAAAAAGTCTTCCTTGCTACATCCACACACATGCTTCACAACATCTACTTTATTATATATACATACAAACAAACCTCTCCACTTTCCTCACAGGCAATTGCCATCACAAAAACAGAGGAACTTCATTAGCATTTGAGTGTTAGCAAGTTTGATTAAACTTCAAAGTCCACCATCCACGGACCTAAAAATGCTTCCATTGAATCCATGTCCCGCTTACCAAACCATTTCTCAACAAAAACAAAAGGCAAAGACCCAATTTCAAAACCCAAATCCCATCTCTCTCTACAATACAAATGCCATTACAAAATCCAGAATTTGGGGTGTCTCTAATTCTAAGTGGGGTCAAAGTCGACTATCTATGGCCATGGACACCAAAAATGGAGCACTTGACGTGTGTAATAACAAGCCCACAAGAAACGACGTCGTGCTGAACCCCCAACACGACGTTGCCATGCAGAAATACTCTGTCCCCTCCTCCAACTCGTCCAATGCCACTCTGGGTAGCTACCTGGCTCGGCGACTCCTCCAAATCGGTGTCAAGGACGTTTTCTCTGTGCCGGGTGACTTTAACTTAACCCTCCTCGACCATCTCATAGCCGAGCCTGGGCTCACTAACATCGGCTGCTGCAACGAGCTCAATGCCGGCTACGCAGCCGATGGCTACGCGCGCTCTCGCGGCGTCGGCGCGTGCGTAGTTACTTTCACTGTGGGCGGGCTTAGTGTGCTCAATGCAATAGCTGGAGCCTGCAGTGAGGATTTGCCTGTGATTTGTATCGTTGGAGGACCCAACTCCAATGACTATGGGGCTGATAATAGGATTCTTCACCATACAATTGGGTCACCTGATTTTAGCCAAGAGCTTAGGTGCTTTCAGAACGTCACTTGCTTTGCTATCAGGTAAATAGTGTAAACTTTGGAAATGTACAACGATATGTGGACATTAAGTGCTCACATACAAATTTTAAAAGAAAAAAATGGAGACGAAAAATATTTAGGTTTATTCGTAGGAATGGTTGGAAAAGATTTAAACTTGAGACCTTTTAGTTTTTCGCTTACATATCATATATAGATAAGTTTATCTTTAGGAATGGCCGGAAAAGAAAATTTGTATACATTCACCACACCGTTAGTAAATTTATCTTACTGTGTGATAGTCTTAACACAAAGTGCCACATGCATACAAGGGTTTTACTCATCACATAACACGTTATAACTTAGAAGGGTAAATAAATTATGCAATATAATTTTTAACTTTAGAGTTTGATTTTGTATGTAAATGTTCTCTCTTTTTTGGCCTTTCAAATTTTATTAATTTTGGTATGTGGGGATTAGGCTGTGATAAATAATCTAGAAGGTGCAGAGGAATTGATCGACACAGCAATTTCAACAGCCTTGAAAGAAAGCAAGCCTGTTTACATCAGCATAAGTTGTAACTTGGCCGGAATTCCTCATCCTACTTTTAGCCCTCAGCCTATACCAATATCATTGTCTCCCACGTAAACTATGGTCTCTCTGATTTACCTCTGAACTGATTGAAGTGTTTATAAGGCTTGTGTCTTGTGAGTAAAAAGATTCAGTTATTTGTTTGCTATGTCATACAGATTCAGTAATCAAATGGCCTTAGAGGCAGCAGTTGAAGCAGCAGCAGACTTGTTGGACAAGGCAGTGAAACCAGTTCTAGTAGGTGGGCCTAAACTCCGAGTTGCACAAGCAGCTGATGCCTTTGCTGAGCTAGCAGATGCTAGTGGTTATGCTTTGGCGGTGATGCCTTCAGCAAAGGGAATTGTGCCAGAGCACCACCCTCATTTCATTGGGACATACTGGGGTTCTGTGAGCACCGCATTTTGTTCTGAGATTGTGGAGTCTGCATATGCGTACTTGTTTGCCGGACCGTCTTGGGCAGGGCAAGCACTTGCTCAACCTGTTCCTGCTCGGCGGCGGACAGATCAGCTCGCTCCAATTCCACTGCAGTAATAAACCAAAGTTGTCAAAAAAAAAAAGAAAAAGAAGAAGAGAGAACTGAAAAAACCCCCAACACCACTCCATGCCAAAACAAAAACATAAATAATGGTATGCAAGCTTGGGCAGGGGATCCGGTAAGTCAACCCGACCTGGCATCCTAAATCGCCTCTAGATCCTTGGCAGTCTCGGCTCAGAACCTTCAACAAACTCCCACGCGCCAGACGCGTAGAACCAATGTGGTTTCCAAGTCTTCTGGGACGAATGATTGCTTCCGATCACTTTCCCCACTGCACTTTGCAGATAGCAAAAACCGACTTGGTATGGACTTCTCTTCAACAAAAAGCAGTGCAGCATTTGCTCTATGCTCGGCTTGGCATTATGCACCCTCCGTCATAGAGCTTGCACACTCACCATAGTCCTATACACGTTCGAATTCATCTGATAGGGAGCCACACCGAGCCGACTGATCCAACCTTGGAGGAAAGGAGACAGAGGTAGCCGAACCCCTTGTTTCAGCATATCTGCGCACAAGGTCACCCATCCAAGTGGTGGCTTGCTCGGCTTTTCATCTCCGGTCGGTGCTCTAAGCCTAACACTTTTTGGTATGGCATAATCCACCCTCAACCGATCCAATTTTTGCTGAGTCATTGTGCTCGGATATTCATCAGCCGACCACTCTACCTCTGCCGAGCCCATTTCTACGTCCGAACCTACTGCCTCACCTCGCCCAACTATGGCTATTGTAACTTCCCCCATAGCTCCAGACCCACTCCCCCCTTCGCACCGCTCGGCAGCCGCCACGTCCACTCTTCCTACCCCTCGGTACTCGAATGTACCACCCAGGTCGACGGGCATGTCTTCACCCATATGCTCGGCTGCGTCATACATCTCATCCACTAAATCTGCGTCTGAGTCATTTCCAAAGACCGACCCGCTGCTCATCGTCTCTTGTGAGTCGGCCATGTCAAATCGGCTTGACATAATCGCTCAGCTCTCAAAAACTTCCAAACAAACAACCAACGGACGAGGAGGCGACGACTAAAGATCGAAACCTATACCAACCCAGAAAAATGACGAACAAGCAAACCAAACCCAGAAAAAACAAGGTACAAATAAAAAAGCATATACATGTCTCATCCAACGAAAACCAACAGGTTGAGAGAAGAACTTACCAGGCACCGAACCAAAAATTGGGCTAAATCGCGTGGGCACTTCTCTCTGCAAACGGGGAGAACTCAGAAAACCTGCTCCAAAGCTTTCGAAACGAGAAAAATGGCGAAAGATGGTGAATTCTAGGTAGCGTCGAGTTTTTATACCACCAGGATCACAGATCTCCACCGTACATGTATCGGCTCTCCCACTGAGGCTCTACACGTGGCAGAACCGATGACGCCCATCAACTGAAGCGACGGAATGCAGAGCGACGCGACCCTTCGCGGCGTTCGACGTCAGAAGCATTTAAGAGCGCCACCTGCCCAGCCAATCGCCTACAGACACGTCGCCCGTACTCGAGTACTACCAACACATTCAAAAAATGGCGGCACAAACCTGCGAAAATCAGAAACCTCCTCGGCTGGGAATTTGGGGGCTATTGGGACCGACCCGCATGGTACCATGTACAGAAGGCTCGGCTCATCTAAAAAGCTAAGAATGTAAAAAGAACAAACTCCCCACCCAAGATCGGCTCCTTGAGTTGAGAGTTGGGGGGCTACTGTTGATAGTCCATATTATCAATATGAGCCGAGCCTACTAGAAGGCACCACGTGGCTGGAAAAGAACAGATCATCAGCTTACGCACCCGACCAGGATCGACTTCGAGTGAAAACCTCCTGGTCGGTACCTAGCGAATAGATAATGTGATCGGACGGTTGTGCACCGACCCGACCACCCATATTCCGCTCAAACAGATACGATGGGCGCACTGGCCGTACCAAAAGCCCTGTCACGTCAGTCACTTCGCATACCTTGCTAGGATGGTCAGATGATGGTAGGGGATCATTTATTACACATAATATCCAAAGTAAGGTGTCACCATGCTACATAAAACCCTGACAACCAGCATGGTGATGTAAAGGGGGCATTCAATTGTGCTTCACATCCATGCCAAGTGTTGCCTCGTTACGCAACCATGGACAAACCCGCAGAGTGAGGGAAAGGGAGCATTGAATACAAGTTGGCCAACCCCCCAATGGGGGAGAGACATAAAGATATTTATTAAACAGTAAGATAAAGACTGATCCCTTATCTCCCCCTTATAAATATCCTTCACCTACACTAGGACAAAGGTAATAACACTTCTCCACTTTCAGTACTTACTCATCTCCTCTTCATAGGAAACACCACTGACTTAACCATCGGAGTGGGTTCAACTGGGATCTACCCAGTCAGTCCTTATCTTCATAGTTCCTTCCTACGTGCAGGTTCTACCCAGAAGACAAGGCAGGAGTATCTGCCCAGTATACAGATCGAATTGATCAACATGATATCAATATCAATACTGATATTATCAACATATTGATATTGATATTATCTTTTTTATTAATAATCTACCTATTTTTTATGGACAATAATTGACCTATTATTTTAATAATAATAATGTCCACTTCAATATTGATATTGATTACTCATACTGATAATGATATAGATTACTAGTCATATAATTCATAAAAGGAAAACAACATAATTTTTTTATTAAATAAACCAAAACGTTAATCACCTCTAGACTACTAATACGTTAATGTTGAATTTAATATTTAATTTCAAATAAGTTTCTAAATTAATTCCTACATCCATTACAACCATTTGAAATTTTTTCCAAATTCAACATGTGTCATTAGTTACACCCCCACATAACATGTTAGCTTATAAATATGGGTAGTTTTGGAATGCGAAAAATATAATAAATCAGATTTTAAGTTATATTAGGTAATTTGCTTAGTTGGATCCTATTCATCGGGTATTATTTGAAAAAATTGGGTATTTAAATAGAAAAATAAAGGAAATGGTTATAGGTGATTTAAAGTGAATTTTATGGGTCTAAGCTCAATTTACTATTTATAAAAAAAACGATATTGGTAATCGTGGATAAGACGTGTGACAATTTGATACTCCCCCATTAATGGTTGAGAAATTATCAAGCACCCTCTTGTGACAGAAGCACACCCCTAATTTGATTTACATAAAATGTTAGTAGTTTGGATGAATATTCACTCTTCAAAATTTGGATCAAGCAAACAACTAATTCTTTGGTGTGGTAGCACACGTTCACACGATGCTGTTAACTTTGAATCAAACGTCCCCAATAGTAAGACATTATAACTTGAGTAATGCTACTCTTACCACATTTTATATACCACATCCCATACCACCTTATGTGGCAGCTGAGGTGGATAGCCACATCAATTAAAATTATTTCAATTTTTATTTCTTTTAGCATTTATCAATTGGCAAAAAAGAAAAAGAAAAAATAAAAGAAAACAGAAAAACCCTAGCCAACGTGAAAACTGCTTCTCCCCTCCTCCTCTCCTTCGTTCCTCTCCTCTTCTACGAGGCACCGTCTCTTCTCGCCTATCCACCTACACCATCAATTGGCACTCCACTATCCCTCCTTTGGTTATGGTGAGTATATATATGATTCGTTTTTTTTTTATTGGGATTTTCTATTTAGAATTACTAACTTACTCTTTTATTTAGTTCAATTGTTGAGAAGCACGATAATGGGCACTAGAATATCAGCTAGTGAATCAGAGGACACTAGCCACATCAACAACATTAGCCCAATTAATCAAGGTAATTCTTTTCATTAGTACAACAATTAGAACTTTGTTTATGATCTTGCATTCTTGAAAATTATGTTAGTATGCGCTCTGGTAAATTAGGTAAATTATGTATACTTGTATATTAAATCTATGCACTAAAATTTTAGGTATAGGAGAATCTTCTGCAAGACTAGAGAATAATCAACATGACGATGCAATTGAAATGGATTTTAATGGGATTGAAGAGGAAAATAATGGGGATGAAACTGAATATAGTGACACTGTAATGAGTGTTGAAGAAAAAGTACAAGACCCTCGAGTTGGAATGATTTTTGACAGTATTGATGAGGTGATCACATATTACAAACAATATGGGAGGCAATCAGGGTTTCCAGTGATAAGGAGATCATCAACAAATGGAGATGATGGAAATTTGAAATATGTTACCATTTCTTGTGCCCGAGAAGGGAAATCAAAAAGTAAGTCAAGTAATCTTCTTGAACCTCGTCCAAGTATAAAGAATGATTGCAAGGCTCGGCTTAGGGCGGGTTTATCGAAAGGAAAGTGGAAAGTGAACTCTGTAAGGCTTGATCATAATCATGGATTGAGTCCAACAAAAACACGACATTGGAAGTGTTTTCGAGAAATTAGCTCAGATATTTAAAAAAAACTTGAAGTGAATGACAAAGCTGGAATAAGGTTGAATAAAAGTTATAATTCAATGGTGGTTGAAGTGGGCGGACATAAGAACATGAAATGTTTGGAGAAGGATGGTAGAAATTATATTGAAAAGGTTAGGCGCTTACGACTTGGGGAAGGAGATGCTACTGCAATTCTAAAGTACTTTACAAATAAGCAGGCTCGAGAATTCAAATTTTTCTATGCAATTGATTTAGATGAAGATTGTCGTTTAAGAAATGTGTTTTGGGCAGATGCAAGGAGTAGGAACACAAGAGAGCAATAATGCTATAATGGTATGACATAAATATTATTGTTTGATAATTATTTTATTGTAATTAATTCTAATACTTGTTATTCAGGATTTTAGAATTGCGCAAGGAATTCAAGATTGTATGGTTGACAACCAATATCCTAGATTTCGTGGTTGCAATGTAAGTTCTGAATTTTGGTTTTTTTTAGTCGTATTGGTTTTTTTTTTCTTTGTGATATTTATTTATTTAGCAAGAAATACTGTACATTGTAGGACAATATGGCTTTGTTACTAGGGCTCACTCATGGTGGTCATCTAGATCAGTTGTACAAACGACCATTGACAGGAAATATAACGTATCCTCCAATCCATGAAAATTATTTTCAGGTAACTTATCTTCATTAACACGTTTTAACATAATGCTTTGTTTATCATTCTCATGTCTCATTTATCCTTTGTCATATGTAGGGTGACCAATATCAAAATTGGAATGGAGGCTCTGGTTTATACAACCTAGCTCTAGTTCAAGAGGAAATGATCACCAAGAACTCAAATGAAACTAGAAGCAAAAGTTAAAGGAATATCTTGTGTAATTTCAAAATTTGGAGGAATGTAAGACCTTATTCCTTATGAGGTGTTTTCTAGAACGAAAAAAAGTGAAAAACTGTGCTTCAAGTACTTGTGAGACATCTTTCCCCCTGGTTATATTGAAGTGTTTTATTAGTTGATGACGTCGTATTGATAAAGTGATTTAAAAATGAAAATTATTGACATACTTGCACACAAAAAGCTTGAGTGCAACAACATGAACTTTGTCTTATGAATTCAATTTTGTACAATACTTTTCATAGGAACCAAATATGTAAGCATGGGAAACGACACATCCACAAAGTAGGCAATTTTTTCCTGTTTCATTTCTCTTTCTTTTAACAGTATTCCTTGATATCAAAATGTGGATACATTTCACCCCAAAAAATGTGGATACATTGGTCGATTGGAATTTCAACCTTCAATTTCAAATTTCAACAATGACCTCAAGCTTGAAAGCTTCCCAGGTGGATCACCAACCTTTGAATCTTTGTCCCTGCATACAAATATGAAGCGAAGCAAACCCATGAGAGAAACTACGACAAAGAGGGAAAAAACAGCCTAAGTATTCAATCAAATTATAAGAAAACTTGATAATGTTTACCAGGGAATTCCAAACATGTTCTAGAGCCAATCGATTTTGACAAACCTAGAAGATCGTAACATGATAGAAAAATTCCCTCTCTCGGAAAAAGAAAAATCAAGGAAGAGAAACACAACATTCCCAGTTTGACAAGTCATGGTAGCAAAGTATCAATATATAATGTAAAATTCTCAACAAATATTTGATGCAAAGATGAAACTTAAGGTTTCATGCATACAAGATCATGTTTTCATCATGTACAGAAATCAAGTCCTTAAAAATATGACATACACAAAATATACAAATAAAATACAGAGGATTGTTTTGGTAGGTATATAGAGGAAATATGGATATCTCCGTTCAATTGGCACCCTCATTGATTATCCTAACAATATAAACAAATCAGGATTTGAAATTTTCTTTTATGGATCATTCATTAATCAATCTTATGACTCAAATTTGATAATTTATCCATAGATCACAAAGAGTAAAAGCTTATGACTTATTTTTCATACTTGCAGGTTCTAACTGATTCAGAACAAAAAATAAGATTAAAATAATTTAAAAAGGCATGAAAAGAAACAATGGAGAATGACCATAAGTCATCAATGGAGGAGAACGAACATGAAAATATAGAAAATCACAATAATAAAAAAAACAAATCATATATATACTCACCATAACCAAAGGAGGGATAGTGGAGTGCCAACTGATGGTGTAGGTGGATAGCTGAGAGGAGACGGTGCCTGTAGAAGAGGAGAGGAACGAAGGAGAAGAGGAGGGGAGAAGCAGTTTTCACGTTGGCTAGGGTTTTTCTGTTTTCTTTTATTTTTTTCTTTTTCTTTTTTGCCAATTGATAAATGCTAAAAGAAATAAAAAATTGAAATAATTTTAATTGATGTGGCTATCCACCTCAGCTGCCACATAAGGTGGTATGGGATGTGGTATATAAAATGTGGTAAGAGTAGCATTACTCTTGTTATAATGTCTTACTATTGGGGACGTTTGATTCAAAGTTAACAGAATCGTGTGAACGTGTGCTACCACACCAAAGAATTAGTTGTTTGCTTGATCCAAATTTTGAAGAGTGAATATTCATCCAAACTACTAACATTTTATGTAAATCAAATTAGGGGTGTGCTTCTGTCACAAGAGGGTGCTTGATAATTTCTCAACCATTAATGGGGGAGTATCAAATTGTCACACATCTTATCCACGATTACCAATATCGTTTTTTTTATAAATAGTAAATTGAGCTTAGACCCATAAAATTCACTTTAAATCACCTATAACCATTTCCTTTATTTTTCTATTTAAATACCCAATTTTTTCAAATAATACCCGATGAATAGGATCCAACTAAGCAAATTACCTAATATAACTTAAAATCTGATTTATTATATTTTTCGCATTCCAAAACTACCCATATTACATGAATTGAGAACACTTGTGTATTAATGCTACATTCTAGGTCCATATCATATATAAATTATATCGTTCATTTGTATTATATTACATGAATTGAGAACACTAAATGATGATGTGACGGTCACACCAAATAAATCGAGACCACTTAGCTCCATAAGTGGATTTAGATCCTTGCTTTCCTTTGTGCAATCAAGTCACAGAAACAATAAATCACTTGTTTTCTGAGTGCAGTTTTGCTGGACAAGTTTGGCAAGCTTTGAAACATTTAATTGGGTTTTCTTCGGGTTCATGTGTCCTTTAAAGTTTTGTTTGATGTTCGAGCTTTAGGAATCCCAAGGGGATTCTCGTTGTAATTTTTTTGATGACACAGGGGGAAAAACCCCAAACAAAACCTACACAACACGAACTAAACGGGGCCTAGAGACCCCAAACATATCATCAACCAAAGCCACTCCAGCCCAAGGAGG
Organism: Prunus padus; assembly: GCA_024362665.1. Classification (NCBI taxonomy): domain Eukaryota; kingdom Viridiplantae; phylum Streptophyta; class Magnoliopsida; order Rosales; family Rosaceae; genus Prunus; species Prunus padus. The sequence continues at coordinate 25,275,211 of JANFAM010000015.1, forward strand.
CACCGAGTCAAACCAACACACGCCTAAGTTCATATTATAGCTTCCATTAGCAAGACAGTCTGCTAAGCAATTCTGCTCCCGATAGACATGATGAAGATCACAAACATTGATCAGATTCAGAAAATCCCAGCAACTAGTTAACAGGCCAGCAAGGGGATGACCTCCAATAGTATCAGGATTATTCATGAGATGCACAACAATCATTGAATCCATTTCAATCACAATATTAGAGATCCCACATGTTTTTGGTTTTGGAGCAGAACACAGATTTTTTTTTGGGGAGTCAAAAACCTCAAATGTTGCTTAATTTATGCTTTGACTGCCAGACAACGGAGACGTGCCTGCCTAGTCCGACTCATCAAAGTGTCTGGTCTGTGACCGTAGTGGAAAAGTATAATGCCCTCACATTTTTGCCTGCAATTGCTCCACGTCACATTATGAGATCATGAGAATCACAGTCTACTACGCTTGTGTTCGACACTGCAATGTGCATGCATGTGCATACCTCTCCATTCCAAAACTTGGAAATTTCCAATTACCGGCGACTCTTGTGGTTTCCAAAACCCGTGGATTTTCTCCCTTTCTCGGATACAGTATTATTCCACAACGTCGTCGTTTCGTTACACCAACCTTGTCCTTGTGCGTACTTATGTCGGTTTGGTAATTTGACTCTAGAGGAGCCGTTACGCGCCAAGTTTACCATCAGAAAGCCACGTGTCACTCATTGCGAGAGGCTGAGATTGGGATTTAAATTTGTGTGTTTTGAAAGGGGGAACGAAAACAACTTTTAAGCCTTAAAAAAACCAGATTAATTACAGCTAATAATTAATTTTTATTTGGTAAAACTACAGCTAATTATTCGTTGACGCCTTGACTGGCTTTTCTTCAGGGCCACGAAAATACGTCCACCGTCAATACTTCTAAACCATTTCACGCACAACGACAACAACTCATTTATATAATCACTGCTTTACTGTTACCCTTTTACGGTTTTACCTTTGTTCATCTTTTGCATATTGACCACGGTCTGAATGTTAAGTCCACAATATTAGAATTCAAAGGAGTTATAATATGCATTTGACTTTGCCACCAAACTAAAGCCACACATAATTATGATATTTTCCAACCCAATTGACAAGATCCAAAAGAAAACAGAATAAAGCAAAAGAAGATGGTGATACTTTGTCCTAAAAAAGCGACGTTTTTTACAGTTCTTAGACCCTTTGGTGAGAAATCGAAGAGGCCGTGTTATCCGTGGGCTCTGAAATGTGACAGCCTCTCCTCTCCTTAAACTTTATGGAAAAAAAAAAAAGATTCGAAATTAAAAGTTTTTGTGATTGATTGGGTCACTAAATTCCATAGCTAAGTTGTAAATTTAATTGGAAAATAATCAGATTTTTCTAGTGCTTTCTAAACCAAACTCAGAAAAATCAGAAACAATTATTATAATTACTTGCGCCCCACTCGTTCACCTGTATTAAGAATCCACTGCCTTCACCAAAAGCCTCTCGTGAAAACCGCCCCTGGTATCTTCCCTTCTCTGCCGACCACCCTATAAAAACCCACCTACCTTTTCACCACCAAACATCAAAAAACCAAAATCCCATTTCTCGCTACACGACAATTCTCATCACAAAGTTTTGATTTTTATTTTTCAAGTCCAAAGTCTCCATCTTTCTTTTTGTTTTGAGTGTTTCTGAGTGTGATCAAAGTCACTCAACAATCCATGGACACCAAAATCGGAGCACTTGACGTTTGCAAGCCCGCAAGCAATGAAGTGGGCAGCCTGCCAAACGGCGCCGCTGTGGCAATTCAGAACTCGGTCCCCTCCACCGTGATCAACTCGTCCGAGGCCACTCTGGGTCGCCACCTCGCTCGCCGACTCGTCCAAATCGGCGTCACCGACGTCTTTACTGTGCCCGGTGACTTTAACTTGACCCTCCTCGACCACCTCATCGCAGAGCCTGGGCTCACCAACATTGGCTGCTGCAACGAGCTCAACGCCGGCTACGCCGCTGATGGCTATGCTCGCTCTCGTGGCGTCGGCGCGTGTGTTGTTACTTTCACTGTGGGGGGGCTCAGTGTTCTCAATGCAATCGCTGGAGCCTACAGTGAGAACTTGCCTCTGATTTGTATAGTTGGAGGACCCAACTCTAATGACTATGGAACCAGCCGGGTTCTTCACCACACTATTGGGTTGCCTGATTTTAGCCAAGAGCTTAGGTGCTTTCAGACCGTCACTTGCTATCAGGTCAGTATGAGATCAAAGTTTAGTTTTTAATTTTATTGTTGAACTTTAATTTCATTGATTGTTATTGGGTTTCTAATGGATTTGGTTTAAAGATTCATAGTGAGTTTGATTTGCCCTTATTTTTCGAAGTTATGCTGATTTTTGGTATGTGGGTTTTTATTAGGCTGTCGTAAATAATCTGGAAGATGCACATGAATCGATCGATACGGCAATTTCAACTGCTTTGAAAGAAAGCAAGCCTGTTTACATCAGCATAAGCTGTAACTTGGCTGGGATTCCCCATCCTACGTTTAGCCGGGAACCAGTTCCATTTTCATTGTCTCCCAGGTAAAGTTTTGGGCTTTTTTAAAATTCCATTTGATGACGTGTTGATTAAAGGTTGTGCTTTTTAATTTTGAAGTGTGGGATTGATTTATTTGTTTTGTTGTACAGATTGAGCAATCAATGGGGCTTAGAGGCTGCAGTTGAGGCAGCTGCAGAGTTCTTGAACAAGGCAGTGAAACCAGTTATGGTAGGTGGGCCTAAACTGCGAGTTGCACATGCTGGTGATGCCTTTGTTGAACTAGCTGATGCCAGTGGTTATGCTCTGGCTGTGATGCCTTCAGCAAAGGGGCTTGTGCCAGAGCACCACCCTCATTTCATTGGGACATATTGGGGCGCCGTGAGCACTGCCTTTTGTGCTGAGATTGTGGAGTCTGCAGATGCGTACTTGTTTGCTGGACCAATTTTCAATGACTACAGCTCTGTTGGGTACTCTCTCCTTCTCAAGAAAGAGAAGGCAATCGTCGTGCAGCCCGATCGTGTGACAATAGCAAATGGCCCTTCATTTGGTTGTGTTCTCATGAAGGATTTCCTCAGAGCACTAGCAAAGAAGCTCAACCACAACAACACTGCTCATGAGAACTACCGCAGGATCTTTGTTCCTGATGGACACCCTCTAAAGTGTGCACCCAGAGAGCCTTTGAGGGTTAATGTTCTGTTTCAACATGTCCAAAAGATGCTGTCAAGTGAAACAGCTGTGATTGCTGAGACAGGGGACTCATGGTTTAACTGCCAGAAACTGAGATTGCCGGCTGGTTGCGGGTAAGCCAAGGATAGAATATGGTCTTTCATGTTCCTTTCTATGTTTTGGTTCATGCTTTTAATTGGAATTTTGAAATTGGCATTGCAGGTACGAGTTCCAAATGCAATATGGATCAATTGGTTGGTCAGTTGGAGCAACGCTTGGTTATGCTCAGGCTGTTCCTGAGAAGCGAGTGCTTGCTTTCATCGGTGATGGGAGCTTTCAGGTACATTTTATTCCTTTTCTCATTTTGATCAAAGCCAAGCATATAAGTACGTAAATCTCCAGAACTCTGTAGTTTACAAATAGGAATCTTATAGAGAGTGGTTGTAGAAAATTGTATTTGAAATGTGAAGCAAAGATTGGCATATTTGCTTTTCTCAGTGTTGAAGAGTTTCTTTGAGCTTCTCCTATTTCAGACACTAATATCTCATAGAGATTCCATAAATTTCTTACATTTTGTTGTTTAATGCCTGACAGGTGACTGCCCAAGATGTGTCGACAATGATTCGAAATGGGCAGAGGACCATTATCTTCCTGATAAACAATGGTGGATATACCATTGAAGTAGAGATCCATGATGGACCATACAATGTGATCAAGAACTGGAACTACACAGGACTTGTTGATGCCATCCACAATGGAGAGGGCAAGTGTTGGACAACCAAGGTGATTAGTTCGTTAATTCGTTTTCTTAATCTCCTTTAACCTCACTAATTAATGATTTAATCAAAGGGCTTCCTGGATCATAACACTTCTTGTAATTGAATTTACTACTTTTGCAGGTCCGTTATGAAGAGGAGCTGATTGAAGCAATTGAGACTGCAACTGGGGACAAGAAGGATAGCTTGTGCTTCATTGAGGTGATAGTTCACAAGGATGATACCAGCAAAGAGTTGCTTGAGTGGGGGTCTAGGGTTTCTGCTGCCAACAGCCGCCCACCCAACCCTCAGTAAACTCTTTCATGCCATGGACTTCATTAATGGAGTGTTATTTGTTCTGAAACATTAGAATATTGCTCTTTCTTGTGGAGGGTTTCTTATGTTTCTTGTTTTCTTAATTTTTCCCTTGGTAAACGGTGTTTGAGTTTTACTTGAATTTTTGTTGGGAACTTCTAATGTATATTCCCCTTTGAATTTGAGCATCTTCAGATATTTTAGTTTATGTGGATCCCAAATGAATTGCGCAAAGCAGGGTGTCTTTTTTGACTTTTTGGACTTGTTTATGATGACAAATGCACGTGTTCAAACAACGTTGTTGATGATAGTAACTATAGTCATATCATTGTCATCATCTGCCAGCAATTTTAGACCTAAATTATTGACCCAAACGTCCTGCAATCTGTCACGGTTGTTTTGTATAATTGCTGATGGGTTCATTGTTAATTATGCACAGGTGGATGTTAGGAAGGGACAGAGAGGAGTATGGATATATTATATATTATTTATCCTCGTTTTTCTGTGTTGCAAACAATTAGCGTTGACGACACCCGGAATCTTAGTGTAGGTGTGTGTATTAAATAAAAGGGATATTTAGTTAAATATCTATTTTTAGCACTAATAATATAGATAATCTTTTGACCAAAAAATATAGATTAACCCTATACCATTTAGTTTTTATAAACAAACCCAAAAAAATGAATTTAATGCCCTATTGAATTTAATTTTAATTATTAAATTACTTTAATGCCCTATTGAGTGTTTTGGATTTTTTATGAGGTTTTGGGGTTGAGCTTGTTTTAAGAAAACCATGACAGTTTTGTAATTATAGGAAGTTTGACGTCTCTTTATTATGTTGTAAATAGATTTTGGGTGTGTTTCTAAAATCCATTTTATGTAGGTTTTTTTATTTTATTTTATAATTTAGACCCCAATATTGGATATATAGTAAATCCCATGAGGAACAAGAGTGAAAAAAAAAATAAAAAATCGATAATGGAATCCTATGTTGATAGATTATCAAATCGTGGTTCATGTTCTACCAACGATGTTTGAAGGCTTTAAATTATATGATTTCTCCTTCTAAATTACTTCAGAGACGACAAAACTCACGTGATTAATACTTCTTACGAAATACTTCAATTATTTATTTGTTTGTTCGATAATCAAAGATATGAGTAATATCTTTTTAATTATAATTTTCAAGATTTTTTGTCTGATTTTTCTATGCAGTTTTCGTTGTGCTAAACCGTAAATTTGAGGGTTGAAGCATCAATTCCATTAACCATTGCCATCAAAATTGGAATTCCCGCATCTTTTTTTCTTGAGTTCAGCTAATTTAGCTCACTCATTGAGTCAAGTCAACAGCCAAACTAACATGCTGCATGCATGAGAATACTATGGGGCCATTGGAAGGCATATGTAGCCACTAGCCAAATGTTCCTTGGGCTATGAAAATACACTTTCTCACGGCCCTCCACGGGCAGAGAAACTTGTGAGAATTGAGAATCTTGAAAAACCATACCAAGCATCTCATTGCAATACCAGTTTCGCCAATCACAAAGCATCTGTTGTTTATATACAACAAAATTTGGATGAGATACAATGGCTGGTGGCACACCTACGCATCAATGCTGACATTGCATGGCGCGAGCACTAGACGACCCTTTTGGAGCAGGGTGCTTGGAAAAGAGGCTCGACAGTTTGACACGTGTGATTTTAATCGGGGTATATTGGGGTGAGCACTTCTACACCGGTGACATCGCAACTCCATGGACAACATGCTGTCCTCATCTTTTAGTATTGCTTTTCCATCACTACTGACTTCCTCCATTACATCCACAGAGTCTCGAAAGAAAGCAGTATTAAAGGAGTTCCAATGTTTCTTATTCTTCAAATGTGTTGAATCAAAATCCTGGCTAATAACATGCAGGTGCAGCTGTCGCATTGACGGTTCCTGCAAGAGAAAACATCCAAAAGTACTTATTAGGCAGTCTCGTTTTTCAGCTCCCTAATTGGACCACCAGTTATCTCCATCACTTGACTTTTTTGTGTTATACATATCTCTTGCTTCCTATTCCACTATAAAAGTATGTTCAAGATAAAGAGATGGGACAAAACGATAGAGGAGAAGACACATTACTAAAAGCACACTACCATGTCACTCACGATTTCCATAAAGAAATTTCTACCCAAACCTAAAGAGTTGCATATCTGAATGGATGCTTATTGTTTCTGTATTATCCAGGATGAGGGAAAGGGTCTTAACAAGACAATGTCAAAGAAAACAAATATAACAACGAGCTCTAAGCAGAGTATCATGCCTACCGAGTGATATCCAAGCCGAAAGACCAATGATGAATCATCAAGCAGGAACTTCTCAGCCCACTTCAAACCAACAGCATGCATTGTCCTTAACAACTGAAGGTGTTCTTTACGTACATCTGCAAGGCCATCAAGACCTTCATATCGTGCCACCACCAGAACATGCCTTTGTGCCTGCAAAATTCCATAGTTCTTTTAATCAGCTAAAAAGTAGAAGAGGATGGTGAAGAATATAATAGGTGACATTTACCTTTGGATAAAGATCATTCAGTACAACAACATCATCGGATATCTCTAGCACAGCATCCCTGTGCTTCTCTGGCTGCATAGCAATGTTGTAGAGAGCCTGAGCCCATGACCCCAGGATTTAGTCCTGCTTCCATCAGACTTGTTGCTCAGGTTTACTTTACCAGAATTAGAATCAGAGGCATCTTCAGTTTCATCCTGATATCCTTTACTTCTTTTGCTCCTCTCAGATTTATGAAGACCCTCTCTCTTATTCTTTTGATCACTGTTAGTAAAATGATCTTTAGGGACACCGTCAGGGTGATCTTGTGACTCTGTCATCTTCGACTGAAGGTTTTCAATGCTTCCCTTGGGTAACTTCGCTTGGGACCTTACAATTGATGAAAAACCTTCAAAAAGTGAAGTGTAAGCCTCCTGGAGAACTTTGCAGCCTTTAATGTAGTCATTGTTCAGACAATTTGGTCTCTGTGTGGGTTCATGTTGGGTCCAACAACATGTATGACATGGGTTACCCCTTCCCTACAAAACAGTGGAGAAGTTGAAGGGAGAGGCACAACCACAGCATTCCCAGGAAGCAGAGATTTGGCCTGTTCTTTGGTTGCAACCTCCAAAGCTTGACCTCCAGCACTGAAGATTGCAGCATTGACACCTCCACCTCCAGGTTTGAGTCGCCTGCAACATAATATTTTTTGTTCAATCTACTTAATATGCAAACAAATATATAATCCCAGGTTTTGGCATATCCTCCAGTTTTATATATATATATATATATATAACTATTTCGGTATTCTGAACTATTTACATGCATATTACATACAGTTTTTCTAAAAGCTTACCAATTAGCAGCATTAGCTATTACGTTGCAGTGTAAACCCCCTTCTGAATGAAGCCGAGTGATATCTCCTACAAATGTGAAGAACTTGTTGGAATCAATGTTCTTCTCTGAAGCTTTAGTCCTTACCAAAGACAAAATCTTTGATTTATGACTCAAGTCCACTAAAACAAGTCTAGCATTTCCAAGCTTATTCACAAACTTTGCGACTTTCTCAACAATAATGTCAGATGCCTTCTCAAGGTCAAATTGAAAGTCTGCAGTTGATATAGAGGGAAATGCCAGAGTAGGAGCATCCTTAAGAGAAACATCGCCGCCAGCTGAGCCTACAACTGGCTCTTCACCTTCCTTTAACTCCCTACCAGCATTCTCAGATAATGAACCTGTTCCTTTCGAACAGGTATCCTTCTCTTCAGTAATTTGAGAAGCATTAGAATCCGGAATACTTTTCGAAATTGATTCAGAACTAGCAGGAGCATCTGTTTTCTTTAAGAACTTCATTATGCCGAGTTGAATTTTGGCACCGGGATTCTTCTGGCCAAAATAACCATTGGGAAGTGTATCCAAAGGACCAAGTCCACTATATGCATCGATGGCAGATTGAACATCACTCTCATTCTGGCAAGAAGTGATTCTAGCAAACCCTTCACTCAGTTTAGGCAGTTCTTTCTTTTGCAGCATTCTATTCACAACCGCAGCAGCTCTCCCACCTTGCAAGTTTCCTTCATGGCCCGTTCGCTTCACAGACCGCGATATACAAAGCTTGGCAGGAAGATCAAGCACCACAGCATGAACATCAACCAGGGGACCACCAAGCTTAACAAACTCATTGCGTTGTTCTTTCTCTAGATTGCATCTATCTATAAACACACTCTTCCCATCCTTCAATGCATTAACTGCACTCTCTATACACTGAGCTTTGGTTCCAGCTTTACCACTTTTGATAGTGTCCTACAAAACACAAGAAATCAAAATGAAACGCACAGAAAGAAGAACCCAAATGAACAGCTATCATGCCTATGCCTATCGCATCAAGTCCTGAAAATAGTAATTCGAAACACACTGAGGCATTTCGTCGAACACATTGTAGTCGGAAGACATAAAGAAAGACCTGACAGACGCGAACCCAGGGACGGGTAGAGGAGCGCATGACATGTTCACAGAAGGTGGACTTGCCGCTTCCAGGTGCGCCCATCAATATTACCACGATTGGCTTCCCGTGTTTTTCTTCGCCTGTTAACAGGTGAATTCTGGTAATGTTAAAAAGCGTAGGAAGGTTCTTTGATCTCCAAAGGTAAAACGCAGAGTTTTGGAAAGAAAAAAAAGGGCGTACCTTTGGCTGTTTCGTCAATATCCATGTCCATGTTCAGTGAGACTCTGTCACTCTTCGAATAAACGGCTTGAAACCAACGGTCTCTTCTTCAAACGGAAGCTTCTATTGCCGGTGGTTGGTTTGTGAGAAATGCGTTGGAAATCTGCATGTGACACGTGGGAGAGAGAGAGGTGCCCATCGGCTTTGACAGTTCAGCCCATTGAGCTTGTTTCCTTTCAAGCCGGCCACGTGGATTTTGGGGAGTTTCTTCCACGGCCCAAATTGTTAGCACTGGCTCTCAATGACGCGGATTTTAGTATAAATCTAAATGTGAAATTACTTCCATACTTCAATTAGTAAAATACAGGACAGAAAAAATATGAATAAAATGTGTATACGTATTATCTGACAATTTTTTTATTTTTAAAAAAGGAATATAGAGTATTTCAATATTAATTATTTAAAATTTTAAAGTGTAGTATTTTTACTTAATAATATGTGTATAATACATGAAGTTTGCTTATACTATTCAAAAGTTTGTAAAAAAATACATATATTAAACGTGAATAATGTGAAAATTCATTACGCTTTTCATCACAAATGGTCCTTGAGATTTGTGAAATTATCACATTTTGTCCCTAAGATTTTTTTGTGACATCAATGGTCTTTAAGATTACCATCCACACATCAAAATGGCCTATGACGTTAACTTCCGTAAAAATGGTCCTTAAGGTATCATTTTGAAACTAGTACTTAAAAGACTGAAAGTAGGTTAGCTTGGTAGGTAGCTAAACGACATGCAAGGTTGTTATATAGGAGCATTTATGTATGTGAACTTGAATCCAAGATTACGGAGCTCTTTGGTTCAAAATTTCCTCAGCATCTTCATGTCTGAGGTTGGACCACACGTCCAATCCGAGATTATGGAGAATTCCTCTTCCAACCCAGAAATCAATATGAACGTACATGCATATGATATAATGGGAACCCTAGACCTATAGCACAGGCCACAGAAATCATCTGCTTTCTTCCACTGGGCCATGAACGATGACTATTGAACTTAGCCAAGTCAATACTCACCCAAAATTCCAAGTAGGAAACCATAAAGTCAACAAGTCAATCCATAAAGCAACCTCACAATTTCCAAAATCATCATATCATATGTGACAAATTTTCCATAATTCACGCTATTGTAAAAGTGTAATAGAGTTCGGTACTTTCGGTTGTTAAATGATTAAAAATTCGAGTTTAATTGGGTTTAACTTGGAATAAAATGCAAATGGTGGTTTAACTTGGAATAAAATGCAAATTGATATTGCACAAGTGTAACATAATTTTAGCAAGCCGCAATGAAAAAAAATTCAAAGTAATGTGCTAGTAATGGGGTAGGAACTAATGGTTCTCTTTTGTAAGCAAATAAAATAAAATAAAAATAAAAGAAGAAGTGTAGGCTCTCTAGATTAATCTAATCTACAAGAAGGGAATTTGAACTTAGGTGAAAAGGACAGATTCACTATTATGACCAACTGGCCTAACCACACTTAACAGAGAAAAACACGACCATGCATTTATGGAAACCCCAACACACAAGTGGATGGGACACTTAACTTCATCGAGAAAAGGAAAATGCTAGGCTTACCACATTTATACCATATCTCTACTAGAGAGTGGATCCCATTATATTGGTAGGCTCCACCTCTATTAGAAATGTGGTATAAATGCGGTATGAAAAATGTAGTAAGCGTAATATTACCCTCGAGAAAAACATGCATGGGAGTATGACTTATCATGCATCAAACGTCTTCAACGTGGCTGTCTCTCTCTCATGGTGTTTGTTGTACGGCAAAATTCCATGGTTTCCTTTTTCCTGGTTACAGACGGGAGAAGACTTCAAAGTCAAGCCAACAACGACGACCACAAACATGATTAGTGTCATATATGTATGTATATATGTTAAAGCCACCACAACCTATATTTCTCATCAGTTGTTCATCACTTTCCCTGCTAGCTAGTGTCTCTAGAATTAAAAAGTTAAGCCAAAATGAAACATTTGCTCCAATATTTCTTGCTCCTATTCTTAATCACCACAGTCTGTTTTGCCATCATCCCTGCAGTTCACAGCCGATGTATTAAAGACCAGCAACTATTATTGCTCCATTTGAAGAAAAGCCTTCAATTTTATCCTGACCCTTTATCTTACCCAACCAAGGTTACATCTTGGAATTCAAGTACCGATTGTTGTTCTTGGGTTGGTCTTACTTGCAGTAGTGATGGGCATGTCTTTGGTCTTGACCTCAGCAACGAAACTATCAGCGGTGGCACTGGCAACTCGAGCAGTCTCTTCGATCTTCAACATCTTCAAAGCCTCAATTTGGCTGATAACTATTTTGACCATGAGATTCCATCAGCAATCGGAAAACTTGTGAACTTGAGGTATCTAAATTTATCATATAATACTTACTTTGGGGAAATTCCCATTGAGATTTCACGCTTGACAAGGTTGGTTGTCCTTGATATGTCTGGGTCAGAAGACTCCAACATTACATCCCCGAAGTTAAGTATGCTCTTTCATAACCTCACAGAGCTTGCAGAGCTATATTTTGACCATGTACATTTGTCAGCAGAGGGGACTCACTGGTCCCAAGCGATATCCAATCTGACAAACTTGAGGGTGCTGAGCTTGTCTGACACTGGTATTTCCGGTCCTATTGATCAGTCCTCCCTCGCTCAGCTTTAGTCTCTCTCCGTGATTCGATTGGGTTTTAATGATATATCCGGTTCAATTCCAGGATTCTTTGCCAACTTTTCAAACCTGAGGGAGTTGGAATGGGATGTTAACAACATCTCTGCTACGGTTCCAGGATTCTTTGCTAATTTTTCAGAGTTGACTTCCTTGAGTCTCAGATCTTGTGGGTTGAAAGGAACATTTCCCAAAGAGATCTTTCAGGTACCTACTCTACAAACTATTTACCTTTCTGGTAATGAAGAACTTCATGGTTCCTTGACGGAATTTCCAAACAATGGATCTCTCCGGTCCTTGATTGTAGTTAAGACAAAATTTTCAGGGTTACTGCCTGACTCTATTGGCAACCTCAAAAAGCTGTCACTCCTAGATCTTTTATCTTGCAGTTTCTATGGATCAATCCCAAAGTCAATAGCAAACCTAACTCAATTGGTTGGTTTGCAATTGGGATCAAATTGGTTCAATGGTTCGATTGATTCTATTCGCTGGGAAAACCTTATTAATCTGGTAGACCTCCAGATGGATGGCAACCTACTTGAGGGGAGTATTCCATCGTCTCTCTTTTATCTTCCCTTGTTGACAAGACTAGTACTTTCCGGCAATCAATTCTCTGGTAAACTTCATGCATTTGCTAACACCTCTTCCAACTTATATTCCCTTGAATTGAGTTTCAACAATTTGGAAGGACCAATACCCACGTCTATCTTTCATTTCCATCGGCTTCAAAGCCTTTTTCTTTCTTCAAACAATTTCACTGGGTTTCTTTTTAGTGGTCCACAACAACTGAGAACTCTTACGGCCATTGATCTTTCACACAATGGCTTGCTCATGTTTTCTGATGGCTCTTATTCCACATTTCCTGAAATAGAGTATTTGGATTTGGCTTCTACCAATTTGAGAACATTTCCAGATTTTTTGAGAAATCAATCCAAATTAATCGCTTTGGACCTTTCAGAAAACCAGATTCAAGGCAAGATACCCCATTGGATTTGGAGTTTAAATCATCTTGATTACTTAAATATTTCTTGTAACTCTTTGGTAACTCTAGAAGCTCCTTTACATAATTCAACAGTGCTTACGCTTGATCTTCACTCAAACCAACTCCAGGGACAAATCCCTACTTTCATACCATTTGCTGTGTATCTGGATTACTCAAGCAACCATTTCAACTCCATACCATCTGACATTGGTTATTTCCTCACTTTCACATTGTCCTTCTCTCTTTCAAGCAATAACTTGCATGGGCACATCCCGTTGTCAATATGCAATGTGGAAACTAATATTCAAATTCTTGATCTGTCCAATAATTTTCTGAGTGGCATTATCCCCCATGCTTGACTGCAATGCGCAGTCTCAGAGTACTTAATTTGGCAAGAAACAACTTCACTGGAACTATTTCCAATTTTCGAGTTACTGAAGATAGTTCATTAGAAATTCTAGAGCTTGGTGGAAATCAGTTAGGTGGTCACTTCCCTAAATCTCTAGGTAACTGCACACGGTTACAGGTTTTAAACCTGGGAAACAATCGTATAACAAATAGCTTTCCATGCTTGTTAAAAAACATATCCACCTTGCGTGTCCTTGTGTTGCGGTCCAACAACTTTTATGGAGGTATTGGATGTCCCAACACCTATGGTACCTGGCCAGTGCTTCAAATCATACATCTAGCTCACAACAATTTCACCGGTGAAATACCGGCAATATTTTTGACAACATGGCAGGTAATGATGACTACCGATGATGGTTCCCTATCAATAGTCAAAGTCCACCTGGACCATGGTGCGCGAATAACGTATGTTGATTATTCTTTTGAGGATGGTATAACAGTTACTAGCAAAGGTTCACATATGGATCTGCTAAAGATTCTATCTATCTTTACCTTGATTGACTTCTCATGCAACAATTTCAGTGGACCAATACCTAAGGAAATAGGAGAATTCAAATCACTATATGTCCTTAACTTGTCCGGAAATGCCTTCACATGCGAAATACCATCATCGTTTGGTAACATGGGGGTACTCGAGTCCTTGGACCTGTCACATAACAAGCTGAGCGGACAAATTCCACCACAGTTGGTAAAGCTTACTTTCCTCGAAGTCTTGGATCTCTCAAATAATCAATTGGTAGGCAGAATCCCAACCGGTACTCAATTTTCAACATTTCCAAAAGACTCATTTACAGGTAACAAAGGATTATGGGGACCTCCTTTGACGGTGGATAACAAAGCAGGATTGCAACCACCACCAACAGTGAATGGAAGGCCTCCAAATTCTGGACATCATCGTGAGGTGAATTGGGATCTTATCATTGTTGAAATTGGATTTACATTTGGCTTTGGAGTTGCCGTTGGGTCACTTGTGTTGTGCAAGAGATGGAGCAAGTGGTATTACAGAGCTATGTACAACATCCTTCTCAAGATATTCCCTCAGCTGGAGGAAAGAATTGGTATTCATCGAGGACATGTTCACATAAATCAAAGGTGGTGGAGACGTTGAATTGATTAGGAGGAATAATGCATGAAGGGGCTGAGGCTGGTGTTCTTTTTCTTTATTTAAAGATCGATGAAATTAGCAATATGTTTCTGCTTTCATATTTTAGTTTAATTATGCCATAATCAAGTGTGTAGTATAATGCAATGTGAGTTTAAAGCAAAATTATCTTTTGTTTCCTCAAGTTTTTGTTTCTTTTGTAGTATTATGCCATAATCATGTATTGAAGGCCATCACTACAAAAAAAAGTGACAACAGTTACCAATAATTGGTGACATTTGGTGACTAAAACCTTTAGTTACCCTCACATTAGTCACCAAATGTCACCAATTATTGGTAACTGTTGCCACTTTTTTTTGTAGTGCATGGTTATAAGGTTGTCATGAGTTTCATATGCCTTCAAATCCTATTCCACTACGGAACCTCGGTATATTCAATGAACACCTTGGCATACACCTTTCGCCTAATTATTTTGAAGTTGAAATGTATGCGACTTAACCGCATCGAAAGCCTGTAAATAAATGAATGTATTTGTTGAAGTGAATGCTCATTTGTCATCTAGAAAATTCTAGAAAAATTAGGAGTACAAATGGGCCTAGAATTGTACACTAAGTCGGCTACACAATAGTCATTAAGATAATAGAAGTCTGTAGAACTTCCTAGTGCAAGACACAAGCTAATGGCTAGGAATAAGTTTAAGTCCCAAGTCGGTGGGACAATTGGCGTATGGCGGCAAGCTCTCATCTATAAATAGGCATGAATGTGCTAATACAAGGTGGAGTTAACTAAGAAAATTCTCAATCTATATGGGAGCAAAACAAAGGGTACCCAAAGCTAAATTCAAGGGAGCTAACAAGAGTCTCCCAATATAAGCTAGGGAGATAAGAGCTATCCAAAACCAAACTACATTGTGGAGTCAATAAGCTCACTAATCTAAATCAAATGTGGTGGCCAATAGCCACGTAAAGGCCTCCAATTCTCTGTACACAAAGTCATGTACTATATTCTGCTAAATTAATGAAACCACTTTGTTTAAACTATTAGTCCTATCGTCCTACTCCATTCACCACATAAACCAACAAGTGGTATTAGAGATGACAAAACTTGCATGATTAATACCTCTTAAGAAATACTTGAATTATTTATTTGGTAGGATGGAGATTGTTTGAAAATCAAATATATGAGTAATATCTTTTAATTATAATTTTTCAAGATTTTTGTCTGATTTTTCGTTGTGCCACAAATGTCACCTGGCTAAACGTAAATTTTAGGTTGAAGAATCAATTTCATTAATTATGCCATCAAAATTGGAATTCCGCATCTTTTTTCTTTCTTTCTTGAGTTCAGCTAATTTAGCTAATTCATTGAGTCAACATGGTAATCTTGGAAATCCAATAGCTAACATGCATGAGAATACTATGGAGGCATTGGAAGTCATATGTAGCCTAGCCACTAGCCAAATGTTCCTTGGGCTATGAGAATACACTTGCTCACGGCCCTCTACGTGGAGTTAGTAATGTGCCATTTTAATCGGGGAATGTTCGGGTGAGCACTTCTACACCCCGGTGACATCGTCGCAACTCCATGAAGGTCTTCATCATCTTTTAATATTGCTTTTCCATCACTGCTGACTTCCTCCACTACATTGACAGAGTTTCGAAAGAAATCAGTATTAAAGGAGTTCCAATGTTTTTTGTTCTTCAAATGTGTTGAATTAAAATCCTGGCTGATAACATGCAACATGCAGGTGCAGCTGTCGCATTGACGGTTCCTGCAAAAGGAAATATATCAATATACTTATTAGGCAGAGTCATTGCTCATCTCCTAATTGGACCACCAGTGATATCTTTCACTTGACTTTTTGTGTTTTCATATCTCTTGCTTCTTATTTCAGTACAAAAGTATGTTCAAGGGTTCAAGGGCATACTTAGAAATGGAAAGAAATTATTCACAGTTCTAATAGTACAGGTGTAGTGCCAGGAGCCCAAAACTTTTATTCTGAAGCTTGCACATTGTACCATGAGTAGAAATGTGCCCAAGAATGCTTTACTGATGGTCTCTCACTCTGAACAAAGTTAGAAACCTGAAAGGTCTCTGTTTTCAAGCAGCGTTTTATTTACGTTTTTATTTCTATTTGGGCCGGGTCGGGTCGGGTGGGCCTACTTTTGGTGAGCCGACTAGATAACCCACCCGTGAGTTCTTATAAGTCTATAAAGGGTTTTGTTTTGACTCTCTCCTTGAGATTTCTCTGCGCCGCGCCCTCTTGGGTTTTTGCTTCCCTCAAACCAAACCATGGGGCACTCCAACGTCTGGAACTCTCACCCGAAGAACTACGGCCCTGGATCGCGCACCTGGTACTCATTTTCCCACTTTGATTTCCGAGAACTTTCAATTCCCAACTCATTGTCTTTGGTTTCGATTCTGTTGTTAGTTTATTGAGATCGATTTGTATTTTGTTGGTAGAGGCTTAGCTAAATCTGTTTGCTAGGGTTTCTGTAATTTCTGTTGTTGAAGGTGTTTGGGTAAAGATTGTGTTTTTATTTGGAGTTTGTCAATCTGATCATTGTTGGGGATTTGTTGCACATTTCCGAACTTTATAAATCTATCTTAATGGAATTGGACCTTTCCACACGGGCATAGTGCCATGCTCTCTCATTTGTGTGTTGATTTACCTACTTAGGTTAAATAAACATCTCGCCGTTGTTATTAGAATGCTTTGATGAAACTATCCTGAAGAGAGATGGGACAAAACGATAAAGAGGAGAAGACACATTACTAAAAGCACCCACTACCTTGTCACCCACGATTTCCATAAACAAATTCCTACCCAACCCTAAAGAGTTGCATATCTGATATGGATGATTATTATTTCTGTCCTATCCAGACCAACCCTTTAGACAATGTTGAAGAAAACAAATATAACAACGAGCTCTAAGCAAAGTATAGTGCATACCGAGTGATATCCAAGCTGAAAGACCAATGGTGAATCATTCTGCAAGAACTTCTCATCCCATTTCAAACCAACAACATGCATTGTCCTTAACAACTAAAGGTGTTCTTTATGTACATCTGCCAGACAATCAAGACCTTCATATCGTACCACCATCAGAACATGCCTTTGTGCTTGCAAAATCCCCAAGTTCTTTTAATCTTCTAAAAAGTAGAAGAGGTTGGTGAAGAATATAATAGGTGGGGTTATTTACTTAAATGGTCCTTAAATTTATACGCCAGTTGTATTTTGGTCACTTAACTAAATTATTCGTTCAAATGGTCCACCAACTCTTTATTATTTGGCAAATTGGTCTTATCGTTACATTTTCTGTCAAATTTAGTCATGCTACATTTGTGGGGGTAAATAAGACTTTTGACAACTAAAAAAAATGATTACAAATTAATACAAAATTTTCTTTATTTTTAAAATTAATTAGAAACTAAAAGAATAAAAAACAACAAAAAGTAACCCTAAAAAAAAACCTAGCCTACCCAACCCCACCCCCATCTCATCCTCCCCCATTCCAATCCCAACCTCCATCTCATCGTGTGTTTGCTATAGCCTCTTGGCACCCAACCCTCTCTCTCTCTCTCTCTCTCTCTCTCTCTCTCTCTCTCTGTGAACAAACTTAGAGCCTTACGCCCCAAGAAATGTTTGAAGAGAGAAATAGAGGGAGAGGATGAGGGGACAGGCGAGAGGGGAAGAGAGGAGTGGGTTGTGGGGAGAAGAAGATGGGGTTGGGAGGTGGGAGGTGGGAAAGGGAGATAGGTTTTTTTTCTTTTATTTTTTAGTTTTTAATTTATTTACTATTTTATTTAACTGGACTCTTTTACTCCTATATTTGACGATAATATTGACAAAATGTAACGGTATAATTTAATTGAGGGACCAAAATGCAACTCAGGTAAAAGTTTGACAACCATTTGAGTATATAACCCATAATAGGTGACATTTACCTTTGGATAAAAATCATTCAGTACAACAACATAATTTGATATCTCTAGTACAACATCCTGTGCTTCTCTCGGGTGCGTAGCAGTGTTGTAGAGAGCCTGAGCCCATGACTCCAGGATTTAGTCTTACTTCCATCGGACTTGTTGCTCACATTTACTTTGCCAGCATTAGAATCAGAGGCTTCTTCAATTTCAATTCAACATCCTTTACTTCTTTTAATCCTCTCAGATTATGAAGACCCTCTCTTTGTCTGATCTCTAGGGACACCCTCAGAGTGATCTTGTGACTCTGATATCTTTGCCTGAAGGTTTTCAATAATTCCCTTAGGTACTTTCCCTTGAGTAGTTACAGTTGATGCAAAACCTTCAAAAGGTGAAGCACAAGCCTCCTGGAGACCATTGTAGCCTTTAACATAGTCATTGTTCAAACAATTTGGTCTCTGTGGGTTCATGTTGGGTCCAACAACATGTATGACATCGGTTACCCCTTCCCTACAAATTAGTGGAGAAGTTGACATGGGTTACCCCCTCACTCTGCTATTTTTCTTTAGATTTCATATGATTTATTGGTATCATTGAAAAAAAAAAAATCATGTGCTAAGAATGCGAGGCAATTTCAAGACTATTTGGTCATTTGAATTTTAAAAATAATAATAAATTTGGAATTTTTTTAAAAAGCAAATCCCACAATAATAATAATAAGCGAATTTTTGCCTATTCTTTGGGTTTGAACTTCAAGTGTGAAGTCCATTGGAAATTTGGTAGCTATTTGAAAAGTTTTTAAAACTATTAAGTATATTTTAAAGATTATTATGACTTGGGTATTGTTTATATACCCTATTTATTTATTTTGGGTAAATTTCATTCTACTTCGTGAACTAGGAAACAAAGTAAAGCCAAGTGGCCTTGTCATGACTTGCTGATTTAGGCCCGTAAATGAAATAGATTGGATTTGTGATTGCTATGAGCTGACCTGTTTGACTCTTTTTTATTGGTCAATAATCTGTTTGACTTAACACAGGTACACATCATGGATGACAGGGGATACAACTAAGGAATGAAGCTAGAGAATTGTTCGACATGAAAATGGACTTGATGAGCGTGTTGAAGATGGTTGTGGACAGTGGCAAGCCATATGTGGCCGAGACAATGGGAATGTATGAGACTATCGAAAATGATATTGGGAACGTGATGAAGGAACTCAATTCACTTGGGTTTTGCACGCCCTTCCCCGACGCCACTCCCGCTATTGAGGGCAGGTCTCACACCACCACCAGTGGTAGTCTTTCCCCAGTGCCAGTGGCTGCCGTTTCTCACACTACCACCAGTCCTACTTCCCCGATTATTGCCATTACCACTAGTGAGGAGACTCAGACTCCCCCACCAGTTGCTGTCATTTCTCACACTGCCACCAGTCCTACTTCCCCGATTATTGTCGTTACCACTCAAACTCCCCCACTAGTTGCTGTCGTTTCTCACACTACTAGTAATCCTCCTCTACATACTTAGATTGATGCCGTAGAGTCTGCTACCACCACTGAGGAGTCTGACACCACCACAATTCCTCTAGCCCCGATTGCCCCAGACGTGGAAGTGGAGATGGTGGATGTAGATGCAGTCCACGAACAAGAAGCAAGGGGAAAAAAAGGCATTTCTCACCGAGGGCTCTGAAGTCCAAGTCAAGTGACACTCCACGTTTCAAGAAACAGAGGAAAAATTGACTTTGGCCCAAAGAGAAACCCAGTTAAATGAAAACAATGGGCCAAAGTCAATTTTTCCTCTGTTTCTTGAAACGTGGGGTGTGACTTGACTTGGACTTTAGAGCCTTCGGTGAGAAATGCCTCTTTTTTTTCCCTTACTTCTTCTTGTTCATGGACTGCATCTACATCCACCATCTCCACGTCCACGTTCGGGGCAATCGGTGTTGGAGGAATGGTGGTGGTATCAAACTCCTCAGTGGTGGTAACAGACTCCTCGACAGCAATCTGAGTATGTTGAGGACTACTGGTGGTGTGAGAAACGGCAGCAACCGGTGGTGGAGCCTGAGTGGTAACAACAATAATCGGGGGAGTAAGATTGGTGGCGGTATAAGAAATGACCGCAAATGGTGGGCGAGTTCGAGTCTTCTCAATGGTGGTAACGACAATAATCAGGGGAGCAGGATTGGCGGTGGTGTGAGAAACGGCAGCCACTGGCGTTGGGGGAGGGCTGCCACTGGTGATGGTGTGAAAATTGCCCTTAATAGTGGGAGTGACGTCGAGGAAGGACGAGCGAAACCCAAGTGAATTGAGTTCGTTCATCACGTTCCCAATATCATTTTCGATAGTCTCGCCACATAATAGTTAATTGTCATGTTTGGTTATTTTATTAGAAGGTAAAAGAATTTTTAGAAATTTATTTGATATTTTTTTGGAATAAGATACGAATTTTGGAGTAGAAATTACCTTAGTTGGAAAATAGTAATATTCAATGGTGGTTAGATGGAAATTGATGGTCGGAATAGCGGAATCCAGGTGGAGGAGATGTGGAGGGGGAGAGAGAGACTTATCAAAAAATTTTTGGGGAAAGGTAAACTTTGGTGTGGGTGTGATATATATATCTCTACTATTATAAAGGGAGGCTGAAACAGTTGGGGTCACAACTTTTACCAAAAAAAACTGGACACAAACACCCTTGAAACAAAAAATGTAGAATCAGTCAAAATTATATTTGATAATTTAGATGGTTAGTATTGTAAAACTTAAAAAAGAAAATTAAAATGTTGATAAACTCAAGAGACGTAGAGGAGGAGGTTGCATTCAGTTCCACGTTGAATAACTGTAGGCCACACCACACCACAGAACAAATCACGGTGTCCTCCTCCACCGTTGAAACCTTTATGCACTCTTTGTTCTCTGCAACTGTTTGGTTTCCAGAGCCAAGCTTCAATGGCGGATTCTAAGTGCAGTGACAGTTCTACCAAGTCGATGATGAATCCGTGGGTTCTTCATTTTCAGAAACTGGGTCTTGAGCTCAAGTGTTCGCTCTGGTTTGTTTCGCTTGCTAAATTTATCTTCTTTTTATTTTATTTTTTCGATATTTTTTGTTTTGGTTTTATGAGAAACAAACAGGGTCTATCTGACATGGGTTTTCCTGCTTTCGTGTATTTCTAAAGATGAATATATAGTGAACATATTTTGGATTTTAAATTGCAGGGCACCACAAGTGTATTTTGTTGGTGAAGCTGTTAAGAAGTTGAAAGCAGAAGTGGCAAGGGGAGCAAAGCTTAAATGCAGCAAATGTGGGCTAAGGGGAGCAGCATTGGGATGCTTTGTGAAGTCTTGCCAGAGAAGCTATCATGTTACCTGTGCAATTGGAATTTCTAGATGTCGTTGGGACAGGGTATATATCATTTGCTTTTTTATGGAGTAGCATATTCAATGTGTTTACTGTGGTCCTTATGTTTAGTATCTATCATCTTAAGATTTTATTTTTATCTTTATATTTTTGCCAAAGTCCATTAAGCCTTAAATAATAGTTAATGGTTTTTGACTTCTTACAGGAAAACTTTCTGCTGCTCTGTCCAGCTCATTGTTCTGTTAAATTTCCCGGTGAGAAGTCAAATTCTGAGAATCCCAAGCAAAACATCGTTCTTTTTGCTGTTTTGATGCCCAAATGATTAGTTGAAGCAGAATTCTTATGTTTTGGTCCCTGTTAAAAGGAAATTGCAGGTTTATGGTGGCAATTACACTATGAGCTTTTCTCATTCTTCCTGTCAAAATTTGTATAAACTATGTTATTTGATTTTTGAAAAATGCTTGTCACTAATGATATTTATATGGATGCTTTTGTTTGCATTTCTAATTATTTCTGTCTCTAATTTGAATGTTTTGCTTGACTTATGAAATTAAAGTCTTTGGAATTTTATCTTAACAGATGGAATCGTGTCTCACCTCTCTGACGTATAAGGGTTTCGTTCCATACCTGAAGCAAAAGAAGTAGAGGAAACTATATTTCATGTTTTTCAGGTTAGTTGGAAACTATTTTGTATTTTAAAGTTTCCAGTCAGGATACATTAGTTGGATGACGATGTTGTTTCAGGTTAGACACCCAAATATTATATCCTTAGTACTTAAGCTGATGAAACTTTGGGTGCTTCTACCACCAAGCGTACCATCTTTGTTGTTACCGAACCTGTCATGCCACTCTTTGAACAAGTCAAGGAACTCAGTTTACAATTGTAGTTCTATTTTTTTTCCCTTTAATTTTATGTTTGATTTTTGTATTTGTTTTCCTAAAATTGGGCCAGTTGCTCTAATTTGGATATTGTTGTTTGCCTTTTCTGTATATAGAAAGAAAGTTCTTTACTGAGCTAGACTACCAATAGGCTACAATTGCTACAAGGGGAGAGGCCATCCATGGTTGAAGAAGGGCAATGGATATACCATACACCTACCTAAATGAGGTCAGTTTCTTGACTTGCTGCTTACCAATTGGTTTGGTAGATTGGTAGGTGTTGTTTGTGTGTATCATTGTGGTTGTGTGTTTGTTTGACTTATTTCTGAAATAATTTTTTTTTTCAGCTTTTACTTTATGGTTTTCAAATGCCTCGAAGCCACTCTTTTCAGCTTTAAAGTTTTTGTTTTCAGTTTATTCTTTTGCTTAATTTTTTGTCTTTGGTTTTTCAAACGGTTTGCTGAAAAACTATGTAAGAGAGTTGATTTTTGCACAGATTTAAATATATGGGGCAATCTTGCATAAATTCATTTACTCATGTTTATTCTTTTGTCTTCCTCAGTTAATATTGTTATGCAAGAGAGTGAATTTAACGAGATATCATTTCTATGTCCTCCTGTTTGCGTTGCTATTTATTATACAGTATATCAATTTATTTTCTCCCCTCAGTTTCTTCTCTGTCCTCTTCTTTCCTATCTATTAGCTTTATCGTTTGCTTTATCACATAACCATTAGGAAAATGTCTTCATTCTCATCTTCACAATAATAACTAATGTTAACACAAGTATTATCTAAACAATAAATATATCCTAAAATGATCAGTTGCAAAATAATGCATACATTGTATCAACTCTTTCTATTCTGAACAAAATCAACGTAGAGATTTTCTTAATTTGATTTTGCTTTTTCCATTTGCCTTCATTTGGAATGGATGAAGAAGTACAAGATTGCATTCATTTTTCGTAGTGAATTGTATTATTTTATTATGCAGAATATTGTTTCAAATGCATGTTCACCCTTAAATCCATATTCTCTTTGTGGTTTTCATTAAATTACTACATTTCTTTGGGCACTTCTCTGTCTCTGTGATTCTTATTCTTCATTGTCAAGTAAACATTTTATGTATGATTATCTTGGTAGTGACCTATTGTTTCTTTGTTTAGCATTTTGAAGTATTTGAGAATTCTAACTATGTTTATATGAAGGTGCTGATACTTCCTTACAATCATGTGACATATCAATAATAGACTTTAATTTTCTAAAATGGATTGAATGGCAGCAAAGGAATATTGATGTAACAATTAGCAGGGAGTTGCTATAGGATTCTATGCAATGAAGTGCTTCCACTACTTCAACAACAAAATAAAGGAGGCGGGAAAAAAGATTGCTACAGAATTAAAGGAACAGAGGAAATCTGATTATTCTGGAGCTGAATTGGTCATTAAGTCTTCATGCTTAACAAAATCACCCCACTCTGTGAACCAGAATTGTATGAAGAGAAGGTTTCAAATATGTTAATGAGATATGAGTACATTTGCTGTTTTATGTAGGATCTTGGTATTTGTAGGTATTTTTAATGGCAAATTCATATGGTTAATTTTACTTAAAAATACAGGAATGGGTCCACTGTGTAGCAAATGGAGATGCTAGCATGTTGACAATAAAAATACCATGCGACAAAAAGATAGATGCAAAACCAAATGTTGATATATGCACTGTAGTAGAACATTTGCTTTACAATGGTCTGAAAATGGTTTTTAAAAATAAAAAAGCAGCCAATAAGGATGTTTTCCCACCTATAAAAGCACCCTTAAGAATTATAAACAAAACTGAAGGATTCTTAATGTACTTTATTGCAGTTAAGTGAAACATAGAAAATGCCTCTACTTTCTTTGACACTAACCTCCTTACACGCCCTCTTGTGCGTGCGGAAGGCTTTTTTCCTTCACGCACGCTATGCGCTACTTAAATTTTTCTATTTTTTTAGTTTGTAATTGCATTTTTGTAGACGGGTATTTTATCACCCGTATTTTTGTAACGGTTTCTTTTTTGTTCTTTTATCGTGCATAAACTGTTTGGAAACACGTCTAGAAAAATACGGGTGATAAAATACCCGTCTACAAAAATACAATTGTAAACTAAAAAATGAGAAAAATTGTAAGTCATGAGTAGCTGTGAAGGAAAAAAGCCTTCCACAAGAGCAAGAGCGTGTGCAGAGAAGCTAGTATATATATATATATATATAGGAATTCAACAGCCAAGATGAATTTGAATTCAAAAGCCCCTATAAAAACGAGGAATTGAGATCTAATGTTGTTGCGGTCCATGGTAGCTTATGTGGTTGGATAGTGTGCATGACCCAGATGTGTTCCTAACTACACATCCAACTGCCCATATTAAGTAAAAAGTCTTTGGTTTATTGAACGGTGAGTATCTAATAAAAAATCAGATGGGCCCTGCATTATTACAATTTACAATTATAATGGGCCAACTCAACTGTAGGAGGTCCATTTCATATGGGCCATGCAATATTACAATTATAAAATTTTAAGCCCATAAAAATCAGTTGGGTTTTTCTTTTGAGTTTTTCTATTTAAACCCCTCACTTCTCTTTTTCACCCAAATATTAAATGGCTTAATATCACAAAAGGTCCCTAAAGTTCTGAAACTATCAGATTGCATCCTTAATGTTTTTGTGTCATTCGTGGTCCTCAGGTTAATATGTGTGATCACAAATGGTCACTCGCAGTTAGGTTAGTCAAAAACTCAGTTAGTTCGACGTGGCATATATATATATCACAAAATATCCCTGAGGTTCACTCACCAATCACAAATGGTCCTCGCGAAATTTTTTAAATTTTTCATTTTAAATTCATAAAATTTTGGTTTTCATTTTTAAATTATTTAAAAATATATATTGTATTTTAAATACACATAACACTATATTATTAGAGATGTGGGCTTCACATATATGCCACATCAACAAACTAATGGAGTTTTTAAAAAATAATTTAAAATTCATAAAATTTTAAAATGAAAAAAACCAAGGGTTTAACTGTTTAAGGTTCATAAATGGTGCTCAAGGTTAAAATCCTTCTATAAATGGTTTTTTCATTTTTTTAAAACGTCAATAGTTTGTTGATGTGACATATATGTGGAGCCCACATCTTCAAAAGTATAGTGTCAGTGTATTTAAAATACAAAATATATTTTTAAATAATTTTAAAAAGAAAACTAAAATTTTATCAATTTTAAATTTTAAAAAAAAAAATTTGCAGGGACCATTTGTGATAGATGCGTGAACCTTAGGGATGTTTTGTGATATACATATATGCCACGTCAGCAAACTAACGGAGTTTTTGACGGAACCTAACGGCATGGACCATTTGTGATAACACATACTAACCTTGAGGACCACGAATGACACAAAAAAACAATAAAGATGCAATATGATAGTTTCGTAAACCTTAGGGACCTTTTGTGATATTAAGCTGTTAAGTTTTATTATTGTGTAAAAAGACAAAAAAGGTCATTCAACTTAATACTTAATCCGAGTACATCTATACACACACCCCACACAAAGCTGGGAAAACAAAGGACAAAAGATTAGCAATGGTCCATCTCTGAGGCAATGGAGTTGTTCCGGAAAATAGAAGAGAAATGATTAGCATGCTGTGAAATCACTTAAGCTGCTATAATGAATGGGTTATGAAAAGCTGGGAAAACATGTATTGCACTTGAGATACTCGAGCACATGTATAAAGATGGAAGGTTTAAGCCCGACTCTCAATGCTATAATCCAATCATTCACAGCTTATGCAAAGAAAGACGAATAGATGACGCCATGACCCTATTTTGAGATATGAA
Organism: Prunus padus; assembly: GCA_024362665.1. Taxonomy (NCBI): domain Eukaryota; kingdom Viridiplantae; phylum Streptophyta; class Magnoliopsida; order Rosales; family Rosaceae; genus Prunus; species Prunus padus. The sequence continues at coordinate 25,301,437 of JANFAM010000015.1, forward strand.
TAGAAAGGCATAAAGCCTAATGTTGTCACTTTTACTTCCTTAATTTCTGCAGCATGCAAGTCTGGTAAGTGGGAAGAAGCTGTGCGGCTATTTAGAAACATGATTGATTGTGGAGCCTTGCATAATATTGTTACATTCAATTCTGTGTTGGATGCTTTGTGCAAGGAAGGGAAGACGGCAGGGGCACTTAACCTTGTAGAAGAAATGTTCCTTAGACGTGTAAAGCCTGATCTCGTCACCCACAACTCCTTAATTAATAGACCCTGCCATTCCGCACAATGGAAAGAAGCCACAAGGTTGTTTAATAGAATGCTGGATGAAGGAATTGCACCAGATGTTGTTACCTTTAACACTGTAATAGATGCTCTTTGCAAGGAGAGACGGACCAAGGAAGCCCGAGCTAATGTCCCAAAGAGGTATGAGACTTGACATTGTCACTTACAACTCTCTAATTTATGGCATGTGCCTTACAGATCAATGGGCTGAAGCCACAAGGTTCTTTGATGAAATGATAGGTCAAGGGAGTCTTACCTGATATCACAACTTTGAGAATACTTTTGGATGCTCTCCGCAAAGGAGGGATGCCAGAAGGCTCATAAACAAGAAACAAGGAAATATCTGAGCCACAAGAAACAAGGAAAGACAAAGAGGGGTGGCCAGCCAAGGGCCAAGTCCCTCTCTAAATCTCATCTCACATCTCAAGTCGAAAGTGCAAAGTGGAAAAAGTTGAAAAAGTGCAAGTGGTGTCCCCTCAGCTTTCAATCTTGATCAATAATCTCTTTTATACTATTGAAAAAAGATTATATATGGAAAAAATGTGGATGTTACTGAAAATAGAGACGTGGGGAGGTGAGAGTGTGACGAACTAAGGTGGTCCCCACCTCTATTTTGTCTTGCGCATTTTGACACCTCAGCTGCGCTTTATTTCGTGGCTTCCTTTTCTAAACGCCACGCTCTCGGGCCCTACCGACTTCTTTTCGATTAATATGGGCTGACCTTTTCGACTTCTTTTTTTGGTCGTTTGAATTTGAACACAGGTACACATCATTAACGACAAGGGAAAACAACTATGGAATGAAGCTCGCGAATTGTTCAACATCAAATTGGAACTGAGCAGTGTGTCGAAGAAGGCTGAGGACGGCGCCTATCCAAATGCGGCAACCTGTAAGAGTGTTGAACCATGACGCGTATCATCTCCTGGATGTGTAGTAAAATTATTACTCCGTGCTTGAGTTCTGCTCAGTTCTTTTTGTCAATCCCATTCCGAAAGCAATTGTTGCAACAACCTACAATGAGGGAATATACATTTAACATTAAATAGCTAAACTACAACAGATGAAAGGTAATTTCTAACTACTAGTCTTAGTAGGAATCCTACTCCTAGTAGGATTAGGTTTTCTTAATTATAAATACTCTTTGTAGGAATCCTACTCCTAGTAGGATTAGGTTTTCTTTGTAGGATTCCTACTCCTAGTAGGATTAGGTTTTCTTAATTATAAATACTCTTGTATTCCACTTTGTATGAACATCATCCGTCAATTTAGAATTCAATTTATAGATTTTGCATCCCTTCTAGTTCCAAGTTGTTGTCAATTTATAGAATTCAATTCATAATGGAGGAGTTAATGGACAAAGCTAAGTTCTTTGAGGAGTTCCAACAACAAATGATAGGCTATATTAAGGAATTGGAATCGGAGGTGGAGAGGGTGGGCTTGAAGGTGGAGAGGCTGGGCGTGGGCAACGCTCGTTGTACTTTTTCAAAGCAATACCTTGAAATCATGGCACGAGAATTGAATTCGACAAAGCATCACCTTGATATCATCGCAAACCTTTTGAATGCGACGAGGGAAGAAATCGCCACTCATCATGCCGCCGCCACAGCCGCCTCCGCTGCCGACTGAGGAGGAGGAGGACTCTTCTTCTAATTGTAGCAAGCAGCACTAGTACGGTTGAGAATACTCTCATCGCTACCAGTCTTGCATTATTCTGGCGATGTTCAATCATAGTAACAATGTATTTTGGCTTTAATGATAACAATTTTAGTTTTTACCCTTTCAATTTCAAATGTATGTATTTTGGCCTCCAGATCGAATGAGGAAAAGGCCCAAGTGTGCATGGTTGTCGTTTTCTCCCATTTGCTTTGATTTTGCTCTCGATATAGTTAGAATTAACATTCAACAAAATATAGCCATAAGAAAATACTAGAAATAAACTAAAAAGTAGCTGCAAAAGCCACACTGACTGTTATGAGCATTGTATTTTTAGTTGCTTGCTTCCATGCATCCATCCATCATGTTGTTCTGTTCATCCTGTGTCTGTGCACAAGTCACCCATAGTAACATTGATTGGAGCACCTCAGCACCCGTGGTCCGCAAAATGCAACTTTGTCTTGCTCCTCGACAGTTAAGTGTCTGCCAAATAATGGCCGCAGCTCAAGTTCTTCCCTGAAAATCTGCTGATTTAGTGTAACTTTTATACATTTGCACTTCTCTTGAAGCTTTGTAGCTAGCTCATTATACTTTATAGTATAGTTGATACCGTAAGTAACAGAAATGCTAATGCTACTTCCAGCTAAATCCTCATCCATGTGAGCCTTTTGCAAGCTTTCATGAAGGTGAGAAAGTTTGGAAAGAACATGTGAGATATCTTTAAATAAATTTTCCTTCTGTTTATGGTCCACTGTGTATGAGTGACTCACATTATGAAGCAGAAGGCGCCTCTTATTCCGGTTTTATTACGTCATTGGGCCTCATATTCTGGTATTTTAAGGTTTGTTCAGTTTTAATAGTTTCCTATTTGGATTAGGATTAGTAGATGTCTTCATATTTGGTTGTAATTACTAATTTGTTGAAACTAATAAACAAATTTTACCTGAACTTCTTCATTGCTGAATTCATTGAATTGACTTTCATCTTCAGCGTGCTCTTGGAAAAAGGAAAATTTTCCATCGACTGTGAGAATTATGGCTTTGTCCTCGGCAATACTGAAATCAGCAAATAAGTGATATTCAAATGAAAAAGGAGAGAAAATAGATATGCAATATAAAATCTCTGCCGCAAATGATTATAATTTAATAAATTTGTAATGATCAACTGAAAAATCAGCTCTAAAAAAAAATAATAAGCACATGCAAGGATTCATCAGGAGCAGACTCTAATATGACACATCAAATGATACAAACATGTGACATGTTAACTTAAACATATGCCGCTACAAGTTTACCGCACCCACGGTAGGAACTTTTTACTGGTCGCACATCATTCATAAAAGAAGAAAAGGAAAAACTTCAGTAGAAGATAAATGGTAAGTTTTCCGAAAGGAAAGATTTAACTTTCCACCATAAAGAAAGTCTTAATCCCAAGAACCTGTACAGAGGAAGAAAACTAAGGACGCACCCCAAATAGCAGAACACCATGAAAACCAAACTGAGCTTAGTGGAGGCATTGATGACACAAAACAAAACCCATAACCGAAATCACTTTTGGTTAAGATAGAATCATATCGAACTAATAAGACCACCACTACCGTCACATTATTATAATAATCCCCCCATCATTGCTTTACTGATTATTTTACACAATCATTCTGACGATGAGCAAATTATAATATTAGGTATAAATACATAGCTTTCACTCCGTGACTATTGATACATCATGTGGACACAAAAAACAACTTTATATGCTTAATTTTATGGTGAAGTTTAATTGTTTGCCCAAGACTCAGATGAGGGCACCGCCATTTGTTTGTTCAAGCATAACAAATATGAAGAAAAAAAGTTGTAGGATTATTTCACTTTTGGCCAAAAGATGATGCTGCTGATGAAGAGCATGTTATTCATTGCATTTTCTTATTTGAGAGACCAAAACTAATTGATATTCATGCAGGACGCAAATTGCTCTGTCAAATGACAGATACAATCAATCACGGGGGATTTATCACAATCGCAAACTCCAAAACTATATATATTTCTCCAAAACAAAAAGAAAGAAGCGCACACAAAGTCATTTATAATTGGTCTCTCCATCTCATATAAAGGAGAAATTGCTCTACTGGTATAATGTTCACCATATTAACAAACCCAATACCAAAACAAAGCACGAATCAGCACACCACAGAAGTGACAAATTGAATCAAAAAGGGTCATATTAACAAACTATCTAAAATCTAGAACCCTAAAAGAAAGCACAACAAATAGGGGTTCTTGTGACTTTTCTAAATGAAATGAAACTGCAGAGACCATTCATGGGTATCTTCTATAGAAAGAAGACTTGAATGCAGTACAAACAAAATTGAACAGTGCACCAAAAGAAAAACGAAAAAGAGTTCAAAAGAAATATTTCTGGTGTTGCAGTTTTATGCTTCTAGCATTGATACATCCTTATTTATGGTGATGAGAGGAACATTTGTAATGCTCTTGTATAACTAAAAAAGAGTATATGAAACTTTATTCTTTCATGAATGATCAAAACAAATATTTTGCTTATAGTCACAGAAGAAACAATTACCAAAACAAAGCACTTAGCACACCACAAAAGTGAAAACTTAAATCAAACAGGGTCTTTAGCAAAACAAACAAAAATAAACAGGGTTATGTTAACAAATTATCTAAAAGCCAGAACCCTAAATGAGACCACATAAAATGGGGGTTCAAGTGACTTTTGTAAGTCAAATGCAATTACAGATGACCATTCATGGGTATCTTCTATAGAAAAAAGACTAAATGCAATAAAAACCAAATTGAACAGTGCACCAAATAGAGAAAAGAAACAGAGCTCAAAAGAAAAACCCCCCAAAAATGAGAATCATAGCACTTTTATTCTTCTAGCGTTGATACATCCTGATCTATGATGTTGGTTCATTATGAGAGGAATATAATGATCCTTTAGTGTAACCAGAAATGAACATATCAAAACAATATTCTTTCATGACAACTTGTCAATGGAAAGATTTCAACTTTTCTTTTGTTAGAAACGATCAGTAATTAGTTTTACTTTTTATTTTCTCCCCCACTTTCATACCAAAAACCCTAAAATAAAAACTAAACAGAGTTTTACCATCTGAAAATATTAGATAGTTTGTTAAAAAGTTTTATGCTTCTAGCATTGATACATCCTTATTTATGGTGTTGAGAGGAATATTTGTAATCCTCTTGTATAACTAAAAAAGAGTATATGAAACTTTATTCTTTCATGAATGATCAAAACAAATATTTTGCTTATAATCACAGAAGAAACAATTACCAAAACAAAGCACTAAGCACACCACAAAAGTGAAAACTTAAATCAATGCTTCTGGACTTCAGGTTCTTGATTTTGCTCGAAATGGTTTCACTGGAAAACTTCCAGGTGAAAGTTTTGGAAAGCTGCAAAGCTTGGTTAAACTAAACTTTGATGAAAATAGATTGGGAAGGGGGAAAGCTGGTGAGTTGAGTTTTCTAAGTGTCCTGGCTAATTGTACTAATCTAGAGGTGGGAAATGCTTATTAGGTGAGTTAGTCTCGGTAGTTTCCTCTATTGTTTAAGTAGGTCTTTTAAGCTTAGCTCCAATTTTAGCTCTGTTCATATTGGAAAAATTGGGTTTAAATTGTTATATTCATTTAAAACAAATCATAAATAATTCATGCAATTAAATACACAAATTCAATAGATCGCACATGCATTAAAAATCTCCTATAGAAAGAAGACTAAATGCATTTAAAAATCTCTCAAGATACACAAATTCAATAGATCACAAATGCATTTAGATCACACAAATTGTTATATTTATTTATGAAATGGTACTGTTTTAAATGAAATGAAACTGCAGAGACCATTCATCAGGGAGGGACAATTAAGATTTCAAAGAGATTCAGAGCCGTCTCCCTGATGCAGATTACAAAGAGATTCAGAGCAGTGATGGTTATTTCGACACTGATCCTCAACTCTCTTACATGAAGACAATTGAGGTGGCACCTCTCCTGTGAGATTGTTGTAGGATAAGTCAAGAAAGTTGAGCTGTGTGAGTTGGCCAAACTCAGAAGGGATGGTGCCAGTGAGGTGATTGTGTGCAAGGCGGAGACGGCTTAAATTTCTACACATGGATAGTCTAGAAGGAATGGAGCCTGAAAAGCTATTTTTTGTTAAGTCTACAGCAGTAAGAGAATTCGAACCGGAGAGAGGAAAGATGGTTCCACTGAACCAATTGTGAGAAAAGTTTATGATCTTGAGGTTTTTTAGAAGAAACTATTAATTGTCATCAGAAGAAAATGAAATTCAAATTTTTAAAAATTATTTCACATTACTTTTAACTGACAAAATCAGATTAAATCAATTGCATATCTTCTCTTTCGCAACATTTCCTAATCAACCAAACAGACCCGAGTGAACTTTCCTCGAACGTTCCCCAATTTCACTGTTTTACTACATTTCTGACAAACCAAGCATACTTCAAATCAACAAAATTAACTCCAAACAAACTCACATCAATTTAAGTAAGGAATTCTGGAAGTTTCAACAGAGAAACAATTGTCTGGGAATTTATTTTATGATTGTTCTGTATAGATACAACTTGATAAAAAGGCCAGCTATAACATACAAATTTTGGATTTAAAATTTGCAGTTAAGAAGCAGAAAACATACATGCATAGTTGCTCTTAGTACATGTTTCAAAGCAGAAGTTCAAACCAACTGCTTTAGAAAACAAAAATATTTTTTTTTTCATGCTTAAAGCAACAAATTATGATCACAGAAAGCATTTCATTAAGATAAAAGCCTGGGTATTAATAGGTCATTTTATAGACAATCCAAAATGATAATCCTTATAATTCAAGGATAAAAATGTGCCATGGGTGAGAACCACACTGGCTAGAGACATTCTGTTCTCAAATAAACCAAGTGAATACATCCTCAATTATGAACATATGAACAATAAAACTGTTTTAAAATTTATCAATGCTGGCACCCCTTGCCCTTTACTATGAGATAAAAAGTGGCATTTGATCTATATCTTCAATTAAAGTGGTCATGCCATTTTGTGGGAAGCAAGGCAAATTATGTTTAGTGCACCAACTAAACCTCTTGATTCTATATTTCGATATTGATTTAGAATAATACTGGATGACTCAGATTGCATACGGGCTAAAACCCCAAAAACAAAAACACTACTCGCAGGTCTCTAGGCAGTTGGGCACAACAATTTTTCTCTAGCAATAGAATAATAATACTTTTTACATAGCTGTAAACACAAAAAGAGAGTAAAAAAGGCAAGAATGGGCAACCAGGAAACACTTGCCTCAGTGATAGGCCAGCCATAACATACAAATTTTGGATTTAAAATTTGCGGTTAAGAAGCAGAAAATATACATGCATAGTTGCTCTTAGTACATGTTTCAAAGCAGAAGTTCAAGCCAACTGCTATAGAAAGCAAAACAAAAAACAAAAAAATTCATGCTTAAAGCAACAAATTATGATCACAGAAAGCATTTCATTAAGCTAAAAGCCCGGGTATTAATAGGTCATTTTATAGACAATCCAAAATGATAAACCTTATAATTCAAGGATAAAAATGTTCCATGGGTGAGAACCACACTGGCTAGAGACATTCTATTCTCAAATAAACCAAGTGAATACATCCTCAATTATGAAGATATGAACAATGAAACTGTTTTAAAATTTATCAATGCTGGCACCCCTTGCCCTCTACTATGAGATAAAAAGTGGCATTTGATCTATATCTTCAATTAAGGTGGTCATGCCATTTTGTGGGAAGCAAGGCAAATTATGTTTAGTGCACCAACTAAACCTCTTGATTCTATATTTCGATATTGATTTAGAATAATACTGGATGACTCATATTGCATAAGGGCTAAAACCCCAAAAACAAAAAAACTACTTGCAGGTCTCTAGGCAGTTGGGCACAACAATTTCTCTCTAGCAATACAATAATAATACTTTTTACATAGCTGTAAACACAAAAGAGAGTAAAAAAGGCAAGAATTGGCAACCAGGAAACACTTGCCTCAGTGATAGACCAGCTGATGACCAAAGAGCTCACAAAGTAATGCTTATTGCTGATGTTCCAGCCTCCTGTGTGTCTGTTAAACCCATTAAGAGGGTCTCTTCTGCTTGTCCTCTGCTGAGCCAATAATAAGACAGTCGTGTTTTCTTCAAGAAACCTCCGTGTGTCCAATGGCCATGTCACCACCCCATTGATCCCAACGTGCTCTCTCTCACCAGCTACCTCTACAGCTGCACATCCACCAAATTAAAGCAACCCATTTTCTCAATGAACACGAAAGTAACAGTATTTTCTCAAAGAACACGAAAGTAACAGCATTTGCATCCAAAAATAAAATAGGAAATAGAAAAATAAAAGGGGCACAGATCATCACATCACAACAACAGAATCAATTTGGGCAAGAAATCAGAATTTAGCAGAAACAAATTAGGGAGAAGGAAACCCTAGCTTCAGGGACAAAATCAAGTTTTGGCATAAAGAAATCGCGTTCACATCCTAATCTAAAACCTAAAACACTAAACAAAAATTGTCAGACTCGTTTCGAAATCTTGAACTGAAAAGTAAAAACTACCTTTTCGTGGGATACCAGAGAGATTGTACTTTTCGAAGTTTATCTTTCAGCTTTCACCACTCGAACACTTCCTTCAGAAAGATTGGGAGGAATTCATCTATGGATTGGGCTATGAAAAACCGATAACATGAAGACCAAACGGGCGGCTGGATTTGCAGCGCGCCTCCCCAATCGAAAATCGACGGCCCCCAAAGCGAGAAGAAAGGATTTAGTGGAGGGTATTTTCGGAAATTCACTGTTCTGATGAGAAAACAAAACGTGAAAGAACGGTTAAATGAGGGGTATTTTCGTCATTTTACTGTGCTTAGTAACAGTATTTAGTTGCATTGGGTTTTAGTATGTATATAATTTGGCGGTAAAGTTAAATTGTGAAGTTTAAATGGATGCGACTTAACAAAATCAAAAGCCTGTTAGAAAGGATGTTGAGCTTTGGATATAAAAACGGCCTAATCCTTAATATTTGTACATTTTACTATACGCGAATGAATAAGACTATCATTGACATAACAAATCCTGATGAGAACCAGCTGAGTTACGCAACCCAGTCTACTGACCGACCAAAAGTTCCATCTTCATTTCATGTCGAAACAACCAATCACTAGGATTTGAATTGGGCATGTTTTGTTGAGATCTTGCCTTTTGAGTTGCGAGTCAATTTTAAAGCCACCAGAGCTAGTGTTATAGCTAGCATATCATGGTTAGGTCTTCCCCTGAATCTGTAATAGAGCAACCCTGCCCTTTTTGGTTGGAGATTTCCTCAGCATCTTCATGTCTTCATGTCTGAGGTTGAATGAAAAAAGCTCAGCTGCTTTTACAAAATCAGCCAAGCTTCAATCCATGTTCTCCAGTTGACGTACCAAATGATAATGGTAAGGAACCCAAGTGCCAGTGATTTCTTTCTTCCACTTTGCTATGATGGTGGTGGTTGTAACTTGTAGATGGAAATCCGAGAGCGCTTAGGTACGAGGGAGGTGTGCTTCGGCTTCGACTGCTCAGCCCATTCGGATTGTTTCCTTTCAAGCCCAATCCACCATGTGGATTTTTGGGAGTTTCTACAGTCCAAATTTTTAGCACTGTCTCAGGGACATTTAAAAAAACAAAAACAGAAGAGAAATTTTGATAAAATAAATCTATTGGTGAAATTACTTCAATAGCACAATTAGTAAAATAGCAAACATCAAACGTACTAATAAAATATACACGTGTATTATTTCACAAATTTTTTTTAGTGAAAAATTTGGTCATTATAATTACTTATTGTTATTTAATAATATGTGAATTTACTTTTATTATTTAAAAAAAATTAAAAAATTTAAATTTTGAAGAATATATTCATATAATACACAAATGCACGAATTTAACAACTGAAGTTTCAAAGGATTAATAGGGGACATTAATCCTACCAACCCCAGATACGTTATTCTAGAAAATACTAAAAAATCTAGAAAATCCACTCGTTCCCTACCTAATTGCAGTCTCTCTTGGCAATACCTGAATGAAGGAGTGATTTAAAATCAACACAAATGGGTGCATAAAAGGAGAGGATGTGCGCATTGCTACTGGGGTGTACAAAGAGATAGCTCTGACTGGGTAGTGGATTTACAAGATTTACTGTTAATTTTGGTGTCAAACAAGTCTTAGAAGCTGAGTTATGGGGCATCTATCCTGGTCACAAAATTTCTTGGGATATATATGGGTTGTTGTAGTGCAGTTGTGTTTTAACATCCTCTTGCTGCTATGTTGTGGGGATGCCAATTGTATATAGACATAAGTTGGGATTGTTCTGTTCATCATGTATAGCTTGAATGCAATACGGTGGCAAATAGATTAGCTAAAATGGATTCATGTCTTAATTAAGTTGGGTATTACCTAGGGCTCACCCTGGCCTTCTTTTTCTTTATTTCAAGATCCAACAAATTAGAAATGTGCTTCTGTAGTATCATTTCAGGTGAAGTGTTTTCTAGTAACTTATGTAATATACATTATGCAGTTGTGAGCTCGTTCAAAACTTATAACAAATAACAAATAAGAAATAGCTCATTTTCATTCATTTTTCTTTCATTTGAAGAGTTCAACCATATTGAAGGTCATATGGTTAAAGTAATTTTGTCAACTCATAAGCTTCCTATTCTTATTCTACTACGTTAACCTTTTTCAATCAATTTAATTAATAATGTCTGCAATCTAATTATCAAATCGGTCTTAAAAATTTGCTTCTTTTTTTTTCAGATAAAAAAGTTATGGTAATGTTAAAAGCGTATAGTCATTAAAGGCAATGATCCAGAACAATAATCAGGATGTACAGGAGTAGGAAAATATTTCTCGTTATTTACACACGCTCAAGAGAGAACATTGATTTTTGGGAAATGAAAACTGTCTCATGATCTCATCGTTAACGGATTATGATTTTTGTACCCCTTCTCCACTGCATGATTGCCATTTTCTCAAGTGATTATGGTTCATTTCATGTATAAGGCTCTGCAACCAATCAAAAGGATTTTAAATTGCTTATGTTGGGCTGGCAACAGCCAACATTCTTGTCCCTTTTCTTATTTTTAAATCTCCCAAATCTATCTAGTATTTTTTGTTTTTGTCAAAAAAATTAGTCCAAGTATAATTTATAGGATCTAAAGATTAATTCTTCACCTGAATCTATAACAGGACAGAAACTTTGCTCTTTGGTTCGGAATTCCCTCAACATTCTTCATGTCTGAGGTCGCACTGGGCCAAAACCAAATGAAACAATACTACTGTACTACTATAGTAATACTTTGTATATATATATATATATAAGCTAGCTGCTCACACAACACTTGATGAAGTCATTGCTGATTATATAATTTAAACCGGGTTTTAAACTCGTAAGTTTGTAACTCAAGTGATTAAGAATATTTACGCTTCTACTCAAAGTCATGTTCGATCCCTCATCACCAATAGCACTTGATTTGATATCACTTTGTATCATCAAAAGCAAAAAGCAAAATTCTTGGTGTTTGGAGAGTTGGAGGGTGGTGGTCATCCCCAGGGAGAATAGAGATATATATTTTATTTTATTTTTTGGTCTTTTTTGGTTTTTAGTATTTTAATAAATTTAAAATTAACAAAAATTTAAAAAATGTGGGACCCACAGTGCCACGAAGGCAACTAACGGAGAGATCTGACGGAAACCCTAACGGCGGAACCACATTGTAACAAATTTAAAAGTTCAGAGTATGTTATTGTAAAAATTGAGAAGGTATGAACTAACATGTCTTAAGGGTGTAACCACAAGGTACTAAAGTGTAATTAACTCCTGTTTCTTTTAATATCCAAATGTGTTCCAAAATATGTCTTCAAACAATTCGTAGATCCATTTGGATTCAGATTATATGGTAGCATAAGCTGATGGGAGATGTGTTGTTTTTAGGCATAGGTGCCGAAGTAATAGTTATTGCTATTTCGTTTTGGCAGGGATTTATTAATTGTTTCCCTGTCCTTGTGGGATTTGATGTTGGATTGCTTGTTCTAAGTCTGCTTTTCTCTTTTTTTCCTTGTGTTCTACATGCATTAGTTACGTATCTTTCTTTCCCCTTCAAATGGAGATCTCATCTTCTTCTTCTTTTCAATTTGAAATTAGGGAACGTTGTGATTAATTGGTCAAGCCAACTTTGATATGATTAATTGGTTTTCTTAATTTCTTGATCCAACAAACAAATCGTAAGTCATGCTTCAGTTTTGTTCAGTGACTTTCTAACTCTTTTTTGTTTATGTAAAGAAATGTATGCAACATGTCCCTTGCCTCGAATACACAGGCACCATCATTGTGGCTTATTTACTTCTACTCACTACTCATAGGTGAGTATCTTATGTTCTTTTGAGTTAATTGTTTTTGTTTTGTACTTTTATTAATCTACTTCTAAAATTTGTTCACTTTTGTTAGTTTGGTTGGAGAACCTGCCTATTGGGTGGTTTTGATAACAACTTCGGAACTTTTGGTTGGGCTAGATGCACTTGATTTTGGCCAAGTCTTCAATCTTCATAACATTTAGGCTGCTGACAAGGTTTAGAAGTTGTATATTTAAATTTAAGTATATTTCTTTGGTACTACGTTCAGTTTTTATTTGAGGTTGATATCAACATAGATGTTGTATTTTAGTCATGATTATGACTCAATCTGATACAAACTTATGAATATTTATACATAAGGGGAATTTGTAATTTGTTATACACATGCCCTATACTGGGATGCTTGATATTAATATATTTTTGGTTGATATTTTCTTTTTGAGTACAATTTTGAATGTGATTTTGTCGATGTGAAAATGTGGTGTACGGTTGAATGACGTCATTATCTTTCACATGAAATGAAAATTTGGATCCTGTAATATGCATGAATGAGAATTAATTCGGTGTAGAGTATATGGCCCACTCTGTATGCGTGAGATCTCAAATTGCTATTAATTTGTTTTAAAATTAAATAAACACTTTAGACACCAATGAATTGTGTGCAAAAATGACACTATTACAAAAGTTAAAGAGTGCTGCTAAACGAACCCTAAAATTAACTGAGTACACCCTACTATCAAACTATTTATTGAATTACTAATTTACCCTAATATAAAATGACCAAAATAGATATATTGAATTGTGAAACAAATATAATTTTAACAAGTACATCCTATACTCAACACTCATGCTTTGATCCGCCTGCTTTGATGAAAACTGATGGGTCTTGGTTTGTGCCAATCGATTTAAAGCCCCACTACTTCTTAGAAAAGATGACTGCAGTGGAGACCAAACTAACTCCGAGTGACAAATTGTCAAGGTGAAAACAATTTAGGGTGTGGCAGTGGAGGCCTCTGCAGCCACCAACAATACTATTTAGAGTCTGGGCATCATGAGAAAATGCATGTATATACAATTTCAATTGCCATTCCTTTTATAATTTTCAGTTCACAAAACAAAGGGCAAATAAAAGAAACCAAGTAGAATTCATAAAGAAAAGATGTTACAGAGAGATTGATAGACGAGAGTAAAGCGGGGCCTCGAGGGACTGAGAAGCTCATGGCTTTGTTAACGCATGAAACTGAGCACATAACCTCTATTTCCAACTTGAGCATAATTTCCTCTATCATTAAGCTGCTATGCAGTCTCTCCAAACCCATCCTCCCTTCTTCTTTTTGCTTCTTCTGCCCCATCTTCTCTGTCTGCAAGTGCATCAAAGAGAAAATCTCTTCCCTTGTTTGGTGAGGCTTTCTTGATTTCCTCTCTCTTTGGTGTTTGGGAAACCTCTTCATGTTATATTGGAATAGGATGATGTGGATTCACATTGTTCTTATCATGTATTGCAGCATTTCACAATGCAATCACAAGCCAAGAACTTATGTTAGGGTGTACCAGGGTATTTTTGGTAGTTAAATAGGGTGTACTTAGTTAATTTTACATTTTAATTTAAATATTAGGGTGTACTCAGATCATAGGGTGTACTCACAATTTGTTCTCGATGTTGTCAGAACAATGATATTTTCCGTGCTCAAAAGTTGGTTACCTCCAAAAAGCCTACGACAGTAAAGAAATGCAATTAGACTATATAAATGGGTTTAACAGTTTTCAATATAAAACAAAAACTGCTCAACATTAACCACACATTAATATAGCATTAAAGTTCCCTTTGAGGAAAAAAACAACACCCATAAAAGAGGTCCACATGGTTTTAAAATAAATAATAATCATTAATATTATCAAAAGAAAATAACGTAAACATTTGAGGGCTAATTAAAACAAAATAAGATATATCCCAGTAAAAGAGATATCATAATTTATATAATAAATGTACAAAATAACTTCAATTTTAAAGAGGTAATCAAAACTACTCAAATTTTGGAAATTTAAATTCAACATAAAATAATTATTGAAATTAGTTTTGTATTTTGAAATACCCACAAAATTTCAAAAGAATATATAATATATAATAATAATAATTGAAGATACTTTTTTGTTTTTGAGGACAATATAAAATTAACTTTTCCCACTGCCCCTTGCGAACATCAAAAGAAAAAAGAGGCTTGAATTTGCTTAATCGGCATGGTTTCCAAGCAATTGCATTGCACATATGAATAAAAATCGTAGATCGTGAAAGAAGAAGATTATTGCAATTTTGTGTATAATAATCATGAGTAGAAGATACTTTAATAGTTCAATTAATTCCGGGATCTTCTAAGCTTGTGAGAGGGTTTTGTTAAATTTTTTGAAATTTATTTTATAATTAAAAATAATAATAGGTAGTTGTGTTTCATAAAAATATGATTCATTATCTGATTTTTCTTGAGGAAGTCCAATTGATATGGATCATCCAATATTACAATTTACAATTAAAATTTTTATAAAACAAATTGAAAAAAAGAAAGAAGAGATATTGTCTTGTTGACGGAGTTGTTGTCTTCATCTGATGTGTTGTTTGCAGCTTAGCAAACACTAGTTGTACGTGGGATGGCTTTAGTAGTTGGATTCTCATTCAAGGCAGTGGCCTTGTCATTGAGCGCAGTGGGCATCGTCTTCGAATGTGGTCCACCTCTTCACTCATCTAATAAAACAAATTTAAAATTAAAGTAGCAAAGATGTATATAATCTAATCAAGCTCATATAGTTTTTAAAACTACCCATGACACATCAATAGAATTAACGAATTTCATCTGAAAACTAATGAAATGGGGCAACCTTGGCCATAGAATGAAAATTCAGAGGAGAGATTTTTTTTTTTTCCAAAATTCAGGGAAGAGATTAAGTCATCTAAAACGTCCCACATAGGGTATTTCAACAAATAAGTCTATAATATAATAGAAGATACTTTTTTGTTTCTTAGGACAATATAAAATTAGTTAGGGTGAGATCATCTTTTTCATCCATGTTGCTGCTTGGCATTGGAGAAATAAGAAACCGTCTCTATTAGAGTTGGCCATTTGGGACCAAAAATCGGTCAAACCGGCCGAACCAAACTGGTCGGTCTGGTTTGGTTTGGTTTTTTCTTTTTCTTTTTTGTTCAACGGTGCATGAATCAGACCGAACCGGTGTTCATGGTTCGGCGCTTGGTTCCTAATTTTAAAAACCACGGTTAACCGAACCGAACTGAATATGTTAAATCATTTTTTATTTAATAATTATAATATACGTGGCTTATTTCTATTGGTTTGATTTTAAGTTATGTGCTCAAATCTATCTTTTGTCAAAAACTTTTTGCACTTAAAAAGATAGGTTTGTACTTAAAAGGGTTGTTTTGTTCTATTGATAATATGTTTCTTTGGATGGATGTAAATGGTGAATGATGCATATGGTTTAGTTTGAAACTTTGGATGGATGTGAATGATGAATGATGCATATGTTTTACTTTAAAAGGATTGATTGATTGAATGAATGATTTTGAATATGTTGTGATGTGAATGGTGAATGAATTTCAAGTAGGTTTTGAATGAATTTAGATTCTAAATGTGTTCAAGTCGGTTTTCACCAAACCAAACCAAATCAAACCGAGGAAACCGGTTAACTGATATGACCGGTTTCCCACCTTATGGTTTGGTGCATGGTTTGAATTTTCTCCAAACCGTGGGGTAAGGTTCGGCGCACAGTTTGAGCTCAAAACTGAACCAAACCAAACCGAGCCCACCCCTAATCTCTATAATAAATGGTCTGGTGCCTCTACTTGTGTATGAGAGAGATTGAGACCTTGGCTTTTGGTGACATTGGAAGACTAATAGCAAACCAAAAACGCAGCAATTGAAGAAAGATTCCCCCTTTGTTCTTCTATATTAATCTATAATCTTAAAAAAGAAATTGTAAGCCTTCCCTGACTTACTCACCGATTGACTCACTCATTTTAAAAATTGTAGTTGTTGTTCTAGCAAATGGTAAGGGGGAGTGCATGCAGCATGCATTCCTTCCCAAATGTAATTTTTCGGATGTATTTGCAACAAGGCCCCATAAAACTTCGGTCAAATCTCACTTTGCTCCCTCAAACTCAAAATAGCCCACTTTTATCCATTGACCGAGGTTTGGTGACCCACTTTACCCCCTGTCGTTAACTCCATCTAAAAGTCTGTTAACTTTGATGATATGGTGCACGTAGGTCCCACATTATTTTCTTAAATTGAATAAAATAATCTTTTTAAACACAAATTAAATAAATTATAAAATATTAATAAAACTTTCAAAATTTAATTTTTTTATTATTTTAAAAAAACCATTCTTTTTTCTCTCTCTGAACCTCACTCTCCCTTCTTCCCGAAACGTGCAGGAGGAGGTAAAGTGCTCGCTTGTTCTTCGAGCCTTACTCGCGCGCTGCTTCATCGGCTTCTACTTGGGGTATCTCTCTCTTTCTAATCTCAATCTAGACTCGTTGGTTTACAGTCCTGGTAATAGATCTGCTGCTTTTGTATGTTTCTACTTGTTTTTGGTCCCCTAGGTTTTGTGCTCCGCTCTAGTATTTGCTATGTGAAAGGCGATTTGGGTTTTATTTAGTCTAATGCGGTTCCTTAGGGTTTCAGTATTCAGGATCTTACTTGTTGTTTTCAATCGAATAGTGCATCTCATGGATTGTGTTATGTTTGGGGTTTTGAGGATTTAAGCTACGTGTTCGTCTACATTTCTTTCCTTTTGTTTATTTGGGTTGTCTTTCTTACTCTTAAGCGATTTGAAATGTAATGAATGGTTATGAGGGAGAAGTTTGAATCATTTTACATTGTTTCTCTGGAAATCTGAATGAAAAGAAGAGGGAAGAGAAGGAGATTTTTCTATGTTTCTCACATGATGCTTTGTATCTGAGTTTTAAGGAATTAAGCTTCTGGCTCAGAAGTTTATGATGTCATGGTTCTGGTACCCCATAAACTAAATTTGGCCAGTTAGTTTGGAATTTGGATCAATCGGGTAACGCTTGAATCACCTTTGGTATAGAAGAGAAAAAGACATGAGTTGCAATTTTATATAATTTTAGTACAAGTTATGTTTTTGGTTGTCATGTTAGTTGTATTTGGAGGTTTCTGTTTCTCTCTACAGTTGCTGCTTTAATACTTGATAATTCTTTTCACTGTTCCTATGTCCTCTTTTGTTGTGGCAAATTTTAAGTAGATTTATTAATTAATTTAGTTTTCTTTTTGGCAAATTTCTTGAGGCTATACAGTATGTCCTTGACTTAAGATGACCAAAAAGAAAACTAAATAAATTAATAAATCTACTTAAAAATTTGCCACAACAAAAGAGGACATAGGAACAGTGAAAAGAATTATCAAGCATTAAAGCAGCAACTGTAGAAAGAAACAGAAACCTCTAAATACAACTAACATGACAACCAAAAACATAACTTGTACTAAAATTATATAAAATTGCAACTCATGTCTTTTTCTCTTCTATACCAAAGGTGATTCAAGCGTTACCCGATTGATCCAAATTCAAAACTAACTGGCCAAATTTAGTTTCTGAGGTACCAGAACCATGACATCAGAAGCTTCTGAGCCAGAAGCTTAATCTCAGATACAAAGCATCAAGTGAGAAACATAGAAAAATCTCCTTCTCTTCCCTCTTCTTTTCATTCAGATTTCCAGAGAAACAATTTAAAATGATTCAAACTTCTCCCTCATAACCATTCATTACATTTCAAATCGCTTAAGAGTAAGAAAGACAACCCAAATAAACAAAAGGAAAGAAATGTAGACGAACACGTAGCTTAAATCCTCAAAACCCCAAACATAACACAATCCATGAGATGCACTATTCGATTGAAACCAACAAGTAAGATCCTGAATACTGAAACCTAAGGAAACGCATTAGACTAAATAAAACCCAAATCGCCTTTCACATAACAAATACTAGAGCGGAGCACAAAACCTAGGGGACAAAAAAAAAGTAGAAACATACAAAAGCAGCAGATCTATTAGATTGAGATTAGAAAGAGAGAGATACCCCAAGTAGAAGCCGATGAAGCAACGCGCGTAAGTAAGGCTCTAAAACCCTACTCGAAGAACAAGCGAGCACTTCACCTCCCCTCTGCACGTTGCGTAGAGACAGAGCAGAGCACAGAGAGAGCGAGAGAGAAGAGAAAGATAAATAAATACCATTAATTAGTTTGGTATCTTCTTTTTTGTTTTGTTTTGTTTTGTTTTTAATTTTAATTGACGAGAAAGGTTAAATTGGAGCAAGAAACGTCGGTTTTGGCAGTGTGCATAATTTAATTTCTTAATAAAAACAAAAAACAAAGGGGAGAAGTTTTTTACTTCTTTACCTTTTTACCGTTGGGGGCAACGATGGGAGATCTGCGTTCACGGTTGATTTGCATCTGGGCGGTGCGCTGCAAATCCAGCCCTTGCTTTGGTCTTCATCTAATCAATTTTACATGGTTGAACGCAGAGTGCCCTAACTCCTACTTCTCCTGGTCTTCACATTCCAAAATCCCAATCCTCTGCCGACCTTTGCAGATCTAGACGCTCAGTTCAAGCGTAGGTGCGAAATCGGCGCCGAGAACTGAGGTATTGAAATAGATTGTTTATGATTGCTATGGGCTGACCTTTTCGACTTCTTTTTTTGGTCGTTTGAACACAGGTACACATCATGAACGACAAGGAAACACAACTAAGGAAGGAAGCTCGCGAATTGTTCAGCATCAAATTGGAACTGATCAGTGTGTTGAAGACGGCTGAGGACGGCGGCTATCCAAATGCGGCGGATATTGAGGCAACCTGTAAGAGTGTCACGTTTGCACCTTAAGGAGAACATAAATTTAAATCTATGATATTTATTAGTTTGGCTTATTAGTTAAGTCATAAGATCAAGATATTTCAAACCCGCTACTAATCTCCCCAATAAAGGGTAGAGTGTCACGTTTGCACCTTAAGGAGAACATAAATTTAAATCTACCTATGGTCATGAAGGATATCAAAAAGTACTTGGACATGGTGGAACATTAAATAAAATTGTTACAGTTTCGACTAATGTTAGTGATATATAAGGGGCACATAATTTTGGCTCCCTGCTGATTTTTGTTATTGAGTCTGAATAAAGTTGCTTGGTATCCCATGAATGAATCCAATTGTTAGCCCCATTCGGTGTGTTATATTTCTACTTCCTTGATAGCATGCGACTTATTAATGAGGTTACATCGCATTACTCGGGACTACAAAGTAAAACTGATGAGAAAAGTTACAGTATAGTTTAATCTATTCAGCTTATTGAATGATGACCCTTTTTTTTATTGGCAGAGTACTGATCGCATATCAAAATGGGTTGGTTATTCTTTGGGATGTATCTGAAGATCAAATCGTTTTTGTTGGAGGTGGTAAGGATCTCCAGCTAAAGGATGGAGTTGTTAAATCTACGAATGAAGTCAATATAGACTCTCCAGAAGAAACATTGGAACATCAACTGGGAGACAAAGAGATAAGTGCTCTTTGCTGGGCATCTTCCAATGGGTCCATTCTGGGTGTGGGATACATAGATGGAGACATTTTATTCTGGAACACGTTATCTTCTGCTTCCATCAAGGGTCAACAAGCATTGTCACCATCTAATAATGTTGTGAAGTTACGATTATCATCAGCAGAAAGGAGACTTCCTGTCATTGTCTTACAGTGGTCCAAAGATTATAAATCCCATCATGATTGTGATGGCCAACTGTTTATCTATGGTGGCGATGAAATAGGATCAGAAGAAGTTGTGTGTACTGTAGTTACAGAAAAGTTCATACAGAAAATTTTATATATTTCAAAACGTTGCACTTTCTGAAAACATTGTAACATGCCTCGAACTAGTAAAATTCTCTTCACATTTTAATGACAGGGTTGGTTTTGTATACCAGTTAATGTTCAAAAATTGAACCTTTTCACATTTTGTACATCAACAGTTGTTGTATATACCAGAGTTTGTCTTGTTTATTTACTGCCACTGAAGACAGGAGCTGATAAGATTCTCTGTGTTGCAGGTTTTAACTCTTGAATGGTCACCTGGAATGGGGAATTTAAGATGTGTTGGCCGTACGGACCTTATGCTTGCTGGCTCTTTTGCAGACGTGATTTTATTACCAAGTTCTGGGACAACTGGGGTTAATCACAAAGCCGATGTTTTTGTATTAACAAACCCTGGGCAACTGCATTTTTATGATGAGGCTAGCCTCTCTGCCTTAGTGTCCCAGAAAGAAAGGACTCTATTTCTGGTTTGGAGTTTCCGGTGGTGATACCTACAACTAATCCAACCATGACGGTTGCCAAACTTATTAGGGTACCCACTGGGGAGAACTTATTAAAGGCTCTATCAGAGGTATTGCATGAGCGGATATATTTTTTTCCTTTTATTTTTCCCATTCCTATATGATATATCCCGTTAAGGCTCTATGGGTGGTATTGGATTTCTTTCATTCATGAGTGGCTCATGCATCTTCCTTTTACTGTTTCTCAACACATAATTATTTATTGTTTGTGTGTATCTTAGATATCCTCAGTTGTGAACCGTGGCTCAATACCAAACCCATCAGCTGGTACAAAATGGCCCTTGACTGGGGGTGTGCCCAGTCAACTGTCTATTTCTAAGAATAACGGTATTGAGAGAGTGTACCTAGCAGGATATTCAGATGGATCTGTTCGGATATGGAATGCCACATATACACTCTTATCTTTTATCTGTCTAGTACAAGGTGAGGTTAGAGTTCATCACTTAAGCCTTATAAACTTTTGTCTTTATAAAGGAGATACCAAATTATCTCATGTAACTGGCAGGTGCAAGGTATAAAAGTGGCTGGTTCACAAGTGCTCCAGTATCAAGACTGGATTTCTGCGTTTTCACTTTAAATCTGGATGTTGGCAATGAAAGTGGCTGTTGGCTTGAATATGAAAATGAAGGTATAGGAAGTTTTCAGTTTTGGCTCTACGAGTATATTTGTTGTTTCATTATTATTTTTATCATTGTTCTGTGGGTTCAGGGAACTGTTGTGGAGGGTGCAGTACAGCAGTTGTTTGAAGGACATCACATGAATTACATTGAATGCATAAATGTGGATTACAAATCTACAAGAAAAGAATCATTTTATGGTGTGTATTTCTTGCACAAATTTCAGTTGTTAACCGTTGGAAATATTTTGTGAATGTCAGTGCATGCAACTGGTTCCTACTTGTTACGTTGCAGACCTCCAGCTCGATGTCAAAGGCTGTTGGGATGTTTATGCTTCTTTTGACAAGTATGTGGAAGTTGAGCGTGACAATGAATACCATTCTGAAGAACATGGTTTGCAGGTTAATTACTGAACTTCTATTGGCGACTGATCACAAGCTGCTCTTAATTGCTTCGATATATCAATCACTTGTCAAAACTAGTGTTTTTGGATTTATTTACTCTGCCTGTGAGATTTTGAATATGTGGTTCCTGGGGCATTTGTGCGTGGCTTTAGGCATGTTATATTGTGTAATTTTCAAGCTCAAAGAAAAGATTATGAGGAGCAATGCAGCCTGGCGTTCTTGTTCCTTGTTTCAAGCTCAAAGAAATAAGAAATGTGCTTAAGTTGTCACATTTTAATGTAGCTTGGCCCTAGTCATTTATGTAATATTATTATGTAATGTGACATCGTTCAAAACATAAAACTATCTTTCTTGTTTTTTTTTCTCGAAGTTTCAGTGGATATGTCTTTCATAAGCCTCTTAATCCTATTCCAGTGCGCCACCTTTGTCAATTCGTTTCAAAGAGGTGTTAAAAAGTTGTGTTTTCATATCAAAGACTTTGGTAATGTTAAAAGCGTATGAAGTCAAGTTCTCTTTTCATCAACGGCAACAATCCAGAACAATAAAAACACAAAGTATTGGAAAAAGAAAGAAAAAGAAGGCTGTACCTTTTAGTTTCATCAATATTCATGTCCATTTCCTTGTAGTCTACTGCTTCCAGGACCTCCTTCGGCTTAAGAATCTTCTGATTTTAAAAGTTCAAACCAACAGTTTCTACTTCCACTGGAAGCTTGCCGGTGTAGGGTGTTTGCTTACTTTCTTGCGAAATGCTAGGAAAATTATTGGGCCTTATTTTTGTTTTCTGGGCGCTTCTCTTGGTTTCTTCCTTCTTCTTTTTTGGGTTTTTTTTGTTGGTCTATGTTTGTATTTGAATGGGCCAAATAGGTGTGGCTCTCCGAAAATTTTAAAGGGTACTCTCTTTTTTCTTCTTTTTTTCTTAAATTTTTTTCGCTTTTTTTTTTTTTGGATATGTTAATGTGGAAATGGCAAATCTAGACAGAATTATGGAAAAGGCTTGTTCGGTGCATTGTGCTTGCTTTCTGTGAAGATGGTTTAATTGGAAAGCTCTTGCTGGCCAGTTGGGTTTTTCTTTTTAGTTTTGCTTTGCTTTCATTCTTAGTTTGTCCATTTTAATTTAATTTTAAGTCCGGATAGGATCAGGACTTCTAACTACTAAGTCTTAGTAGGAATACGATTTAATAATTAATTAAGTACAACTCCTACTCCTAGTAGGATTAGGTTTTCTTAATTTATCAACAATAGTTTATCAATAGTGGAATTGAAGTACGATTGAAACTTCACAAGAGCGCAACCAAATTTATTATGGCAAAAAATATTCCGTCAATATTTTTTCAGTAACCCATCAATAGTTTATCAACAACCCGTCACAACTATCAATAGTTTATCACTGACATAGAAAGTTTGAAACAAAACCAAAGCTAAGAGCATCTCCAACAGTGGTAGAAAAAAAAATTCTTCAAATTGAAGTTTGTTGACCTACGTGGCAATTTGAAGAGCCTTATTTGGTACTTTAATATTTTGTGCCTCATCAGTCTCTTCAATTCAATTAATACAATATTTGACTTAAAACAATAATAATTAATATCATTTGAAATAATTAATAACATTCTTTTTTAAAAGATAATATTCTATAAAATAAATAATATTTATTAAATTTACATCAAACCCACTAAGAAAAATAAATGTTTTTAGCCTTTTGATATGATTTTGATTCTCCCAAAACAAAATAAATGTTTTGAAGAAGCGAGGTCAACTTACCCTTTTGAAGAGAGAGAATGGGGTTGCAGATTTGATGACTAAGGTTGAAGAGGCATTGGAGGAATTTTTCTCGAGGTGGCTCACCTATTTGAGCATCCCAAAGTGGTTGAAGAGGTCATTGGAGATGCTCTAATATGTTCAATTACACATACACCTAGAAGTTCTCACTTGAGCCGAGCGCTTTCTTTTTAGTTTTGCTTTGCTTTCATTCTGAGTTTGTCCATTTTAATTTAATTTTTAATCCGGATAGGATTAGGATTTTTAACTACTAATCCTAGTAGGAGTCCGAATCCACTGTCCCTAAATTGGTGTTCCCTATGTGTCTCCTTTATAAAATATTGACACATGTCCCTCAATTTAAAAGAACTTAAATCCTGCATAACACTGTTAAGTTAAATGAAATTAGAAAAACTAAAAAATAAAAGAAATAAAAGAAATAAAAGAAAACAAAAACAACCCAGCATAGTCACGGCCTACCCCAAAATTCCGACTGCCACCCACTCCAAGTACCCACCTCAGCAGGAACTGACTCTCCTCCTCACCACTGGCCAACCATTCTTTTTGTCTCTCTATGTGCCTCTTTTCTCTCTATTTTCGAATCATTGACACAAAATTCAAGTCAGCTAACAAGATCGCATCCATGTCTGCGGCGCCAATCCTATCTTACAAAATTCAAGTCAGCTAACAAGGTAATTTCTAACTACTAGTCTTAGTAGGAATCCTACTCCTAGTAGGATTAGGTTTTCTTAATTATAAATACTCTTTGTAGGAATCCTAATCCTAGTAGGATTAGGTTTTCTTAATTATAAATACTCTTGTATTCCACTTTGTATGAACATCATCCGTCAATTGAGAATTCAATTTATAGATTTTGCATCCCTTCTAGTTCCAAGTTGTTGTCAATTTATAGAATTCAATTCATAATGGAGGAGTTAATGGACAAAGCTAAGTTCTTTGAGGAGTTCCAACAACAAATGATAGGCTATATTAAGGAATTGGAATCGGAGGTGGAGAGGGTGGGCTTGAAGGTGGAGAGGCTGGGCGTGGGCAACCCTCGTTGTACTTTTTCAAAGCGATACCTTGAAATCATGGCACAAGAATTGAATTCGACAAAGCATCACCTTGATATCATCGCAAACCTTTTGAATGCGACGAGGGAAGAAATCGCCACTCATCATGACTGCTACGTGCCGCCTCCGCTGCCGACTGAGGAGGAGGAGGACTCTTCTTCTAATTGTAGCAAGCAGCACTAGTACGGTTGAGAATACTCTCATCGCTACCAGTCTCGCATTATTCTGGCGATGTTCAATCATAGTAACAATGTATTTTGGCTTTAATGATAACAATTTTAGTTTTTACCCTTTCAATTTCAAATGTATGTATTTTGGCCTCCAGATCGAATGAGGAAAAGGCCCAAGTGTGCATGGTTGTCGTTTTCTCCCATTTGCTTTGATTTTGCTCTCGATATAGTTAGAATTAACATTCAACAAAATATAGCCATAAGAAAATACTACAAATAAACTAAAAAGTAGCTGCAAAAGCCACACTGACTGTTATGAGCATTGTATTTTTAGTTGCTTGCTTCCATGCATCCATCCATCATGTTGTTCT
The DNA here is from genome assembly GCA_024362665.1 of Prunus padus. NCBI lineage: Eukaryota > Viridiplantae > Streptophyta > Magnoliopsida > Rosales > Rosaceae > Prunus > Prunus padus. The sequence continues at coordinate 25,326,615 of JANFAM010000015.1, forward strand.
GTTCATCCTGTGTCTGTGCACAAGTCACCCATAGTAACATTGATTGGAGCACCTCAGCACCCGTGGTCCGCAAAATGCGGCCAACAATTTTGTCTTGCTCCTCGACAGTGAAGTGTCTGCCAAATAATGGCCGCAGCTCAAGTTCTTCCCTGAAAATGTGCTGATTTAGTGTAACTTTTATACATTTGCACTTCTCTTGAAGCTTTGTAGCTAGCTCATTATACTTTATAGTATAGTTGATACCGTAAGTATCAGAAATGCTAATGCTACTTCCAGCTAAATCCTCATCCATGTGAGCCTTTTGCAAGCTTTCATGAAGGTGAGAAAGTTTGGAAAGAACATGTGAGATATCTTTAAATAAATTTTCCTTCTGTTTATGGTCCAGTGTGTATGAGTGACTCACATTATGAAGCAGAAGGCGCCTCTTATTCCGGTTTTATTACGTCATTGGTCCTCATATTCTGGTATTTTAAGGTTTGTTCAGTTTTAATAGTTTCCTATTTGGATTAGGATTAGTAGATGTCTTCATATTTGGTTGTAATTACTAATTTGTTGAAACTAATAAACAAATTTTACCTCAACTTCTTCATTGCTAAAGTGCCTCTGGATAGTTTCCATTATTTGGTCAGCATGCGAACAAAACTTCACATAAAAATCAGCTGAACTAGAGATGGCTCCGGCACCTTGAATGGTTTCAATCAAACACCTGAATTCATTGAATTGACTTTCATCTTCAGCGTGCTCTTGGAAAAAGGAAAATCTTCCATCGACTGTGGGAATTATGGCTTTGTCCTCGGCAATACTGAAATCAGCAAATAAGTGATATTCAAATGAAAAAGGTGAGAAAATAGATATGCAATATAAAATCTCTGCCGCAAATGATTATATTTAATAAACTTGTAATGATCAACTGAAAAATCAGCTCTAAAAAAAAAATAACAAGCACATGCAAGGATTCATCAAATGATACAAACAATTCCATGTGCGGAAAACAGGGAAACTGGAACTATTAACGCCAAAATTGAATTTTACCATGTGACATGTTAACTTAAACATATGATCATTCATAAAAGAAGAAAAGGAAAAACCTCAGTAGAAGATAAATGGTAAGTTTTCCGAAAGGAAAGATTTAACTTTCTATCAAATACATGATAGATATGTCGAAATACCTGCGAAAGATGCAAACTTCAGCAATAAACCTAAATTGCAACCTCTCATTGAAAGCTGATAGATTAGTAAAGTCTCCAGACAGTTGCATCTTCCTAGCCTCCTCGGCTATTTCATTTAATTACCTTTCAATGGCATCATGCCAAAGCAGTATTTCATTTATTGGATGCCCTGCACTGGTATCAGAAACATCGGTACTTGAGTCTAAATACTTCCTTTTCCCAGTCCTGCACTCGCATGCACAATTTACCTTCTCCATACGTTGACTTAATGTGCTAGCACCAGAATCCACACGACATTAGAACTGAGGGGAATCTAGAGAACTTTCAAACATGTCAGTACTTCTTCTACCTTCCATCCAGGTGAAAATGACCTTTAATAACAAAGAGCTGTAAGTTATGTGCGGTTTTCAAAGCAGTAATAGAAAGAACTCAATTCTTTGACTAAATCTGAAACATTACTTGTTGAAGAAGCTTTTTCCTCTGGAACCATCTTGCTTAAGCATTTTCACAAATCCGGATGTTCGTTGGGTGAAACAGACTATGAAAGCCATGGAAGAAACTCGGCCCTCATAATTCACAGGAATGCTGCATGGAAACTGCCAGACCAGAGATGCCTGCTCTTCAACTGAAAACTTCTCAATGAGCAAGGGAAAGACCTGCCAAAAAAAATTTTTGAAATTGGGTTCCCAATTTTACTGTAGTAGTTTAGCATATGAAAATAAAAATTCTGGAACATGAAGAGAGATCTCCCGAGTGGTGCCTTAGTTGGCAACGGAAAGTCCCTTAAGAAGCATAAGTGCCGAGTTCAACTCTTCCTAGTCCGTAAGTAAAAATATTGTGGTTCTCATAACTGTGCCCAAACGGTGCACGTGGTATATGTTTTACCCATAGTTTTCCCTTTCCCCTCCCACCAATGGATGGGATCAAGGTTTCCTTATCGTCGATTAGAGAGAGAGAAGAGTCAATTGTGTATGCATGCTAATGACGTAGAAATAACTTGATGCTAACATGTTAGTGAGGGAACTTTTTGGGGGAAAATATGTGCTTACTACCAAATGCGTTGTTGACCAGACGGTTATTGTCCCTTTTTGTAGCTCCTAATAAAGAAACATTGCCAGGAAGAGTTCAACTAACTAACTGTATATTAGTGGTAGAACGGTGGGGAAACTTTGTGCTCATACCAATGGTGTTTTTGATCAGATGTTCTTACTTGTCATGGATCCTATTGGAGAAAAATTGCAGAGCCAAATTCGCATAATAAGTAAAGTACCAGAAGTGATGATGATTAATGGTTCTTATACTTGCCATAGAGCACCACCCGGGGATTATTACGTCATGAGCTTCCGCATCAGTTTATAAAGGAAAATTTTGCAAAAATCATTTTTAACACTAGAAAACAGTATACCAATCCCAACTTTTTTAGAAATTCTATTCCATTTTTGTTTTCATATTATAAAATTACAAGAGGCACGTCAACCAATTGGTGGTATGAACAAAAAAAATATACATAATAAAATAAAATCAAGATTCAAACGTCTGAAAAAGAAACAGCACCTGTTCCTCCTCCTTAGCCATGTGCATTGTGTTGCGCTGGCTGACCGATGTTTGTAGGGCTCCTGTACAAGATGCTAACTCCCTCGGGAAACTTTCATAAATTTTTGCATCAGAATTTAGCAGCTCGATAATGTTCGAGGGAGTATATTTGTGCTACACTCTTCACGCGTATATCAAGAGCTGGAAAAATTACCTGCAGTTTCAAAGTTAAATGTTGTGTCAGGACCTCTAGGCATGACGAAATAGAGATGGAGAAGAATCACAATAAACAACGCCTCAAAAGTAGAACAACGCCATGTTGAGCTATGATCATAAATTATACCTCAAAATGTTAGAAACATAAGTGCAATCTTTACCAACGCACACACAATTGCAGCAACATATTCACACTGATATCAATCAAATATTGCACACACTATTTATATAAGTGGAGAAAAGGAAAAAACAAAAAACCAAGAAACCAAATGCATACAGCTGGAAATCAGCACCGCGTTTTCTTTCTCATAATTGAGAAATCACAACTAATTATTAAAATCCAGAATAAATAATTTTGAAAGCAGAAGAACTCCCCTTGTCCCCTCAAACAATATTGAAAGCAGAATGACTATCCGAATTATTCCATAAAATTCATTCATTAAGCACTTTTTAAAACTTCTCAAAGAAATTGGCGGTTATAATCATCAATCATCCAATGATATACTCGAACACTGCAGTGTCAGAGGAAACATTGTCCATCAAAACTAGGTGGGCAAATAGCAAAAATGCAGAGATAAAGCAGAAAGGCTAGGAGCAGGGCCTCCTGGTTTATGCTTGTAAATTTGAAAATATTTTAAAAAGTAATAAGGGTGAAGTACATACTGATTGTGATTCTTCCTTAGGTGTCAACGGTCGATTGGGGAGATATGTGTGGTTTTGTCTCTTAGCCCAAATCCAGAAGCGCTGAAATTGCACTGGTATACCAAACTCTTTTGCAACCTCCTCCTGTGAGAATCATTTCAAATTAGAAATTCGAATTCAGAATTCTGTTGCACTAATCATTTCTCTCCAACAAACAACAACCCACCACCCTGTCAACCTCCACCTCCCAGCCACTTTCCCCACCACACCTCAAGGCCCTGATTCCCCAAGCCAAAACCACCATCCCAGCTCCAATCCACCCCACCCGAAATCTCACAAAAGGAGAATTAAAAGGGTAGAAAATAAGAACAATCACCTATATTCTCTGCAGTAAAAAGATTCTGAAGAGCAGCAATATGACCGTCCGCTAAGTATATTAACATGAATGTAATCTCTGATCTGTGCATAATGAAAAGAACAATAAAACTGGTAATTAGGAAAGCCAGAGAGACAAAGAATCAGAGCGAGAAGAGGAAGAAGAAACAACCCGTGCCCATTTCTCGACTCGCTGAGCATCCCCTCGCCTCCCGTTGATGCTGTCTTTTATTTTCTTTCAACTTTTTTCTTTTTTCTAATAATGTTATGTTTTACTTCCAATGAAGTTTTAATATTTTGAAGTAAATTCAATTTTTTTAAAGGTTTATATGTTTTTAAAAGACAAATAAAAGGTGCAAAAAGTGTGTATTTAACGGTAAAGTTAACGGATTTGACCACATTGACTAAACACCTTTTGCTAATTATTGTGAAGTTAAATGGGTGCGACTTAACAAAATCAAAAGCCTGTTAGAATGAATAAGACTATCATTAACAAGTACTTATGAGACCCAATCTACTGACCGACCAAAAGTTCCATCTTCATTTCATGTCGAAACAACCAATCAACAGTTTTGAATTGGGGATGTTTTCTTGAGATCTTGCCTTGCGAGTTGCGAGTCACTTTTAAAGCCACCAGAGCTAGTGTTATAGCTAGCGTATCATAGTTAGGTCTTCTCCTAAATCTGGAACAGAGCAACCCTGCTCTTTTTTGGTTGGAGATTTCCTCACCATCTTCATGTCTGAGGTTGAATGAAAAAACTCAGCTGCTTTTACAAAATCAGCGAAGCTTCAATTCATGTTCTAAACTTGAAGTACCAAATGATAACGGTAAGGAACCCAAGTGCCAGTGATTTCTTTCTTCCACTTTGCTATGATGGAGGTTGTAGGTGGAAATCCAAGACAGCCGAGGTAGGAGGGACGCGTGCTTCGGCTTCGACTGCTCAGCCCATTCAGATTGTTTCCTTACAAGCCCAATCCACCATGCGGATTTTGGGGAGTTTCAACAGTCCAAATTTTTAGCATTGTCTCTCATCAGTGACATTTAAAAAACAAAAACAAAAGAGAAATTTTGATATAATAAATCTATTGTTGAAATTACTTCCATAGCATAATTAGTAAAATAGGAACATAAAAAGTACCAATAAAATATACACGTGTATTATTTCACAATTATTTTTTAAAAAATTTACGGTGAAAAATTTGGTCATTATAAAGTATTTTAATGTTAACTACTTAATATTTTAAAGTGTAGTATTGTTATTTAATAATATGTGAATTTACTTGTATTATTTTAAAAAATATAAATTGTGAAGAATGCATAAATAAATAAATAAATATATATATTATATATATATATATAAAATACACAAATGCACGAATTTAACAACTAAGTTTCGAAGGATTAATAGGGGACATTTGTTTACACCATAATCAACCGAGCGCATTCGGCATCAGATGACTGGTACCTAGGCAGGCACGCCGGCTGTCAAAAGGAAAGAGACACTCCAAAGGACACTCAGGCAAGCCCTTAGAGTTCGAGTGACATCACCACCTTCTTGACCTACCAAAGGAGGACCTCCTTTTGAAGTAGTAACCACCTGCCAATGCTCTCAACTACATAACCTAGGACCATGGACACATGTCGCCTCTACAACAGTTTGTATAAAATCCCACATCAAAACTTTGTGCAAAACTCTCATTTTCACTTCCCTATATATAGGAAACAGTGCCCAAGTAAAAAGGGTAATTACTTTTTACCTTTACTATTACTCTGCTAAAATTACCACATACACTTGCTGACTTAAGTATCGGAGAGCCTTTGGCAGGTACCACACCGGTGCCCGAAGCTTAACGATCGCTTCTTCCTTACTTCCTTCTGCAGGATCCCTCCGTGCTGAAGGTCCAACACTCCTTTGTCTAAGTTGACCCTCCCAAAAAGAGCATCAACAACATTAATCCTACCAACCCTAGATAAGTTATTCTTATGGCTACTGAAGATTGAACGCGTTTACAGAAAAATCTAGAAAATCCACATGTTCCCTCCCTAACTGTAATCTCTCTTGGCAAATTCTGAATGAAGGAGTGATTTAAAATCAACACAAATGGGTTTAGAAAAGGAGAGGATGTGCACATTGCTACTGGGGTGTACAAAGAGATAGCTCTGATTGGGTAGTGGATTACAAGATTTGCTGTTAATTTTGGTGTCAAACAAGTTTTAGACCCTATGTTATGGGGCATCTATCCTGGACTCAAAATTTCTTGGGATATATGGGTTGTTGTAGTGCAGTTGTGTTTTAATATCCTCTTGCTGCTATGTTGTGGGGATGCCAATACTAAATAGACATAAGTTGGGGTTGTTCTGTTCATCATGTATATCTTGAATGCAATACAGTGGCAGATAGATTAGTTGAAATGGATTCATGTCTTAATTAAGTTGGGTATGTCAGTATCGTACCTAGGGCTCACAATGGCCTTCTTTAAAGGCAACGATCCAGAATAATAAAAAATCAGGATGGACAGGAGTAGGAAAATATTTCTCGTTATTTACACACGCTCAAGAGAGAACATTGATTTTTGGGAAATGAAAACTGTCTCATGATCTCCTTAACTGATTATGATTTTTGTGCCCCTTCTCCTCTGCATGATTGCCATTTTCTCAAGTGATTATGGTTCATTTCATGTATAAGGCTCTGCAACCAATCAAAAGGATTTGAGATTGCTCATGTTGGGCTGGCAACAGCCAACATTCTTGTCCCTTTTCTTATTTTTAAATCTCCCAAATCTATCTAGTATTTTTGTTTTTGTCAAAAAAATCAGTCTAAGTATTTATAGGATCTAAAAATGAATTCTTCACCTGAATCTATAACAGGACAGAAACTCTGCTCTTTGGTTCGGAATTCCCTCAACGCCTTCATGTCTGAGGTCGGACTGGGCCAAAATCAAATGAAACAATAGTACTGTACTACTATAGTAATACTTTGTATATATATAAGCTAGCTGCTCACACGGACTTGATGAAGTCATTGCTGCTTATACAATTTAAACCGGGTTTTAAACTCGTAAGTTTATAACTCAAGTGATTAAGAATATTTACGCTTCTACTAAAGTCATGTTCGATCCCTCATCACCAATAGCACTTGATTTGATATCACTTTGTATCATCAAAAGCAAAAACCAAAACAAAACAAGCCAGTTTACCTTATCACGATTGATATGTCATCACAACTGATTTTAGATTTTTTTTTTATAATATGTTCTCACTCTTCTTTCGAAAATTCTGATTCTAATTCTCCTGGCGAGAAAACATTCCTTGAAAATTCTGATTCTAACCCTAAACAGCAGTTGATTCGTAGGGGGCGGCACGAATTGGAAACAATCAGCCGCACCGGTACTAAAGTGTAATTAACCATTTCCTAAATATTTTCACTTTCATTGGGTAAAAACGAAATATCCCTTTAATAATCTCTACACCTTTGAAATTGGATGTAGAATTCCATTTGCTTTTTGTAGAATTCTTGGTGTTTGGAGGGTTGGAGGGTGGTGGTCATGGGGGAATGCAGGAGAAGAGAGAGAGAGAGAGATATATATATATATATATATATTTGTTTTTAATATTTTAATCAATTTAAAATTAACAAAAATTAAAAATATGGGACCCACAGTGCCATGTAAGCAACTAACGGAGAGATCTGACACAAACGGCGGAACCACATTGTAACAAATTTAAAAGTCCGGGGTATGTTATTGTAAAAATTGATAATGTAAGGATTAACATGTCTTAATGGTGTAACCACATGGTACTAAAGTGTAATTAACCCTTGTTTCTTTTAATATCCAAATGTGTTGTGTTCTACATTTTGACTCATGTGTTCTTTCCCACCCCAACCAAAAAGGTCTTCAAACAATTCGTAGAGCCATTTGGATTCAGGTTATATGGTAGCATAAGCTGATGGGAGATGTGTTGTTTTTAGGCATAGGTGCCGAAGTAAGGGATTTATTGTTTTTCCATGTCCTTGTGGGATTGATGTTGGATTGTTTGTTCTAAGTCTGCTTTTCTCTTTTTCTTCCATGTGTTCTACATGCATTAGTTACGTATCTTTCTTTCCCCACAGGCACTACGATCAGTTTTGTTCAGTGACTTTCTAACTCTTCATAACATTTAGGCTGCTGACAAGGTTTAGAAGTTGTATATTTAAATTTAATTAAGTATATTTTTTTGGTACTACGTTCAATTTTTATTTGGGGTTGATATCAACCTAAATGTTGTATATTTTAGTCACGATACCATACCAACCTAAATGTGTGTTGTGACTTGTGACGATAATGCCAAACAGTCAGAAATATCTAGACTTCATCACATAAATTATGATAAAGCAACAATGCCTTGCCATTAGCTCAAACTTCTCCACTGTTCACTAGCAATTAATTAAGAAAAAGCATGCCCCTGTAGCTTGCTTCCCTTTACACCCCAGTCGGTGATGTAAATTTTCGAACGCCTGAAAAAGAGTATCCAAAAATCACAAATTAAATTACTACAAGCGCACGAATCAACAATAGTATAGAGATATGCAAGTACGAGGTCGAACCCACAAGGACTGATAAAAACAACTTAATTAATTAAATCGCACTAAACCCAATTAAACGAACGATTGATTGATTTGAGTGGTGAATTAAAGAAAACGTAAATTGCAAGAATTAAAAGAAAGAAAAATAAAACACTCAATAAAGATAGAGTTTAAGAGAAATCAAGTTATGAAGATCTAAGGTTATGAATCCACCAATGACAATCCTATTTCCTTTTCTTAGAGCCAATTACTATCCAATTATGAAGCCAATGTTAAAGGTTGTTCTTTCTATAGTATGAAGTAAGCCTGTCAAGGTCATAAATCGTGTATCCCTATATGCAATTCTACCCTGTCAAGGTGTTAAAATTTAACATATAAGAACCCGTTAAGATTAGAAGAATTCAATCAACCAAGTAGGACTAGTGGATGACGTTTCTCTCCTAGCTATCTACTCTTCTTAATCTTAGTTCCAATAAACCTAGTGGATGACGTTTCTCTCCTAGATTTATCCAATTATCTAGATGCAAAGTTCCTAGTGGTGATCAAGCAATAGGATTTCAAACCTAGAATAAAACTCACACAAAGATTAAGAATTTAACAAGGCATATAATTGAATAGAAATCAACAAAGTACTTCTCAAATAATCATGTCATGGCTTCATCATAAACCTTAGAAAGGAATTTAGTTACACATAGTCATAATAATAATCACAAGAGAAGTCATGAAGCAATAAAACCTGGAAAATAATGGTGTTGTGCATGCTTAAGCTCTCTGTCGTCTCTTGAATGGAAAGTGTGTAAAAGGTCCTTAGAGAGAGCTTAAGCTGGCCTTATATAGTGCAAAAATAACTAAACCCTAATCTTAAAAGGTCTGGAAAAACTCTCCTAAAACAAAACAAAACCCTAAACAATTATGGAAACAAACTAGGAAAGAATCCTAGAAAAATCTGGAAAAATATGGGAAACGTAGCTTTGCTTCTAAGATTTCCAGGGACGTATTACACGTCACTTAGAAAAATCAGGAAGGTCTTCAAATGTTCAATCTCCCATAGCAGCACAGTTTTGACGGGAATGCAGCTTTGACTGTGTTGACTTGCAGGTCTGGAACAATTGGCTTCATAGAAAATTATGAAAATTTGACACAATGATCTTCAATGTCTTAGCTTTCTTCTCCAATTGGCCTTGCACTAAAACTCCTTCGGAAAGTCAATTTTCCATCAAAAACCTTCTAAGAGCGCAGAAAAACTGAAAATAAGGAAAGTAAAGTAATAAGGCTCTTTTTAATCAACTTTCCCTACAAAACCAAATATAAAGGGTCTAAAAATATAAGAAATAAGGCACTTATCAATCAGCAGAACCATTTTATAGCCCAAAAGTCTTTCCATCCAACATGATCATTTTTTGGCTTGAAGACTCAATACTAAAGAAACTTCATGGCTACCTCCATAAGCTGACTTCCTCCTTTGTGTCTGATCACTCTGCTCAAGCACTCCGCGGTGTTCGTTTTTTATCAAGTGTTTAGTTTGGGTGTCTTTAGCTTTTTGGGTTGATGTTGTTGGGGTTAAAATCCTCAGTTGGAGTGGTAAATCTAAACAAGGGTGAAGAGATGTGTCTGAAGTTGTTTGAGCCTGCTGTGTTTCAAGAATGTGTATTTCTTCCACCATTGGTTTCCAGATTCTTACTCTTGAATTGATGAACCAATTTGAAACCTGCATATTTTCAAACATACATATATAATATGGTCATAGAAATGATACACAAAAGACTTGGTCAAGGTAGGTCACCTGAGTTCTTGATAGGCCAGTCTGTTGAGCCCACATTTGCTTTTCAGAATCAGATGGGTAACTGAGATGAACAAAACCCGAGTTTCATAAGACCAATGTATTGAATTGAAATGCTGATTAAGTTATAAAATTATATCCATGGAAAACTAGAAATCACTCACGGATGAAGGAAGTGTTCAAAGAGAGCCATATCCTCAGCACCGCAACTGCATGCTAAGGAAGTCCTCTTTGGCATCGCAAGGCAGACTGATGAGCACTGGCGGACCCAGAATTTTTAGTAGAGGTGCAATTTGGAAAGGCTAAAAACTTTTGTGGATTGAACATCTAAGATTTTTTACCTAAATTGACCTTAGGTCTCTTCATGCATTCATATCATACATGAAAAATTGTTTTATGTAAGGATGTCATCATATGATAGTTTCGTAAACCTTAAGGACGTTTTGTGATATTAAGCCGTGTAAAAATATTGACTAAGTATGAAAAATGGTTTTTCGGAATAATCATTTTCTCAATGTAATTTTTGGTGGCTTTTATTCCTTACACATCAAATAAGAAAACTTGATTTTATGGGATTTTAGTATGAAGTATATATTAACTTAATGAGCCATCATTTTTAGCCTAAATTGTATTTTGCACTAAAACCGATTTTTCATATTTTGATTTGGTGGGAATTTGATTTTCTAGTATTTTTATTTGAATCCAAATGGGGGTACTTTCTTATTTACATTGTAAACTTAAGTAAATGGAGTAATATAAAAATAAATTAAAGTAAAAGGACAAAGACATTCACTTAAATGTTGAAAATGGAAATAAGGTAGTCTGTACACCAGCTGAGTAAAGGAGCAATTTAAAGTACCTAAAATGATTTTTCCGGCGAGGGGAGGTGCAGCTGCACCTCCTTGCGCCTTAACAGGTCCGCCACTACTGATGAGGGTTGTTGGTCAAACTCAGATGACTTGGGTTTTGTCCTCCATCCGAGGAGCCCCTAGCTTCCTCTTTAACATGGCCAAAATCATCAGCCAGAGGCTTCTTGCCTCTGGTTTGAAGCTTGTCCAAAAATGGCACTCTTCAAGCACCCGAAGTGCTTCAAAATGGCTTTGATAGCAAAAGATATGTAAGGTGCTGCATCTCCAAGCCCATCAATGGTCTCAAATGTGCCACAACTGACTCCATCTGTTGGCAGTACAGTTTATACACCCAGACCATAAAACGTGAACACAAAATTATGAGACTTGGGCTCCAACCCTGATTTCATTTGGGCCTCCAAGTGAACCAAAAATATTACTAGATATATATGAGACAAGTCATTCTATAGTGAGAGCTTCATCTAAGGCCAGACCCTATTTGTTGGGATCAACCTAAACTAACAAATTTGATTCAACAACTAAGAGATATCAACTTTTAGGTTGATATCAATATCTCACGTGACAAATTTCCATAATTCACACTATTGCAAACGTGTAGAGTTTGCTCCAGTGTTGAGACCGAGGATAGGGCCATCGGGTGTGAGGGATGAAGGTGGATTCATCTTCGCTTAGTAGAGATATGTGTAGTGACACTTCCCACAGACGGCGCCAAAAGGGCTCTATTTATAGAGGTTTTGGGTGTCCTCTTAGTGTGAAGTTTCGATGTGGGACTCGTGGGAGTACCCTGGGAGGCCGGTCATATATGGTACAAACAATAAGAACCAATCAAGTCTTCTAAACCCAATTTCTAACAGACACGGACTCATTCCACAAAAACAAAAGAAGAAAAAAAAACATAATTTTAGCAACCGACAACAAAATGAAAAATGAAGAATATAAACAATTCAAACTAATGTGCTAGCTAGTAGGGTAGTTAGGAACTAGTGGTTTTCTTTTGTAAGGAATAAATAGATGAATTAAAGAAAGAATAGTAATGGTTATTGACATGGCATAGAAGGTCTTCCTTCTTTTTTTCTTTAAAAAGAAAAATTATTGGCTGGTGTCTACTACTACTAGGTCTTTCTTTTATGATAAACAAAAGGATAAAAAACTGAACCAAATTGCCGTGCAATAATTTGGATTGAAATTGAAAACCTTGCATGTTTTAAATTGGCCATAATTTGTCATATCATAGCAAAGTTAGGTGGAGTTTCTCTCTTTGAATTCGTTTGTCTTTGAGAAACAAGCTGCCATGCACTGCGTTTAGAAAAATCGAAATTGATTTAACGATCAACTTTCAGTTAAAGCACGATATTACAAATAGTTAAAGCAAATAAAAGACATCATGAAAGAGTGGCATATTTGGAACAAGCAACGTAGGCAGTAAACCACGTGGATTTTGGGGAGGAGTTTCTTCCACAGCCCAAATTGTTAGCACGGGCTCTCAATGACGTGGATTTTAGTATTAAATCTATAGATGAAATTACTTTCATACTACCAATGTTTGGTGGTTCAAGTGGTAAGGAGATTGTTACCTTTATACAAGGTCTCGAGTTCGAGCCATGTGAATGGAGTAGTCATCATTGGGAGAGCTTACCCCCCGAATGGGGTCTGACCCGGCTCGAGAGATTAGTTCTCGCCTACGTGAGAGGGATACTTTGGATTCATCCAAAAAATTTACTTTCATACTTCAGTTAGTAAAATATATACACATATTATCTGACAAAAAAAGAACTAATAGTATTTCACTTAATAATATGTGTATAATACATGAAGTTTACATGTGTTAACAATTTGTAAAAAGATACATATATGAAACGTGAATAATGTATAAATACATGCACTATATGCAAATTTTATAACTAGGTTTCAAAGGATTATCCACACCATTGAAAGAACGCGTTAATTTTTGGGAAATGAAAACTGATTACCATTAACAAGTCTTCAACTTGGTTTTTCACCTTTTGCTTTTCTTTTGGTAGTAATTAGGCCGTGCCCCTTCGTCTCTGCATGATTGCCATTTTGTTATGGTTCATTTCATGTCTAAGGCTCTAAGCAGCCAATCAAAAGGATTTGTGAAATTAGGTCGTCTCTGCATAATTTGACTAGACTTTTCCTTTTTTTGTTAGGGTAAAGCATATTTGAACAGACTTTAGTTGTAAGTGGGGATGATAAAAGAGTGAAAGTAGGTTGGTGGGTAAATCTAAATGACATGCAAGGTTGTTATATAATGTGAACTTGAATCCAAGATTATAGAGCTCTTTGGTTCGAAATTCCCTCAGCATATCTTCATGTCTGTGGTCGGACCAAACGTCCAATCCAAGATTATGGAGAATTCCTCTTCCAGCCCAGAAATCAATATGAACATACAAGAGCACAGGCCACAGAAATCATCTGCTTTCTTCCACTGGACCCAGTCAATACTCACCACAAAATCCAAGTCGGAAACCAACATGTAGACTGTAGCCGGGCTCACTAGACAAATAGGGCAAGACTTCAAAGTCAACAAGTCAATACATAAAGCAACCTCACAATGTTCTCAATCCGACATATCAATCTCAGTCATGTGACAAATTTTCCATACTTTCACACACTATTGCAAAAGTCTGTAATAGAGTTTGCTAGTTTTTTGGTTATTGGGTTCGGGAAGCAGTAGCAAAAAGTACTGGATGCATGATGCAGCAAATTGATATAGCACAATTATTCTGTTAAACCGGTTGCTTGGGGAGCAACAAAGCCTACTACAACCTTCTGTCCAAATTATGTTAAACCTGAAAGAACACCAATAATATATATTAACTTTAATTGTCAACGGGGTCTAGACTAGTGGTAAAGGTCTAGTCAATGGTGCTCTTTGTAGTTTGTCAGATTTTCCATTTTGATTCATACAATTTTGGTAATTTTTTACCCTTGCATTTTAGACAGCTATAACCCAACCCAATACATGGAATTCTTTACAGCTATAGGTTTTTGTTCAAGTTAACTCATCCAGGGCTTGCCATGCAAATTGCAATTATAAAGAAAGACTTTAAAGTGAACAACTCAAGCCAACCACGAATGTCGTGGAGGCCTTTTTGCACATCATTATTAAAGCTACATCATTATTATTTTTCTTTTGTCCTATTTTCCCTGTTACTACTAAAAGATTTGATATTGGTAGAAGACTTCAAAGTCAAGCCAGTAGCGACGACAAAGATCTAATCTCATCAAAGCTAGGAGAACCATTACACCCCAGCCAGCAGAACAATATTTTACAGCCCACTTTCCATCCAACATGCTCATTTTTTGGCTTGAAGACTCAATACTAAAGAAACTTCATGGCTACCTCCATAAGCTGAATTCCTCCTTTGTGTCTGATCACTCTGCTCAGGCACTCGTGTTCATTTTTTATCGAGTGTTTAGTTTGGGTGTCTTGAGCTTTTTGGGTTGATGTTGTTGGGGGCAAAATCCCCAGTTGGAGGGTAACTCTAAACAAGGGTGAAGAGATGTGTCTGAAGTTGTTTGAGCCTGCTGTGTTTCAAGAATGTGTATTTCTTCCACCATTGGTTTCCAGATTCTTACTCTTGAATTGATGAACCAATTTGAAACCTGCATATTTTCAAACATACCTATATAATATGGTCATAGAAATGATACACAAAAGACTTGGTGTGAAGTTTCGATGTGGGACTCGTGGGAGCAGCCTGGAAGGCCAGTCAGATATGGTACAAACAATAAGAACCAATCAAGTCTTCTAAACCCAATTTCTAACAGACACGGACTGATTCCACAAAAACAAAAGAAGAAAAAAAAACATAATTTTAGCAACGACAACAAAATGAAAAATGAAGAATATAAGCAATTCAAACTAATGTGCTAGCTAGTAGGGTAGTTAGGAACTAGTGGTTTTCTTTTGTAAGGAATAAATAGATGAATAAAAGAAAGAATAGTAATGGTTATTGACATGGCATAGAAGGTCTTCCTTCTTTTTTTCTTTAAATAGAAAAATTATTGGCTGGTGTCTACTACTACGAGGTCTTTCTTTTATGATAAACAAAAGGATAAAAAAAACTGAACCAAATTTCCGTGCAATAATTTGGATTGAAATTGAAAAACTTGCATGTTTTAAATTGGCCATAATTTGTCATATCATAGCAAAGTTAGGTGGAGTTTCTCTCTTTGAATTCGTTTGTCTTTGAGAAACAAGTTGCCATGCACTACGTTTAGAAAATCGAAATTGGTTTAGCGATCAACTTTCAGTTAAAGCACGATATTACAAAGAGTTAAAGCAAATAAAAGACATCATGAAAGAGTGGCATATTTGGAACAAGCAACGTAGGCAGTAAACCATGCGGATTTTAGTATAAATCTAGAGATTTTCTATTTAAACCCCACACTTCTCTTAGTTCACCCCAATACTTAAATCATTGAGCTGTAATTTTTATTATTTTGTAAAAAGACAAAAAAGGTCGTCCAACTTAATACTTAACCCTAGTACATCTATACATACACCTCACTACTCTTCATATTAAGTTTTAGAAAAATACAAACTCTTCTTCAGAAACTCCAACACTTGCAACTCGTTGGGTCTCTTAGACCCATTCACCTCCATAGTGCACCAGCTCTATACGCGTGTGGCTGGAAGGTCTACGATTTCTTTCGTTCTAATTCCTTGAGGCTATTAGTAATCATATGTTTTCATGATCAGGATATTTCTTAGTTTTTTTTCTTGATGTGCTTGTCAAAAAGAAGAATATGGAGCTTGGAAATGAGAAAAATTATGTTTCTCTTCTTTCCTCTCAGATTTGCTTGGCCAACCATACCAAATACCTAGACAGAACTAACTCCCACAACATTTTTTCTTAGTGGACTTTCCTAGCTGTAGGACTATTTATTGTTTAAAAAAAATGCAATAAGACCTTTAACAGTATCTTCAAACACGGCATGAATATTTCCTTCCGATTTTGTTGATAGCATCAATATGATATGCAAAGTGATGACAAGGTGATTTTTCTTCAAATTAATAACTAACAAACTAATGATGTGGTGAGTACAGGCAAGGCTTCGATGGGAGAGAAAGACAAGGAAATCCATAGAGCAGGTCTGGTTGGGATGAAGATAACCATAGTTTTCTACAAGGGTAGAGCTCCCAGAGGTGAGAAAAGCAACTGGGTCATGCACGAATACAGACTAGAAAACAAGCATCCTTTCAAATCTTCAAAGGTAAACTAGAGATAAGCACAACAACATATAATCATACCGGATTGCCAATCAATCTAACTTCTGCATCAAACTCCAAACTAATTGTATCACTTTTCCTCTATAATGTATACAAAAACTAGGTTATGATCCTAATATTTTGTTTCTACATAACAAAATAAGCAATGAAAGAATTCGATTGTTAGAGCTCATGCCACAAGCTTCACCAATAAGCTCAAGAACGGATGAGAATCGTCGAACTCCGAAAAGAATGTCCCAAGCTCCACATTTTTCTGCATTAGATCGATGACTTTATTCTTTGATGTAAAGAATCATATTCTGGTGCTTTCTGCTAATATTGTTTAATGATTTAAGTATTGGGGTGAACAAAGAAAATTATGGGGTTTAAATAGAAAATCTCTTTATTTCTTATTTTTTTTCAGCTTGGGTGTATTTAAGGGTAGTTTGGGAAGATAGTGGGGTTTTCTTAGAAATTGTGAAATTTTAAATTAAAAGTTGGGGTGAACTTAGAAAATGGGGTGAACTAAGAGAAGTGTGGGGTTTAAATAGAAAATCTCTAAATCTATAGGTGAAATTAGTTAGTAAAATACGGGATAGAAAAATACAAATAAAATATGTACACATATTATCTGACAAAAAAATAAAGTTAAAGTGTAGTATTTTACTTAATAATATGTGTATAATACATGAAGTTTACTTGTATTAAACAATTTGTAAAAAGAAACATATATGAAACGTGAATAATGTGTAAATACATGCACTATATGCAAATTTAATAACTAGGTTTCAAAGGATTATCCACACCATTGAAGAGAACACGTTAATTTTTGGGAAATGAAAACTGATTACCATTAACAAGTCTTTAACTTGGTTTTTCACCTTTTGTTTTTCTTTTGGTAGTAATTAGGCCGTGCCCCTTCGTCTCTGCGCATGATTGCCATTTTGTTATGGTTCATTTTCATGTATAAGGCTCTAAGCGGCCAATCAAAAGGATTTGTGAAATTAGGTCGTATCTGCATAATTTGACTAAGCTTTTCCTTTTCTTGTTAGGGTAAAGCATATTTGAACAGACTTTAGTTGTAATTAGTGGGGATGATAAAAGAGTGAAAGTAGGTTGGTGGGTAAAGCTAAACGACATGCAAGGTTGTTATATAATGTGAACTTGAATCCAAGATTGTGGAGCTCTTTGGTTCGAAATTTCCTCAGCATATCTTCATGTATGTGGTCGGACCAAACGCCCAATCCAAGATTATGGAGAATTCCTCTTCCAACCCAGAAATCAACATGAACATACAAGAGCACAGGCCACAGAAATCATCTGATTTCTTCCACTGGGACCAAGTCAATACTCACCACAAAATCCAAGTCGGAAGCCAACATGTAGACTCTACCCGGGCCCACTAGACAGATAGGGCAAGACTTCAAAGTCAACAAGTCAATACATATAAAGCAACCTCACAATGTTCTCAATCCGACATGTGAATATCTCAGTCATGTGACAAATTTTCCATAGTTCACACACTATTGCAAAAGTGTGTAATAGAGTTTGGTGGGTAAAGCTAAACGACATGCAAGGTTGTTATATAATGTGAACTTGAATCCAAGATTGTGGAGCTCTTTGGTTCGAAATTTCCTCAGCATATCTTCATGCATGTGGTCGGACCAAACGCCCAATCCAAGATTATGGAGAATTCCTCTTCCAACCCAGAAATCAACATGAACATACAAGAGCACAGGCCACAGAAATCATCTGCTTTCTTCCACTGGGACCAAGTCAATACTCACCACAAAATCCAAGTCGGAAGCCAACATGTAGACTCTACCCGGGCCCACTAGACAGATAGGGCAAGACTTCAAAGTCAACAAGTCAATACATATAAAGCAACCTCACAATTCTCAATCCGACATGTGAATATCTCAGTCATGTGACAAATTTTCCATAGTTCACACACTATTGCAAAAGTGTGTAATAGAGTTGGCTACTTTTTTGGTTGTTGGGTTTAACTTGGATTAAGCACTGAGAATTTATGGGTTAAAATCTCTGGTGTTCGGGAAGCAGTAGCAAAAAGTACTACATGCATGATGCAGCAAAATTATTATGTTAAACCCAGTCGCTTGGGGAGCAACAAGCCTACTACAACCTTCTGTCCAAATTATGTTAAACCTGAAAGAACACCAATAATATATATTAAATTTAATTATCAACGGGGTCTAATCTAGTGGTAAAGGTCTTCACGTTTTACCTTGGTGCTCTTTGTAGTTTGTCAGTCTTTCCATTTTGATTCATACAATTTTGGTAATTTGACTCTTGCATTTTAGATGGATTAGAAGGAATTTGACATAATTTATAATATATTCTTGAATTGTGAAAGATTTAAAATTACAAAGATAAAATTGACAAAATTGAAAATTTGAGGTTAAAAAGTCGCTTTTTCTTTTTTTGAAAATTAGCGATAAGAAAAAGTTGCTTTTTCAGATCAATGATTTTGAAAATGTTATTAAAGCTAACCACGAATCTCGTGGAGTCCTTTTTGCACATCATTATTAAAGCTACATCATTATTTTTGTTTTGTCCTATTCCTGGTTACTACTACAAGATAAGATTAGATTTTGGTAGAAGACTTCAAAGTCAAGCAAGCAGCGACGACAAAGATTCAATCTCATCAAAGCTAGGAGGTGTCCCTTTTCCACTTGTATTTTTATTCTACCATGCATCTATATATATTAAAGCCACCACCACCTTTCTTTCTCATCAGTTGTTTGTTCATCACTTTCCCTCATCAGCTAAAAAGTTTTTCCAAAATGAAAACTTTGCTGCTTTACTTGTTCCTCCTCTGCTTCAATATCCTCCTCCCTGCAGTTCACAGCCAGTGTATTAAAGACCAGCAACAATCATTGCTCCATTTGAAGAAAAGCCTTCAATTTGATCAACGTTCACACCCAACCAAGGTTTTATCTTGGAATTCAAGCGCCGACTGTTGTTCTTGGGTTGGTGTTACTTGCACTAGTAATGGGCATGTTGTTGGTCTTGACCTTAGCAGCGAAACTATCTCTGGTGGCATCGACAATGCAAGCAGTCTCTTCCATCTTCAACATCTTCGAAGCCTCAATCTGGCTGGTAACGATTTTGTCTCTGGCACTCGCATTCCATCAGCAATCGGAAAGCTTGTGAACTTGAGGTATCTGAATTTATCATATAATAGTGGTTACTCCGGGAAAATTCCCATTGAGATTTCACGCTTGACAAGGTTGGTTGTCCTTGATATTTCCCAGCCATGGCGCAAGATCGAGCCCCCAAATATAAGCATCCTCTTTCAGAACCTCACAGAGCTTGCAGAGCTGTATTTTGACTGTGTAGATTTGTCAGCACAGGGAGCTAACTGGTCCCAAGCGATATCATCTTCGCTGCCAAACCTGAGGGTGTTGAGCTTGTTTAGGACTGGTCTTTCCGATCCTATTGATCAGTCTCTTGGTAAGCTTCAGTCTCTCTCCGTGATTCGATTGGGTGAAAACTATATCTCCGGTCCAATTCCAGGATCCTTTGCCAACTTTTCAAACCTGAGAGTGTTGGACTT
Organism: Prunus padus; assembly: GCA_024362665.1. Classification (NCBI taxonomy): domain Eukaryota; kingdom Viridiplantae; phylum Streptophyta; class Magnoliopsida; order Rosales; family Rosaceae; genus Prunus; species Prunus padus. The sequence continues at coordinate 25,346,577 of JANFAM010000015.1, forward strand.
GAGTTGGAACAGTATCTCTGGTATGGCCCCAGGATTCTTTGCCATTTCAAACTTGAGGGTGTTGGACTTGAGTCGGAACCGCATCGTTGGTCCAATTTCAGGATCCTTTGCTAACTTTTCAAGCCTGAGGGTGCTGAGCTTGGTTAGTAGCTGTATTTCCGGTCCAATTCCAGGATCCTTTGCCAACTTTTCAAACCTGAGGGTGTTGGACTTGAGTAACAACAACATCGCTGGTACGGTTCCAGGATTCTTCGCCAATTTTTCAAAGTTGACTTACTTGAGTCTCACATTTTGTGAGTTGAAAGGAACATTTCCCAAAGAGATCTTTCAGGTACCTACTCTACAAACTATTGACCTTTCTTTTAATGTAGAACTTGGTGGTTCCTTGCCAGAATTTCCCAAGAATAATGGATCTCTTCGGTCCTTGATTCTACGCGGGACAAACTTTTCAGGGTCACTGCCTGAATCCATTGGCAACCTCAAAATGTTGTCCACGCTAGATCTTTGCAAATGCAATTTTACTGGATCAATCCCAACGTCATTGGCGAACCTAACCCAATTGGTTAATTTGGAAATGCAATCACAAAGGTTCCATGGTCCAATAGATTCTATTCATTGGGAAAATCTTATTAATCTGGTAAATCTCCAGTTGGACGACAATCTACTTGAGGGCCCTATTCCGTCGTCTCTCTTTTCTCTTCCCTTATTGCCAGCACTAGAACTTTCCCACAATCAATTCTCTGGTACACTTGCATTTGCAAATGTCTCTTCTTACTTACAATCCCTTCATTTGAGTTTCAACAATTTGGAAGGACCAGTACCCACGTCTATCTTTAATTTAAAAGCCTTGAATTTCTTGATCTTTCTTCAAACAATTTCAGTGGGTCTCTTTTTAGTGGTCCGCAACAACTGACAAATCTCAGATACATTGATCTTTCATACAATAGCTTGCTGAAATTTTCTAATGGCTCGTATTCCCCATTTCCTGCATTAAAAAATTTGGATTTGTCTTCTAACAAATTGAGAACAATCCCATATGTCTTGAGAAATCAATCCACATTATCCAGTGTGGACCTTTCAGAAAACCATATCCTAGGCAAGATACCCCATTGGATTTGGAGTTCCAATCAACTTGATTCCCTAAATCTTTCTTGTAACTCCTTGGTGACTCTGGAAACTCCTTTACTTAATTCTAATGTGAAAAAGCTTGACCTTCATTCAAATCAACTTCAGGGACAAATTCCCATTTTCGTACCATTTGCCAACTATCTGGATTACTCGAGCAATAATTTCAGCTCTATACCATCGAACATTGGTGATTTCCTCACAAACACATTGTTCTTCTCTCTTTCAAGCAATAACTTGAATGGGCTCATTCCAGCATCAATATGCAATGCCTCAAAGCTTCAGATTCTTGTTCTGTCCAATAATTCTTTGAGTGGCATGATTCCCCAATGCTTGACTGCAATGCGTAATCTCAGTGTACTTAACTTAGCGAGTAACAACCTCACTGGAACTATTTCTAATGTTGAAGATTGTTCATTGGAAATTCTGGAGTTCAGTGGAAATCAGTTAGGTGGCCAGGTTCCAACATCTCTAGCTAAATGCAGTCAATTGGAGGTTTTAAACATTGGAAACAATAATATAACAGATAGCTTCCCATGCTTGTTGAAGAACATTTCCACCTTGCGTGTCCTTGTTTTGCGCTCCAACAACTTTTATGGAGGCATTGAATGTCTCAACACCAATGACACCTGGCCAAGGCTTCAAATCATAGACCTAGCTCACAATAATTTCAGTGGTGAAATACATGGAATACTTTGGAGAACATGGCGGGAAATGATGGCTACTGAAAATGGTTTCGTATCGACAATCCTCGTTGGACCACATATAAAAAGAAAAACCTCGGAGCACTGCCTTTCAGAGCCAACTAATAGAGACTGCTATAGCTATCCATATGTTGGTTCTTCTTTTGAGTATGGTGTAAGTGTAACAGTTACCATCAAAGGTTTCGAGATGGAACTGGTAAAGATTCTATCTATCTTTACCTTGATTGACTTCTCAAGCAACAACTTCAATGGACCAATACCTAAGGAAATGGGAGAATTCAAATCACTACGCTTCCTTAACTTGTCCGGAAATGCTTTCATAGGCGAAATCCCATCCTCGTTTAGTAACATGAGTGTACTCGAGTCCTTGGACCTCTCACAGAACAAGCTGAGCGGGCACATTCCACCACAATTGGCAGAGCTTACTTTTCTTTCGTTCTTGAATCTCTCATATAATCAACTGGTTGGTAGGATCCCAACCAATAATCAGTTTTCAACATTTCCACCATCCTCCTTTACAGGTAACAAAGGACTAAGGGGGTTTCCTTTGACGGTGGATAACAAAGCAGGATTTTCACCACCACCAATAGTGAATGGAAGGCCTCCAAATTCTGGACATCATCATGAGGTTAATTGGGATCTCATCAGTGCTGAAATTGGATTTATAGTTGGCTTTGGAGTTGTCATTGGGTCACTTGTGTTGTGCAAGAGATGGAGTAAGTGGTATTACAGAGCTATGTACAACATCCTTCTCAAGATATTCCCTCAGTTGGAAGAAAGAATTGGTATTCATCGAAAACATGTTCACATAAATCAAAGGTGATGGAAACGTTGAATTGATTAAGAGGAACAATGTAAGTTTGGACTCCTTGTTAATTATGCCTAGGGTATCTTAAGATCCAAGAAATAAGAATTGTGCCTGCCTTTCTCGTGTGTATTTTTTATATTTTATTTTATATTTGTGGAATGTAGCAAATATCACAAAAAAATTAATGATTGTATGATACTTGGAGTTGGAGGGTTAGAACACATTAATTATAGAACAAAGCAACTATACTCTTTGGCTCGAAATTTCCTCAGCAACTTTATGTCTGAGGTGGGACCAAATAAATCCAAGATCACGGAAATCAATATGAACATAAGTGTACATGATATAATGGGAATCCTAGACCACAGGCCACATAAATAAATTGTCCCTTCCACTGGGCCATGAGCCATGACTATCGATTTGGACATGTCAAGCTAGCAATTTTTTCAATTCTACCATATTTAAGTTTTTTTTATTTTATTTCATTTTTAGATTGAATTAGCATATTTATAATCAATTACAATTTTGTGAAATTAATTTAAACTGAATTTAAACGTGGCTGCCGTTCACGACTTGATGAAGAATGCCATGGCCGTCCAGATGCTGGTTCTTCTTTACAGCATGGTGTAAGTGTAACAGTTACCAGCAAAGGTTTCGAGATGGAACTAGTAAAGATTCTATCTATCTTTACTTTGATTGACTTCTCAAGCAACAACTTCAGCGGACCAATACCTAAGGAAATGGGAGAATTCAACTCACTAAGTGTCCTTAACTTGGAGAAAAACTCTCTTGGAGCAGGGGATAGGACTGTAGTCCTATCCCCTCCAATCACCTCACGCCACGTGTACTCTCTCCTTCTCTTTTTCAACCAAGTTGTCCAAGAGAGTTTTTCTCCTTAACTTGTCCCGAAATGCATTCACGGGCAAAATCCCATCCTCATTTAGTAACATGCGGGTACTCGAGTCCTTAGACCTATCACAGAACAAGCTGAGCGGGCATATTCCACCGCAGTTGGTCAAGCTTACCTCCCTTGCATCCTTGAATCTCTCATATAATCAACTGACCGGCAAGATCCCAACCTGTAATCAGTTTTCAACATTTCTAAATGACTCATTTACAGGTAACAAAGAACTATGGGGGTTTCCTTTGACGATGGATAACAAAGCAGGATTTCCACCACCACCAACAGTGAATGGAAGGCCTCCAAATTCTGGACATCATCATGAGGTTAATTGGGATCTTATTATTGTCGAAATTGGATTTACATTTGGCTTTGGAGTTGCCGTTGGGTCACTTGTGTCGTGCAAGAGATGGAGTAAGTGGTATTACAGAGCTATGTACAACATCCTTCTCAAGATATTCCCTCAACTGAAAGAAAGAATTGATATTCATTGAAGACATGTTCACATAAATCAAAGATGGTAGAGACATTGAATTAATTAGGAGGAACAATGCAAGTTTGGACTCCTTGTTAATTATGCCTAGGATATTTTAAGATCCAAGAAATAAGAATTGTGCCTGTCTTTCTGGTGTGTATCTTTTATATTTTATTTTATATTTATGGAAAATGTAGCAAATATCACAAAAAATTTATGATTCTATGATACTTGGAGTTGGAGGGTTTGAACACATTGATTATAGAACAAAGCAGCTCTACTCTTTGGCTCGAAATTTCCTTAGCAACTTCATGTCTGAGGTGGCACCAAACATATCCAATCCAAGATCACGAAAATAAATATGAACATACTTGTACATGATATAATGGGAGAACCCTAGACAACAGGCCACAGAAATAAATTGTCCCTTCCACTGGGGCATGAGCCATGACTATTGATTTGGACATGTCAAGCCAGCAATTTTTTCAATTCTACCATATTTAAGTTTTTTTATATTTTATTTCATTTTTAGATTGAATTAGCATATTTATAATCAATTACAATTTTTTGAAATTAATTTAAACTGAATTTGAACGTGAATAAATTGACTGATATAGGTAAAAACATAGGAACTATTTTAATATTTAAGTTTTAAATTTATTATTTTTGAAAGGGGGTGTTGCGTAGAGTTTTTAATTTGTAATTCGAAACAAACAGAGGCAAATTATGCATATCGTATCAATTCATGAGAATAGTAATTCAAAACACACTGAGGCATTTCGTCGAACACATTGTACTTGAAAGACATAAAACTAGACCCGACAGACGCGAACCCAAGGACAGGTTGAGGAGAGCATGACATGTTCACAGAAGGTGCACCCATCATTACTACCACAATTGGCGTCCTGTGCTTTTCTGGTAATGTTAAAAAGTATATGAAGGTTTTGATCACCAAAGATGACGACCTAAAACAATAAAACACAGAGTTTTGGGGAATAAAACGCAGAGTTTTGGGGAAAAAAAAGGGGCGCACCTTTGGCTACTACAAAAAAAAGTTGGACTTGGACAAACCACATCACTTAATTTTAATTTTCTAATTTTTCATTAATTTCTGTTAAAATACTGTAAATAATAAAAAATTTGTCAAACTTCTCATCATCCTCCACTCTTCGTCTCCCCAATCTCCTCCTTCCTGCTGAAAGTCCCTCTAAGCTTCTTCATCCTCCCCTCCCCATAGTTTAGACTAGTATGTAAAGAAAAAAAAGGCCTTCTATCTAAACTAATTTCTCCACACAAAAAACAAAAACACATAACTTGAGCAAGCGGATTGAGAAAAAAAAAATTCGAACTAACAATGGAGTAGGAACTTGGTTTTCTTTTGTAAGTAAAACAAAAAGAACAGAAAAAAGAAAAAATGGAACACTAATGGTTATGGACATGACATAGAATAAATCAAATGCACTTATTTAACAGAGAAAAACATGACCATGCCTTTATGGAAACCCCAGAGTACGTGGGTGGGACATGGGAGTATGCCCGTCCACTTTCTTCCACCCTCCACTTTCTTCCACATGGCTCTCTCTGTCATGGTGTTTTTAGGGGCAAAGTTTCCTGGTGCCAGTAGCCTAGAGCACTTCCACCCATTTGTCATGGCAAAGGGTTAGGGGAGGCAATGGCTGATACTATTTACGTAAATAGTAGCAGCCCTTGCAAAAAACAAGGTGTGTTTCCACCCGTTGCCATGGCAAAGGGCAAATATTATTCACTTTTCGTTTTTTTTTCCTAAACAATTAATTTGGAGAATATTTTCGGATAAGATTTTGGGTTCCTACATGTCAATATTTGTTATAAAATTCATATCTCATAATTCGAATGAAATTTTCGGATAAAAAACTACTTTAATACAACTACTTTAATAAAAAACAAGCAACAATTAAATAAAAGGCAAGCAAAAGAACTTAATGGTTTTGATCATTTAACCAATCCATGTTACTAGGTCCATCGTCAGGGAAAAGCCTTCTTCTCATAACATCCCTTCGTTCTAGCTTCCAAAATGATTTTGTTTCAGGGGACATATGGCTTGTATCCATGGTCATGGTTTCCCAATCATTCTTCTCTCTGTCTTGTTTGCATACATACTCCCTTTCTCTTGCATATTCTTCATTCATTGCCTTCTCGTCCGCATCTTTTTTCAAGTCTAACTCAATTCTCATGGCGCCGTTCCTTGCAATTTGCTCCAAAATTTTTGAAGTATCATTGCTAGAAGTACTCCCTCTCTTGGCCTTCGTTGCCTTTCTCCGAATAGGCCTCGGCTCCTTTTGGATTGGTGAGTCTTCACTCATCGGGGATTCCATAGGCGAATTCGATGCAGTTGAATCATAGAGCGGCGTCTCGTTCAACACGACGGCCAAACCCGTGGGAATAATTATGAATCTTTTACAATTTTTCACCACATCCCAACATTGTTGATGGTTGAAAAGATTTTTTGCCTTGCCCAATGGCACTGAACCACATTTGTGCTTGCATAATCTATTTAAAAAAATAGTGGAAATGCAAGAAACATTAAAATAAAAAATTGAAAATGCAAGAAACATTACAAATATATTGGAAATGCAAGAAACATTAAAAAAATTAGGACATTAAATTTAATAAAAAGGAAATTACAAATAATTTACCTCATCGCTAAGATTTTGGCTGCTTCGATGGTTGTCCCTCGCTTTTGCCAACACATTTCTCCATTTCCCCAACTCTTTTTCAAAATTTTCCACCTACTAGCCAAGACCATTTCTGCATTTGAGTCGACCTCGATCTTTCACAAAATTCTGCATGAATTTTTCTCCACATATAAGATAACTACATCTCATTGCCCGTGATCGGACAATGACCAATGTGGACCCAACACTCACACAACAGAACATCTTCGATGGTTGACCACGTCCCTCCGGCTTCAATGGAAGATGCCATAAGATGGTGAATACAAATGAAAATTGAAAGTGAAGAAAATTTTGTATAGAAAGTGAATAAAATAAGGAGAAGAAAATGTATGAGGATTTGGTGTTGAAAGTGAAGAGTATTGGTAGGTATTTATAGGAAAAAATTATAGAATTTTTAAAAAAATTTGAAATTTTTTTTTTTCCAGATTTTTTGGCAAAAAAACACAACAGTAGTTGGATTGAAAAAAAACAGGATCGGATAGCCCGAGCGCGCCACGTGGAGACTAGCCGTTGGTGCACGCGATTTCAAATTTTTTTAACACGGTAAAAAAAATTTGAAACCGCGTGATGACGTCGACCTACTGCGGTGAAGCTAGGGCCGAAATCGCCCTCGGGCTGGACCAAACTGGTGGGACCCGCGTACTGCCCGAGCTCGCCTCTACCACTGGTGTAACATCCGTGACCTAAATTTTAATTAAATTAAAATTATTTAATTAATTATGTGAAATTACGGTTTTGCCCTTGAGGTTAGAGTCGTAAAGGTCACATTTTTATTCGTTTGGAATTTCGCGAAACCGACCGCGCCATTGCGACGGGCTCGTCGAAACGAGTCCATAGCCGGTCGGCACGTCCCGATCCGAGGTCCAGAACTCAAAAAGGGCATTTTGGGTATTTTGGAATTTGAAAAAAACCCTAAAACTACCCAATCTGATGCGTACACGCGTCAAACACCCGCCCAGCCCTCTCTCTCTCTTCCGTCTCTCTCCTCTCTCGACCCCGACCCTCTCTCTCTTCGATTCTCTCTCACCGAGCAAGGCAAGGCACGGCAGGTGCCATTAGAACCGGCTCGAAGCCCGGTCACATCCCGCCGCTTTTCCCACGGAAACCTCGAGATTGGCCGGCGGTATCGGCTTGGTTTAAGCCAGTTTTTCACGGCTTCGTTCGCGGCTCCCGATCATCTCCAGTGGATCAGGTATGAAACTCAACCTCCTCAACCTCCTCAAGCTATATGCATACTTGGTTTTGATCAATTTCGTGCCTAGACCGTTCGATCCCAAACCCAGTTGGCCGGATTTCAAAATGAAATTCCGGCCGATTCTTGGCCTTTTGAGGCGGCCACCTAGTAGGATAATTTGCTCGGAGGGTTGAGAGGAACCTATAGCCTAGGCGGTGAGCGGCGATGATGAGTTTTTCCGGTGACCGGAATCGCTCTACACACCCACACGCGGGCGGCGCGTGTGGCGGCGCGTGGGCACTGTAGTGGTGCCACATTGTGCTCTAATGCGCTCATCGTGTCATCCCGAGCGTCGGTGTTTTGGACGTCGTTCGGATGTCGAGCGGGTATGCGCCTGTGCGCATAACCGGGTTCGGCGATGTTCGAACCGTCGGATCAAACCCAAACTCAGCTACGTAGTTCCCGTATTTCTAGGACTATGTAGAAGCTGTCGGATCGAGGATTGGAGTCCGGATACTCCAATCCATTAACCCTAGGGTTAGGTTATTTAATAACCGTCCGATCGTGCGATCGTGAGCAATCCGACCGTTCGATCGTGACCAAACTTTCAGGATAGGTTCTGTAAGTTGTGTAGAACCCGTAGACCCTGCGGGCCCCGGTTGACCAGATCCGTGGACCCTGCGGGCCCCGGTTGACCAGATCGGGCGGTTTGACCGCACGGTTGACTTTTAGTCTTCCGAGGTGGTTTGACCTGCCGGGAAGCCTACTTGCCCTAGAACCTCCCGAACGTCTCACGTACACTTTAAACCCGGGAATTAGGATTTGAATTTAAATTCAATTGCGGTTGACTTTTGTTGACTTATTCCTCGTATTCCGTAATAGGTACTCGGGCTCGAGGTTCACGGCGACGAGGACCCTCTCGGGGTCAAGCAGCGTGAGATTACTTGTGAGTGGACATTTTTTTAAATCGGCATTATTTTTAAAGATTGAAAAACTATGCATATGAATTTATTCAATTGAATTATGGATTTTATGTGAGTTTAAATATTGAATTTCTTATAAATTGTTTATTTGGAATATTAAGGTTATATTTAATTGTTTATAAATATGTTGGGTTCTGATTTACTTATTCGGATATGGTTGGTTATTTTTGACCTATGATTATAATTATATATTTTTGTGTCGAATGTTGGACGTTACCAACGTCCGGGTGTTCTTGTGTTCGGGTTTTGGGAACGGTTTGAATACCCTGGAATTGAGGGTATGTCAAGGGTTATATGATTTAGTTGGAGTGCTATTAGCACCACTTTATGTACCTTCCCGGTTACTTGGTTACAGAATGGTTAAAGGATATAACGGAACCCGGTTCACCCTTGGCGGGGTGTTACTGTAGGACCTTGCCGGGCAGTCTGCGCGCGTAGGACTTTATTCAACCGCACACTATTGAGGTATTTTCTTCTGTGCGTGTCTGGGAGTTAGTCCCCATTTGGGACGGCTTATTGCCTGGCCACGTGGTTGTGAATGTATTTTTCTCCATGTGGTCAGTTAACAATCCCCGTGTTGGATTGTTTCCCCGGTACAAAATGGTATAGTAGTCTCTTTACGTATGGGTATCTACATATATTTATATAAATTTATTTATACTATATTATTTATTCTAGTTCTCTTATTCTTTTGGGTAAGGACTCTTTCTCGCTTGTTGGGATTATGACACGCGTCGAAAGAGAGGATTCTTAGTATTGGGAAAAGGTCAAGTCTATTATGGGATATTATGGTATTATGTTGAAAGTTTACGGATTCTTGGATTTCAATCGCTTATGTATATAAATGATTTAATTGCATGTTTCTGACATCGTTTTGAAACAGTGGGGTTAGTATGTTGATTTCAATTGATAAAACTTTGTTTTTGTCCACTCACAATTTTCTGTTTTGCGCCCCCCAGGCAGTAGTTCGATATGAGCCGAGTACCTGAGCCAAGACTTGCACTTCTGAGCCCTGTACTTCTGTAGGGCACTTCTATCTGTATTGCTTTCAGTTAAACTTATACTTTGGTTGTAAAACTAAATAGAATTCGTAGATTGCTCTGTTATCGCCCGTTTATGTAACATCTGTGACCTAAGTTTTAATTTAATTTAATTAATTTAATTAATTATGTGAAATTATGATTTTGCCCCGAGGTTAGAGTCGTAAACATTTTGATTCGTTTGGAATTTCGCGAAACCGACCGCGCCATTGCGACGGGCTCGTCGAAACGAGTCCGTGGCCGGGCGGCACGTCCCGATCCGAGGTCCCGAACTCAAAAAGGGCATTTTGGGTATTTTGGATTTTGAGAAAAACCCCAAAACTACCCAATCTGACGCGTACACGCGTCAGAACCCGCCCAGCCCTCTCTCTCTCTTCTCTCTCTCCTCCCCGACGGCGCCTTCTTCCCTTCGCGATCTGGCCGTCAGGTCACTGGTGGACCGAGACCGGTCCCAAAAGATCCGGCGTGATCTCCCGGTCCTAACCCACCCAAGTTCCGGCCGGTGACCTCGAGAATCACCGGCAATCTCGACTGGTTTGAGCCGGTTTTTCCGGCTTCGTTCGGCGGCTCCGTGACCATCTCCGGCGGATCGGGTATGAAACTCAACCCCTCAACCTCCTCAAGCTAGCTGCGTCCTTTATTTTGGTCAATTTGGTGCCACGATCGTTCGATCCAAACCCGAGAATCTGGCCGATTTTCAAAGTGAAATTCCGGCCGATTGCCGGTCGTTTGAGGCGGCCACCCGATAGGATAAGTTGCTCGGTGAGATGAGAGGAACCCCTAGCCTAGGCGGTGAGCGGCGGTGATGAGTTTTTCCGGTGACGGAATTGCTCTACACACCCACGCGCGGGCGGCGCGTGTGGCGGCGCGTGAGCACTGTAGTGGTGCCACATTGTGTTCTGATGCGCTCCTCGTGTCGTCCCGAGCGCGTCGGTGTTTTCGGATTTCAATTCGGACGTCGTTCGGATGTCGAACGGGTATGCGCCTATTGCGCGTAACCCGGGTTTGACGTGTTCGAACCGTCGGATCAAACCCAAACTCAGCTACGTAGTTCCCCGTATTTCTAGGACTGTGTAGAAACTGTCGGATCGAGGATTGGAGTCCCGGATACTCCAATCCATTAACCCTAGGGTTAGGTTATTCGTTAACCGTCCGATCGCGCGATTGTGAGCTATCCGACCGTTCGATCGCGACCAAACTTTCAGGATAGGTTCTGTAAGTTGTGTAGAACCCGTAGGAACTTTCGGATCGAAGATTGGAGTCCGTGGGCCCCGCGGGCCCCGGTTGACCAGATCGGGCAGTTTGACCGCACGGTTGACTTTTAGTCTTCCGAGGTGGTTTGACCTGCCATGAAGTTTACTTGACCCTAGAACCTCCCCGAACGTCTCACGTACACTTTAAACCCCGGGAAATAGGATTTGAATTTAAATTCAATAGCGGTTGACTTTCTTTGACTTATTCCTCGTATTCCGTAATAGGTACTCAGGCTCGAGGTTCACAGCAGGCAGGACCCTCTCAGGATTGAGCAGCGTGGACTTGTTGTGAGTGGGCATTTGTTTTGAATGAGCATATTTTTAAAGATTGGAATTTGATGCATAAATGATTTATCTTGATTTTCGGCATTTAAATATTGTTTAAGTCTTAGACTTGATTTTTGATGGAATTATCAGAAAGTTTATGCATATAAAACTAGTCACTTTGACTAAGGGGTTTTAATGGTATTTTGAATCTTGGATAGAATATTTTATGAGGTTATTGGAATTTAAATTATATTTAGAGTTTATGCATAATTTGGAGTCCCGGTTTAATTGTGGGACATTGGTGGCTATATTTTAAATTAAAGGTCTTTGAGTATTGAATTTGGGACGGGACCATCGTCCGGTAATTTTTGTATACGGTTTGGGTATGGTGAAATACCCGGGAATTTCCTGAGTTTTATATTTAAAAATTGAGGATTTATTGTCACACGAGTTTCGAAATTATTTTCTTTGGTTAATTTAATCTTGGAATTTTTATATTGTTTTAAATCAAGGAATTTTCTATTTACTTTAATATTTGAAATTTGTTAAGAGAGTGTGAATTTTATGTTTCCGGGAATTTATAGTTTATATTTTATATTTTATATTTATACGTTGATTTAATGTTTCGGGTCTTGGATTTCTTATTTTTAAGAAATTCTATTTACTTTGCAATTATAGAGATATATATTTGTTTCAAGTTTGGAATTGGTATTATACGGAATATATGGATTATATTTTATATTGGAAGCTTATGAGTATTTTGGGTTCCAGATATGTATATTGAGACATTGGTGTTTATATTCTTTTATATATATTTTTGGGTGTCAATTATGGACGGGGTAACGTCCGGATATTATTGTGTTCGGGTTTGGAGTACGGGCTGAATACCCTGGTATTTAGGGTATGTCGTGATTACGTATACTAGATGGAGTGCTATTAGCACCACTTTATGTACCTCCGGATCTTAGTTCTTGAAATGGATACAGGATACAAAGGAACCGGTTCACCCTTGGCGGGGTGTTACTATAGGCCCATGCCGGTGATGCTGCGCGTAGGACTTTATTCAGCTGCACATTATTGAGGTATTTTCTTTTGTGCATGTCTGGGAGTTAGTCCCAGTTGGGACGGCTGGTTCCCTGGCTACGTGGTTGTGAAGGAATTTTTCTCCACGTAGTCAGTCAACAATCCCCTTGTTGGATTGTTTCCCGGTACAAGTATTGGTCTAAGAGTCTTACTATTTATATATAGTATATATATACCTATTACTATACTTTCATTCTTATTTTATGTTAAGTGAGGATCCTTCCTTGCTTGCTTTGTGCCCTACGGGCATTGCGTCGGGAAAGCTTGAGCTTGGTTGGGAATTTGGGTTTTCTTGGTTTTTAGTTTCTTTGGTTTTATATTTTCCTTGTTGGGATTTTATGAGACTTTACATTTATATTATTATAAATATATATATGTGGGTGTGTCTATGAATGTTATTTCCAGGATTTATTATGTTTGAATATGTGCACGGACGGTGATGCACATGTACATATTTTAAATTAAGGTTTGAAGCTGGACAGGTTGGGTTCCAGGAAAAAGGGAGTTATTCAGTATTGCTGTATTTTACTTAAACGGGATATTTTTGGATGGATTCCAATCCATGGTTTTTATTTTAAGAATTCAGTGTTTAAGTTTGTGGTTTCAAGAATTTGCGGAAGTAGCAAAGCTACAGTTTTAATTATGGTATTTCAATGTACAAATTTAATAGAATTGTTTTCAAGTACTGTTTGTATAAGTATATGTGTTTATACAAGGATTTTTATTGCATAAGTGCTTTATCATTATTTGTGAAAACGGAGGGGTTATTATGTTCATTGAAAAATGGTGTTTAAAGTTTGATTTTTCGTCCACTCACATTTTCTGTTTTGCGCCCCGGTACTAGATCCCGAGGTCAAGACCACCACGTCGAGGCATCACAACTAATGGCTCCTGTAGGAGTTTTCTTGTATTTATACTTTGCTATCCTTTACTCGGGTTGTAAAGTTTAAATATCTTTAGATTGCTTCGTAGCGCTCACCTAGGATTGAGGTAGAGGCCGAAGGCCTCCCTATTAATCTGTGCTTACGCTTTGTGCATGCTGCTGTTGGGAAATTTTCTGTTGTTTTTGACGGTGGACATTTTGGGAAAGTCCATTTTTCGAGAGGAGACTCTGGGATTTTCGGCAGAAGTCAAATTTCCTATTTCCTTAAACTAGGGTTAAGGGCGTTTTAGTAAAGTAAGTTCTGCGTCGGGGTAGTGTCTCGACGGGAAGCGGGGTTGGACACGAGTTCCGAGGGGAATTCGGGTCCCATCTGTCGATTTAGGGTTGAATTTAAGGCCGGAGGCCTAGTGTGTAAACCGTGTGCTTTTGCATTGTGCGTGCTGCAGTTGGTGGTTGTTTCTGTTGTTTTTAACGGGGTGAAGGATTTTGGCAAAGTCCCTATTTGAGAGGAGACTCTGCGGATTTTCGGCGAGGAGTCCCAACCATCTTTTCCGTGCTTTGGGGGAAAGATGGTAGGTTAATTAGTGAGCCGGCCCGGCATGGGTTAAATGTAGGAAACACCACAGGATCCGCACGGGTCCCGAGGGGGATCTGGTCGGGTCTGTCAATCGGAAATGCCACAAGGGCCTTGGGCCCTATCCTGCTCTGGCAGCGGGCTACCGCTAGAATAGCTCTTACAGATAGACGGGAAGAAGACTTCAAAGTCAAGCCAACAACGATGACAAATAAATAATTAAGGATAAACTACAGTAAACCCCCCAAACTATCTGGTGATGGCTGGGTTATGGGTTCGTGGGTGTGCTTCTTCTTGTTCGATGATGTCGATTCTTTGTATGATTGAAGTAATTTTCCAGAATTTTCTTCAATTGATCGGCATTTGTTGATTCAGTGTTCATTTTTCTTTGAAGGGCCAACACCAATTTATTTTCGTCTCCGCCCTTCGATGTCGGCTTCATCACCACGCGCTCCCTCCACCTCCTCTTGGCCTCCAAGCCCAAGCTTAACACCTTGCTCGCTGGTCTTAGAAAGAACCATCACATTTCGACAGAGGCTGCATTTAATTTTCTTTGCTCTCTGGTCAATGGTTGCAGATTTATATATTCAAGTAAAAATCAACCTCATCAATGACCCAGGCCCCTTCGTCGATGGTTTTAAATTGAAGAGGCTGGGGTTGAGTCGGGAGGGGTAGAGAGTTGACTGGGTTCGCTAGAGGTTGCGAAGGGGCTGGGGTTCGTGAGTGGCGAAGGGACTGGTTTATGGCTAGAGAATTGGGGTTTTGGTGAGGAGAATTGAGTTTTTTTTTTCTGGGTTCGTGTTCTGGGTTTAGAGAGAGAGAGAGATTTATTAAAATAATTTTAAAATAATTTAAACATTAAAATAATTTTTTATTAATTTTTGGACCACGTGGAAGTCCACGTCATCAAAACATAGGTCCCACTTTTGACACGTCATCATTTAACGGATTAACTAACGAAACGGAGGGTATGTACTCGTAACTTTCCGTGACGTTGAGTATGTACTCGTGAATTTTCAAAATGTGGGTATGAACTTGAAAATGGCCCTATAATTTGGGGGGTTTACTGTAGTTTTTCCAATAATTAATCTCTTAAGTACATATATTTTACTATTAATTAGGCAGTGACATTCTTCTAAACAACCAATCACCGGGATTTGAATTGTGGATGTTTCTTGAGATCCTGCTTGCCACTCAATTTAAAAGCCACCAAATCTAGAGTTATAGAGTATCATGGAATCATGTGAGAAACAACCCTGCTCTTTTTGGTTGGAGATTTCTTCACCATCTTCATGCCTGAGGTTGAATGAAAAACTCATCTGCTTTTATAAAATCAGTCAAGGTTCAATTCATCTTCTCCATTTGATCTATCAAATGATCTAATTGGCATGCACACATAACAGAAAAAAATATGTACACGTATTATCTGATAAAATAAAATAAGAATACAGTGAAAGATACATGTTAAAGTGTAGTATTTTTACTTGTATTATTAAAAAATTTGTAAAAAATACATGTATTAAACGTAAAGAATGCGTACATACGTGAATAATACACGTGCTATATGCAAATTTATTAACTATATTTCAATGGGTTATTCACAAGAGAAACTTTCATACGCCCATTTTATTTTCTTCTTCCTATCTATCTCCTCATGTCACTTATCAAAGGAGGAGAGAGATACGAAGAAGGGGACAATGAAACATGAGTAGGAAAATATTTCTCGTTATTTACACACGCTCAAGGGAGAACATTGATTTTTGGGAAATGAAAACGTCTCATGATCTCATCCTCAACTGATTATGATTTTTGCGCCCCTTCTTCTATGCATGATTGCCATTTTCTCAAGTGATTATGGTTCTGTTTGTACCATATTTGGTAAAATGCCAAAATTGGTACTTTGTCAAAATTAAAGACCCAAGCCCAAATATCTCTTCTAGTCGAAGGGCCTTTTTTCATGAAACCCAGGCCACAGAAGCCCATGCCTTTTTGAACAGATATCTCAAACTCATACCCACCACGTTAGAAGTGGTTGAGCTCAACCAGGGTGACTCACGTAAAAGCTGAAGTGGGTTTCTTGCCATTAAGAGCGATATGACTAGCGTCTCTTGGCATAAAGCACGCCGATTATCTGAAGCCAAAGCCGACGTTCCTCCACTCTTTCAGACTGAAGAAGCTCAAAGAACATCCCCTGGAGACTAATATTCATCCAACGTATCCCTTTTATATTATTCATGGACCAACTCACGAGGAAAAGTTTTCAAACTTGAGCCTACACGCAAGTTTTCGCCCACAACTGCCTTCATTGAGTTTATTTGCCTATAAATATCAGGGTTCCACAGCAGCGCTCGAGGACTCTCTCTCCAAAATTAGACTCAACGTCTATAACTTGAAAAACCTTCAAGCATCAGCCAACCTATTATCCAGATAGCCAGTTGACAACTCCTGCGTTTATCTTTTATTTGCTCTGTCATCTTCTTGGTATGATCTTTGTTTAAACTTCCGGGCTAGCTACCTTGTAAAATCAGCCTCAAACTTGTAACAGATTGGATAGAGAAATCTCCAGTCACTTTGTTATCAAGTTTCTTTACCACTGTAATTTGCCTTTACAAGCTAAATGGAGAAATCTTTAGTTTTTGTTTCAACTTGTTATCATGCCCGGATTGGATAGAGAAATCTCCTTTCTCAGGGACTTTACTTTCTCTGGAATTTAATTTACTCGCACTTTACATTTCTGCTATTTATCTTCCTCTGCAATTTACGCTTCCCGCACTTTAAATTCAACTTGTTATCATGCACTTGCAAACCCGATTTGGGCCAGAAGAGACGGAGAAACCGGGTCTTCACCCCTCCGCCATTTCAACCTGATTCAACTTTCAATTTTGTTCAAGAAGATTGCAAACAGTCCCCTCTCCTCCGCAAACCCAGGGAGAGGAATCGTCATCACCGACGAAAAGACCAGACGGGGCATTTTGTTGCCGAGACCAAGCTCTCGAAGCACGAAGAGGACATCGACGCGGACCCTTTTCTGCACCAACAGGTTCATTTCATGTATAAGGCTCTAAACAACCAATCAAAAGGATTTGAAATTTGCTTATATGTTGGGCTGGCAAAAGATTAATTCTTATTTTTAAAGCTCCCAAATAAAATCTATCCGGTATGTGTAGGCACTAAAGATTAATTCTTCACCTGAATCTATAACAGGACAGAGCAACTCTGCTCTTTGGTTCGAAATTCCCTCAGCATCTTCATGTCTGAGGTCGGAGAATTCCTCTTCCAACCAACCCACCCATAAATTAACATGAGAATATGTCCATATAATGGGAACCCTAGACCTAGAGCTATGACATAAGCCATGACGTTGTGTTTATATTGAGTCATTGACGTATTGACCTTAGTGAAGTAAATAGCCACCGAAAAATCCAACTAGACAAATAGGGCAACACTTGGAAGTCAACAAGTCCATCCATAAAGCAATCTCACAATTCCACAAGTCTTTCTGCTCAATGACATATCAAAATATCTCATGCGACAAATTTTCCACTTGTGGTACAATTACTTATTACCCACGCTATTTTAGAAGTGTTATTAGAGTTTAGTACTTTTTGGGTTGGTCAATGTTTAAAAATTTTAGTTTTATTGGGTTTAAATTGGAGTAATTCACTGAGAATTTATGGGTGGTGTTTGGGAAGTAAGCAAACTGCAGATTGATATTGCAAAAATGTAACTTATCCTGTAAAACCCGGTCATTGCTTGGGGAGAAACAAGGCTTGATACAAAAAATTTAGTTAAAATTATGTTAAACCTGAAATAACACCAACGATATAAAATTATGTCCTTAACTTGTCCGGAAATTCTTTGACAGGCGAAATCCCATCCTCATTTGGTAACATGCGGATACTCGAGTCCTTGGACCTGTCACAGAACAAGTTGGGAGGGCAAATTCCACCACAGTTGGCAAAGCTTACTTTCCTATGCCATGTTTAAAAGGTTGTCATGACTTCCATATGCCTCCATCCTATTCCACTACGGAAGCTTGGTCAATTCTCTCTTTTCCTCTGTGCTGTAGAAGGGCTCGTGGAGTTCTTTTTAAGTTTTAAGGATGGTTTGGGAATTTTGTAATCTTAGGTTTTTTTTTATAAAAGCAAAATAAAATTAAACAAGGAGATACTTTAGGGTGCTGTTAAACGAACCCTAAAATTAACTGAGTACACCCTACTACCAAATTATTTATTAAATTACTAATTTATCCTAATATAAAATGACAAAAAAGGATATATTGAATATTTGAAACAAAAGTAATTTTAATAAGTACACTCTACTCAACATATTGAACCCTAATCAAATTAGAATTTCATAGTTTGATTCCAAACATATACAAATAAGAATAAACAGAACAAATTTAGTAGATTAAAAAAAACTAAGAACTGGGTATCTAATTCTCTATATAATGAAGCTATACATTCATAAGAGAAGCAAGTGAGGAAACAAAGAATACCCAGTAACCCAACATATCAAACACAGAACTCAAAACATGAGAGATAGTTAGAGAAGTTGGTGAGTAATAGTTACTTGCAGGATCAGCGTGAGCTTGGAATTGGAGGGAGTAAACGACAGTGAGTGTTATGAGAGTGAGAAAGAAAAGGGAATTTCTCATTGCACTGAGGAAGAGAGATGAGCAAGTTGGTTTGAATTTTCAAGTATAAGCAGGTTTCCGAAAAATCATGACTTCAATTTGAATTGCAGAGCAGCTGCGCTTTGTAATTTTTGGGTTTTTGCAGCGAAGTACCAATTGGGGCTCTGTGTTTTTGCTCAATACTTGGGCAGCTTGAACATGGTGACTGACATATGAGATGAGATTGGTAGAAGATAGAGTAACTTCATTTTTTACCATTTTCGTATATGAATAATTCAAATTAATTCAAATTTGAGATGGGATTGAACGAAACAACCGCATTCAAATCAATTCCTTTTTTGTATATGAATAATTTTACATAAACTTAGAAGAGCTTATGAATTTGGTTCAATGAGTGGGTGAATCCCTGAGGGTTTTGATTTGGTAAAGGGAAAAGGAGTTAATAAGAACAGAATTGATGAAGACGACCAATTCATGTAAAACATGGTGTACTTAGGGTGGTGTGTGATAGAGTGTATTAGGGTGTATCAGGGGTATTTTTGGTAGTTAAATTGGGTGTACTTAATTAATTTTATATTTTGATTTAATTATTAGGGTGTACTTATATCATAGGGCGTACTCAATTAATTTTAGGGTTCGTTTAACAGCTCCCATATTTTAAACTATTCTAATATACGCCCTAGAATTTGAGGGAGTTAGGGTTGTTATCCTAGTTTGGGCCATGTGCCATGACTATTGATCTTGGCCAATACTCACCGAATTTTTATTTTATTTTATTTTTTGAGAAAACACTCACCGAAAAATTTAAATAGGAAAGCAACATGTAGACTGTAGCCGGGCCAACTCGACAGATGGACTTCAGAGTCAACAAGCCAACTAGTCCATCCATAAGGCAAGCTCACAATTTCCACAATGTTCATGGTCTCAATCCGACGTATATCAACATCTCATGCGACAAATTTTCCACAATTCACGCTATTGTAAAAGTGTAATTAGAGTTTGGTATTTTGGTTGGTCAATGTTTAAAAATTCTTGTTTAACTTGGAGTAATGCACTGAGATTTTCAGGCTTAAAATCTGGTGGTTGGGAAGCCTTCCAAATTCTGGTAATCATGGGATTAATTGGGATCTTATCAGTGTTGAAATTAGATTTACAGTTAGCTTTGGAGTTTCTGTTGGGTCACTTGTGTTGTGCAAGAGATGGAATAAGTGGTATTACATAGCTATGTACAAGATGGTTCTCAAGATATTCCCTAAGCTAGAGGAAAGAATTGGTATTCATCGAAGACATGTTCACATAAATCAAAGGTGGAGACGCTGAATTAATTAGCAATGTGCTTATGTTGTCATATTTTAGCTTAATTATGCCCTAATAATTTATGTAATGTTATTCAATGTGAGTTCAATGCAAACTATCTTTGGTTTCCTTGGGTTGATGCACTACTTTCTGGGCATTGAAATAAACCAAGAAGAAGATGAAATCTTCATATGCCAGAAAAAGTACATTGAGAATCTTTTGAAAAAGCTCAAGATGTACGGGTGCAAGACTGTGGTTACTCCACTTATCACTAATGAGAAATTAAGAAAGGAAGATGGATCAGTTTATAGAAGTCTCATTGGGAGCTTGCTGTACTTGACAACAACAAGACCCGACATCATGTACGCAACAAGCTTGCTATCAAGATTTATGCAAGATCTAAGCCAGGTACATTATGGAGCAGCAAAGAGAATATTCAGATACTTGCATGGCACAATTGACTACGGCATATGGTATAAGTCCATTAAAGATCCAAGACTATTTGGCTATACAGACAGTGATTGGACTGGATCAGTGGATGACCTGAAAAGCACATCAGGCTATGCATTTACAATTGGGTCTGGTATATTTTCATGGTCATCAAGAAAACAAGATATTGTGGCTCAATCATCAGCAGAAGCCGAGTACGTAGCAGCAACAAGTACAACATGTCAAGCTATATGGCTCATAAGAATATTTGAAGATATGGGAGAGTGCCAAACAAAAGTTACTGAAATACTTTGTGACAATAAGTCTGCTATAGCAATGGCGAAGAATCCAGTGTTCCACAACAAGACAAAGCATATCGCCATCAAGTATCACTTCTTATCAGAAGTTTCAGCAAACAAAGAAGTTGAGCTCAAGTACTGCAAGACAAAGGAGCAGATTGCAGACATCTTCACTAAGGCACTTCCAAGACCAAAATTCGAACTGCTACGAAGCATGCTCGAAGTAACACAAATGTGCATTAAGGAGGAGTGTTAAAAATTAATGCACACTTGTGATGAAACTAGAAAATTCTAGAAAATTTGAGAGAAGTTGACAAGCTAAAGTCGATTGTTCTCTACTAGAAACATCATAATAATTATATAATGTATTGTAACTAGATAATTCTAGAATTGTAGGACAAGTAGTGGCTGAAAACACTTTAGAAAGTCGATTACTATGCACAACCGACTTGACTAGTTATTTGCCGACTTAGAGAGTCGGTTTAGCAACTCTATAAATATGTATGCAGCCCACTTATGTAATCAATCAGAAAACTACCAGCTGTCCTATATCCCACTAAGTCCTATATCTAAAGCTTTGTAACTTTCCTCCTCCATTCAAATAAAATTACCTTATTACTCTTTCAAAAAATTTCTATTCCACATTAAGCTATTGTCCTAAATACACAAACCAACCATTTCCTAAACCTCTTCTCCCATAAACCAACACTCAGATTTCAACATTTCCAAAAGCCTCCTTTATAGGTAACAAAGGACTATGGGGGCCTCCTTGTGAGTGGATGACAAAGGAGGATTATCACCACCAACAACAACATTAAATGGAAGCCATCCACATTCTGGAGATCATGAGATTGATTGGGATCTTAATGATGTTGAAATTGGATTTACATTTGGCTTTGGAATTGCCATTGGGTCACTTGTGTTGTGCAAGAGATGGAGTTAATGGTATTTCAAAGCCATGTATAACATCCTTGTTAAGATCTTCTAACAGGATCCGACCCAAATTCCACTTTGGAATCCGTGTCGAGCCCCGTGAGTGTCCGACACCTAGCAGGTACCGGGCACAAATGACCAAAATGCCCTACGCCCTAATCTCACAATAAAAACTACTTAAGGGCCTTAACTTCTGCCAAAAAATCGGCAGTCTCCCCTGAAAAAAAGACAATTCCCACTTTAATTTCACCTGTAATTCGCAATTTAATAATCCAACGTTTAACATGCACAAATTATAATCACACACATCTAAAAGCAATTAATTTGAGTGGCCTTCGGCCTTACAAACATTCCAAACTATACCTCAGCAAAATCAAACCACAATTCAAATATCCCTCGGGCCTTGGGCCCGTATACAAGTTTAATTTAAACTCAACTAAATCGTTATATGGATTCCGTAAACAACTCCAAAACCCATTTCCAAAACCTTCTCTTCCGTGGCTGCACCTGGATTAATCTAGGCTGCCTACGTACCCTCCTTGAGGGATCATGTAAGACCCTGGAGCTTGGGGAAGCAAGAACGGTGAGCAATCCCACATCGCTAGGGGAGGGAAATGAGAAGTGCCTTATATGTGTGGGCAATTCTCCTCCTAGCACGAGGCCTTTTGGGAGCTCACTGGCTTCAGATTCCTTGGAACTCCGAAGTTAAGCGAGTTGGGGTTAGAGCAATCCTAGGATGGGTGACCCACTGGGAAGTTGCTCGTGAGTTTTCAGAAACAAAATCGTGAGGGCGGGGCCCAAAGTGGACAATATCGTGCTAGGGGAGTCGGGTCATGACAGATCAAGCCACACATAGCTCTTCCATCAAGAATTAGAATTCAAATAATAGAATACAACCTCCAATGAATCCACTGAATTTAGGTAACATATTCTTAAATACAAAACTTATTATAAACAAGAAAACTTGAAACAGAACTATAAAACAATTAGCTGCAATAAATCTTCATATCAAAACAATGGGTTAAATGAAATATGTTTCATACTATGTATTCAAGATAATTTGTTAGTTTTCGTTTAACACATCTCAAAATATTCTCCACCAAGGTGTACCCCCAAACATTAATCTGTCAATTCCAGGTTTCATCCTGTCAAATCCACCTAGCAGAATCCGGGACACGAAGTTAGCCCGAAACGCAAATCCGTCTATTCCAAGAATCAGTTCGTCAATTCCACCTAGCATAATCAGGTGATCAGCCCGAAACGCAATCCTCGCAAAATCGGGGGACACCAAGTCAGCTCGAAATGCATCCTCGCATACTCATGGGACACATAGTCGGCCTGAGACGCGTCCTCGCTCCTCACGGTTCGGGCGTCCCAGAGGCGCGTAGGGCATATCATGACTGTGTATTTGATCCGAAGGCAACAAGAAGGGGTACTCCTGTGGTGGGTTTGAAATCCATTTTCCAAAAACTTATTGCAACATTCTGTTTTTAAAAATAAATAACCAAGATCCCTTTTGAAACCCGAGATCAATCCACCATATCAATAACTAGGGTCAAACCATGCATGACTTCTAAAAACCATTCACAATCCAAATCCATCAACTTAATAAATAATAATAATAAAAAATAAATAATAATAATAATTAAAATTAATGAAATTAATAATAAATATCCCATAGAAATCCCTTATCCTCATTATCCCAATTTTAATAAATTTCCGATCAAAACACATCCATTCAATAACCACAATCTCACCATAGTATAATTTTAATAATAAAATACAGTGCACACAAAGCCAAAATTCAGGAGGCAACATACAATAACTCAATAAAACTACTTCCCAAACTAGCACAAGTTAGCAACATGCTTGGTAAGTAAAACCATGATTAATTTCATTCATAAACATTTAATAAACACATCACATCATAACTCATTTAGAAATCAAATGTTTAATCACAACTTTCCCAAATCTTTTCCACTGTTCATAAATGCTTAAATTTATTAATCTGAATTAAACTCTATATAATTATCAAATACTGTTCTTGAATCCAACCCAAATATGTTTAACATACTATTCATAAGTAAGATTCATAATTTATCCATTCCAAACCATCAAACGTGCATTTAAATATAAACTTAAAATTAAACGTTTAACAATTCAAATCCTCCACGAATACTCAATTACAACCCGGACCCCCGAGATTAAAAGTGTGCGTACATTATCGAAGAGCTTCCTAGAGTCAAACTACGTCTTTCAATAAGTGGGACCACTTTGGAAGACTCACGGTCAACCGAACTTTGATCCGCGAGTTCCTACACGATCCTAGAGGTTCAAGGAACAACATATTTGAAATTGGCACCGATCCCACTGTCCGAACATATTGAACCCGGATATCGCCTATTAGGCAAAAATCCGTTCAACTGTCATACGATATCCAATTTCAAATCCGAGCGTATTGTCGAGCTCGGGACGACATGGGGATAATTTAGGAACAGAAATGGGGCCACGCGCCGCCACACGCACTGGCAGTGTGTGGGTGGCTTGGGCAATTTCGGTGACCGGAAAAACTCAACCCCACCTGTCAAGATCTATACCAAACAATTCCTATCGATGAGTGGATCACTTTCTTCAACTACGACAACCCTAAATTTTTCCGGCAAGTGGCCGGAATTTCAACCCGAAATCCGGCCAAAATTGAGTTTTCAAATTGAGTCTCAAAACTTAAGATTCAATCCTAACCAATCCAACCATCAGTTAGATCACATTGAAAGGATGAGAAAGTATACCTGGATCGACAAATTTGACTGCCGGAATCGCCGGTACAAACGCCGAAAAGTTCGACCTATTTTTCGTGTTTTCGACGACTGGAGTGGCACCGGTCCCATGACCAACGGTGGCCAGACGTGAAAACTGCCGGCCAAAATGTGGTCGGCTGTGGTGGTTCGTCGCGCTAGAGAGAGAGAGAGGAAAGAAAAATCTGATTTTTTTTTAATTGGATTTCGAATTATTTACGGTTGTGTCACTGGACTTCCGTTGATCATAACCAAGGAACAAAAAATCGAAATTTTCGCCGAAATATCGGCGATATTTCGCTACTTTTGGACTCACGATATTATCGCAAGGATACAAAACTTTTTCGTAATTTTTTCGAAAAAATCGGAGAAATAACACCGAAATATCCCGATATATTCGAAAGAAAAATCTAGTTTTTCTCAAGCTTTTACAAGTGGGTTTTGAGGAATTTTTGGGCGAGAATGGATGGTGGCTGGGTGAATCGGAGTGGGGAGGGAGTTTTGAGAAGTTTGGAGGGCTGGGCTTGGCGGAAAAGGCCTGAATAGCCGTCGGCTGTTTTTGTTAAAAAGCGAGAGAAAAGGAGGGTTTCTATCGGGAAGACGAAGGGGAAAAGGGATGCGGGGAGAGGGGGAAGGGGAAGCACGTGTTGGCGGGGGAAGGGGAAGCACGTGTTGGCTTTTTGTTTTTTTTTGAAGCACATGCTGGTAGGTTGGCCAGCATGTGAGAGTTAAAGAATTTCCATTTTGAAATTACCAAATTGCCCCTTTTGGTTTCTAGAAGTTTTTGTGCTCGTTTCAAGTCGAAATTGAGCGTGCCATACGTCCACGAACTCATTTCGAGAAGCGGACGCAATGACGCAACTCGTTTCACAAATTCCTTTCAAAAATTTAAGTTGACCTTTTTGCCCCTTAATATTATTAAATGTTTAAATTCCAAAATTTTAATTTAATGCATATTATTTTATTTCTTTTCTTTTCTTTGCTTTTATTTTCTTTTCTTTTCTTTATTTTTATAAGGTCTTTAAAATTTCTGCTAGAATAAATTTTCATATATAAAAATTCCCTAAGGATAAATTTAGGCATATGTTTAATGTTATTTATTATTTTATTATGGAGTTTTTTTTTTGTTTGTTATATATTATGTAGTTGTATTATTATTCACCATTGAGTTTTAATATTGTTCATTATATTTATATGTGATACTAAGTTTGAACTTTAATAGAAATTCTTTCTATGTGGTATTAAGTTACTCATATATTTTATCTTTGTTTTTTTGGTAAAGCTTATATATGTTATCATATGTATCAAGTGTAATATATTGTAGTAAATTATTATAACTAAAAAATTATGGTGTGTTTAATTTTCTTTCACTAATTAATATATATTTTCCAAAGTCACGGTATTTGTCAGGTCGCTACATAATCAACTTAATCTACTCAAACCCACCATGACATGCATTTCCTTCCAATTTGTTGTGATAAACCAATAGATAATTGACTAAATAAACGTTCTCCAAAGTTTCAATAAAAATTTCCAAGTTTTTCTTATAATTTCCGTGGTTTTTATCCAATTTTTATCGATATCGATATTTTTCCGATATTTCCATCGATATTTCCGTGTTTTTGAACCACCGATATTTCCGAAACTTCCGATATTTAAGACCTTTATCATAACTTCTTCGTTATAACTCCGAATCAAGTGTGCCGCACGTCTACGAACTCGTTTTGACGAGCCGAACACGATGGCGTAACTCGCTTCATCAAATTCTTTTCCAAAAATTAAGTTGACCCTTTTTGCCCCTCTAATTATTAAATATTATTTTAATTCTAAAAATTATTAATTAATTCACAATATTTTATTCAATCTCATTTATTTTAATTTATTTAATTCCTTTTTTTTAGGATCGGGGTGTTACACTCAGGGTAAAATTGTCTTTTACTTGAATAATTTAAGAATTTAATATAAATTTAGGAACGGGATATTACATCTTCCCTCAGTTAGAGGAAAGAATTGGTAATCATGTTCACATAAATCAAAGGGGGAGACTCTGAAATCATCCTTGCTTCTTCTTTTTTTTTCAAGGTCCAAGAAAATGTGTTTCTGCTGTGAAATTTTATTTTAATTATGTCCTGGTCATCATATATGTATAATGTTATGTAGGGTGAGCTGAGCTCACATAAAACTATTTTCAAGTCGCGGTGGATGGTTTCAACCTCATTGTCTATAACCCAGCAACTCTGCTCTTTCATTGAAAATTTCCTTGGCATCGTCTGAGGTTGGACCAAACATATCCAATCTAAGATTATGGAGAATTCCTCTTCCAACCCAGGAAAAAAAAAAAAACTCAACATGAACATACATATTATAATGCAAACCCAAGAGCAACGGGGTGCGAAAGTGACTCCTCATCTGTTTTCTTGCACTTGGCTATGATGGTGTTTGTATTGTAACAATCTGTAACAATATATATCGATCACCTTAATCAGTCAGATAGTAACCAAAAAATAGAAAATAGGAAATAAACATGTAGCCAATCACCAATGGACACGTAGGGCAAGACTCCTGCTTGGATTGGTTCTCTTCCCCTTGATGATATTATCCCTCCAGTTTACCAAAAAAAAGACAAAGTCGCCTTGGTCAATCCCATAAACTAATCTCACAATTCCACCAAGTCACAGTCTCAGTTCATATTTGACAACATGGCGCGGGCAATGATTTCAGTACTCAGCTGGAGGAAAGAATCGGTATTCATTGAAGTCATGTTTACATAGATCGGAGGTGGGGCCTTTGAAATGATTATAAGAAGCAATGCAGATGGAGTACATGTTATGTTATATCTGGGCTCTATTGTGCACAAATACTCCAAGACCTTGTCGTTGATGGACTATATGTGACGGCACACACACAAACCCCTTGAGAATAAAACACACACCAAACCACAAAGTAAACACACCCACAAGAACACAAAGATTTATAGAGGTTCGGCCTTCTGCCTACATCCTCTTGGTGATCCACCTCAGAAATTCACTAGTATGTAAGAACAACTTTGGTTACAATCAAGAACCCCCTTAGCTCTCACAAGAACCCTAGATCTCTTTTCTCTCACCCTTGGCTCTATCTAAACTTGTTCTCTATCTTGTGCTTATAAAAACCTAGTTCTAAAGTGACTATTTATAAGTATAGGGCTTTAGTACAATCATACAGGGAATAGGAAACCTAAAGGATCCTACAACAAAGAGAAAACTTAGTCCAAATCTAATAGGATTCCAAAACAAGGAGAAAAGCCAGTCCAAATCTGATAGGATTTCCGCTCCTTCCTTCTTTAGACGAGCCAACATCAACAGGCTCACCCTCTACCTGTTTGGTCACTGGGTTTTTCATGAAAATCCAATTTAGTCACCGAGAAATTTTTTAGCCAAATTAATCGTCGTGTTTCCCAAAGTTTACAATTTATAGACATTTTGTTATCTTCTTCCCATGATTTCCCCAAATTTGTTAAACCCTAATAGTACAATATACCCTAACTTGTTGAGTTAGAGGAAGAAGACTGAAAGTACTTCCTAAAAAAATAAAAATAAAAATTGCACTGAACTAAAGATAGCAAAATGCATTTTAGTTGAAGTGTGTCCTAGTCATTTATGTAATATTATGCAGTTGTGAGCTCCTTCGAAACATAAATTTATCTCCTTTTCATTCATTTTTTGTTTCATTTGTAGAGTTCAACCAAATCCTATTCCACTACGTTAACCTTTTTCAATTCAATTTAATTAACAATGTCTTGAAGCATACAAGATGAAGAGAAGGCGAGCTTTTGCAATCCGATTATCAAATTGCTTTTTCATATCAAAAGTTTTGGCACTGTTAAAAGCGCATAATCCTCAAAGGCAACGATCTAGAACAATAAAAAGGCAGCGTTTCGGAACAAAGGCGTACATTTGGCAGTTTCATCCCCCTATCCATCTGATGTGACCATGTCCATATTTTGTAAGGCTCTGCCACTTTTGAATTAACGGCTTAAAACCAACAGCATGGTGACTGGACTGGAAGCTTCTATTGCCCGTGCCTGAGGCTTGCCAGTTGACATAGGCTTAAGATTGTTAGCCATCCGCATTTGAACCAAGCAACGTAGGCAGTCCAACGTAGGCAGTCCAACGTAGCCGTGCATCGATAATGTGAATTGAAGCTACACAAATAGCTAATAGCTGATCTAAGCTATTTAATTTATATTTTTTTAAAAAAAACCATTGCATGCATTGCGGTTCTTATCTCCTTGAATTAATCTAAGAATATAAATATTTGAATATCCATCAAATTTAACACACGTTACATAACAATATGACCCAACCCAAAACTACGGAATTCTTTGAACAGCTCATTTCTTGTTCATCAAGTTAACTCATCCCGGGCATGGCAGTGCAATCGAAATGAAAATTTTCAAAGTCAACAGAGTCAAATTAACCACAAATCTCGTGGAGCCATTTCCACGATATTAAAGCCATATTATTTTTCCAGATTTTTACAGATAGATTAGAAAGACTTCAAAATAAAGCCAGCAGCAACGACAAGCTAGGAGGAGGCAATTTTCAATTCGACGACCATGCATAAATATTAAAGCCACCACAACCTTTCTTCCTGACCAGTTGTTCATCACTTTCCCTGATCAGTTAGTGTCTCTAAAACTAAAAAATTTATCCAAAATGAAAACTTCGCTCCTATGTTGCTTCCTCCTATTCTTCAATATCATTCCTGCGGTTCTCAACCAGTGTATTAAAGACCAGCAACTATCACTGCTCCATTTGAAGAAAAGCAATTATATTTGATGAACATCCTCTTGATTCATACCCAACCAAGGTTCTATCATGGAATTCAAGTACCGACTGTTGTTCTTGGCTTGGTGTTACTTGCAGTACTTGTTGTGAAAATTGGCTCACCATTGATGCAAGCTTCGGGAGAAGCGACCGGTCGCAGGTTTTGAGCGACCGGTCGTTTTGAAGCAGATTGGAGAACTGGAAAAATCGCAGAAAGCGACCGGTCGCAAGGTATCCGCGACCGGTCGTTTTCAGGCAGATTGGTATCCGAAGGGAGGTTTTCTGTATCCGACCGGTCGCAAAAGCGTGCGACCGGTCGCCCATCGCCTGTGCTGTTTCGTTTCCACGTGTTTTCAAGGTGCTTTTTCACATGGGTCATTGTCCTACCCAACTCCATGTGCTTCCAAGAGACTTTTATGAGTGCTAGGACACATGATAGCTGCTGGGAAAGTCTTAAACAACATTAAGTATAGATTGGTGGGTTGTATGATTGCCTACCACTTTGTGCTTTCCTTGAATCATGGATCTGGTTTTTTGGGTGGCTGGTTTGCCACATGTTGGAGACTTTTACAGGGTGGCTGAGGTTGGTGGGAGGCTTCCCACTTGTCTACTTAAGTGGGAAGGGCAGACATTACAATAAGAGGCTCAAGAGAGGAGCCAAGAGCTAGAGCTAGAGAGCAAAGGCTTGAAGAGCAAGGGGGAGCTTCTAGCCCCAAGTGGGGGGGCTGGGAGTTCCAAGTGCTTAGAGAGCAAGAGAGCTGAAAATGCAAGGTGTCCAAGAGAGCTAAGGCAAGAGGGCTGAGGCTATGGGGCAAAGGGGAAACACAAGGGAAACAAGCATTGTAAGCTTTGCAAGAGGGCAAAGCAGGGGCATCAAGGGTTTGAGCAAGGGTGTGAGAGAAAAGTGAGCTTGGGGAGAGAGTAGTGTTCTAAGGGGTTTTCTGTGTAAAACAAAGTTGTAACATACTCTTTCATTAGTGAAATTTCTCAAGGGGATCACCAAGAGGATGTAGGCAAGAGTTGGCCGAACCTCTATAAATCTTTGTGTCCATGGTTGTATGCTTGTTCCAAAGGTGTTTGCATTAAATTCATCCGTGTATGTTCGTGTGTGTGCCAGTCACAAAGTCCATTGATAACAAGTTCTTGGGGAGTTTCCGCAATCCAAGAGGTCTTGGAATGCTCTGTCGCTCACCGAGTGGCATCTGGGCTCGTTGGTCTAAACGAGAAGGTGCCAAGGAGTCTCGTGTTGGAAGCGAATTGCACAACAGTACTGACGGGCGTGCTGTTGGTCTTGACCTCAGCAGAGAATCTATCTCTGGCGGCATTGACAATTCCAGCAGTCTCTTCAATCTCCAACATCTTCAAAGCCTAAGTTTGGCTGATAACAGATTTGGCTATGACTCTAGCATTCCATCAGCAATCGGAAAGCTTACCAACTTGAGGTATCTAAATTTATCAAAAAATGAATATTCCGGGAAAATTCCTATTGAGATTTCACTCTTGACAAGATTGGTTGTCCTTGATATTTCTTATGTTCAAGCCATTACAAGCCCGAAGTTCAGCATGCTCTTTCAGAACCTCACAGAGCTTACAGAGGTATATCTAGATGCTGCAGATTTGTCAGCACAGGGGACTCAGTGGTGCCAAGCGATATCATCTTCACTGCCAAACCTCGAGGTGTTGAGCTTGTCCAATTGTGGTCTTTCAGGTCCTATTGATCAGTCCCTCGTTAAACTTCAATCTCTATCCGTGATTCAACTGGAATATAACAATATCTCTGCTCCGCTTCCAGGATTCTTTGCCAATTTGTTGAAATTAATGCACATTTGTGCATGAAGAATATGGAGATTTCTAGAAGCTTGAAGAAAGTGCTATAAGCTTGTAGGGAATATTGGCTAATACAATTAAATATTGAAGAATGTTCTGGGAAAAACCAACAAAGCATGTAAAAAGGAATTGTGGAGAAAGTTCACCAACTATGTCGGTTGAACATATGGCTGGAAGTGAAAGACCAAGTCAGTGGAGAATGCAATGTCGGCTACTCACATCTATAAATAGGCATTAAGCCTACTCATTGTATTGAAGCTAGATAGCTAGCAATCTAAGCTAATAGGCTATCTAGCTAATCAAGTGAAGAGGTTGGGAGTCTAACAAGAGAACTCCTAATCAAGGGAGCCAATCAGTTCACCAATCTAAGTGAAGGGCCAAATAGCCCAAACTACTCTAAGCAAGTGTGGTGGCCAATAAGCCAAAAGATATTGAAGAAGGCCAATTAGCCTATATCCATGTATTATTCTCCTCCAAATTTAATAAAATCACTTTGTTTCAACTATTGTCTCTTGTCCTAAACCCCTTCATCCTTAAACCAACAATGGCATCAGAGCACTACACTCATCACACACCTCCTACAATTCCAACACAATTTTTCAAAGTTGAGCTTCTTGAGTCTCCTTGGTTGTTGGTTGCAAGGTTTAGTTGCCAAAGAGATCCTTCAGATACCTACTCTACAAACTATTGACCTTTCCCTTAATCAAGAACTTCATGGTTCCTTTCCAGAATTCCCAAACAATGGATCTCTTCGGCACTTGGATCTAACCCTCACAAAGTTTTCAGGTTTATTGCCAGACTCTATCGGCAACCTCAAAATGTTGTCCACGATAGATCTTTCGGGTGCAGTTTCACTGGATCGATCCCAAAGACTATGGGGAACCTGACACAATTGGTTTATTTGGATTTGTCATCAAACATGTTTAATGGTCCGATTGATTCTAGTCACCGGGAAAAATTTATTAATCTGGTGCATCTCCAGTTGAATGACAATCTACTCGAGGGGAGTATTCCGTTGTCTCTCTTTTGTCTTCCCTTATTGAAGGAACTATTCCTTTTCAAAAATCACCTCTCTGGTCAACTCCCTGAATTTTCCAACGGTAACGTCTCTTCCAATTTAATTGCCCTTGATTGCAGCTTCAACAATTTGGAAGGACAAGTACCAGTGTCCATCTTTAACTTTCGAGGGCTTACTGTTGGAAATTTGGCTCACAATTAGGATGCAAGCTTCGGGAGAAGCGACCGGTCGCAAGGTTTTAGCGACCGGTCGTTTTGAAGCAGATTGGGTGAAGTTGGAGAGCTGGGAAAATCGCAGGAAGCGACCGGTCGCAGGTTTTGGGCGACCGGTCGCATGCAGGCAGATTCGAAGGTGTTGAATCGGTATAAAAGCGACCGGTCGCAAAGAACTGGCGACCGGTCGCATGCAGCCTGGGCTGGATTTTTCCACGCGTTTTCAAATTGCTTTTTCACATGGGTCAGATCCCTACCCAACTCCATGTGCCTCCAAAAGTCTTAAATGAGTGCTAGGGCATATGGCAGCTACTAGGCAAAGTCTTAAACTACATTAAGTATAGAGTGGTGGGTTGTATGATTGCCTACCACTTATACTTTCCTTGAATCATGGATCTGGTTTATAGGGTGGCTGGTTTGCCACATGTTAGAGGCTTTTACAGGGTGGCTAATGATGTAGGGAGGCTTTACACTTGTCTACTTAAGTGGGAAGTGCAGACATTACAAGGTGTGCTTAGTATTTTTGTGCTTAGTGCTCTTGTGCTTGAGAGCTTAGTGCAAAGTGCTAAGGCCAAGGGAATCAGAAATCCAAAGGAGTTCAAGAGGCTAAAGGGCTTGGGAGAAAGCCAAGGAAGCCAAGGAGAGAGAGAGCTCAAGGGTTGGAGTCTTGTAAGTCTAGAAACCAAGGAGGGAAACACCAAGGGTGAGAGAGTGTTCACAAGTGCATCAAAGTGTTGAGCAAGGGGTGTGAGAGAAAAGAGAGCTTGGGAGAGAATAGAGTTCTAAGGGGGTTTTCTTTGTAAACCAAAGTTGTAACCTATTCTTTCATGAAGTGAATTTCTCAAGGGGATCACCAAGAGGAAGTAGGCAAAGAGTTGGCCGAACCTCTATAAATCTTGTGTCACTTGTGCTTGGTTATTTTCTGTGAGTGTGTGTGTGTGATTCATCCATCATTGTGTGTGTTACAAAGTCCATCAACAACAAGATCATTAGGGGAGTGCATTCAATTTGCACAACACTTACATTGCTTGATCTTTCTTCAAACAATTTCAGTGGCTTTCCTTTTAATGGTCCACAACAGCTGACAAATCTCTCGAGCATTAATCTTTCGTACAATAGCGTGCAGATTTTATATAATGGCACCAGTTCCTCATATTCATCATTTCCTCAAACTGATTCATTGACTTTGGCTTCTAATAAGTTGAGAACAATCCCAGATTTCTTGAGAAATCAATCCACATTAGGTGATTTGGACCTTTCAGCAAACCATATTACCGGTGAGATACCCAATTGGATTTGGAGTGTCCCTTCCCTAAATCTTTCTTGCAACTACTTTGTCACTCTAGAAGCTCATTTCCTTAATTCTACTGACATTGTGAGGGAGCTTGACCTTCATTCAAATCAACTTCAAGGACATATCCCCACTTTCCTGCGGAATGCCCGTTATCTGGATTACTCGAGAAATAACTTCAGCTGTAGTATACCACCTAACATTGGTGATTTCATTTCCAATATTTCCTTCTTATCTCTTTCAAGCAATAACTTGCATGGCCTCATTCCACCATCATTATGCAATGCAACTTTTGACCTTCTTGATCTGTCCGATAATTTTTTGAGTGGCATGATTCCTGAATGTTTGACTAACACGGGCATTCTTCGAATACTTAATTTAAGGAGAAACAACCTTACTGGAACCATTTCCAATTTTCGATTTCCTGAACAATCTCTATTACAAACTCTGGACCTCAGTGGAAATCATATAGAAGGCCAGTTTCCAAAGTCACTAGCCAACTGCACATTATTAGAGATCTTAAACCTTGGAAACAATCATATAAAAGACACCTTTCCATGCTTGTTGATGGACATAATCGGTTTGCGAGTCCTTGTTCTTCGGTCCAATAAGTTTTTGGAAGCATTGGATGTCCCAAGACGGCCAAGACCTATGAGACATGGGGGTGCTTCAAATCATAGACCTGGCTCACAACCATTTTGGTGGTGAAATACCAGGAAGAAATTTGAAAACATGGCAGGCAATGATGGCTAACGAAGGTGATTCCCTTCCATTGGACAATTACCTAGAATTTTCACAGGACGAAGAGAGAGGCAAGGTTGCTTTTTCTTTTGAGGATGCAATAACAATTACCAGCAAAGGTTCAGAGATGGATCTGGCAAAGATTCTAGCTGTCTTCACCTTGATTGACTTCTCGGGCAACAAATTCAATGGACCAATACCTAAGGAAATAGGAGAATTCAAATCACTATATATCCTCAACTAGTCCGCTAACGCTTTCACAGGCAAAATCCCATCCTCATTTGGTAACATTCGACAACTCGAATCCTTAGACGTGTCATGTAACAACCTGAGCGGGCACATTCCACCACAGTTGGCAAAGCTTACTTTCCTTTCATTCTTGAATCTCTCAAATAATCAACTGGTTGGCAGAATCCCAACCGGTACTCAGTTTTCGACATTTCCAACAGACTCATTTACAGGAAACAAAGGATTATGGGGAGCTCCTTTGACGGTGGATGATAACAAAGCAGGATTGTCACCACCACCAACATTGAATGGAGGCCTTCCAAATTCTGAACATGAAGAGATTGATTGGGATCTTCTGAGTGTTGAAATTGGATTTGCATTTGGCTGTGCAATTGCCATTGGTTCACTTGTTTTCTGCAAGAGATGGAGTAAATGGTATTACAAAGCTATGTATAACATCCTTGTCAAGATATTCCCTCAGCTGGAGGAAAGAATTGGTAATCATAAAAGACACGTTCACGCAAATCAAAGGTGGAGACATTGAAAAGATTATGAGGAGCAATGCAGCCTGGCATTCTTGTTCCTTGTTTCAAGATCCAAGAAATAAGAAATGTGCTTAAGTTGTCACATTTTAATGTAACTATGCCCTAGTCATTTATGTAATATTTTTATGTAATGTGACCTCGTTCAAAACATAAAACTATCTTCTTCTATTTTATTTTATTTTGAAGTTCCAGTGGATATGTCTTTCATAAGCCTCTTAATCCTATTTCCACTCCACTGCGCCACCTTTGTGAATTCATTTCAAAGCAGTGTTAAAAAATTGTGTTTTCATATCAAAGATTTTGGTAATGTTAAAAGCGTATGAAGTCGAGTTCTCTTATCATCAAAGGCAACAATCCAGAACAATAAAAACAGAGAGTATTGGAAAAAAAAAAAAAAAAGGCTGTATCTTTTAGTTTCATCAATATCCATGTCCATCTCTGTTAGTTTATGGGAGAAGAGGTTTAAGAAATGTTGGTTTTAGTGTTTAGGACAATTGCTTGACTATGAAAAGAAAACTTTTGAAAGAGTAACAAAGTGATTTTCTTTGAATGGAGGAGAAAAGGTACAAAGCTTAGATATAGGACTTAGTGGGATATAGGACGGCTGGTAGTTTTTCAGCTTACATATTTGTCAAGGCGACAAGCCTATATACAGGAGAGTTTTAACCGACATAGCTTAGTCGGTTAGTTTATTATATTACAACACTTTGATTATTTTATACTAAAGCATACTTTGATATTATGATATTTTGGATTCACTGACTTTGCTAAGTCGGTTTGCTCATTCTCCATTATTCTAGATTTTTCTATATTATTCAAGACACATGTGTGCATTAATTTTAACAATCTCCTTGTACTCTGCTGCTTCCATGACCTCCTCCGGCTTAAGAATCTTCTCATTTTCAAATTAACGACTGAAAAGTTCAAACCAACAGTTTTTAGGTCCTAGCTTGCCGGGTTTCTTCCTTTCTAGTGTCTTTTTCTTCTCCTTTTTCTTTTGGGTTTTTGTTGGTCTATGTTTGTATTTGAATGGGCCCAATAGGTGTGGCTTTTCGAAAATTGACAACATGGTGGTCAATGATGGCTAACAAAGATGACTCCTAACAAAGGTCAAATTCCTAGAATTTTCACATGAAACAGGGAGAGACGGGGTTGGTTTTCCTTTTGAAGATGGTATAACAGTTACCAGCAAAGGTTCAGAGATGGATCTGCTAAAGATTCTATCTATCTTCACCTTGATTGACTTCTCATGCAACAATTTCAGTGGAACAAAGGAAACTGGAGAATTCAAATCACTATATGTCCTTAACTTGTCCGGAAATGCTTTGACAAGGGAAATCCCATCCTCATTTGGTAACATGAGGGTACTTGAGTCCTTGGACCTGTCACAGAACAAACTGAGTGGGCAAATTCCACCACAGTTGGCAAAGCTGACTTTCCTTTCATTCTTGAACCTCTCAAACAATCAACTGGTAGGCAGGATCTCAACCAGTACTCAGTTTTTAACATTTCTAAAAGCCTCCTTTACAGGTAACAAAGGATTATCAAGGCCTCCTTTGACGGTCGATAACAAATCAGTATTACCACCACCAACAGTGAATGGAAGCCTTCCAAATTTTGGACATCATCATGAGATTAATTGGGGTATTATCAGTGTCAAGATTGGTTTTACATTTGGCTTTGGAGTTTCCATTGGGTCACTTGTGTTGTGACAGAGATGGAGTAAATGGTATTACAAAGCTATGTATAATATCCTTCTGAAGATATTCCCTCAGCTGGGGGAAAGAATTGGGAATCATCGAACACATGTTCACATAAATCAAAGGGGGAGACGTTGGAAGGATTATGATTTTTTTGTTCTTCTTGTGTAAGTTTCAATAATTGGGATTTAAGCATATCAAAAGCCCAGGTTACAAATGGGACTTAAATTTTACTTTTATTATTTGTTATGAATTATTCAAATTGTTTTGTTTAAGAAACAGAACTTTTACAAACACGGTCCTTATTTTCTAATTGCATTCCAAGAAGAAGAAAAATATTTGAACATCCATTCATTTTAACAGAGGTTACGTAACAATATGACCCAAAACTGCTTGCCAAGTTCACGGC
Source organism: Prunus padus (assembly GCA_024362665.1). Classification (NCBI taxonomy): domain Eukaryota; kingdom Viridiplantae; phylum Streptophyta; class Magnoliopsida; order Rosales; family Rosaceae; genus Prunus; species Prunus padus. The sequence continues at coordinate 25,383,728 of JANFAM010000015.1, forward strand.
TAGTTTTTCTTTGTTATAAATGGCTCAAATTCATCCCGAGGCATGACCGTGCAATTTCACAATTCAAACTTTATCAATATTTTCATGAACTCTATATCTTCAGCTTTATCAATATTTTCATCTTCCAACCCAGAAATCCATCGACTTATTCAATAGTCAATAGTCCCCTAAATGTGATAAGCCCTTAAATAGATGGCAAATGACTTCAAAGTCGACAAGTCAAGCAAACCACAAATGTTGTGGAGACATTTTTCACAAATTCAATTTAAAGCCACCATATCCATCACTATCTCAGTTTTCCTCAGCGCCTCTATTTCCACGACTGCTGAAGCCACATTTGCAAACTAATATCCTAGCCTATTCTCTGCTTCAACACAATTGCTGTGACATATCAGCAGCCAGCTAGAGCTTCCAATGAGAATTCCTCTGTTTTCATGGCTTTTCTTAATCCTTATTTACTATGTTTCACTCAGCGTCCATGTATTTGTGGTCTCTAGCCAATGTCCCAGCGATCAGAAATCTTTGTTGCTTCAGTTGAAGAACGGCCTCAAATTTGACTCTACATCATCTAAAAAACTTGTGAAATGGAACAATGGCTCAGATTACTGCTATTGGGAAGGTGTGTGCTGTAAAGATGGCTGTGTTTCTCATCTCGACTTAAGCAGCGAGTCAATTTCAGGTGGACTTGATAATTCGAGTGCTCTTTTTGGTCTGCAGTACATTGAGAACCTGAATTTGGCTTACAATAACTTCGAGTATACTCAGATTCCATCCAAGTTCGACAAGCTGGCCGGTTTGAGTTATCTGAACCTGTCAAATGCTGGCTTTGTGGGGCAGATTCCAATTCAGATTTCACACCTGACGAGGTTGGTAACTCTTGATTTATCTAGTGCCCCTTTCTCATCTGGAATACTTGAGATCTCAAATTTGAGTTTGCTCATACGGAACCTTTCGGAGCTTATTGAACTTTATCTTGATGGTGTGAGCATATCAGCACAGGGAACTGAGTGGTGCGAAGCGATATCGTCTTCACTGCCAAAGTTGAAGGTGGTGAGCTTGTCCACTTGTAATCTTTCAGGCCCTATTGATATTTCATTACATAAGCTTCACTCACTCTCAGTTATCCATTTAGAGAAAAATAATTTGTCTGCTCAAGTTCCAGAATTCTTCTCAAATTTCACAAATTTGACTTCCTTGCGCCTCAGCAATTCTGGGTTATATGGTACATTTCCAGAGAAGATCTTCCAAGTACCTACACTGCAGACTATTGACCTATCAGGTAATTCACAGCTTCAAGGTTCCTTACCAGAATTTCCGAAGAATGCATCTCTTCAATCCCTGGCTCTCAATGGGGCAAATTTTTCAGGTCAGTTGCTACCGAACTCTATTGGGAACCTCAAAAGGCTGTCCAAAATAGATATTTCAACTTGCTATTTCACTGGACCAATCCCAAGGTCAATGGAGGACCTTACACAATTGGTTTATTTGGACTTGTCATGGAACAAGTTTAATGGTTCAGTTCCCTTATTCAGTATGGCCAAGAATCTGACCCTAATAAATCTTTCTTACAATCAGCTAACAGGTCAGATGAATTCCTCTCACTGGGAAAACCTTACTAGTCTGGTGAATCTCGACCTGAGATACAATCTAGTTGATGGAACTATTCCACCGTCTCTGTTTTCTCTTCCCATGCTGCAGAAACTACAGCTTTCCAACAATAAATTCTCTGGTCAGTTGCTTGAATTTCCTACTATCTCTGTACTTGACACCCTTGATTTGAGTAGCAACAATTTGGAAGGTCCTATGCCCGTGTCTATCTTTAATCTCCGAGAGCTTTTGATTCTTTCACTTTCCTCAAACAATTTCAGTGGCTCCTTTCCACTTAATGGTCTTCCACAACTGAAAAATCTTTCGAGTCTTGATCTTTCATACAATAGTTTGTCAATTGATTACAATGATACCAATTCCTCTGCCTCTTCCTTTCCTCAAATTACCACATTGAAATTGGCATCTGTCAAGTTGAGAAGATTCCCAGATTTCTTAAGAAACCAATCCAAATTAAGCACTTCGGACCTTTCACAAAACCAGATTCCTGGAGAGATACCCAACTGGATTTGGAGGCTCCGTAATCTCGTTCAACTAAATCTTTCTTGCAACTCTCTGGTAACTCTAGAAGGTCCTTTCCTCAATCATACTTCTAGTTTGTCTGTGCTTGACCTTCATTCCAACCAGCTTCAGGGACAAATCCCACTTTTTCCACAATTTGCCTCTTATCTAGATTATTCAAGAAATAACTTTAACTCTAGCATACGGACTGACATTGGTGATTTCCTTTCTTATACTATGTTCTTCTCTCTTTCAAGCAACAAATTCCACGGAATCATTCCAGAATCAATATGCAATCCGTCATATCTTCAGGTTCTTGATCTGTCCAATAATTCTCTCAGTGGCATGATTCCCCAGTGCTTGACTGCAATGAGCGGTACTCTTGGAGTACTTAATTTAAAGAGGAATAAACTTGCTGGCATCATTCCTGATAAATTTCCTGGGTATTGCAGTTTAAAAACCCTAGAGCTCAATGAAAATCAAATAGAAGGTCAGTTTCCGAAATCTCTAGCCAACTGCACAATGTTAGAGGTTCTAAACCTTGGAAACAATCAGATAAGAGATACCTTTCCTTGCATGTTGAAGAGCATATCCACCTTGCGTGTCCTTGTGTTGCGATCGAACAAATTTTATGAGCACACTGGATGTCTCAATACCAATGAGACCTGGCCAATGCTTCAAATTGTTGACATAGCTCACAACAATTTTAGTGGTGAAATACCAGGAAGATACTTGAGAACCTGGCGAACAATGATAGGTGACGAAGATGACGCCCAGTCGAAGCCCAAGCATCTTGGATTTAAAGTCCTAAACTTCGAGCAGATATACTATCAGGATACAGTAACAGTTACCAATAAAGGTCTGGAGATGGAGTTGGTAAAGATTCTGACCGTCTTCACCTCGATTGACATCTCACACAACAAGTTCAGTGGATCAATACCTGAGGAAGTGGGAGAACTCAAATCACTCTTGGGCCTCAACTTGTCCAGTAATGCTCTCACAGGTGCAATACCAACCTCATTAAGCAACTTGCGACAACTTGAGTCCTTAGACCTTTCGAACAACAAATTGGGCGGAGAAATTCCAGCAGAGTTTGCCAAACTTGTTTACACCATAATCAACCAAGCATGTCCAGCCTCAAAACAACTAGCACCAAGGCAGACACGCCTTCTCCTGCCGAAGGAAGACACTCTTCCAAGGTACCGGACACCTGCCGAAGCTCCCGATCACTGAAGCTCTCAATTGCCAAACCTAATCTCCATGACACGTGTCACCACCACAAAGAACTTGCACAAAGTCCCACATCAGAAATCTACACAAACCTCCCCTTTCACTTCCCTATAAATAAGGAATAGTACCCAAGGTAAAGGGGTAACTACTTTCTCACTTTTATCATTACTCGCTAAAATTACCACTCTTAGGTGACTTAAGCATCGGAGAGCCTTTCAAGACCACACCGGTGTCCGAAGCTTAACGATTGCTTCTTCCACTTTGTCTTCTGCGGGATACCTAGCCACCGAAGGTCCTAGCCATCTTCCCCGCTGAAGACCTAAGTCTTTCATACCTAAGTTGACCTCCCAAAAAGAGCATCAGCAGGTTTGGCGCCGTCTGTGGGAATCGACTTTTGAATCCCAACTACCTCTACCAACTCCGCTGGCTCCTTCCCCTATTAGGCCTCGCCGCCTCTTCTTCACCCCACATTCTGCTATGCCAAGCGAGGCCAGCCATGATACCCAAGACCATACTGTGGGGACTCCTCTCGAAGGAAACCTTCGGCATAAGGGGATCTCCAAAGTGAGGTCGAGCGTCTCCGCGCTAGCGTCACCAAGATGTCGGAGAACTACGAACAAATTCGCACCAAAAATGTGGAATTGGAGCATGATCGCCGAGCCCTCAAGCGCACTGAGGGCACTCATCACCAAATCACCCAAAGAAGATCATACCTGTGACATTGGGCACACCCAATCGAACCAACCACTTACCTCTCGCCATAGCGCCCCATTCACCCAGCCTCGACAAAGGCAAAGGTCATCTTCATCCGGAGACGACCAAGTCGCGGCTCCTCCACATCTCCCCACCCAAAGACCGGCCCCATGGCCCAACCAAAGTCTACAAAGATTGCCGAGACCGTATCTCGGAGAAGCGGAAGAAGCCTATCCATATTAATGTCGACCTCGTTGACCAAAGGGTGGCACACCTAGGCCCCTACCGAAGCCTACTCGCTTACGACACGGAGGGCACAGGGATTCGGATGACTGGGAATCTTACCATCCCGAGGCTTGGGAATCCTACCATTCCGAAGATTTCGAGAAATGGGAAGATTACCGGCAAACCCCATCCCACACCCCAGTGCCTTCAAAGACACGACACTCTCCCGCATGCCGACCCGCCATGCGCCTCCTCTTTGAGAAGGTCCGACGCTGGAGAGTGAACAAAACCGAGGTCACCAGCCCTCTGGGCGAAACCACGCCCGGGCCCTTTATCAACGTATCCTCAACTACCATCGTGAGAAGGACATTCAGCCACTTCGCATTTCCTTCTACACGGGCACGGAGGATCCTCGACCCACATCCATTCTTTCCAAATACCCTGGGTTGCAAGGGTCTTAGTGATGAAGGAATGTGTCTCCTTTTCCTTCTACCCTCGGTGACGCAGCTCAATTGGTTCTACGGTTGAACCCCGGACTATCAACTCCTTTGATAGTTTGAAACAGACCTTCCTCGACCATTTCATGATCCGCACCGATCGCTTATACTCGGCGGACGACCTCTACATGCTTCGGCGGTGAGGATGAACCCTTCGGGAGTATGCAGCTCGCTTCACCACGAGTACTCGTTGTCTTGACATCGACGACCGAGCTGCCTTTGGTGCTTTCAAGAGTGGCCTTAGAGAATCCAACTTCCGCTACCTAGTCCACAAAGAACCCATGGAACACATATGCAGAATCGATGAAGCAGCAGCCATTCACGCAAAGGCCGAGTACTTTAACACCAAACGTGGCCCGACCAACCAGCCAGGAGGCACCTTCGCAATCCCTCCTCCTTTGGCAAAACCTCATCTGCTCCGCACCCGCCCCAGCCTAAACCTCGCATTCCGCTCCCATTCGACAACCAAGGTACCCGACTCCTAAGAGGAAGGATAGCTACCAAGACTCCTTCAAGAATGGGAAACGTGGCATACACGGTAACCACCACCACCACGGAAACAACCCCCAAGGACAGCCGATCGTGCTCCTCCCTTTCGCGCCGAAGCCCAGGTTCGAGGTGTTCACCACTCAACACTACTTATGAAGATGTTCTGGTCCAGGAGGCTCCTATTATACCCAAACCTCCTCCCGGAGACCGTCCAACAAGCCTATGCCGAACACAGCGTCTTCTGCTTTTCACCAATTCGGTGGCCATGACATCGAATCCTGTGTTGCCTTGCGCAACATCATTGAGGACTCATCCGTGAGGGAAAGCTGGATAAATATGTGCATAATCTCCCACCCCGCCTAACCTCACCAACGGCGGATCAACATGATCTCCACCATCGGTGGTGGTCCTACATTGGCCGGTACCTCCAACAACTCCATCAAGCACTATGTTCGCTCCACTTATGCGCACTGTGTCTTCAAGATCGAGCAGGACGCATGCCGAAGACGCAAAGGTCAGCCGGGCCCCATTACCTTCAGCGAGGAAGAAGAGCGTGGTGTCATTCTCCTCATGACGACCCACTCATCATCCGTGCAAACATCTCTAACTTTGACGTTGGGCGTATCCTGGTGGACACCGGCAGCTCGGTTAGTGTGATGTTTGCCGATGCTTTCAACGAACTCCGTGTCCCTACTCACTGCCGGATCGAAGCATCACCCCTCTTGTGAGCTTCTCGGTGATGTTGTCCAGCCCTTGGAAGCATCCACCTCCCTATCTCCATTGGTTCGGCACCAATGAGCAACGGTCACCACTCCCTTCCTCATTGTCGATCGCCCCACGCCTACAACGTCATCCTTGGGCGCCCGCCTTGGCCCAAATGAAAGTTTTCATTTCAACACATATGATGTTGCTTAAGTTCCCTACACCCCATGGCACGGGCACGGCGCGGCGACCAACTTGGCGCCCGAAGTCATTACGCCTCGGCGGTGAAATCAACCAATCGCCAACATAAGGGTGAGGCCCTAGCAAGAACCAAGGCACCAGCACCTCCTCGAGCCGGGCATCAACGCCCAAGATCCTGTGGAAGAATCTGCCACCCAACTAGCCGAACTCGTGGAAGACCTTGAGTTGGTTACTCTCCATGACGACATCCCGGATCGGCAAGTCCGAATCGGCACATCTCTTTCACCGTAGCTTCGCTCGATCTTGTTGCCTTCCTCCGCTCAACTCGAGGTCTTCGCCTGGTCTTACAACGACATGCCTGGCATATCACTGCACATCATATCCCATCGGCCGAGCATTAATCCCGCAATCCGACCAGTTCGGCGTAAGCGTCGCTTATGACCCGTAGCGATATGAGGCCATGAAGGCAGAGGTAGATAAGCCGAGTAGCATTGGGTTCATCACAGAGGTGGACTATCCCACCGGCTGGCTAATGTGGTGATGGTCCGCAAACAAAAGAAAGGCTGGCGCATGTGCGTCGATTACACCAACCTTAACCGGCTTGCCCTAAGGATAGCTTCCTCTTCCTCGAATTGACCGGCTAGTTGACGCCACACCGGTCACGCCTCCTCGCCTTCATGGATGCTTACTCAGGGTACAACCAGATCTTCATGCATCCAGATGACCAAGCCCACACCTCCTTCATTACAGATCGTGGCCTCTATTGTTATAAGGTAATGCCTTTCGCCTCAAGAACGCTGGAGCCACTTATCGCCGCTTGGTGAACAGCCTCTTCGCACCATTGATTGGCAACACCATGGAGGTCTATGTTGATGACATGCTAGTCAAGAGTCGCATCACGACCAAAGATATCCTTAACCTATCTCGCCATGTTCACCATCCTGAAGCGATAGCATGAGGCTCAACCCCACGAAGTGTGCATTCGTGGCTTCAAGTAAATTCCTGGGTTTCATGATAAGCCGTAGAGGTATTGAGGCCAATCCAGAGAAGATCCAGGCTATCTTGGACATGACGGTACCAACGACGATCAAGGATATCCAAAGCCTCACCGACGCGCCGCAGACTAACCAGGTTTATCTCCAAGGCGATCGATCGTTGCGCCCCATTCTTCAAGGCTCTCAAGGGAACTAAGCGTAACATCACCTGGACCCCAGAGTGTGACAAGGCTTTCAACGAGCTCAAGGAGTACATGAGCCGAGCCCCTTTGTTGTCAACACCGAGCCTGGAGACAGCCTCACGATTTACCTATCCATCTCCGCCACAGCGGTTAGCTCGATGCTCATCGGACCACGTGAAGGTGCCGAACATCCGGTGCATTACGTAAGCAAGGCATTACAGGATGCCGAGGTTCGATACCTAGACATCGAGAAGTCGGCTTTTGCCTTAGTAGTGTCCGCCAGACGCCCGCGACCTTATTTCCAGGCACATACCATCCATGTCCTAACCAACCAACCGCTCAGGCAAGTTTTGCGTAAGCCAGAGACTTACGGTAGGCTAGTCAAGTGGGCCATCGAGCTCGGTGAATTTGATATCCACTATAAACCTCGCTTGACTACCAAGGGACGGCGGTTGCAGATTTCATCTCCGAGTTCATCGAACCCCAAGTTTTGGCCAAGCCCCAAGTCCTACCTATCGAGCCCACTCCCCTCAACCTCGTCCACATCGCTAGCAATGGCACCCTCGACCTTACCCGACCATTGTGGACATTGTACGTAGATGGCTCCTCCAATGCCCAGGGATGTGGGGCTGGCCTTGTTCTTATCTCCCGGATCAGGTTGTCCTTGAGTACGCCCTCCGCTTTCGGTTCCATGCTTCCAACAATGCGGCCGAGTATGAAGCACTCTTGGCTGGTCTTCGGCTGGCCAAGGAGATGGGCGCTAAACAAATCCAGATATTCGGTGACTCCAAGCTCGTTGTTCATCAAGTCAACCAGGACTTCACCGCCAAAGACATCTCTATGACGATATCTTCAAAGATGCCCGCCACATGTTGACTACTTTTGATGCCTATCTCATCAGCCAGGTACCACGTTCGAGAACAGCCATGCCGATGCTTTGGCCGGACTAGCCTCGGCCTTAGACCAGGCAGCGGCCGACGCATCCACATCGAATTCTGGATCGTCCTAGCACACAAACCCCACTCATCTGTACCATTGATCACAGCCCTACTTGGATGGACCCCATCCTTCGCTTCTTGCAAAACCGTACACTACTGCTGATCCTGTTGAAGCACGGCGTGTTCGCTATCGCTCCGCTCGATACACGATCATCAATGACTCTCTATACAAGCGTGGCTTCATCTTCCCTACCTTCTGTCTTACTCGAGAGGAAGGTAATTATGTTCTTCGGGAGATTCATGAAGGCATCTGCGGCAATCATTCTGGCGCTCGCTCCCTAACGCATAAGGCCATTAGGCAAGGATACTTCGCCCTCACTTCACACCGATGCCAGCCTTCACCCGTAAGTGCGATAAGTGTCGGCGATTTGCCAACATTCCACAACTTCGGTGAACCATTGACAGCCATGGTCGAGTCCTTGGCCATTTGCCCAATGGGGACTTGACCTCATTGGACCTATGCACGAAGGTAAGGGCCAGGTCAAGTACGCAGTTGTAGCTGTGGACTACTTCACTAAATGGGCCGAGGTCGAGGCCCTAGCTACCATCACGGCAGCTCGCATTGAAACGTTTGTCCGCGAGAATATCATATGTCGCTTCGCATCCCCAACACCATCGTCACAGACAATGGCGGCAATTTGACAATGCAAAGTTCAAGCAATTTTGTTCCAACCTCAAGATACGTCTTTGCTTTGCTTCCCCAACCCATCCTCACCCAATGGCCAGGTCGGCCGTGAACAAAATCATCAAGAAGACCCTGAAGACCAAACTTGACAAAGCCAAGGGTTGCTGGCCAGAGCTACTCCCAGAGGTGCTCTGGTCCTATCGCACCACCTTCCGTACCTCCACAAGAGAGACACCATTCTCCCTTTCCTTTGGTACCGAAGCCGTGGCCCCGGTGGAGATTGGCCAGCCCACTTACCGAACCTCCACTTATGATGCCGAAGCCAATGACGAGCAATTAGCTTTGAACCTCGACTTCATTGACGAGCTTCGTGACCAATCCAACATGCGCAACGTCGCGTACAAACAGCGTGTCGCCAAGTACTATGACTCCCGAGTCAAACCCCGTGCTTTCAAGAATGGGGACTGGGTCATGCGTAAGGTTTCCTTGGCCACCAAAAATTCTAATCAAGGTACCTTAGGCCCAACATGGGAAGGCCCTGTGAGATTACCAAAGTCTGCCGCCCGGCACTTATCGACTTCGTGATCCCAAGGGCAAGACTTTGCCTCATCCTTGGAACGCTGATCACCTCAAGTACTATTATCAGTAAACACACCTAGACACTAGGACTGTTTTCTTTTACTTCGGTCTTGAGCCTTGACTCGACCATCTCTTGTATCTTTTGCCTTTCGACACCTATCTAATGAAATGCCTTTCGGCCCAATCACATGATCATCATTTTGCTAGCACAATCGATATCAAATGACAACAAGTCAAATATCATAGCAAATCAACATAACCTCGCCCCAAGCAAGGCAAAATGTTCATACATAACAAAAACAAATATGTTCCAACAAAACAAACATCAAGTTCCAAAAATAGCAAAAGTACATAAGGCAACGCCTCCAAAGACTAGGTAAAGGCGGCATCTGCGGTGGCTGCTCGCTCGGCTGCGGCTGCAGTGTGGCACCGGTGGCATCGATAGTGGGACTAGGAGAAGGAGGCTCGCCACTCGTATCAAAGTTGATCTCCACTGAAGGGTTGAACCTCGCCAACTTCTCCTCCCAACGAAGCCGCTCATCTACCAAACGGTCCATGATATAACCGCTCGGCTCCTTCCGAGGTCCGTGCGACTCGACCGCCTCGACTCGGGAAGCAGCTACCTCCTCGGCCTTCAACCGTTTCAGCTCCTCCACCTCTTCGGCTTTCGACCGTTTTAGCTCTTCCACCTCTTTGGCCAGCTCCGCCTTCTGCAACAGCAGCAGGTTCTTTTCTTTGATGGCCTCCTGCGCCTCTGCCATCTTAGTCTTGGCCACTTCATCGCGCCTCTTCAGCCTCTGGATTTCCTTATCTGCCTTAGCCATGTTGACGTACATCTCGCCAAAGGCCTACAAAATATAGCATCATACAACACAAAGCATCATTAGTTAGAACATACCAGAATGATATCAACATATTCAAAAACAGACATAACTTACATAGGCAGAAGTAAGGATCGTCTTCTGGGCTCGATCCGCAAAGGAAGAGGCCTGAGTCCTCGCCAGAGCCTCGGGATCACTCTTCACGCCTTCCAGGAAGACGTTCACCAAAGGAACTTCCTGCCGATGCATGGCCAAGTTCACCTCCTTCTTTTGCCGGCGTATCTTGGAGAAGTCCACCTTCTCCACCCCTCAAGAAACACATCATCAATACCGAAGGGTAGCTTCGGCGGTGCTGTAGATCAAAGGGAGGAAGCCTAGGCCCCGCCCCCATCACACTCTGGTGATCTTCCTCCAGCGCCTTCCTCTTCCCAAAGACGTCGGCAACTCGCCTCGTCATCTCTAGGGCGCTTCCACCGCTTTTGGGGCACCCCTTCTCCGCCTTCTTAGCCCGAGACTCCTAAGACGTCTCGCATCTCACCTCATCAATGTCCACAGCCACCTTCGTGCTCCCTTTATAATACCTGCCACCGCACATCCAAAGCTAAGTTAGTCACAATTACAAAACAGAAATCGAGAAAGACAAACAATAAAGGTGATCTAGGTACTTACTTCCTTGCAGCAGTCAGGACTCAAGCGCATTCTTCGGGGTGACTAAGTTTCGACACTCACGCTCGGTCTCCGACAACAATGACCTCACCTTCTCAACCTCGTCTTCCCGCTCCTTGGAGATCGGCCCCCACTTCACCGAACTCGCAGCAAAAGGACACATTACTCGACCATTTACACTTGCACAAGCAAAAATGGAGAATCGCAAGAAACACAAAACAACACTCAGTCTTAAAGGATGGGGCCAAATACCAATAGACTGGAAATGGGTAGGAATATGTTTGGCCACTGTCTTCCCTGGTGGACACTCCCAATCCCCATAGGCCGGACACCACCTGTTCCTCCGTGACTTCGAGTAGTAGGCAAGTGGTGATAAAATAACCTCTTTTTGTTGCCTTTCGCAACTGGCTTGCACCCAGCCAAAATTTCCCTGTTGTCTCGAAATCGAGTACAAATACATGAATTGCTCGAACGTTGGCTCCCGAACCCAACCAACCACCACGCAATGTAAACCCCATGAAGAAGGATCCGTAAGTTGGGATTATATTGCCTGGCGCATACCCCACTGGCCAACATCATCTGCACCCAAGGATGGAACGGTAGCACGAAGCCATCTTGATACATATCTGTAAAAATCAAAACAGAGCCCTCCGGAGGATATCTAACCACATCTGTTGCACTAGGTAATCTCAGGCCTACATAGGGTGGAACACAATAATCTGTCCGAACCCCAGCCAACCCTTTTTCTGTAAGATAATTCCGCCTGGCCATAGGGACACCAACCCGTATGTCCACTCCCTTTGAGGCCGAAGCCACGGCTACACCAGCGGAACCTGATGGTGACGCCCGATTACTCGAGCCCACTTCTGATGTATAAGGCAAGGCTAGAACGCAAAAATCAACCGGCTCAGAGTCTATGGATGGCTCAACCCCCACATCCTCAGCCACTACCATCCCACTCTCTATTAAACCTTCTACAACACCATCTGTTTCAGAACTCACACCTTCAGAACACACATAAAGGCTTGGCTCTGACTGGGAACTCTCACTCTCGGTATCTTCCCCACCAAAGGCAGGGAGGTCATGACTTTCTTTATCAGAACTCTCAGACATCTACAACATGCAGAAACAAAGAAAAGGAACTAATGCACATGCAAGAAGGATCGAAACACACATTCAACAAGTTCATATAACATGTTCAAGGTGTTCATCAAGTTCATACTCATATTCAAAGTGTTCATCCTAATCTTCAACATGTTCATGCCAAAAAAGGACATTTCAACCAAAGATTCGAAGGAAATGAGGTCTAACCTTGTTTGCACCACCACGGAGAGCTCGCCGGAAATCTTTCTGACCACTGCTCCACCACCAAGTCTCGCCGGAAATCTCCTACTCTCCTCCTCACTTCCTAACAATTTTTCTCAAAATCTCAAGTGTGATACCCTCTCCACCCCAAGTCCCTATTTATAGAGACTCAAGAGTACCCACGCCTCGGTTCACGAGAAAACCCTAGCACCCTTTCAACTTCCCTCTCAAATCTCTTGTACCTGCACAACAATTTGAAATTCAAATTTCAAAATCAAAAATTCGGAAAAAATATGGAGCAAAATTCACAAATTGGGACTTGCCGAACGGCAAGGCCCGTGCAGAAATTTTGAAGGGTCACCCAACAAAAGGTCTTGCCGAAAGCCCAAAGGCCCCGGCCACTTTACAATGGCCTTGCCGAAGGCCCAATGAGCTCAAAGAATGGACCTAGGCGACCCTTGCCGAACGGCAAGGGCTGTGCAAGCTCGAAATGGAGCTCCAAAAATATACACAAGCCCAAGCTTCCCATAAAAACCCCCGTGGCCCTTTAATGGTTGGACCTTTCCAAAAAAGGCCAAGCCCAATCCGCTTCAACGGCAAAGGCCATGCCACGAACACCCACCCACTCGAATCCGGGCTCAAGCTTTCGAGGCCCAGCTTTTCTTGCCAAGCTTGGCCTCCACTTTGGGGCCTAACTTCCTTGCCGAAGATTGACAATAGCCCAAAGGCACAACCTTCTTCTCAAAACTACTCTCACAAATTTGACCTAAGAATCTAACCACCAGGCAAAATTCAATGGCTGACCTCTCCTTTCAAGCCTAGCCTCCTTCGAATCCAAACCATCCCAAACAAAAAAAAAAAACAACAAAGAAACAACAATGCCTACCGAAGCATGTCCTGTGTTACTTGCCGAACGGCAAGACCCATGAATTTATTTTTTGGAGGCCTCAAAAGTTACCTTATTGTCGAATCTGCAGCTCCAATAACCTTCCTTGCCTTCGATTAAGGACCCAGACCCTAGTTGGCCCTAGACTGGATGACCTCCCCACGAACAAAAGGCGAACGACACTACGGACACAAAGACTCCGCTCCTTGTCAAGACAGATTAGCCCCTCACCAAACTACCTTCGAATACCTCTTGCCGTTCGGCACCTCCTCCGAATCGAACCACGAACCCAGCTCCAAGCTCACTACATCCCTCTCACCGAAGCTCGGCCCACGACCTCCCACTGAGCGCCGAACGGCAGTTTCTGCGACAAAATTTTGGATGACAAAAGGTGGCGGCAGTCTTAAGCAAATGGGAGACTTGCACCTCTTCTCTCCAAACCCTAGCTAATGGGGACTCCTTACCGAAGGTATAAAAGCACAAGGCCCAGCTACTTGAGTTAATGAGGCTTGCCGAAGCCCACTTTGGAACCCACTCCAAATGACTTGCCGAAGCCCAAACTTTCCATGCCTTCTCCAAATGACTTGTCGAAGCCCAAACGCTGTGCCCACTCGGCTCTCTTGACTTTCCCCTACCGAAGGCCTAGCTCAATATCAACTCAAGCTGGACTGCTGAAGCTAGACCTGCCGAACGGCAGGCACCATGCCGAGGTAATTTGGAGGCTTCACTAGTCCAAAAACAAAACAAAAAAAAAAAAAAAAAAAAAAAAAAGGACGTGGTGGGAATTTGCAGATTTGGCGTCCGAGCTCCGATTGGGACGCAAAATACCTTTTCGGAAAGGGAACGACGCCACGAGTCAAACTCACAGCTTTGCTGTGATATATGATGGTTTTTGGGCTTCCGAGGTCGTTTGGCCTCCCAAATTCGCATTTAAACAATTCTAGTTATGTTTTTCAATTTTTGTTAATTTTCCATTTTCATGTCTGTAACTTCCTACCCCTTTGCTTAGCCCAACCTCAGCCCTTTACTACAAAAATATTCTCCTGCAGAAGCTCAGGGCCTAGCTCCACAAACCTGCCCAAGCCAAGACCCCATCTAAACGGCTCTTGCCCAAAGGCACGACACTTGCCTAGCCTAGCACCTAGGCTATATTCTTGAAGCTTGACGCAACTTCTAGATTGCCAACTTGGGGAACTAGGGAATGCCCTACGGCTCCCACTAGGTTGGGAATGCTCGGTTACAATTATGCAAAATCTTACAAGTTCCCAACCCGTGGTTACTTCTTGACCGCGAACTTGGGGGACTACTGTTTACACCATAATCAACCGAGCATGTCCAGCCTCAAAACAACTAGCACCAAGGCGGACACGCCTTCTCCTCGCCGAAGGAAGACACTCTTCCAAGGTACCGGACACCGCCGAAGCTCCCGATCGCTGAAGCTCTCAATTGCCAAACCTAATCTCCATGACACGTGTCACCACCACAAAGAACTTGCACAAAGTCCCACATCGGAAATCTACACAAACCTCCCCTTTCACTTCCCTATAAATAGGGAATAGTACCCAAGGTAAAGGGGGTAACTACTTTCTCACTTTTACTGTTACTCGCTAAAATTACCACTCTTAGTGACTTAAGCATCGGAGAGCCTTCGGCACCACACCGGTGTCCGAAGCTTAACGATTGCTTCTTCCACTTTGTCTTCTCGCAGGATACCTAGCCACCAAGGTCCTAGCCATCTTCCCTGCTGAAGACCCAAGTCTTTCATACCTAAGTTGACCTCCCCAAAAAGAGCATCAACAAAACTTACTTTCCTCTCATTCCTGAATCTCTCGAACAATCAACTGGTTGGGAAGATTCCAAGCATTGCTCAGCTTTCAACATTTTCAGCAGCTTCATTCACAGGTAATAAAGGATTATGTGGGATACAGTTGAACATAACATGCAATAATCCCAGCAAATCACCAGATGCAGCACAAAAGGCTCCAAATGTAAAACCAAATTCTGGACATCATCGTGAGATTAATTGGGGTGTGATCAGTGTCGAAATTGGTTTTACATTTGGCTTTGGAATTGCTATTGGGTCACTTGTGTTGTGCAAGAGATGGAGTAAATGATATTACAAAGCTATGTATAACATCCTTCTCAAGATATTCCCTCAGTTGGAGGAAAGAATTGGTATTCATCAAAGACATGTTCACATAAATCAAAGGTGGAAACGTTGAATTGATTATGAGGAACAATGCAGCGGGAATCCATTTTTTGCCTAAGGTATTTTGAGATCCAAGAAATCAGAAGTGTGCTTTCTGGTTTCATAGTTAATTTAATTGTGCTCTAGTTAGTCTTGGAATATCATGTATCTTTTCTATTTTATTTTTGTGGCATGTAGCAAACATTACATAAATTCACATATCAGCAAATCATTACTAACTACTTTGTGGACAGACCCTACCCGCTGCGTTTGGTATTGCAGTGTGGTAAAGCAAAATGACCTTCTATTATCTTGTATTTTTAAAGTAATATGGACTTCTCACAGCAGATCATCATCCTTTATCGTCTTTTCAAATCAACGAGCTGGGCTTGGTCAACTTATGTTCTTAGTAAAATATGTACATGATCAAGTTTTCTTATGGTATGAGCTTTGTTCGAAACAAAATGTTAGCTTGTTTCTTTGAGTTTTTACTCAAATGTATAGTCTGAGCCTGTTCAAAACAAAATGATTATCTTGTTTCTTTCAATTTGCCTTCTTGTGAAGTTTCAACGGATGGGATTAAATCGTCTTGACTCGAAAGCCATGAAAAAGAAAAACAAATAAGCAGCAAGAGCATTACTATCTGCTACATATATCTGAGATTTGCGGTCCCTTTGTTAAGCTTCAGATTTCAGATTCACCTAAACCAACAACGACAACATCTCTACCGTTGCCTAACGGGCAGGAAAACTCTGCTCAACTCATTCATGGTGTCCTAGTCTAAGGGAAACCAGGGCAGGTGGGGGGGTTGGACAAAACACGGGACCGTTTTTTACCAAAAAAATCAAACATGGGACCCTTTTTGACAGAATATTTAATCACTTCCTTCTAAGAATCCAATAATTCTGTGTGAATGTGTTTTTTTCTTCCAATTGTTGGACTTGTATTTTGGTGTCTTTGATTTTTCTTTCTTCAAAGGTTTTTTTTCTTTCTTTTTCGCCATTCAATTTTTCTGTGGGATTTTCCCAACCCTTTTATGAGATTTTGACTGCTGTTAGCTTAGATTGTAAAAGTACCAAACTCCATGGCTAAATGTCAAACTTATCGTATGACTTTACTCTTTCCCAAGAATGACATTGAAATTAGTTTGAAAATCATGCACGACTCTAAGAACAATATATAATTTGTCCATCTTTTCCTCGATATAAAGCCTCCCACCCTGTCCATATCCATCACCCTCCCACCCAAGATGCCCGACTTATCAATGTTTTCACACCAAATAATATTTAATCTTTTTTCTGGTACAGAAAAATCAATTTTTCTCACTACGTGGATGACGCGTTCCAAATTAAAATTGGCATGGTGTATTATTTTACACGCAATATACAAATTTAAAAAGAAAAATGGTTCTGACAATTGTTACATAATAAGAACGAGATTATACACGCATACTTTCTGGGCATTCGGATTCAGGGGAGCTTATAATTTAGTCCCTAAAATACTGTTTTAAACATGCAACTAATCCTGCTTAATTAATTTTCAAACCTAATTAATTAAGGATGATGATGGCTGGTTTGTAACAACCACGCCTCACAAGAATTATTAATATTTTGAAAGACAACCACCGTTTGGTCAGAATTGGAGACTTCATCTGAACTTCTTAAATTACCCAAGATTAAGTTTAAAATGTAAAACTAAAGAGTTAAAAACACCAGAGTAAAAATGAGATTTATTTACCCACAAATCTAGAGGGAGAAATGGGATTGGTATTTCTCCACAATACAATACAAGAAAGTCAACAAACAAGACAAAGGCAATTGGGTTTGAATATTCCAAGTTTGCAACTTGCCAAGAGCGACTGTCAAAAATCTGTGGGGATAAATACAATAAAGAAAGGCCGCCCCAAGAACAAGTCCACATTATACAAACAAACGCGGCTCTGAGTCTTCTCACTCATCCATCCCAATTCTCTCTCTGTTTTTTCTTCTTCCATGTTCTGCCTCCCATTCAAAACTTCCAATTAGTCTCCCTTTCGTGCTACCTCTTCAAGTTTTTTGGTCTGGTCAACGGCTCAAATCCAGGAGCTCAAGGGTCAGGTTCATGGATCTTTGCCTTCATGGGACCATTGCTTATATCCTAGCCTGCTCTGTTTCCTCTTGTGTGCGTGTCACTTATCAGAGCTTTCAATGAGAATTCCTCTGCTTTCATGGCTTTTCTTAGTGCCCATTTACTATGTTTCACTCAGCTTCCATGTCTTTGTGGTCTCTAGCCAATGCCCAAGCGATCAGCAATCTTTGTTGCTTCAATTGAAGAAAAGCCTCAAATTTGACTCTGCAAAATCTAAAAAACTTAAGCAGTGGAAAAATGGCTCAGATTACTGCTCTTGGGAAGGTGTGTCCTGCAAAGATGGATGTGTTTCTCATCTCGACTTAAGCAGCGAGTCAATTTCAGGAGGACTTGATAATTCAAGTGCTCTTTTTGATCTGCAGTACATCGAGAACCTGAATTTGGCTTACAATAACTTCAACAATATTCAGATTCCATCCAAGTTCGACAAGCTGACCAATTTGAGTTATCTGAACCTGTCAAATGCTGGCTTTGTGGGGCAGATTCCAATTGAGATTTCACACCTGACGAGGTTGGTAACTCTTGATTTATCCACCTTCTACTTTCCCGGAACTCCTTCACTGCAACTTGAGAATCCAAATTTGAATGTACTCCTTGGTAGTCTTTCTGAGCTTGTTGAACTCCATCTTGATGGTGTGAATATATCAGCACATGGGGCTCAGTGGTGCCAAGCTATATCATCTTCACTGCCAAAGTTGAGGGTGTTGAGCTTGTCCACTTCTAATATTTCAGGCCCTTTTGATATTTCATTACTGAAACTTCACTCACTCTCAGTGATTCGTATAGAGAACAACAATTTGTCTACTCAAGTTCCAGAGTTCTTGTCAAATTTCACAAATTTGACTTCCTTGCGCCTCAGCAGTTCTGGGTTATATGGTACATTTCCAGAGAAGATCTTCCAAGTACCTACACTGCAGACTATAGACATATCAGGTAATTCACAACTTCAAGGTTCCTTACCAGAATTTCCGAAGAATGCATCTCTTCAATCCCTGGTTCTCAATGGGGCAAATTTTTCAGGCCAGTTGCTACCGAACTCTATAGGGAACCTCAAAAGGCTGTCCAAAATAGATATTTCAAAATGCAATTTCACTGGACCAATCCCAAGGTCAATGGGAGACCTTTCACAATTGGTTTATTTGGACTTGTCATGGAACAAGTTTAATGGTTCAGTTCCCTTATTCAGTATGGCCAAGAATCTGACCCTAATAAATCTTTCTTACAATCAGCTAACAGGTCAGATGAATTCCTCTCACTGGGAAAACCTTACTAATCTGGTGAATCTCGACATGAGATACAATCTACTTAATGGAACTATTCCACCGTCTCTGTTTTCTCTTCCCGTGCTGCAGAAACTACAGCTTTCTAACAATCAATTCTCTGGTCAGTTGCTTGAATTTGCTACTATATCTGTACTTGACACCCTTGATTTGAGTAGCAACAATTTGGAAGGGCCTATACCCGTGTCTATCTTTAATCTCCGAGAGCTTAAGATTCTTTCACTTCCTTCAAACAACTTCAGTGGCTCCTTTCCTCTTAATCTTCTTCCGCAACTGAAAAATCTTTCAAGTCTTGATCTTTCATACAATAGCTTGCTGATTAATTATAATCATACCAGTTTCTCGCATGCCACCTTTCCTAACATTACCACATTGAAATTAGCTTCTGGAAAGTTAAGAACATTTCCTGCTTTCTTGAGAAATCAATCTAGATTAGTCAATTTGGACCTTTCAGTAAACCAGATTCAAGGCGAGATACCCAACTGGCTTTGGAATCTGAGTAGTCTTAGTCAACTAAATCTTTCTTGCAACTCCCTGGTAACTCTAGAAAGTCCTTTACTTAATCTTACTTCTCTATCTGTGCTTGACCTTCATTCCAACCAGCTTCAGGGACAATTCCCACTTTTTCCACCATCAGCCATTTATGTGGATTATTCAAAAAATAATTTCAGCTCTGGCATACCCCCTAACATTGGTGATTTCCTTACTTTCACTTTGTTCTTCTCTCTTTCAAGCAATAACTTCAGTGGGATCATTCCAGAAACAATGTGCAGTGCGCCATATCTTCAAGTTCTTGATTTATCCAATAATTCTCTAAGTGGGACGATTCCCCAATGCTTGACTGCAATAAGTGGGACTCTTGCAGTACTTAATTTGAGAAGAAACAATCTTTCTGGCACTGTTCCTGATCAATTTCCTGAGCATTGTAGTTTAAAAACTCTTGACCTCAATGGAAATCGAATTGAAGGTCGGTTTCCAAAATCTCTAGCCAACTGCACAATGTTAGAGGTCTTAAACCTTGGAAACAATCAGATCAGAGATACATTTCCTTGCCTGTTGAAGAACATATCCACCTTGCATGTTCTTGTTTTGCGATCCAACCAATTTTATGAACGAATTGGATGTCACAAGCCCAATGGAACCTGGTCAATGCTTCAAATTGTTGACATAGCATTCAACAATTTCAGTGGTGAAATACCAGGAAAATGCTTGACGACCTGGCAGGCAATGATGGGTGACGAAGATGATGCCCAGTCAAAGCTCAAGCATCTTCGATTTAAAGTCCTAAACTTCGGGCAGATATACTATCAGGATACAATAACAGTTACCAATAAAGGTCTGGAGATGGAGTTGGTAAAGATTCTGACCATCTTCACCTCGATTGACATCTCACACAACAAGTTCAGTGGATCAATACCTGAGGAAGTGGGAGAACTCAAATCGCTCTATGTCCTCAACTTGTCCAGTAATGCTCTCACAGGTGCAATTCCAACCTCATTAAGCAACTTGCGACAACTTGAGTCCTTAGACCTTTCGAACAACAAATTGGGAGGAGAAATTCCAGCAGATTTTGCCAAACTTACTTTCCTCTCATTCCTGGATCTCTCAAACAATCAACTGGTTGGGAAGATCCCAGTCAGTACTCAGTTTTCAACATTTGCAGAAGAATCCTTTGCAGGCAACAAAGGATTATGCGGTCCACCTTTGCCTCTAAAGTGCAGTAATATCAGCGGATCACCAGATGCAGCACGAAAGACTCCAAACAAAGTGTCAGGAATTGGGTTTGATTGGCAGTCCATATATACTGGAGTGGGGTTTGGAGTGGGAGCAGGAGTGATTGTTATCCTCTTAATATTGTGGGAGGAAGGAAGAAATTGGTTGGAGGATAGCATTGACAGAATTCTTCTGGTAATCCTTCCAATGATGGGATTTACTTACAAAACTCGCAACGAATGGAATGAGGAGGAGGAGGAAGATTTTGAAGAAGAGAGCGCGTATATCATGGAAGACTGTGATACAGATGAGAATGAATCAGAAGACAAAGGATTTCGGGGTACATATTGTGTGTTTTGTTCAAAACTTGATATGGGTAGGAAGAGGGCCATCCATGACCCAAGTTGTACATGCCATTTATCACCACCTATTTCATCTTCTTCTTCCTCCTCGTACTCATTTTCTTCATAGACACACAATTTTTTGTTTTTTATGTTCTTTCTTTTTGTTTTCTCTTCTTCGTCTCTTCACAATTTACTTTTTCAGTGTTATACTTTCGTAATTATCAACCCAAAATGGTGGGACAAGAACAGCTTGTATATATAGTGTTATAATCTTTCAGTCAGGAACTTCATCAAACACATGGAGAGCCATTAAACTACAACAAGAAAAAAGCGTCTAGAAGTTTTGCATTGTAGCGAAAATACCTGAACAAAAGCATGCCATTAATGCTCTCCCGGTCTCTCCCAGAAAAATGTGATGCGATGTTTTGCACAGCATGCCAAAGTTGAAATTGGTAGGTTTCCCCTTTTTGTTCTTTCTTACCTACAATTTGAACCCTAATTTGAATCTAGGAACGAGCTCAAGTTTGCGAACTTGCCACAATTTTCCAATTCCCGCCAGTAATGCTCTTATAATTAACTGAGTCGTTATGGCCGTTGAAAACGAATTTACCGTATAGGACAAATATGGTCCTCGCTCAAGGCCAGAAGGGGAACCTCATCGTGGGCCTTGAAGCCCAAGAGACAGTTTGGAAGCATTGTGGTAAAAATGATGCCCAATAGAGTTCCAACAAATAAAAGTAAAAATAGAAAGAAAGACATTCTAAAAATGAGAAAGACCGGATAACAAAAGTAGAAATCAAAAAGGAAACATTGAAGAACACATGTACAATATGTTGGTGTTCACCGGATAGAAATACTCTGATTTTTTTTTTTTGTTTAAACAAAACTGTCATTTGACCATCTTGCTTGCGTTATATGGATTCATGATTAACAAAGCTTATTTTGTGTTCCATTTACTAAAAGCATATGTCTATAATCTCGTGTCTTAAACAACTTTTTTTTTGGTAGAGAGGAGGGTTAAAGCCCCACACAAACTTAAGTATAGAAACCATACACAAATCATTGAAAATTAAGGGGATGACAATAAGGGGAGCATCCCAAATATGGAGAACCAAAAAGCTTAATAATCCCAATAGAAGCGAGCATTTCAGCAGCATAATTGTTTTCCCTAAACGCATGATGAATCCTACACACACACCACCAGCCATAATAGATTTGCAATTGAATATAAGACTGAACAGCGAGTGCAGGGGATCACAGCTGAGAACGTTCACAAACTCCACATCCAATTAAGAGTAAGACTCCACAATAAACGCAAAACAATTAGATTGGCTAGCAAACTTCAAGCCATAAAGGATAGCCCAAACTTCAGCCTGATGCACA
Organism: Prunus padus; assembly: GCA_024362665.1. Lineage (NCBI taxonomy): Eukaryota > Viridiplantae > Streptophyta > Magnoliopsida > Rosales > Rosaceae > Prunus > Prunus padus. The sequence continues at coordinate 25,405,963 of JANFAM010000015.1, forward strand.
GAACCATTCCCAATAGTAGCAGAAAAACCTCCAATTCAATCCCCATGTCTTAATTTGTATTATTTAATTTATTTCATATTTTTTTAAAAAAAAAAATTTAGACAAAATACGAGGATTCCGAGCCTCTACCTTTAGTGATTGTGTATTTAATCGCATTTCATAAGATATAAACCATTCTAATCATCTAACAACTTAAGATACGACACGTTAATTTTTAAATTTTGACACTCATCCGTATAATTAACTCCAACTTAACATCGTTACGTCTAAATAAATTAGAATAAAGAAAACAAAAACAATAAAGAAAAAACCATAAACCTATCAGCCACGGATGACACACCTCACCCCACACCACTCAAGGCAACCTCCTTCCCTCCTCACAGCCAACCTCCTCTCCTATTCCCACCCCACCCCCTCCACAATTCAAAACAATTAGGGTGCGTTCGGTAACGTTTTCGGAGGTTGTTTTCATTTTCAGAAAACAAAAATGAGTCAAAAACACGTTCGGTAGCATGTTTTCATTCTCGTGGAAAACGTTTTCGTAAAATGAAAACAACTTCATGTATACTTGTAGAAAACAGAAAAATGTTGTTTTCATTCTCGTGGAAAACGTTTTCTCATAAAACATTACAAAAATGAGTCAAAAACACGTTCGGTAGCATGTTTTCATTATCGTGTAGAAAACAGAAAAAAGTTGTTTTCATTCTCGTGGAAAACGTTTTATCAGAAAACTTTCTCCGAAAACGTTACCGAACGGGCCCTTAGGAATTTGGATGATTGAGCAACTATGATGACGTCTTCACCCTTGCTAAATGTCGATGCTGCCATTTATTATTATTATTTTTTATAGGATTTCAGTCGGGGTGGGATAGGATGCACATGATGAGAAAAAAATCATGGGTGGTATAGGATGACAGTCGTGGGGTCGGGTGGGTAGGAAAGGATGGCTGCTAGGTTTTTTATTTTTTTCTTTATCGTTTTGTTTTAATTTGTTTTAATAATTCTTTTAAACTTAACAGTGTTAAGTTAGAGTTGATTAAATGGATACATGTCAAAAGTTAAAAGACGTGTCATATCTTGAGTTATTAGATTAATAAAATGGTTCAGATTTTGTAAAATGCGAGTACATGTGCATTCGCTAAATGTAGTGGCTGGAATTCGCTAAATGTAGTGGCTGGAAATCGAAAACACGGATTCTCATATTCTCATATACAAAATACATACGAATTTCCACTTTATATTTGAAGTAATTATTATTTTGTGAAAATATCAATTCATTCATTCAAATTGACATAAAAATTGAAATTCATCTCCCTAAAAAAAGATTAAAATTCATCCGAATATTTAAAACCTTTCAACTGATTCCCATTACTTTAATTTGTCTGTTTTACAGATATAATAGTCTTTGTATTACCAGTTATTCAAAAACAATTGGTAAGACCAAAAACAAATAATCAGTTATTAACTTATATGAAATGGCTGCGACAATTTGGATACAAGGAAGCTCCCGTAAAAACTCCAAGAGACTAAAGAATGTTGACCTCTGCAGGGACATGTTTGGCAATATCAGCCTAAAAACCACTGGACATATAAGTTAATCCACAATTTAGGATCATTCGTAGGTTCATGAACACACCAAATCAGCCATATAATCTAAATCAGTCGAGACAGAAACATCAGTACTACAACAACATTAATTCCTTCCCATTTTTAGAGCAACAAAGAAATACAATTTGTTAAAACATTTTACCATGAAAATACACCAGTCCAAGGCTAACCATTACTTAAATATCACTAATACATACTTGCTCATAGTCATAGAAAGCACACAGTGAATGTGGCTAAGAGAGAGAGAGAGAGAGAACTACTTATAAACTAGCTATAATATTTCATGTAGGCTTCAATATTGGGCATGGTTTCTTGACCTTGGAAGTAATTAGGGTCAGGCAATGGAATATTCATAGCTGGTGAAGGTGGTTGCACGAAATTGTTATGAGAGTAGAAATCATGGGACCCAGTTGGATGATGAAGATGATGATCAGCTGGAAGCTGGTACTGGAGCATAGATGAGGATGATGAGGATGATGAACCGTCATGGTGAAGACGATCATCATCGTCCACAAAGTTGATCATGCTCTGGTGAAGCCATATCTGGGCCTTGAGGAACTTCACATAGTGGATAGCTTCCTCTAACATGGACACCGTGTCCATTTTGGTCCCACCAGGAACCAAGCTCTGCAAGATCTTGAACCGGTCACTGATCCTATGCCTCCTCTCTCTGGCTGCCACACTCTGCGGGTCTGTGGAAAGCCTCACTCCTTTGCTTTTGCTCTTCACGCCACCTTTGATCTTCTCTCCGGTGCCGTTGTGTTTGGTCGCTGAAGAAGAGTTAGAGTTAGAGCCATCTGAGCTAGAGTTATTAGTAGCAGAGAAATAGTCCATTTGGAGGGCAAACAGCAAACGTGGCTATTTGGTTGCTTGAAACTGGGCTATTTTGGCTAGCACTTGGTATGGGTAAGTGCTTTTGGGTGCATGGTATTATATATAGGGAGATGAATTTTGTGGTTTGTTGATTTGATCATTTTGAATCAAGGAGAAGGAGAGAGATGTCGTCATGTGAGTCAGCCAATCTTTGGCGCAGGATTCGGGTGTCTACCCTAGGGGTCCTAGCCCAGCCAGGAGGCCCAGGAGGGAGACTCTTTAACCTACGCAAAGGTTTCCTCTGCTTTTTGCTTTTTTTTTTTTTTTTCCTGGCATTTGGTGCATAAATGCTATTGATCCGATATTTGTATCATCTCAACGTACCATTTATGAACTTATTGTTAGGTTAAGATAATATAATAAATACTCAGTTAAGATGGTACAAATAGTTTGATTATGTCCGTAATTAGGTAAGACGTGACCTATTAAAGACCCTTCCTTAAAACAAAGGAACAGTAACCCTTAACCAGTCGGCAAAAGAGAGAGTGTGTGTGAGAGGGTGTTTTGTTGTTAGGGTTCGAGTCAAATTGGCTTTTTGAGGCTAGTCAGGAATGAAGAGAAAGACTAAAGAGAAGGGGGGGTTGTGGGGGTCCTTTTTCTTTTATTTATGAAATCTAAGTGGATGTAACATAGTTGCAGGTGTGTCTAAATCCGAGGACCAAATCCTTGCCGGGCTTTTAAATCGTACGGTTATGCTTTTTATAGTTTTTATCCTTAGGTTATACACTGTTTGCTGAAAGAGAATTACTATTCCTGTCCCCTCAATTACACCTCTTTAGGAAGAAAAAGAAAAGGGCTTAAGGTCTTATCATCAGCTCTTCTTTTAAAGGGCAATTTTTAAGCAAAAACTTGGCTTCAACTAGTGCTACGATTCAGGCTTAGATCCCCAAACACCTCCATTGAATATTTACCCCGATTCCCTATATGCAATAATCTAGACCAAAACTTTGTTGAGTCCACACAGGGCACTGCCTAACTTGGCAGATTCAAAAAATTTCATTCAGCAATGCGAATGATGAATTGCAACTTTACTTCGAGACAAAAAGACAAAAGCATGCAAAGATGAAAATACAAATTAAAACAGACAAAAGATGAAGAAAAAAAAAACTATTAAAAGAAGCAAAGGAACCAGGTGGGGTTGGGGGAGGGGGTCCCCTAGCTAAGCTATAGGAGGACAGATGAGTCTCCGGTTTAATTTCACAGTGGGGGTGGGTAGAACCCTAATTATTCTTACTTGTTCAACTCAAAATTACCTGCTTTATCTGTCTTCGTCAAACCACACATCAGTCACAAACTTCTGCTGATGTACATGACCGCATAGTGTTTTGACATAAAATTTGTTTCTCTTTTTCTACACAATTATTTTGTACACCAGATTTCTCGTAGTGTGTAACTAATCTATGAATATTGCACATTATAATTCTACAATGTATATATGTTATATATATGTTTTTATAATAAGATGATACTTTTTACAACGGACTGATACATTCGTAAATAAGGCTATACCACCACAATAAGACTAGCAAATAACTAATTATCGAACTCATCATAAGAATATATCGTCATCGTCATTCATATGAGTCAAACTAGAACCTCCTCCAATTAAATGGAGACAAATATCACTAGACTTAGTTATATACAAATGTGAAATTACAAATTGCAAAAGACAAAAAACCCAAGAATTAAAATATGTTAATACTCCGTCGTCCACAGTGCTAGGGCAGAGTTGGTAAACCTGCGGATTAGCCAGTTGATGTTTGAGTTTGGGACCCCCACACACCGAACCGGAGATTGGAAATGGAAACATCGACATCACAAGGGAAGGTAAGTGATGATTTTACTGTTGAGGAAGGTACTGTTACAGGGCCGGCAGGAAGGGTTCTTAGCTTTATAAGGTGAATGCAGCTACAGAGTTTTACTGTGGTTGCAGTTTTTGAGTAACAGAAACGTTACGAGACATATCTGTGGTCTATTTGGTTTTGCACTCCTCAAAACCTTCCACATATCTTTTTTCTGCATTTAATATGGACGTTGACTTGTGCTCGCTCTGCATTATACACTTTTTACGATCGTCAACCCGATAAAAGAATCATGAAAATTGCAAGGAGCACACGCAAGTAGAAGAATCATGAAAATTTTACTCCACTTCAAATTGAAAAATACACACCATTTTAACCTACTTAATTAATATCATTTCTAAGATTAATGCTCTCTTGTTACATACACTTCAAATCAAACTGAAGAATTAAGATTTATGATTTTGGCATTGAGGTTGGTTGTTTCTTTTAGGTTTAATGATGGTTGCTTGCTCTAACGGAGTCTTAGTTTTGTGTGTGTGAGAAAGCCTCCTCTTCTGTATTTTAGATTATCGCTTGTACTCAAATATAAATATTAGGTTTTAGTCTCATCCAAAATTTGAAATTTCAGCTTCACTGCAAAAGGAATTCCTGCAAATGTGAGCTGCATGAAGAAAGAAGATTATAGTGCGTACGATATATTGACCCAAAGAAAAAGAAAAAAGAAAAAAGAAGAGATAGGTGTACTAAATATTTGTTTATACAAATTGGCCTTACAAACAAACGCATGTAAAGTCCCGCCCGTGAAAATAAAAATTGGAGACGTATCATAACAGGGACTGGTCCATAGTACTCTCCTACTCTGCCCTATCACTTCGCTTAAGTCACCAACGCACATACACCTGCCACGTGGAATATTTTGCAGTGTTGTGAGACAACACGTGCCAGTCTGTGGTACTATTTTCTTTGAGTGCATGCCCAAAATTGTCCAACGCCCTATGGACTATGGGCACGATTGGATGGTACGCTGCGTTTTGATGCACCATTACTATAATAGACCACTCAAAATGAGCTTTATGAGCTTTTGCCAGTGCACATTACACACCAGTCACGCATCCAATAATTGCACATTATGTACGTCCTAATCATTTTTTTCCCTTCTTTTTAAGCCATGTAATGTACTCGGACGCTTGTTTTGTCTGTCTTTTTCTTTCGTCTAATCTAATCATAAAATCAGAAACTTTAGCATTGACATGATTATAAATAGTATTGGACCGGACTCATCCATGTGATATGAATTCGAAGATCCCTTCCCAACCCTAAACTTGGAACTTCAAATGAGGCTTTTTCTGTCATGCAAAGACTCAAAAGGTAATTTATCATCATGTAGTTTGCTGATTTTACTACTTTGGTCGTTTTAATTTAAATTATGTCACTTTTATTTCAGGACGCATCACAAATTTTGTTAAATTACATTCGAGTTTGTCCAAAGTACCACTATACATTAAGGACACGTGTTTACTCTATCATATAGTTTGTGTGAGGAATATCGAACTACGCAAGTCAGAATTCAAACCATATATATCAAAGTGACAAATGGATGACCAAAAGTGTCTTTTAAATTTTTAATTAGAGTCTAGTTCCACCATTCAACAATGTTATGTCTTTATTATGTAAGTAAGAGTTTCTATATTTCTGTCAATGTGATATGTGTGCAGAAGTTTTTTTTTTTTTGTGTTTGTTATGAATTATTTTTGTATATGTGTCAAACTGTGATTCGTAAGAAAGAAGAATATCTCTTTACCGGAAAGGAAGTAAGTAGTACATGTGTTATAATATGAATGGATAGAATTTGATAATTTTCACTCAAAATAATTATATTAAGGGGAATGCTAGCAACCTTCTCTCTAACATTCTCTTTTGGACTTTCTCCCTTCTCCTCATGACACGTGTCAATTTCTACACTTAAAACAATGCCATTATTACATTAGACAACCTTTATGTCAAAATCTCTATTTTTTTAAGTGTAAAAAATGACACGTGTCATGAGGAGAAGGGAGAATGTCCAAAGAGAAGGTTAGAGAGAAGGTTGCTAGCATTCCTCTTATATTAATCAATATTGACTTACGTGGGCAGTAGGACATGCTGGAAGGTTTTTTCTTGATGGAAGGGTCCAGCAAGTTCCACATTTCATAGCACGTGTCACGGCACCAAACTCCTCGCACCTTCTATCGCCAACACGAAACGTCCATCCCATAACGTGTCGTGTCTAACATTAGTGCATCCCAAAAAGACCAGATCCCTATAAACAATTGTGACATAAAAATAGCATATCAATTATTCTCATTATCAACAAGCACGTGCATGCACAGAAGCTTAGAAGCTATGGCTTCCAGTCAAAGAGTTCAGATTGGTATTACCAGGCATAGACCACGAAGGAAGGCTGCCCAGAAAATACACAGCAGAAGGCCAAGGGGCAAAGAAGAACATATCTCCACCAATAGAATGGTACAACGTGCCGCAGGGGACCAAGAGCCTGGCCCTGGTTGTACAAGACATTGATGCACCCGACCCGAATGGCCCGATCGTGCCGTGGACCCACTGGGTGGTGGTCAACATCCCACCGGCTGTGAAGAAGCTGCCAGAGGGGTTCTCTGGGAAAGAGGAGGAGGTGGGGGGCGATTATGGTGGGATCAAAGAAGGGAACAATGACTGGAAGGTGCCTGGGTGGCGTGGGCCCAAATTGCCTAATCATGGCCATAGGTTCGAGTTCAAGCTCTATGCTTTGGATGACGAACTGCACCTTGGTCACAAGGTATGTGCATGTGCATGTGTATATTTGTTGTTGTCAAAGTCTATGACATGTTTTTGGTTAAAAATTATGGTCAAATTTTTGCAAGATTTTATTATTTTTTGTCTATATTTGGTTTTGTTGAATTTTGGGTTTTGTTGCAGGTGACGAAGGAGAAGGTTTTAGAGGCAATTCAAGGGCATGTGTTGGGAGAAGCGGTCTTGATGGCCATTTTCTGATGTTAATTAGTATTTTTAGTTGTTTGGATGTTGTATTGCGACTTCTAGCTAGGTCTCATGTACTTTTTATTATTATGAATCAATGAAACATTTCACAACTTCATTTATGCAAGTTGGTCAAGCTTCACGCCATTATTAAAACATTTGTAGCTTAAATGACCGTTTGGCATTGATTATTTTGAATCTTAAGCATTTTTTTAGAAATTTTTATGATTTGCGAAATTGATTCCGAAATTGATATGATTTAAAGTATTCTATTTTGGAGTATTGCCGTGCGATTATAAATATAATATTTTAACGTACAGTTATACTCTTTTTTAACATACGGTTATACTCTTTAAATATATTTTCACATTGCACCAATAATAAAAATATGGATTTCTGTGTAGGTTTATGTTTTGAGGTGTTGTTTGTGAAAATCACACACTTCTCTTTATAAACAAAGCACTATGATGGTTTAGTAAGTGTGGTTAATATTGGAGAGTTGGGTTAAACAAAGCACTATGATGGTTTAGTAAGTGTGGTTAATATTGGAGAGTTAGGGTTTGGATGTAGGTTCGGTTTTGGATTTGACTTTAATTAATAATAATTATATTAATCAAAGACTTGGGCCTCGGGCTCTAGAGAAATTTAATTAAGACATTCAAATGAAAATAAGTAATTTAGTTTTTGGTTTTTGTACAGTAAAAATTAAATTATAAAAATTAAGATATATTCTTTCAATTTTTATGTTTTAATTATTATTTAATATTAAAAATAAAAATAAAGTTTACAAAATAATTTAAAATAATTAATTACTATTTATTATGTAATTTATAAAATAAATAATATATTTAAATATTCCCTAAAAAATAATAATTAAAATATAATTACTAATTATAGTAATTTAAAAAGGCTAAGATATTACTTAATTACATATATTAAATTAAAGAAGTTGGCCAAAAAATAAAAGTAAAGAAACTAATTTTATATTGTTTAAATTAAAAACAAAAACAAAAATCTCTTCCGCACAGGTCATATCGGCAAATATTTACTGGATTAGACATCTCCTGACGAAAGTTATCTCTCACGACGAAATTTCTTCGCGAGATGTCTAATACGGCAAATTTCGCCGAGATAGACATGTGTTGACGACATTTCGTTGGGAGAGGTTTTTAAAAAATAAATGAATATAAATTTAGTATGTTTAGGTTAATTAATTTTTAATTAGTTAAATTAGTAATTATATTTTAATTATTATTTCTTTAATAAATAAATAATATTAAATATTTTAATTAACTTCATGACTTATATTACTTAAAAATAGTTTTTCAATTTTTCAATTTTTTTCCTTTAATATTCACTAAGTAAATAATAACTAAAACATAACTACTAATCAAAGTAATTAAAAAAGAGATTCATATTATCTTTGCTTAATGGGTATAGCCGGGCGGCTATACTTTTAAAATATTCAATGGAGTATAGCCGCACGGCTGTACTGTTAAGATATTATATTTATGGAGTATAGCCGCGTGCTATACTATTTTGTAAGAAACATTAATAAAACACAATATAGCCGCGTGGCTATACTATTTTTTCCAATAAATAATTAAAAAAAATTGTGTATAGCCGCACGGCTATACTATTTATATATATAAAAAAAATAGAGTGGTGCTAAACGAATCCTAAAATTAACTAAGTACACTCTATGATCTAAGTACACTCTAATATTTTAATCAAAATATAAAATTAACTAAGTACACCCTATTCAACTACCAAAAATACCCATGACATACCCTAATACACTTTATCACACAACACCCTAATTAACTGAGCACGCCATATGCTTCTACCCTATGCTAATAAAATCCCATACAAAAATTCAACCTTCATTGTTTTGGCCCTTTATCTACCTCCAAGTTTTGTATACTAGTCAAACACTTACCTCATCATTCCTGTGATATTGGTGTATATAACAGAAAAGAACGATTACTGAAAACTCACATGGGAAAAAATTATATTGAGTTTGGAGGTTTATCAACTTCTCATACTTTTCCATCACTTAATTCAAAAGGGTAGGCTTGCCTGACTGCTGAAATTGATGGAGGGTTCAATCAGGTTTTCCGCCAACTACATCCCCATCTCTCCAATCAGCTTCCTGGAGCGCTCGGCCATAGTTTACAGAGACAGGCCTTCTGTTGTGTATGGAAGCATCCTCTACACTTCGAGAGAGACACTTGAACGATGCACCAGACTCGCTTCTGCTTTTTCCCAGCTCGGAATTTCTAGTGGCGATGTGGATTGCAACAAACTACTTCTTTGATAATATATTCTCATTTTCTCTGAGTTATTGTAGAAGTTTTGCTACGTTTGTACCCATTATTGACTGCTTTGCAATTTGCACCTTTTTTTTTAATGGGTGTAGTTATTAAAATTATATTTGTTTTCCAATTTTATATATCATTTTTGGTCATTTTATATCAGGGTAAATTAATAATTCAATAAATACTTTTGTAGTATGGTGTCTTCAATTAATTTTAGGGTTCATTGAAGAAGACTCAAAAAAATATGACCCACCTTGCGATTATGATTCATTTTGTTCTTTGATATTAAATAATAATTAAAATATGTGCGTACGTGTACAATACGTGTATTATACGTTTGCTTTTATATATATAAAAAAAACGTGCATTAACCGAGTCTTTAAGAAGTATACGAAAAATGAAAGTATTATTGACAAATATGTACGTACGTGTATAATACGAGTATTAAATGGGAAAATGCTAAATTCTTTATACGGGTAATAACTATTGAAAAGTATAAAATCAAAAGGGGACGATAGAGACTCAATGAAGAAAGGAAAAGAGGAAAAAGGAATGAGTCAAGATAGGGGTAGTTTGGGAATAATGGAGATTGAAATAGCGCCAAATGAGGGAAACAAAAATCTCAAAAGGGTTGCTGTGTCCTTCAATTAATTAATTGGGTTTAATTTTGTGTGTCTTATTGAAATTTTTGTAAAAAATACGTGTATTAAACATGAGAAATACGTGCATACGTGTATAATACATTATTAAATGTGAAAGTGCCAAAATCTTTATACGGGTAATAACTCTGGAAATGTAAAAAATCAAAAAGGGACAGTAGATACTCGAGTAATGGCCTAATAGTAATGGATATGGCTCTTGGGCTATGGAGAAATTTGATTAAGACACCCAAACGATTTCACAAAACACCTAATAAATAGAAATTAATTATTTTGTGCACTTTTTCTTCAATTTTGTATGTTAAATAATAATTAAAATATAATGACACATATTAAATTAAAGAAGTAGGCTAAAAAAAGTAAAGAAACTTATTTTTTATTTTTTATTTTTTAAAAAAAAGGAAAAAAGAACAAAACAACTTCTCTCGACCAAAGTTCGTCGGTAGAGGTCTATGCCGGTGAACATTTTTGAATTCAATTTTCTTTTTAAATAGTATAGCCGATCAGCTATACTATTTATATATTAAAAAATGGACGTGCCCAACCCCTATGCGCTAGGTGTCAAAAAAGTAAAGCCGTGCGGCTATACTCTTTTCAAACAAACAAAAAAACCTCTCCCGACAAAATTTCGTCAGCATAGGTCCAACCATATATTGGCCGGTACACTCGTCGGGAGAGATTGTTTTGCTTTTTTATTCCTTTTTTTTTCAAAAAAAAAAGTCTCTTTACTTTTGTTTTTTGGCCAACTTCTTTAGTTTAATATGTGTAATTAAGTAACACCTTAGACTTTTTTTTAATTACTTTAATTAGTAATTATGTTTTAATTATTATTTCTTTGGTGAATATTTGAATATTTTACTGATTTCGTAAATTCTTTAGTAAATAGTAATTAATTATTCTAAATTATTTTGTGGACTTTGTTTTTTTTCTTTGATATTGAATAATAATTAAAATACGTGCGTATGTGTACAATACGTGTATTATACGTTTGCTTTTATATATAAAAAAACGTCCATTAACCGAGTCATTAAGATGTATACGGAAAACGAAAGTATTATTGACGAATATGTACGTACGTGTATAATACGAGTATTAAATGGGAAAATGCTAAATTCTTTATACAGGTAATAACTATTGAAAAGTAAAAAATCAAAAGGGGGCGATAGAGACTCAATGGAGAAAGGAAAAGGAAAAAGGAATGAGTCGAGGTAGGGGTAGTTTGGGAATAATAGAGAGTGAAATAGCGTCAGATGAGGGAAACAAAAATCTCAAAAGGGTTGTTATGTCCTTTAATTAATTAATTGGGTTTAATTTAAATCACAGAGCCCAAGAGCCCCAAGACCCAAGGCCCATCTTTTGATTAATTAAATATATATTAATTAATCATTAGCACAACTAATTTGGCATACCCAAAGGCCGAAACCTACAAGTCACTTCATTGGGCCACTTGCATAGCCCAATCCAATATGTTCTATTTCTAAGAGTAAGTCTTATAAAGACCTTCAAGGAATTCTACTTTTCCTATGTGTGACTAATTTCAACTCATGCTTCATTCTTGTGAGTCAAGCATTTGCCAAACATCCAATGGATGCAGCCTTCCAATGTATATACTTATTATTTTACTGCCTAAGCCTGTTTAGGTTTGAAAACTTGTCTTCAAGTTTATATATCTTGATATAGCTCCGTGTTTTCCTTTGTACAAACACAAGAAACATTTATCAGCTTACAAGTAAAGCATTTGAGGCTTCGGTTTGAGCTTGAGCCAGAGGTTTGTTTGGCAAAGTTTCCATGGCAAAGTCTCCTTTCGGTTCTGTCGTGTCTGCATTGTAAACAAAGTACTTCGCCACAAAGAGGATGAAGAGCAGGTTGAGAGATCTCAAGACAGCCAAGAACAAATAGTAGTAGTCGAAATGAGAGATGTTTAGGTTGTCCAAAATCCAACCCCTGCCATGTTGTTTGGTGATGTTTGAAACTGTTGAGAGAAGAAAACTACTACGAAAGCTTCCAATTCCCAAGCTGGTTGTGAAGTATGAGGTCCCAAGGCTCTTCATGCCTTGGTGTACTTGGTCATAGAACAACTCTATCTTGGCTGTTTCCACAAAAGAATCGGCAATCCCCAACAAAGCAAAATGAGGAAAAAGCATGAAAATTGTGAGAGGAAGTGTGTCCCTTTTCCTAAACAATTGATGTTCTCTTACAACACTCAGCCTCTTTCTTTCAGCCAACCAAGCTGTGACCATGATCATGACATGTAACACAAGGCCAATACCTACAATGAAGGAGCAAGCTCTCCATCTCCCAGTCTTTGATCGTAAAATTGGTTTACCTTTGAGATCCGCAGTCCCATCTTGTGTGTGATCTTCTGTTCCATATGCAGAGCCTTGCTCTTCTACATTTGCCATCATGTGCATAATGAAATGACTAGGGATTGGGGCCTTGAAAGTCATGTATCAACTCAAAGCTTTTTATAAAGTTTTCGTACAGGTAATTAATTAGTTGATTAACCAAGAACCTTTCAACTTAGCTCCAACATTTTAGATTTATTTTTCCTGTCACTTCGTTGGTCGCATTTTTTGTTTTTCTCCCAGTCCATAATTTAATTTAGAACTCTTACAATATGTTATACTATAAGCTTTAATATTAACTGTTGTGTCTTGTGGGTGACTAGTAACCATCAATAAATACAAAATTCATATTTATCAACGATTGTTAATCATTCACGAAATTATGAGCCAACCCATTTTCTTTCAACTCTAACTTGTTGGCCTTCTCTTAAACTAATGTTTAACGAAAAACAAGAAAAAAGCTGACTTAGGATCTTTGTGTTATTTACTAATATACATTTTTTCTGTTGAGTAATTGGAAAAATTATTTACTAATACAATTCAGCAATAATTGAAACTATTAATGACCAGAGATAGATGAGTGATGTCGACAAGTACTAGAAGAACAAGCCTTGAACTACAAACCATCGATGGATTTGGATCCTCTCTCTTGGCAAGCATCCTTATTTTCCAATCTCCCTTTGTTAGCACAAGAAATTGAGACATTGAAAAATCATATAGCCTCAAATATAATGAGTTTTATCTGCTTAGAAGTTGTGTATGATTCATTGTTTATGACTAGCTCAATTTTTGTTATAACCATATTATTGACACTATATTTATTATTAATGGAATATAATGGGTTTAACTTCAAACTTTAATTTAGAGTATTTGGAGATGAATATTTATTTTTCAACATGATACTCTATTTATTTTATGATTAAACCAATTTTTAGGGTATGGTTAACAAACATATTTAACACAAGAATTATATAAGTGAAAGAGCTTTTCTTTTTACCAAACGCTAGAATTGAAAAGTCATTTTAACATGATACCCTTTTTAGTCATTAAACACAGTTTACAACACTTTTATATAAAAATTTACCAAACACTCATAAACTTATTATTGTACCAACATTACTTTTAACAAAAAAGTTTACCAAACACCAAACAACTTTCTTTTACAGTTGATTTATGTCACAGCAAATCTGAGGGTGATTATTTTCACAGCACAACAATATCAGACTTGCCCTAAGTGGTTGATCGCAATTTCCTTTGCATCAAGATTTTTTGTTTTGAACACTGCTTCAAATCTAACTTGTATAAACTTAAAATAAAAACATTTGTCTCCCACATCAAATTTCTGCAATAATAGGAAAGGAATCATGGTTTATTTTCTTTCCAAATGTATAATAAATAAATAAAGTTCCATGTGAAACATAATATGAGATATATGCCTGTAACTCAATGTGAAGGTTCTGAGATTGAAAATTCTAATATTTCAGGATATTAATGACTTTTTAGCTGATTTCAGGAAATTCATTTGATTGCGTAGTTGTATTGGATACCTTGTGGGCAAATATAGGCACGGCCCTACGAAGGGCCTCAAATTATTGAAGTTGTTATTAATGGGCCTCAAATGTTTAACCGGCTGTGACTTCCTTTGTACTGCACTTGCATGTACCCAAGGCCTATGCAATAATTTATTCTTCAAAAATATCAAATGATATTTGGATATGTCAAATAAAAATGTTAAATTTAAATTTGATGGTTTAAGTGATAATTTGACATTTTGAAAAAATTTAAAGTTCACCTAAAAATATCAATTAATAATAAAAATAATATATGACATTAAATTTTATATAGAATTTAACTGTTCGGTTGAAATGATTTGTTTTTTTAAATTCCCGTCATTTCATATTTGTGTGACATACCAATTGGAGATGCTTTAAGAAATTATGTACATCTTAATTTCGTTTGTTACATAGAAAAGTCAAATTTTGTTTTATATTTATAAAAAAAAGGGAGTGTAATTAGAGTCACCATGAGATTTTACTATGTGATAACAAATCCACCGCTCAAATGCCCTTTTGACGTCGGACTCGGAATGAAACCAACCGACCAACCGTTCTATATGAAACGCGGTTCGTTTAGAGACCCGATCATCATCTCTCTCCCTCAAAAACCCTCACTCAGTCGTCCGCTAGTCAATCAATCCCGCCACTACTATTTATAGAAACCCTTCGTTAACCCCCGATTCTCAAAACCCACCTAACACTTTCCGTTTCGAGATATGATGAAAAAGAACCCGAACCCAAAAGTGCCAGTACCTGTTCAGAACGAGGAGATCGACTGGGAGATGAGGCCAGGTGGCATGCTTGTCCAGAGGCGAGAAGACGGCGATGACGCCTCTGCTTCTGCTTCTGCTTCCGCCTCCTTCCGTGGGCCCATAATCAAGATCGACGTCGTCCACAGCCCAGCCCACCAGGCCCAATACGATCTCTTCGTCCCTGCACACTCCACTTTCGGTATTCTCTTTTTCACTCTTACATCCTCCATTTTAATTATCTTCACTTTCAATTTTGAGTTGCACTTATATGTTTTTAGTGTTTTATGTGAAACTTAGTTTGAATGCTTTTATTTTTCTGATGATTGATTGAAGCATTGTTTTGTTGATCAAGAGTATTAATCATGCTTAGCTGAATCGAATTGATGGGTGTTTGATTTAATTTTAAATATTGTCAGGGGATGTGAAGATGCATCTTGCACAGAAGACTGGTTTGGAGCCAAGTGCGCAGAAGCTCTTTTTCAGGGGGAAAGAGAAGGAGGATGAGGAGCAGTTGCACATTGCGGGTGTGAAGGATAATTCCAAGGTTCTGCTTATGGAGGACCGGAAACCCGAAGAGAAGAAGGTTGAGGAGTTGAATGAAAGCAATGCTGGAGATGTTGGAGTCAATAGCAATGAGATGCCAAGCAATGCTGGAAAGGTTGGAGTTAATAACAGTGAGATGTCAAAAGCTTTTCAAGCAATTGCTGAAGTGAGAACCGAGGTTGACAAGCTCTCGGATAGGGTGAGTCTATGTATCCATTTTATTTAATTACCCAAATGTTAGGCTTCAATGGGACTCACATTGCTTGTTTAAATTTTTAGGTTGCTGCTTTGGAAGTGGCTGTTGGCGGGGGGACCAAGGTTTCCGATAAAGAATTTGCCGTATCAACAGAGCTGCTCATGAGGCAGTTGCTGAAATTGGACGGCATTAAAGCAGAAGGGGAAGCAAAAATGCAACGGAAGTCTGAGGTTTGTCTTTTTCAGCATTGTTGGTTGCTCATGGCGGAATTGCCACATATTTTGTTTGTTCTCATGGCAAATAATGCATTGTGTGTGGCACACCATACATATTTCACAATTATGGTTCTAGCAAAATATTTCACCTGCGGCATGTCATTTATGCATCCGTTGGTTGTGCTATGTGTTAAATCTTACCAATTACATATATCGCACAACCTATTTGCTTTTGTAGTCAGTTTATACTTGTCCTCTGGGCCCAACTTTAATGACTTGAGGGCTTCCACTGCAGAGGTCATTTCATTTCAGTGTTTGAAACAAGTACAGAACGGCGGAATGTAAGCATTTTTGGCTTTCGTTGATTGCTCGGCATCATGTGTTTTATGCTTGATGCCATATCCTTCATAGAGTAGCATTATCTGTGTGTTGATGTTGGTCTGTGTGATTGGGAGTCCATTAGTTTCTGCTTTTTGAGCTTTTCAGATTTGGATCAGCATTGCTTGATCAGCTACCCGTCTTCCAAATTCCAATATTTATTATCCCCTCCTCTTTTCTCAGACTTCCTCTTCCCTTAAATCCTTGCCCGCCATCGGAGATTCAGCTATGAACTCGATTAGCATTGAACCCCTTGTTATAAATGGGAAGAGGTACCAATTAGTTACAAGTGCTGCTGGTGCGGCCAGTCTCTCTTACCTTGTTGACATTCACAATCATATGGTTAACGATTTTGTGTAGAAGATAGGACAACTGGGCTGCCTCCAAAAGTGTTTAGAGTTTAGAGTCACAATATCCTTTATCTCCTTAAGTTTGTAGCTTCTTATCTGTGCCTAAATTGATTTGCTGCAATCAGCAGATTGAGCATGTAAATGTGCAATCGTTTGTTTATTGGCTTTTTCAAAATTTTGAAGTTGCATGTACCATTAGAGATCTCGTATACCATAACTTTCTTGAACAGGTACGACGCGTCCAGCACTTTGTGGATGCACTGGACACTCTGAAGGCGAGGAACAGCTATCCATTCAACAACAGTAGCAATGCTGCCTCAGTAACAACCAAATGGGAGACCTTTGACTCTGGAGTGGGATGCCTGAGTGCCCCAACCCCAATGCCATCTTCAACAGAAGTAAATCAGGACTGGGAACACTTCGATTAGCGAAAAAATTTCTCCACCATATTCTGTTTTTCAAGATTTATTGTGAAACATGAAATATTTTAGCATGCAAACTGGCTATTTTTGGGTGCTGGTGCCCGCTTTGACAGTTCATGATCTGTATAATAGTAATTGCTGTCTATTGCTGTGAAGGAAACTACCATCTGCTTAGAGCAAATGGAATTGGTATATTTTGGATTTTATTTTTTGCGTGTTAAGCTGCCTGGCTTTTATATTTCATCTCATATTAAGATTGGAACCTAGGAACCTTCTATCTTGAGACCCTCTTGGTTCCTACCACTTTATTTTGCATAGATTTTTCCTCTGCCCTCGTGATGGATTCAACCTTTAGTGAAACTTGTTCTCAACAACAGCTTCAGAAATTGAACACAGACTGTTGACTGTTGACTGTTGATACATGATTGGATGGACAAATAGGCTGAGGACACGTGTCTAGTTTTCATGACTTCAAATTATTTGATTGATATTCCGACCCAAAAAATTATTGATTGATAATCTAATAACAGCTACACGCCGCAAGAGTTCGTAGTAGCTCAAGTAGATAAGAGCCACATTCTAGGTTCTAGGTTCGAATCTCCTCTTTTCTATGTATAAAAAAATAAAGATAATAATAATAACAACTTCACACCAATTGCGATTATTAACAAGACCACTTTAATTGATTTGACTGAAAACAAATATTAGTCCAGTTAGTCAAATTTGGACCCGCTTTTGCTGACTTTTAAATCCTTCACTAAACACATGTTCGGAGTATAATATTAATAACTAAAATATACGTTATGACATAAGTGGATTAGAAACATCATCTAACGGTCTTATTTTGAAAAGTTTTACCTCATCAAGAATAAACAACATAATATCACAATTCACAAATTTCAATTTTGTTTTTTGTTTTTTTTTCTTCTGTTTTTCGGTAAATTATTAAAAACTTCTACTTACAGGTTACATATAGGTACATAATAATTAAGTGATCCTATGCTACATGCCTCCCACATAGTGCACTTGATGATCTACAAATTAATGGTTACACCTCTTGCACCATTGATATATGGAGACGGCGCCGTTTCTCCCCCATACACTGATGTATTCCAGCCATGTTTTGTTGGGTCATATTTTTCTCCATCACCCCAAAGAGCATAAGCCTCTTCTCCATGAACAGCATCGTCTCCAATAATAAGCTGCTCCTCAGGCATTCTCAGAGGTATGAAAACCCTAATCGCCAAAAGTATAATTGTGGTGGACACTATGTTCCAAGCAGCCACAAACACGGCTGCAACCAATTGTTTCAGAAACTGCATCCCTCCATTGCCTCCATAGAATGCTCCTCTGCTGTTGCCTACCGGCAGTATAAGCCTGCACAGAGCTGGCTCTGCAAAAAGCCCAGTCAGCAGTCCCCCCAAGAGCCCTGCCACTGCGTGTGTGTGAAATACTCCTAGGGTGTCATCCACCTGTAAATAATCACAAAAATTGATACTACTAAGATTAATATTTTTCATGATTTTTTCAATTTATTTATGATATTTTCTGCATTTTGGTCAAACAAGAAAAGGGCATGGAGGATTAATCGAAGTCTTGTAGAAATTTTAATCCGCTGAAGGTGGCTATTTCATTAGGGTCAATTATGCACTTGATAAAGTACATAGGATAAGGGAATGACTATAATTAAGATAGTGGAAATTGATGGATGCTATGATTTTTGTGCTGACTATATGAGTGCAATTTCCTTCCTTTTCTGTTTAAGTTTTCTATGCTAATATCTTCTTCTCTTCTCACATCACATATCATTTGAACTAAAACTTAAAAACTCGTAAATATAGATTAGGCGAGTTGGTCAAAGAAGTGTACTTGTTCCTTTACTTGAGTTTGATTCCCCTTCTCCGTAAATTAGAGTAATTTATAATAATTTAGGCCCTTAATTTTAAATCTTATTATTTTATTATAATAACGAAAAAGAAAGCTAAAATATCTTAAATCATTTTTTAAAAAAGTTAAAGTACACAATGTCTATCATATGAATGCCAAAAATAATGACAAAAAATGAAAACACAAGACCACGTGTTGGGAAGTGGAAACTTGCCTTTTGCAATAGGGCAGACTTTTTGTGAAGGACCATCATGGAAACCCAAGGAATGCTACCAGAGAGCATGCCCATCACTATAGCCGCCCACGACTGGACCAGCCCTGCCCCAGGTGTGATGCAGACAAGCCCCGTCATCATGCCCTGAACCGCTCCGATCACTGATGGCTTGCCGAAGAAGACGACATCCAGAGACGTCCAGACAAGAAGGCTTGTAGCTGCACATATGTTTGTGTTCAAAACAGCTATTGATGCATTAATATTTGCAGCATAGGGGGCCCCTCCGTTGAAGCCTGACCAGCCCATCCACAGCATCCCAGCACCAGCAAGCATGAGCAAGACATTGTTTGGTGGAAACCTCTCCCTGTCACTCTTCAACCTTGGACCAACCTACATAATTCAAGAAATTTAATTAGTCCAAAATCCAGAAATCCAAAAAAACCATCATAAATTTGGTCCAAACATCATATGTGATGTTTAATTTCTGTGTTGATATTGTGCTTATGTCTAAAATGAAGTCGCGGTTTTTAATTATCAGCAGAGAAAATATAAGCAGAGGATTTAGATTGGCGATGTATTAGTACCCAATAAGCGGCGGTGAAACCCGCGATGCCGGAGGAGAGATGGATGACATAGCCACCGGAGTAGTCAATGACACCCCAATGATAGAGGAAGCCTCCACCCCAGAGACTAAAGGCTCCAACAGTGTAGGAGAAGATAAGCCAAATAGGGACAAAAGCCATCCATGCCTTGATGTTCATGCGCCCAAGAACAGAGCCAGCCAGCAAAATAAGAGTGATGGCTGCAAAAGTGAACTGGAAGTAGACAAGCGAGGCCATGGGGTAAAAGGCTCAACCGTTGGGGTCTCCACCGTTCCATCGTCACGAAAATGAGTGCTTTTGGGCACTTTGGCGCGGTTGATGAGGAACTTCTGGCCTAGAGAAGGTGCTCCTTTACCCCAAAACGGGAGAAGCTGGTCGCCGAAGGCCATGCGGTAGCCTACAAGAACCCAACAGATGAGCACGGCGGCGAAGGCGTAGAGGGCCATGAAAGCTGAGTTGACTGCCCATTTCTTCTTGACTATGCTGGCATAGAGGATGACAAGGCCTGGCATGCTCTGTAGGCCTACAAATGTGGCTGCTGTGAGCTGCCATGCGTTGTCGCCTTTGTTTAGCCAGTATGGCACTGCTGGGGTTATTTCACTATAGGCACCTGCTATGGCCATGGCCAAATTTTGGAGATCACTAAGATAAGAGCTTTCTCTTGGCTTAATTAATCTTAACCCTTTTGTGAAGATGGTTTGTTTGGTAGATGTAAACAGAATGAAAAGGCATGGACTTTTAAGCTTTGTGATCTGAACTCATTTTGGTAGCTTCGTGTGAAATTTCACTTTCTGTTTCTGTTTTTGTTTTTGTTTTGCTAATTAGCTACACAATTGATGATTGGACTTCAGATGGGAATGGAGTTGAACTTTGACTAGTGGAATGTTCGATTACTGTGAGACTTAACGAAGGGTTGGTTGCTGGGGCAGCTGGTTTTCCATCACCACCATGAATGTGTGCTGAAGTTTCAACAAAGTTGACTAGGTCAAGATGCGTACGGAGCATGTGCAAGAGGACCAACCAACTTAAGTCTGCTCATATGACATTAATTGATGTCGGATTTTCCAAGAAATTGTAGCTTAATTAATAATCAAATCATGAGAAGGATGGAAGTTGAATCTATATTGTTTTTTTATTTCTTCAAATTAGTAGCATTCTCATGGAACATTTGAATTAACATTATGCACATTGTGCAACGCTTTTTGCAGTTTTTGGAAGTCAGGGAGATGTCCTTGGAAGAATGGAGGTTGCTGGTAGATAACAGAGGCTGCTCGAATTTTTTTTGCCGACTGTATACATGTTTTGTGCAATATATAGACAACATTTGTATTAAAAGTTATGAAAATTTTCCCCTAATCTCTCTAAAGGGATTGAAATTCCATGTCACCATTTGGGAATGGAATTTGGGAGAATATCTGAACAAATCATGATCAAGATGGAATTTCAAGCCCACTAGAATGACTTGGGAATATTGTGAAAGTTGGAAGGAATGGTACTTCTTAGAGGACCAGCTTGCAATTTGCTACATGGAAATGGAATGCGACAACTTGTCCCAACCATGGTTCCAATTTCAACTGATATTCTGTGAACAGTCAAGACAAACGGGGATGTTGGAATATAAAGATGCGACCAAGAGAATTTATATTGCTACTTGCAATATAATAAAGGAATAAAGGGCCTCAAATATTTAACGGGCTCTTGCTTCCTTGAATTGCTCCTATGAGTAAATAAGGCCCATCACTTCGATCCAAAAGCCAAAAAAAAAAAAAAAAGACGGCCCATCATTTTGCCTTTATAGTAAGTTCTCTCTTGGTAATTTTTCACTTTTTCAAACTCTCTAGAAATTAAAAGACTAGAAATCAAACAGATTTTATTGAGGATTCTTTTTCTTGGTAGTGAAACAAATAGAGTAAAATTGGGGTCCATTAACGCGGTCGAAATTTTTAACAAAACTCCGTAAAAAATAATAGAGGCAATGGAAAAATGTGTGTATATACACACACTAACCAGAATTTTGATTTTTTTATATAAGTGGTAATCTAAATTACTCTAAATTAATTTAATCTACAAAAAGGAGGGCTCGAATTAACCCAGCATCGTAACTAGGTTAATTGGATGTTAAGAACTTGTCGTGCGATTAGATGGTAGCCAAACATCCATCGTATGAAAGAGATCCTTATCTTTATGTACGGCAATCTAAACAATTTTAGGACCCTCGTCCAATTCCATGCTCTTTCTATTGGCAGACAGATCCATTGCCTAATCATTTTCCACATGCTAACAACATTAACCTCTGGAGACCAACCAACCAAACATTATATAATAGACGAAACGCATAGCAGCATGACCTAATTCTTTACAGCTTTATTGATCAACATGGCAGCTGCTCCGGAACCTTTCTGGTCTTCATTGGCCCCCAATGATCAGTTTCAAAACGATCAGCTTCACGACATCCTCATCAGTGACCCAAAGTTTGCTGTCCACGGTGAGATTATGATGCTGGTTCTGGTTCTGCTGTTTGCCACCTTGTTCATCCTTCTCTTACTCTTCCCCTACACAAGGAAATGTCCTCCCTCATGGCTGTCCCAATCATGATATTCAGCTCAAGCCTTAACCCGCATCAGCACTCATCGACTCGAGGAATGCTTTAGGCTCCAGAATTTTCTTGGTTTGATTCTCAAACCAGCCTTGTAGCCATTATTATATATGATGCTTTGTATGGATGAAGTATTTCAGTTTAAGTTTGTTGTCAGCTCATATTTCTTGTTTTGGTTTTCAATTAGATTATTTCAAAATTTCTTGTGAAAGGAAAGATTGTTCAATGAGTTTGGGTTTTGGGTCCTCCTCCTGCTAGGGAGCGTGAAATTACTTCATTAAAAGAACAATGCTTTCATATCACAAGTTTTCTTACTACTGTGGTCGTTAATTACGCAGAAATTAGCTGTTGCTTTATGATCTTCATAACTATGTGTGGTCCACAATTTCAGATCAGTACAAATGTTTATTGTTCTATTTATTAAAGTTTTCTTCGCCAAGTACATATATATGATGAATATTATGCGGTGCCTGCTCTTTGCATTAATCTCATAAGTCTCTAACTCAAACATATTGACAAAAAAAATTAAAATAAGTGTAACAAAAATATTATCTGGATGATTTTTAAAGTTTAATGCGCAGCGGCCCACTACTAGCAACATCTATAATATTGTCTTCAACTTAACCACCTACAAAGCCCAGTATGTATGGGGGTTTATCACAAAAGTCATCGGTCATATTATTAGTGGAATCATTCATTATATACTGCATTTTTATTGAATAAGTTTTCAATGTGGGACTTTATATTATTCAACACTTTCGAAAGTTCCTTGTTGCTCTTCTACACACAACAAATATTTTTATCAACTCGCTCATATACTGTGGGTCTTACAAAACCCCCATGATTTAATAATTCTACATGGAACCCACATATAAGAGTCTTTTTGAAACAACTCTTCATGTTTCTAGTATTTTTTCAAACAATATTTTTAGAAATTCAACTCACTTAACCTTCTAAAAACAATTGACAAATTTATATAATATATGTAATGAAAAAATAAACTATCAAACAAACATAACATACATTAGAAATATATTTCTTATACAACTATTCGTTTTATTATTATATATATATACAAGCAACTCCGCTCTAGCCAACTTGACTAAACTCATATCTGTAACTATCCTTTTTATAATTAACATGATAGAATTAAATGTTCGTGTGAGGAACTAGGCCTAGTTCAAGTCGTACGGGTATTTGAATATGAGATATGTTTATTTACGGGTCAAATTCAAATTACACTGATTAATCCCAAAACATGATTAAGTCAAAACCCAACCCTCATTATTCCAACCACGGCCGCAATTTCGAGTTACTTTTACTGTCTCTAAACCATCTAGAGTCGTATTTTGATAACCTTCGGCCCAATCCAACTTAAATTCTATATTAAGAAATATGTGACGTATTTGGCAATCAACACTCCAAAAAAGAAAATATGTGACGTATTTGGTAATTAGCACTCCAAAAAAGTCATGAACGCTCTCTTTAGTAATTAATATTACATTTCCTTTTGGAGGGAAAATATCGTTTGACCGAAGTACCCCTACACTTCAAATGATAAGTACTAACTTTTGCCCGCTCAAGATTGAATTACGGGTTACAAATGAACAATACGGGGTACAATACGTAGTTTCAGGGGTTAGACAATGTCACTACAAAAATATAATTTGGAAAGTAGAGCATCACAGATTACTTTCCATAATTCCTAGATATTGCACATGCTAAGCAACCTTCTTGTATAAATGTGGTCTAGGCAAACCTTGAAAATGCACCTACTACCTTCTCCTCTCTTCAGCAATCTCCAAGAGACCAATGTACGTATACACTGGCCTTCTCTTTAGTTCTTTTGATTTCTAGCTTATAAAATTGAAATTTCCATATGTTTTATAAGTTTTCTTGCATGTTGTTTGTGCAGCTAAACAGAAAGCTAGCTTAAATTTCACGTTTATATACTTGAAATGGAGCCCCAACAAGCCAAGACTTCTGCAGGGAACCACTCTCAGTCCGCAGCTGGCGGTTCAACTTCATCACCTGAAAATAAGTCTTCTCAGATGGAAACAATTCCATCTCCAAATCCAACTCCCAGCTCCACGGGAGATGCTGGTCCTTCTGACCCCAAGCAACTGAGGAGGTCAATAAGTTTGCTATTTATATATTTTGGTTGTAACTTGTATGTACGTACGTTGTTATTTGATCTCAATTCTCTAATGGTTGGAATTTATTAATTTGGGTTTACTTTGTAGAATTCTAGCAAATCGGGAGGCGGCCCGGCGAGCTCACTCCAGGAAGAAAGAGTACGAGAGAAAGCTCGAAAGAGAGGCCAAGGAGGCAGAAGTAATCTTTTATATTTATTAAACATATTTACTTGCTTTCTTTGTTATTTGTTCGACATGAGTGGATCTAGCTCTGTGTGTTTTGGTTTCTTAAGCTTACCAAATGATTGATTTCGATTGCCTACAAAAAATTTCGGATTTATTTTGCTAGAATTTTTTTATATTTAATTTTTTAGGGCAAGCGATTGTGGGGAGGAGGGTTTACACAAATATTCATTGGATGTCTGGGGGTTTCGAACCTCTGCCCACATGGGTGGAGATGGAAGCTCAACCAACTGAGCTGTAACCCACTGACATTATTTTGCTAGAGCTAGAAAGGGGAAGGGTATACTCACACACACAAAATATTGCCTTATTGCCAAACAAATTTTAACCATATATATATATATATATATATATATATATATATATATATATATATATATATATATATATATTTAATATACATATATAATATAATATAGACTACAAATTGCGAGAGGACGGTCGACCGACCATACATGGTTGAGTGTCGACCTCTCACAAATATGGATGTCCGCACTTGAATATTTTTCTATTCACGTGTTATATTTGTTCATTGAATTTATTCAACAAATAACGTGGCAGATTGACTTAAATTTAAATTTACTTCAAACTGCATTGACACACACATACATACATTAGCACATCATTTTGGTCAACAAATTGGTGACCATGGCAATATTATTGATATTCATTCATGTTGTGGAATATATCTTCAATTGTATGAAGATCAAAACTTGGTTTGCATCAATAGCTAGGTTACCTTTAAAAAAAATAATCATGCCGAATTGGAACCCAATATATTCTTTTTGAAATGAAATTCTTATTTTTCTTGGTCTCTGGGGGAATTATATACAGGATAGGGTAGCAATGCTGGCTTCACAAGTGGCTTTCCAACGAATGCATCTCACGATACTATCAAGGGAGAACAGCCAGATGAGGGAGAGGCTGCAAGTTCTTGAGAATCACCAGGCTCACAAAGAAGGTATATATATAATTAATTATCACTCACTCCTGCACTTGATTGGATTACCTATATTGATTAATTGTGTGATTAATTGCAGCTGAGACTGAGGCACTGGTGAAGGAGAGAGAAACGCTTCTTCTCCTTCGGAGTTTGCAGCTGCAACAACAAGAAGGTGGCAGCAGCAGCAGCAATAATCCAAACAATGTGGATAAATAAAAATTCAAATATGTACTTTTTCTTTTGTATCCAATGTATGAAATGAATTTCTCGGACCACAGGGTTTTTATATATTGACTTGGTCAAAACAACACCTGTTTTTAAAGTCGTCTTCTTCTTGGCACTTAAAAAGCATTTTAAGTCAAAACGACGACTTTTGTCACTGTCGATGAAGTCCACGGTCCACCATTTACCTAATTGAAATCAAGCACTAATTAATTCATGTATTATGAAACATTATCTTACTAATTCGAGGCAGGTTGGTCCCTTTGGTCCATCAGAAAGGGTTTGGACCTTGAGTATAATTGTACACACTACTACACATATGGCTGCGGAACAACTGAGTCAACCTGCTGCATAGTTTCATAGTTGTTGCTTGTTTTATTTTTAATTACTTTATTATCTAGTTAATAATCAGCGTGATTATCTATATAAGTGCAATCCTAAAAGTCCAAACCCTTTCTGATTATCTATAATTAATTAGATATATATAGCATATATGGGGAGAGCTAATCCTTAAAATTACAAAGAGAAAAACATGTCAATAATATAAAAGGGAGAACTAGCTCAAGTTTTCTTGTTTTTTCCAACTCTCTCATCAAAGTGCTTACCCAATTAAGGAAAACTCACTTCATGTAAGATAATTGGAAAGGAAAAAAGGAGAGAGTATATGAGATAGACTCTATATATATATAGCATGTTAATTCTTTTATATAAATTATTTGGATATACATAGAATTACTCTTATATAGATGATAAATATTTTTGCTCACCATTTTAACCTAAGGTGTATCTTTACCACCATTTTCAATACTTGACACGTGTTAATGGGCATAATTATAGTTAACTCTTTGCTTTGTATTTGTGGAATTGTGGTTACCACCATTTTCAATACTTGACACGTGTTAATGGGGATAACCATAGTTAACTATTTGCTTTGTATTTGTGGAATTGTAGTTATGCCTATGGACACGTGTCAAGTGTTGAGAACAGTGATGATGGTACACCAGTACCTTGGGTTAAAGTGGTGAGCAAAAAATCTCTCGGATCAATGTTTGAAATTTTTTGAAATTTCGTTGTAATATGATGAATATTTAAGTGGTGACATATATGAGGTAACAATTAATAGTATATGATATATAATATTGTATATATATAGAGAACGTAACTCTTGAAACTTATTTTGCTTTATAAATTTTTACTTTTTATCTCAAAAATCTTAAGTGTGTTTTCTTATGACTTAGATTGTAGGGTTTAATTTAAGAAAAAATTGAAAATAAATAGCTAGATCTTTAAGTCCTAAATTTTCCTTGATCACCGCCAACATTGAAGTAAGCAAATATCATTTCGTTGAACAATTTCAATGTGGAAGGGACTTCGACGTTGAACATTTCGTGTACCATGACTCGCCCACCACGGCTATGTCAAAATTAATAATTTCATGCCCTTTTGGTCGTCATTAAGACATGCCTAATCCTTAATGAAGTGCTAATCATGATTAGTAATACATGTATATAGCATGCATCAATCATGGAACATCAATTTGTCAGCGTCTTTTGCCAAATTTAAACTTTTCTTGTTCGACGCAATTTATATATAAAAAAAAACAAGAAAGAAAGAAGAAATTAACTGCTCTGGGAGTTACAATATAAGACACTCAAAATAATATTATTATGTTTTCATGAGCAAGTACCTCAATATCTCACTTAGAATTGTCTCATTCATATAGTCAGATCCAGAGTACTTGCCGAGCTCTACCCCCCTCTCTCCATTAATAACTTAATAACTTTCATTCCTTCAACCTGCTGAGCTTTGAGGATGGGGGTGAGTACAAAGACAAAGACAAAGACAGACTACTATCAACTTCATGAATATCATCTTCATTCTTGTTCCTTGATGTTAGCCTGAGAGACAGATCCAAATCGAGTTCTTCGCAATCTGAAGCCTTCCTTTTCAACGATTTCGACTGATGATCCTCATTCTTCCTTGATGTTAGCTCTAGATTGCTGTTGAAACTTGTGATGAGTTCCTTTGGCTTAGGTTGCACTTGGACATGGGTATTTGTGGGAATAAGATCAATCAGCTGCTGGCTCAACCTGGCTTGATGTTGGTGCTGAGCTTGCAAGGACTCACGGATATTATATAATTGGCAATCTTGTTTCAGTGTTCGAGCAATCCAAGAAGATTGTTCACCAAATGAACAACTTGTCAGATAATTGTAAGCACTACTTGAACTCCAGTTGCCTTGAAATCCAGTGCTTCTCGGGTACCTTGGGTTTTCGTAAGCGGTCCGAGAATTGGCATCTCCATATCTTGGGAAGATCAAGAAAGAAAGAAAGAATCTTTTTTGTGAAATTTAATTCCTCATTATATGTATTAAAATAGTATAATAATATATATATATATATCTAATTTGATCTTAATTAGTATATAAATGGATCAGAATTAGTAAGTAATAATGATTATTGAGGTTTGTTACCTGAAGCTGGTACTGTGGCTTCGGTTATATCCTTGAAGCATGGGAAGTTGGCTGAGGTTATAAATATTTTTATCTCCACATTCAACAAGATGGCCTTGATGATCCGCCAGTACTGTCAAAACAAAGGTCATTTAATTTGTATGAAACCTAACTATATTCGGATTAGCATACCCAATTAACAAAAACCCTAATGTTTGCAAGATGGAAAATCTTGTATATACCTTGGCCTGCGTCGTCGATCTTCTTGCTTCTATACATCTAGTTAATGAAAAAAATAGAAAAAAAAATTGTTTCAGAATTTTAAGAAGCTAATTGCTTTGTGTTAGGTAGCAACGAACAAATTAGTAAGAAATTCAAAGGTTTTGTTGATAAAATAACCTGTAAATGGCTCTTGACATGCGCAATACTTAGTCCCTTAATGTTCATCAGTTGAAGAACCAACTTTGGTGTAGCTCCTGCACCAAAAATCATTAATTAAACAAAATCATAATAAGATTAATTTAATTACTAATTCATACAAAATTGAACGGTACTCAATCGAATACTGAAAATTCGACAGGAAGCTAACTTACTCTCTTGACCACCAAGCCTCTCCACGGCGTGGATGAAACGGAGATGAAGATCCGGTGTCCATCTGAGCCTAGGCATCTTGGATCTAACATAAGGTCGAACTGATGCCTTCCTTTGATCACTCTCTTCAACTGTGCTGTTGCTTGAGCTTCCTCCATTGTTTTTTGGCTTACCACTTTCTTCAATATCGTCGTAATTCTCCCCGCTCTCGCTTCCACCCTCATTTTGTTCACCGGAGGGACTTGTTTTCGAGGAATCGGAGTCGCCCTCCATAGCCTTCTAATTCTAATGAAGGTGAGAACAAGGGTTGATGGATTAATTAAGAGTAACGAAGGAGATAATTAGGGATTAGAGCCTTGATGGTAGCTCGATTGGGAAGACGATGACGATGACCTTTTTATGGTCTGGCTGCAGCAGCTGCTGTCCCGGTTCTTATTTTTCCTTCTTCAGTGAACACATGCTCGGACAGAGAGAAATAGTATTAATTACAACAAAAGAGAGACATCGAAATCCATCAACTAAGCAGGACACAATCAGCTCAGCTCTATTACAATACAAGAGATGCGCGAAACCCTAGAATCATGACAAAAGATAGAGAAACATGCCTCTCTCTCTCTCTCTCTCTCTCTCTGGGAATAGGTAAACGATATTTTATTTACATGTGTATATATATATATATATATATATGACATATAGGTATTTAAATATGATATAGCATGGATGTATGAATGCATGTATGGATGTCATGCAAGAAATAAGAATATATTTCTTGTGTGGAATCCCAGCTCCCATTCCATCATTTTTATATATATTAATCAAATTCCAACTTCGAATAACTTAGTAATTAGTATGCGTACCAATCAGATGGTATGTAATATTATGTCTTACTTTAAAGAAGAAGAAGAAGAAAAAAAGGACCATGTAATACATGAAAAAGTGGTATGTATATAGTATTACACAAGTTGTTTTGAATTTTTTCATCAAAGACTAAGAAATTCATCTTTTATTGATATATATTTCACCGTTCAAGTTGAATAAAAGAACTTTCAACTGGTCTTATTTCTTTAAGAGTTCATTTTGATAGAAAATAATCTTAATTAACACCATTGATATAAAATTCAAACCTTTTAATAATCAAGTTGAACAACCACATATATATTTAATCAGTCTTTTGTATAGGACATTTCCTATTGAGAGGGGCAATACTCAACTCACACACTACACAGATGCTAGGACTCGAACCCATGACATTTCCTGAGGGAGCACACTATCAAAAAAAGTGGCAACAACTTTTTGGTGACTAAAGCATTTAGTCACCCCAGCAAATGTCACCAAATAATGGTGACTGTTGCCACTTTTTTTATAGTGGCAATTGCTCCAAAACACTACACTAATCGGTCTCTTGCGTATCTTTAATACATCTATACATTTAAATTTTATAAGCCGTGTACAAAAATAACTCCGTGTAAAGAACGCAATTACGAAAATATTATTTAAAACTCTCATTCCTTGCATGCTTAGTTAGTGTTTAAACTTGAAAACTGTAATACTATACTAGTTAGCAGAGATCAATTTCAAAACTTTGATGCAAATTTTTCTTTTCAAAAAGAAAAAAGAAAAGAGGGTTAAAAGTTAAATCATCAAGGAATGAGTTGGTGGGGGCTTGGTTCCAAACTGGATGAACTAAATTGTATGTGTTGTAAAAGTTAGGGAAGATTGCTTTACAGGAAGAAATAAGAATCAATCATTTAAGGAGTAACTCAATCAATCTTGTTGGGGCATGTGTGATGTGTGTTTAAGCTATATAGCTAGCTGTTGCTGATGCAGACCATCAGCTAACTCCATCCAAAAAGATAATATATAATGTTCTGTATGTATATATGCCTTCCTTCGCGAATCACGGGGATTTTTCCTCCTTCTTGTTCATATGCCACCTACATCTATGTTTCCTCACTGCCTAATTAAGCTTCTTTCTTAACTCCAATTAAGAAAATTTATAAATTAATATAACAGGAAGGAAGAAAAAACAGAAATTAGTTCAAACAAATTTCAATTCCAATTTCAAGTCCTTTTTTTCCCTCCCTATGTTTATATACCAACAAATTCATCTAGAGCTTTAGGTACGTAGCTAATGGGAACTCAAAAGTCTATGCTTTTAGGTTGCAAGAAGAGAACTTTTTCATTCCTCCCACGTGTATAGCCATGGCTATGGGATCCATAAGGCCGTGAATCTTGGGGTCAACAAGATAAGGCAACAGCAACTCATTTTTTTCTTTCAGTCACGGGGTTCCTGCAACTAGCTAGTGTTGTAACCGTGGCATATGTCAAACTTTATATTTATGTATCATGGAATAATTATCAGTAAGTAATGTTATGGTTAATAAAGTATATGCTGCTACCATAGCCACGTATATCTTACAAACAAACACTAGCGTCACTTGTATAGGGATGAATTTTCCGATAATAGATTATCAATCTGAATCACTCATTAGGTACCGGTTAAATTGTTTTATTCAAATTGATAGTTCGATAACGTCACCCCCAAATTAAACAAATTAGGTTGGGAATTGATGTGTTGAGAAAAGAATGTATAACCTAATTGATTCAATCAAATTTATTTTTGTAGTCCATACTTGAAGTTGAAAGAAGGCCATAGCTAGCTAGAGAAAGAAAAGATGAGGACAAAAATTATACACCAGCAGGCAGCAGAGAGAGAGAGAGAAAAGCCCTAGAGAATACAAAAAGATTCACTCTCCAACACTTAGCCTGTGAGGTCAACGGCCAACAGTTCTTGTGTCCCTTTTTCTTCGCATTGATGCATATTTTAAGCCATTTGTTTAATCTGCATGAGAATACGTGAGCCCTATTAATGCGGATCTAACCCATTATTTGAGAATGAGGATGTCTGTCTTCTTCTAGGGTTCTCTCTGCCCCTCCCACATTTTTTTATTCATTTTATTCGCACCATGCAATATTCTAATGCATGCCTGCGTGCTATATGCCAAGCATGCATGGTCTCCACTGCACCCTATCATTTCCATGCAAGCCGGCCTTTAAATATATATGTACAAGTTTCAAAGAAGTTTCACAACTGCTTCGATGCTTATTGGTCGGTGATTCATTGGTATTTCCCATCTGTATTATTAAAACGTAAGCTGCATTTACATGTACACCATGCAACTTTTTATAATTATAATTAAACTGCTGAGGAAAGTTGGACCTTTGAATATATGTGTATATATATAGACCGGTCTTTTTATCAAGGTCTTGCCCTTCATTCCCTTATATAATTATATGCCACTCAATAAGTGACAAATTATAATTTCTTTTTCTTTTTGGTCCCTCTTGGGGACTTAAAGTCCCCAAACATACACCCACCATTTTTAATTATATTATTTTGATGACAAATTTTCTCAATATATATTATCCACCAAAACAAACTTTTCTATACATTAATTATGCATTCATATATACATACAATATATATTTTATTTAAATCCATATTATCAAGCATATGATGATTTTTTTGGTCTAAATCTACGATCCATATTGATTGTTGAGCAAAATATTTTTGAAATAATTAAGATATCGGGTTAATTTCAACATATATAATACAGACTAGGAGTTCAAAAAAGAATGGACTACGTTATTCTTTATCTTTGTCATATTCATCTTCGTGGTATAAGAAGCCTCCTGATATCAGTTAAGATGTTCTAGTAAAGATTCTTTCGTAAGAAGAAAAGTGAAAATTCTCCCTGCAATGGTAAATATTACATAGTAATAGCTAAATGCAATATTAGAAAGTATATATGTCCACTTTTGGTATGCAATATGTCATATAGACTTCCCCTGTATAGGTTTGTAAGAAAAGCATATTTCTCACTGGCCCTCTTGTTATATACATAGTAATATAATGTAAGGGGGACATCATGAATTTCTTTGCCAAATTATACACGATTAGAATAAGACCCCTTGCATGATTTTTATGTACACAAATCTCATTTCTGTACCATCGACTATATAAAAATTGAGAAATATGACAGCAGAATATAACATCAATAGTACATATATTATTTTTATATTATTTAACTTGTGTAAAGATTGGTGTTGTTATTATATGAATCTATTCACATCTCAATACGTATGAATGGTTGGCAGAGCATGTGAGTAAAAAATAATTAATTACTTAAATATGATATATTATATTCCCGTCAAAGGAATGAGCCATTGTCTCCTCTTGATGCATCTCATGGAACCCACGTATACCTCTCCTTTCTTTGTCCTCTTCCTCTCAGTCTTATCGTTAGAAATCCCAACTTCAATTATAATTTAAGTGTGAAATTTTGAAAACAAGATTAAAGATAAAACAAAAGTTAATGTGTGTTTTATTCCTGTAAAACATGTATTTAGGGCATTATATTTATGTATCAGTGTATGAACTCTTGAAAATGTCCACATCAATATGCATCACTAATTACCTACTAAAATTCTAATTACATGTAAAAATATTGTGTCGACCTCCATGCATTGAGAGTGATCGGTCAAATTTTGAACGGTTTACCTTCATATCCCTTATATTAATCCAAGATGACTTGCGCACACCTTGACATATTCTTGGATTTATAGAAACATTTAAATTAGGCTGCGTAAAATCACTTGGACATGACTAATGCCCTTACAAAAAAAAAAAGGATCCGATCGTTTTAACCCTAATTAATCAACCGACGGAGCTCAATTTAGTAGCTTACGTGTCAAGGCTAGCTCGTAGAGTCGAAGGTAGAACTTGTCCTTACAAAATCAACTTGCAAGAGGTCACCAGAAAGTAGGCTCTGATGCCAAGTCAAACAATATGGTAGAATATTTTCAGATTATATTCCATTCTCCGAAAGGAGATATTTATAATACAATGTTACAAATCCTAGTAGGGTTATACTAGGAAATAAGATAAATCCTAATTACACAATATCTATACAAAAGGAAATAAATAAAAGACATAATATACTAGAAAGTCAATCCCAACTAGAATAGGACTTCTCGCGCCAACAACCCTTACCCTTGAATGTAACCTAAAACTGGATTTTTCGGCACCACACAACTTTGTCCATCAATCGTCTGAATTTTTAATATCTTGAACTTTAATAATTGGAAGTTTGGAGGAAAGATATAGCCATGGATTCTTGCTAGCGACATTAGTTAGAGTTTGAACTCTTCCTTTTCCCACCTAATAAAAATATTGATTCTCTCTGAATAATACAAACTCCAAATGTCAGAATTATATACATTCTTTTATGCATAGAGAGATTCATTTTGTTCATCTCCAATTAGATTGATTAGTCACCACTACCATAGTACCTGTCTTGCATTCTCCCAAATTTTATTTCCCAAACAAATGGCAGCCCATTGTCCTTATTCTTCATAGTCAAATGTCGACACCTAATTCTTTGCAACTTGTTTTGACCCATTTTGGAACAACATTTTTAGATGTGGTCCACCTAATACCTACATTTATTCTTTCCTACTTGGACACGAAAGGTGCACCCACATCTCCTAGCTCCCAAACATATATATAAATTATGTGTAGACTTGCGTAGAAAGCTATAGCTTGTCTTTTTTATTTAGTTTTCTATCCTTCTTTAGATGGGCAGTAAAAATTGGGGACTTATAACAAGACACCATATGACCAATACCAAGACAAATTGATCTTGCGTTTTAAGTCATTGGGGTGTCTCAGAAAACATTTTTGTTTAATTTTTGGGGATAGTCAAATATTTTTGTCTAAAGTTGGGCTCGGTTTGAATTGGTTCGGTTTGAAGTATTTAAAGGTGATCAGTTCAATTCAAGTGAACTACGATGGTTTGGGGATAGTCAAACCGAATCTGGTTGGATTAGGTTGACCGGTTTGAAATATTCAACCCTACTCTGTTATGTACCTAATAATTGGCCAATGGTAAGGTAACCCTCAAGTGATAATATGGGTGTGATCAAATCTCGTTTACATATAAAAATCAAGGCCCACACAGGCTTTGACGCGTGGAAGATGAATAAAGGCCCAACACTGGCATCACTTAAGCCCAGTATTGTTGTGCCACGAAAAGTTGTGGATTGAAACCCACTTAACCAGCAGAACGAATCTCCGAATCTCACGAGCTATCCCCGAATGCGAGCCCCATATGCAAGCCTCTAATGAGATGTCTGCTACTATAAAAATTAAGGCCAACTCTCAAGCCAATGCAAAAACCACTTTATCAAGCACAAATTGCAGATTCCGTCAAATTAATCAATGTTGATAATACGCAACTACTACATGTGAGGACATTTTTGCCGTTTCAAAATATTTGTGATAAACCGAAAATGTGATAATTTCGTGAACTTTTTTTACGAATTTTAACTTGCAGGACTTGAATTAAACTTCGACACTGGAATTTTCAAAGTTAAACCGATGAGAATGAAAGTGGAAAATATGTAAATCTATAGAAATGAAGAACGTAATTCGAGTGAAGAGGAATGCAAGAACCTTCTCTTCTAACCTTCTCTTTGGACATTCTCTTCTTCTACGACACGTGTCATTTTTTACACTTAAAAATGAAGATTTTGACATAAATGTTGTCTAATGTAATAATGGACATTGTTTAAGTGTAGAAATTGACGCACGTGTCATGAGGAAGGAAAAGGTCAAGAGAAAGTTAGAAAGAAGGTTGCTAAGGCCATCTCCAGTCGTAAGGCTAAATGTAGTCCATAGCTAAAAATTTAGCCCTCCAAAATATTAATTTTTAAAGAATAGTACTAAAATTTTCCATCTCCAAATATGTGTAGGGTTATATTTAGGATCCTTCATATTTTATTATTTTGAGAAGCGTACCACAAAAAGTGGATGGATTTAAATGTGCGATATGAAAAGCATACGTGGAGCCCATGAAAAATTTGGCTGCGCCAAAACTAAATTTAAATGTGGCGGTTGGAGGCGTAAAGGGCCAAATGTGGCCTTCAAATTTGGTCAAAATTTTGTTTTAGCGTGGTTGGAGATGAAATTTGCGTTATTTTAGAAATTTATATTTGGGATATAAACCTGGAGATGGCCTAACATTCCCCTTCGAGTGAATGTAATAGTGTAAAAAGTTGGATTTATCAATGAAGTCAAAATATTAGATTTCATTTTAGAAAAAGAAGTTTCTTTTTGATTTTCACATAAATCCGTAGGGGCAGCAATTAAAAATAAATAATTAAAAAGGCGGACAACCAAGTTCCATAAATCCGTAGCTCAGCTGATCTGTCCCTCACTTACGCGCCATTTGGGAAGCGTGGGACGACAGCTTTTCATTTTTAAAAAAGTCCGGGAGATGCGGCTCTGTAGATAATAGATTGATAATCATTTCCAAAATAAAAAAACAATAATTTTGACGCAATAAACCAGATTGGGAGAATTGGAAAAATGGCATAAACGACAGGTAGGCCCGACTTTAACGCCTCTCCTCCTCTTCCTCCTATGTCGTACAATAATACTTCACACAAATATATCACACGACAGTCAACATACTTTACTCTGAACCGTTAACTGTCGTTTTCTATCTCCCTCTCTCTCTCTGGCTCTCTCCCTTTTCTGTAGAAATTATAGAAGCACACAAAAATACCAGTACAGAAAAAAAAAAAAAAAAAAAAAAAGAAGAAGAAAAGAGGAAAGGTCATATTTAGACGGACAAGACAAGAATAATCAGAGGAATATATTATACCTTTTTTTTTTGGAGATAGAAAATAGAAAGAGAGAGAAAAGGAGA
Organism: Prunus padus; assembly: GCA_024362665.1. Lineage (NCBI taxonomy): Eukaryota > Viridiplantae > Streptophyta > Magnoliopsida > Rosales > Rosaceae > Prunus > Prunus padus. The sequence continues at coordinate 25,442,649 of JANFAM010000015.1, forward strand.
GTGGCCGTTGCAACGGCCACCTTCACCCTCAACATTTCTGGCTGGAATTGCAAGTCAATGTGAAATTTCATCTCAATCAATCCATCATTCCTCTCTTTCTCTTTCCCCCAAAAACAAACAATATCCCATCCCCCACTTTCTCACCATTTCTCGGGAAAACAAAACAAAACAGAAAAAAAAGAGACGCCTCCTCAAAAAAGAAAAAACCCAGAAAAAAATTTGTGATTTTCCCTGCCTCCAATTGGCCTGGCCTGCTGCATCACCATCGTTTTCACCTTCAATTTTGTGCTTTTCTGGGCGCCCAAACGGTGGTGATTGCTGGGCATGAGGTAGATTTTTAAAAAAATATTTATTTAATTCTTGAGTTTTCAGTTTTTAATTTTCTTTTTGTTCGATTTTAGAGTTTTCCATTTCGAGGGTGGTTTGGGAAACTTGAAATTAATGTACTTTGAAGATGCAAAACAATATTTTTACCACAATGCGTAGCTTGAAGATCATGGATGGGTGTAAAGGAACTCAAGTTTTCGCCATTAATCCTTCGGGAACCACCACCACCACCACCAACAATGGCGGTAGTGGTGGTGGTGTAGGAGACAAGCTTCTTCATCACCTCCAAGACCATCTCCGGGTCAACTCCACTCGATCCAGATCGAGCCGGAGCAGCTTGAGTTTCCAATCCCCAAACCCAATCGGCAACAATCTCGTGCTCGAGACTCTTCTCCCCTATGGCCTTCCCTCTTCCGATCTCCTCGAGCCCCAAATCCAACCCTCCCTCAAGTCCGTCGATTTTGTCGAAACGCTAGCTGATGTCTACCGTAGGATTGATCATTGCCCCCAATTCGAGAAATCCAAGATGTATATGGAGCAATGTGCTATATTTCGGGGTCTCTCCGATCCAAAATTGTTCCGGCGGAGCCTCCGGTCGGCCAGGCAGCACGCGGTGGACATACACACGAAGGTGGTGCTAGCTGCGTGGTTGAGGTATGAGAGGAGAGAGGACGAGCTTATTGGGTCGTCGGCAATGGATTGCTGTGGTAGAAATGTGGAATGTCCGAAGGCTAGTTTAGTTTCTGGGTATGACCCTGAATCTGCTTTTGAGTCTTGTATGTGTTCTCGGACCCCTGGCGGGGAAGAAGATGACACTCCTCGCCGGGAAGAAGATGACGATGATTTTGTGATGGTGGGGGATGAGGAATGTTCGACTTCGGAGGAGGATGGTAATATGTCGTTTTGTATTGGAGATGCTGAGGTTAGGTGTGTAAGATACAAAATTGCCTCGCTTTCGACACCTTTTTATGCAATGTTGTATGGTAACTTCAAGGAGAGGCGAAGGGAGAAGATAAATTTCACGCAGAATGGGATCTCTGTGGAGGCAATGAGAGCAGTGGAGATTTTTAGCAGGACTAAGAGAGTAGATTATTTTGATGTGAGGATTGTTTTGGACCTTCTCTCTTTTGCAAACAGGTTTTGTTGTGATGATATGAAGTCGGCATGCGATTCTCATTTGGCATCTCTGGTTTGTGAACTGGAGGATGCAATGCTGCTTATTGACTATGGATTGGAGGAGACTGCTCATCTTCTAGTGGCAGCTTGTTTGCAGGTGTTTCTGAGAGAGCTCCCCAGTTCATTGCATAATCCTCATGTGATGAGATTATTTTGTAATTCAGAAGCAAGGCAAAGATTGACTATGGCAGGGCATGCTTCTTTTATTTTGTATTATTTCTTGAGCCAGATTGCCATGGAGGAAGACATGAGATCGAACACGACGGTGATGCTTCTAGAGAGGCTGGGAGAGTGTGCCACAGAAAGTTGGCAGAAGCAACTTGCATTCCATCAGTTAGGTGTGGTGATGCTTGAGAGGAAAGAATATAAAGATGCTCAGTGGTGGTTTGAAGCAGCAGTTGAGGTTGGTCATATTTATTCCTTGGTGGGTGTTGCAAGGGCCAAGTTCAAGCGTGGTCATAAGTATGCGGCGTACAAGCAGATGAACTCTCTCATTTCTGATTATACACCGGTTGGGTGGATGTATCAGGATCGATCTCTGTATTGTATTGGAAAGGAAAAGATGATGGATTTGACGACTGCTACTCAATTGGATCCTACTCTATCTTATCCATACAAGTTAAGGGCTGTTTGTCTGTTGGAGGAGAACCAAATTGAAGCAGGTATCACAGAGATCAACAAGATAATTAGTTTCAAGGTCTCCCCTGATTGTCTTGAATTGCGGGCTTGGTTTTCAATTGCCCTGGAAGATTTTGAAGGAGCTCTCAGAGACGTCCGAGCACTCTTGACTTTGGACCCAAATTACATGATGTTTCATGGAAAAATGCATGGTGACCATCTGGTAGAACTGCTCCGCCCTCTTGTTCAACAATGGAGTCAGGCTGATTGTTGGATGCAACTATATGATCGATGGTCCTCTGTTGATGATATTGGTTCTCTAGCTGTTGTACATCATATGTTGGCAAATGACCCTGGGAAGAGCCTTCTACGCTTTAGGCAATCTCTCCTTCTGTTACGGTAAGTAGGAGAAAGTGGCACTTTACTTCGATATTCTCAGTTATACGGCATTTTCTTTATTGTTTTTTTAATTTTATTTTTCTGTTGATTATAATTCTGTACATTCTTTTCTTTGTTAATATGCATATTACCATTTTCCTGTGAAGGTCTTAATCCAGGCCATAACATCTTAAGTTCTTGACACTTGTAGAACTTAATTCACTTTCGATTCATTGGAATTGCATGTGCCAACTGACTATCTGCCTATATTGCATGCTGGCAGAACTCTAAGTCTCTTCTGATCCTAAGATGTATTGTACAGAAGAAATAAGCCATTTAATCCAATTGTTAGTGCTTTTTGGTTGTCCTTAGTTGCTATATTGTTCTGTTTTAGCAGCATCTCTGATGTTCCTGAAATTCGCAGGTTAAATTGTCAAAAGGCTGCTATGCATAGTCTGCGGTTAGCTAGAAATCATTCTGGTTCTGAGCATGAACGGCTCATCTATGAAGGATGGATATTGTATGACACTGGCCATCGTGAAGAAGCATTGGCAAAGGCAGAGGAGTCCATTTCTATCCAGAGATCATTTGAAGCATTTTTTCTTAAAGCATATGCTTTAGCAGACTCAAGTCTTGATTCTGAGTCCTCAACATATGTGATCCAGCTTCTGGAGGAAGCACTTAGATGCCCTTCAGATGGCCTTAGAAAAGGACAAGTAAGTGTCATCCTTAGAATAACTTTTTGGTCCTGATATTCTGAACTTCAATTTTATTCAGATTGGTAACTATGTTAATCCTGCAGGCACTAAATAATTTAGGAAGTGTGTACGTAGATTCTGATAAGCTGGATCTTGCTGCTGACTGCTACACGAATGCACTCAACATTAAGCATACACGAGCACATCAGGGTCTAGCACGAGTATATCATCTTAAAAATCACCGCAAAGCTGCATATGATGAGATGACGAAGCTGATAGAGAAGGCGCGAAACAATGCATCAGCTTATGAGAAACGTTCAGAATACTGTGACCGTGACATGGCAAAGAATGATCTAAGTATGGCTACACAATTAGATCCCCTGAGGACATATCCATACAGATATAGGGCAGCAGGTATGTTGTTACTATGGTTCTTGTTTGTTTAGTACATGGCTTTTAAATTGGAAGTCACTGTTTATAGTTAGTGCTGGGAGGTGAAACTGCATCAATGTTGATATTGTTACTATTTAAATATACGGAGATGATCATTATTGATTCCAAGTCCATGGGCCTTAAAATCAGCTGTTATGTGTCAAATGAATCACCTAGAAACTAGAATCTACACATAGCTAGGTTTTCAAGCTGATGAGCTGGTGGTCCATTCTGTTGGCTGGAGTTTCAATTGCTATGGAATTGAACAGTTTAGAGGGCTTTATTTCAGATCCTTAGAACCGAGTTTTTTTTCCCCTTTCTCTTTTTCAATCACCTTTGTTTAAGTTTTATCTGTCTAAACATTTTGACTTGTTTTCATTGAGCCTAAGTTGCATGTCTATCTGGGCTTTCCCCCTCGTGCCCAATGTTTGAAGTTGTATTATACACAATAGCTAACTAGTACATTTCTGTTTTATTGTTCTACAGTAGGATTTGAACGGAACACTGACAGTTTAAATAGAAATCACCATCCTGATTCCTGATGTATTTGGCAGCCTGAAATTTGTCATTAAGTGACAAAACTTACTATTAAAGAAGGAAGTATATAATTTAAGATAGAAAAAGGAAAAAAAAAGAAACTGAACATTTTCATTTTGACGTTCTGGTGGAACCTAGGTTTGGTCTGTTATATGCTTCATATGATTATGTTATCAGTTGTACAATGGTGACCCTTGAATTCCTTAAGAAAAGTATCTATGGGTGTGGAAAACATTCTGAACTAACATGGAAATTATGGCGACCAGTTTTGATGGATGACCACAAAGAAGCAGAAGCTATAGAAGAACTAAGTAAAGCCATATCTTTTAAACCGGACCTGCAGCTGCTACATCTTCGAGCAGCATTTCACGAATCAATGGGTGACTTTGTCTCCACTGTGCGAGACTGTGAAGCAGCCCTCTGTCTTGATCCCAACCATGCTGACACTCACAATCTCTATGCTAAAGCACGGGAGCGTGTTAATGAGCAACTGAAGTGAGAGAATCACAGAGCCATTATTCTTTAATGTATGGAGGCAATCATGCTGTTGCTACCTGATTCTTTTATTGTGGAAAAGGCCAGCAATTGTCAGCATAGGTGCTCCTTTGGATTTTGTCTCTAGAAATCTACAATTGTAGATTTCCATGGCTTGAAGAGTGGAAGCCAGGAAAGAATTTGGATTCATAAAGAAGGAAAGTCGAGGAGCAAGACAGCATGTAAATATCAACTGTTTATTGATTGGATCAATTTATTTAAGTAGAGCAGAGACCTGCTGCTGCTACTGTCTGATATACTACTCCAGCAAAGACGGGAGCAGAAGTAAACCACGGCGAAAAGAATCTTGTACATGATATGTAAGCTTGTGATGCGTGTTTGTCCAATTTAGATGTCTACTTTGTGTTGTTTTCGGCCAAGCGGTTTGCAATGTGTTCTAATCTTGTCATTCTGTTCTCTCATTCGTTGTATAACCTTCATGGTTTTCCATTATGACCGACACGAAAATGATTTATTTTTACAGAGGCTTAATGGGGCCAAATTCAAAGCCAGTTGTGCATTTTCCACTTTTTGAAGACTCTTTCCTATTTAATTTCCCCTTCCATTTATTAATGGTTTTGGTATCATCTGGGCAATGCATAAAATGAGATTTTGAGGCCTTTTATTTTATTTTATTTTATATTTAAGCAAGAAATTTGACACCATGCAGTGATGTTGAAGTAGTGAACTGCCAATGACTTCAAACGAAACGTCCCCACATTACCCTATTTGGTGCCCTACTCTTCTGTTTGACTGGAGAATGTAAGTGATAGGAAAGGGCCTTTCTACCTGATCACCTGTGACCATTTTAAAGTGAAAATCAGTGTTAAACGGACTGCACGAGATACCCATAAAAGTCCAACTGTCTGCAATTATATCATTCAACTGCCCCTAACATTTCTCATTCACCTACAGCTTTAGTTCTTCCAAGATATGCTCTCCTCCAAGTAAAAGTCGAAGATTCAAAATGTCCTAGAATGCTGAACTTCAATGTACCACCGCTCTCAACCAGGCGCCTTGCAAACTCCGGCAGCATAGATTTACATGGCGCATCGCTGAGCACAAGTGACAGAATTCCGTTTTCCTGGGAACAAGTTCCTGGCAAGCCCAAGGACTTGAACACAAGTGATGATGTCCATGATGGGGACACACCTCGACCCAAGCTACCTCCAGGCTGGTGGTGCCGGCCTCATGATCTCGATGATGGATGCGAGGGCGATGATGATTTTGACGATGATGTTGGTGACGTTGATGGCGATATTGACGACGTTGATTACAGCAACGATGCTTTCCCAGATGCCATAGATGTGTTCTCATTGTCAGAGGCAATAGATATTGTGGAAAAGAAAGCACAGAGAGAACATGAAACAACAGATAGTTTGAAGTTAAAGCTTGCAGAAGGGTCAAGGGAGATGAACCAAAAGTACTCAAATTTCATAATCGAGCGGTTTCTTCCAGATGCCACCGCATTGGCTGCATCATCTGCTCTACAGCTAAATGTGTCCCAGATCAGTTCAAGCAACGAGCTTTGTTATCCATGGAATTATCCAGAGCCAGAGGCTTGTGTTTCAAGAACAGTCTGCAGGCAATCATACTCCTCACCTAAGGGTTGTGGCTTGCATGTTTTCTTCCCTTGGCGCATGAAGCACAAGCTCTGTGGAATTAAGAGCCCTGTCAGTGCACAAGCTCATTGCAGTGTAAAACACAAGAAACATAGATCATAAGCAGCTAAAAGGCTAATTAAGTAATTAGAACTTGATGTATAGTATAATTTTGAAATTTTCTTCTTTTTGCTGCTTTTGTTTCTATTTGTCAAAAAGTTTTACTTACATTCTGCTTATTGGTTTGATCTGATGATGCAGAGAAATTAACTGCAATCTAAATAAGTTTTGCATCTAAATCTCCATATAATTGTGTATGTTCCATATTGATATGGTTGAATTGGTACTTATGCTGGTAATAATGAAATTTTAATATCAGATTATGGACAAACACTGCGTACCAACATCAAATTGCTTATAATTTAAGGTCACCAACAAAGGCTGGCTATTATTCACTAAGACATTTTCCACTCAAATCCAAATGTTGCTCATCAAACCATGGCTTGGCATTCATTTACATATACAAATAGAGTGAATCATATCTTTTGGAAAGTAAGAAAATGTGTATTCAAAAGCGCATTCTCTTATGGTCTTCGAATTGCCAATGGTGCAATGACGTAAGTTCGTTGTTTATGGTCATTGAATTTGCAACGATACATGTACGTGCACCATTGGTAATTCAACAGCGTATGTCCACATTTTTCTTATATATGTTTTTTAATGGCCGTTGTAATTCCATTGTATTTGTCTCAAATTATTTTTTTCCCTAAACTACATGATTATTCAAAAATCTTAAACACACTAGTGGTTTTGGAAATGAGGAAAAAGTTTTTATTATATTTTTTTTATGCGAAAAAGTTAATATGATATTACTTTTAGAAAAGAAACAAAAAAAGGTTTATTTGATATTTCTGAACGGTACGCTGTCGGCACGAATCAACCATTCACACGTGGGAGATTTAAAAAAATCCTAGGGTTTTCAAGGGCGGTGAACCCGGGCAGCCTCGGGCAGGCACAGACCCCTGCCCGCTGGTTCTTATTTCAGAAACTTTGGTGACCCCCTCTCGTCTCCCTCCCGCCATTCGAAATATAAACCATTATATAAATCGCCGATAAATTCATTTTCATTCATACGCTCTCTTCCTCAATCTCTCTCTCTTCTCTCTCGCTCTCTCTGTGCTCTGCTTTGTCTCTACGCAACGTGCAGAGGGGAGGTGAAGTGCTCGCTTGCTCTTCTATTCGTTCTTCGAGTAGGGTTTTAGAGCCTTACTCGCGCGCGCTGCTTCATCGGCTTCTACTTGGGGTATCCCTCTCTTTCTAATCTCAATCTATGCTGTTTGCTTTACATTTCTGGTAATAGATCTGCTGCTTTTGTATGTTTCTACTTGTTTTTGGTCCCCTAGGTTTTGTGCTCCGCTATAGTATTTGCTATGTGAAATGCGATTTGGGTTTTATTTAGTTTAATGCGGTTCCTTAGGGTTTCAGTATTCGGGATCTTACTTGTTGTTTTCAATCGAATAGTGCATGTCATGGATTGTATTATGTTTGGGGTTTTGAGGATTTAAGCTATGTGTTCGTCTACATTCTTTGCTTTTGTTTATTTGGGTTGTCTTTCTTACTCTTAAGCGATTTGAAATGTAATAAATGGTTATGAGTGAGGTTATTTTATATTACGAGTTAGTTTAAATCATTTTAAATTGTTTCTCTGGAAATCTGAATGAAAAGAAGAGGGAAGAGAGGGAGATTTTTCCATGTTTCTCACATGATGCTTTGTATATGAGTTTTAAGGAATTAAGCTTCTGGCACAGAAGTTTCTGTTGTCATGGTTCTGGTACCTCAGAAACTGAATTTGGCCAGTTAGTTTGGAATTTGGATCGATCAGCTGATTCTTGAATCACCTTTGGTATAGAAGAGAAAAAGACATGAGTTGCAATTGTATATAATTTTAGTATAAGTTATGGTTTTGGTTGTCATGTTAGTTGTATTTGGAGGTTTCTGTTTCTCTCTACAGTTGCTGCTTTCATGCTTGATCATTTTTTTCACTATTCCTTGCAATGTGTATGTCCTCTATTGATTTAGCAAAGTTTCAAGTAGATTTATTAATTTATGTAGTTCTCTTTTTTGTAATCTTTAGTCAATGACATACTGTATAGCCTCAAGAAATCATTGGTTTCAACTCAATCATTATTATCTGTTTATATATTCTTATGTATCTATTTTTGTGGTTTCTTTTGTAGTAGGAAAGAAATGGCTATGGAGATTACTCAGTTTCTATTGGCAGCTCAATCAGCTGATGCAAGAATTCGTACTGAAGCAGAGGCTAATCTTAGGCAATTTCAAGAGCAAAATGTTCCTTCTTTTCTTCTGTCTTTGTCAGTTGAGCTTGCAAACAATGAGAAACCCACTGAATCCCGTACGTTGGCTGGTATAGTGCTTAAGAACTCATTAGATGCCAAAGATGCTGTTACAAAAGAACATCTTGCTCGACAATGGATGGTTATTGACATTTCTATTATATCCCAAATCAAGGACTTGCTCTTAAGGACACTTGGGTCACCTGTGTCAGAGGCAAGACACACCTCTGCCCAAGTTATTGCGAAAATTGCTTCCATTGATATTCCCAGGAAACAGTGGACTGGCCTAATTGGATCTTTGCTTAACAATATGACTCAGCGAGATAGCCCTGCTGGTTTGAAACAGTCAACCTTGGAAACACTTGGTTATGTATGTGAGGAGATATCCCATCAAGATCTTGGGCAGGATGAGGTGAACAATGTTCTTACTGCTGTAGTCCAAGGAATGAACCTTGCTGAAAACAGCCCTGAAGTCCGTCTTGCTGCAACAAGGGCTCTATATAATGCCCTGGAGTTTGCACAGACCAACTTTGAAAATGAGATGGAACGGAATTACATCATGAAGATGATCTGTGAGACGGCCTTGTCTAAGGAGGTAGATATTAGGCAGGCTGCTTTTGAGTGTCTTGCTTCAATTGCTTCAAGGTACTATAAGGTGCTTGAGCCTTATATGCACGCACTCTTTGAGCTTACGTCAAATGCTGTAAAGGGGGATGAAGAGGCCGTTGCCCTCCAAGCAATTGAGTTTTGGAGCTCCGTTTGTGATGAAGAAATAGAGCTTCAAGAATTTGAGAGTGGTGAGAGTGGGGACTCTGTGCCTCATTCACGTTTTATAGAAAAAGCTCTGACGTCTCTAGTTCCAATGCTGCTGGAAACTTTGCTGAAACAGGAAGAAAATCTAGACCAAGATCACAACATTTGGAATATTGCAATGGCTGGCGGGACATGCCTAAAACTTGTTGCGAGGACTGTTGGGGATGCCATTCTACCCCTTGTGATGCCATTTGTGGAGGCTAACATAGTGAAGCCAGATTGGCACTGTCGCGAGGCAGCCACGTTCGCATTTGGCTCAATCATTGAAGGCCCAACCATTGAGCAGCTATCTGGTCTGGTCCATGCAGGTTTAGATTTCCTGCTAAGATTAATGAAGGATGAAAACAACCATGTCAAAGACACTACTGCTTGGACTCTCAGTCGTATATTTGAGTTTTTGCACCATCCTGCTGGGGGATTTTCTGTGGTTTCTGCTGATAACCTTCCAAGGGTGGTGGAAGTATTGTTGGAAGGCACAAAGGATGCTCCAAATGTTGCAGAGAAGGTCTGTTGCGCCATTTATCACCTTTGCCAAGGGTATGAGGAAGCAGGAACCTCTTCCTCTCTCTTCACTCCATATGTACCAGCCATCATTGAATGTCTTCTTTCCACTGCTAGTCGTCCAGATGGGAATGATTGTAGATTGAGGTCTACTGCATATGAATCAGTGAATGCGGTCGTAAGGTGTTCCAATATTGAAGAAACATCACAAATTATAGTTCAGCTACTCCTGGTGATCATGAATAAGTTGAGTCAGACTTTGGAGCTTCAGATTGTATCGTCAGATGACAAGGAAAAGCAAGGAGACTTGCAAGCTTCTTTTTGTGGTGTCCTCCAGGTTATCATTCAGAAACTTAGCAGTGTTGAGGAAACTAAGCGCTTTATATTGGAGGCAGCAGATCCGATAATGCATTTGTTTCTTAGAGTGTTTGCTTGCCGTAGTTCTACAGTGCATGAGGAAGCAACGCTTGCTATAGGTACACTGGCTTATGCAACTGGGTCTCATTTTGAAAAGTACCTGCCTGAACTGTACAAGTATTTGGAGATGGGGTTGCAGAATTTTGAGGAGTATCAAGTCTGTGCTATCACAGTTGGGGTAGTTGGTGACATTTGCCGTGCCTTGGATGACAAGTCATTACAGTACTGTGATGCGATTATGTTTCCCCTGATGACTGTCTTGTCTCGTGAAGCGCTCCACCGGTCTGTCAAGCCTCCCCTATTCTCTGCCTTTGGCGACATAGCTCTCGCAATGGGAGAACATTTTGAGAAGTATACAGCTTATGTAGTGTACATGATGCAGAGAGCCGCGAATCTCTGTTTTCGGATGGACTCCAGTGCTAATGATGATGAGTTATTGGAATATGGAAACCAGCTAAAGTGTAGCATCTTTGAAGCTTATTCTGGTATACTTCAGGGCTTTAAGAATTCAAAGCCTCATGTCATGCTGCCATATGCGCAACATATCCTGCAGTTTGTTGAATTGGTCTTAAGGGAGACGCACAGGTATCATCCTTTCTCTCTCTCTCTCTCTCTCTCTCTCTCTCTCTCTCTCTATATATATATATATATATTACCCCTAAATTTCTGGCATTGCCGGTTTGGAATCTGTTTTCTTCCTATCTGATTGTCCTTGTTTTACAGGGATGACAGTGTGACAAATGCTGCAGTTGCTGCATTGGGTGATGTTGCAGATGTACTTGGCCCAAACATTAAGCCGCTGTTTGGGGACCTTGCATTCATTGATGCCTTTTTGCAGGAGTGTCTTCAATCCGATGATGAACAACTCAGGACAACGGCAGCTTGGACTCTGGAGAGGATTAGGCGCATCATGGAGTCATGAGAAGTGGCTGGTTCTTTTGTGAGTAAATGATATTTTCTGTCTAGTATTAGTATTCAGCGTGGCCTAATGGACACAGGTTCTGTACTTTGGAGACTTCTTAGAAAACCATCATCATTGAAGCCAGTATGAAGGTGGCTTTTCTTATGTTTTTGAACTCTGTTAATTGTAATACATCCACTGATCAGTGGTTTGATGGGTCAATTTTTATGTTCTCCTTCAGTTTTTCTCATGCTTCTTTACTCATACTGCTGTACAACTTCATATTCTACGACAATGCTTAGAAGCCCCTCGCGACAACATTTGACTTCCTAGTTTGCATCAAATCAAATGCTTAAGAAACTTTAGAATAGAGCTCTGATAATTTTTGTTATAGCTTAAGAATTAAAAAACTTCCATATATAATTGATTGGACAATGAATTTTAGCCAAATGTTACAAATGTTTGATTTGAATTGAATCTTCACCAATAATAAATCAGACATAAAAAGAATGGGGAGCAAAAATTGAAAGCGTAAAACCACTGCTATCTGCCACCGCTCATGGAACTTGAAGAGATCACACCAAAGGATGATGACTGATACGATGTGCTTGTATCGGTCGAAAGGAGCTGCATAAATCTTGCGTTCATTTCACTGATCCGTCCAGAATCAACAATGCTCCAGTTGTCGACTTTCGGGAGCTGCTCATCCTCATGGAGATATCGTACCACTTGTCTCATGGTAGGCCTAGCGTCTGGTTTGAAGTGAGAGCAAATCAAACCCAGCTCCAGCACCAACTTCATCTCCTTAACAACATAATTCGAATCCAAGTTCGGATCAACAGTTTCGAGTATGCGATCCTCTTGATGTTTCTCCATCACCCAATCTGCCAGAATGAATTCGCCTGAGCCGATAGGTCTTTTCCCACAAGCCACTTCAAGGAGCAAAACCCCATATGCAAACACATCAGAGCATGTGGAGGCCTTCCCTGTGCGAGCCAATTCAGGGGCAATGTACCCAATTGTACCAACCACACCTGTGGTGTGTGATATTTCTCCGTGATCATAGAGCCTGGCAAGGCCAAAGTCACTTAATCGGGGGTTCATGTCTGCATCTATTAAGACGTTGCTCGACTTCACGTCTCTGTGAATCACCACTTGCTCCCATTCTTCATGTAGATACAACAATCCGGAGGCAATGCCTTTGAGGATGTTGAATCTTTGCTCCCAGTTCAATACAAAGTTGTCTCTGGGCTCGAAAATGAGAGTGTCAAGGCTTCCATATGGGATGTAATCGTAGACTATAAGGAGGTTGTTCTTTTTCTTGCACCAGCCTTGGAGATGGACCAAATTCTTGTGCCTCAATCGTCCCAAGCTCTCAATTTCTGCCGCAAATTCCCTCATTCCTTGAATGGAATTTCTTGTGATCTTCTTAACTGCAATTTCACATCCAGTAGAAGCTAAGACACCTTTGTAAACTTCACCAAAGCCGCCGGCTCCAATCACACCAGAGGCTTTGAAACCCTTTGTTGCTGTATGAAGATCCTTGTACTTGAACCTGTGAGGACAATCCAGCTCCCAATCCTCAAGACTCTCAGACTCAAATCCCAACATTTTTCTATACAAGGTAAAGAAGAACAAAATTGCCAACAACACGAAGACCACAACCGATAAGGCCACAATAAAAGCCTTAATCTGGGGTTTGTAAGAGGATGAACTTTTCTCTTTTGGTGGGTTAGGAAGCTGAGAAAGGTTGAGTTGGCTTGGCATCCCATCCACTGCAAAACTCCATGCTATTATGTAATGTGAGCTTACCTCTTTCCCTGTGGATGCAGAAAATCCGGCATACATAGTCTGTTGAAGAATAGAGGACAGGTTGACATGATGGGACAATAGTGGTTTGTCTGGTTTCGTCTTATCTATGGGAGCTATTGTGACATTCGCAATTTGATTTTTGCCATCATAATCTATCCAAGCTTGGATAGGATCACCGCTCTCCAAGTCCATTTCTTCTTTGTGCGCACCTGCGACAGAGTAAGCAGCTGGTTCAGATGCCATAGAGTACATACTGTTAATGTTGATGCCAACATGGTTTCCTGCAGTGTTGGAGTTTGCTTTGTACCCGTTGACCGTATCAAATTCAACAGCAAAGATGTGGTTCGAAGAGCTATTGTCATTTGTAGAGTTGAAAATCCCAAGGAAGTGACCGGAATCAGCCCCTGGGAAGCGCGGAGAGGGAGACAGTGTGAAGGCTAGGCCAAAGCCACCTTTGCTGGAGCTTGTTGAGACTATTGCAAAAACAAAATGTGTGCTGAAAGAAGAAGCATTGGGGTATGAAGAAGAGTTTTTGTCAAACATGTTTATAGGTTTGTAATAGAGTGCATGGCCTATAATATCATTTGTTTTGTTAGTGAGCCTGATCATACCAGAGGGCTCGACTATAGCCCCCCCTAGAATCAGATTTGATTCACTTCCATTGAACCCATTGAACAAGAATTCAACTCCCTGAACCAGAGAGCAAATGGGAAAAAAGAAGACAAGGAACAAGGCTAAAGAAACTGCTAAAGCCATTGAAGTTTTGAGCTGAGAAATTGCAGATTAGAGCAAGTCCAAAGACCTTAATGTAGCTGAGGAGTGAGAGGAAGGTGAAGGACTTGAATTGGTCAAGGTTTTCAGCATATTGTCTGTCCTGGGCTGAGGGCCAAGGCAGCAAGAATGGTAAGCAACCCTGCCAATAGGGAACTGAGATTTCTTGAGGCACTTTGCAATTAACTGTCAAAGTATATAAATGCTAATTTTCCGCGTTGGGGAGGTGTTCTGAATGTTCAAAGAGATAACGACTTAAATGAAATTATTGACCAACTAATAATGGCATATTGGGATATTATTATTGGCTCCATTGACTTGCTCAGCCTTTAACAATTAACCCTCCTATGATACGTCATGGAAGAAAAGGACTTGAGTGATTATCAACTTAATTATCCCCAGTATTTTAGTGGCTATAGATCCTTCTGTCTACTCTTTGGCACAAAATGACCGCTAGCTATAAATTTATAGCCTTGACTCTTAACATGGGACTGGTACATTGAACATCTAGAGAGCAAGAATGCAATTACACAAAGAAAAAGAAGGGATTAAGAAGAAAAAAAAAACTTGAAATTATAATATTTGGACAGGTGGGTGGGCTTTTTGCACTCTCAACCTGCAGCAAAACTTTCTTTAGAACTGATATCGTTGTTTTGTTATTTATCACGTGATAATGTAATGTGCGTGGAAAATCACACATCGTTGCATTATTAAGCGGAGTTACAAAAATCTTATCCATGTTGCATGAAAGTCTCCCTCCTCAACCTGGGCTCTTAGGAACTGTGTTAGCAGGAAGAAGAATTTTGTAAATAAAAAAAGATGAAGAAGAAGAATTTATTATATGTTAAGCTGATTCCTCTTGCTGCAAGAAAGGAGTTTTTTTTTTTTCTTTCAATCATTTGTTTTTCTTCTAAAAGCAGGTTATGAAATGAAATGTAGACTTTTTTAGGTTCACAAAATAGAATGTCTTAGAACTAAAATAGGTAAAAAAGCAAGCAACAATTAAAGATTAACCCATTGAAGCCATGTGGTTGTTTTTCACATTTTAATACTAATTTTAGTACATGTTTAGACTAATTAATGCAGATTATTATATTTCAGTGTGTTTTGTTGACCCAAGAGCCAGGAATCTCAATTATTGAAGACCATTGCAATCTTTTCTCCTCTGCCGTGTCAAAAGTCAAAGTTAACTATGCTCTATGCGTGTGTGATCACAGGGCTTAGGCAAGCCCACGAGGATTGATTTCAGGGCTGGATGTGAAATGACTCAAATGAGCAACCAACCCAAATATACTCAAACTGGACTGTTCCATAAAAAGGGTCCCCAAACGACCATTGAAATTCTTCGGCAAGTTGAGCATCTATTTTTCTTTCTTAGGTTTTCTTTTTTGTTGGTTTTGTTTGTCTGAGCTGAGTTAGTTTTCTTTTCGCATCCTCACACCAGTTCGTACTATGATCGATACTTTGATAAATAAAATCAGAAAACTGGTAAGTTGCTGTCATATTTCTCAATTCTCTCTATCAAGCTAGCAGGCTCTATATGTTAGGATATCTAAGGCAGGCAAGGATACAGATGAATATAATACTCAGCATCCCATTGCCACAATCATCCAATTTGCAGCATGTGGAAATGCTTTCATTAACATGTGACAAGATAATCAGATTGACTAAGGTCTCAATTTGAAGAAAATCTATCTAACAATCTGCATGAACATGCTTAAAATGACTTGGTATAAAATCTTTTTTGTTTCGACCAAACGATACGATTGTTTGCTCTAAACCTCCATGTCTTAATTAAGCCATGAATTATGATAACAAATGATTGACTTTCAATTACATTGCAATGGTTCAGTCAAATAATATGGTAGAATATTTTCAGATTGTATTCCATTCTCCGAAAGGAGGTATTTATAATACAAGGTTACAAACCCTAGTAGGGTTAAACTAGGAAACAAGATAAATCCTAATTACACAATATCTATACAAAAGGAAATAAATAAAAGACATAATATACTAGGAAGTCAATCCCAACTAGAATAGGACTCCTCGCGCTAACACTCCCCCTCAAGTTGGAGCAAAGACGTCACGCATGCCCAACTTGTCAAGCGAGTTGAGAAAGATAGTGGTTGACACAGCTTTTGTAAGAACATCAGCTAATTGATACTTCGAACTTATAAACGGGAAGGAAACAATTTCTGCATCCAACTTTTCTTTAATAAAATTTCGATCAACCTCCACATGCTTTGTATGATCATGTTGCACCGGATTATGCACAATCGCAATTGCCGCCTGATTGTCACAATATAAATCCATGGGTTTTTTCGGCCCAAAACCAAGATCTCTCAACAATCTCCTCAACCATAGTAACTCGCATACGCCTTGGGCCATCCCACGATACTCAGCCTCAGCACTAGACCGAGACACCACCTTCTGTTTCTTACTTCTCCAAGTAACAAGATTACCACCAACAAACATGAAATATCCAGACGTAGAACGCCTATCAGTGGCTGAACCAGCCCAATCAGCATTTGTATACCCTTCCACATCTGTATGACCATACTTGGAAAACATTAACCCCTTACCATGAGTTACTTTCGGATATCTCAAAATACGCGTCACGGCTCCCATATGATCTACACTAGGAGAGTGCATAAACTAGCTCACTACACTCACCGCATATGCAATATCGTGCCGTGTATGAGCTAAATAAATCTGTTTCCCCACAAGTCGTTGATAACGCTCTTTGTCAAGAGGAACTTGATCAGGTATATCCCCAACTTATGATTCTCGCTCACTTGGGGTATCAATTGGTTTACAATCCAACATTCCAGTTTACGCAAGTAAATCCAGCACATACTTCCTTTGAGACAGAAGATACCATGCTTAGATCCGCCACTTCAATCCCAAGAAAATACTTCAAGTCACCTAATGATTTCATCTCAAATTCGGATGCCGATACTTCAAGATTGTGCACTTCACCGATCATCTCCAGTTACAATCATATCATCAACATAAATAATTAAAGCTGTCAATTTACCTTCACGACGCTTTGAAACAAAGTATGATCCGAGTTGCTCGCACATACCCAAATTTCTTCATAGATCCAAGAAACCTCCCGAACCATGCCCTTGGTGACTGCTTTAATCCATACAAGGATTTCCGCAGTTTACACACAATACCCTTCTCGATGGTCATAGGAATACCAGGGGGAGGATCCATGTATATTTCTTCCTTAAGGTCACCATGTAGGAATGCATTCTTGACATCAAACTGCAACAGAGGCCAGTCATGATTGGCAGCCAAGGATAAGAATACGCTCACAGTATTGAGCTTTGCTACTGGGGCAAAGGTATCTGTGTAATCCACTCCATAGGTCTGTGTATAGCCCTTTGCTACCAATCTTGCCTTGTAACGGTCAATGGAACCGTCAGCTTTATGCTTCAAAGTAAACACCCATCTGCACCCAACCGCTTTTTTCCCTTTTGGTAAAGGGACCAATTCCCAAGTGGCATTCTTGTTCAAGGCTTCCATCTCAACATTCATCGCATCTACCCATTTAGAATCAAATAAAGCATCCTGCAACTTAGTGGGCACACATACACTAGATAATTGACACAAATATGATGCATATGACTTAGATAAACGATGAGTTGACACATAATGGCTAATGGGATATTTGGACTTGGCATGTATATCAGGAGAATATTGTACTTTGGGCTTCCCACGAGTAGTTCGTAGGGGTAATTGATAAACAGGCACATCATCAGGAATTACCTCATTATTATCACGAGTTGATTGGGGCAATGGCAGGGCAGAGGGGGGTCTTGCATCGAACTCATCTATGCAAGAGTCACCAGAATCACTGTTACGTTCTTCGGAAGACAAACCAGAATCGTCAAAAATATTGCCGGGCGACCGGTCGCGCCTATCCTGGCGACCGGTCGTTTCCATACCGTGTATATCAACTTCGTCAACAGGACCAGGCGACCGGTCGCGCCCATCTTGGCGACCGGTCGCTTCCAGGCCGTGGCTATCATTATCTGCTCCAGACGTTGGCGACCGGTCGCGCCTATCCTGGCGACCGGTCGTTTCTATCCCGTGAGCAATTTCTTCAGTTCCTTCACAGTCATCTTTAAGTCCACAGTCTTCCACTCCAAAACTCTTCAATTCACTCCCCCTCTCCCCCTGAATTGGAGAGGAAGGAGAAACATAATATGACACTTCTTCATGGAATGTGACGTCCAAAGTAACATGTATCTTCTGAGTAGGAGGGTGATAACATTTATAACCCTTCTGAGTGGTAGCATAGCCAAGGAAGACACAACATATGGCACACGGATCAAGTTTACTGTGTTGATGAGAGTAGACATGAACGTAGGCAACACATCCAAAGACTTTTGGGGGTAACTTAGAGACAGAGACTGGAGCAGTATGACCACACAACACATCAAGTGGAGTCTTGAATTCAAGAACCCGACTAGGGGTACGGTTAATCAAATAGGCCGCAGCCAAAACAGCATGGCCCCATAGATGATGAGGGACCGACATATCCAACATAAGTGAGCGGGCAACCTCCAGTAACTGACGATTCTTGCGCTCAGACACACCATTTTGCTGGGGAGTAAATAAAGTAGTAGTTTGGTGAATAATACCTTGATCACGGAAGAAACAGGTCAAGGTATTATTCACATATTCACCTCCGTTATCAGTTCGAAACACTTTGACTCGAGCATGAAACTGAGTAGACACCATGGCACAAAAAACAGGAAGAATAGAAGCAACATCATGTTTATTCTTCATCAAATACACCCATGTTAAGCGAGTGCAGTCATCAATAAACGTAACAAACCAACGGAAACCATTAGAAGTCACACGAGCAGGGCCCCATACATCTGAATGTACTAACTCAAATAGCTTTGCAGCTTTATTATTACTTAAGGGAAAAAAGATGCGGTGGCTCTTGGCCATTACACAAGTCTCACATTTGAAGCTAGACTCATCACATGAACTAAATAATGAAGGAAACAAATGCTTAAGATAACCAAATGACGGATGTCCTAAGCGATGATGCCACAGCCAAAGTTGTTGTTTGTCTTTGACACTACCACTCTGAACTTTATTGGCAACACAATCACGAACTGCTGCAGCCGGTAACTGTAGATAATACAACCCCCCTATTCGTTTACCATGCCCAATCTTCTCGTGAGTCCCGAGATCCTGAAAAACACAATGGGTCGAATAGAAAGTAGCAAACGCGTTAAGTGTATCAAGTAAACGATCAACAATAACAAATTGCAACGAATATTTGGAACCAATAGGGCATGAGACAAAGGTAAAGTGGGGGTGAGATAGATGGTACCGTCACCGATGACGGGGAAGGTAAACCATTAGCACTAGTAATATAGGGGTCACGAGGGTTATGGGACAACTCATCAAGCAGTACTATCATAAGTCATATGATCGAAGCACCAGTGTCAATTATCCAAGTATTAGAACCCATACCTGGCATGGTATCGAAGCACAGTTGCAGACGGAGCCGGAGGCTTGGCCTCATCTTTGGTCATAGTGCAAGCGGCCTTGGGGCCATACATACGGGCTTTGAACTCGTGAAACCAATCAGGGTACCCATACTCCTTAAAACACTTCTCGTAATAATGATCACCATTACAATGACGACACTTACGAGGCCCTTCAAAAGCACCAGGGTATATCCGTAAGAGCGAGACCCGGAGGAAGCAGAGAACTGGGGCGCCGGCGGCCGTCGCGTCTTGACGGGCGACCGGTCGATTCTGACGAGGATCGGTTTTGAGGGCCATTGCACCTCCTCCGAGCATCGCAGATCGACGGGTGTATTCCTCCATGACCATGGCATAGGCTTCCGGAGGAGGGGGCCAGGATCGAGAGCAAGGATACGGCCACGAACACCATCATATGGCGGATCAAGTCCTCCAAGAAAATCATAAACTCGATCGGCTTCAATTTCTTTCTGACGACGAGCCACATCAGCAGTACAACATAATTCATTCGGACGTAAACAATCAATCTCCTGCCATATAGCATGGAGTTTTTCATAAAACACTTTCACAGCATTCACCGTTCGACATGTAAGTATGGATTGCCGTCGGAGTTGAAACAACCGAGAACTATTCGAGTCACAAGATAGGTCTTCCGAGCGGCTTCCCACACATCGAACGCAGTAGCACAATGTTCAAACAAGGCACAAACTGGTTTAGTCATGGAATTGAGAAGCCATGACTGCACCAAGCAATTATCTTCTTCCCATTCGGCATAGGCACTGAATGCGAGGAAGGAGCGGGCTTCTTCCCATTTATCCAATTTGCCATACGACGACCCGATGTCGTAAGACGAGCACCACGAGACCACGAGGCATAATTGGAGCCATCCAATTTGTCACATGTAAGAGGAGTAGAATAATCACGCGAAGGACGATCCTCCTTCGTGACAGAAACACTAGAACCAACCACAACCTTGGAATCATCACCCATGATAGCAGCGGAAACACCACACAAAGCAAACACAAATACGGCACGGGCACGGGCACGGGCACGGACACAAGAGAACCCTAACAAAAAATTAGGGCACACAATAGAACACAAGTGGGCACAAAACACAGGTCACCAGAAAGTAGGCTCTGATGCCAAGTCAAATAATATGGTATAATATTTTCAGATTGTATTCCATTCTCCGAAAGGAGGTATTTATAATACAAGGTTACAAACCCTAGTAGGGTTAAACTAGGAAACAAGATAAATCCTAATTACACAATATCTATACAAAAGGAAATAAATAAAAGACATAATATACTAGGAAGTCAATCCTAACTAGAATAGGACTCCTCACGCTAACAGGTTCATCATCTACTGCTTTCTGCAATTACACCAGCACAGAACAGAACCAATTAACAGGGTTTTCCATAGCTTTTTGTACTCACATGGCTCAAATCCAAAACTCACACAAATCAAATTAGCATGTGAACAGAGATGTTCAATACATTTTTTCTGCTAATTAACGTATAAAAATAATCCTGCAATAATATTGGAGGCCGGGACAGTGACCACCTTGAAAGCTCTGCACATAAATATAATTTACGTCAACATCTTGATGGTTTATCTTAATATTAATTGGTCCACGAAGAAGATAAGCAGAGGGTTACAAAGATTGATAGATGGTATACCACGTTGTTCAGAAATTCATATAATATTTAATAAATTTCATAGAGTTGGGTCAGTGGCCCGCTATTAACAACACCGATATTTTTCCCAACTTAACTACTTACAAAGTCCAGTAAGTGTGAGGTTTTATCACAAAAGGCCTTAGTGATATTAGTAGTGGAACTTATATTCTTATTTAGTCAAAGTTTCAGATGTGGGACTTATATTTTTCAACACGCCCCCTCACGTGGGACCACCACATAGTAGGCCAAACATGGAGCCAAGTCAACATCGGATTTAAACATTCAAGCCCAACACTTGAACACCACATATTGGGTAAGGGGTAGGGGTAAACATTTAAACCCAACATGTGAACACCACATATTGGGTAAGGATAAAGGCCCAATTCAGGCAAGTCACTCAATCCGCTCTGATACTATGTTAAATTTCATAGAGACGGGTCAGCGGCCCGCTATTAACAACATCGATATTATCCCTAACTTAACCACATACAAAGCCCAGTAGGTGTAAGGTTTTATCACAAAAGGCCTCGGTGATATTAATAGTGGAACCATTCATTATATCTTGTATTTTATTTAGTCAAGTTTCTGATGTGGGACTTATATTCTTCAACAATAATAACCCCAAAAAGGAAGATCCCATTTTTGTGGCCTCCAAGACAGGAAAACTCCATGCCAATCATGGCAAAAAGTATGCTTTGCGTATTAGATCTTCATGATTTGAAATCATTCCACGTAGAGTGACAAAGAAATTAAAGATCTTTTCAGTTATGATCTCAATATAATATTCATCACAATGTTTGTAATGCATATATATTTTATCAGGTATAATGTTAATTTACCCCCTGAACTTGTACCTTAGTTTCAATTAGCCCCTATCATTTTTTTTAGAAAATTAAGGATGTGAACTATTTTTTTTCGCCAATTTCCCCCCTCCGTCTAAATTCTCAACATTTCATCCAATTTTTAGTTAAATCATTTAAAAATAATAATATTTTTTGGAAAAAATTGAAGAACCCAGACCCATCCTCCTTCTTCCCCTTCCTCCTCCCGTTCCCCCATGACCACCATCCTCCACTCCCGGACCAATCCCCCACCACCACAGACCCTTCCCCCACCTCCCCCTTTGTATTTTTCATACCGGAACCCAGGCCGCCCACCCCCTCTCTTCCGTGTTTTTCTCCTCCCATTCCCCCATGACCACCACCCTCCACTCCCAAACCAATCCCCCACCCCACACCTCCTCCCTTTGGGTTTTCTTCTCCTCCCATCCTCCCATTACCCATGTGACCATCACCCTCAAAAGAGAGAGAGAGAGAGAGAGAGAGAGAGAGAGAGTATTATTTGAATTTTCTTGTTTTTTTTAAACGTGTAAAATGACCATTTTGCCCTCATATTTAACGGCAAATTGGATGAAATGTTGTGAATTTAGATGGCAGGGGGAAATTGGCAAAAAAAAAAAGTTCATATCCTTAATTTTCTAAAAAAAAGATAGGGGGTCAATTGAAACTAAGGTACAAGTTATGGGGTAAATCAACATTATACTAAATATATCAATCATTAAATGGATCACAAGATATATTTGTCATATCCATTGAAATACATGTAGGTTGAATAATTTATGGCTTCAATGTTTTGGCCAGATTACAAAATCAATATTATCTCTCAACTCTGAGGTGAAAGATAAGACCCCCTGGTATAGTTTACCAAAGCCGCCAGAGGAATTGAAACCCTTTGTTGCTTGCTGCATAAAGATCCTTGTACTTGAACCTTTGAGGACAATCCAGCTCCCAATCCTCAAGACTCTCAGACTCAAAAACCCCACTATGTTTTTATACAAGGTAAAGAGGAACTAAATTCCAAAAAAACACGAAGACCGCAACCGATAAGGCCACAATAAGAGCCTTATGTTAGAACCAAAGAGAAAAACAGAGAGTTTTGTGAATGCTCATTAACTTGGAGAATTGTTATTGAATTAAACAACTACTATGACTAATAAATAGCCTTACACTGAGATGGAAAGGGAAATAACAACCCACGACTTTCAGGTCCTATAATCGTGGAGCATGACTACATTAAACAGAAAAACAAACTTGTCCCTCAAGTATAGGAGGAATTATTCAACACGACAGAAGTGAACCTAAAAACAATACTCCAACAGTTTCATCACCTTAATCTGTGGCTTGCCAGAGGATTAACTTTTCTCTTTTGGTGGGTTAGGAAGCTGGGAAAGGTTGAGTTGACTTGTCATCCCGTCCACTGCAAAACTCCATGCTATTATGTAATGAGAGCTTACCTCTTTCCCTGTGGATGCAGAGAAGCCGGCATACATAGTCTCTTGAAGAATAGGGGATAGGTTGACATGATGGGACAATAGTGGTTTGTCTGGTTTCGTCTTATCTGTGGGAGCTATTGTCACATTCACAATTTGAGTTTTGCCATCATAATCTATCCAAGCTTGGATAAGATCACCGCTCTCCAAGTTCATTTCTTCTTTGTGCGCACCTGAGACATAGTAAGCAGCTGGTTCAGATGCCACAGAGTACACACTGTTAATGTTGATGCCAACATGGTTTCCTTTAGTGTCGGAGTTTTCTTTGAACCCGTTTACCGTATCGAATTCAACAGCAAAGATGTGGTTCGAAGTGTTATTGTCATTTGTAGAGTTGACAATCCCAAGGAAGTGCCCGGAATCAGCCCCGGGGAACCGCGGAGAGGGAGACAGTGTGAAGGCTAGGCCAAAACCACCTTTGCCGGAGCTTGGTGAGACTATTGCAAAAACAAAATGTGTGCTGAAAGAAGAAGCATTGGGGTATGAAGAAGAGTTTTTGTCGAACATGTTTATAGGTTTGTAATAGAATGCATGGCCTATAATATTATGTGTTTTGTTAGTGAGCCTGATCACACCAGAGGGCCTGACTATAGAAGCCCCCTCTCGGGTCAGATTTGATTCACTTCCATTGAACCCATTGAACAAGAATTCAACTCCCTGAACCAGAGAGCAAATGGGAAACAAGAAGACAAGGAACAAGGCTAAAGAAACTGCTAAAGCCATTGAAGTTTTGAGCTGAGAAATTGCAGATTAGAGCAAGTCGAAAGACCTTAATGTAGTTGAGAAGTGAGAGGAAGGTGAAGGACTTGAATTGGTCAAGGTTTAGAGCATATGGTCTGTGCTGAGCCCAAGTCAGCAAGAATGGTAAAACTTAGATTTCTTGGGCAAGATGCTCATTTTCCGCGTTGTGGAGGGGGAGGTGTTCTGATGAATTTTCCAAGCTA
The DNA here is from genome assembly GCA_024362665.1 of Prunus padus. Classification (NCBI taxonomy): domain Eukaryota; kingdom Viridiplantae; phylum Streptophyta; class Magnoliopsida; order Rosales; family Rosaceae; genus Prunus; species Prunus padus. The sequence continues at coordinate 25,466,987 of JANFAM010000015.1, forward strand.
AAAAGACTTAGAGTGAAATTATTGCCTCAATGACTTGCTCAACCTTTAACATTTAAACCTCTTATGAAATTTCATGGAAGAAAAGGACTTGAGTGCTTATCAACTTATCTCCAGTATTTTAGTCGCTATAGATCCTTCTGTGAACTCTTTAGCACAAAATGACCGCTAACTATAAATTCAGCCTTGACCCTTTTGACATGCAGAGAGCAACCAATGCAATGACACAAAGAATGGGAAGAAACAAGGAAAAAACAAACCTGAAATTATAATATTTGGGCTTGTGGGTGGGCTTTTTGCACTTTCAAATGATGATGTTATGTGTTAGCAGTAAGATGTTAAGCCCAACACGACACCCAGATAATCAAATGATGATGTTATGTGTTTAGGAATTTAGCAGACCTTCCTGGATGCAAGAAAGGAACCCTTTGTTTCAATCTGGTTTGTTTTTCTTCTAAAAGCAGGTTATGAAATGTAGACTCTTAGAACTAAAACAGCTAATAAGCAAGCACCAATGAAAGATTAACCCATTGATGAATTGAATCTCCACGTTGTTGTTTTGAACTTTTTCTTAATTATACTATTTTTAGTAATTATGTTTACACTAAACAATCCATATTATTACATCGTTTGTATCAAAAAAGAAAAATCCATATTAGTATACTCGGTGGGTTTTGTTGACCCAAGAGGGCCAGGAATCTCTCAATCATTGAAGATTATTGCAGTCTTTTCTCCTCTGCCATGTCAAAGTCAAAGTTAACTATGCGCGTGTGTGTGTGATCACAAGGCACGGCCATGAGGATTGATTTCAGAGCTACCAACCCGCATATACTTTGTAGTTAGATAAAATATCAGGAAAAAACCACAACAGAAACTTCCCAATTTATACCCTTCATGATTGGCATGGACAGGAAAATCCATAAGCTCATTTGTCATAGTTAAAGAAAGAAAAACTTCAACTTGTTCCATATGAGAATGCATCACTTCCTTGTTCACAGCTAGTTTTTCAACTTTCTCAACAACTAAATCTTTGTTCTCCAGGTTTGGCCATGAGAGCACCATTAAAAACAAACAAAAAAACTGCATTAAAAACTGTATGCTGCTGTCATTTTGCTATCAAGCTAGCAGGCGATATGAAAAGATATCAAAGGCAGCTTGGAAACTATGTGTTGAGCTGATGAGAAGCCCAAGATAGGTCATTACGTGTAATAAAAGGCATGCTATCAAATGTCATAAAAATCAACAAATAGTAAAGATTCCTTAGTTTCATGCAGTGTTCAAAGTTCAAACAAACCATTCAACACATTGACTTGTTGCCCTTAATATATTTTTATAAAAAATTAGTTAAAATAGCAGGCAAAAACTACAACAGAAGCATCACCACATAGACTTCCCATTTTATCACCTTGATGATGATGACCATCATGTTTAGATAATGCATTCTAAACTTTGATGGCAACCCATCATATAATATCTGATCCCACACAGTTGTTATAGACAGCCTGCACACACTTGATAAGACATGAGGCAATAAGAAAATAAGATCAAATAATACAGACAAACGCAGAAGTTGTTAGGCGAAAACTTGAACCAAATTCATGGAAACCTTAATTATTTTACTGATCATCAATTTTGTCTTCTGCATTTTATTCTTTCAAATCAATACTTGAAGATAACTTGAAGCCTTTGGATAGGAAAGGGCTTGACCAAGACCATTACTATAAATTTGGTTTACTTGTTGACTGATTAGATGGCCGTTCTTCGATTTAATACCAGAGATTAGTATCTTTTGATCAAGAAACCTTAATTCTTGGCATCAAGAAGCATTTTTTAAACTATTTGAGGACAAGTATACAGATGCATATAATACTCAGCCTCCCATTGCCACAATTATCCTATTTGCAGCATGTGGAAATGCTTTCATTCAAATGTGACAAGATTATTAGATTGACTAAGGCGTGAATTTGAAGAAACCTATCTAACAATCTGCATAAACCTGCTTAAAATATGACTTGGCATATAATCTTTTTGTTTCGGCCAAACGATACACGCTGTTGGCTCTAAACCTCCATGTCTTAATTAAGCCATGAATTATGATAACAAATAATTAACTTTCAATTACATTGCAATGGTTCATCATATACTGCTTTCTGCAATTACACCTGCAAACAACAGAACCAACTAGCAGGATTTTCCATAGCTTTTTGTACTCACATGGTCCAAATCCAAAACTCACAAATCAAATCAAATCAACATGTGAATAGAGATGTTTAATAAATTTCTATACTCTAACGTATAAATAAAATCCTGCAAGAATATTAGAGGCCGGGCAGAGCATATACATACAGTGACCCCTGTGAAGCTCTGCAAATAAATATAATATATGTCAACATCTTGGTGGTTTATCTTAATATTAATTGGTCGACGAAGAAGATAACGAGATGGTTACAAAGATTAATAGATGGTATATCACGTTATGCAGAAATTCATATAATAATAACCCCAAAAAGAAAGATCCCAATGTGTGGCCTCCAAGGCAGGAAAACTCCATGACAGTATGCAAAATGTATGCCTTACGTATTAGAAATTATAATACAGCCAATGTTAGTTGGTGGAGAGACCTTCATGCTTTGAAATCTTTCCACGTAGAGGAGCAAAGACATTGAAGATCTTTGAAGATAAGGTCTCATATAATATTCATCAGAATGTTTGTAATGCAGATATATTTAATCAAATTGATCCTAAGATTTATTTGCCCTATCCATTGAACTTGTAGGTTGAATAATTTATACTTCAATGTTCTGGTTAAGATTGCAAACAACATAATGATACACAAGTTGATTACATAATCACATTTAACAAATAATTAATCAATTAACTAATATGCATAAGACCCAATCAGCGAGAAGAGAGTTGTTCTGCTGCATTACCTTCTGCAGAATCTCAATTATCCAGAAACGACGGCAAATCCTTATCCTAATAAAAAAGATTATAGTATTGCAATTTGCATTGATTACTGTTAATAAGACAACATTTGGTAATTGTAAAACCTGCATTTGGTTGCATCCAACTCTTTCTTTCGGCTTTGATATTAAATTAGACAACACTATCTAGCTAAAAATGATTAATTATGACTTCATCCAAATACTTAGCACATTTATCTGTAGCTAAAGGTGCCATTTTCAACCTCTATCCTCACCTTTCTAAAGAAATGTCTAATTGTGTGAAGAACAAACAACAGATGGCCTAAGAGCCTTTCATGCAACCATGCAATGACACCAAGCTCTTACACCATTTCTGAAAGCCTTGAAGATTGTTTGCCTTATAATTTATGTGTAGTGATTATGTCAATAATAAAAACATAATTTCTAACATAATATGAAACTAATGAGCTCACTGTGAAGTTTAATGGATATTGCAGGCCTTGAGATTAATGCGTGATACCATATAACAATATAATATATAGGAAGTTTAGTCGGAAAGTTTACGTGCAAGTTGATTGATTGTTTCTGCTTGGCCTTTGTCTAGAGGAAATATATTTGGTGACAGCAAGGTGCCTCTTCCTACGTAAACCGATACTTAATTTGTTTTAATATGGCTTAATTTGGTATAACAATTGGTATAAGAGATAAGGTGTCATTGTATATGGAAGGATGACCAGGACTCTGTGTCCCCAATCTGGACTTATATGATTGGTTGTTCTTCACATTGAGGGCTTTAATGTCAACACACAATTAAGAATTGTTTAATTTATTAATTAAGGTTATATTTCTTATGAATTGAAAGGTAATTACGTTGAAAAGACATGAATAGTTATCTATCCAATTTTGTTGATTATAATACAAAGGATACGTGCAACATATAAGCCATCCCCGCAAGAAGCTGCCAAGAAAGTAAGGAAACTTGAGTTGGGAACCTTTGTGGAATTACGTGTGCAGTATGTAGAAAGTTGGTGAGAGTGATTGGTATTTGTTTATGAAGATAAGATGGTGATTAATAATAATTCTCCATTTTAATAATAGTCTGTTTTTCCTAGTATTTTATGCTTAATCTGTCGCTATATTGTTCATCAAGTCATATATAATGATCAATTAAGACTCATTGGCAAATCAAACTTGCAGAGAAAAGTCTTCTTACCTTTAATATTCATCAGAAGAGATGATGCAATCTGAGCTTCTTCCTCCCTTCTGGCCATACCTTAATGTAATCAACTCACCTTTGGACCAATTTGAATACAACGACGTCAACATGGGAAGCTCTGACTTCTCTTCTCCGTTCATGGCCTCCGATGAGTTTTCCGAAACTTCTTCATTTCCCTTTGCAACCATGTTCTCTGGTGACTTTGAACAACTTGCAGATTGTGATCATCTCCTCCAAGTCACATCATCTGTGGATGAATTTCCAATGGACTTGGGAGGGTTTGAGCCTAATTATTTGATTGGTGAGATAGAAGGCATGTATGCCTGTTTTGAAAGGAGTGAGGGGAGCACCCTTCCATCACAGCAATTTTCTATTGAAGGAAATGATGTGTGGAGCCCTAACTCATTAATGACATCTGAAGCATCATCCATGGATGTGACCTCTATCCAACAATCACTGACCCTGCCTCGGGAAGAGATGGAAATCGATAACGAATTGAGTATTCGTCATCTGCTCAAGGCATCCGGTGAAGCCATGGAGATGGGACAGAGGGAGCTAGAGGAGGTAATCCTGAGATGCCTTAGTGAGAAAGTCAACCCACTTGGTCAATCTTTGGAGCGCCTTGCATTCAACGTATGCCAAGAAGTTGATGATCTGCAAAGCGATTATCTGAAACAAGAATCCTGCAAGAATTTCGAGGCTGCATTTAACCTGTTCTACCAAAGCTTCCCCTATGGGAGGTTTGCGCACTATGCAGCAAACACAGCGATCCTCGAGGCTATCCCAGAGGATGCAGAGACAGTTCACATAGTGGACTTTGACATGGGAGAAGGGGTTCAATTGTCTGAGCTGATTGAGGCTGTGGCACAGAGACACAAAACACTAAAAGTCACAGCAATTAAATGGGATGTGGAAGAGACTGAAGACGGTACTCCTCCACAGTGGAGATTTGAGGAGACAAAAAAGCAACTGCAGCATCGTGCAAGATCTTTTGGCCTAAACTTGCAAGTGGAGGAGATAGCAATTGAGGATTTGGTGAGTGAAGTAAAGAAAACAAACAAGAGGGGTGGAGGCAGAGAATTTCTAGCATTCAACTGTATGGTGGGGCTGCCCCACATGAGGAGAAGAAGAAGCAGAGGGCTCGTCTTCGAGTTTCTACTGCTGGCTAAGGATTTGTTAGCCAGTTCTGCCAACTACAAGACTAGTAACGGAGGGATTATAACTTTTGGTGATGGAGATGCTTGTGCAAAACTCGGGAACAGTTCAAGTTTCAGTTCATTCTTTGATGGGTATCTGGCTCATTACCAAGCCTTGTTAGAGTCTATCGAGTCGAATTTCCCGAGTCATCTAGCAGAAGCAAGAATGGTGATAGAGCTGATGTTTGTGGCACCTTATGTCTCTTCTCAGGCTTGGTTCCAGAAGTGGAACGAAGCAAGAGAAGAGTGCCATCTTCAACCGTGGTTTGGGCTGGAGGGTAAGAGACTGAGCAGAGAAAGTCTGATGGAAGCCAAGGAAATGGTGCGAGAAAGCTCATATGGAGTAAGAATTGGACAGAATGGAAATGAAATGGCCTTGGAATGGGAAGGAACTCCTTTGGTTAGAGTGTCAACCTGGACAAACCAAAGCTAGTAGAAAGCAGATCATTTTTTTCTTTCTTTAAATCTATTTTCAAATTTATTCCAGCAAATGTGTACACTATGCTGAACATACCATAAGATGTTTCGTACAGATTGATTACGTTTTATGTCTTAAAAAGATCAACTAAGTTGACTGATTGTTTGCTATAAACTCTACTCTATGAGCCTGGTAAAACTAATATATCATCACAGCCATTTTAGAAACAGAGTTTGTCGATTTTCGTAACAGGAGATATACGCAAGTCCTGAATTGTGAAAATTTTTCAACCATATTCTAATAGTGCTAGTTTTTAACCAGTTCACATGCTAACAACTTGGAAGCTTTTAAAAACGACAAACCAATAAAATTCACCACTTATGTCGGTGAATTCTGTCATTTAAGTTTTGACAAAGCAATATTCTAAATAACTCTAATGTAAGGGAAGGGAGATCAAACTAGAGTGTAAAGAGACAGACACACTGCTTTGACCAACTGGACTAACCCACATCTGCAAATTCTTTAGAGAAAATGAGAATCAAACACACCTAGGGCCATCCACTACTGGTTCCATAGTCCACATGGCCTAACAAAAGTAAATTTTGAAAAAGAAAAGGGCCAGAGAAAGTCAGCAACAAATCATATATTATAAGCAAAAAGATCAAAGAACACACTTCATTTTTATGTCTCAAATTATTATTAGCAGAAATAAGCGAGCAATATTTGAAGGTATAAGCATATGAACCCAAATTCGGCAGGAACAGACAGACTGAGAGTTGGTTTAACCACAAACGATAATTTTGGACAATCAACACTACTCTAAACATATATCTGGATGCACGAGAATCCGTTTGCTTATATTAACTTGAACTTAAAACTAGATATAGGGTTCAAATTCTAAACATTGCATTCTCATTTTCTTGATTAGCTCAGCAACCAAAATGCCTACTTGAAGTAAATGGAGATCTGCGGGATATCGATATCATTATCTTCTTCATCTTCGCATGCCACTACCACATCAAAGTGCTTCCGATATGGAGGCAGCTCTGCCTTAGCCACACCGGTAGCCAAATCCACCATTTTCTTGTCCATGCGGTCCCTATGCCTAGGGAACATGCTGTTATAGAGTAGGCAACTCCCATAAGAGATGCTGTACGCATTCAAGCCCTTTTCTTTGAGCCACTGAAGGAGCTGTTCTAAAGTTGGGCTGTCCTTTATAATCCACCTATCCCATACTGTCCAGCTCATATCTTGGTGCTTGATGACTTTAGGAGGAACGGGTTCAGCCATGGAGAACAGAGGAAGGGCTAGATTGGCAAAGGTGTTTCGGTAGTCCTCCAACTTGTGCCCTCCATCCAGAACCTTGTACAGCTCCAAGCAGACAAGGCCAGTTGCCAGAGCAGTAGATGTTGCAATTGCAGGAATGATTCTCCCTGCAATGAATTTGGCCTTCAGCTTGTCGACTTCAGGGATGCCATAGTTCCTGGCCCTCATATTTGCAAATCCAGCTATTACGTCCATGTGATAGTTTGTGTCATCATCCTGCACATTCAAAACATATGAAAAATTCCCTCAGTTACGGATTCATGATTCTGGGAAAAAAGAAAGAAAAAGGAAGCTTATCCCTGTGTTTCACACACTTTTGGCTCTTTATTCAAATGGATATGGTAGTCTCATACAACACAGGGATAGTCCTTCCACCCAAGATCTTACCCTTATTTTTTTGGGTACAGAGGTCTTCCCTATTGTATTATGGAGGATATAGCACCTGGCAACACCCTCCCCAATATCGATAACGTTGTTTGTATGCTAAGCCCACTACAATTAGTATTTATCTGTCATGTACTTCTACAAAACAATACAAAAGACCTAACCAGTTTGGAAGGTGCTAACACAGTTGCCCACAAAGCTAGCACGTTTGAAAATACACAAACGCGTTCTTGACCTGATGAAACTTTCAATAAAATCAATTTACAAGACCACTTATCAAAAATACACTATGATATACGGAGGATACTCTATCTTAGGAGCTGCAAGCCTGAAATGAACAAATAAATATGATGTCTAACTACATATACTTAGATATACTTTCTACTTAAGGAGAAAAAGATATAAGACAAACCTTCTCAAACTGAATGGGGTTCATCTTGAAGGCAGGTGGCAGCTGCTCCTTGCATTTTTCTAACTTCACAATTAACTCATTGATGACCACAGCATCATCAATTGATGCCGGTAAAACATTTGTAGCTTTCTCATCTGTCACAATCTTCACATCTTTCTTGGGCTGAAAATCGGGTACTATCACTTTGTTAACAGCATCAGCAAACTTTGTATGAGACTTGACCCAGTCGGGAATTGGAATGTTAAATGTCTCTGCTCGTAGTATAGATGCTCCCATTATAAATTGAAGGTGGCTGAGATCATCAACCGAGAACTGCAGTGGACGAGGAAAACGCTTGGGGGCAGACCAAAATGGGGTCCCACTACTGGTTTTAGCATCCTCAGGAAAAGTATATGTTAACTGCTTCACACGGTTAACAAAGTAGTCCTCGAACCTGGTTCCATTCAAAACAAGTGATTAGATACATGATAGAAGGCTATGATAAAAATGAAAATATAATAAATTCAGTAAAACAATAGCAGTACTTTAGACGGGCCCAGCTTATGCAATCTTGGAATGTCTCACATCTCTCCTTGTCCAGGCATTCAATGACACTTTCCAAGTTGTTCCTGGCCTGAGCATCACCAGCATTCATCATCGCAGTAGTGTATTCAGCAGGATTGGTCAGATAGGCATTTACTTCAGCTGGCACCTTCTCAAGTAAACCCTCAAACTCAGATCGAGCCCATGTCAAACAGTGGTCAATGTTGTGAGGGAATGAATGAACTGTGCACATGGGTGCTTGTTTTTCGGGTGGGTCCCGTGAAGCTCCATAATTTTCAGTCAGGTGAGGAATGACCATCTGCGTGTTGCACTTGGCACCTAGTGTTCCTGATTCCAAAAGTGGCTTCTGGAAATACAAGCATCTTTGGTCGATGTAAAGCCTTGCATTCACATTATCTAGAGCATTGATAACAACATCCAAATTCTCCCAAAAAGTATCATCAAACACATTTTCAGTATCAGGGCTTGCACGATTCTGCAGAGGTTCAATGTTCAGACGACCATTAATCAATGCAGCAGCAGAGGCAGCTACTGTTGATTTAGCCTGGCCAATGTTCCAATCTCGGAAGAGAAATTGCCTACTAAGGTTACTCTTCTCAATGACATCATCATCCGTAATTGTTAACTTCCCTTCTTTTCCACAAGAGACACCCATTAATGCTAAATTCTTCAAAAACTCACATCCTAGCGCACCGGATCCGACAGTAAACACTTTTGAATCCTCCAGCTTTTTCTGAAGTTTGGCTCCAAATACTGAAATTTGTGCATCATAACGGCTGTTTAAAGGCTTCAAATCACTAGGATCCAAGGTTTCCGACGGAAGGGACTCAACCGAATCGAAGTAGAAAAACTGTCCACAAGGCAATTAAAAATATGAGATTAATTATAATAATATTAACCTCATTCTATTAGGACTAGGTTAAAGATTCACAACAAAAAGGCAGTGCCAATCAGTTTTGCTAAGAAAATTCATGTATGGTTGTGACACAAGCATACTGAATTTTAGTAATTACCTGGAAAAGAGGATGAAACTTCGCAGAACAGGCCTTCACAACTTCCTGTCCAACAATACCACCAAACATTGCAGCCATTGGACTCAGTACAGCCCTAGCACCAAATGCAAAATGACAAAGAATCTTGTGGTCAATCTCTTCAAGCCTCCCATCGCCTAAGCTATCATTGATGTTAGTCACCAATGATATGAACTTTTTAGCATCATCCTCTGATCCAGCTACAGGGAAGCGCCCCAACTCTAATATGAACTTATCTAGTGCCTGAAATGCCAAGTGTAGGAGAGGTGGACGATCAAACTTGGAGAAGTCAATCAGAAGGAAATCACCAGGGTCCTTGAGTGCTTCCCGCAGAGGCTTAAAGTTCAACACCTTGGGTTGCTTCACCTGTGTGACTATACCACCCTTCTCATATGCTGCAAAATTTGTAGAGTCCTCTTCAATTGTGAATGAGTAGGGTCTTGCATTCTTAATCTTCCTCGGCTTTCCATCATTCAACTCAATCATTCCATGGACTTCAGTGAACACAACCAAATCACCATCCTGGAACTCAAGCCTCTCATCATCAACACATGCTATGAGAGCAGGGTTGTCGTTGCTAATTGATGCGATAATGCCTGTATGTGGATCCTCACCATCAACATCAAGAACAGTGAACCCAGGCCCAAAGTCACAAAACACACTGCCGAAAAGGCCCCGTACTTCTGATTTTATAAAAGAGATGGGAGGTTGATGATTATGGCAGTAATCATCGAATTCAATTGCTTTCTCTAAGCTGATATCAGTGAAAACTACTGTCTGCAGAAGTTCAAACACAAAGCTAAATACCGTTGATTACTGAATAATGTAAGCATATGAAACAACATACATACAACTATCAGCATTCTACTAAATTCTGACAGGATAATTCACATAATCAGAATCCAGATTAGTAGCAAAATCATCACATGTTCATGCCAATGCACCTCTTCCCAAAAATAAAAACAAGTCCATCTATTACCATTTGTTAGTGGACAAAACAAAACTATACGGGAAGAAAACCATTCTAACTTAAAAGTTTTGAACTTCAAAAGTGAAATTGTTAGAAAGGGAGCAGATAATCAAAGATATGCTTTGCATTTTAACATTGGCTTCACTTGATTATAAAAATATAAATTAAAAACGAATCAAAAACCTCTAAATTAAAATCTACCAACATGCAGCCATCATGCAACAAAAGAATTAACAAAGACGGAATGGAAACAGTACCTGGAAATCAGAAAGTTGCTCTTTGGTCAGTTCAGTTGTTAAAGTCGAAATGACCACAGCATTATTTAATTCTTGTAATTTTTGGACACATGCAAGGGCCCGATTCTTTCCAATATCATCCTCGGAGAAAAAGAAGTTGCTTGACAAGTCCCACAGCTCAACAACCCCATCATCGTGCAAGGTCACAGACTTGACACCGGCAAGAACAAGGTTCTTTGCTGCAACAAAGACAGCTCTCATTACATAAACCACTGACTTACTAATTACTTGTACCACCGTAATTCCTATTACAAACAATGTAACAGGTAATTGCAAACTGCTCACTTTACGCTCTTGATAAGTATAGCATGTAAGAAACGGATCTTTTCATTCACAGTATTCTCATAAATGATCAGGTTATTCACGTCTAACCCACAAATGGAAAACGCAAGTCAATAAATAAACAAAATATATTTATATGTTTCCCATCCATATTCTCAGATACTATCAGAACAAATTAAATCCGCTAGAGCTACAAAACATTGCTATAACAACCAGAAGAAACCCAATGTTTTTCACATACCAATCTCAGCGCCAAGGCCCTGCAGCCCAGAGACGAGAATGTTGGAGGCAAAGAGCCTGCGCATAGTCTCCCGGCCGTACACAGCGAGCTGTCGGCTGTGGAGATCCTCATCGATGTCATTCGAGTTCCCATTGCCCAATGCCATGATCGGCACTTTAACGTCCTTGCTACTGTTGTTGCTGTTGTCAATGGTGGTATTGTTTTTGTAGTCGTTGCTCTTAGAATCGTCTGTGTTTGCAGCCGCGCGAAGCTTCTTGATCGGAGATTCGGTGGAGTAGTTTGGTTCCCCTTCTTCTTTTACTACAACCTCTCCGCCCACTTCTCTCTTTCTAGGAAGCATATAGTGCGATGAACTGCCGAAACACGAAAACCAGTCTCAGACTCTCAGACTCTCAGACTCTACACTTTAAACCAAACCCTAACCCAGTTTTGAGTGAATTAAACCGAACTTGTTCTATATGATTTTACACTTAAGTTTATATTCAAATAAATAAGATCGGATTAAACGCCTAGATTAGCCGTTTGCTTTTATTTCTCCGAACAGGAAAACACCAGAAAAACAATAGAATCCAGATAAAATATTAACATTTCTTTCGAATTTAAATTTCTCGGAAACCGAACAGAGGCTAAACACTGATCTAAAACCTATTGATTCTAAACCTTCGTATGCAGATCGATGAGATGTAATAAAGTGAAAAAGAAAATCATATGAGTGAAGCAAGGAAGATACCAAGACGAACTGTGACAAAGAAGCAAAGGAAGCGATGGTGAAGATTTGAGAGAGGTAGCGTCGTTCGCAGGTTTTGTTAGGGTTTCAGCTGAGAGATGCGATAGTCCTGAGGTCGCGGTTCATCTCTCTTTGTAGAGAGACAGCGAGAGAGTGAAAGAAAGAGAGACGAGTTGTGGGCCGAGCTAGGTGGGACTTGGATTGGGGTAAAAATGATGTCCTTCTTCGCGGGCTGTTTGGATGTGGGAATTTGTGTCTTCTAGTCAGGGATTGTCTTATATTCGGCTTAGCCTCGAAACCGACCATCGAACATCTCGCTCGTCAATGGGGTCAAAAACAGAAAAATGTTGTTCAAATTCAATTGGACCGGCTGCAGAGATTACCAATTTCATTTTGGTGATTTTGTCCTTTATTTTATTTTATTTTATTTTGGGTCAAAAGTTTTGTCCTTGATTCTTGGTACTCACGGATAAGACCTTTGTTGGATATGAAATTTTTTGAATTAAGTTATGCAATGTTATTTTGGAGGGTTGGATTACAAGTTCCCTACAAGTTATGTGGTTTTAAAAACCACAACTTGGAGAAGGGGTTAAGCAAGGTAACCTCATTTTATATTGTTGTTATTGACAAATCATACTCATTTTGGTAATTATGGGTCTTTTTTTTTATAGAAGTTGTAAATGGATCTTAGGTTAACTAAATCATGATCAATTTTAGGCTTAATCATCTTTGAATTCTTTAGTTAGTTTCGACTGATCCAACCCAATCCATGATTCGTCTAATGTGCCTTATAAAAAAAAAGTTTGAGTTGGATTAAGACATATTAAGTTTGAGCCGCACAAATTGCATAGAAAACATCATTCAAAAGAGAAAAACGATGGATGAGAAAGATCTAACTTCTTATCATTGTTTGTGGGGTAAACTCACATGAATTATTATAGACAAATTACTCTGTATACTTTTGACTTTGTGAAGAGATTTGCACATATAACCACCACTTTGAAAATTAATGGTGCTAAAATAAATTTGTTTAAAGCAAATCACTTTATGGCACATTTATCAATCCACAATCACAAACCTGTTTTGTCGACGATCCAAATACATTATTACAAAATTCCCATAGTCCACATTATGATCTATATAAAAAAAATTATTTTAAAAAAATTAAAACACACACAAAAAACATTTCGTCGACAGCAGGATTCGAACCTGCGCAGGCAAAGCCCAACAGATTTCGAGTCTGTCTCCTTAACCACTCGGACATATCGACGTTCCTGTTGTGTGTTAATGTAAAATAGTATATAACGTGAAAAATTAATTTAATCTATTTCTTAATTAAATTTTCGCCCTATTGATCCAAAGGGGATTTCAGTGTCGGGTGCCTTAAAATCAAAAGCAATCCCTAGATTTGTTCCCACCAATTCTCTTTATTTTGAAAAACTCGGAAGAAGCTCTCAGTTGCGACGAATCTGGTTCTCAGAGACATGGGGGAAGCTTCTGGAAAAATCGATCTTGAGAAGCTGATTTTGTACAGCGACGATCTGGTGGGGTTTTTGAAGGACAAGAAGGACCTGAACAACTTGGAGCATTCTCTCCAACACTCCAAGGCCCTCCGCTCCTCATGTGATGCCGATTTCAACGAAGTTCAGAATTTGCTTCGAGGTTTGTTGATTCATTTAAGCTCTGCTTGTTTCTCGAGATTTCTAGACCCAGAATTCTCAGTTAGTAGCTTATACATTTCCAATTTTAAGTAGCTTAAGGTCGAAATTATGCAAAATGCAGGGTTCAAAACTATTTTTGAGGAAATTTTCCCAAGTAAGAAAAAGGGGTGATCTTTAGGTCTAATTTGGGTTTTGTTGGTTGATTTTAGTATTTTCTTTTGATTAATTTGACTTTTCTGGACTTCATTGAGGTATCTGTCAAATGGTGTGAAATTTTCCCAATTTGAATAGTTTCACTTGCATAAATGTTGTTCATTAAGATAGTAGATTGTTGATGTTGTATGTGAGTATGTGCATTGACAAGTTCTTAAATGAAGCAGACTATGAGAAAAAGATAGATGCATGCAAGCAGAAAACTGAGGTGGCATATTCAGAGGTTGTTGCTGATGAAGAAACAGACCTTCTTCAAAGAGAACTTGATGGGGTCATTGAAACAGAAAGTTTGTTTATGGAGGAGTTAAGATAAGTACACATTCAGTTGCATATGCTCTCTCAGATTATTGATTTTAGGTTGACTGGCAATGGTTAGTGATTTGGTTCTCTTTTGCTTCAACACAGTGGTCACCGACGAGATTAATGATTTAGAACGCCAAAGGATTGCTCATCAGGAGAAAAGGCGAATTTCGAAGAGACACAAGAAAGATGAGTTCAGAAAACTGTGAGTATTTAGAAGTTTGATGCGAACATTATATGGATTCTTTCTCTTCTAAAACTCCACTTTCTAGGCCGAAAAATACTGTTCAAAGTTTATACGTTCATCAAATTAGTGGTCACTGCAGTTGTACCGGTCATGAAATGAATTGTTTTGACAATTCATATCCAGTGAATGAAACTTTTTTTCTCTTATCTACAGGAGGGAGCTTTCCATGCATGCTTCTGTCACAAATATTATACCTGAGAGGCTGGAAGATCAGTCAAGTGTTTTGGGCTGTATCCTACTCTTAAAACATCTTATTTATTACATACACATGCATATTCATTCATTTATTTGTTCAGTACTGTAATCTCCTTGTTTTCCTTAAGCCAAATAATTAAAGCCATTGTGGATAGTGATACCAAAACGCATCAGAAGTTTGAATTTGATCTGACAAAGATGACGGCCTTCGAAACATGTAATAGCATTTGGAAGATGATTTCATGATAGATCTTTAACATTTCCTCTTCAGATGACTTGTATAATAACTCAGAGTTATTTGCTTCTTTTATGTTGCTCTACGGACTTGATATTGTGTTTTGGAAGTTTTGTAATTTATGATGACACATTGTCAAGCACAGTTTCAACGCTGATTAGTGGGGATGGTGTTGGTGCCTCTTGGAGGCATTTTGGGTTGGTTGTTTACTTATGTTTAAGTGATGTAATGTATTTCTTAGAGAATTTTGATATTTTTGTAAAAAAAACAAATCTACGTATATGCTAGTCGATTATTTTATAATGCTAGTGGGCCTGCAATGCTGCACATAGCAAAAGGTGATGCAGAACTTTGTTTATGATTCACACTGAAGTTTCCACCCTACGAAGTTTTAGTTGTTCCTGGATTTCTTCACCCTTGTAGACGCTTGTCCGTTTGAGTCTGCATTTCCAGCTGAGTTGATCTTGGGCAGAAATGATCTGCAAACCTCTGGTTTTGGACTGCCTTTGTAAGTTTTGCAGACATAGCTTACAAAGTTTTGGTAGTCCTGCATCCGGGCATGTTTGGCATGCTTCACTATGCCTCACTGGATTGGATTGGCTTAAATAGTATTTGAAACCCATGTTTGGTAAAGAAGGGGATTGACTTAAGTGGGATTGTAGAGTCCAACAGTAAAAGAAAGACCTCACTCGCTCGTCCAATATTGGGAGGCTGAAACGTGGTTCACTAAATAACACCATCGCTAAATAGAACACGCGAGTCCGACTTGAACGCCTCTGTCTCTCTCGTTTCCTTCAGCATCATTGTTCTTATTAAAACCGCCATTAAATTCCTCAGCTTTCTCTCTTTCTCTCCCAAACACAGGCAGGTGTCTTGTTACAGAAAACCCTCGATAATCTCACTTTCTTTCTCTGGAAACCAATAACAAGCTTGGGCAAAAACCATAGAAACCAGAAGGCAACCAATGGAAGAAAACAACAGTAACAACGTGGCTAGCAACGTGGCCCAAGCCATTGCCGTAGCTCTCGACTAGCAGCCGTCGCTTTCCTCGAATCCGTACTCTCTTTCTTTCTCTAAAAACTTTACCTTGTGCCGCTATCTCTGTGCTTTGTTATAACTATGATTTCTTCTTTCCGCCTTGAACTTTAAAGTGGTAGCTTTGTGAATGTTATGGCTCTGCGTGTCTGCTGGGCTTCGGAAGTATTGCTTTTTTAATTTGATCGACTTTTGTGAAATGGGTATTTGATTATTGTGCTTGTGGGGTTTTAATTTTTATACAAATTTGTTCAGAGTCAAATTTAGTGTTATGCGAAAGTTTGTGTTTTGATCGAGTTACAGGGAATGTGTACTAGTGATTGGCTTACTGTATCATAGAGAATGGAACGGTACTTTAAGCAATGGAGATTTTACAGCTCTTAAATTTAAATGACTCCTTAAAATTTCCAGTTGAAGGAGTTTATTGGATGATTTCATTGTTTTTCTCTGGAGTATGTTAATCTTTAGCATCTATAAAATGTTTGTGTAAGGTTCTGATGTTGTGGAATCTATTGCTTGGTTTAAGAAGCTATATCTACCTGCCATTATTTTCCTTTGTTGATCCATACCTTCTGTTCATATTGTCCAGATTAAAGCCGGAGATGTACGCATTTTGGCAAACACATCATTCCATCTAGTGAAAAAGGATTGGTCTTCCGAAATTCGGTTGCATGCATTTTAAATGTTACAGGTTTATGCATATGGAATGTTCTTTAAGCACCTTTCTGTTTGATTTATAATTATTTGAATATTTTCATTTGACCCAAAGGCCATATTTTTGTGCAGCATTTGGTCCGGTTGCGGTGGGAAGAATTAAGCCCTACAGAGCGTAGAAACTTTGCAAATATCACTGTTGATTTAATGTCTGATATTGCAAATCCCAGTGAGGAGTGGGCTTTGAAAAGTCAGACAGCAGCCCTTGTTGCTGAGGTTTACACAGCATTTCTTTTGAATCTATTTAGACTGCCAATGCTCATATTTGCATTATAATACTCACTTGTTTTGATCTGTTACAGATGGTTAGAAGAGAAGGACTAAATCTTTGGCAAGAACAGCTTCTCTTTAGCATAGGTGATGAAAATTGCTCAGTTGGCCTTCCTTGGCCTGCATTTTTTTTTAAAGTTTCTCACGAGATGCATGCATATCTTAATGCAGTTAGAACTGGTCAAGTTGGTGACTTCATACAAGCCTCTTATAGCTGGGGCTAATGTTTCTGAAAGAATTGATAAAATCATCAAAAGCCTTTTGCTTTCTCCAATGCCTGCTCAGGTTTGGTTACAAGCACTTTCTCAATTCGATTTGCTGTCTTTAGAGATTTCAGCATTCCAGAATTGCTTGCATTGATGGTTCTTGTAAATTTCCATCCTCTGTCTAATTCCAGGACTTAGCTGTGATGGAAAGCATGCAGCTGGCTTTAGAAAATGTTGTAAGCACTATTTTTGATGGATCAAATGAAATTGGTGGGGGTCATTCTGAAGTTCAACATGGCCTATGCAAAATATTCGAAGGTATATTTGGAACCTTCTTTTATCTCCCTAGAGCTAGGATTTTATATCTTGGGTTTATTAACACTACTGGTTTCTTCACTTGAAGGTTTGCTTCAGCAACTTCTTTCTTTTAAGTGGACTGAGCCTGCCCTTGTGGAAGTACTGATGGAGGGGTGATTCTCGGAGTTAGCTAGAAGTTAGCTATATGAAGATATGATTCTTGAAGGTAGTCCTTCACTGGAGAAACCACAGATAGATTTCTGAGAGGTATATATAACTCAGCAAACTACAAGCCCAGCTCTTAAATGATGTATATCATACTTTTTGGTTTCTGTTTTGAGTTGTGATATTGGTTTCTGTTTTGAGTTCTATTTTGGTTTCTGTTTTGAGTACTGGTATTGGTTCGTTTTCAGTTGTGATATTGGTTTCTGTTTTGGTATTGGTTTTTGTTATGAATTTTGGTATTGGTTTTTGTTTTGAAATTGGTTTCAGTTGTGATTGAATGTTCTGTTTTTGTTTCCATTGTAATTGTGATTTGCTTCTAATATGCATTTTTTATTTGTTTTATACAGATGAGGTCTTGTTTCAAGTTGCGGCATTCTTTTCGGCAGGAAATTGCTAACTTACAGCTTAAATTTGGATCTAAGAGATGTCCTGGAATTTTGCTGATAGATATAAAATGTGCTAAAATTCCTGACCACGATGAGATGTAAATTTTTTGTTTTTTTGCCACTTTCTTCTGTATATCTTAAGACGCAATGAGATAAAATTGTTAGTTCATCAATTTATGAAAGTCAAGTTAGAAGGAAATTTGTCAATCTCTAGTTTCCATGGTTCTATTGTTTCCCCTTACAAAGAAGAAAAATATAATTGTAACCAAATTCGTGATTTAATTGACAAATTATTTGTGTTTGTATACAAATAAAGACTCAATTATACATAAACTCAGTGGAATTTATAACTTTAACAACAAACAAAAAGCCTTTGGTTTGG
Organism: Prunus padus; assembly: GCA_024362665.1. Lineage (NCBI taxonomy): Eukaryota > Viridiplantae > Streptophyta > Magnoliopsida > Rosales > Rosaceae > Prunus > Prunus padus. The sequence goes on from JANFAM010000015.1 coordinate 25,485,316, forward strand.
AGGAAAATAAATGCACATGTAAATTTGGTAATTATAATAACAAAAAAAACTTACATTTAATTATTTAAAAATTATTATTTTTAAATATTAAAATAATTATTTTTTAGTCCGACACAGACCAAACATAAGTCTTCACTATTTTTACAATCCAGCTTCTTAGTCCGACGCGACCAAACGTAGGTCAATCTTAATCCAGGTTTAGTCCAATCCGAGCTAATCCGAGGCAGTCCCAGGATTTAGTCCACCATGACAAATCCGCACTCAAACGACCCCGAAGAGTTTAATTAGTGTGTGTGTGCGCGCGCGCACGCATGCGAGAGATAGAGAAAGAAAGAGAGGGAATTTACATCATAGAGTGGTTGATTATTGACAACAACCCATGGTACATAGGTGTGATGTGGAACAAGATGGTTTGTTTCATTAGCATACTGTAGTATAAGCTGCATACCATTTACAATCACTGTGTTAAATGATTAGAAATAGAGTTTGAATCTGTATATGGATATAAGATTCAACTTGCATGAAGCAAAAGAAAACAAAATGCAGTTAAAACCATTTAGTGTTGACCTTTCTCTCTAATCCGCTGTCGTAGCAATCTTGGACAGGTTTCTGATTCATCCCTAGTTTTTCACAACAAGATTTCCATCCATCTTCTTTCGACTGCTTTCCTTCAATGGTTTGGTTCTCAACACAACGAATCAATTGGAAGTGTTGCTTCTGCATCAGAGATAAACAGATGATAACAAAACTGCATTTGTTAAGATATATTGTAATCTGGTATCAATCTCTTGGACAAACTGCAGGTTATAAGGGTAGTTATATTCCAAGATATTGAGGTAAAAAATATGGTTTTACCACATCTGGCCAGCTGTTGATTGCACAGGCTTGTATGCTGTTCAAGTAGCATTCATCTGGGGCATGCTGCAGAGTGTGAATTCACCATGTCAGTAATTATCCAAATGCAGTGATACAAAAACATAGAATTATAGAAGCCAAATAAGAACTGAAGAAGATGAGAGATCTTACCTGGCAAACAATGGTGTTGTCAGGTTCTTGAATTTGAGCATTTCCGTAGGGGACTAGCCTCAGGTTGACAATGTTTATGAGATCTCTGTCGAATACCTTTATCAGTTCCTTTACAATGAACTATTTACAGTAGGGGCATAGAGTTTCGTAATACAGAACTAGCTCAACTTTCTCAACTTTTGTAGGCGGCCCTTTAAGTTTTCGGGGTTCTGGAGTAGACTGGACATTAATGCCTTGATCTTCGAAAGAAGAATGAGACGCATAAACGGAGAGGAAGGAAAGTAGAACAAGAAGGTAGATGAACTTGAGAGAATCCATTGTTGAATGCTTATTAGAAGTTGGCTGGCACACTGAAGCTACTACATGTAGCCTGCATATTTATAGCTGCCCCAAGTTCTACTGTACCACCCACTACAGCACCTCTGCAATAAATTTTAGTGTGGCCACTGACCATAATGCCCGTTTTAACATTGAGCATGAAAGTGACAGTAAATTGAATCACTTCAATTTCTTCTCATTTTAGCAAATTGTGTTGAGAGATGCTCTTAAATTCATTTGTTTTGAGTTGGAAATTGGAGGGTGATAATTATATGGAATCTTGGGATCAGCAGATATTGCTTGTTTGCTTACTGTACCCATTTGGTGTTTTCTGCACTATCATTTATTCATTTGACTTATCCAACTATATATTTATAGAATGAACTTATGTATTTTGTATGCATACACATGAATGAATATTGCCTTATTTAGATAATTAGCAACTCAAACAAGAAAAATTAGTGTGTATTAAACCAAATATAGCCTCTCTCAATGGCTCAAGCTGATCGGATTATTATTTTTATTAGGTAGGTGATTTCTAAGTTCTAAGAGACCATAGCTCTAAATCCAGAAAATCCCTCCCTGTTGAACACAGACAACAATGGGAGTCGAAAATCAGTCATTCAAATCGTTGCATCAATAAAACACTGCGGTTCGAGTCAGCTTGAGAATGGGTGTGGAAAATCTCTCCCTGTTGAACACAGACAACAATCGTTGCATCAAGGCATATCTTTTTACAGATTAAGCAGAAAAATATTGTTGTATATCTTGGTCCTTGGAAACATTAGTGAGATCAAAACGTTTTAGAAGTTGCAGGGTACCTAGAGAATTGCTATATTCATAAACTAATTATGGCCTTACAGAGTAAGATTTGGTGTTTTTTGTATTCTCATGAGATCCAGTCCCCAGTAAAATATGATGAAAACTTTCAGAACCTTCATTAAGATTTAGTTTTATGTCAGTCTTTTACTGTTTTTTCTTGGATTGTTTCATGCCTTCTGCATTTTTCTAGGAGATCATATAGCTCCATAGAAGAAAGTTTTTATAGGTAGAACCACTGTGTCATATTCATTTTATTAATCAATGAAATTATAATCTGATTGGTGCACCTTCTATCGAATTAAGTGGCTTTTTGAAGGATAGGCAAAGACCTGAAAGCTACAAGCTTCACAAGAAAAATATAGAAAATTAGATTGTCATCCCTAATAAATATGGTAAGACAGATAGATAGATAGTTATGTAATTTACTGCCATTGCATCACAAAGCAGTCGTTTTGACAATTAATTTTCTAGAATTTTAATGCATTTGCAATTGATCCACCAATAACCCAGAAAAACAAATATTACCTCCACCAAGTAATCTCATTTCCTATACTCAAACATGTGTGTTATTCTGAATGTTAATAGAAATCACTAAATAAGGTAAGCAACCTGAGAAACTAGTTTTCTGTGGCAACCATGAAGCTTTTTATCAGCCGGCGATCGATCTTTTATGCTTGTGTAAGTGCTGCATGTGTCACTGTCTACTCTGTCTTTTGCTTCAAATGCACAGATTGGCAGGCCAAGGGTACTTTGTTACCTTTGTAAGCCTTGCATACATAGGCGGCAAAATTTTCATAATCCTGCATTAAGGCTAAAAATGTTGAGAGACATATAGTCCTGCATCAAAGCAAAAAAAAAAATACAGAGAGAGAGAGAGATGACCGACATTTCCAATTGGTTGGTTGTTCAGAACCAGCCATGGTAAAAACTTAAGAGGCGGATTGAGGTGCATGGTTTCATTAGCATATTTTTGTTCAATCTGCATACCAATTAAAACCCTAATCAGTTAATTATTATGCTGATCAGTTACTACTATTAGTTTACTAAATCAAAATGACCTTTGTTCCATTTCCACTTTTGTAGCAATCCAAGATGGGTTTTGAAGGCAACCCCAATGAACTGAAACAAGTTTGCCACTCCTTCTGCCTTCCCTCAATGGCCAGAAATTCTATGCAGTAAATCAAAGCAAAATACTTGTTCTGCATCACAAATTCATTGGGGGGTTTAAGATAATGCAGAGATTTAAATATATTTACCAGCTTAAAGGCCAAAAATAGCACAGCCTCAGCCAACTTAACTACATTAATTAATATAAATATACATTAAGCTCCAACATTATGTTATATCGAATTTTGCAGCAAATAGATTGTGTGGGAAGAGAGGGGTCTCACCACATCATGCAAAACATTGATGGCGCATGCTTCCACAGAATTTAGCCTGCACTCATCTGGGCCATGCTGTATAATTTTACAAAATTTAATCATCAAGCAATTAAACATCTCGCCGTAATTTTGAAGATTATAGAAAAATAAAATGCATATAACGGTGAGGCTTTAGACTGTCGGTTGTGCAGGCAAGTTGTCACAAGATAGAATGTGACTGTCATATACCTGTTTGGTTGCTGAGATTTTGATGGAAAAGAAAAGGAACCAAATTATGGGCAAGTTTAATTCATGCAAACAAACTGCAAAACCAATTAAAAAGGTAAAGTTAGAGATGGGACCTGACAAACAGTGGAGTTCTTAGATGAGTTGATAGATGCCTTTCCCCAAGGAACCAGTCTGAGATTGAGAATGGTGATGAGATTGTGATCAAATATTTGAGCAAGATTTTTGACGATGAAAGTAGCACAAAATGGGCATAGAGTTTCATAGTAAACTGAGAGCGTAACTTTCTGAGCTTCAATCCTAGAAACTCCAAATCTGCCATTTTCTGCAGCATCAGATGAAAATGTGGTCAAGAAAATAGAACAGGGCAATGAGAGAAGTGAAGAACTGATAAGCAGAAGCCATTGTTGAGTTAGAGATTTGAGAGCCTGCTATGTGCAGAGGCTTCATAGCAGAGCAGTGTGTCTTCCTTTATGTTAGTTGGCTTCAAATCCAACCCAAAATGTGAATAAATTTTCAATTTATTATAAACCATTTTGTAGCTGTCAAATCCCTTTCAATGTAATTTGCAAAAATGATTGTGAACTCTATTTCCTTTTATGTCTTTTATTGTGTTTGTCTTGTATAATTTTGGCAAAAGTCATCCAAGCTTTTGTAACTCTTAAGCCTTATCAGAGGTAAATTTCTCTCACAAACTTCGACTTTAGTGAACCAGTAAAAAAACTATTTTGCTAGTATAGTAATCTACAAAACCTAATCAATGGAGCAAGCACAACCACCGACAGCTGTCAGGTTTGCCCTCACTTGGTCACCTCCATCATAAATTCATAATGCTGGCATGAAAAAGAAGAGAACATTTAACGACTTAACATAACAGTTGCATCAATAAAACGCTAAGCATTGAACCTTCTCTGGTGTTTACAAATTAGATCAGAGCAGGACATATACTAAATTCTGAGACATGGGATTTGCCAATCTGAGCACTATTAAGTTACAAACTCGCTTCATTCAACTATATCAGATCAACATTATTAGTGAAGCAGCAGCCATGAAAGCTTTGCCTCATCTTAAACCTTTCTGTGCTGGTGCTTCTGATAATGTGAAGAGTTTCTTCCTTCGCTTGTACGACAAACTTGAGGAACCGGTTTTTCTTTCCCCGTTGATTCAATCGTAAAACGGACTGATCTGCAAGCTTCCGGAGGTTTGCCTTTGTAAGCCTTGCATATATAGGCCATAAAATTTTCATAATCCTACATAGAGGAAATTGTTAATGAGGGTGACAAAAGAGAAACAAAAATTAAGAGATGAGATCCCAAAGGAAAATAATAAGTTGACAAACCTCTTGAAGTGGTTGATTGTTCACAAGAACCCATGGCACAAATCTAAGTGGGGGTTTAAGCTGAGCAGTTTCCCTACCATATTTTCCTTCAATCTATGTATGCAATATATCAAACCCAAATTTCCAATCCATGAAGCTTTCAATTCTGAAATAATGAAGCAGTTTTTATATATATGAACGGAAGTGAACTGACCACATTGCCATTTCCACTGTTGTAGCAATCGATAGGGGTAGTGCCTAATCTAGACATTTCAAAACAATTGGCCCATGCACTGTGTCTGCCCTGCAAGCTAAGGCGCTCAACGCAGTGGATGAATGCAAAATGCCGGTTCTGCATTAGAATTTTCTTCAACATATTAGATCAAACACTGATTGTTTTAGGGTCATTTACATGTTTTGAACTACATTGATCATTTAGGTTTTGGCCTATGAGTTAAATATGTTTCTTTCTTTGGGGGCATTGAGGAGGAGCTTACCACATCAGGATAGATGGAAATGGTGCAGGCCTCAATTGTGTTGAGCAAACATTCATCTGATCCATGCTGCAAAACCCAAAATAAAGATAACAATAACAAAACAAAAGATGGTAGCTGACTGGTTGGTTGTACAGGAAGACACCATAATAACACTGGCCCACAAGAAAGTTAAGCCCCAGAGATACAGGAAAAAGTAAAAAAATACTATGCAGCTAGAAACGACGTCGTTTGGGACATGTAAAGAGATAATGTTGTTGTTGCGAGTTGGTAGCTAGAACACGAGGAGGAAATGAAAAGGAAGAACAGAGCAATGGAGGGAGGGGGTTGTTTTTTACCTGGCAGCTGAAGGAGCCGTCGGAGTTGAGCCAAGCGTTGCCCCAGGGGACCAGCCTGAGGTTGATGATGGAGATGAGACCATTCTGGAAGAGCTTGACCAGATGGTTGACTATGAAATCTGCACAATATGGACACAGAGTTTCATAGTAGAGAGCCACTGAAACTTTCTCAGAAGCATTACAGTAAGATGGGATTATCAACAACAACAACAGGAAGAAGAAGAATGTCAACAATTTTCTAAAACCCATTTGACTGCATCAAACTAAACCAAACTACTTCTCTGCTCTGCTCTGCATAAGTGCAAGAGTTGTGTGCACATCTCAATGCCCATTCATTTGCTCTTTTAAAGCTGTATATATAAAATCGAAAATATACTTGCAAGTAAATGTTTCCTTTTAAATTTTGTGGATAAGTGATCTTCACTTGGGGCAGTTGGTTGGGTGGCCTTTCTTTATCAGTGTGGACAGTGTGGGAGGGAACTTTTTGCCTTTTCTATTTTACTTTAATGTCATGGCTACGTGGAGAATTTGTTGTCATGGTCCAATGCCCAAATGATTTCCAGAGTTACAGGCTTACTCCTAATTTTGCACTTACTGAGTGTAAGCGGTGGCTAAGCCAAGAAAGGAAAAAGAAAAAAACTGTGTAGGTCCTTGAGCAACAAAAAAGTGGAGATGTTATGTAAGGGCTACGCCCTACACTTGGGGAGGGGAGCAAGAAGCACTATTTTCTTTATGGGGCTACAGAAACACCATCAACAATGGACCAAGTCTTTCCATCAAAAAGAAAAAAGAATTATTAGGTTTTAGCCAATGAAATGGAAAATAATTAGAAAAATGTCAATGGACTAGTTTTGTTTTAGATTTAGATTTAGCCTTGTTTTTTGGCATTTTCCTACTTATTTTCCACTTCATTGGCTAAAAAGCAAAGTTCCCAAGAAAAAAATGGTAATAACATGAGAGAGACAAAGAAGTCTTAGGACATTTTAATATGTGAGTTACGCCAATTGATTGAGATAGTGTGTCTGCTCCCTCGCACAATCCTCCTTCCCATGTACATTAGAGTGATAATACGAGGAAGGGATGTTCAATGTTGTGATAAAGAAAAAAAACAGAATGTGTTACAGAATAAAATAAAATAAACAAATAAAAAAACAAGAATGTGATTTGCTAGAATTTGATTCAAAGAAATTCTTAGGCCCGAAAAATAGTAATTAGATTTAGCCCAGGCTCAAACTTCTCAGGGCCAAGCCCAAACTCGAATTATATCCACTTTCAGCAGTCAAGGCTGAAAACCCCTCTCTTTCTCCGTCTCTCTCATCTCCTCCATTTTCAACCTCTGTGTCAACAATAAAACCCAAAAATCTCAAATTTAGAGGTCTCCCAAATTCACACTTCCTCCAATGGCCTCCATCAACTTCAACCCCTTCGAAAGCTGGTTCAAGAAACCCCCAAACCCACTCCCGCCCATCAATCTCCTCTCACTCACAGACTCATTTTTCCACAGAGCCACCCAAACAACAACCTCTCCCAATTTCTCTGCACTCAGCCTCTCAAACCTCTTCAAGGGCCCTCCAAAACCCGACCCGAAAACCCCCTCCGAACCCGAGAAACCGGGACCCTACACAGAGATGCTGGAGCAGTACTTCTGGGAATGCGAGAACGCACCAGATTACAGGCACGCCCCAGAAGTCGATAAGATACTGAGCGAAGACCCAATATTCGAAAAGAAAGAGAACCCAAATGAGGAGGAGCTCAGAGAGAACGAGAGGTTCTGGAAGGAGTTCAGGGAGAGCCCAGTTGTGCAGTTCTTGGCTCGAGCTGAGCAGATTGCCGAGAAGATCAACGAGATGGAGCTCAAAGAGAATGACAGGCCGTACAGGGATGAAGATAAGAAACTGTGGCAGGCTGTGCCGAATGTTATTGGGCCGGACGGAAGACCCATGCCCAGGAAGGCCATAAAGACGAGGGAAGAGTCTGATGACAAGTTCTGGGATTTTGCAAGGCAGTTCTTTTTTGGGCTTTGGGGGTTCCGCCAGAGGCCTTACCCGCCTGGCCGGCCTATCGATGTTGCTCAGGCAGTTGGGTATAAGAAGCTTGAGAAGCGCTACTATGATTGTAAGTTTGTGTGATTAAAGCTTTGTGGTTAAAAAGCATGAACCTTTGAAGAATGTGTGTTTTTAGTTTGGTTTAGCTGTATAGTCTAGTGAGTTTATGCAAATGACTTTCTGATCTTGCTTAAACCTTCTGATTGTTTAATTGTTAGCTTTTGGAATTGGCAAATTCTATTTTAATCACAACTCATTTGCTACTAATTAAGTGCAGTTGTTTTCATTCACTTACTACTGAAATTCTTTGTGGTTTGACGTGTGTTGAAGTAATACATCATACTTCTATTGTTTTGTTAACCAGTAATTCTTCTACTCAAACTCCTTACTGACATTCTGCATGTGTATTGGACAGGATGCATTGTGTGATGTTTGTTTGATTGTTATTCTGCATGTGTTGTTCATAATATTGATATTATATGGTTTTTATAGTTATCATGAGGAGTGGTGGATGGTACTATAAGGACCGGTTGGGCCGAACAAGAGGTCCATTGGAGCTTATAACTCTTAAAACGGCTTGGGGTGCTGGGATTATTGACAAAGATACATTCATTTGGGGTGAGGATATGGATGAATGGGTTCCCATTCACATGGTTTATGGGTTGGAACCTGCTATTGCCACTTGGGAAGGTCTGCTTGTTTCCTTTTTCTCCCAACATCCATTTTGTATTATTTAAAATTTTTTATGACTGATAGGAGTGTAATAATCTAATTATGTGTTTTCAACAAATTGATTCTTGGCTTGGTGATCTTCAGTTAGACTTGGGGCTGCTGCAACTGCTTTTATTCACAAACTACAAAAAGGAATTCCTCCTTGGGTTCCACTCAAGGGACATGAGAAAAAAACCTATAAGCAGCTACAAGAGGAGGCTATAGAAAGCAAGAGACGAGACTTAGCAGTACTTGAAGCTAATGATGGTGTTTGGCCAGGCGTTAGAATTCCGAGTCATGCTCTATTTCTTTGGGCTAGTGGCTCTGAACTGACAACAATTTTGGAAGAGGATCACATGCCGAACAAGTACATTCCAAAAGATCTTAGGTATGCAGTAGCAGTAGCATTTGGTGACTGATGTCTTGCAATGTAAAATCATAAGTAAATTTTCTCGTCTCTATCTTATGTATCGTCTGTTTGTGAGCAGAATCGAATTGTCTAAAGCTATCCCTGGGTTAAGGCCATGGGAGGTTCTAAGTGTGGAACAAGCAATGGATCAGATAACATATGAGGGAGAGTGGTACCGTGAACCTCTTGGCACCTACACGACAGGTCCTCCATACATTCGACATTTGAATATGGATGTCAAGGTACAGAATTCCTTCTTAATTCAGTTGTGGATAAATCGTTAGTTTCCTTGAGTTTAATGATTATGATCAACTTCAACTAACAATTGTTAAACTAAAGATCACGCACTATCAATTTGAAAGAAAAACCTTATTGACTGTTGCTAACTAAATTGGTTGTGTTATGTAAGTTTTCTTTATTTTTAGAATTTTGAATCCTGGTTTTTGTAACTGAAGTATTTCTCTAATAAACTTCCATCAGTCAATCACCCAAGGAAGCGAAACGGATATAATGTTTTGTGAAAATATGCTATGGGGATTTGTTTGCATATTAGTTCCTCAACCTCTTTGGACATTTTGCATAAAATTCCCTTCTTTAGGGGTGTGCATGTACTTCTATTAAACCTTTCTCTGTGTGTGTGTGCTCGCAGAGACTCTATAGGATTTTTGCCAACCTAAGCACCCGAGTCTACCAGAAAATGGAGAGAACAATTCCTGGTTTCGATAAAATAATGGAGAAAGTTCAAGCTGATGCTAATTCAAGGGATGCCAGACGGAAGGCGAGAAGAGAGGCAGAGAAGAAAGCCGCGTTGGAAAGATCCTTGGGAGTTCAAAGTAATCCTTAACTTCAAAATCCCACCTTCACTTCATGGTGATAGCTTTGAGAATATAATTGTGAATGCATGGGAGGATGGTAAGGTTAGATATGAAAAGAGACTGTCTTCGTTTTGTGCTGCCAAGATCCTCTTTCACTCTGAGTCGATCGTACCTACAGCCATCTAGTTTCAATTTTTGTAATAAACCCTGTATCAAATTTTTTCTTTCTTTGTATCAAACCATTTTTAACATGGAAAGTATGTCATCCTTCTGTTAACTCAATGTCAAGTTAAGTGAATTGTCTATTTATCTATTTGCAATTGAAATTTGATTCATAATTGAATATTTGGGTTGAGAGAACACTTACCCAAATATTCAATTATGCAAAGGGAAGTGTTAGCAATCTTCTCTTCAATTTTTTTTTTTGGACTTTCTCCATTATCTTCATGACATGTGTCAATTTTTACACTAAAAATAATGTCTAATGTATTAATTACATTGTTTTTAGTGTAGAAATTGACACATATCATAAAGATAATAGAGAAGATTAAAAGAAAATGTTAGAGAGAAAGTTGTTAGTATTTCTCTTGTGTAAAGGACCTCAACTTGGTGCAGACTGCAGCAATGGCGTTTTTATTTTCTTTCTGCAATTTTCATTGGGGTTAACGCTTTGCAGAGTCTATGGCCTTCAACTTTGGTGCTCAAATCAAATCCGACAAGAAGTGTTGCCCAACTGACCTTATTGGGGGATACGCCATGTAATGCAAATTGTGACACGTGGTTTCTCTGGATTGGCATTTTTTCAGTGAGACATCATTTACGATGAACGTGTAACAAAACATAGCTTGTCCCCTTTACATAAGCTGCTTCTGCTTGCCCCATACCATGTAGCATCTATGCAAAGAAACAGAGATAGGGAGATATTTGTAAACCCTAAAGATTCGGAAAGAAAGAGAGAGAGAGAGAGAGAGAGAGATGGAGGATGTTATACCAGAATCTGAAGGCTTGTTGCTTCCATTGAATCTGAGCCCAAGAGGAGGTGGTGGTGGAGCCAAAGCTGAAGAAGGCCATCAGGAAGCTAATGGAGGTGAAGACAGAGAAGTTGAAAAAGAGAAGGCAAGCATGAACGGAGGAGATGAAGGTAAAGATGAAGAGAAAGGAGGTGGGCTTATAACCCATCTCATCTCCATAGTGTCACCAAGGAGCACTCCAAAAGCAGGGGAAGTGGCCAAAAGAAAAGTTGAGTTTGAGGTTGAAGATGATATAGGAAATGGGGGCTTTTCTGATAAGTCAAAGCCAGAGCAAGATGTGGGCTCTGGTAGTGAAAATAATAGTGGAGGGGTTATCTCAAATCTCATCTCCAACTTTTTAAATCAGGTTGATGGTGGTGGTGGAGGAGGAGGTGAGAATGATGAGGTGGACAAAGAAGCAGAGAAAGTGATAAAGGATGTTGGAAATAAGAAAATGAAAACGGTAGAGGAGGAGAAAGGAGAGGTGGAGGGTGGTGGAGGAGGAGGAGGCATCATTGACAACTTTGTCTCTCACTTGCCTACATCTCTTCCAGGTCAGCCCAAGCATTTTATTTAGGCATTTTTCTCTCATTTTTGGGAATATTATGGCTAATTTTTGTGAGGTTTTGAATGTAAATTGAAAATATTGTCACATGAACTCTGTTCTAATTACCAGATGATGCAGCTCCCTCGACTGACGAAGCCTCCATTCTCATTACCTCAATAGTTCGAGACTAAGCAGATGATATAATGTGCCTGCCAACTCTGCAAGTGGCTGGCTTTTTTTCTTTGTTTTTCTTGTTCTTCCTTGTATGTTGTCACGTAAATTATTGTTTTTTGTTTTCAATTTGTAATGTTGTTGTGATTTGTTATCAAAATCTCTATTGGTAGAAGAATGACTTCTGGAAAAATCTCTATCGGCGTCTTCATTTTTTACTTTGGCACATATGGTGGGCAAAGCCCAAGTAGCCCCAAAAGCATCATCATGTAGTAAGCCCAAAAGTGGAGATTCAAACTACACTCGATTCAAATGGGCCCAATCCAAACTCTGCATTTTTTGGGTATTGACCCACAACAAAATTTATTTATTTATTTATTTTTTTTTTTTTTTGCGCCGAGTTTCGTTTGAGATTGGATGATGAATTATTTATTGTGTGGCAGTGGGTGAGATGTCATGAAGTGTAGTTGAAGACCACAAAAACCAGAAGCTGTTGCATGGCACATGCTTCAGTCCCTCCACTACTAGCAGTGCCAAAAGGTTAAGTGGCCAAAGAAAGCTATATGGCCTTTTGGACTCTTTTGTTACACATTTTACTCTCTTCTAAACATCTTCTTTTTAACTTTATGGGGCCAACAGAGTTAACCCAATGAAAAAAGTCTTGTAGAATAGTGGTTTCATATTCGAATTCTTATGATACTTTGATAGAGTGTGTGTACAGATGCAGTGTGGTAAATCTCTCTCCCTCAGAATTTAGATTATCGTTTGTAATTATATAATAAAAAACTTAATGTTACATGGCATTTATTTACACAAAACTACCTACCTACCTACCTATTAATCTTACAGATAACATCACCGTTGGACCAATTAAAAAGAAAAAAACAAGTGTAGAGGCACAAACTAGATGGCATTGATAGAAAATCCAACTAACCGTTTGACTAGGGACCCATCCACTACCTTCCCAATACTAGAAAAATGAGAATCTTGGGAACCAAGGATATGTGGGGAAAGCAAAAATCCAAAAGCAACTCTCCTACTCATTGTCCCTTTCTTCCCAATAAAGATTTCTCATTTCCACCATAAAATTATCAAATTTAGTTACTGTTACAGTTCACTAATCTTTGATCAAATGGGATTTGCCCAAATTAAGTTTCTTAGAATCCCATCCACAATATGTTTAAACGTAGCTTAGACTATTACACCTAATTTCTCAATTTGGGTAAAATCCCATCTGTTATACAAAATGGAACCAATTCGTATTGCCAATTTTAGGCCTAGATCCTATATGGTTGATCAGATTGACATTGGAAGCAAAGTTCGATTGGGATGAAACTATAGGCCCTAGGTTTAAAATGTGTAATGGTCCAATCAGAGTGCAACAAAGTTCTCTGTCTTGATGAGTGTTTTTTAGTGCTATGTCTATATGCATTTTGTTGTTTTGCCGTGATATTATTAGTATTTTAGTCAGGGGAAGTGGGGACTAAACTGAAAATTCCAACATATAAAATGGAGAGGAGGAGGGGAAGGAATAGGAGCCATGAAAAGATGATGGGTTGGAGAACCTGGATGTGCTTCAAGCGATCCTTCCTCCTCCCAACTAAGTGCTTTCTTCTCAAGCTTACTTCACGGTCAAGAAACAAAGCCAAAGGTAAGTTCAAGTTTCACACAATCCAATTGCACAAAACACACTCTCTGTCTCTCTGTCTCTCTCCTCTGTCAACCCTTTTCTGAGATGTGGCAGAAATTGCAGGAAATGGGCATGGATTAGTGAATCTGTACAAAGACATGGAATCTTGTGGTGAATATGAAGATATAAGAGTGATGTGGGAGATAATTCACTCTTGTCCACAGAAAACAAACAGCAGTAATAGGAGGAAGAGGTCTTCCTCTCATTGGAGATTCTGTCTTCAGCCTACTTGAATTTTGTCGTTCTTTCTTAAGCAGTTAGCTTTGGTTTAAGATCTATCACAGCTTTGATTATGCAGGATGTGACTTGTAAATACCAATATCTGAGTGAGTATAGATGATAAGTTGCTCTGGATTTTTCATTTTTAGTGTTTGTGGAGCACAATACTTTGTAGTTTAAGAACATCAGAATGAGAGTATTTCAAATAAGCATTTGACAACATCCACTTAATCATAATAGAACATAATTTGTATACATAGCCATAGGATTGCTAAATTCTGAACTACAAAGCCTTTGACATGATAGGAGGTCAAGAAGTTCGCCTAATCCAAGTCGCTTCTACTATCGAATATCACTCCTGCAATGAACCTTTCACTAGACAAGTTCGAAGCAATTGATCCCTTCAATCAACGATTTGCGCAAGGCGGCTATCTGAGTTCGCACTCTTATTAGCTTGCCTAAATAATTATACATAATTCTGGAGAAAGAACACTCCAAGACATTTTAAGCTCCCTCATGAAGGAGCGTTTGATCAAAGTGCCACACTCCTGCAAGCCACCAAACAGCTCATTTAGAGTCCATAAAGTAAGAGTGGTGAGGAAACAATTGAGTTAATGGTTGTGGCTAATTAAAAGGAAAATATGATGGTGCAGAGCTGAACTATGAAATCTACTTCATACCATGGCCTTTTCCAACCCTCCTCAATTGACTGACATATTCAGCGATCTTCTTAATGGCTTCCACCTGTACAATAGATACGACAGTAAGTGATTAGTCAGTGTTATAAGATTAAATAATTGTTAACCACCAGCCTAAACTTAAAAATTTTAAGTCATTAACAAACAAAACTTATCACCCCAGCTTAAAAAGTTGTAATTTTTCCTATCCAAGTTGGATATTTATGGGAATACTGTTCCTTAGTGTTATTGCAGAAACTGTTTTCTTCTGCATTTTTAATTGCTTTCTTCAAAATGAATCTCACTCAAACTAAGAACCCAGTGGCTGTGTTAACTTATGTCTAGTATAGAGCAGAAAATGTGTTTCACCTGCTCAGTCAGAAACTCGCTCTCGATAAAATCTGTCATTTGGGCATCATTGTTATGCTCTGCCACCTGTTTTTGATCAGCAACAAAACAAGAATATATCTTAATAAGAAGAATTTTAAACAAATAGAAAGAGTCAAATAGAACCCAGGCACCATGAGCTATGTCCTCAAACAAATCTCATATGATAGAGATGTATCACCTTATGCAAGCTTAAGAGCTTTTCATTTGTCAGCTTCTCCAAAGACAATGCTAACTCCATAGCTGCATCAAGGAGTCAATGAAAAACAAGTTATTTAGTTAGGAGACTAATTTCAATCCAAGAAGAAGAAGAAAAAAAACCCCGAACACAGCGCGGTAATAGTAAAAGCAAATCTTGGTCAATCACAAGAAATTATCAAGAATTTAGAGATGTTGGCAAAGCAAATAAAAACAAATAAGCATGTAGAAGATATAAAAGTTTACAGTCTTACCATACAATGCATCTCCCTTCTCTGCATGATCAAACTCTGAAGGGGGCTCTATTATGGAGTGTAGTTTTACTCTTCCACCTCGTGTGTTCTGAGCATAATTGATAATAATACAATCAGATCTCCAAACCAAGACCAAAACACACATAAATAAAACTTGTATCTTCTTCATGAGGAAATTAAACAAGACTGCAGAGTATTTGATACCTGATATTTCATTAACTTTTCAGCATGTTCTCTTTCTTCCTCACTTGATTCCTTGAAAAACCTGATTGCAACATAACCAATTACCCATAGATAGATTAATTAAATTCATTGAAAAAAAAAACACATATAAATTTTGCAGAGGGGTATTTTGGGATTTGTGTTTACTTGGCAAGGCCCTTGAGAGCAATATTGTCTCTGTCAAAGTATGCAAACAGGGCATGGTACACATATGACACGTTGTATTCCACACTGTCACACAAAAACAATATAATTATTATCAGAACAAAAAGCAACAACATTTAAAATTAAAATTAAAATTCCAACAAGAAGAAAGATACACACTTGATCTGCTCGTTGATTGCAGCTTCAGACTCATCTGCATAACGCTGGCGAGCAAGAGACAGCTGAGGGGACACAGGAACAACAAAAGCATCGCTCTTGACCTCTTCAAACGGCTCAAACACTACCCCAGTCAGCGCCACTGTCTTCGTCTCGTTCGACGCGGAAACCGCAAACTTGTTGAGCTTCCTCTGCTCACTGAAACTCAGAGCAAAGGCACGGCTCAGAGCAGAGGAGGATGATCCAGCCTTTGAGCACAGCAAGAGGCTGCTCATAGCACCATCCCCTTGCTTGTTTGGGATGGAAAATGTTGAAATGAGCCTCAAAGACATTGTTTTTTTGATCTAAAATCAGATCAGCTGAAATGGGTTTTCGAAAAGCAGAGATTTTTGGCAAGAATCTGGACTGAAAATTGGAGAGGAGGAGTTGAAGAGTGGTTGAGAGGCTTAGAGGGGGCTTGAGGAGATATATAGCGATATGGAGGAAAGCCAGCTGGCATGGGCTTTATTGTGGGCCGTTGGATTGGAAAATACGTAGATGGTTGAGATCATAACACGTGTTTAGGCGTGTGGTGAGCTCGTGGTGGTCTATCCAGTACCGCAAATATCGTGGAATCTACCATAAAATCCGCTCCACGTTGCAATCTTAGCATACTAAAAAATTTGTCTTCTTTACGACGTTTTTCTCACTCCCTCGAGTATCGTATATAGACTTACTCGCGATATCAGTGGCCGTAACTGTACGGAAAGGATATGTTCGTAAAATGAGAGACTTTTTATGGGCGAGTAACCTACTTGGTTATGGTGAGCTTTGAAAAGCTTCTAGTCCGTTGCCAAATAGTATACGAGTCCAGATCTTCTGTCCTTGTTTTTGTGTGTCCCTCTCTGTCTATGCATTACTTTTTTGACATGTGGAATTCCACTTAATAATACTTTAACAAATTAATGCTTTTATCTTTTAATACAAATAAAATAATAAAATAATGCCACGTGTCATAAAATTAACCCATAGACAGAGAAGGACACACAAAAACATGGACAGAAGATCTGAACCCATAGTATACGGCTCCTTTTGAAAAGTATGAGCTGTAGAAAAAGCTCGAAGCCTGTACAAAAAAATGTAAATAAAAATAAAATATATATAATTTAAAATTATGGTAAATAAAATATGTATAAATTTTGTGTCAGTAAATTTCTGTATAATAAAATCCAATTAAAAGGGTAGTTGAGTTATCAGGTCTAATATAAATTGAGATTTTTGGAGGGACGTTTAAAGTATACATGGATTCAGATGAACACTCTAAAATTATTTGAAGGATCCCTCAATAAAAGCGGAATAATATATATAATCATATTATGTACATTTACATTATGTTGAACAAGCAATCTGTATTTTCAGAACACTCTCCCTATCTTCCTTCACTAAAGTCATAAACCAGGACGGAAGAGTTTTTGTCCTTTTCAGAGCCACAAAATGTCTAACAATTTTTATTTTATTACTCCTCACATAATGCAGTCTCCACAATAATTTGTCTTAGGCTAGTGTCTTTGATCAACTAAGATTTATGAATTATTATAATTAATCCCAATACGTACGGCTGTGGAGATGACACGTAGCACTCCCGTCGTAGTTATTATGGTAGCCTCATCGGGGGATTGTTTCCCATTGATTTGAGATATTCTGGCTCTGAGATTGAATTTAAATGCGAAATTTTTTGAGAGTGATGGAAGCTGATTGTGGTAAGACTTTGTGTGCATGTGGACACAAACCAGGATTGAAGCTTGTGGATAGCACAAGCATGGCATTTCATTTTGTCCTTAAGCTTATGGAATTGTCTTCCTCTCTAGAACTCACAATTGACTCAATTTTATGTGATTTTTACAGAGGAATATTCCCTAGATAATTCTTCTTTCTTTCCCTAATGATTTGTATTTTCTATCATCTTATTTATGTCGGTCCAAATTCTTTCCTCAGTCATGAATCATGATTGATAAACAACATAAACCTTGTAAAGGGTTTGTAGCTCAAGTTATTAAGAACATCTATCCTTGCATCAGAGGTCATATGTTCGATTTCCCATCCCCAATATCGTGTGTATAAAAGAAAGAACATAAAACTTCAATTTGGTTGCAGTTACTGCAACTCCAAGTTTATAGGAAGAAATGAACTTTGAGGTGTCACTTAATGCAATTTACAAACACTATTTTCAAACGCCTAGTCTAGTCCTCTGAAATTGTTACAGAAAACCAGTTTTACTCTATTTAGGCACAGTTTAATATCTCTCAGTTACAAAAAACAGGATCTTTTCTGATTCTCATTGATCTCTCAAAGACTCCATTTTGATTACTTTCTTTCTCTCTCATTCATTCTAATCTTGATATGTGTAAATGTAATTCGGTCTCTCTCTCTCTCTCTCTCTCTCTCTCTCTCTCTCTCACACACATTTTATCTTAAATCCTCCCAAAACCAGAACTCTCTCTACATGGAGACAACCAAATACTTCTCTTTCAACCAGAAAGCGATCTGCAAACCCCAATTATTCAGTCCCTCTTTTAAACTCTCCTACCCCATTTCCACTCTCCTCCACAACCACCACTGTTCCTCACCATGGCCACTGATGCCTCCCCTGCATTCAGAACCGTTCCTCAACCCCACGACTTCCACCCCGAAATATCGGTATCTCCATCACCCACCCACCACGACGGCCTTGAGTTCAGGCAGTTCATGATTGCAGGCTCCATAGCTGGCCTAGTTGAGCACATGGCTATGTTCCCAGTTGACACCCTCAAAACCAGGATGCAGATTTTTGGTGGGTCTTGCTCTGTTCAGCCAATCGGTGTTCGACAAGCCCTCGGATCGATTTTGAAACTTGAAGGCCTTGCAGGTCTCTACCGTGGGATTGGAGCAATGGGACTTGGTGCAGGACCTGCCCATGCTGTTTATTTCTCAGTTTATGAGATGTCCAAGGAGTTTTTCACACGTGGGAATCCAAATAGTTCAGCTGCGCATGCAGTTTCTGGAGTTTTTGCAACTGTTACAAGCGATGCTGTGATCACGCCCATGGATGTTGTGAAGCAGAGGTTGCAGTTGCAGAGCAGCCCTTATAAGGGTGTTGCAGATTGTGTGAAGAGGGTTTTGGTGGAAGAAGGAGTAGGAGCTTTTTACAAGTCGTATAAGACCACTGTTGTGATGAACGCCCCATTTACTGCTGTGCATTTTGCTACATATGAAGCTGCAAAGAGAGGGCTAATGGAGGTGTCTCCGGAGAGTGCGAGCGATGAGAGGTTGGTGGTTCATGCCACTGCTGGTGCAGCTGCTGGGGCTTTGGCTGCTGCTGTCACTACCCCTCTTGATGTTGTGAAAACCCAATTGCAGTGCCAGGTTAGAAGCTTTGTTAATTTGTTGCTTCAGCATGCAAGTTTTTAATCCAAATGTTATGGATTTCATTGGGGTTTGAATGCAAAGTCTTGATGTTGTTTTAGTAACTTGCAAGTAATTGAAAGCATGCCCTGAGCGATTAAGTTTGGGGATTTGCTTTAAGCTAAATTTATTATGAAGTTATGAATCAAACTGTTCTCTTTTCACATAGGGTGTGTGCGGATGTGATAGATTTTCTAGCAGCTCGATAGGGGATGTTATTCGAAGCCTCGTGACGAAGGATGGATATCAGGGGCTTATGAGAGGTTGGGTTCCCAGGATGCTCTTTCATGCTCCTGCAGCTGCAATTTGCTGGTCTACTTATGAAGCATCAAAAACCTTCTTTCAAGAACTCAATGGCCGTGAGAGTTGCAGAACCTGATCAGGTAACATTAAAGGTTGCATATCTGCAGAAACCTCAACTGGGGTTCTCAATTCTCATCCTGGAGCAGCAGCATTTGGGGTTACACAAGCACAAAATCAACTCAGTCCAAGCCCTTGTTCATGTGAAAACAATGATGTAGATATAAATTATCAATCGAAGGAGCTTCTAACTGGCTTGGCAAAAACGAACTATTCTTCATGGATTATATGCTCGGGTGCTTGCTACTCCATCTATTCTATTCTACATATTATAGGTGCAAACACACGAACATTTTGCGACAAACGAGACAAGAACACGGCTAATCTGGTCAGTGTCACAAATTTGGCCAATTTCATCTGTGTTTTTCTCCGTTCCTAAATGTAGTTATTTCCGTCTCAGTTCTGTTAAAATAAATTCTAAAACCATTTTTAAATTACTAAAAACTTCTAGTTGTGTACCTGCCCAACTTTTTGTGAATAATAAATTTGGCCAATTTCATCATTGTTTTTCTCCGTTCCTAAATGTAGTTATTTCCGTCTCAGTACTGTTAAAATAAATTCTTAAACCATTTTTAAATTACTAAAAACTTCTAGTTGTGTACCTGCACAACTTTTTGAGAATAATATTACTTAAATGGTATGGATGGGTGCCAGAAATTTGTCTAAAAGGACACGGTAAAGTATTCGAACCAGAATTGGCCATTGGCCAACATGATCTCTGATCACTGCATCAAACATTAGAAAATGTTCAACCCACCTTACAGGAGAAAATATTAACTGGATCAAACCGTTCAACATCCACAGGAAAACATACATGAGTTGATTAAACCAGTTTTCATACAAGCAAAACGGTTCAACAACTTTAATCAACTAAATTACACAATAGTAACTGACGAGCATTTTGACCTTTTTTTAAAACTTCTCTACAGTGATGCCGTCTCTAAGAACCTCATAAGCCTCTCTATTCCTGGTTCTCTTCAACCCAGCTGTGAAATGGAGCTTTGATCCCTCAGATGTGATACAGGACACATTTACCCATATAATCACCTTTGTCTTCATCCCCTGGATGTCTTCTAGCCTTCCTTTCTTCAAATATCCAGTTACAATGGTGAAGAAACGCAAAACAGATGAATCTCTGTAGCCCACTTCACAGGCTGCCGGTATGTAGACTGTCAGTTTTCCCGTCTCCTCATTAAATTCATAGTTGGTAGCATCACGAGGAAATATTCCTACTGCCATGTCAAAATCCTTTAGAAGCTCAGGCAATGGCTTTTGCATTTTTCCTGTGAAGATAACACTTATTCTTATTTATAATGCTATGGAAATTTAAGAAAAAACAGACCTACGCACAGATTAGAAAAACTTAATCAACTCTTTTCAATCTACTACGCCAACCCAATGACCCAGTTCGTATCAAAAAAGAAGAAAAATAATATAAAACAGTATGAAAGAGTATTAACAGGGATATGACCTAATCTGTACATACATCCTGAAGATAGCATTTTATATAATCCAAAATCTTGACCATTAAAGCACCACTCCCCCATCCCTGGCAGCACAAATACAACTTATATCACTCAATGTTTTTCTTCTGCCTTGTAAAGTTATGTTATTTCAAGAAACCCCAACAGCAAGTCCCATTCTTAAACTCCATTTACGGCATCATTGAAAATCAAGCAAGTCAAATCCCTCATATTTACCCTGCTCTGCATTAACCAAGAAACCAATTCAAGCATATGAAAAAACCCTTCAACAACCACATTGCATTTTACAGCTCTGTCACACGCTCGCTTTTAATTGCCACTATTATCTATCAACCCTGAATCAATTCTACAAATGTCAGAACGCTCTGACTTGCAAAGTCAGTCATATAATAGCATACATTAG
Organism: Prunus padus; assembly: GCA_024362665.1. Classification (NCBI taxonomy): domain Eukaryota; kingdom Viridiplantae; phylum Streptophyta; class Magnoliopsida; order Rosales; family Rosaceae; genus Prunus; species Prunus padus. Next base: position 25,506,582 of record JANFAM010000015.1, read on the forward strand.
GTTAGTTTAACAGGCAAAGTAACTAAACAGAGTGAGCAGAAAAAACTAACCTTTGAGTTTATTAACCAACCATTTGGTTCCTCCTTCGATGCTACTTTGCAATGACTAATCATTCCACAAACAATGTTAGTATACAAATATGTAATAAAACCCACACAAAGAAGTGACGGAACGAAAACGAAACCCAAATTGGGAAAAGTATTAATCTTGACAATTAATATATATGGAATCAATCATCCTTCAGATTTAATAAAACAAAAATTAAACGAACGAGTAAATCTAATGACGGTTACGAAAGTGGGTTACGCAAAGAAAACTCAGATCATACAAAGAAATCGACTTTCAGAACCGAAATCGTTAAGAACAAGAGAACCCTACTTGGATCCTAAATCACATCAAAAATTCAAAATCAAAACTAATTAAATTGAGATCCAGATGGGCGTAGAGAGAAACGCACGTTGATATCATCGCCGACGGAGGTGAGCTCCTTGTTGGCCTTCTGGCTGAACCAGTAGGAACCCGCCTTGTTCAAAATCTGATCCATGTAAATTGTTCTCTCTCTGTCTCGGCGATGTGTTGATGGGGTGGAAGGAACCGAGCAGATTGTTTGAGAGAGAACAAGGCTGGCCTCTGCGTCTCAGCCTTGGCTCTGATGACTTCTTCTCAGGAAATCTCTCCCACCTCAGAAATTTCCATTCAATTTCGGACTGTTATCCGCTCGTTCAATAATCTTTTTTGCACGCCAGGTCGTTTCATTCTATACAATAGCGCATATAATAACCCGTGGGCTTTCCTTCTTTTGACCGCACATTACCGTCAAGGAAAACGACTGCCGTTTGTTCTTCATGTTGTTTTTTGGTCGAAAATTTGTTCTTCATCTATCTATTATATATATATATATATATATATATATATATATATATTAGTTTTGTTTTCGTATATAATTTCCTTATAACTTATTTTTCTTGGTTACATAAAAAAATTGTAAATTTTATAGGTTTACAATGGTTTGTATGCACTGTTTGTTGTTCTTATAAATATTGGCAGAAGTATTGTATTTAAATTTTAACTTTTTTTTCTTTCATAAAATATTTAAATACTAACCTTTTAAAAATAGTATAGCCGAGCGGCTGAACTACGGTTTTCTTAAAAAAAATAGTATAGCCGCGCGGCTATATTTGGTTTCACATGTGGACTCCGGACGCTAGGTGGGTCCTCTTTTTATTTACGGCTATACTCGGGTATTTTTTTATTTTTCCAAAATCGTATAGCCGTGCGGCTTTACTATGGTTTTTAAAAAAAATAGTATAACCGCGCGGCTATACGTGGTTTCACACGTCGGCCCAAAGCGCTAGCCTGCCCCTTTTTTAAAAAAATAAATAGTATAGCCTAGTGGCTTTACCACTAGTTTTTTTTCTAAAAAAATAGTATAGCCGCACGGCTATAATTGGTGTCACACGTGGTCACCAAAGCGCTAAACTGGTCCCTTTTTTCCATAAATAGTATAGCCGCGTGGCTTTACGATGGTTTTTTTTTTTTTAAAGTATAGTCACATGGCTATACGTGGTTTCACACGTTGACTCCTGGGCGCTAGGTGGGTCCCTTTTTTATTTTATTTGTTTATAAATAGTATAGCCGCGCTGCTATACCCAGGTTTTTTTAATATATTTTTTTTCAAAACAATATCACCGCGAGGCTATACTCGAGTTTTTTTCAAAATAGTATAACCGTGCGGCTATACTCTAGCTTTTTTTTGTAAATAGTATAGCTGCGCGATGTTACTTGGGCATTTTTTTATTTTATTTTTAATAATATATACTAGGTCAATGTTTAATTAGTTGGGTTAATGGTTAATTAATATATATATATATTTAATTAATAAAAATATGGGCCTTGGAACTCTGTGATTTAAATTAAACCTGATTAGTATTTAATTATTTGAATTATTTTTAAAATTCAAAAGAAACAAAATACGATTAAATTATTAATTAAGAACATATATAATATAACAAATTGATGCAACCTGCAATTTAAATCATTTTTAATTAAATTGGTCATTAAAATTTAGAAAAACAATTGAACTAGTTCTATATATAGCTGATTGATTGACTCTTCTTGGCCTCTAAAGGCCGCTGCCCTATTTAGACCTCGAAAGGAAACTATTATAGGCAGATAGAGGAAGATATCAAAACAACAAGTTGTGTTTAATTAGTATAATTATACAGCTGTAGCCTCTAGAGTTTCGTCGCATCCAGAACACTGTTTCTAATCCAAACCCAGGTCCCGGGGAAAAAGCATGCATGCATGCATGCATATAGACTTTAATCACAGTGTTGCAGTGTCATGCACAGGGCACCGCTTACGATTAATCCTTTTTCTTCGCTATGAAGTAATTGTTTTACTTCTTCTTCTCTCTCTAGCTCTTTTCGCCCTAGATAGATATTTAGCTACTTCCATTCTTTTCTATATGCAGCTTCGATCCATCGAGCCAGCAAAAAGCACACAAGCATTTTAATTATAATAATGTAATAATTAATGTTGGTACATTACTTTTCAATCCCACTGCTCGAAATTATAAGATATATCTGTGTGTATCCAGTCCAGCTACACTTGAGCTCAATGTTCGCACAATTTGTGACCACTTTATTTGGTCTTTAAAATATTCTTTTGCAATCCTACTAGTACAGATTTTTCCCATTAAGTATTAATATTTCAGCAGTTGCTAATCTCTCCTTTCCTTTGAAAATTAATTAATTGCATTTGGCATATCACAATCTTGGACAAGTTGCGCATCAGATTCATTATTCATAAAGAAGCTCATCTTTTGAACTCCCATGATCCAGTTGCCAAGTTAGACACGAAGAATCGGCACGAAAATGACAATGTTACATCTTAATTCTTAGTTTAAAAGGCTTGATGATTATAACAGCACCTACTTAGGAAAGAAGAAGTGCTTTTATGTATATATCAAAATATAGTTCGTAACTTTAGTGGTTTTATTTTTCTTAATATTGGAAGAGATGACAAGTTGGAATTCTCTTTTTCATATACAATATATTAGGTGTGTATAGTTAATGTCAAGTGGAAGGAAGTCGGTGTTATATACAAAGAAATTTGTTAGAAGAATAGAATCAATCTAGAAGAAAGGTATCAACAAGGTAAAATTTGAATAAAGCAACCAAGTGGGTGAAAAAAATTTGAATAAATATATATATAATTCAAGGTGAACATACTGTTATATATATAGAGCTTTTATTGAGGGATCTTTTAAATAGGGACACTTTTGTAGGGCATACTTTAGATTGTCTTTAACTAATCCAACCATCTATTTTGTAGATATTCATTCAAAGATCATCTCTATAAAAAATGATTTGAATCCGATATCATTTAACCACTCAATTAAATTATTGAAATTGTAGTACTTTCTTGAAGCAGTGTGTTCATTGATTTTGTAGGACACAATTAGATGTCTAAATGGTTTTCGATTTGTCTAATTTTTTTTGAAGTATGATTTATTAATGTAGACTTAAAAAATAGATGATTTGGATCGTTAAAAAAAATATTTGTAGATGACTCTAAAAGGTGTCCCTCAAATAAAATTATTTGAAAGATCCCTCAATAAAAGAAGACTGATATATATATATATATATATATTCCAAATGGTCCAAATTTTGGCTCTACGCACTTTGGACAAAAGGTGGTCTCATTCTGATATACGAACGGCGGTGCATGGAGTGTGGAAGAGTTAACGCTGCCTAAACATGAATATGGATATATCTTATCCCTATGGCTTACTTTACAACCACTTGATCCTCATTTGGCAATTGGCAAATTCGCAACGGCATGTCTATTTTTGTTTTGAGATATCCCTAAACAGTATTTTACCTAGCTTGCTTTCTATTTTCGAATGGTAAATATTGGGGGCAATGACCAAAAACCCCATACGAGTTATGTGGTTTATATATTAAGCCCTTAAGCAAGAGTAGGGTTTTACCCTATACAACTTTGAATTGATTAAGGTTGTAGAGTTCCTATCCAAAGGACCACAGGCAGTTGTGAATTCAAAATTATGCATGGTCCAATTTCTTCAAATTGAGACAAACCCTGTTTCACCAACCGGTGGTCCGACGGTGGCCAATGGCCTTTCATATTCACAACATTTGAAACACATGCGAATAATGTTATGAAAGTTTCTATTGGATGTAGAGGTTTGAGATTCAAGAATGAAATTTCATTATCAATATTTTTATTGTTTTCAATTATTACCTTTTATTATTATTATTTAAATGAAAATAAAATTATTGACCTAACCTAACATCCTTATAAATTTCAACTATTCTAGTAGAGAAAATTATTCAAAGTCATGAGTTGGGGAATGGTATTTAAAGGAAATGATAACTTAATTAAATGCTCGTTCTTTCTTTGTCAGGAGGGTCAACTGGTAATCTAGCAAAATTGAAAATAAATAAATAAAAGAACCAGGACAGGGTTATTATGATAACTTCAACGCGACCAACTTGTGCTTATTTCCCTCCTTTTTTATCTTTTTCTTTTTTGGCTCAAAGGACCAACTTGGTTCTATTTTATAAGCCCCACATGAACTTTCACCAACTTGGTTCTATCTTGGCTTTGAAAAATGCAACCCACTCATCTCTCTGTTTGTGCTTGAGAGAGAGTGTGTGAGAGAGAGAGAGGTGCATAAGTAGAAGAATTAAGATCAACCACCGGAAAAGCAGAGCCTCCTCTACCAGAAGAAGCAGCTGAAAGCGACCACTATTTATTTATACCCAAAACCCAAAAAGCTACACACCAAAATCTGCTCAACCCAAAATCCCCCCCACAACACTTAAATTACCCATATGCCTCCCAACCCGCCCAAATCATCAGTCTTACTCCACCGCATCAACACCCCAACGTCCGCCGTGTCCAATACGGCGTCGCTGCAGTGCCAAAACCAAAAGGGCGGAGGAGCGCTTCTACTCGGTAACAATAATAACAATAACAAGAGGCGGGCCCCACTCCCGGAAGCCCTGGCGCGGCACCACACGCACGCGGTTGGGCCCGACCAGTGCTGCTCGGCCGTGACGCAGGAGATCGAGGCCCCGGTGTCCACCGTGTGGTCGGTGGTCCGGCGCTTCGACAACCCGCAGGCCTACAAGAACTTCGTCAAGAGCTGCCACGTCATCGTCGGCGACGGCGACGTGGGCACGCTGCGCGAGGTGCGGGTGATATCGGGGCTGCCTGCGAACAGCAGCACGGAGAGGCTGGAGATCCTGGACGAGGAGAGCCACGTCATAAGCTTCAGCATGGTGGGTGGGGACCACCGGCTCTCGAACTACAAGTCGGTGACGACGCTGCACCCGTCACCAGCGGGCGGGACGGTGGTGGTGGAGTCGTACGCGGTGGACGTGCCGCACGGGAACAGCAAGGAGGACACGTGTACGTTCGTGGACACGATTGTCCGCTGCAACCTCCAGTCACTGGCTCAGATCGCCGAGAATTTAGACCGACGCAAGTAACTATATGAAGTAATGATTTAATTAATTATATTATATACCTTAATTAGCTTCTTCTTCCCTTCATGTCTGTACTGTCTGTCTGTCTGTGTCCGTCTAGTGAGCTAAGTCAGTGGTTGCCTATTGATGGTTATACGCCGTCGTTTTGTGGTTCTTAAAGTTAAAATCCGATGAAACACTCACAGTCACAGTCACAGCCGCGGTTCAATGGTTAATGTTGTTTAATTAATGCTTTATATTATGTACATATATTAAGGGAATTTTCTATTCTCAATGGTTTTGGTTTGTGTAAATCCCATATTAATTCTAATATATTAATTAGAAAGAAGAAGAAAAAGGGGTCAATAATTTTATATTGGCAGACATGCCATGCATGATGGCTGTGGCGAAAATTGTGTTAAAATTGATGTGAAAAGAAAGAGCAGGAAGGAAGGCAGGCAGCTAGGCAGCCTATTGTTTTGTTCATTAACTTTTTTGGTGGATTGTTAAATGCGTATGGCAATGGCAGTACAGACTGAGTATACTGAGACAGTGGGGGCTCCGCTAGCAAGAATACTTACATGTAACGCGGATAGCATTATTTTGCTATTTATGGTATTTTACGTGTCATTGCGTTATTGATCAAGATAGCAAAAATTGTTTTTTCCGTTACAGAATACTTACATGTAACGCGGATAGCATTATTTTGCTATTTATGGTATTTTACGTGTCATTGCGTTATTGGTCAAGATAGCAAAAAGTATTTTTTCCGTTACATGAGAGTTTCTCTCCTACACCAGGTCAGGCTCACAGTCTCACAGCCCAGGCATAATTAGAAGGGCCATTTAATTTAATTAACAAATTATAATAATTAAGCTTTAAGAGTGTGAATTCGATTCTTTTTGTATTTTATGAGATATTATAAGGACTAATTAATGATCATGTAGATAACGTCGATGGTACAACTGTTGTTAATCAGATTGATGAGTTGAAGGGTTAAGGTCTGAGTTTAGTTTAGGGTCTGTGATTAGCAATTGAATTAGCAAGGTACATACACATACGACTAGCTGTCTGTGTCTGGTAGCCAATGTGGGAATGCCAACCTTATTAGAATAGAAATACGTACAGTTATACTATTTTTCCGTCTAGTTTTAAAATAATATATATATATGTACTGAAAATTAATATATAATAATAAAACTTGCCGATGAAAATGATTTAAAACAATGGGAAAGCTGAAAATGAAGGGCAGCTGCATGATATTAATAAATGAAGTAGAAAATGAGATAGTGAAAGGGGGATGAAAAGCTAGGTTAGGAATGAATAAAGGAGGAAACAAAGAATAAGAAAGCAAAGCATATTGTCGTCTTGTATGGAATGGAAATTTGGAGCGGTGGAATGAAAAGCATGCATGGGGTTTTTGAAGCATATTTGCATTAAAAAAATAGTGAACAACGTGACGAGAATCAATATCTTATTTCCACGCCCTACCCCACCACCCTTGCAACTTGACTTTTTGATAACGCAACTAGCAACTAGCAACTAGCAGCTTGAAGCTTGAAGCTTCTAAGCTTTAGCTGTTTGTTGGAAAAAATAAGAAAAAGGAAACATGCAAAGCAATATTTAGTTGCAACTTGCTGTCCTCTCTCTCTCTCTCTCTCTCATAGTCATTGGGGGTTAAAGAAATATGCAAGTTGGGTTGGCTTAAATGGTTTCTTTTGAATTGGATTGGATTGATCTGTGGCTGAGATTGTGAGTTTTTATTGTTTTTGTTTGAATGGGACTAAATATTTGCAAGTTGGTGAGCAAGTGGGAGGAGGGAGGAGACGGAGGAGGAGGGATCGCTTTTTAATGATCCCCGTGTATTCTCTCTCGTCTACTTTTCAATTCCTTCACGCTACCCCAATCACACCCATATGACCCGTTCCATCTCCTCTCTCTCTCTCTCTCTCTCTCTCTCTCTCTCTCTCTCTCTCTCTCTCTCTCTCTCTCTCTCATCATGGGTCTTCTATGGTTTTTGCTTTTTCAATGGAATTTATTGATCAATACTGGGATTACATCACTCATGACCTAGCTACCAACTTCGAAAAGTTATCATCTCTCTCACCCAATTAATTTCATTCAATAAAAATAAAATAAATAAATAGAGGGTTGTCTCCTAATTAATACTTTTGGGTTTGTATATAATTCTGTTATACATACACAATAAATTAGCTAATACATTTCAAAATGGATATTAACAAATTAATCTACATAGATCAATTCTTACTTTCTACAGTCAACATTAGTGTCATGGAAACGATAAAGACTTCCATGAAACAGGCTATATATCCCCGGTCAATAACGTAAATACACTTTTATGTGGCATGACATTGGAATAACAAATTAATCTACATAGATCAATTCTTACTTTCTGTAGTCAATATTAGTGTCCTGGAAATGATAAAGACTTCCATGAAACAGGCTATATATCCCCGGTCAATAATGTAATAACACTTTTATGTGGCATGACATTGGGGATAACAAAACAATGTATCCAACTTTTTCTCCATGGAAAGACTGGGAATTCACTTCTTCTTTTCAATTTTCCCATCTTCTTTTTCTTCAGCTAGCCATTTTGCTTTTAGAACGTACGGAATAAGTAGTAGATAGGGAACAAGGAGGGTGACATACATATATATAGCTAGAATGGGAGATATAGGGCAGGGAATGCCATAGATAGCCCAGAAGATGCATCTGATCTGTAATAAGAGGGGTTTTGAGTTTCCTTTACGACACAACATTTTTAGATGTGGAGATGTCAACCACATTATGTATTTTGGCACCTACATTTTCAGCTAATTACTCTAAAATCTTAATCACAGCTAGCTTGTTGATCAGACGAGTCCAAGTCTTAGGCCTTTCAATAGGTTCCATCCAACCAATTGAAACAACAAGAGTTTTGAGTGGTGTCACATCCAATTAGCCAATTTTTCTATATTATCCAATTACTGGTCAAGGGGACTTTTGAGACATCAGTATTAGCTGCCATCTAGTTAATCTCAAGCAGCAAATTAATTAACTGCTAATTATTCCCTGATTTGACCTATATATATATATATATATATATATATATATATATATATATATATATATATATATATATATATATATATAAGGTGGAATGTTCATGTTAAGCACTAGTTAAAGTTGTTTTGTCCTAATTAACAAGGACAAGGAACAATATCCAACCCACATCGATCTATTTACATATCAACATCTCACCAAAACTTTGTAACAATATATATGTTACATATAGCTTAGCATAGGCACGTTGCTGTAAATACAATCCAAATAATTAAAGAATTTTGGCCCAGACCAGCACAAACCAATTCAAAACTATTGCTTTCAGTAAACTACCAAGAAATGCATTTCAGCTGCTCCTAATAATTCCTGGATAAGAAAAACTTGATCATGAAAATTGTTTCTCACCCACCACTAGGAGAAAAAAGCTTCAAATGGGAGAAACCAGAGACTCCTGCCCCACATGCAAGCATCCAATTAGGCCAAATAGCTATAGCTAGAAAGAAAAAAAAAAACAGAGCAATGAATCAAATGCTGCCTAAAAAGCACCAAATACTTCCTACAACAACATGGGGAATCAGAAGCAGCTTGCATTCCCTCATTGCAATTCTTGCAGCAACTCTTCTAATTGGAGCTGTTTATCTGACCCAAGATGGTGGATTGCAGCTATTGTATCAGGATTGCACTATAATTACCACATTGGAAACTAGAGCAGCAGGAGCAGAGGACCCAAAATTTTCTATTAGCAGCAGCAGAAGCAGAAGCAGCAGCTGCAATTTGTTTTCAGGGAAATGGGTTTCTGATAACCAGTCTTATCCTCTGTACAAAGAGAGACAGTGCACTTATATGTCAGATCAATTGGCTTGTGAGAAGTTTGGGAGAAAAGACTTGAGCTATCAGAACTGGAGGTGGCAACCCCACCAATGTGACCTCCCTAGGTCTCTCTCTCATCCCTCTTTTTTCTTTTTCTTTTTTTCTTTTCTGGGTTGTAATTTAATGCAAATATATAATCTGGGTTGTTCTTTTGGTTAATGCTTTCATAGGGTTTTTTGAGTTTTGTGGGACTTTGTTCATGTAATATTATAAGCTAGGTTCAATGCCACAAAGTTGCTTGAGAGGCTAAGGAACAAGAGGCTTGTGTTTGTTGGGGACTCGTTGAATAGAGGTCAGTGGGTTTCCATGGTTTGCTTGGTCGAGTCTGCCATCAATCCGGACCTCAAATCCATGCCCGCCAAAGCCAATGGCTCTTTGCTCATCTTCAAGGCCACTGTGAGTTTCCTTTTCCTCTCAAAACCCAATTTATTTGGGCCTGATTGTAATTAGCAAAAACTAAGGCCCAAAATCACATATTTGCATTGCAGATTCTTCCACCAACTTAATAAAAATAGACATAACGAAGAAACGAATCTTCTGCTGTCAGAAGTCTCAGTTTCTTATGTTTCCTTCTCTTATTAGTTTAATATAATTCTGATCACGACGACTAATGTTTGTTTAATCTGATTTAATTAAGGAATACAATGCCACGATTGAGTTCTACTGGGCCCCATTGCTGGTGGAATCAAACTCTGATGATCCAGTGAACCACCGCGTACCAGATCGGATTGTAAGAGCGCAGGCAATTGAAAAACATGCAAGGCATTGGACTGATGCAGACGTTCTTGTTTTTAATTCATATCTCTGGTGGAGAAGGTCCCAAATGAACGTCTTGTAAGTATAGTTTTGTTTTGCTATTGCATTGCATGACCTCCAAAAACCCCAACCAACGCTTATTTTTAATATCAGAATAAATTTGATCAAAATTAGGTAGAGGTTTGATAGAATCACCCATTTGACCTTGCATTAAAACTTATTATAATTTTGGTTTTTTTGGCAATGATTGAGGTGGGGATCTTTTGAAAGCCAAGATGGGATTTATAAGGATGTTGAGATGTTGAGGGTGTATGAGATGGCTCTCAAGACTTGGTCAGATTGGTTGGAGGTCCATGTTAATCGATCCAAGACCAAATTGTTTTTTGTTAGCATGTCACCCACTCACCAAAGGTATGCTTTTTCTTAATTGAGAAGTATTAAAAAATATCGAACAATTGTTTCAATATGACAATTGATGTGTTAATTAACAATCAGCTATAAGAATTGATATAATAAATACGCATTGCAGTGCTAAAGAATGGGGCGAGACAAGTAGGGAGAATTGCTACAAAGAAACAGAGCCAATTACTGAGGAGGGATACTGGGGAAATGGATCAACTCCTAAAATGATGCGTCTGGTTGAGAATGTGCTTGATGGGTTGAAAGTAAGAGGTCTAGATGTACAAATCCTCAACATAACCCAACTCTCAGAGTACAGGAAAGAAGGGCATCCATCCATTTACAGGAAGCAATGGGAGCCTCTAACTGAAGAACAAGTATCAAATCCCAGCAGTTTTGCTGATTGTATACATTGGTGCCTCCCTGGAGTGCCTGATGTGTGGAATGAGCTCCTCTATGCTTACATTTTTCAACAATAACAACTTCTGTTTGGAAAAAAATTTTCCAAACATATCAAGCTTGTAACATCTTATCTGAATTTGTAAAAATCATGAATGTTGATGACATGTTTACTAATCCGTAATTAGATTATAAGAGCATCCACAATGGACTCCTAAACTACCTCCTTAGATAAAATTTAGAGAGGAAGTGAGAAAACTCACTTCCAACCATGCTCTCTATCCAACTCCTAAAATATGGAGACCTCTAGGAACTCCTAAATCTAAAGAGAGATAAAGGACTCCTAGTGGCTCCCTATAATTAAATGCTTCTTTACTTTAATGTTATTTTAAGTATTTATTTAATGCTAATTATTTATTATTATTATTTTATATGAAAAGAGAGCATTTATGCTAAATTAAAAAAAGAAATAAATCATTTATGATTCCCTAAACTATGGAGCATGGTTGGAATTGAAATTTTTTAAGGAGCTCCTAAAATAGCTTTATAGTGTTTTTAGCTAAATTTTAACTAAAAAATAAGGAGCATGATTGTGGATGCTCTAAGGAATTGAATTGAGGAGGAGTTGAATTAATGAGAATTAGATTCCGGATTCCTATTGATGTTATTTACTAAACTATATGAATTGAGGAGAGTTAGATTTCGGATTCCTATTGAAGTTGTTTACTAAATCATATGGAATTAGAGTAGGAGTGATGCTAATTACTAAAATGTCCTTGTTGTTGGGTTAAAGTAGATGACAAATTTGGATTTTTTTAAAATTGTGTGAGAATATAATGGATAAAAACAATGAATTCCTAATGGGTTATTTCTCCGGAATTAGAATACCACCTCCCACCCAAGAATTGAATTCCTCCAAAATAAGGAATTCTCATAATTTTGTGTGGGCCCCATTTTCTTTTTAATTATTTAATGTGAAATAAATAAAGGAATTCAATTCCTGATGAGAATTCCAACTCTTGATTAGTAAACACATCATGAATGAATTAAGAACATAAACACAATTGTTTAACTCAAGTAAATTTTTACTAAACACCTCAAAACAAAGTAAAATTTAATGTCCATTTTTACCACTGTGAGATATGTCACATGTTTCAGCATTAACTTCAAACCACATGGCCTGTTTTAGCAAATCTCAAAGCATAACAAAGTTAGATTCTAAAGAAGTTTCACTTAATGTTGCTTTACCTTTATTTAGACAAAGTCTCTGCCTGTTAATATACTTTTCTAATTTACCAATAAAAGTCTGGGTTTGCGTTTTAACATTCCGGTAGTGTGGGTGAGTTTAATATATTATCACCCATCATTAGGAAAAGTCCTAAAAGGAAAAACAAAGCAAAAATGAAGCTTGTATTTGGGAATTTTGGCTTCTCCTGAACTGTGTAGTTCCCTGACTGCAAACAAACAAAACAACCCACCAATCCTATTATTACCCAAAAAAAAACAACCAACCAATCATATAATCAACTTTTATGATAATATCTTAATACTAATTAAGGTAAATCTGACATGTAATAATAATATATGCATGCTAATAAAATCTTAAAAAGTAATGAGCAGAGTTGTTCGGCCTTAAACTCCCATAGAGTAAGACAAAGTGAGCTGATGATTTACCAAAACAGTCCAAAATATTAGGTCTTTTTTTAATAATAGACAATTATTTTCTTCTCGCTCGGTTGGTGCATTAGCTTAGCTTAGCCTTAATATTATTTATCTGCCTGCAGCACCCTATCGGTTTTTTTCAGACAACGACTGTATGATTACTTGTAATCTCTGTTGCTTATATGATAATGATTGAACAAATGTTAAAAAAGCACCTTTCATAATTCTTTCTCTTTCAATTCTTTGGTTAATCAAGCAAGACTCAGTCTTTCACGATGCAGAGGTGGAACAGAAAGAAAACCCAGTTTCCTGTATTGGTGTTCATCTTATTTTTGTTCATAGTGTTCTCAAATCTCCACAGTGAAAATAGCATTCTGCAAATTCAAGATGGCCATGATCGTGCTCCTCATCATCAAGATTCAATCACTTATGTAAAGCCAAATCTTTTCCGCCATCAAAACCATGGTCCAGGTATGGCAGTGTTTGGTTCAGCTAAATAGGCCTTCTGGGTTCACTTTTCTGCATTTGCTGAATCTTTATGTTAATTCTTGATCAATTTCTTTACTGGGTCTGTTAAATTAGTGGTCTTTCTTTGATTTGGTGAAGTGGGTTGAAGTTGGTTTTTGTGAATTTCAGAGGTTTTGGATAGATTCAGTACATGCAACTCCACCAAAGAGTACAGTGGTCGGAAAATTGCGTGGACTGACCGTACGACGAGGTACGGTCACCAGAGAGAGACTTTGGAGAGCTGTGACGTGTTCTCAGGCAAATGGGTCTTTGATAATAGTTCCTATCCGCTGTACAAAGAATCGGACTGCCCATACATGTCTGACCAGTTGGCTTGTCACAAGCATGACAGGTCTGATTTGGGCTACCAGTATTGGAGATGGCAACCCCACAACTGCAACTTGAAGAGGTAGAGAGGTGCTCCTCTTTCTTTTAATTGTTTTCCAATAACCATTTTAGATTTTCCTTTGTTAATGTGCCTGGGTTGGAACAAGAATTTTTCTCATGGGTTTAAAGAAAATCTAATGTAATTCAAGATGCTTGAATCAATAAACTGGAAATCATTTTGATGTGTATCAAACTCATGTCGAATTACTAATTATATTTCACTGTATTGACTAATATGACTAGAATGGTATATAATTCAGCTGCTGTTGAGTTTCCTTTTGTGCCTGATGTGAGGTTTCACTAATAATTTTTTTTATTCCCCTGTATAGATGGAGTGCAACTGAAATGTGGGAGAAGTTGAGAGACAAAAGACTAATGTTTGTAGGGGATTTATTGAACAGAGGGCAATGGATATCAATGGTGTGTTTGTTACAATCTGTGATTCCCGCAGATAAGAGATCCATGTCGCCGAATGCTGCTCTTACCATTTTTAAAGCAGAGGTAAACAGAATTTCCGTCTAAGAAGTAAGACTGCAACTGAACCAAACCTCAATCTCAACTAACTGGGGCCATGGTACAACTATATATAATCCATTAGGCTGCTCGTGTCTGACTAAGGCCAAAATGTGTTTAAGTTAGATAATACAATATTCATTAGGAAATAATGAAAGTAATAATAAATGTTTTCGAACTAGGACACACATGAAGTTTTGGGTGTGCTTGCCTGATTTCATTGCATGGCTAGCTGAAAGATATAATCTTGAATATCTTAGAGCGCGGTTCTTCATCGCTTTCTTCGTGCCCTTTGCAGGAATATAATGCCACTGTGGAATTTCTCTGGGCACCGCTTCTTGTAGAATCTAATTCTGATGACCCGGTGAATCACAGATTGGATGATCGGATAATCCGTCCAGATTCTGTTCTTAAGCATGCATCAGAATGGGAAAATGCTGATATATTGATTTTCAATTCCTACCTGTGGTGGAGACAAGGCCCAGTTAAGCTATTGTGAGTATATTGGCATTACCATCCAGGTTTCAGTATATATTATATAGAAACATAATGAATTGATATCCTAATTGATCAGCTTACAATTCATACAGATGGAGCGCTGAAGCAAACAGTGCTTGTGAAGAGTTAGACGGTCTTGGAGCCATGGAGTTGGCCATGGGTGCTTGGGCAGATTGGGCTTCTAAGGTCAATCCCCTCAAGAAGCGGGTCTTCTTTGTTACAATGTCTCCTACGCATCTCTGGTTAGCACCAAGCCCTCCTAGAATATTCTTTTTATCCTACCACCTTTGCTCATATTTCTAGTGAAAGTTTTCAATCTTGGAAATAAGCTTATTGAGACTTGAATGAGGTGGTCAACTAGGCATTGTCCTGGCATACACTGGTCAACTTTAGGACTGTTTTAACTATTCAACTATATTATGCCAAAATTGAAGTCCATAAAGGTTAGAGATTCTCCAAGGAGTTGGACTTTAGACCTGTCCAAGATACTCAACCAGTATCCTTTTGTTCACTTAAAGGCTAGACTTGTGGGGTGACAGCTACATCTTGCCATCTGTATTTAGCTGTCGCTTAATCTTGCCATCTGTAATTGCTCATTCATAATTCTAATTCAATCTGTGTATGAATAACTCGTAGTTCCTTTAAGTTGAAACTTGAATTAGAATTAAATCCTCCATTTGAAGCAAACAGTAGGATTAATACAAAATCCTGATATTAGGCTAGTTCTAGTTTTAGAGAGGACCTTAAACTGCAATTTCATACATCTTTGGCTCAGCTCTACAAAACTACATTTTCATCTTTTGGAACCTTTATCCTATGTAATTTCCTGCATTTTTAGGAGTCGAGAGTGGAAGCCAGAAAGTGAAGGTAATTGTTATAGCGAGACATCCCCCATTGATTTGCAGGGCTACTGGGGAAGTGGTTCTGACCTGCCTACGATGCACATGGTGGAGAAAGTCCTCAGCAAGTTGAGTTCAAAGGTGGAAGTTCTCAATATTACTCAGTTATCGGAGTACCGGAAAGATGGTCACCCTTCCATTTACCGCAAATTCTGGGAGGCGCTGAAGCCTGAACAATTGTCGAATCCTGCGAGTTACTCGGATTGCATACACTGGTGCTTGCCTGGTGTACCTGATGTATGGAACGAGTTTCTATTCCATTTCTTGTAAACAAATGTACAATTCTTTCAAGGCCTTCTTAGTGGTTTCGTACAGCAATTTGCCTTGTTTTCTCAACTCATGTGCCATTGTTACATGATTCCATTCTTTGCAAATATAGTGCAAGCATTCGACTTATCCTCTGTTCCAGCAATATTAGATCCATGTATGTATGCTGGGATTTTCGTCAGTATCATGACTTCATTTATGAATTCCTCCAAATCCAATACATGATACAGGGCTTATGACCCACAACTGCAAATAAAATTGCATTTATTTGCTTCCTTAAGCAATGATTATGTACATTAAATCCAATGCAATGTAAAACGGTAAATGGAGCTTCATATTTGATGATGAGCACTGACTCTGAACAACATGGGAACAGTTTCCAAAGTAAAATAAAATGGAGAGAGCAAGAGAGAGAGAGCTACAAGGCGTTTATAACTTTTGAGCTCTCATATGCGATATGCTGTAGCTGTAAGGGAGATAGCTACAAGGCCTTCAACCCTTCACAATTCACTATTGTACAAACACACTCACATAATAGAGATATGTGGACGAGACGAGATATGTTACAGTCGTCCATGTGCGCGTAAGTAATTAATAATTTAAGCAAAAATTAAAAGATAAATGCGAACAAATACTCATGAACATAACTACTCGTGTACTACACATATCAAGTAGTAAATTCGAAAGCCAAAACTAGTAACTACTGTGAATTTTGTACAGCTCATCTTATGCACAGTGTCTTTAGTACCGGATCATCCATGCGCACTGCACACATTCACAACATGATTGCTATGCATGGTCATGCATGGATGCTTCATGCATGCAGAGGCAGGTGTAGAGGAGCCATTAACATCCATATATTCATAACTTTGACATGAAGATAGGGCGCCTGATCCGCTTATGGCGTTGGCTGCATTACTCATGTGAAGACAACCATCACCCTACATTAATATCAATATTAATATTAATATTATACACCGCGAAAAGATACGTCTGCTTCTGGCTTGCCAATGGCCAACAACACAAATCTTGGGGCTTGTTGGGCCCCACCCCCACACGCTATATGCTCACATTTTATATGAAATATAGCTTGATCTCCGCTTTAACTTTTTTGACTCATTGTTTTTAGGGTCCCTTCGTTTGTCCGTTCCAGCCATGGGAAGCCATGGGAAGAAGATGATCACCTCTTTTACGGGATCAAGCAAAAGATTGTCCTACTATAATATTACTCTCTACTGTACTTTCAAGCACTGCCACTTGACTTGTCAAACTAGTTGAAGATTACCAGCTTGACTATAGTTTATTTTTTAGAGTGAAATGTTTTACCATCTAACTTAAGTATTTGTCTGGCAATAGAACGTTACCCCGTTATTACTATTACGTTAACTTAGTTATAATACGAATCTAGTTGTAATTTGGTGCTGACCCATTGAAACATTTTGAATTAGCTGGATCATGAGATAGGGATCTATATGGTCCCAGTTGCCCACATTGATAGCCGATTAATGGTCCAGAAATGGCCACCACCACCACCACCACCGGATCTCTTCACTAAGACTGGCCCCTGCAATCTCTCAGTGATATGGCCTCACCGCGCCACAAACCTAAATGCATCATTTTACTGACAATTTCATGGCCCTACCGGATTTGTTTAAGCAACCTTTTTTAACAAGAGAGAATATTTGCAACTTAATTAATAGGAGATTAAAATGATTGGGAGAAAAAATAATAGGAGAATGATGAGATATAATAAGGATGAGAGCGGGACACGTGGAGGAAGAATTTAGCTCAAATTACAGGAGATAAACATGTGCAAATCTAACAGTTCTCTTTTGGTCCAATTGAAATCAAAAGGATAGTTGGTCCAATCCAAAACTAGAAGGTGAAATGTTTCTTTCTGTTGTATCGCAATGGAAGGGAGGAGGAGAGGAGGGAGTACTTAGAAGAAAATAACATAATTAGGATCGTGATTTGTCCTTATAATCATACATTGAAAATGGCATGTGTGCAGAATCTATCAAAAGAGGACGTCTACAAAAGAGGTTGTCAAATCTAGTAGATACGTATCTCCGCCAGTCGTCAAGTCCCAACCCCCCAATTCAAGCAACCTAACCTAGGCCTAACATGCATTCCAAAGTAAAAGAATGTTAAGTAACGTGATTCGCGAGTTACCAACTCTGAAGAATGTTAAGTAACGTAATTTGCGAGTCGTGAGTTGTTGACGCATGTGATTTGCATAATACATTTCTTTAGTATTTGTTTGAATTTGAATTATATTAAGTAAATTCCAAATACGTTCAATTATTTGGTGCTTATGGTTGGATTGATTAAGTATTAAGAATTGAGAATATCGTTGATATGATGAAGTATAGTCAATAATATTTGTTGGGATCTTTGACTTTGTCATGGGTGGCATCATGATTGATGATGAGTGAATTCAGCGATCCAAAAGACTAAAAACAAGTGAAGAGTCGTGCTGCAGCAGAGCATGGCAGGGTCCCGTCATCAATTCGTAGCCCACGAGCATGATGACAAAAAGTAAGAGTATGACCAAACTACCCTACAAGAAGTAAGAGGGAGCCGAGCCCTGGGAGGGCATTTTAGGGAAGAATGTGCATCGGTGAGCGTGAAGGGGAGTCTGGAATTTCCGGCCCCGTCCCTCTGGGCATGTAGTAAAGTAGGGTTTAGGGAGGGAGTGAGGGAGGAGGCCCTTGCCTGGGACTCCGGGTAGCAGAAAATGAAAGTCAGGACTCTGCAATTTCCAAGGCACTTACTCTACTCACACTCCCAGGAGTGACCAAACTCTAAAGACCACAACACTTTTATTTATTTATTTTTCATCATCAAACTTCCTTTTAATTTGAGATTACCAAAAACCTTAAGTTAATGTTAATATGTTATGCATTTCATTTCATGTTCATGCATGCATAATGCATTTGATTGACGCATGCAATGCAATGCAACACATGTCGTTTGTTGTGACATAAAGTTTCTCAGACCGACACCAAAACCAAACAATTAGGAAACCGTCCTAAATTTTTGGTGATGAAATTCCTAAATTGTGCCTCTACACGCAGCTCCATTACACAAATACCCCAAAATAGAAAGACAGAAGTAGAAATATAATATGTTAATGGACAAATATGTAATTAAAACTAGTTTAGAGTTTGATAATTGATACCAATCAATTCATAAGTGTTCAAGTACATGCACAAAACACCGTACGTATTTTAAGAGAGTAAGAGGAAGAAAAGTAACGTAGTCGGCAGGGGCATAAAATTAAAATTAAAAAGATCTATAAATTAGGTAGCTTCTCACAACACAAACATGAATTTGTCAAGTTTTAAAAATATTAATGACGTTTTGTAATTTTGCATAATTTTTGTATATTTTCCCACGTACCCTCGTTTTAGCTACCCAGCTGCTATAAATATTGGTGCTGCCCTTCTCATAAGTCTCATAATCAGATTTCAGAAGCATTTAAGTTACTCTGTTGCCTCTCTTTACCAAAAGGTCTAAAAGGCATCTTCTTGTTGGTCATGGTTTTTAAACAGTAGGGAAGAATCTGTTAAGCTCAGGAGGGATAGCGCCATTCTTGGTTTGGTTTTAGATCATGTATTGCGCTATCCATCCTGGGTTTCATGGCTTCTTCTTGCTCTCTCTCTCTCTCTCTCTCTCTCTCTCTCTCGCTCTTCTTTGCAGCCAAGCCAAGGGATTGAAACTTGTGGCCTTGTAAGTATATATGTACGTGTGCTGCTTGAAAGATGAAACATCTGCAGAATCAGTTTGGTTTTATGTTAATTTTGTGCTTTGCTAGCTGTTTGTTTAAAATGATGAGGCCAGTTCGTTTTGGAGTTCATTTTTCTCTGTTCCTTTACATCAATCTTGCTCAGTTTACTTCTCTCTTTGTTTAGAAGCTGCATCTTTCTTGAAGCTTACCCAGAACCAGAAGGAAAAAAAACTCATTTTCTCACATTTGCTTGCTTTCCTTGTATACCCATTGTGAGCCTTTGAAAGTAGATAAAAATATACCAAAAAAAGACATAAGATATTGAAGAACTTATCCATAATCACATGTTAAGGTTGGGCGAAGGATGTTGACCACTTCCAACCTGGTGATGATATAAGTGTCTCAGATATTTCTCTTTCATTTACCTAAACTTTAGCTAAAAGGTTGGTCCATTTTCGCACCCATTTTCGTACGTTTAGCTATTATTAGTTTTCCATTTCAGGTAAAAATAATTTCCACACTTACCTTGCTTGCTGCTTCCACCACAATATCATTCATTCACTCATGACTTGCTTTAATATTTTTTTATTTTTATTTTCCACCTTTTCTTTCCAAGGATTCTATTTTTCCTAAGTTGGATTTTTGTGTATCTTTGGCTAAAACTGCTCTTCACATTTAGAAATCAGAAAATTGCTTCTTGTGGAAAGATGGATTTTAGTGTGACTTGAGACTTGGCAGGTAGCTTTTGATTTTCCTAATCAAATAGAGAGCTGTGGTGCTGTGTTGGGTTAAAAACTGCAATGTCATTACTAATTGTTGTGTTATTTGTCTCAAAACATCAAAGGGTTATATACTTTGGGCTCAATGATTGCAGGTTGTTGCAATATCGGGAATGAATGAGAGGATGGAGATGAGGGCCAACCATGAGCAGAATTCGTAGCCAAGGCTCTTTGGTCAAGCAGATTTTTACCCTGTGAAACATTTGCATGAAACGGAGATATCACTATTTTGATATTTCTGATCAATCACAGCATGCCACGAGTGATAATTTCGATTGATCGCAAAACAATACTATTCCCTTTTCGTATGAGTTTTATTGAGCTTATGAAGAAGCTTCACTTGTCCAATCTATCTGTTCAAGTTTGACTTAATGTACCACAAGGTGGAATCATGAGGGAAAAGTACTTCTTTGATGCATTGTACTGGATATGAAGGGAAAAGTACTTCTTTGATGCATTGTACTGGATATGAAATCAATTTTAGTTATGAACCTACCAATCTTATTTAAATGTGTAGGAAAAAGCAAGGGTTTTATAGTTTAAGTGGTCAGAGCAGTTTCAGCAACAAGGGCTGGGGGTTTTAGGCCCAAAAACGTTTCCAGCAGCAAGGGCTGGGTTTTATAGTTTAAGTGGTCGAGCAGTTTCAGCAACAAGGGCTGGGGCGGGGTTTAGGCCCAAAAACGTTTCCAGCAACAAGGGCTGGGGCAGCTGTTGGGGGGGTGGTTTAGGCCCAAAACGTTTCCAACAGCAAGGGCTGGGGGCAGCTGTTGGGGCCCACGAAACCAGGCCAGCCTTCAGGCAAGATGAGTCCTAATTCAAGTCCGAG
Source organism: Prunus padus (assembly GCA_024362665.1). NCBI lineage: Eukaryota > Viridiplantae > Streptophyta > Magnoliopsida > Rosales > Rosaceae > Prunus > Prunus padus. Next base: position 25,527,635 of record JANFAM010000015.1, read on the forward strand.
TTTGTTGACGTCAGCAACAAAAAAATACAAAAAAATTCATATTTTTTTTAAAAATAAATACTTAGTCATAGTTTTCACTTCTCACACCAAAAATCTACACAAATTTTTCTCCTCAAATATCATGTGAATAGTTGTTGCCATGACAATTGGTGGAAACACTACAACCTTTTGCAAGGGCAGTTACTATTTATGTGAATAGTAGCTGCCCTAGCCCCCCCTTGCCATGGCAAAGGGTTCACTGCTGGAAGTGCTCTTAAGAGAGAGTCTTCAAATTTTAGCTAAAATATCTAGAAAGTCATTATAGTAAACTACTTAAAAAGCGTTTTCTCTAACAATATTCTCTATTTTGGTTAATCTCTAACATTGTATTATTTCTCTTCCCTTCTTTCTAAATTAAAAGTTCATTAAAAAAATCAGAAAGTAAGAGGTGAGACAGGGTTGTGTGCCTAGGGAGAGAGAAGAGGAAGAAATGGAGAACCCTCAATTTCTCTCTCCTCCTCTCTAAATGTAGAGAGCCACCAAACTTAAATAGAGAGTTGTACAAAATAGAGTCAGATAGCAAGTCTATTGGGGCTGTATTTTGCCCTCATTCTAGCCAAAATGGCTAAGAATCAGAGTATAACAACTCTGCTAGAGATGCTCTAACAACAGTTATCTATGCACTCGAAATCATGTGTTCAAATACCCCCTCCCCTCTTATCGCTTGTATCAAAAAAGTTGTGTAAGGAAAAAACTTGAAGATTATGCACCGAAGCTAAAATAATATAAAAGCAAAACAAAGGCCAAAAAAGAAAAAGGAAAAATAGCATTGTTTAATTTCATGAACCATTGGGTTCAAGGCAACCATATACTTTTCAGCCCCTATGTAGCCCCGTTAGGCCCAACAAGAGATATTTTCATGAGCGCCAAATCTAACCGTTAAAATCGTAAATAAGATAAAACAACACCGAAACATATGGTTGCAGGCCTTCTTCAACATCACACACTGTTTCTTTATAAAACGAGTCTTCGTTTTGTCTGTTTAAGAAATTTGAAAATGGCGAGTGGTCTCTCACACCACCTTCTCTGTATATATTCCTCAAAAACCAACCCACCATTTTCTAAAACACAAGCACTGATCAGAAACCCAAAACGCTCCATTGGTGTCCGGACCCTCCTCAAGTCATCGTCTCCCAAAAACTGCAACACTTCACTGCAAAGCTCGCCGGAAGAACCAAAGCCCACTGTCACTCCTAAACGGACCAATCGCCCCGGCCCAAACCCACCTTCCAAATTGTCTTATTTCGACTCTTTCTTCATTCGGCTTCGCCGTTTAAGGTAAATTAGATTGTAATCTTATGCTATGTACCCAATTGCAAATTCATGAGATACCAGTTTTGGTGTTCTGTTTGTTTTTGTAAGATTGTAATTTTGAAATTTGAATACAAAATTGCAGAGATGAAAGTTTTATGTTTGATGGGATTGCGGTGGACATTTTGTCAATTGCCTTGCCTGCAGCTCTGGCTCTGGCTGCTGACCCCATCACCTCTTTGGTTGACACAGCCTTTGTTGGGCATTTGGGTAAAGCTTTGTTCTTTGGTGTTGCTTAATTAATAAAGGATTGAGCTTGTTTGTTAATTAATAGTAATAGTAATAGTATTGTGTTTGTGTGTGTGTTCTTTGTGTTGTGTAGGGTCTGTTGAATTGGCAGCAGTTGGGGTGTCTGCTTCAGTATTCAACTTAGTTTCTAAATTGTTTAACGTTCCATTGCTCAACATCACCACATCTTTTGTTGCTGAAGAGCAGGCATTGGCTATTAAGGCCGAGGATAGTTCAAATTCAATTGGTCCTGATGGTAATTATTAATTCCTCTAGGAAGCTTTGCATATTTGTTGTTTTTTGTTCATTGCTTTAATAAAAAAATGTGTTTTGTTTATATATAAAAAGATTGCCAGGGTGATAGCCAAAGCAAGAAGCTCCTTCCCTCGGTATCAACTTCGTTGGCTCTTGCTGCCACCATTGGCATTGCTGAAGCTGTTGCACTTTTTCTTGGGTCGGGTGTGTTGATGAATGTCATGGGTATACCTGCTGTATGTCATACTTAACCAACTATGAGCTTATGTGATGTATGCTAAATTATTACATATCTTAATTTCTTCATTTGTTTAGTTAGTTTTTACTGTGGCATTTTTACTAGTATACAGCAAACATTTTTAGTCATTTTCTGCAAAATATAGACTTTATCACTGTGTTAAATGAAAGTCTGATAAGGATGGAAGAGAAGGATTAACATATGTAATTAGGCAATAAATTTAACTGTGGGATGTGTATTATTCATGCATTATGAAACTGACTGATGATGTTTCTGTAGTTTTTAATTGAGGTTTGTTATTGTTATAGGATTCACCCATGCGAATACCTGCCGAGCAATTTCTTGCTCTTAGGGCATTTGGTGCTCCACCCATTGTAATTGCACTTGCTGCACAAGGCACATTTCGTGGATTTAAGGACACAAAGACACCTCTGTATGCCGTTGGTAACTTACTATGAGTTGCCTTGTCCTGGACATATCTTTTATAAGAATTTTCTAGCTGATTAAATGACCAAGTCTGCCTTTTTTTTCTTCCCTTTTTTTTAATCTCAGTTGCTGGCAACGTACTTAATGCTATATTGGATGGGATATTGATATTTATTTTCAATTTTGGAATTCGCGGTGCTGCTATTGCTACGGTGATTTCTGAGTACGTCAATGATGTGGTAAACTTAATTATACTGGTGTATTTTGATCTTGATGTTCCTATTATAAAAGTTTGTCAAATTTTCTCTCTAACATAACTTTTTATGTCTATTTCTTGCAAGGTATTTGATCGCTGCTATTCTTCTGTGGAAGTTGAATAGCAAAGTGTTCCTTTTCCCTTCTTATATTGATGGGAGCAGAATCATAGGCTACCTTCAATCTGGTAGGTTTTTTTTAAAACTTGCTTATAAAATGGAGACTAGAGATTTTTTCTTCAATTTCTAAAAATGTTTGTTCTATTTTGCAGGGGGTCTTCTTATTGGCAGAAGCTTAGCAGTGGTGTTAACTACGACACTAGCCACATCCGTGGCAGCTAGAGAGGGCCCTATACCTATGGCTGGTCATCAGATTTGCATCCAAGTTTGGTTGGCAATATCTTTGCTTACAGATGCTTTAGCACTTGCTGGTCAGGTGTGACTTTCTTGATTTTACAAGTGTCATATCACATATGTAATCAAATTACACAGAATGAATTGAACAAAATTATCATTGTGATGTTTCTTCAGACACTTCTTGCCAGTGGTTACTCCCAACAAAATTATGACCAAGCACGCCGAGTTATATATAGAGTTATACAGGTTTAAATTCTTCTCTTTTTAACTGTTTCATTCTCATCGTTGATTGATATCCTCTTTTTCCTCCACCTCTTTTATGGCATCGACACCATGGCTAACCCGAATCTCCATTTACTGTTCTTTGAATTTCAAACAGCTTGGCCTAGTGATGGGAACTGGTTTGGCAGTTATATTGTTTATCAGTTTTAAACCATTTTCTAGCTTATTCAGCACAGATCCACAAGTTCTTGCAATCGCCTGGTCTGGTATATTGGTGAGGAACTTCATATCTGAATAGTTTACATGTTGGAAACCTATGTACCTGATGTGGACACTGTTTTTCAGTTTGTTGCTGGATCTCAGCCAATAAATGCTCTAGCATTTGTTCTTGACGGACTGTACTATGGAGTTTCAGATTTTGGATATGCTTCCTATTCGATGGTATTCCCTGACCCTATCATGAACGGTAATCGGTTATACTATATTTTGTTCTCTCATCTCTCTTTTTCTTTTCATGAGTAGGTACTTGTAGGACTGATTTCTTCAATCTTCATTCTTGTTGCTTCTCCTGCTTTTGGCCTTGCTGGAGTCTGGACTGGGTTGTTCCTCTTCATGGCATTGCGTGTAATAGCTGGAATGTGGAGGTAAATAAATTTCTGTATTAACTCAAGTCACACATTAGGTTGAGGACCGCCTAGTTTTCTCTAGGCTAAACGGTCATAAGAGTCTAATGCATCTCACTTCACTATAGTTTTCTCTGGCTATCAAAAGCTGCAAATATGTGCAACTTGATTTCTCCCTGATAAATATTATTCCACTCCAGGTTGGGCACAAAGAGTGGACCATGGAAATTGGTCTGGGATAAGAGGAAGCTGGAAAGTTAGTGTGGCATAGGCTCAAGCTCCTAGTAAAGGAGAACACAAACTAATCAGGGGATTTCGAACACAAGTAACTGCTCCAAAGTTTGATGCTGATGGAGTAACATGTTGTCTCTGCTCCAGTGATGACATGGGTTATGTTCTGGTGGTGAAGGGCCCTATCCAATTACTAAGACCGGCCAGATCAACAAGAAGGTGGCTTTTATTGAGCTTCCGGCTGCTCACTGGATTTAGTATGCGAAGGACGCAGAAGTTAATCAGAGTTCCAAACCAAGATTTCTTCCCTTCCATACTTAACCAGGTTCTTGTAGTTTAGGGGCTTTTTTAAATTTTGTATATAAATTAATGCTGTTCATGTTTCTCACAACTGTAGCCCCCAAAATGTCGCAGATATATACATGTTCTCAAGGAAAAAAAGCAACCATTTGTGACAAAATAATATCAGATGATTATGAACAGTTTTATTGTAAGGAAAGGAAAGAATAGTCTTTTTGTTATTGAAAGACTCCAAAAATTTCAATTAGCGTGGCTCAGGATATGTTTGTTAAAACACGTACAGGATGCAACTTTAATATCAACCAAACAAAACCAAACCAAAGTGTGGCGGCCAAAGTAGATAATATGATGTTATTAGGAGAATCAAGTTGACACCTACAAAATGTTTACAAAATGACACAAAGATTCTAAAATGAAAAAACAAGTTCCATCACAATGGAAGATGGAGACTTGTGTTTTTTTTTTCCCTGCAACAAAATACAGCTAATTCACTTAGTTTGATCCTTGATCCAAAGAAAATCTCAGAATCCATCTGCAAGTCTTAGAATTCCCAATCAAATAAAAATCTTGAAACTCGACAAACAGGGCATGAACATGAATCACAAGCACTGCAGCACAGAATACCAAAACGCACGTCATTGATTAAACCTCCTTCGTAGAAACATGAACTACAATATCAACAAGCATCCAATTCAGCTAAAGTCTCAACTAAGAGTAAGAGAACCATGAACCATGGAAACACCTGCTCTTCTAATACACCTGAATCATAATTTTTCCTGAACAAATCTACATCGAAATCGACGCCTAAACTTGCATCCTCCATATGAGCCAAGCTTCCTGGTATGTTAACCTGTGGTTGTGTCTGTAATTGGTTAGGGAGATTAGGAAGTCTTCCCCATTGTTGGTTCTGAGCATCAATGCCGTATGATTCTTCTACAGACCAATTATGCAAGTTGGCAAGTCTGTTCTCCTGCATTTCGATATCATTTGAAGGCCTAATGTCATCTAAGCAAGCAAAACTATCTATGAAGCCATTATGGCCATTTAAGTTCGTAGTTTCTACAAGACCTCCCTGCAATTCTTGATCCGTCATTGATCCCTTAATTTCAACATCGTTGGATGGCTCAAAATTGGCTGTTACCAGATTGCTGGCCACATTTATCTGCTCATTATGCATATAGCGGCAGCTATCATCTAGGCCATTGTGACTTCCGGATTCCAGAATCATGGGAAATTCTTTCTCCAAGGCTTCGCTTGTTACCGGTTTCTCAACATTAACATCCTCTGAAGGGTTGCAATCATTTCTTCTATTGCATTCCTCATCTACAAGCTCATTATTTAAGTAATCATTGTTGGACCTCAAAAGAGTCTCCAAAGATTCCCAGTCATTATAAGGGTTCCCATCAGGTACTGAATCAAGATTCACAACCTGTAGCTCATTATGCAAGTAATCAGGCCTATGGTTGAAGCTTTCATAACTCCCGGTTTGAAAAACACTTGTTTCTTCAGCGTCATTTCTGGCAAGCTCATACTCAGTTTCCAATTCGCATTTCACATCTTTAGCTTCTCTTAGAGTAGCATCTAACACCTCTAAATCCTCTGTCGCAAAACCCACAGAACAATCAGTTTCTTGCTTTGGCTCTTTATGCACACAATCCTCAAAGATGTCAGATCTTTCCTTTGATTCGCCTACCACAAATCGAGAGCTTTCCATAGCACACTTGCTGCTCATGTCCAATCCATCTGCCTCATCCCCATTATTATATGTTGTTGAAGACTCAAATGATGATGAGGTTGTTTTAGTTGTTCCAGAAGACACAGAATTAGAATACTCCTTCAATTTCATAGTGTTTTGTGGAAAGTTGAGCCTGGCCAAACCACCATACATGGCCCTTGCAGCTTCATCATAAGCAAAAGCAGCATCATAGGCTGTAGGGAAAGTGCCAAGCCAAAGACGACTGTTCTTTGACACACCACTAGAATTATTTGGTTCTCGAATTTCAGCTACCCACTTGCCCCAAGTCCTCTGCCTAACACCTCTATAAACACAATCTGAGTTCTCAGGCCCTCCTTTACCTTTCATACACCCCTTTTTGGACCCCTTAGATGGGACCCTCCGAGTCTTTTTCACTCCATCTTTGGCAAAATCAAATCTGTCATTGTAATTCTTCCATTTAGCCAGAGTGTCCTCTATTGAATCACAACCATTACGTCTCTTGCGCAATATTTTATTCCTGAAAAGAAAACAAGTACCAAAAAGAAAAAAATTATAACTTTCTTTAGACTGGTCGAAGTTTCATGAAATTCAAAGTTGGTTCTGTAACTTTCAAACAACCAACATGGACAAAATTTACAGGCCCCTAGAAAAAAAGACTTCAAAATTTCCCAATACTTCAATTTCTCAAAGTACACAATCATAATGGAGAAAGATTAACAAAGTAGAGGAACCAAACACAAAACCCCAGATGGGGAAGATGAAACAAAACCCATTATATAAGAAGAAATGAAAACATGCCTCAAAGAACTCACCCGTCAGAAGCCTCAGACGTCATGGGAACTCAGAAAGATGTCTGCTTTCCTCTTCTCTTTTTGTGGGTCTGCTTATTCAATTCTTCTCTCAGGCGTCCTTCTTGTTATGTGTAAAAACTGATAAAAGGGTTTATCCAGGGTTTAAGTACGTCTTTAGTGTTTGCCTTGGAGCAAGGTTTTGAGGCGTTTGAGGCGTTTGGTTTCTCTGGTTTCGGCCAGCCAGGCAGCCTAGGAAGGCCCCCCGTTGCTAATAAAGCAAGCTTGTCGTCACTATGACTTGGGGACGAAGGCAAACTGTGAGATACTCCCGAAAAGGATGTGTGTGAAATGATGACATGGACTATTCGTCGCAGGCTTATTTACGGCCTCTTTTTGTGACACGTAGACTTTGTACCCTGTTTTGTCCCATCGTTTTCTTGGCCACGAAGGCTTTTCTCCAATTTGGGTTTTCTGTTTTCGTTTGCAATTTGTCAATGCTCTCTCACAGTTTGCTGATTTCTTTTATGTTAGTTTAATTGGCAGTTCGTGCTCCAATATAAAGCTGGTTTAATAGTAATTAGAATTTAATGCTCCTCTGTTTGATTAGGAAGAAACTAGTGGAAGAGTCCTAATCTTCCGTCAAACAAATGTTTTTTAATATGAAGTGGCGTTGACGCAGCAAAAATTAATTTATTGAGACAAGAAAGAGTTGAGAGTTCAGCTTTTCTGATTTCAAAACCCCAAAAAAAAAAGAAGTTGATTTGGTTGTATAATAAAATTGTTACCCAATGAAAAATGGGCTTAACTTATTAGATTCGAATTCTTATGACATCATAGTTGTGTGTGTGTGATAAATTTCCATCTTCTGTAATTTAGATTATCGCTTGTACTAAAAAAGAAATCCCCCAAAAAATACTTTATTATACTAAAATAGTGCATTAAAAATGTTTTGGCCCTATTTTATCCGAAATTCATGATGTGAACTTAGTTTTTTACCAAAAAAAAAAAAAAGTAGGAGGTTTCATGGCAGCTTTCAAATAATAAAAAATATTTTAATATAGATAACCAATAGTGAGGGAAATTGAATAGAAAGTAGGAGGTTGTTTCTTGCAAATTCTTCGAATCAATTCATTTAACTTATCTTATATTTATGAGTTTAGGCACGAAAAAGTGGGAATAGGGTTTGCCTGTTTTTAAGATATGGGACTTGGATTGGAAAGCTTGACCATCGTGAACGTGAACAAGCCTCGCTATACGCATAATATATATATATATATATACAATCCCATCAACCATTGTCACACAGTCATACTGTTGACAAATCACAACACAATGAATTGCTTTCCAATCAAGTACGACCAAATCAGACGCGTGTGACCCCAAAAAAAGAAGAAAAAAGAAGAAGACAAATTTTGGAAATCATCTTTGTTCAGTCTTCTGATAGGCACAAGGCCCAAACATGGAATCGACATGGGCCTTGAGCAACCCAAACAAACAGTTTTCTGGGTATTCATGGCGGGACGAAGGCCCAAGTATGGTCATTTTACTGCTCTCTGACCATTACTTGTAATTTTATGCCTTTCATTTTTGACACAATGACGAATTCTTGTGATGGGAGCTCCCTTTGGTTGGTGGTTTTGCTGGTAATATGGGAACTGGACAAATCTTACAAGCTAGTAATCATGGCCTTGAACTGGTGGGCAAGGAGGGTCCTTTCCTAATTTTCTGAGATGGCAATTGCACTGCTTATCGTCGGCCTCTTGAATTTGTGGTTGGGTTGTCGTGTTGCATATGCTTGAATGAATGAAAGGAGAAACAAACATAAGCAGGTGAAAGATGAAACTATTGCACAATCCATTTGCTTTCTTCTTCCTCCTCTTATAAATGGACAAGATACAGCAAGTGCACATATAACTGAAAGGACGCAGGGTATCAAATCATCCCCATCTTCAAGACCACGAAAACAATGCCACACCGTAATTAGTACAAGAAAACACTTCCATGGTTCCAACAGATCTTCATCTCAAAAGTCACCAACTGCATGATGCATCGAAAGCAATGTCATGGCAACTAAATCTTACATATACATGAGCTATCATATCATCAAGCCGGGCACTTTCCTATATGCTGTGATTCCGACAGAAAACCAAGACAAACGTGAGGCGCAGAACGCTACACAAGGATTCACCGACTTAATTACTCCTCGTTTTTGCAAAGGGAGAATATAGCTTCCCACCATGAAGGATTCACTGATTCCAGAACAAGATAAAGAAGACAAAAGTGAGGTATAAAGCTGAATTTGTGGGCTGACTTAAAATCTCTTCAAATACATGAAAATTGGTAGTCCTGAAATTTGTGGACTGATTTTTAATGTTAGTCAAACCTACAACAACTCCAAATACATGAAAATTGGTGCTTGAGAGACCTTCCGTTCATCGTTTTATTCACTTACAAAACAATGTGATTCCACACAAGAGTAATTATTAGTTATCATCGTGGAACAGAAATTGAGGGTCCGCGCAGATAAGGGGAATCGAACATTTGAAATACAACCATTACAAAACAATTATTAACAATGAGGTGCCCAATTTTCGTATAAAGGGTGCAGAGGGGCTGAGACAAGAATCTACTGTAACGGTAATGCATGTGCATGCATTTCTCACCTAAAAATTAAAAAAAGACTGTTAACTATAGTGGACAACATACAGGGTAGACTCGACAGAAATCTAGAAAGAGCCGTCCCAGGCAGATGATATGTGTTGGTGATAAGGGAAGTGGACAAGCTCAGCTACCAGAGAAAGCCTTCAGAAAAGAACCCTAAAAGGAACTAGAATCTGGACTGGAGTAAGAAGAGATATGTTGAAAGTACGGAAATGCTAAATTTGTAAATGGAAATACTGCAAGATTCAATATGTAAAAAAAGGAACACAACATTATGTGGAAGAAACAACGATCAAACAATTTAAAGAGACAATGCAAAACATGAGAGCGATGGTCACCCGTGCAATGTTGAGCTTTGTACTACGACTTTAGACAACATCAGTAATGTCAGATAATTCACTAATATAGGTTCATTGCTTCACTCAATACATGAAATAAACTAAACAAGAAGGAAAAAGAAAATTACCCTGACATCACCACAAAACACCATCGGCAAGAATCAAGCAATTACTCCAACGCAGCAGACCTTGCAGCTTTGTACCTTAACTTCCTATTGAGATTTTCCTGCCAAAATTTGCCAAAAGAATGAATTCACAACTTCCAAATATGGTATGCAGAGTACACACTTAGCATTGAAAATGGAAAAAATAGAATAATGGCATACAAGCTCAATATTGCAATTGATAAATTCATGACAATTTGACTGCATTGACAAAATCCAATCCAAATTTACATGTAATTTCCCGAAAATTTACTAAATTCAGTAAAGGCTCACCTGCTCAAGAACCTTAGCGGAGCTCTTCTCAACGAGCGTGGTCAAGCTTTCAATCTTCACAAGCATTTTCTCATACAAATCCTCCACGCCAGTCGTGTAATTCGCAGCCTCCGAACCCATCAGCTTAATGAGGCTCCCGACCTCCAACCCCTCACTGCACATATCCAACTCGCTCTGGTCCTTGTTAACTTGCCTCAACTGATCCAAACTCTCCTCTCCTCTGTCCACGATCATCGGCGAAACCCTAAGCTCGAATGGCAAATTGGGAAAAGGTGAGTTGGGGCTGAAGTTCTCGTACTGCGCTCGAAACGCAGGCCCAATGTTGACGATTTGAATTGATTTGGGCTCGAAGGAGTGTTTGGATGCACGGAAGTGGTAGGCCCGGTACTCGTGGGTGTGGATGGTCTGATCGGTAATCGGAGAAGCGAAGAGGAGAAAGAGGGAAGGAACGAGATTAGGGTTGGAGGGGCCTTCTGGAGAGTTTTGGATTGGGAACTTGAGATTGGGGTTGGAGGAGAGAGCGTTGGAGACTGAGAATTCTCTGAGAGAGGGACGGAGGTGGGTTTTGCGGCGGCCGGAGAACCAGCCGAGGAGGTGGGCGGAGGGGGATTCGGCCTGGGCCTGGGCCAGGACCAGGCGGCGGAGGAGGACCGGGTCGACCCGGCCGGAGGAGTTGTAAAAGGAGTGGGTGGAGCCGGAGCAGAAGAAGCCGGTGATGGTAGCGATGAGAGTGGCGGAGGAAGTGGAATTGGGAGAGTCGTCGGTGAGGGTGGGGGCGATGTGGCTGACGTGGCCGAAGATCAGACCGTCGACGGAGCCTTGGGAGGTTGAGAAGCGTTGGATCATGGAGGCTAGGGCTGGCCCTGATATTGCTACTTTGTCGATGGAAGGGTCTTCCATTGCATTAGAAATTTGAGCTCTGAGGAGAGAGAGCGAGAGAGATTGAGCTCTGAGGAGTGTCTCAGGCTAGTCACCAGATTGCGCGAACAAGCAGAAGTGAATTAAATGGCAGTTGGGTTGGAATGTAATTTTACCATATTGCGCGAACAAATATAGTGTGAACTGAAGCACTAAGGAATAATTAGCAATATTAAATTTGTATTTATTTTTAAAAAAAAATTTAAATGGCATTTTATTTTAGGTATAACATGAAAATATTTGATTTAGAAGAGAGTGATGGGAAAGTAATTTCATAACATTCTTCTGTTCGTTTAACAGAAACACAACTTGGATAAAAAGAATACATTATAATTTATTATCATCCTCAACCAAAAGAATCAAACAATAACCTATATTTACATACTAATTTATAAAGAATTTTCAATGCCTACTTCTTCCTAAATCTGTGAACAAAGTAATTTGATAACAAAACCCTCCTTTATAATCATAAATAATAAAACCCTGACTGACTCTCATTTGTTGTTGTTGTTGTTGTTGATGATGGTATAACAAACCCTTTTTACTCAGTTGTTGATGGTGGTGGTACTGCTTCTGTGCCTTCTTCAGCAGAGCCAACATTTGCCTCAGGCTGCTGAATCTCCTCTAGCTGATGCAGAACTTGCTGAGCTTCTGGTCGCGCCGCTGGAGATGGATCCACGCAGTGCAGAGCCAGTTTCAATGTGTTGAGCAGCACATCACCTATGGTTGGCACATCCCTCATGAGCTCCAAATCGAAAACTTCGTTTGTCCACTCCTCTTTCACAATGGATGCCACCCACTGGGGCAAATCCATGCCGTTCATTGGTTCCCCGGGAGACTTCCCTGTCAGGAGCTCCAATATGATCACCCCAAGGCTGTACACATCAGTCTTTGTTGTGCCCTTCTTGGCCTTTGAGAGCTCTGGTGCGTTGTAGCCAAGGGTTCCTGCAGTGGCAATCACATTGGTGTTTGCAGCCGCGGTCATGAGCCGGGAAAGGCCAAAATCTGCAATGTGAGCGTTGGTCTGCTCATCTAGCAGTATGTTGCTGGATGTGAGATTCCCATGTATGATGTTCTCCTGGTTGTGCAGGTGGCAGAGTCCACGTGTCACACCAATCGCTATGTTCATCCTTGTTGGCCAAGCAATGATGGTTTCGGGCCCTCGAGCTGCATAAGATGCTACATTAGCATGTTGGCCAACATTTATAGTATATAGTTGAATCAAACAATCAGGAAACCCATGAGCTATAGTTGAATCAACTTACCATGAAGGAAGGATGCAAGACTGCCATTAGGCATGAAATCAAAGACCAGAAGCTTCTCTCCCTTAGGTCCCAAGTAATAGGCCCTCAGAGCTAGGAGATTTGGGTGCCGAATCTTCCCAAGTGCCGCAGCTTCAGTTTCAAACTCCTTTTGACCCTTTGTAGTCTTTTCCCTCAACCTCTTCACTGCAACTTGATTACCTTCCTCTAATGTTGCCTTATATGCAGTCCCATATGTACTCTTTCCCATTATCTCAGCAGTGGCACACAATAGGTCATCAGCTGTAAAAACAAATGGCCCATCAAAGTGAACAAGCTTTCCACCAGCTTCACCGCCATATTCCACTCCGGTGGTAGCAGGAGCCGCCTTGTCAGTGCTCCCAGCAGCAGCCTGCTTGACAGTTTTATCATTATTTCCTTTTGAAGCAGACCTTTTCCTGACCAAGCAAACAAGCAAAATGCAGCAGAGTAGAAGCAGAACCGCTAGGAGGGCACCTGCTGCTATGAGAATTATATCTTTCGTACTTAGTTTGTGGTGATGCTTTTTCTTCAAAGGCCGTGTTGGTGGAGATGGAAGAATCTGAGGTGGGG